>JAECXD010001703.1:0-2400000 GCA_018151445.1 Zaprionus inermis | reverse complement strand
CCCTTTATGGTGTCTCGGCATTTATTATCAGGTGAGGTTCGACGACATCTGCAACATATTCAGACTTAAATTCCTCAAAAATCAATGGAAGTTTCGACAAAAAAGTCTAGGCATGAAGTGCAGTTACGGAAGCCAAATTAACACTTATTTTAAATATTTTTACCGTAAGGCTAGAAGTGGTACGTATGTATATTACTATTTACATTACAAATTAAATATATCTATAGAGTTTAATGCAAAGAGTTGTCTTTGAACTGCCTTGTGGTTGGATTGTGTCGAGGGACGTAACTATACTGATAAGTTGAGCTCCTGGGCCTTTGAGGGTTTCTTCTTAACACCGATGGCATGTGCCTCCTTGACCGTTGTGGGCAAAATAATATTTGTAGTCTCTGGGAAAAAGAGCGTCAAAACTCCGCTGACTATGGCGCCAGTTGCAAATATAATTAATGGAGCATTCGCAAAATACTTTGCCTGGAAGAAGAACGATCAATTATTGTAATACTATTAAAAAAGTATCATGATGTAGGCCTACCAAAAGCGGCGTCTGAGGCGCTATCATGGATCCAAAACGACCCATCATGGAACAAAAGCTTAGCAGGGTATTTCTCACATTTGTGGGGAAGATTTCGGAGGCGAAGAAGTATAGTACCTGAAAACTGGCCGTGATGGTCAGTTTGCCGATGAGAAAGAGAACCAGCTGTAAAACTGGCTGCGCATCTCCGGCAAAAATGGTGGCAATGCAACAAAAGCCACTGAGGAGCATAAGGCCGCACAGTGAGAAGCGTCTTCCAAAGCGATCCATAATCAGAAGAGGAAGGAAAAAGCCTGGTATTTCCACCAGCGCAATATACGCAAAGTTATTGTATTTGTCGCCATCCAGTAGCACTACATTCAAACTGAGTCCATAGTAGACAAGCACATGGACAATCCAGCACAAGGAACAGTTGACAATGCGCCATTTAAAGTTTCGGAAAGCTTCGCGAATGGGGAACGTACTCTCCTCGGAGTGTTTAAGTTTCTCCTGGTTGGCAATTACCAACTTATCCAGTGCACTCTCCGACAGTTTGCGTTTATTGACCCTGGCAGCACGGCGTAGAATATCCTTGGCACGTTCCTCCTTGCCGACACTCAGTAGCCAACGCACGCTCTCGGGCAGAATCCAAAAGTAGGAGAGGAGGATGAGAGACGGTGTATAGGTGATGAGCAGCAGAGTTCGCCAGTTGCGAAAGTTTTTGGCGAACATGGCCAGCGCCACCTCTCCAATGGCATAGAAAACGGTTATCACGCTGCAGGCGATGACCCGACGCTTGGGTCCCACCAGCTCGATGCCAATGATAAAGCAGGTGGAGTACAGGGTGCTGCTTGTTACATTGTCCAGTACCTCAAATACCAGGAACCAAATGTAGCTGGGCGAAAAGGAGCGCACAATGCCCAGCACAGCGCCCAAAGTGCCACCCAAGGCAATAGAGAAGCGACGTCCAAAGCTGTCGAAGGAAATGAAACTTTAATAACTGTGGGAAACGCTAAAATTAACTCTTGGAAGATTCCTACCGATCAGCTATAAATCCGCCCAGTGGTATTCCAATAAATTGTCCGATATTGTTGAGGGTGCCAACAAGTGATAATTTCCATTCATCATCGCAATAAATTCCAAACTATAAAAAGAGTTACGAAAGTCAATTAAGAAGAGAGTCGTCGACGAGATTTACCCTCAACAATGCGAATATATATGGAAAAGTTTCCGCCATGAATTACTGTAACAATAGATTTATTTTGCAGCACATTCACTTGAGTAATCACTTTGTCTGCTACTTGTGTGATTTGTTATTGTCATTTGCATATCTAATCTGAGTTTCTTCTACACATAGCACTAAAGTTCCCCTTGAAAATATGCCTGATCGCGGGTGTCGCATAGACACAGTCCAGACAACATTGTTATGTATTTACCTTACCCAAGTATATCTCGAGCTTATCAAGATTGAGCACTTGAGCAACTGTTGCTTTTCACACAAAACATAAACAAACATTGCTATCAAATGATTGTTAAAGATTTAAAGGATTGTTATAAAGACCCTTATAAAGTTATAACAATAAGTAGAATCAAGCCTTTTATAAGTTTAAATAATACCTTTACTTTCAAATTATTTTTATTCCTTTGCTTCTATAATACCCCATTATAGTTCTTTATTCCGATAGAAACTGTAGTTTCTTCATCTTGTAAAATAATCGGAAATTTATTATCATTTTCCTTTTATTGTATATCATATCTGATTATCGATCCCCAATAAACTTTAATTTTTTAAGTGTTTAATGTGTAGTTAGAGCTCTGTAGCTGTCTATTCGATTCTTATCATAAGATTAATTGAAATACTTCAGGCCCCATTTAGGGCGTAATCTATAACTGACCAACGATTCTGGTTAACGAATAAAAAAATGTATAAAAAGAGTCTGGGGTTTTACCCCTAGTTATTGAACTCGTAAAAAATCCGATAAGAATTTCATAATACACATTGTATTCATATCATACATATATAACTCTCTGTTTGGCTTGTGAATACGGTCCAGTGGTATGTGCAGAAATCAGATGATTTATTATCAAAGTCCATATTCGTAGAGTCTGGCGTGTGAGTGAATTCCAACTGATAACTGATAAGTCTCGGGGGCCCCAACGTCTGGATGACGTGGTTAATCGCAAACAAAATGAAAACTTTGATACTCACCTCATTTGATATAGTTACTTCATCATTGCGAAACACAAATGCATTGCCGGGACATCTCTGGATCTTATCGTTATTGTAATTATCGGCCAAACAAATATTTTCGGACTGGGTCCAGTTGGCAAGCATGCTATTTTCATAACGATTACACTTATCCATATCTTTTCCATTCCAGGGTATGCTGTACTCTGTCCAGGGTGCATCGTACGGACTGTCGGGACTGTCACACTCCGCAATTTTGCATCTGTTGTGGAGGTCAGGCTTTAACGTTGGAACTTGCTGGACACGCTCTCGAGTTAATATAGTCACCTGTGCGAGACTGTTGCGGCCGTGAAAACATACGCCACGGAGAACATGGCGTGAAACATCATTGGCAGACAGATGAGCATAAAGATGATCAACTGGAAACGACCGAATTGACCGATATATTTCAGTATGGAGTCAAGCGTAACATCCTCAGGATCTACGCTAGTATTATTCGAATTCGCATCTGTTGCTTTTTGTGCTGCCGGCACCTGCGTTGATGGAGCTTCGGTGTTGGTGGCTCCCATCGCTGTCATTTGTTTACGAAATATTTATGTAAAAATTCGTGCATTTACTAAGTTTATTTATATGCGTGCGTCTTTTCGTTTTACGATCTGAATTCGATCTTGCCAGGTTTATTTATAAATCCGCACAACTTTCGCGTTGTTCACGGCACGGAAACGCGGCACACACTGCGAGCGTCGGCCACACAGCCATACACAACGATCCCCATAACGATCGGTCGGCCTCGGTTTCGGTCTCGTGCCCACTCTCTGCCGACTCCGACTAATTGCGAAGTGGTCTCTCGTACGGGCCCTGTCCTGTGGCATTAGTTTCGACAGTATAGAATAGTTGATATATCGTGCGCTGGCACTCGAGTTAGTTAGTGCGCTCTCCAAAGTGATAAGATTATTCAATCTAATAGTTTTGCTACATAGTTGGAGAGTCTTCGCAGCTTTGATTACAATCGAGAGCCCTGGCGCCCCCTCCGAAGATAATCAATTTGTTTGTCGACGTTCTATTAGTTAATTGTTGTTGTTGTCGGTGTTACATTTCTATTTCGAAGTGAAAGTGATAGCGCGGACTAGTTTCTTGTACAAAGTCCGTTTAGAGGCCTAGCTAATCAGACGATATTTTACGCTCCTAATAAAGATAATTCTGTTGTTACAAAAATCAAACTGAAGGGGTATATTATAAATTTATGATATTTAATAACAATATGATATATTATAAAAAAATATTTAAAAACAACTTTTAAATTTTCAAGAATTTAAAAGCACCAAATTTGTTTTGACAAAATGAGATGATAAAATTAGATACGGCGTCATAAAGCGTAAGATAATAATTTTCAAATATTAATGAACTTGTTCAAGTTAAACAAAAAGTATTTGTTTGCGAAATTATAATAATTTCCTTTTTTTGCGTATTTGCTGTTATTTTGTTGCTTTGTTGTTCACTTATTCCTGTACTTATCACGTGTTGTAGGCGTGTTGTTTCCAAACCGATTTACTTGGTTCAATTTTATATATTGCTTTCAATTTGAAATGTACAAAAAATATCATTTGGCATCTGTCCAACAAAAATAAAACATATTTCACGACCAGCAACAATTACGAATGCAATTCTGATAGACAGCCGTATTTGACGTCGGTTGCAAAACTCGAACGAATCGCTAATACCCAAGGGCAATAACCGGTTTCAGTAGTAAGCCAGTTTTGTAAGCTGGCAGCTTGGGGTTCTAAAATATTAAAATAAACCAAATAGGGTTGAAATTAAAATATTTCTATGTGAGAGCACATCTCGGCTATTAAACCTCACAAGCCATTCTAAGGGGTATAGCCTTAGATGTGTACAAAATATTTCTTTATCTCTAACTATTTGTATAGGTGTTTTTCTTAATGACCCTTGAAACTTTCAAAGTGGCTGACAAGTTGAAAATTAAGGCACAATCTATTGTGTAGCTATTAAATTTGTTACACTTCATGTTGAATTAAAAAGTGTTTATTACGTTACTACAGGGTGTTTGAAAGTCGCCCACACTATTGTCAATATACTAGTCCACACGTGCTTAGTGTTTTATATTGTGTTTTCATTGCCAAACAACTTGCGCTTATCAACGTGATCAACAATATTAACAAATTGCTTAGTCGTCTATCTCGAGAACCCATCAACCCTGCTTATATGAGTAATACAGGTTAATAATCTCATCTTGCTCTTGCTTTTACTATGCGATTTCGGTTGCTCTCTTCGTTCACTCTCACATGGTTTATGAATGAGATTCGAGTATATAGATTAGTTGTTTATTTATGTTTTGACTTCGTCAACATTTATTTATCATTTCTTCTACACTTTTTATGAATGGATAATGAGAGACTGACGTCAATGTGGTTGTGAGGGGGGTAGTATGTGCTAATAGATCTGTAGAGCAAATTTGTTTATTGTACTATTTATCGAGCATTTGGAGTGTTAAGTGCAATTAAAACAAATTGTCACCCGGTAATTTGCACTGTTACGAAAATGTTTGGGTCTATTAACTTATTTAATGTTTTCAAACAGGGCTGCATCTAAATAAATGTTATATTTACACAATTTTTAGCCCAACTTAAAAAAAAAATCCCCAGAAGCAAACCCAGGTCATTTTTTGGGACTGTGCTATCAATAAATTTTTAAATTATTTTTTTTTTTTCAAAATAAACTTACCTTTCCTAGCAATTGTTACGTGCAGATAAATAAAAGACACTTGTTATGTTTTATTTGTTTGAATATATCTAAACACATACCTTTATTTAATGAATTCAAAAATTGTGTTAAATTCTGTTTTTACTTTTTCATTTGTTTGGTTTTCTTTCTTTGTTTTTCATTTCACTTCACATCTGTGGTACAATTCAATTTACTTCACACGCAATACATATAGAAAGTATCTCCTAAGATTCCAGTGTTTTCTTATATTTTGCATATCATTTCTCATTTGTTTTTCTTGTGTATTTGTTTGCTATTTAGTTGTTTGCATCGGTTGTATTTTCATTCATTTTTTGTTTGCTTGTATTTGAAGTAAAAATTTGACTCAAAACACATTTAGCTCGAGAACGCAACACATTTAGCTTTGTAATTGGTTTGTTTAAAAATTCTTTCTTGATTTGGCTAAATTTGCAGTAAATCCGAATGTAAGTGAGTGTTATGAATGTTATGAATGAAATGTGTGTGTGGGTGAATGATTTCCATGATTATACGATGGTATACTGGGTGTATGTATGTGTTTGTGTGGGAGACTGACTTAAGTATGATACGTGATTGAATTTCAACGAAAATCATTAGTTGCTGTATATGTATATAGTATATGTATATATATGAGTGTATATTTATGATGTATACATGTATATGAGTTGTGAGTAAATACATATGCACTGGTAATCATTATAATAATCGCTTTTTAAATAATTCACTTAATAGCATGATTATTTCTCCCTCCCCTTGCCTTTCATTCACCATTCCTATGTTCGTTTTGTTTTAAATCTATAAATTCAATTATAATGCACTTAACTTTGTGTGTGGGTGTGTTTTGAGTGCGTGTGAGTGTATGTTTTCGATTGATTGCAAATGTATATAACTGTTTTTAACATATCTACGATAATTTAGTGTGTGTGTGTGTGAGTTATGCACGTGATTCAAATGTAGCTGCATGTGGTATACGCCCATGATGATTTGTTTTGCTTTGTCCATATATATGGTACATATATGTAAATATTTTTAAATATAATTTTTATAGAATTGTAAATATATTGTAAATAATGTTTGCATTTTGTTTTCTGTTTTTCTCGATTTTTGTTGTTTTTTTTTTGCTTTTTTTGTTCAACTTTTTACCATTCATGTTGTACATTTCGCCATTATTTTTGCAATGATGAATTAATACCGCTTTTACCGTTGCTTATTGTATGTAGTTTAATGGTTGTATTTGTTGTATTTGCATTGGGTTTAACTTTGTAATGATTATGTTGTGTTTCGGTATATGTATAAGTATTCTTGTTGCTCTGTGTAGCCTCTCTCTCCCTCGCATGGGACTCTGTTCGCGACATGGCACGAACTGCAAATACCAGAATATCTCCCGGAATTTTGCAGTTTCAATTAACACGCAACCAGTTTCAGTTCGAAACAAATTCAAATCGAAATCAAAAACAATTCACAACTGGATACCGGCAAAATGCAGTTGCCAGAACCTTTGCCATTTGCCAATGATCTCTCGGTTCGTATCAATTCCAAAGGTATTGGCCATTCCCATCCCTAAGATCAGCCCATTCAAGTCCAATACGAGTGTATGTGTAGCGTTTTGCTTTTGTATCTGTGTATGCAATGCAATTTACTTTAGTTTTTTTTTTTTTTTTTTTTGTATTTTGGTTTCTTTTGTATAGAGTCATAGTACACATTCAAGAATTATGTTAAATATTATTGTTGTACACAGATAAACAAGTTTTCTTTTCACTTATCATTTTATTCTCATTTTCTTTTACCCTTTTGCTTTAGTTCTTAATTTTCTTTTGTTCTTTCCTTTATTGTTTATCGTAATCTAAAAGTTTTCAGTGCTGCTTGCAAATACAATTTATCCTAGACATCTTCGAGTTGAAGTTCCTATCGTTTCTCTCAAATATTCGTGTGTGTCTGTATGTTAGTGTGTGTATGTTTATGCCATATACAAAAGAGTACTGTATGGTATAGAGCTACTATATCATTCTTGTGTGGGCTGTGCAATGAACAAAAATGTATTCTAGAGATCTAGAGCTCATTTCTACTACATTTCGATTGAGTTTGTCAATTCTGTGCGGTGTGTTCTACTACTTTAACTATAATGCTTGTTTCATCGTTTCAAAATGGTTTTGAAAATTTCCAAAAATTGGTGGTTCTGAAACCAACTGTTCTGTGTGTGTTATTTATTAATTTAATATTTTTTTGTCTTTTTTCAAACAAAGAAAACCCCATTCAACAAATTGGCAAACAAAAATTTGCACTACAAATTGGCACTAAATTTTAGTTTTGGTTTTCAACTAGTTCACCACAATTATAACGCAAATGTATTCACCTTGGCTTAAATATATATTTATCCAAAAACATTTTTTTTCTTTAAGCCAAATACTTGTGTAATAATTCTCTCCGATTTGTATTATGTCATTAATCAATTTCATTATTATTGAAGCTCTAGTTTTATGATTGCCTTGCAGTTTTTTCTACAACTTGTAAATATGCTCTTCAAATACCATCTATACGCATTAAGATTGACTGACCCATCTGTTGTGTGACTATTTGTTTGCTCTGCAAAATCATGAACTGTTGTGAAAATATACTGAATGCACTCAAAATCAGTTTCAATAATTTCGATAATAAGTATATACAAGGAAACGATTTTGCCTGAAAGTATGCAATGGTTTCCAAATCGAACTAAATGGGGGCTAACAGGCTTGATAAGATATTTAGTATATTCTGATTTTGGCACATGTTTTGAAAAAATACACATCAATTTAGCATGAAACTGAATGTACATCAAGCCATTGAATATATTTCTGTAAGTTCAAGCCAGCTGTGACTAAGCCTTAGCTAAGTTCTGATTAGATAATAGATTGCAGTTGTAGGTAGTGTTTTTGTTGCTGTAGTTGTTTTTGCTTTTGTTCTCTTTTTAAATAAGCTCCTTTTGCGCAATATGAACGTCTGAATAGCTGTCAAATAAATATTCACTAAAATTTGCGTATTGCTGAAATTCGTATAATTCCTATGTGTTGTTCCCCCACAAAAAGTAAATTTACTTTGTGCTCATGTTGTTCTTGTTGTTGTGTGAAACAAAATTCTTGTCGTATCATACATTTGGCCAGTTGTTGTTGTTGTTGTTCTTTGTTATTTGTATGTAGTTCTCGGTGTGTACCGTACCAAGGGCGATTTTCTGTTTAACTGTTCTTGTACATATTTTGTTTGGCACAATTATGCAATACTTGGTTTTCGTCTAACAACTCTGGGGCTGTGTCTTAATTATGCTTTTTATTTTCATTATTATAATTTAATCTTATATTTTAAATATAAGTTGATCCCAATTGTTCAGTTTTATCAATTTTACGCTGCATTTTCATTCTTTTCTTTTACTTTGAAATCAAATAGACAGTTAGAATAGAGACAGACAGAGTGAGAAAGAGACACTTAACAACTAAATATCATTTTGTTTTGCATTTGTTGTTTATCGTCGATTGCTATTTTACGAGTACTTTGTCGGAAATGCAATTGTTTTTATATAGTGATTACTTCTTATCATCAATGTTTTCATTAACGATTCTTTACACATATACAAACACACACATATACATATATGTTAAATTCAAAAAACATTTTGTAAGTTATATGCAATGCGCCCATTTCCGCAAATCGTACGTTTTGCCAATTCCAATTCCGCCAGCCTGTAAACAATCTCTAGAGATATTGTCTGTCTAATGAGAACATGTCAGAGTTGGAGAGTGCACGCTATGATGATGGTATTGGTTTTTTTCTTTGTGTTTTGTTTTTTTATAATTCATAATAATCTTGTATATCGTATGTATGCACTATGTGGTTAATCCTTTGCTCTATATAAGTTATTGGTTATACAATGTTTATTTTTCTTTCATCGATTTATTCGTCTTCATTTAAATTTCTGAGAAACCTTAGCTGTTTCGTATATTTACCGGCATTATGCATACATATATTTACATATGTATGTTCATACCTTCTATTTTCCTTTTTCAATTGCTTTGATGAATTGGAATACACGTAGTTACTTTTTCTTCATGGTATTGGAACCAGACAGAGAGATAATGCAGCAACTAAATGGTATACGAGTAATTTATATTGTTTAACTGGATTGCTTACACTGTCCGAAAACTACACTGAACGACATGGAAATCGAGAGAATGTGCCCATTCCCTTTATATATATATATATATATGTATATATGATTTTAAAGAACAGAAGTTTTGCGTTCAATTGAATTCGCTATCATCTAGTCATGTTTATGGGCTTAGCTTAGGTTCTAATCACACCGGCTAAAAATGGCAATCGAAGAGAAACGATATTGAGTTTGCTTGTCCAACAGTTTACTATCTGTATCTGTATCTATGGTACGCAAGCTTTAAGCCTTGTGTGTCAACTGAAGCTGAGAACTACTGAGCACAACATTTATCACTACATATCGTATGTACTCGCATCTCTTGTCTCGCCTGCCATCGTTAGCCCGTGTCATTAGAGTATACTCTGCCTGTGTCTTAGCCTCGTCTATGCGCAGATTACATGAGTTATCAGTTTTAGTTATGTTATCTTAACAATTTCTAACACCAATATTTGTAGTTAATAAATTTGCATATTTCTTACGTCGAACCCGAATTAACCGCTGTGTTTCCATCTTCTAAATTAAAATTTTCCTCCTTTATTTTTGGATATTAAATAAGAATATCTAAAATACCTTAATAAATAGCTTCTTTTTAATCCTTGTCTTATTCTTTTTATGTATATGTATATAAATATGTTTATTTTTAATTTTTTCCTACAGTTTTGCTGTTTAACAATGTTTTTTTTTTCTCTCTTTTTATACCTATCCATTCTTCCATTCATCATCGTTCTATTTTCAAGTGCCTTAAATGCTTTTATTTTTCGACTTATTATGTAATTTATCGGTTTTTTGTTTTTTTTTTTCATTTCATTTTTGACACGTATTGTAAAAATGTGAGCAAATACATTCAAGTGATTTGTAATTACACTGAGAGAAACATTTATTTGTGTGTTCTGTTAATAATATATTTTATTTCTGACTTGTATAATTGGATACTTGGATAATGTTTGGGGACTCGGTGTTTTCCTTTTTGTTTTTGTTCAACTACTTCTTGCTGCTAAGTATATGAAATAAATTTACCATGTAAATGTAAATATTAAATACAATAATTTTTGTTTTCTTTCCTTTTGTTTAGTTTTGTCTTTATTATATTGTTCTCCAGTACTATAACGGGCCACTCTACACACTGGTTGTTCTTGTTGTATTTTTTTCTGTTGCTGTTCTTTTTTTTGGTTGTTGAGCATTTATGGGTCATATGTCTCTAAAAGGGATAAGTTCTTTATGTCGAAAGGCTTACACATACATACGAAGGTATATTGTAGAGTTAACCAAAAATCGAGCATAGCTGTGTTGTGTGTGCATACACACACACAGACACCGCTGAAGCAGGGAAAGTTGAGAGGAAATGTTGCGAGAATTGCGATGGAAAGGTCAGAAAACTCACATGCCATATAAGTTCACACACAATGTTTGTGTTTTCATTTTCTTTTACTTTTTTCGGTTTTGTTGTTGTCGAGTATGTGGGGCAAGAAGAAATTTGCTTGGTTTGGTTTTTAAGGCACCATTAAAATTGCTTTTCTTACACGTATTTTTCCATTGCAAATTTACAAGTTTTCAACAAATTGTTATAATAATTTACATACACATACACATATTAGTAAAAATCCATTTGAAATTGTTGTAGCTGCTTTTGTTTTGTCATCTCGTCTGCTTCGCGTCTTGAGCTATATTTAAACGTAGTTTCTTTATACACACACATGCACATAATTAATTTATCCCTTTTGTTACAGTTAGTATATGTTACAAAAAGTCCCAGTTCCTAAACGCTGTCAACCTGTCCGTCGTGCGTCCTCCCTTTCATTCAGTTTATATTTTTTTGCATTTATTTTAGCTTTATCATTATCAATATCGTTTTATTTAGTTGGTTGTTGTAACTTGCGCAAAAAATTTACTAAATATTTCAAATACAATTAAATACAAGTGTACATAATAATTTATTTAATATATGTATATTTATATATAGATATATAATTTATTTATATATAGATATACGTTTTTTTTTTTAGTTTTTCTTGTTGCTTTCATTTAACTTGCATTGTTTGTTTACTTTTGTTTTTTGTTGTTGGTTCAAAAATGATTGCTTCAAATTGTCATCAGCGAAATATTTGTCACTAAAATCACGAAATAGTTTCGCTAGATATTTTGCTGCCTGTGTTGCACATTTTGCTTGATCCTCATTTTTTGTTCATTAAATATTAGTATTAGTTAATTACATGTAGAGAGTGGGTCTAAGCTAACAGTTAATGTACCATTTATCAATATTATTTCACGTTTTTGTTTTTATTTTGTGTATGCTATTAACAATTTCCTGTAATCAAGTTTTGCTTCATAAGTGTTTTATTTTCATTTAATTTACTTTCATATGCAAGAAAGAAGAAATGGGGAGAAAACACGAAATACCCTTAAAAAGCATCAATGATAATAAATGTTTGTCAGTTAAACGATATATGTATGTATGTTTGAATATATTCTTATGTTCATATTCATCTCATGGGATATGTTTGCCTTTATATGTATTGTAGTTTTTGTATAATTTGCTGGTGATTACAATTATTATGTTGCATTTCATGTTTGTAAGTGGATATGTTTGGGTAATCGTATTGTTTTCATATTCATTTGTTTTCTTACTGTATAGTTAATTTGTTAATTTGTATAATCAAAATTTGACACATTTCGCCTGGCCGCTTGCAACAAATTGAAATTTGTACTAGCATACGGATTACTGTTGCCTCGGCTTGAGCCTAACCTAGCACACATACATACATATGTATATAATTTGTTGTTAATTTAAATTTGACTTATGTTAGTGAACGTGTTGTGTGTGTGTGTGTATGTGTGTATGTGTGTATATGAGTATGTGTGTATGTGTGTATGTGTGTATGTGTGTATGTGTGTATGTGTGTATGTGTGGTCTGTATGCCTGTGTAACTAAATTCATTAACTATTGTGGCTTAAAATTATTTACTAATTTATTTAACAAGCCACAATTATTTGTTATTCGTTAAATTTGATAATTTTTGCTTCTTGCTGCCCAGCCTAAAACTAAATTAAAATCAAATTAATTTAAGTTTTGTAATTTTAACATTGAAAATCAGTTTATTTTTGATGTTGTTTTTCTTGTTGTCGTTTTTGCGTATAAATTTAACAGCTATTAAATTAAAATTATACTTTAATTTAAGCATAATTGCAATAGTATTCATAAAATTACATCCGTATTTATTTTTCTCATTTCATTTTTCCACGAACATTAGAAAAGTCTTTTCAATCGCCGCAAAAGTGCTTAAATATTATTATTGTAATTTGAATTTAGTCATTTAATTTCAAAATTTCTACTAATAAACCGAAAAACAAAACATTGCGTAAATTTTGTACTTGCTAAAAGAACATTGTAAATTTTGGCTTCAAATGTCACGCGATCAGATCAGTTAGTTTTTCTTTTGCTTTTGAATACAACAAATTATAACTAATTTCGAAAATTGATTGAAATCAAATCGCATTTAATTAAATTTAGTTAAATTTAATTAGTTCATAATATTTATTAATGTAGTTTAATCAATAAACAGAATTAATTTTGTCCTTCAGTCTAAACATATTCAAAAATCACAAATACAATTTCGATAACAATTACAATAATAAAAATAATAAAATTAAAAATTATCATATTAATTAATATGTATATATTTATATTTATATATGTATGTTTGCTTTGTTTTTCGTTTGTATGTGTCTATGTCGCCATATTTCAGTATGTTTTGTATATTGTTTATAAATATTAACAATAAACGCACAGAATTTGTCGTCTAACAAAGTGGAAATAAATCATTAATTTCATTGTTTAGTATGTAATTTTTGTCTTGCTGCTTGGCTTTAATTATTGATAAATATTCAATTTGTTTTTCATTATGCTTAAATTTGTTTTTGGTTATGCGTATGCACAATTACTTGGCTTAAAATTTAATTTCGTTTAGAAATTGTTTGCTTTCCCTTTTTTTGCTTAAGCTTGCGCTTTTGCTGTATTTTTTGTTTTTGTTGTTGGTTATAACTATTGTTGTTGTTTGTTTACTTTGTTGTTTTTCTTTACTGTCTTCATTTTGACTAAGCTTATAATTAATTGCTGTTCTGTTCTTACTTTGTGGGCACGCCTACTCGAGAGCAGGATGCCTTAAAACGGTTTAAACATAAAGTTCTCATTTTATTGTTTTGTTTTCTCATCATTAAACTTAATAAAAAATATCATAATTAATAAGAATCAATGAATAAATATAACGCGTATGTATTCTTATATATCTGTCTGTTCGTGTGTCCATGTATGTATGTTTGTATGTGTAAACGATGTGTTTATGATCTCTATTGCTCTTTCCTTTTTCATATTATATGACATTGTCATACGAATTTGTTTTTGTTTTTGCTTTTATCAATATCTTCCTTCTGCATTTTACTTATTGCTTATATTTTAACATTTGACGTTTGGTACCCCGTCGCCGCTGTTGCCTCTGCCTCAGCTACTGTCAGTTGGCTCCAGTCCCTCGCTGCATTTGAATTGTTTTTGTTGTTATGTGTTGTTGTTTTTGCGGTTGCGGTTGCGGTTGCGTTGCACTTAGTGAATGGGTGTCTTAACGATTGCACTGGGTGCGATATAATGGTATCCAGGTATCGGCAGTCCAGCGGTCTCCATTGATATTCTGAAAATTAGAATGGCCAATCAAATTAGACAGTTTCTTACTGAGTTTAATTAAATATAGAAGACAGTAAACCTTATAGTCTTCTAATTAATTGACAAAATATACAAACAAAGCAATAACGACATCTTCTAGTTAATAATTTAGTTATATCTTTTGGAATTTAAATTCCACTTAATAAACCGCATTTTGTCGACTTCAATAAAGAATTTAAATGAGTTCAAATGGATCAATTTTGAAAGGATATTCAAGAGTAAAAATCTCACCACTAATTATAGACTTATAAATAAAATATACCGGTCAATTCGAGTGAAATATATTGGAGATTTAGTATTTCTTCACTTTATTACAAACGCATTTTTCATATAATTCTTTTCATATCATTGCATATATAAATAGGGGTTTGCTTGTAGTTGTTTCATGGTTGATTTCAGCTTGAAGTCGTAGGTAAGAACCGCATCGCGACTGAGAAATAAGCGATTCGATACCATATAAATTACGTTGAGTTAAGGTGTATTTCACTGTGTGTGTCTTCTATTCATTTAAGGTATATGCATATTATTAGTACAATCAATACAAGAATTTCTAGCGCTTGGCTTTGCTCAAACTACTTTTGTATATACGAGAGAGTATGTATTGTAAGTATATGTATATGTATATGTTTAAGTATATATATGTACGCTTGTATTGGTTATAAAATCGTAAGCCCGCTCTCATCGATAAGAAATGTTTTACAATTTGTGTTGGTTTGGTTGCTGTGTGTATGCGTGTCATTAATTGTCTTAGTAAATAATAATATTCTTAGCTCTAATGTAAAGAGGAGAGAAATTTCAATTTCATATTCCGAATACTTTTCTTTATTTCAACAATCGTTTTCACCAATTCAAAAATCGTTTGGTTTGGTATTTATATTTCTTTTTTTCCTTTACGTGGTTACACAATCAATAAAAATAATAATAACAAATTTACAATCGTATATAATGTATAATAAATACAATACAATAATTTAGGAATAAGAAAATTAATATATATATGAATAAACCTAATCGAATCATAGGATTTAGTATAAACAATTCAAAGACTTCAAGTCTAATACATAATAACGTTTCATGTTCATCATCTTTTTGCTTAAAACATTTTACAACATTTACATGTTGTATACAATATGTTTTCTCTCTCTCTTCCGTTTGATGCCATTCATTGGCATCTTTAACTCGTAGTATTCTCTGGTTCTCTATTCAATTTTTTTTTAGCTTTTGTACGCTCGATTGCGTGGATTGCGTCAATTAGAGCGAATTGGTCCATAAAAGTCGCTGTGCCAAATTCATTTTGAGCACAATGCATTGGAATTTTTTTCAGTAGTTTTTTTTTTAGTATTTTTTTTTAAATTTTTGTTTAACTTCTTTAAGAAGTTCTTTACTCGACTGAGGAGAGAAATGGGGCTTTTTTACTTAAAATACATTTAGTGCTTATTAGCTAGTTAGAGAAATATATATGAATAATTACTTAGAATCGATATTGGAGAGGATTAAGTGACATAATATATGTTACAGTGAATGCGTGAGGGGGAGGGCGCCAGGGAAGTTCCTATATAATGTGTTTTTTTTGTATATTTCTAGGCTACCTGTTATCGATATTCGATATACGATATTAAGCGATTCACAAAATTTCTCTTTCTTTTTCTTTTTCTTTCCTTTTTTGTTTCTCTCGCTCTAATGATGCGCTAAAATTTGGCAAATTCTATAATGTACGATATTATCTGTTTGTAACTATATAAAAAGAGGGAGAAGGGCAAACATCTATGATTTGTATTAACACCTACAAGGAGTCTCTACTAAGGGTCCTTACGCTGCGTTTTACTTGGTCAAAGTTAGATTAGATTATTTGGGCTAGTTCCAAATTTTGCTTCCTTTATGTTGTTCTATATTCGATAAACAATATTGATCAAGTGCTTTGAAAATCCCAATTATGTATACGTGTGTTTTAAATAACTGCCGATTAATTTATTTGGCAGTCTCTTCATTAATTTAACCTTTTCTTTTTCCGATAAATATTGCGACTCTATAACATAAGCAAAATTACCTGTCAACTAGAGTAGTATAAACTATAAACTATAAGCTATGATCGATACTGTTGCTCGCTCTCAACTAATTCATACAAACTTCCAATACTTTTACAAAACTTTATGATTTTTCTTTTTTCCTTTCAATTTCTTTTTGCGTACTTCTAGAGTTAAAATTCTTCAAGAATCCCAAGACTAAAGCAAAGCGCAAACTCTTTTAAAACTAAAAGAGGATACTATTCATCACTCGACTATCCTCAAATGATTCTCCATTCCTTATTTATGGATATCTTAGTATGGGCTGCCAATAAATGATAGTACTATGTTAGTTGCATAGTGGGGAGCTGCTAGAGTGCTAGTGGTATTATTTGGCCTACCCCTAGTAGGGATTAAATTTGTTGCGCGCCTTCTCCGAGTCGCTACCCGCCTCGGTCTGATGCTGCCTGAAGCGAGAGGTGGCATAGTGACCTTTGGCACGATTCACGCCTGTGGTCTGGACTGGCGGTCCGCCAGACGCAGTGGTGCCATTGGTGCCCAACGATGTTAGACTAAGCAGATCAAGTGCACTCAGATTGGAGAGTGCAGTGAGGGCGCCCGGCTTGGTAAGCAATTGCAGGGCCGAGGCCAATGGGCTCCCACCTAGAGCGGCAGCGGCTGTGGTACTGATGCCCAAATTTGAGGAGTTGTTGCTGTTGTTGACTCCGCTGCTGTTGTTGCTGCCATTGTTATTGCTGTTGTTGTTGGCACCGCTACCGTTGTTGCTGCTGCCGTTGTTATTCTGTGTGCCATTGGTGGCATAATTGGCGGCACTGCTGCTGCCATTGCTGCTAGTGGAGCCATTGTTGCTGCTTGCGTTTCCAGTTAACGCGACGGTCAAACAGGTGTTGCCGTTAACACCGCCACCAGCTGTAGCAGCAGCAGCAGCAGTTGCTGCTGGAGCAGCGGTAACAACACCAGCTCCTCCTGCTGCTGCTACTGCGCCGGCAGCACCGGCGGCAGCAGCTGCCGTTATGGCCGCAGTGCCATTCTGCGCCGCCTGATCCTGAAGATTGGCCTTCTGCAGTTCAACGCTGTGGATGAGGTACACAGAGAGATAGATAGAGACAGAAAGAAAGAGAAAGGAACATATGGGATATTGTTTTTAGGTAATTTTTCAAAACAATTTTTCTTTTTTTTTTTTTTGATTTTGTGATTTTGTGGAATTGAGTTGGTCATTTCATTTTTTAATTCTTTTTTTTATTTTTTAGTGTTTTGTTATGCAAAAAGGTTAAGGAGGTTTTTGTGTGGAGGAACGGTACGGAGTAAACGGATATATAGCAAAGTTCTCTGTGGAGAACTTTTGGCGCTATGGTTGGTTTGTTGTTGTTGGTGGGAGCGGCGTTCAATTTTTTATTTGGATGGTAGGAATAGAAAACTTGTTTTTTTTTTTGTTGGACTTGACCGAAAAAGTTGAAAGTTTTTTTATGGAGGGATTTTTGGTTAAGTTTAGTTTGTTGCGGGTTGGGGGAGAGAGGAGCATAGTTTGTTTTTTTTTTTTTATTTATGTTGATTTAGTTAGGTTGATGGGTTGAACTGCAGTTTCTTTTTGTCCTTGTTCTATTTTTTCTCTTTTATTTTTGAAGTACCAATTGTTTTTTTTTTTAGTTTAGTTCCAGTTGCGTTTATTTGCTTTGTGTGTGCGATAGAGTGCGACGCTGTTTTAGTTGGTGCTGTCCTTTTTTATCCTGCTCCTCCTCCTCCGCCTCCTCATCCTCCTCGAAAATGCCTGCCGAGCTGAGCCTGAGACTTTATATACATAGGTATATCTAGATGCTAGGTTTATATATTTATATATATATTTATATATATATATATATATATATATATATATTGTGTATATAGATATTTTTAGAATTAATGGTTTTAAATTAAAGTAAGAGTGCTGATTTTTAAGTTTTTGAGTATCTATGCATGAAAGAGTGCAGAGTTACAGAGTTTTGAGTTGAGTTGAGTTTCGGAACTACATTGCGATGAGAGAATAGCTGGGTTAGGTGCTGAATGCGGGCTTACGACTTCTTATAGACTAGACTAGAGTAGAGTTCGAGCTTAGGCCTATTAAGTTAACAAGTTTTTTATGCTTTCTTATCTTTGAACGCGCTGCCACGCTGTTGTACTATATATGGTATGGTATATCAAAATTTATTTTACTGAGAGCAGAGACCGAAAGACGACCGATACGACCGACGACGACCTCCTTAGACCTTGTATATATTTACTTTTGTTTTTCTTACTTTGTCAATTTGCAAATCAATTCGACAAAATTTGTTAAGACACACACAGAGACAGGCACACAAATAGATAGACACACATATACACACACACATACATATATACAGTCAGATGATTAACAACAAGTACACATAGCAAAATAATTATTCAGAATATAATCTGGAGCGAGTACTCACCTCATGTTGATTAAGTATTGAGCCAATGCAACCGAATCCGGATTACCGCTTATGGTTATGGTGCGATCGGTATTTCCACCCTCGCGTTCCTCGCAATTCGAGATGCGTATCATGGCGCCGGAGATCTGACGTATTTCAGCGATTTTGGTACCGCCCTTGCCGATAATGCAACCGATTAAATCATTCGAAACGGTCATCTCATGCTGCTGCTGCTGTGCCCGATTCGCATTGGCCGTACGCAACTGCGAGCCGGCCAGGGCAGCCAGAGCTGGAGAAGAACAGACTACCGAATCTAAGCATACACTAGTTAAAAATTCATTGGCAACTGATATTGAGACTCACCTGTGTGATTTATACCGCCGGTGCTGGCTGGCGTCATGCCGGCCAGGCCCAGAGCAGCCAGACTGGCCAATGGATTCTTCGCGACCTGCTGAGACACACACACAAATTTCAAATTAACCAAACGTTCTCAATATGAGCGATATTATTGTTATTATTATTATGTTTATGTTATGTTGAGACGGAGAGAGATAGCGAGAGAGAGAGATAGGTACATTTTAGTCATTAGTTTCTTGGGAATTTGTACATATTCGAAACATGGCACATGGTATTTATTCTTTTTCGGATGGGTTTTTTTTGGTGATATCACAACACAACGCGCGAACAGCTTTCAACAAACCGTTTTAACAGGAAGGAAATAAATATCAAAAGGGATAAATCGAATAACAACGAAACACAAAGCTTTAATTATATAGTATATAGTAAATGGTATACAAAATACAGAAACGGAAATGCAAAAAGCAAAGCTTAAATAAAATTCAATTTTCGTTTACTCAACAGACAAACATTATTCACATTATTTTGTACAGGGTATATAGTTGTAGAATGTGTGTTCGTGTGTGTGTGTATCTGTATTTTTATTTGTGTCTGCGTGAAGTTGTTCTATGGCAGGGCATGAAAGTATTCTTTGGCATTTGTGTCTCTACTGTTTGTGTGTGTGTGTGTTTGGGCAATTATACTGTTGATTTACGAGTCTAGTTTCAAAAGGACTACTACACACTAGTATAAACAATGCATATATATCTTTGAATGGGATTTTACAATTTACACAGCTAGTAGATGCATTGAGTATGAAATTAAATGGGCTCATAACTCGTTTAGGTTGTGAACTTTAAAGGGGAGAATCGAATCGAATTTTTTGAATATTCTATTTCAATTCGAGAGGAGTTTACAGATTTACTTTGTAGCAATTAAAAATCTATGAAATTTTGTTGATTTCATAACGAGTAATTCGATATTTTTACTACAAAATGTATGTAAAAATTTTAACTGAGGTAAAAAAATGGTATTTTATGCAAATTTACAAATTTTCTCTTCTTCTCCTACTTATTTCTTGTGTTCTAATTGCATTATGTATAAGCTGTGGTATTATTCTTTTTAACTATCCGATGGAAAGTTAAAAGTTTTAAAAAATTCTGTCTGCTTTTTTAGCTGTTTTGATTGTAATTATTTCGCCATTTGGTATCAATTTTAACACGCAGCTTTCATGTCAATTTATTTCGATCTCCAAGCCCAAAAAATGTTCTATTTTTTCAAGAACTTTGCATATTTATTGCAATTGAAAGTTTTGCACCCCATAGCACCTACAGCAAATTACACACACAGCACACTCTTTCACACACCTATGTATTATCTATGTATGCGATAGACAAGATATATACAGGAGTGGGAGTAAGGGTATGTATGGGGACGGGGAGATCACTACAAAATCATTGCAAGCGCGTGTGCACACGCTTTATAAATTAATCAAATCGCATGCAACATTTGCAAATAAGTTTCGCATAAATGTTGCATGCATAAAATGCAAGACACCAATACAGATACACACGCACACACTCATACACACCATATAAAAAAGGACTGAAAATATATAAGAGGGGAAGGTCGGGAGCTTAGAAATCTGGCAAAAAATCATAGAATATTGAAATGAATGTCAGTGTGTTGGGGGCTGAATGCGTGTGCCGCCACATATTTTATGTATCTGTGTGTGTGTGGGTGTAGTTTTTTGCTGAAAACTTGAAATCCAATATTTATCTAATGCATAAACAAATGAAACATGCGCTACGCTACGTATGTGTATGGAGATGCATGGCATGGAATATGCTTCTGCTGCCGCTGCTGCCACAAATGGAAATGAACTTGCAACTCTATAACAGGGTATTTCAGGGGGTGGGGGGAGCGAGTGGGCGTGTACGTGGCAGTTGTGGAATTTGTTTTTTTTCGGGGTCACAAAACTCGTCATAGAAGGTCTCGTTTGGCATATCAAATAAACATATCTTGGGTACAAGAAGAGTTGAAACAAAAAATACAAAAACATACTGCAGCTTGCGACATAAAAATGCATTTGATGGGTTCTTAGGGTCCCTGGAGTAGCGGGATTTTTTATAGTGTCCCCCAACTAAACTAAAATAAAAACCGGGCAAAAGAACAAGTAAAACACACGCACACAGATAGAGAGAGAAGGATATCAACAACTTTGTGGTCCAGCAGTTGCTTGGGGAAAACTACAGGGTGGCACAGGTTGGGTACAGGGTACAGGGCACAGGGGGACACACAGCGTTAATGTTATTGAAATGTGACCTGACCACAGTTGCAACGTTGGGAATCATAAAAGAAATGCCAGAGGTAGTAAAGGTAACTACAAGAACACAAAACTTCAAAACACACACAGAGAGAGACGAACGGGTAGGCAACTCTACATACATATGAGGGTCGGGGCGTGGAAAGGGGTTGACTATATGCGATACGAGTAACAACAAACAGCAATGCACAATGTACAACTAAGTGGGGAGCTAAGGGTTGTCGGTGTTTGTTGGTCAGGCAGGTGGAATTGGTACATCGTAGCTACTGTACTGGGTACAACATTTTTAGTTACAGCAGCACATGCCAAAAATCTGTGGGTTGTAGGGGACGGGCGGGGTTGGTACAAATGCTGTCTCGGCTTTCGGGCTCGACTCTGTTTTATATATAAACTTTTGGGAGAGACTTGTTTCTATGGCAAGGGGGAGTTTGGCTGGGAGTCGGGGAATGGCAGGGTTTCGATTTTCGTTTTACTTTTCGGATCAATCAAAACTCACATCGGGCATTTGCTGTAGGTGATGGTGGTGTGCTGGTACCGCTCCTGGTAAATGTGCCCCCTTTAACAAAGGATCCGCTAAGCCTGAAATACCAGCATGTAGACCACCGGTAGCCAAAGCAAGTGGAAATACTGGACAGGTCTAGTGGTACGTGTTTTTTTTTTTTTTTTTTTTTTTTTAAGTTGTTTTCGGTTTTCGTATAATGGTTTTTTTCAGGTGTACGTGGGGCATTTTAATTATTTTTTAAAGTTGCCAAAGAAGAAAAAAGTAGAAGAACAAAAATTGATTTAACAAAATGAAGTTTTCTCAGCTATAATCATTTTTTATTATCACTATTGAAAGCTTAAAAGAAATATATCGCAGTTTTATTGAGAAAAGCTTTAAATAAGAGATCTCGTTTGTCTTTGGGACTTTTATGATTCGAGTTGTATAGAGGAATAAAATATAGTGTGCAGTGGAGCTTGATTAATGAAGGTCGGGGCGTTGGATTCTTCATATTCTCATACAAAATAATAATAGCAACTAAGATATCGAGAGAGAGTGAGAGCGAACTGGTAGCAAGGGTAGACAGCATATAATGGGTACGGTTTCTGTTTCCAGGGCAATTTGGATGGGGGTCATCAAAGGAGAAACTCAAACCAAGGAAAAATAATCTAGACAAGGTCAATACATGAGCACAAGCCACAGAGAGTTGTCAAATGGTGTACAATTTTCGACTAACACCGACATTTTCATTTGGGTACAATTGTGCTTGAAATTGTACCTAAAATTGTAACAAGTTACTCAGTTGACAGCTCGTGGTGATCGGGGTTTTTCTCAATACACTCTACACGCCGCTTTTAATACTAAAAACCATCACCGACAATAAACCAAGGACGTAGGAAAGAGAGAGAGAGAGAGAGAGAGAGAGGACAGACAGAGCGAGAGATGGTACAACTATTTTGAATTATTGTTTTTGTTTACGGGCATTAATTGAATTTGATGTGACAACAAAAACTTTTTTGTTTAGTTTGAAAACTTTCATTGTTTGGGGCAAATGGCTGGCGAAAGGGTTTATAAAGAGAGGGCTAGATATCAAGTTATTGTTGTTGTTGTTGCTGCTGCTGCTGTTGATGTTGTTGTTATACATACAGAGCACAAAATTGAATTTTGAGCTGGGATTGATTTTGAGAGTTGAGAGTTGAGTAGACACATTTATTTGGCAAGATTGACGGAGAGAGTTGAGAATGATGAGAGGGCTCGGGCAGGACGATATTTGAATAGTATGTTGTTTGTTGTTTTTGTTGCAATTATAGCTTTGTTGCAGTTGCAGTTGTTGTTCTTGCTGTAGTTGTTGTTGTTTATGGCAAATGGTTGTGGTAAAATACGTATATGTTACTCATCTAAATAATCGGATTTTCTCTGCTTCTTTGTTATGGTTTTGTAGTTGTTTGACAAAGGAACTAAAGAATCTGAATATAATATATTTGTTGTAAGTATATACTACACAAAATTAAGAGAGAAGAAAATACCAAATAAGGAAAAACAACACAGGATAGATAGAGATAAAGTTGAAGGTTTGATTTATAAATTTTTAAAGTAATTAGTTTTTTTTTCTTTACTTTTTTGCCACTCAAAAGGATTTTAAACTGGTTCTCGGTTTGTTTGTTGTTGTTGTGTGTTTTCTGGTTGTTGTTCATGAGGTATATATATTGTATATTAAATTATTATTGGATTATATTATAGAGCTAGTGTAGTTTGAACATACTTCTCCAGCATACGCTGCACGCGAGCCCTCGTTACGTATCGTTATCGTATTAGAGAACAGACTGAGATGAGATAGAAGACACACACTCATTGCGAAGTGAGAGAGAGAGAGAGAGTGAGTAGTGTGAAGCACCCAGCACAAACTCACTCGGTTACTCGATAACGCCGCCCGATCTGCAACCGATTATATCAAATAAAAGGTGCCCAAAAAGTACGGCCGCCCCCTTAAACACACACATATACGAGAGAGATGGTATACGATGAACTTCGACTCGAAGCGAGAGAACAGCACACACTCTCAGCTCTTTTTGAACCTAAGAGAAGAGAGTGCGAAAGAAACTAAAAAAAGAACACAAAAAATATGTAAAAATATTTGCTTAAAAATATTGTAAAATATTTATCAATCAATCAAGTTTAGTTGCTGCTGTAAATGACCAACATTAGTTAATTGTTTTGTAAGGGGGTGCCACCTATGGACATTTGAAAAATGAAAAACTGGTTCGTATGGTGGTACTAGGTTCAACGGTACAAGAAGATATATAAGAGAGCGCAAAGAAACGGTGTACAACAGGGTATTTAACTGGACAATGGGTACAGCCAGTTGGGTACAGCGCACAACTGTACCCAACCAAGGCACCCGCTTTTAGGGACATTTCAAAACTGGGTCGGTACAAGTCGGTACAGCTCTAGAGCTGTCAAGGGTTGCTCAATGAGAGGTTGTGGATAACAAAGATATAGAGAAGATAGATAGAATGAGCGATAGATAGAGAGAAAGAGAGGTGCAAATCATAACAGGAGTTTCTAAACGAGCAAGAAAATTGGAGATAATGATTAGAATGTGTACACAAACTAAAAACTGTTGCGTTATTTCTTGAATAGAGTTTATACACAGATAGAGAAGAGATAAAAAGACATAGAACTCAAGAAGTTATCGATAAAATTATAATAAATTGAGACGCGCATAAACTTAACTTAAGATGGGTACACTAAAAAATGGTATATTAGCTTTAGAAATGTGGAATGTAAAACAAAATAATAGAATATTATGATCGAGGGATCGTTGGGATTGTTAAATTATAAAAAAAGAGATTAAATACATAGATCAGAGATAATTTCGGCAGTAACTAGCTATAGAATGCGGCGTTATATTCGATCTTGCAACCAGATACTGCTCTTACAGGCTAGGCGCATGTGCTTTTGGTATGCACTGTAGACATACCTCTTGTGTGGGCACCGCATAATTGCCCTGTATGGTAAAGGCCTGTCCATTGGCCAAGATAACTGGGCCTGTTACTTGCGGCTTTGGTCGATATGGTATGGTAGCACCGCGTGGCGGGGACTGTAGAAACGAGAAAGCGAAAGATGTACATTAGTTTTCTATCTATGAAACAAATCTGCGAGTTTGTGTTTTCACCTCCAACATGACAAGACAGATCTGATAGATGCACTGGGTTATCTGCTCGGCACTGCCACTCAAGGTAACCGCACGCTCCGTCGAGTTTGGCAACATTTCGCTGGCCACCTGTATGGAGCAGCCTGTGGTTTGGCGTATTTCCTTAATCTTTGAGCCACTCTTGCCTATTTGTATCGATGGGAAAATATATATGTATACAAAACACATTAGATTTCATACATCTGGTTATTCGATTGCGCACACACATACCAATTAACGATCCACATTGACTGGCGGGCACAATCAATCGAATGGGTATTTGAGTTTTACCAACTTTGCCAACATCATTGAACTGCGAGCACCACTGAAACGGGTTTCAAGTTAGTAATGTGAAGCGAGAGAGTTGAAAAAAAAACAACAACAACAACAACAAAACACATTAGAGAGCAATACACAATTCTGGAACGAAAACTTTCTCTGTACACTGTACACGCGTTGGATGAACAGTTTTACTGGCTTCTTCTAGTTTTCATTGCATTATGCAAGTTGTACGCTCTCGGGGGTTTCTTGATTCGTAATTGCGATTCAATCTAGCGCACACATACCTCTTCGAATTTCTTTGTAATTAGCGTAAATGCCGAGAAGATTGCGCTTGTTGTTCCAGATACCGTTACAATGCGTTCCGGGCACGAACCATCCGAAATGTTGATTTTGGCACCAGACTGTAAACGGCGAAATGAAGAATTTAAAGTCGCTTTTTATATGGATTATTTAAGTCATTCTAACTTACCTCTTCGCGAAATCTGTTGACAATTTCACCTTTTTTACCAATAATACTTCCAACTTCCTGCAAAGAAATAAGGTTTATAAGAGCATTTAGTAAAGTATTTTAATATCTATAATCTATAAACTTTACTTATGCTTAAATAAAGTATTTTATCAGATATTCGCCACACTGTTCAGACCTTTTCAAGCACAGCAATTTCTAGCTGAGTTTTTTCCCTAATTAAATTTCCATACATATTCCCTTTCGCTCCGCTCCCCAGCACGAAAATGCCAGCATCAATGTGCAAATTCGATTAAATATTAAGTGATATTATACCATGAGTGTCTGTGCGTGTGTGTGTGTGTCTGTCTGTGTGTAACTACTTTTGCATATTTAAGTGCCAGAGAAAGAGATTCACACTCGCAGAAGGGAACTCCCGACACAACCCCTCCCCCCTTTCACCCTTTCACTATCTCTTCCCTCCATCTCTCTCTTTCAGTCTTCCGGGCCTCGGCCACACGCTGAAAATGTCGGGCATAATGAAATTTGCGGGCAACGCGTTTTAATTGATTGTAAATATCTGCATAGCCGCAGGCGCGCAAACACATACATATTCCCATGCATATGCACTATATCACACACACACTCACTCGCCCAACTCTAATTGGCTGCCCTGGAAAAAGAGTATTGAAAGCATTTTGCCACTTATTGAAACTTGAACGAGTTTTGCATGGCGATCGGTGTACAAATATTTCGATATAAATCACATTAATTACACAGCAGCAGGAAGTGAGGGAAAAGAGGCGCAAAACACTAGTTTATCTATGGAGAATGTGTTGAAATTTCAGTTTTCCTATTTTTTTTGCTGCAAAATGTTTTGGTTTCCTTTTTTGGTTGTAGTTGTTGTGGATGATGCTGTTGCTGCTGCTGCATTAATTAAAACTGCTACAACTAATTTGAAATTCAATAAATCTTGATAAATTTTTACAATGCATACATGTGAAAATGTTCGTTCAATCTCTCTGCTCATGGTCGACCTGTTCTGCAGGAGATACAAATTAAAATAATTTCAGACAGTTCCATGACACGTAATAATCTACGATAATCCGATAAATTGATATGTGCATATTTCGAGGATACAGAAAAGTTACTTTCAGCATTTAAATATATGTTTGCTATTTTGTTTTAAAGGGAAACTCATTAAAGCAGCACTCTATAGTTAATATAGACCTTTCACTCTTTTTATCAATAATACGAGAAATTATTACTTAGTAGTAAGAATCATTGCATACTCGAATAATCTAATGCAAAATCGATTAAAACGATATTGCTGAGAATGAAATTTAGAAAAAAAATCGATACGCTGAGGATTGCATCGTTAACAGCTTCGCTGAGTATATAATAATTGATAAATTTAGACTATATCATATATTACTCATACGCAATGCCTGCCTATGCAAGTGTATTACATTTTCGACTTGCAAGAAACAGCGCGTATTTCATTGCTTATTTACTTGTCACAATGTTTTTAATGAAGCCATGAGTTATTAGTATTATTATTATTGTTATTGTTACCTTAACAGTTTATATGCTGTTTTTTCCCGTACAGCTCTTCCCACATAAAAGTCAAGCTCTTAAGGATTATTTATCTTTTGTTTTTTTCATTTCACAATCAAATTGAAAAGAGGAAAATCGCAGTACAGTAGGGATACTGCTAAAAGATTAAACAATTTGTAAAATCACATTCTTTGTTTCGACAAAATTCTCTGTTTATAATTGAAACGCATTCGCATTCGCATTCCTATGCACTTAGTGCATAAATCTCTGGTAACCTTCACAAAGTGCACTTTACTCAGTGTCGCTGTCTGTCTCAATTTCACATACACACAGATACACACACACACTCGCACAGACATGCTTATTTTGGGCATTTTGCCAGTGTGTCACAGAATGCAGCAATTTTTGGCAAAACAATATAAGTATGATATGATATAGTATAATGTGGTTTTTCTATCTATGGCTTGTCTTAGCCGTTTTCTGGCTGCTGCACTTTTAGCCAAGTCTTTTACAATATTTATGCCTATAAGAACGGTGTGTGCGTGTGCGAGGCTAAATGCTCGAAATATTTATGAGACACAAATGTCAGAGGGAATTGCCATAATTATTGGCATAATTATTAGGTCTATGAATAGCGTGCTCTCTCTCTCACTCACTCACTTCTTCTCTTCTGCCTGTCTGCACTTAAGACAAATTTTGACAGCTCTCAATAATTTATAGCGACTGGCCGCATATATATCTATCTCACTCTCTTTATAGGTCTAGACCGCTGCTGCCTATTAAGTCTGATGTGCGGCTCATTAGCGTCGCACGCTCATCATCATTAATAATCTGCACAAAGATCTCTGTCTCTCTCGCACTCCCTCTCTTCCTTTCAGCTCTTGCGGCTTAGAAGCTTATTCAATTTGCCTAAATCTGTGAATAGGGGCGTGGCAGGTCAAGCGATAAGCTAAAGACTTGGCATATTCGTATTGACCACAAAAGACACACACACTCAACTTTTGCACACTTTCACCTGATTGCAGTTCGTGTCAGGCAAATTTTTCCTACTTCTACTCTACCCCCTCCCCACCCAACGTTCACAGACTCCTTGGCTATTTTACATGTACGACAATTAAATGCTAAAATGTTGCACTTGCAACTTTGCAACATTCAGACAGAGTCAGGCGGTGGCAACGGCATCGATTTGTATGCAAAAATTCACTTTTGCGGTTGTGAATTCAAAATTTTGCATGTCATTTGTCGGTTTTGTTGTGCACATATGTGTGTGTAGTGCATGTGTGTGTGCGTGTCCGTGTATTGGTTTGTAAAATATGCATGATAGAAGTGGACATGTATCGTAGAAGCGGAAGAATGCCAACATTTCTGTGGTCTCCGGCATACAATATGAGCGCCGTAGGGGGGGTATCGGTCCAGTGGCAATGCTTAGTAAACAAATTGGGGTTACCGAATGCAAAAATCTATGATGATAATCGATTTAGAGCAGATATCGTCCAGCATAGGGTTGGCATTCGATTTGGAAATTCAAAAATACCGGAGAGTTTTCATTTGACTTCGGTTTAGATAGGTTAGAATGTAAATTGTAAATTCTGCGGTGTGTGCTTAATATAAATTCAAATTAATTTATTAGAGTGTCTATATGCATAATAAATAATGATTTAAGCTTTCTATAGTTCGTTTGCAACTTTCAGGCACATACCATCCCTAACTGAGACAATTTTCTCCAATTTCCGCCAGACAAGTTTAACTTGACACTAGACAAAAGCGGGAAAAAGGGGAATTTCTTAGTGCTCTTGCGACTTTGTTAGCTAGTTTGAACAGCCAATTAAACGGGGCCAAAACAGAGGGCGAGACGCGTCCCAGTTGCAGCAGCATGTCGCTTGTTTCTTTAATCAAATTAAAAATGCCACTTGCTGTGACTTGTGCAAAATTGTAATTGCCGTTGTTTGGCCCTGGCAAATTGTAAATTATTTAATTGTACAGTTTGCACTTTTCTGTTTTCATTTCGTTTGTGCCAGGAGCAGCTACGCGGCAGCTGAAACAAAAATGTAACGCGACAAATGCGCTGCATGATTTATTAAAAGGGCACGGAGGGGAGAGAGGGCGCTCCCGGCTATGGCAGGTGAGGACGCGAAGACCAACGCATTGTGCACACATGTGTGCAGCAGCAGCAGTTCATGCAACAAGCGGCACACACATGTTGCCCCCAGCTATGTAGCCTCCCTCCCTCTCGCCGCACCCCTCCAGTTGTCACATTCAATTTTCCAACATTTGGCTTGCAACGTTTTTCTTTTTCTTTTTTTTTTTTTGCAATTTTTCTTGCGACTTCCATAAATGGTTCTCACGGTTTGGCAATTCTTTTTTTCCCGTTTTTTCCAGCTTCTTTCAGTTTCTTTTTGTTGTAGCGAGCATTGCATTTATTTGCGTTGTTATTTTTCCACTCTTTTTCTTATTTTTTGTATGCCGCATTAACACCAAAAAATACTGAGACCCAACAAGAAAAACAACACAAAGTTTCCACCAACGCAGCAGAAAATTGCACGCTCAGCATGACTATCCGTAGTTCTTGTTGTTGCTCTCAGTCTTTTCTGGGTTGTTGTCTTTGCTAAGCGGCCTCCATTTGTCTGCTTGTTTGCCCGTCTGTCTGTCTGCTCGTCTGTCTGTTAGTCTGCTGCTTCTTCTTGTCGCTGCTCTACTAACATCAAAATTACGCGGGTCTCTCTCGGTTCAGTTTTTGTTTCTTTTGTTGCGGCACAATTAGCACCGTCCATTCTTTTCACTACTTAATGCGTTTTGCTCTCTTCCCCTCCCTCCTTCTACTTAGCCCGTTTCACCTACAGCTTCGCCCTGCTCTTCTTCGTCTTCTTCTTTGTTGTGCGACCACATGCTTTACGAGCATGTGTCTGGTGATAAATGGGCTATCAAAATGTTGCGCTCGCTTGAGAATATTAGACAATCTGTTCCAAGTTTTGTAAGTTCTGTAAGAGGTCTCTGAGTCAGTCTGTCTACCGGTAAAGCTGCCATTTAATGTGCTGATAATTAGGCGTTGAAATTGTCGCTGGAAGGGTGAACAAAACAAACAAAATTGTTGGTTCTCTTGCCAAACCATTTTCAAGATAATTTATGCTGTCTGGAGCACAGATAGATCTCTCTTTTAAGAAGTGGAACTCTCTCAAGGTCTGCTTCTCCAATGCCAAAACAAATCTATATATAATATTGCAAATATATACATTTTTGGATACTACAGATCACTATAGATTTTTTTCGTCTTGAACAATTTAAGTTTTTATCGATCTAAGAATTATTTTAAACAAGTCGGAAAGGCTACAGTCGAGCTGACTCGACTGTGATATACCCGCTACAATTCTTCGGAAAAACACGTGCCAAATGTGAACAATGCGTTCTTGCTTTTTATTTCTTTCCGTCTCTAATTTGTTTTGCCTATGCAAGTTCCACTCGATTCTTATTGGATGTTGCCCTTTGCTTTTATTACTCTGCAGTTATAAATTATGCATGTGTGATAGAGACGCCTATACATACATACATATATGCTGCCTCACAATACATCTCAACATATCTAATTAGATTTGTCGTTTGTATTTTGTGTTGCTGCTCAATGTCTCTTTCGATTTTAAGTGGCTTTAAATATACTAAAAATTTATTTTGAATTTTGCAACACACTATAAAATAAAAAAAAATATAAGATACAAAAAAATAAATTTAAGTCGCCCAGGCACACCCAGGAGTTGAACTCCGGACGTCTCGCTGAACAGTCAACTACCATCACCACTCGACCACTGCACTTCTTTCGCAATAACCGATAAAATTGCACCATGAATATTTTCGGTGCACATAATTAAAAAAAAAAGTTGCCACATAATTTAAAAAAAAGTTGCCACATAATTAAAAAAAAGTTGTCTGCTGCTGGTGTTGAACTCGGGTACTAACATTAGGAAAAACCGACACAGGCACATGGCCACAAGGCAATACTATTTCTTGAATATCTTCCTTATTTATCGGCCGATCTTATTGAAACTTTCGCAACACGCCCGGATGGTGGTTTTTATCACATGGATAAAAAATGAATGCTGTAGAGCTATATTTGCAGCTATTATCGATTTATTATCGATTTTTGGGGGCGGATGGAGGCGTGGCAAAAATCCAAAATAAACTTGATCTGCGGGCATAATTAACACATATTGTCTCCAAATTTGGTAGCTCTAGCTCTTATAATAGCTGAGATCTAGGTTTTCATACGGACAGACAGACGGACAGACGGACAGACGGACAGACGGACAGACGGACAGACGGACAGACGGACTATGGCATTACGACTCGGCTGTTCATGCTGATTCAGAATATATATACTTTATGGGGTCGGAGATGTCTCCTTCTGCCTGTTACAAACATTTTCGGTTGGCACAAAGTTATAATACCCTTATACTCTTCGAGTAGCGGGTATAAAAATTTAAGACATTTTTTATGATTTGCTTATAGATTTTCTAAGCTTTAACTGATAGTTCATTATGAATTTCAAATTTGACAGTTGGTTAAGCTTGATTATTAAAAATTGAACTTAACTAATCATTTATAAAACTAGTTTATCAGACTAGTTTATAATACTAATTTTTATTATAATCTTTTAAGACCTTAAAGAGTTTAAAAAGTAGGAAAACAACTGTTAAGTGCGATAGACTTTCTCAACTCACTATCTCTTAAAAAACTGTAATGTTTATTAAACAATCCATAATAAATATACACATATTTTTAAAATAAGCCTTCTAGCTTTTCTTATCTTTTTCTAAGCAATCAAAGAACAGTTTACCAAAAACTCACTGACTCATTTGGATCTGCAGTTCAATTCGATAGATCTTTGTCAGATTCGAACAAAGCGACTTCGATTAAATAGCAATTGAAAAACAATAGTCGTATAATGACGTATACACACACACCGAGTCAATTGACAGCGATTGCCGGATTTATTGGATTTCCAATGAAGAATGGCTGGGAATGGTATGAGGAGGGGCTGCTATATCGCTGGGCTGTCAAGGCCGCAAATTGTGCAGACCGTTTTCATCTCTAATTAACATGGTCGTTTTATTATTTATAATATTTTTCTTAGTTTTTTTTTTTTGCTGCAACTGTTTGCAGTTTTGTGCGAAAGTCACGACTCGAGACGACGGCGCTGGAATGAGTCAAAAGCGTAGATCCATGTCGAAGTCGTGACGCAGTTAATTAATTTATGACAAAAGCAACAAAAGGAAAACTCAGTCAAGCGACAATGTGAAAATTGTAAGAAACTGAAAACACTAAAAAAAGCAAAAAAAAAATTGCCTGCACTTTTTGTCTATTTTGCTTTTTCGATATTCTGTTGTATTTGTTGTTTCTTGGCAGTCAGCCGCAAATTGCATAGAAAATCGACCCAAAAAGTGGGTTGCACTCTCGCCCAGAATTGCCGATTATTTTGCAATTGTCAGACGGTGAGCTATGTACATCGTCTGTCTCTATATACATATACAAACATATGTATATCTAATAGTTGTTGCTGCATTTGAATCATGCATTTTTAATTAGTGAAATTGCATAGAGCACTAGAATGCGGCATCCCAATGCGAATTGTGTGTTCAATGCGCAATATTTTACAGACGTTTGTCTAATTATAATTAACTGATTTATTTATGCACTCTAACCAAAATGTTTTGCTAAACCCGCCGGGGGTTTTGCATAATAGATGTACTATATATGTGATATGGATGCGATACCTTGAGAGTATGTACTAAACAAACTCCGCAGATGTGACCTCAATTTGAGTAAATTATAAATAAAATAAATATAGATAGTACCAATTAAATAGATATATATATTAAATCTTTTAATTTGAATTTACACATGGAACTATAAAAAAAGCTTGTAAAATTTAAAAAAAAGAACCACATAAATATTTTGTTAATATGCTTTTTCGAATTAAGTTATCAAAATCAAGATACTATATGTTACTGTCGAAAAGAAAACTAACAGATGCTACAGTTTATTACGTAAAATATGTCAGGAATCTGTTATAAACTCGATTCAATTTACAGTTATGCAGTTTTTAAAACAAAGATACTCAAACTTCTAAAGGTTTTCAGCTCTCAAAGAATAATAAATATAAAACCACCTTTATAAGTTTGAAACACTTGGAAAATTTCTTTTTAAAAAAATTAAATTCAGTAGATCTATAAAAACGTAAGAGTTATTCTTCATGAAATACATAATAAGTATGTGTATATATGTAGATAGATAAGTTATACAAATGTGATTCACGTATTAAGCAGCTGTTTTATATACAATTACAATATAGTAAGCGAATACTTGACAGGGTTATTCATGAATACGCTTAATAATTGAGTAGCAACAACCACTCACTTCAATGATTCATTGCAAATTGATAATGCGCTCTACTCAAATTTGCTTTTTAAATTACTCGGGCCACCCTGTGCTACCTGCCTGCCCTACCTCAACTCATTTTGTTGTCACCCACACACACACATCATAAATAAACTTAGCTCGAAAATCCCTTCGTTTCATGCTCAATTAAACAAGTCAACACGGATGTTGTTTGTGAACATTGAACGCGCTCGCTCACTCACTCGCTTGCACTCAACACTCATGTCAATTGAAAATTTATTTTATTTTTTTCTGCTTTTTGCGCCTTTCCCTTTTCAGATTTGCTCCCCTCGCCCTCTTTGCTATTTGCCACTTGATTTGCATTGCGCTAAAATTGTATTTACATACACGTTGTGTTGGTGTGTATGTGTGTGTGTTGTCAACGCGATGCTGCTGCTGCTGCTGCTGGCAGCATCTCATAAATCACGCTAATCTATAACTATCGATCAAAAGACCAACAACAACAAAGGCAGCCCCACAGCGCGAATGCAGTCGGCTCTGTTCAAAGTGTCTTCGAGAATTTATTGCCTGAATCCTTATGCAGCACCACGTACGGCTACAACTACAAGGCATATCTATACTATATAGTATAAAATAAAAATCGACAAAATCTCTGCAAGCGCTGAAAATAAGAAAGAAGCAAGAAGGGAAGGGGAATCGAGTAAGAAGAGGCAAGAATGCATTTACAATTTACCCTGCTTGTGCTTAATTTTAGCCTGGCCCAAAAGAGTGCGCAGTTATTCATGGTGTGTTGCGTTGATCAAACCTCAGGCGAATCTCGCTTCCCTCTCTCTCACTCACTCACTCACTCAGTAGCTGCTTTCTTCTTCGTCTGTCTGTGTTGCTATTTTCGTTATAAATTGTCTGCACATATTTTTGCCATTTTGCCAATTTTCAACTACACATCATGTAATATGTAGAGATCGAGCCCCTTCTCCTCCCGCCACTACGTCCCTGTTCAGCGCCCCTTTGAATTGGCGCCCTGCTTTGTCGCACTGTCGCCTTATCTGCCGTTGCACCTGCCACAGTCTTTCACATCTCTACATATACAATTAAATATAGTCTAATATGCATATATTATATATTCTTGTACAATCTGGTCACACTTTTGCAATTTATACAATTGTTTGTGTAACTTTGTGCTATTTTATATACTTTATATATTCTTATATAATTAAAATCTTGTCATACTTTTACAAAATATAAAATTATTTTGCACGTTTTTTTTACAATTCTCAAATACAATTTTATATAATTCTATTTAGTCTACCAAATATACTATATACATATTATATAATCTAGTTCAATTCGTATATGGTCACACTTTTACGAAGCCGCACATAGCGCGTTAAGCGGCTTTGCCGTAATGCATGCCGAGATAAATGGCAGCTTTGGCTAAAAAGCTTTTGGACGGCTCAACACGCGCCTCCTCAAGTCGCATCACCCCCTCTTGTCCGCCCTCTCTCACTTTCTGCTGCTGCTGCCCGAGAGCAACTTCTCAACATTTCGTTCAAGTGGCAAAAGGCGTCTGGCAAAAAAAGCGAAAAAAAACCGACAAAACCGACACCAACGCAGCGCGGATTTACGTGACAGTTTTTTGTTGCTGTTATTGTTGTTTTTGAGCTGCTGCTGTTGTAGTTAATTAGCTTGAATAATAGTTTTTAATGACTGTTGACGGTTATTAAATAAATAAACCGCCGTTTAGAGAGCTTTAACGCGCCTCTTAGCTTTAGCGTCGCTTACTTTACGAGATTATCGCATGGATTTGTCTTAATAAATATGCACAAGTTGGCAGCTCATTTATATATATATATATATATATATATAAAAGCCCATTGATATCGTTTCTATAGATGTGTCATATGCCTGCATTAACTGGAGTAACTGATAATATATATCTAAATTTGAAGTTAATTGTTTTAAGCTTTGTTTATTTGACAAGTTATGCATTTTTATTTATTATGACTTAATTACTGAATGGATTTATTATTTATACCTCATATTTTACTATGCTTGCAATTTAATTATTAAATGTTAATTGCACATTTTTAAAATTATTTTTGAAAACACATTACGTGTTTGAAAGATATGTAATTCCATGTATAGTAGATAAATGTATTAAAGCTCTGCAATTGTCTGTTTATTATTTACAACTGCTTTATCGCATATTATTTCTTAATTCCCAAATGATATGTAAAATATATTATAATATATTATTTCGAATTCCCAAATGATATGTAATATCTCAAAAGCATAAGCTGCATGTGTTGCCTATTTAAAAGATATACAATAAATACCTTAAAAAAATATGTGATATATGAATTAAATATTAATTCCGCTCATTATAGTTTTCGCTCTTTAAAAGTTCTGCAGACGCGTGTGCATTATTTACGACTGTTATTTCTTAATTACCGCACCTCCGTTTTTAATAATCAGTAAATATTTTGTTAAGCGTATAAATTGTTTAATTATGTACGATAAACGAGTGTGCCGCATTGTGTATAAATCGGGTAATTATGTATATATATTCCCATATATGTATGTGCAGTCGGTCAGCTGGTTAAAGCGCGCGCCCTGGGGGCATTTTTTATGCAAGAAGTGCTGCCTGCACATGTCATTTTCCAGCCCCCGCTCTCTTCCCAGCCCCCACTCGCTCCATAATCATACTGATTTTTTATGTACATAGCATTTATCAGGGTGTGCGCGTTGTGTGTGTTCTTTTTTATTAGCCATATTTGTGAGCTGTAATGATTATTTAATGGGTGATGCTTGCTTCGCATTTTATTTCTTTTAATAACAGTAAAATTCCTCCTCTGGTTCCCACTCTCTCTCTCTCGCTCGATTTGCAATAAAGTGTAGCGTATTTAATTTTAATTTGCATAGCAAATGCATCCATTAATTTATAATTTTTATTTTTTATTGTTTGTTTTACCTGACATAAGTGTGCTTGTATGTATTTGCAATTTTCTTTTTTGGTCCTACAACGTTTTTATTTTTATTGATTTTGCATGCTCTGCGAAATATTCCATAAATATTTAAAAACCCTCCAATTCAATGGAGCGCATTTCAGCGTACACGTTTATCTAAAGTGGATTCCACCACCCCAGATACCACACATGTACATTTCGAAAATTGAACCTTATCTCTGCTCCCCCGACTTTAAGAAGTTCCCAAATAAAAAAGAAAACAAGAAAAACGTTGTCGCCTTTGTTGGAGTGAGTTGGCAACCTAATTGCTTGGCAACGCCATTGTCAACACATTCCCATACAGTTCATATATCCAGGAATCCTAACTCACGTAGCTCAGCTGTTGAACAACTTAAGAGCCTGAAACAAGCGTGAAAAAGCTCTATTTCTGACTTTAAATCCCGTCCTGTCAACAGTTTCTAATGTATAAAACATCCTAACTCAAAGAAGTTACGGAAATATGACGTACCATATTTAATTTAGTTTTTTTTTTAGATTCTTATAAAGTTTCTTTATATTAAATTTCCGGGTATTGTTTCATCTAATCAAGTTTCCTTATTATACTACATTGTTCTCGACATTATTATTATTCTTTTTAGTATTCTTCATGCGTGAAAGATGACACTTACCTTTCCTTGCATAATCAGCCTTATTGTGAGTGTCACCGATGGATCCTCCAGTTTGATGGGCGCACCGCTCGCACTGCTGCTTGTGTTATTGTCTTCCATTTTTCTTTTAATTTACTTTGTCTTTTATCTATAAGATGATGATGACGATGATCTTCGGTCCTCTAGTTGTGATATTCTTTCAAGCTTTTTTGTATTTGTTTTTTGTCTTTTAGCTGCGATCTATGGCTTATACAGTTTGTAAATATATACGTGATTTCTTCAGTGTTTAGTTTATTATGCTATATATATTATTCAATATATAATACACATAGACATCTATTAGATTTTGGCTAATATATGGTATACATATATATATATATATATTTATGTATATTTTTGTTTTTTTGTTCAAATTAAATTGGTGGTGTCTTTTACTAATCGTACTACGTTTTGTTGGCTTAAGCTCGCTGCGTTCTTTGAATCTTCGTCTCTTTATACTATATATATATACTATATCTTGTATATATATTTTTATGTATTTTGTATTTTTGTTTTTGGTTTTATTTGTTTCAAAAATGCAACATATAATCACTGCTATTGAATTTGCATATATATATTAGTATTTTATTTTAGTATTTAATTTAATGTTGAGCAAAAATACTGTTGCTTAGCTGTTGCATTTAGTTCTGCACTGCAAAGAGAAAGAGATAAAGAGAGGTAGATTAGTAAATTACGCACTTGAAATACCGTACATAAATAAATCTTTAAATTAGCTAATTTATTTTTGTAAAATACATTTAATCAAATTGCTCTTAAGTCTTTAGTCTTGGGTCGACTGAAAGTCGAGACAAGTCAACTCTCGCGACCTCAAGCTGGCTTCCGGCATTTTCAGAGGGGGCAGCAGGAGCGGGAATACTTTGTCGAGATGTTGTTCTCAACGCATTGCTTGCCGCGCCTCGTTCATCATTTCCCCCGACGTTGTTGTAATTTCGATATGAAAATTTGTGAATGCCTTCGGAACACAACTTTGAAACTGCGCCAACATTTTCATATGCACATGACACAGAGAGGGGGTAGTGACGAGTGGCAGGCAGAGCAGGCGTTTAGGTACGTAATATCGATGGTTTGGCCCCCCTGTGTCGCGTCTGCCCTAACCATGTCTGGCAAGGCATTTCTTACGCTTGAAATCACTTCATGTGCAATTTAGTACAGATATACAACGTTATTTCGTTTACGTTTACGTTTTTTCCTCGCTCTTCCTGCTGCTTCTTGTTTTTTTTTATTTATTTGCTCACTTATTTTTTTTTCATTCTGCAACGAAACGAATTCCCAGCATAGCTTTATATGCAGAGACTTCGCATACATATGATGCTGTATGTTTGCCAGCAGCAGAGGCAGCGAAAACATTTCCCCAGGGGGGACTCCAAAATATTTGCGCAGGCCAACGCGATGCTGCCGGTTGCCAACTTCCCCGCTCGAGCCATGTGTGTGTCGCTGTGTGTGTTTTGCTTATGAAATTATGCGCACTAATTCCCCATGTAACGGCAACTCAGCCTAGAGATATAGAATAAATAGAGAGATAGAGTCTATGCGACGCGTACAGAAGCTTGTGTCCGCAACTTATGCGGGTCGTGGCAACTGTAGAAAACATTAACGAAAAATAATAAAATGCGCATAATTTTGTTACACGCCTGCAGTTTATATTTAACAATAACAACAAGAAGAACAACAACAACAACTGCCACCCAGTCAACGATAGCCTGGCTAGGCTAGAGCAGCCACGCTCAATTATTTGCATGAATATTTCCATGTCGTTTGGCGAATATGCAAATCTCTTCATGTTGTGGCCCCGTCCAGGTGTAACAACTGCGCAGCCTCTACTAAGTGCTCGAAAATGAAGCCTTACCCATTAACTGGCACTACTTTTCTCCTCCTTTCCACACGGCAATCCTAGCACGCAGCTGGTCAAGTTCCTGCAGCGGTTTGACTTTATGATGAGTTTAAAAACAACTTTTAGAGAGAGCAACACCTTGTCGCAGAATTTTTAATTAAATGTTTAATAATTTAGACGGAATATTCTACGATAAAAAGTATTTTGGCATTCTGTAGTATTGCTTCAGAGCATAAAATAAAATAGTAAACCATAACTTCGCTATAAATATATAGTAATTCTTTTGAGATTGTTCATAAATTATGCTAATTTCTGATATTATTCAATATTTTTGTACTTTTCTATTTCTAACTTTTTTAAGACCCAAATAAAGCCGTTTTATAATACTATCTTATGGACGATCATTATAATCTTGCTTTATTCGGAATTTATAAAGCGCACAAGCATTTAATTATGTGTATATTTATTATTTATTATTTTTTTTAACTATTTAATTTCAAATTAATTCAATATCCAACAAAAAAACACTTTTATTCTTATATCTTTTACTCTTTCAACATATTCAAAATATTATGAGATAAACATATGCCGTACCATATAATACAGTTTAAAGTCACAATTTTATTTTCTAAAAGTTTTCTGTCTTTTACAGATATTTTTCTTCACTTAAGCAAAGTTTTTCCATATCTTTTGCACTATTAAAATAATCAAACATTTATAAATGCCAAAAATAAGCTTTGCCATGTCAAACCTTTCACAAAACTCAAGGACTTTACCTGTTCCCAAAGAAAAGGCAATGGAAACAGAAAAACTTTTGCCTTTTTGGTCAACTTTTCTATACTACAGAGCTGAACGGTATTCATAATTTATTCTGTGTCAATGACAAACCCAACCACAAAGAATACACATCGCATTTATATCCGTTGAAGATAAAACTTTTAGCCAGCATATCTGACAAGTTTTGCCAGAGCCAGAACTCTCAGCATAAGGCCAATAAAGCAAATTAGGATTGGATAGAGTAGAATATGGAAATGGTTGAGAAGTGCTCTCTGCAATTGTTGGCATATTTCGCATTTAGAGTACTCTGCCAGATGGCACACACGCACACACACACGTGTATATATACATATTTCTATATATATCTCCATTGTGCAAAGAAATTGCGAATTGCGGCAAGCACACAGGTATGACAATTGTGCAATAAAAGCCGCAGACGGTTTATTGTCTGAGCCTGATTCAGCGTCACGGGCAGTGGCAGCACTCGAGGAGTCGACATCACATTTTAATATGGGAAACTATGAGTGAGAGAGTCTGCCTCGGGGCGGAGGGCAGGGAACAAGAGCCAAAGAAACACATGACAAGAATATGCCAAAGATGTCTGAGCCGGAGCTGGGGCTGCAGCTGCCCCGCTGAGAGCAAGACCGCATGGCAGACAGCTGCTTCGAGCCAGCCAGAGGCAGCATGTGTAGAAAGAGAGAGAGAGAGAGAGAGAGAGAGCGAGAAGGGAAACGAGACAGCATATAAAATAAAAAGTTCCGTTACAAGCATTGTAAATTATTGGCATTGCCGGCAGATGAAGATATCTGAGTAGTCGCTTTCAGCAGGCCACTTCGACTCCCCATTCTCATTATCAATCATACGCACTGTATGCGAACTTGGCATCAGCTTTTAATGACTTTTTCTCACTGCTGCCGCTGCTGCTGCTGCTGCAAAAAGTGTAAAAAGGCAACGCTGCAGTAACTAGTTTTCTTTTAATTAACCCGCATATAAATGCCAAGTCTGGCTGCCAACCGGTTTGCTTTCTAATTTCTTTAGCTTTCCACACACACGCATGCAGCACTGCAATTGTTCAGCTTCTCTTTCTCTCCATGTATGTGTGTGTGCGTGTGTGCCAATTCTCTAATTTGCAGGCGCTGAGAAAAACAGCGTCACAAATCACCAAGATATAATGAAAGAGCTCTCTTTCATGTGGCTTGCCAGCTCCCTGCAGAGGGAAACCTCTGGTTTTCCACTTTTCATCAAGATGCAGCCAAGAAAAAGAAAATGAATTGCATATAGCACAAGTTATGGCTTTGCCGGCTGCTCGCAATCATAAACCTTTTTTAATTGCTAGAGAATAAACCCCAAGTCGTTAAACTTGAAATAAACTTTAAGCAGAAATTTTATTATTACATTTTTTATTATGTTTTCTCAATTCGAGAACAGTAAAAATTCGATAGCTTTGCAAATTTGATTTATTTTTAAATTTTCTTATAAGAGTTTCTTATACAACTTCTACTTCTGCCATAGCCAACCAAGCGCATCTAATAAAGTAATGGAACTTCCGCAGAACTGTTGCCTACTTTGCGGCGCGCATGGCTGCCATGCACAATGAGTACACCTAAGGGTAGCTCAATAACTCCACTCATACTCATAATTTCGTGCTCAACTGATGTTGCCATTTGATATTGCACCTTTTGTGTGTGCGAGCGTGTATGTGTGTGTGTGCGCGCCGCACATACATTGTCTGACAGGAAAGAGAAGCGTAAAAGAAACAAAGCAATTGAATTTTTCGGTCTCCCACAAGAAAATTCATGAAGCGTCACAATAAATGCTAAATGCTGTACGTGACATACACTCGGGGGTCATGTGATACTGCCAACGCCTCAGCTGGATCAAGAAAGAAACGACAGCATCTCAGGCAAGATGAAAAAAACGAAGGACGAACAAAAAAAAAGCCATCATGCGTTGAGAGACTTTTGTTGACGGCGGCTGGCTACGTTGACTTTATACGTCAATTTTCGTCGTGTACACATACATACATTGTAGTAGAAGCAGAGAGGTGCAGAGTATTCCCCCATTTATGGCAGGCAGGCAGAAACAAACATCAACTGCAGGCCGGGTCGCTGCTGCTGCGGCTGCTGCTGCTTTCACTCTGCCCAAAATGCCATTTTCTAGTCAGCAACACTCTCTCGTGTCAAGTTGTCGTCTGTCGCCGCCAAAGTCAAACTCAAGCTCAAAGGCAGAAGGCGTGGCTGCCATAGAAACAAACTCAACATCATCATCATCATCATTGCAGTCATCATTATGAATGCCAAACTCACACACATCCACCCCCTGAGTGTGTTTTTCTTTTTTCAATTTTTTTATTTTTACTTTTACAGCATCGTTCACCTTTGGCGGTTTTTGCAATTTTCAGCTGAGTTAGGGGTTGCTGGGAGTAAACTTTTACAGAGCTCCAATTATTCGAAGTTGCGCCCATGTCTCAGCTGTCTTAGAGAGAGTGAGAGGGAGAGAAAGAGCATGTGTGCTCGACAATTCTCATTAACACATTTTAATTGCCAACAACAGAAGGGGAGAAAGAGCAGCGAAAAACTTTAAGCACTTTTCCAAGTCCTAATGACACTAGCTGAAATTGGCTTTTTAATATTTAATTTAAATTCAAGCTTAGCTGGAAAGTGGTTGCATAAAAAGCTCTGGTACACCAGGTAAACGCTTTAAGCTTTATTGGAATTCTGTTCAAGCCGCAAGCTTATTAACTTAAACTTAATCCAAAAGAAAGAGTAGCCAGCTAATAATAAACCGAATGAGCTAGTTATGAGAAATAAGCTTTTAAAAGCTTTATCTAAATCTCAAACACTACGATTTCGCAAGCTTTATTTTAATCCAAGTTCTTTCCTTTTAGCTGAAACTGCTGGCAATATGTTAACAAACTCGGAAGTTTAATCTTTATCTCAATAAAATTCCCTTTTTAAAAGTAGAAATAAATAAATATTAAATCAGCACACATGTATTAAATCAAGAGATTAACTTTATTTATATGAAAGTTACAAGTTTCTGTAGATTATAGTTTAATTCTTGCTAAAATTGGCAACTAACTACTTTGTTTTAGTCTTCTGTTGAACGAGGTACAGCTAAGCGACTTCAGAGAGAGAAAGAGAGGGAGAGAAAACTGAACTTTTCTCAATTTATCTTAGAGCATCAAGCAGGCTGAAAGCCAGTGAAACTGCAATGAAATAATCCCAGTTATAAGCTTTAAGCTCCTGCAAATTGCACGTCTACGAGTTTCTCTTAATTTTCTACAGAGTTCACAAGGGCCACAACATCTCGGGGACATTTAGCATAGGCTTTATAATCCCTTTGAAGTGCCAGTGCACATGATGAAAATTAATTTTTAAAATTAATTATGCACATGTGCAACTCTGTTTGCCCTGGACTGTCTGGGCAACTGTCTCCCTACTCTTCATACTCATCGGGCCGAAGGCAGACGGAGTACACCTGATACATTTGCTGGACCGCTGGCCACAACTGCTGCTACTGTGGCCGCCTCTGCTGCTCGCCCAGGGGCGGTCAAAGCGAAAACTCATTAAACTGCATAATTACAACCACACACACAGAGGGAGAGAGAGAGAGAGAGAGGGTGAAGAACAACAACCAAAGAGAGAGAGAACAACAACTTTGTGCACATAATAATATTAATATTAATAACATAAAATACTTGACTGCAAAGCCCAAGCTGAACCAACCAAACTGAAACCCCAAAATGGTCAACAAGCCGTCTTCGGACTGATGAATGTCCCTGGGCCGCACTTAATAACATTTGCCCAGATTTTATAGCCGACCAGGCCGCTCTGCCCTGCCCAGCACACACACACATAATTTGATTTATGGCAGCCAACTGGACGCGCTGACCCCCCTCTCCCCCTCCGTTCTCTTCCTGTACCCACTGCGCAGGGGTAGCTGCGTTTGCTCTACACATTTTTAAAGGTTTTAGAAACACTTTGGCGAACTTTGGCCCGGAAATGCGTAAAGATTTGTATTGAAAAATGTGCAAAACAATTTATAAGCTTATTTTATACGCGCAGCAGCTTGGTAAAGTGCTTAAAACTTGCCTTTTGATGAAGTTTAATTATTTTATTTATAAGATTCAACAATATATAAATTCAGAAATATATAAAGGTTTATATATTGGGTGGAAACTGTCGAAATTTATTTATCAATTATTTACGCATGTTTTTAGACACTTTGGAGCAAGTAAATGCTTTGGGCGCTACCCGGGGGAAGTAATTGCGAACAAAGAGCAAATGCTGCAGAAATATTTAATTATTCACACACATACAACAATAATGCGTGAGTTGGTGAAGGGGTTAGTTGGGGGAGTGGAGGGGCAGGGTTCGCAACATTGTATAATAATTGCTGTTGCCGAAACACAATGGGAATATGTCGGAAAATTATAGCCTACTTATGTGGGCAGCGTGCGTGCTGGTACGAGAGCAAGCAAGGGTTTGCCAAACTTTTCGGGGGGCTGTTGTACGTGTGTGTGGGGACTCACTTCAACACCATATACACACAGAGAGAGGGAGAGAGATTCGCCTCCACACACACACTGCTGCCTAGTGCCATATTAATTTTGTGTCAAATAAGTGAAACGCAATTAAACGCACATGTCAGCTCGTGGCAAATGGCCAATAACCAGAAGAGAAAAGCGAGACAGGCAGACAGAGATAGATAGAGAGAGAGAGAGAGAGACAGCTGTCATCATGGCAGGGGACAAAGTGAGTTGGCCGGGTAGCGCAGCCTCAACAAACAATCGATACAAACAGCAGAGCAGAGCACAGAACAGTTCTACACGATTCTCAGCTAAACCATAACAATAGCAGAGCTAAAGGGGGCGCCACCACGCCCACGCACACAGACAAATTGCAGAAAATCCCTTAATATGATGACCTATTAAAATTATGTTCTCTCTCTCTCTCTCTCTCTCTCTCGTACGCGGTAACAAAAGAGAAACTATAACGTCCAAATTGCGGGCGGGAGTGACAACTCTGAACTCGGCCAGAGACTTAGTGTGTGTGTGCGTAATACACCGCCCAAAAAAAAATATACCATACATACTATATAGAGTATTTTATTTTTTTTTCGCTTGCGTGTGTGTAACGAAAATTGCCTATTACATATTATAGATAGATAGATATGTGAGTGAGTGCAAATGGAATTGTTGGAGCATGCGAGCCAGCAAATAGATTGAAAGTAACTTTCATCGATAGCCCACGCAGTGGGGAATGGCAAGAGGGAGTCGTCAACGCTGGGGCGTGGCAAAAAGTAATTCTCAACGATGATAAAGCAATTATGGGAATTTTGTGCACAGAGAAAAGTGAAAAGGAAACTTGTAAATTGCGTATGACTTGAGGAATCGTAAAGAAAACGAAGCAATGTTAATTGAGGTAATTTTTGTAGTATTCTTTCATATCTTATAGTATTCTCTTTTTCTCAACATGCTATGACTTGAGGAATCGAAGGGTAAGGTATTAAGGTAAGGAAATAAGGATTTTTTTTTAATATTCCTTTATTTCTCGATAGAAAAAGTGAAGTTAATTGCAGTATTTTTTTGTTTTATTTTTTTTGTGCAACTTTCTTAAAAGTATTGCTTACGCCACATTGTTTTATACTCAATTTATTGTTTCTACGCGTCTCAAGCCTCCAATAAACACACTCTTGCAATATTTACAACCCAATTCTTTGCCGATCTCTGCTACTTTCTTCACAGTCTTTCTTTTTGTATATGTGGCACAATACGCTTACAATGCGTTGTTGCCTTATGCTTTGTTAGCACACTTTTTGCTGTCACTGTACACAAAAAATATGGCAAGATAAAAGACATAACCCCCATGAACTACTCTCTACAACAGTTACAAAGGCAAAGACAAATGAAAAAGACAACAAACAACACTGTGCTGCAGAGTTAGTGTCAAAAAAGAACTGTATAGACCGATGACGACTGTGTTGAGAAGGGAGATAGGGAGATGGGGAGAGAGCGAGATAGAGTCTGTGCAAAACTTTCTGCATGCCTAGGCAAACTGATATGTAAATGCACAATAAAGCTGCAGGATTAAGGATTATATCACAAAATGTACACCAGCTGTTGAAAGAAGATAGCAAATGAGAGGCAGAGAGAGAGAGAGACAATAAACATGTCACAAGTGCCAGAGACAATGCAAGAGAGAAGAAAAGCAAGATGATGATGACAAGAACTGGCAAAAAAGTGACAAAATGTTGGCACAGGTTTTTCATTTCATTTCATTTCGTTCCCTGCCATGCCACGCCAAGCCATTCCATTCCATTCCATTCTGTTCCTTTATGCAGTCATCTATGTCAGTTCATGACATGTAGTGTCTCTCTCTCCCCCTCTTCCTCTCTTTGTGGCATAATTATAAAGATGCCATGACCAGGGGGCAGACTATGCAAAATATTTTGATGTTTGAAAGTAAAAAAAACATAGGAGATATGAGCTGACATTTAATTAGAGCATCCACAAAAGGTTGTCAATGACTGAAACAAAACGTATTCAATCTATTTTAGACAAACAACAATATGTGGTTTATGTACACACACACACACGCATACAGAGTTCAGGAATGTGTGTGTTTCGAGTGAGCTTATCAAATTAAAATTTAACACTAGCCAAGGGTCGTTAGGTTGATTTATTCATGTATATATAGTACGTTCCCTCCTGACAAAGTTAGCTTCTAACTGAAGTTTTGGGTTCGGTTTCGGTTTGATTTTCCCCTCCCTGCTGTCCGTAGCTCCCTCATCTATAATGCACACTTCAACTTTATTTATTAATCCAACAATTTAGTTATACACACACACTCACGCAGAGCGACCCTCTAGAATCCCTTTCTAATAGTCTCTCGTCCCCTCTTTTCTGAAAGCTTCTAAAATGACAGGCAGGTTAAGCCCAAAGTAATTGCAAATTAAATGCAAATTGTTTGCTAGACTACACTCAGATTTGTAGCTTAGCTTAGCTTTTCAAGCTCTCCTCTTCTCCACCCTCTATACACTCGAATAATTTCAGAGAACTCGCTCGCATTAATTAGTCACAAAGTCAGTTTGAATTGAAATAACAAAAGGAATTAGCCAAATAATTCATTATCAAAATTGTAATGGATATACATATATATATAGAGCGAGAGTGAGGGAGAACTGAATAAGAAATATACAAAATTGTTGAGAAAACTGCCAAAGCTAAAGCAATAACTAATTTGAGTAAGGCAGCTGTCGCAAGACTTTAACTTAAGCAGCATTTTCCTCGAGAATTTTATGCTAAGTTAACAGTTTTCAATGCAAACATATAGTTTATTATAAATTATAGATAATATCGTTAATATCGCATTTCTTACCGCACTTAATTTCTTAATTTGTCTAATTGTTGCGAACCTCCAGTGTTGCAGACGCACATTTGCTTGAAATCAAACGATAGTTCCAAAAACCATCGATGTATCGAATAAAGGGTAAAATCATTGATTTCTCGAGATATTTTAGATTTATAATCATCGCTAGAAATTCTCCAAAGATATTATCGATATATCTTCTTTTCAAGCTCAATTAATACTTTAACTAATACAATTGTTGCTGATCTCAAGTGTTGCATTCGCAAATTTGCTTGAAACAGTGTTGCAAAATGTTTGAAAACAAACGACAGTGCGAAAAACTATCGATTTATAGTTCATGCGTATTAAACCATTGAATTTATCGATAAGTTATGATTTTTTGCAGTAGGCAGCGTTATTAAATTATAAATTCTTGTAGATTTTTTCTCGTTCGTTTTCTCTAGTTGTTCCACCTGCTCTCGTTCCTCTCTTTCTCTCCCAGTTTTTCAGCCTGTTGTCCCATAATAGGTCAATCACATGCTGTCGCCCGGCTTGCCATGATTATGGCAAACTCTTGTTGTTGTCGTTCGGCTTGCCTTCTCTTCTATTTCCACTCGCTTCTTTCTACTTCTCTTCTTGTTGTCGACGTCATTGCCGCCTTAGAACGTTAAGTATCTGTTGAATGCATCTGCAGTGTAGCTTCTTTTTCTCTGCAGATTTTTGTGCCATGTACCTACACTAATTACAAATTGCGCTATGCTACAGTTGCTGTAGTTCCTCTTCTTGTTCTTGCCCCTTCTGTTCTGTTGCTGTTGCTGCTGTGTTGTTGCTGCTGCTGTGTTGTTCGTTTTGCCAGCACTGCAAATTCTCGCGTCTCATAAATTAAGTAGGCCACCCATAGACGAGCGGAGCAGTGCAGACGCCCCTGTTAGGCAGCTAGCACCCTGCGCTGCCCCCCCTCCACAGCACAGGTGCAACAGCAACCGCTCTCGACGGGTGCCCATAGCCCTCTTCCCGCCTGTCACCCCTTGCCGGCGCCTGTTTAGCTCGCTGAATCTTTATTAACACCGACGTCAACGGCGCGTTGCAAACTGCAACGAAACATTACAAATGTTGCCAAGCAGAAGATGCACACACACTCGCACACATACACACACAGCCGTCTTAAGACGTCGTCATCGCCGTCGTCTGCTCGAAGAAATCTTATTAAAAAATACACACTGAGTGAAAATATGTTCGGACATGTTTGTTTGCTGTTGTTGCTGCAGGCAGTCACCGTTGCAATCGCATAAATTACGGCCAACAGCAGCAGCAGCAACAAACGATACCTTGGGCGCCCTAACGCTGCCCCCTCCCTACTACCCTCTCCAACTTTTCTCACCTTTTGCCTATACCAACTCGCTTCTCTCTCTCTTGCCGGGGCATTCGCCTTTTTAGCACCCATAGCATGAAATGCGATTTGTCGAGGCATTGCCATCATCATCAAAGGCAACAGACCTGGGTATCTTAACTCCCCTCTTTCCCCACCAGGCCCCCTCTCCGCGCTTCTGGGCGTTAATTTCACAAACGGGTTGTTAAGTTAGACACCATGGTAAGTACAGAGAAAGGGACACACAGACAGACAGACAGGGAGACATAGAGATATAACACATCTTGAAGCAATGAAGTTGCAGTTGTATCTAGGTAAAGTATAATGGAACAGCAAATTGAGTTTCCTTTTAGCTATGCTGAAAAAATGGAAAAAGCGGGATTTTCTTTGGCAAAAAAACAAGCGAAAAGCAAAGTGAACAGTGGCATAAAGGAGTTAGGAAAATCGAGAAGGAAATCTAATTGAAAATATTTAAAAATGCAATTTATTTGCTAAGAAAAATGGAATTTTTCTTTAATAATATGTATAGTAAGCACAATTTATTATCAAATCCTTATTAAGTTTTCATACAACATTTGTCTGCTAATAAATATTGTACACGCCAAAAATAAAAGCTATAGCTTTAAAAGCATGTTTACAACTCCTTTTTTAGATTTTTGGAAGTGTAAGGAGGCGTGGCTAACATCTAAGAAGAGTTTTTATTCACTGCAATGTATACAATAGTTGTTTTCAAATTTCTTAACTCTAGTTCTTCTAGTTTTCGAGATATAGACGAAATACTAAGGCATAAAATAAAATAAAAAACATTTTAGGCTTTCTTTTTTTGTGCTTTAAAGTGCTCTAAAAAAGATATATTACTTTTCTAATTATTATAAATATTTTATGCAGATATATTGTTTTTTAACAGACAACCTATGCTTGAAATAGTATTAAGCGTGTTTTTAGGGAGGGACTGAGTAAAGAAACTGCAAAATTTCATGGAAATCAAGAAAAGTAATTACTGCTCTATAAGTTAATATAGTAAATGTTCCACACTGATATTCTGGATTAAATAGATTAAAGATCTTCTATATTTAATCACGTGGAAGATTGTTAAGCATTACTTTAATCTCCAATTTCTTTTATATGCCCCGTCTCCGGCATCAAGGCATCAATCCATTTTCCCAGCCCACATCTTCTATTATCTTAGCCAGCAGAGTGTCCAATTAATTAGCTAATTAGCTAAGCTACAAAGCCTAACAAACGCACACACAGATACATAAAGAAGGAACTTGCCTGCACACACCCAGAAATTGCAAAGTTTCTGTTAATTGGATGTTGCATGCATTCTATAGATGTTGCATGCAGCACAACTGCAAATTGCAGTTGGTGGTAAAGTGAGCTGCAGCAGACGTTTGATGCTGCTGCTGTTGCTGTGGCTACTGATCAAAAGCCTCCGCTCCAGCGTGCACTACCTGTGGGAGTATCTATAACCGGCCTTGGATACGGTCGAAAGTATTTCCCAGCACGTAGCGCCTGCAACGTGTTCTATCTCTGCTACCATCGACCGATTTTTGACCATAAATGGCACTGGGTAAATTGGCGAAAAAGGGGCAGCTGGGGGCAGCTGGGCGTGGCTGCCGATTTGAGCTTTATGTATTAGTTTACATACAACCGCTGCAAAGAGCAATAGCAGAGGATGAGGGTGAAAAAGGAGAGCTTTGCATTTTCATTCTGGGGCGCGCTTCTGGATCGGCTTTTATGCAACAGTGAGCAACAAAATGTGTGGGACAGTAGCAAATAATGCACACAACGCACTGCTAAGGTTTCACACCCAGAAAGAGAGATAGAGAGAGATTGAGAAAGGGGGACAAGGGGGCAGCGAGAGACAAGTGTAAGCATATGAAACTCGCATTAAAATTCATTTAGGTTGTCGACTCTCTCTTTCTCTCTAAACACCCACGAGACAGAAATGAACCCAACCATGGCCCGGAAACAACAAGCAGCCGCATCGATATTGAAATTTATGCTACAGATTTAACTAATAATGCAGTTAAGTCCTGTCAGAGCAGCTGAGAACGGCGACGGCGTCGCCAAGTTATAAGCAGGCTGTAAGTAAAGCAATCACACGCTTCATAAGCCCCACAGAAGCGACTCCCTCTCTCTCTCTCTCTGTTTTTGTCTGCGTGTGGGCGTAGGAGAGGAACAACATGTATATAAGTAAGAGGTGGGCTAGTAGGAGGAGGTGTCGAGGGGGGCAACAATTGAATAAGCGAGGCAATCAATCAAAATACAAAATCTATTAGGGCACAGCGAGGAGAGAAGCAACGATGATGTTGGTGCCCGCAGGAACGCGCTTTGGGCACAGTGGGTGTGAGTGTTGAAAATGCAAGTAAAATGTAAGCTTGCAAAAGTGGTTTTATGATTGTCTGACTGTAATAATTATGCTATTATGGAGATTTAGGGATTTTTAAAGTAAGCTTAATTAATATTACATGGTTGCCAAATTTCAACTTTAGAAACTTTCACTTTTATGGCATTTAATAATCTAATTTAGAAACATACTTAACTGCCTATGCACATTTTACTATATTTTAATCAATAATCAGTGAGGTTTAAGTTTCCTAATTTAAGCTACGTTTTAAGTAAAATCAGGCACTTCTTTCAGTACATTGTTGCCAAAGTTTAATACAAAAAACTCTTCTATTAAAGCATTAAAACCCACACAAAACAGCTATAAAAAGCAGATACAATAAAATATTATCACACACAATTAGTGTAAATAAAAAGAACACATTCGCATTAATCGATGCATTGAGCATTATTATAGCAAACTTTGCCCATTGTGCCGCGACTGGGAATGGGAAATGACGCAAATCTCAGTCACTAAATGTGGATGCGGAGTTCCTTATTCCTTATTCCACGTTGCCAGTTCAATTATAACGCCTTGGAAATCGCTTTTCTTTTGACGGGGCTTCATTTTTATTGGATGATGAGAGGGGGGGACCCGAAAGGGAGGGGTAGAGTGCTGGTCTGGGGGCGTGTAGCCAATTCAAAAATGTTCATAAGCAAAGTAAACGACATTCTTAAATGACATAAATTAATAATTTCAGCATCTAAGCGCGAGTGAGAGACAAAGCGCGCGAGCGACAGAGACAGCAAGTAGAGTGAAGACTGCACAGTTTGGTAGAGAGAGGGGGAGAGTGGGAGAGAGAGTGAGGGGAGTGAGAGCGCTCACTCAGCGTGCTAAAACAAAGTGCTTTCTATTTTAATTTATTAATTTAATGTACGCGGCGGCAGCGCTCAAAAAGGCAGGAGGTAGCTGCGCTCAGGACTCACTTTACAGCTACCCGTCTCTCTCTCTCTTTCTCTTTCTTTCTGCCAGGCAGTTTAAATTTTTAATTCAATAAAGCGGCAAACATTTTTGCCTATTGAAGGCAACCCCGGGCAGCCTGACAAAGCGCCAGAGGGCAAAGAGGTCTGAGGTCTGGCTGGGGTCGGCATATTTAACGCGACATTCGTTTGGAACATAAAGTTTTAGCAGAGAGAGAGAGAGATTTTTGGGCAAAAACTGCTTGCGAGAAATTATAGCAAGTACATTAAATTTTTGGCCAAAAGCAGTCGGGGACATTTAGCGATGCTGAGCAAACAAAATGGCAAGTCATAATGGTTATTGGATTTGCGTTTGGGGAGGCTTCAAATATAATTAGGGAAAAGCCAAACCAAAGAGAGAGAGAGAGAGTGGGAGCGAGAGAAATTCCAATTAAATTGGCAACAAAGCTAAATAAATATAAAATGCCATCTTATATTATTTCCGGGAAACATAAAGTGCAATGTCTTCGTGTGTTTGCGGCTTCAAATAAATTTTTCAAAATTTAATTAAAAAGGCGCACCCGTTTAGTCACATGCAGCCCAAAGAAAAGCAGCAACAAATACAACATAAATTGGCTGCATAAATAAGAAATTAGATTTTAATAAAGCACACACATTTAGGCGCCTTCTAGCCCGACTTCCCGCCGCCCTACTCCACGCCTACTGCCAACATAATGAAAAGCCGCACGGGTGCTGCCCAGGACAAGCCTTTTGGGAGCAACCGTAGCAACCCATGGCTGCTTTTGTTCAAGCCGGTGGTTTTTCACTTTTTTCCTTTCTTTTTCCCTTTTTGGCCAGTTAAAAGTTTGCTTTGCCTAATGAAACTTGAGCGAACGCTTAAGGAAAATGCTCGAAATGCTTTTGTTCGAACTACCCCCGGAAAATAGAAGCAGAGACGAGGCCTTTTTAATGCCTCTCTACCACCTACTCTACTACTTCTTTTCTTTACTTTTTCTTTTACTTTTATGTTTGTGTTTTTCTTGTGCCACAGGCGAACTTCTACTTCGTTATTTGAAGAGCTTGCAGAGTTGACCGACAGATACATTTGAGTTGCCCAAAAGATACTTTTGCGCGGATGTGTGATTGATGAATCTCTTGAAAAATGACAAACAAACAAAACAACTCATGATGGACATCCATCTGCCTCTCTTTCTCTTCTAATGGATTTGCCAAAATACTAGCCTAATGTTAATGTTAACATGATATTCTATGATAGGCAAACTAATTTCGTTTTTCTATGATCGAGTTGAGAAGGAAAAAGCTGCACATCTCGTGAAATAATTGAATAAATTCGAGACTAACTCAAATAGGCAATTTTTACTGAAATATCTATAAAAAAGTAACCTGCAATTCGATCTATCAACTCTGTCAACTAAATTAAACTTTTATATTTGTCAAATCTATCTATTTTCAAGAGAGTTCTCATATTTTTAGTTTACTTTTCCGTTTTTTATTGACTAACGAGTTCAAAAAAATGCTTAAAAAAATGATTCGTTAGCTGCACCTAACCTTAAACCTAAATCCGAGTTTGACCGCACACACAGGCACACACGCAAAAAACTATTTCAATTCGCATACTCAACTCAAAAAGTTTGTCAAACAACATTTCATACGATTCTCGCATTTTCCGGCAAATAAATAAATGGCAGGCAGCCGAGTAAAAAGCGTTGCAAAAAACCCGAAATACTCTCCAAAACTGGCGAGAACCAAACAAATGCCACAATCAAATTGCCTTTTAGAATGAGAGAGAGAGAGGGCGGGGGGGGGCGTCAGAAAGAGAAGCTGTAAGCCGAAAAAGAAACAGAAATAGAGCCAAACATAGCGCACATTGACAGCCAAAACTATTTACGACTAGAGTGGAAAACTATGCAATTCCGTTCTGAATGTTGCAAATCTCTTGTCGCAAAACTGGCCAAAATGCAGGCAATAACAGTGAGAGGTCACTTAAGAGATTAGATCGGATAGCTGTGTAGACAATTGTATTAGTTTATGTTTATGTAAGTCTTTTATTGCACAATTTGACGAATTTTTGGATCATGGATTACAAAAGAGGCTAGAAAATGAATTGTGTTACACGGAATTTGTGTGACAGGCAGAAGGAGACGTCAAAGTATTAATTTTAAAACGGGCGACGAGACGATATAGTGATTTCTGTATGAAAGCCTTTATCTTAGATTCTACAAAAGTTAGAGCCACTTAATTTTGTAACAACACTCGTAGCCATTGTAATCAGTTAAAGCTAATTTACCGCCTTTGTAAATCGTTTAACATCGATTTATAGCCTTAGTTTTAAAGCTAGAACGTTACATTTTTGTGAGTACAAGAATAGTCACCAGCTAAATAATTTGTGAAAGCTTGAAAACGATTGCACACTAAAGATCGAAGTGTTTTATGTTACACCTGGAAAATCCAAGATCTTGCAGTCAAAACTTGTCCACAGCCTTGCTTACTAGTTTTTAGTAAATCCAAAACAATGCCAATCGTTTAGTGTTGTCAGCTATATTAAATTAAATTGCTATGATTTATTTCGGTAAGGAAATAATCAATTATCTTCAATTATGTTGAGTACGATACAAAAAAAAACCTTTTAATATTGCCAATTACCGTCATCAATTGCTTGACATTAGGAAGCTCTTTGCCAGACCATCTATTATCATATTTTTATGCGAAAAGAGAAAAAAAAATTGAATTCAGCGTTCAAGTGCCACTTTTGGGGGCGAGAGAGTCATTGAGCCACAACTTGTGGACAAGAAAACAAGCTAAAATAAAGGCAAAAAAACAGCTAACAAGCAGCCAAGCAGCAAGCCAAGCAGGCCAGTGCACACTTTGAAATAAACAGCATTTAGTCGCATATTTAGCCAAGTTAAAACCAGCCCAAAAACCGGCCAGCAACAACACATCCTTCGCCTGCTGGAGGAGATCTCATCTGGTTGTTAGCAGAAAAATGCATCAATGCATGCAGTAAAACCGAGTATGTAAGTGAGTGAGGGCGAGGGGGACAGAAAAAAGGCCAAGACAACATAAAACACAGAAAAGAAAAGCGGCCAAACAGGCCGCCAGTCGACAGTAAAGAAAATGGCCAAACATGTTCGCTATGTTCTATGAATAACGACAACGTCGACCCAGCCAGAGAGGAAACGACTACGAGGAGCAGCAGGGCAGCTGAAGAGGAGCAGGCGAAGCAGCTGTAGCTGCATAGGATGAGGCATTAGCAACAACAAAGGCTAAAGCTGGAAACTTGGCGTGCTTGTTCGATCTACATCCACATCCACATTCACATCATCACCGTCATCGTCGTGGAAGGAACTGCTGTATGCAGTTTTTCACTGCCAAATGGAAAATGAGCGAGGAGTGAGCAAGACAAAAGGAGGGAGATAGAGAGAAAAGAAACATGTTTTTCTTGCCATGCAGCTACACTGCAATTTTACCTTGCCAACAACCAAATGCGAAATGAAACCAAGCCAAAAAACGTAGATACATCCGTCGAGTGGACCGCAGAGCAGCATGTCAGTTATTCAACCAACCACTCACTCACTCACTCACTCGCGCACTCGCACGCACTCACACACACTCACATACTCATACACTCACTCACTTCGTCATTCATTCAACTGAGCTTAGAAGTTGTGGGGCTGCCGCAAAAGCCTTCAGAGGTATTATGATAAACTTGGCAAGCAAGCCGGAGAGCAGAGTAAACTACAATATGAAACGCGAGCAGAGAAGAGAGCTGCTAACATGCAACATGGTGCAGTGAGTGTGTGAGAGAGACAGACGGAGAAGGAGAAGGAGAGGGAGAGCAAGTGTACACACAATAACACGGCAATTAGAAGCAGCTAGAGAAGTTTGCCACAGGTCAACTGAGATGAGAGCCGCAGCAAGACTTTCTCAAGCACGTAGAATAGTAGTTGCATTAGATTGAAACCTCTTGCTCAACACACCAATACACACACACACCCACACTATCGCACACACACACACATGCGGGCAGCTTAGCCCAACTTTAACCCTCTGTAAGGGGGACTTTAAGTTGTGGCCTGCGGAACTCAAGTGCGATTGAAAATACTTAAAACAAAAAGCAAAAAAAAAAAACAAAATATGAACAACGGCACGAGGCAAAAAGCATGAACAAAACTTCTGCTTTGATAAGAGGACAGCGCGAGAAATTCAATGAACTTTTTAAGGGGTGTCTGTGTGGGTGTGTGAACAAAAATATTCTTCAAAAGCCTACATTATTTTAATATATCTGGTAAATTTGCACTCTATTACAGAGATTTAAAAAATTTTTAAAATATAATAACATGCTATATACAAACATGTATAGGCGTATTACTTTATAATTTTAAGCGCATTATTTCTTTGATTTATTATATGATTATAAATTTAATGGTTTAATATATAACTCAATAAATTTTAATTTAAAGATTATATACCCTTTTATAAATACATCAGTTTTTATATACCAGATTTATTAAATTATTTCTGCAATATTCATAAAATTTTGGTAAGTTTTGAAAATTTTAATCATTAATTCGAAAAAAGTTGTTTTAATAAAAGTCTCCTAGTAGATTGAACCGCATTTACATTTTTAATGACATATCCTAAAATGATATATCCTAATATATGTTATTTTGCCCTTTTACTGTATCATTCCCATGATTTTATTAATTTATTATAAGAATAGTATTGTTACTACTAAATTATAATTTCCCTTGAAATTGAAAACCCCCAAGAATAATAATTATATTAAGGGTTCAAAATACAAAAAACAGCTAAAGAAGCCCCAAAACTAACTTAAAATCCACACTAATTGCGTCGCTCCCAAAATGAACTCATCTCTTCATTTTTTTTTTAGCGAAGATGCTACAGATTTATCCTGCAATCAACTTGAAATTGCCCATGACGACCCACATCAAGTTTGTGCTACACTCTTCCCAAGTGCGCACTTCTTCCGAAGCTAGAAAAACTTTATGCCTGCGCCATAAACCAAACTTTCAAGCGAGTTGTTGTTGTTTTTAACATTCAACGTAGGCGGTCGGCACCGAATTCAGCGCCCACATTAATTAAATTTGCACTAGTAAAATGAAGAAAAAGAAAATGAAAAAAAGCCAGCGAACTTTAAAGAGGAATTTAATTATAGCGAAGCTTGCAAACAAAAATCACATTGGCGCATTGAAAATAAAATAAGAATAAAAATAAAATGAATAAAAATGAAATGCGAAGCACTGTGCAGCGTGGCTAGGGCTGACGTAGCGGAGCAGGGACGGAAGCACGACACAGCGCAGAGTAAGAGACGAGACGAGACGAGATAGAGGGAGAGGAGAGGCTGAAACTCAAAGGCCGCCTACAGTCGTTGCTCTGCGCCGTCGCTTGTTGTTGTCGCCATTGCTGCTGCTGCTGCTGCTGTTGTTGTTGTTGCCGCTGTTGCTGCTTTTCTGCTTTTCGCTGTCGGGTTTAATGAACGGAAATCTCTTGCAAATATTCAATTGCTATACACAGCGCTCTGCAGCGCAGTCAGCACAGTCTACACACACATACAGACACACCCAGCACCAAGTGGAGTGTGCACGGAGTATGTACACACACACACGCATACGATATGGCCCCATCCACACACACACACACACACGCTCAACAGACAAAGCGCATGTCGAGCAGGGAACGATGATGATGACAATGATCATGATGATGTTGTGCATGGGCATAATGATCATGCTGCCAGCCGATGCCCCCAAACAGCAATGTGCAATGCGCCGCCTCGTTTGATAATGAAGTTTGATAATGATGTTGCCCTACGGCTGCCAGACAGGTTGCTAGTAGCCACTGCGCCACACTCGCCTGCTTTTTCGCAATTATTTCAAGTAGTCCACGGCGGCGGCGGCAGCTACACAGATTTCCCACAAAATACGTTGAAAAACAACTTTAAATGAAAAACCCAAGCAAAGAAAATCTGTTTTCAGTTATAACAACTAGAAGGTTTAGCTTGATTTCAAGAGATTTCTATCTGCTGTTTAAATATATCTTGATACAACACTTTATAAATAACTATATATTATTGAAAAACTTTAGAAAACTCAAGAAATTTTTTAAAATGTTTGAATTTAAAATTAAGGGTTTGGATATCTTTATGAAAAACTTATGAAAACACAAAAAAATGAATTATTTGAATTAAAAACTTTATTTCAAATTTATTATAATACCTGCAGTTTAAAATTTATAAATAAATATAAAATGGATTCGAAAACTTATTTAATATTGAAGAGCTTTTGTCAATTTGGAAATATTATTTATATTAACAAAGCACAAAAAATTCATTTGAATATTGCGTTAATTTAATAAGTTTTTGTAATCAATAAAAACTACAGAAAAATTCAATAAGTATGGAAAAACTCTTTTAAAAATGTTTCTAAAACTCGCGAAATTATATTTAGTCTCTAAAAACTGTAGTTCTATTAGTTAAAACTTTTAAATCCCTATGAAAAAGCAATATCTATTTGCACAAACTTGAAGCTGATTAAAAATATTCGCACGCCGTGTATGTAAAGATATCTTCCTTATTTCCCGTTCTCCCTCTACACATGCTTTCTTCAAGGCGTTGCACAATTTGTAGCGAAATTAAAATACGCGTTTGCCAGGAAAATTGCAGATAAACCCGAAGCCCGGGCCTAGGCCTAATGCCAAAACATATTTATAGGCTCGCGCCGCGCAGCGCCTGCTACTTCCCTCTCTATCTCTTCCTCTCTCTGTCTCACACACACACATTTGCAATATTAATAATCTGCTGCCATTGAAAGCCATACAAGGCGCGACGGCGACGGCGACGTGTCAACATTCGACGCTGACTGCGCTGCCAGCGACAACTGCGACTGCATGCGCGACGGCGCATATAAATTTCGAGTTATTTTTTCTTTTTTCCTTTTTTTTTGTCGAGTGGTCTAGGAACTTTTGCGCCATGGCGAGTGGCATGCAACGACAACAGCAGCATAAAAAAAAACGTACCTCGCAGGCAGTGCACGCAAAGCGAGAGAGACAGAGAGAGAACGAGAGAGTTTTGCGAAAATGGCACAGTGGTGCCGTTGCGGCAACACATAAATAAAGTCCAAAGCCAGCGTGGGAAACTTCATCAAGGAAAACCATAATGCTAACGAGTTTCAAAAATAGCCCAAAAACTTCGAAAAAGTCAAATTAATCTATTGTGGCGTTTTAAAAAACATTTTTAGTATCTACTTAAACTTGGAAAGTTGAAAAAGCTTTTAAACATCAAATAGAAATATAACTGAAAGTGATAAACTTAAAGCATCGTTAATAGGGATATAAATTATTTTGTTATATAAATAAAATAATAAATTAATTAATAATATTTATTTGATATTTTTCAAGCATTTAAAAGTATTTTTTTAATTTTCAGCATCTATTTATATTATAAAAACCCAGCTAAACTACAGGATCATTTGTCACTTTTAGAAACGAAAACTACAATAAATTGAAGGGTTTTCTTTTGTCTCTGTGATAATATGTTTAAAAATGATTTAGGCTGATTTATAATTGGACACTATTTATGTTATCGGTTTAAACTTATTTTATTGCATAACTTTATTTATAAATAGTTATTTTCAAAAACTCTGTAAAAATTAAGCGTTTAATTACTCAGAAATGCTGAGGTTTAGCTTTTTAATTATCTCGAAAAAATTATACAATTTATTACGCACCACTGTGCGACAACCGCAAAATGCCTATGTCTAGCCAGGGCCTTAGCAGCAGAGGTGCAGGCGGCAGGCAGCAGCCAAGACCCTCTTCGGGGCCTATAGAGCGAGTCAGAGCGAAGTGAGAGAGAAAGAGAGAGAGAGGCCTTTCCATTGGCCTTTGTCTCTATGCTCCTTGTGGCATTGCATGCGTTGAGTGCACAACAAATATTGTCGCCGGTTAGGTCGGGAGCCGCCCCTCGCAGCTGCCCCACTCCCCCCTCTGTTCCTGCACAAAGTAAATAGTAAACAAAAATAGTTTGCAAGGCAAAGTAAAAATGCAAAACGACAGAAAAGACAGAAGACAGAATGCACAACGCAACGAAAAATAGCGCAAAATAAAATGGGAAACAGCTTTGCTTGCCAGAAATTAAAGCTACTAAAATGTAGCCCTGTGTCGCTGTACATAGGTGCTCTCTCTCTCCCTCTCTTTCTCTCTCGCTATATATAGCATTTTATAAGCTGATTAAATGCATGGCATGCATTGCGATAGGCCCCGCACAGACTGACTCGGAGCAACAACTTTGACGTCGTCAACGTCGTCGCAGTCGCTGACTAGGCTCATAAATTGATAAGCAATCTGTATAGCAAAGATTAACACTTGTTTAAGGCGGCGGGGCAGGGGAATATGTATTAAATATCACTGCGAGCGATTGAGTCGAGCGATAAGCATGTAGTAATTGTAAGCAAACATGAATGTACTCTCACAGACCACACTAATTCAATAGGCTGATCAAAATTGACTTAATCGTTTCGATGTGATTAGAATTCGATTAGTCATAGTATTATTTTCTTTGGGTTTTCATTTTTTTAAAGTCATAAATCAATAAAAAAAAACAATTGAATACCCTTTTTTGAATAATTAACGCTTATCAGTTTTTGTAAACTCGATTTCGATAAAGCATCTGCTATACAGTATATATGGTATCAATTGCAAGAGCAGAAGGGAACCCTGCTTATCGATAAATAAATAAAAGAGCACGTGCTTGGCAAACGAAAATAGATGAAAATCGGCGGAAATAAGCAGCGAAACGCTGGGAAATAAATCACTAAAAAATGTCAATTTCGTTGACCTTGAGTTACACACATAAATATACATATACAGTTTACAGTTCACAGTTCGCTCGCAAAAAGCAGAAAAAACAACAGAAAAAGTCGCACAAACCCGCCTTTTGCATAAACAAATACCAAAGCGAGACGATTAACAAATTGTGTGTGTTAAAAATAAAACAACAGCAACATCGAATTGCAGCAGAAGGCACAGCCAAAGACAGAGACGGACAGAGCGAGAGAGAGCCAGCGAGAGAGACGCATACGCGGGCAATGAACGCTTGATATACGCAAAATGAAATGGCAAAAGCGAACTGAAACTGAACTAAAACAAAAACAAATACGAGAGAGAATACAAAAATAAGAAGAAGAAAAAACAAAATAATGTAAGCAACGGCATGAAAAGCACACGCAATCTGCCAGTGCATCGGTAAAAAAAGAAAAGAAAACTGAAACATTCGATAGAAAAACGCACAATGAACTTTACTTTATTTTACTTTACATACACATACACACGTGTATTTCAAATGTGCATAATTTAGAGGCGCACATGGGGCGTATGAGTACTGCCAGAGCGGATATTACGTATACGACGCGTGTGTAAATGTGTGTATTTACAATAAGCAGTCCCAAAAATATCATAGTTCAAGCAGAAGACCTTGGTTAACTAGCTGGGCTTGCCCCACTTAGATTACAGCAACATCAAAGGCAAAAACAAAGCTGCAGTCCCTTAACTTATGCACATTGCACAAACCTTGCCTGTGTTTATTGTCTCTAAAAGTCAAACTATCAATTACGAAATGATGTGCACACACTGGCAGCGAGTACAGTGAGTACAGTTATACAGCCGCTTGTTGAGAATACAAAACAATTAGCTAAAGCCAAAGTCTTCAAGTCAAACGCAAATCTCAGGGCAGAAAACTAAAGAGAGAGAGATGCAGCTGCATATAGAGAACAATTGAGAAGGTATGTGCCAATTTTGCACAAAACACGATGTGCATTACACACACACACACACACACACACACACATTTCTGCCAGCTATAAATCGCCACACTCACACTGCCCAAGCTCATCTCGAGTTCCTCTCAGACTCAGCTCAATTGCAAAAAACACGTAAAACGGAAAAAAAAACTTTTTTTTACAAATTTACTTAAAATTGTAGCTACCTGCACAGTGGGCACAGAGCTTATTTTTAACTAAAAAAAATAGGTTAAAATTAAATGCAGCACATAATTGCAAAATAAACTCGAAAAATCTATAGAAAATTCTGCAATAATTTGTTATATTTGAAATATTCTCGCTTTGTCAGGGTGAAGAACCTCTTAACTGAACTCACTGAGAGAGGGAGATAGAAAGGGAGAGAGCGCGCACAGATAAAGCAAGCAACAACGAAGAGAGAGCGAGATCGAGAGAGAGAGAGCGAGAACGAGAGGCAGTGCAAGCTTTGAGAGTTGCACTGCAATTACGCTTCAATGCATCTATAAGATATTGCTTTGATTCACTCACACTGTGCGTGTGTGTGTGTGGTTTTGTGTGTGTGCATAGACAAGTAAAACTTGTACTGAATGCAGTGTGGCCGCACTTGATTGACAGTGGAACAGCTTGACAGGCAGGCAAGCGAAATGCGACGCAACATTTATGCAAAAGTTACATGTATTCCCCCTTGGCCAGCTCTCCTACGACCCTGTATAAGAAGCAACCACACAGATACGTCCGCTGTCTCCCAGCAACAGCAGCAGCAGCAGCAGCATCCGCAGGCAGCAGCAGTAACTGCAAAAAACATTGACAACTTTTCTATTAACGCAATACGGCAAGTAGCGTGTATCGCTTGCTCTTCCTCCCTCCCACACACACTCTCTCCCTCTCGGCCATCGTATCCACACAAAGAAAATGCACAAATATGGGTGAGCGCAGCGATTGAAGAGGCTGCTGCTGATGTTGCTGCTGTGTAAAATGCAATGAGGCGACACAGCAGCAGCAGCGGCAGCAGCAACAACAGCACACAAGGCTGCAATTGATTGCAGCAAAAGTTAAGTAGATTATGATGGAAAAGTTTTAGACTGACAGTGAGAGAGAGAAAGGCAGAAAGATAGATAGAGAAGGATCGAGAGAGAGAGGCAAACAAATGGACCAAACTGAGTGACTGACATGATACGAGAGTTTGCCTGAGCTGAACTGAAAACCGCAGAAAAGTTTTATATCCCAAGTACGCGCTGCCTTTGTGTGTATGTGTGTGGAGAAACTAGTTTTTCTCATTGTGCAGCTGAAAGAAAAGCACGCCATGAAAAGCCAAAAAGAAAGAGAGGGAGAGGAAGAAAGAGGGAGTGCGCTGCCTGCAGCCAGGCTTGTCAGCGTTTTATGATATTTATTTTGATAGAAATACAATTTATATGCTTTTAAATAGCCAACCACAACAGGAACAGCAACAACAACAACAGCTGGGGCCATGATTGAGTGGCCAAAAGAAATAGAGAGAGCGCGAGACAGAAAATGAGAGAGACGGTAGAACATAATAAACGTAATCAACTTCCTTGACAGCACCAGCAATTTTTAAGTGGCCGCGTCTAACGGAAATTGTTAGTGGCAGCAACAGCAGCAACAACAACTGTCACAACAACAACTGCAACATTTACTGGTTCTACCAATATTTCTGGGTTGGCTGCTCTGGCTAAAAATCGCCCAAAAATCGATCGAAACCAACCGAGTTCACTGAACCTGCAAAATCATCTAAGAAAATTATTACTGCCGATTTGCAACGGAAATGAAAAGATTAATACCAAATTAGATCAGGCAAATTTGTGGAGAAACAAATGAGAAACATAATAAGTAAATGTAAATTTAAAATCTAGATATACTATAGAAAGTGTTTGCTAAAGATAATTCCATAAATAAAGTGAAATAATTGTGTACAAAATATCAGTTATCACCCCAAATGATATATTGCTTTAGTTTTCAGTAAAGCAAGGAACATTATTTTAAATAAACACAATATAATGACGTCAAATCACAGGAAATTTGCCCTAAAATAGTTACTAAGTGTAGGTAACGATTTCATTATTAGTTTCTACTATAAAGTACTGGAACTTAAAAGCTAAAAATAGTTCTTCAGTTAAAACCTTTTAGGCTATTTTTTCCATTACTAGTTTCCACTTGGAAACTAGGTCTATCTACGAAAGTTTCCGCTAAGACTACAAGTCTTTACCGGCTTGAAATTTCACGAACTGCTTCTTAGATCGCAGTATATAATTAACAAATTAACAAAATAATACTTAAAATACTAAAAATACCACGCAATTAATGATCTTCCTCAATATTCTTACAGAAATATTTTAGCCCAATTACTGCTGCAAAAATTCCATCCGAACTATCGATTAACCAACATCATTAGCCTCAATTGACTCAGTAGTCGGCCTGTTTTTGTTGTTTTTTCTCGCTAGTTTCTTTCGTTCTTCATTCCATGCGATCTCTGCTGTAAAAGTTGCTGTAATCTTTCGTGTATCTACATATATGTACATTAATCCCACAGCTCATTAAACGATCTGTCGAAAACTTAATGCAAATCTCGTTTATTTTCTTAGCTCAGTTTGATTAATTTTTCATCTAGCTAAAACATCTGTTAATTTATCGCATATTGCTACCTGGAAATCGGTAATATTCATATACGCCCCCGTCCCAAAGCTATTATGGCGCGATTTTAATGACCCATAATACTGGAAAATTTGTTTTTGAACTTACACGAAATATTACTGTGAGTTGTGTAAAATGTGAAATGGAACACGTACCTGAAATGGAATTGAAACAAAAAACGAATTAGCAGGTTAAAATTGTATAGAAATAAATATAATTGAAATATTTTCATATTATCCAGAAATAAATAATAAATATGATTTAAATTTCAAAGGCGTTCGAAAACGCATTAACAGTATCTCGAGGCAGATCGAATTTTACGCTTAATAAATCGCATGTATAACAAATTAATCATATCGTATCGACTGCAGTATATAAAATGTTGGGAAAATTCACAACAGATGTTTCGTGTATTAATATTCTAATAAATAAAGTGCATAAAAACGTGAAAACTACTTTTTCCAGTATAAACAAATTGAAACTATGAATTTTCCCAAAATACCAACAATTTTTTGTTTGCTTTTCGTCGTCTCTGCTATTCACGGTATCTCAGCAAAATTAAAACAAAAAATCTTCACTAGCAGGAAATTGAAATTACGCACGATATGAGGAAATGAAGACGCGCCCAATTTCTATGCAGATATTATCGAACCGGTGTGCTCTGCTTCAATCGATATCCAGTTTTTTTATATTGAGTTCTAGTTATGTTTTTTGCTTAGCCAAGCCATGAGACAAATATTTTGACGTTAGAGCGAGCCAAAGATTATGATGATGACGATGATGGTACGAGATGAAACGGAACTGGTAGCCCCAAAATAAGTAAACCGGCACAGCAGGTAGAGGCGTCTCAGGCACAGTGGGTCGGTTGGTTGGTTGGCTCTGGTGCTAATCAAAAACCGGACGCATTTTGTGACTGTTTTTAAAAGATTGTAAAGTTTTCTAAGCACAAAACGCCATATAGGTCAGAAGAGAGCGCGAGAGCGAAATGAAATCACAACTAAAACATAATTCAAAAATCGCATGTCAGACAGAATTTTTGACAAATTGTTTAGCTCCCCAATGCTTTTTTCCAAACAAAAGTTAATGAACTTGCGCCGTCCAGTAGCAGCTGTTTCGAGTGGGAAAGAGTGCGAACATGATAATAACAAAACACAAAACATACAATGTACACGAGCAGAGCAACAACAACAGCAGCAGCAAGACGAGTCCGGCATTAGTCTATGAATGAAAGAGCTGAGCAGAGCAGAGCAGCTGTCAAAAGGCACAGTCAGTTAATAAAATACCAGCAAAATTACCATTAAATCCATACTATAAACAGAGAGAGAGCGCGAGATTGCGAGAGTGGGAGAATTTTACACGCACACGTTGGATCAACGAAACAGAACAAAGAAAGAGAGGGAGATGCAGAGAGCGCAGCAAGTGGGCAGCGCTGCTAAATGATTTCTCAATGTGCCAGTTTATTATATTAATTTTTTTCAGTATTTCGTTCAGTATAATTAATTGCAGAGCAAAATGTTTGCAGTCAAACAAAAAAAAACTTAGATTTATATACGCGGTACGCGGCAATTGATTGTGCGATTTGGCGCCAAAAAAAAAAATAGTGGGAACATTTTCCGCCACGCTTATCGAGAAAGTTCTGTATGAAATTTAGATTAATATTTTTATAACCAGGTAACTGGTAGGTATTTTTATGTCGGTTAGCAATGCTTTAAGAAATGACAAGCCTGGTTAATGGGTATTTGTATAGTATCTGGAATTGCATTTTTGAAAAAACTGTAAGTATTTAATAAAACATCGAAAAAGTTAAGCCGTAAAAACACGCGGGAGAAGCACTCATATATAAATTAAATAAAATTGTATTTAAATAGCCAGTTTAAAAGAGCTAAATCATCGGGCCAGAAGATTATATAATTACGAATTTTGGCTACTATCTGCAGGAAACAGCTGAAAGTTATACGCTATAGAATAATTTAAATTTTAATAGAGCTCACCGAATTAATGTAGAATTTTATACTGTAGATATAAATTAAAAAAAAAATATTATAATATAATATAAAAATAATGAATTAACTAATTAATATATAATTAAAAATTTCCCTGCTTTATCACAGATTTCTCGAGCCACGTCAACGCACCGATACGCCCCACTTTGGGCAGGGTGCTGTGCCTAATTATACTCAAGTTTTGCGCTTATATTTCTGAGTTTCTCGATTTTTATTGTTTTATTTGAATTTTGATCAACCTTTTTGTTGTGCAAACAATCAACTTGTAGTTAACATGCAAACGAGATCGGCGTGTCTTGCTATAATTTGCATAAAGAAAAACAAATCAGCCATAATATAAATATATATTAACAGGTTGCCGCACCAGCTTTAAAAAATCCAACAACAAAAGTGCTGACAATACGACCGAAAATCTGATACATTGACATTTATTAAGACAGCGCGCAAAGAACAATAAAAACTTGTTGAGAGCGTAAAGTAGAAGGGGCAAAATTCAATTATCGAGTAGCAAAAAACACCACAATCGCAGACAAATTGGGTTTTCCTTGCGAGAAAAATCTTTGCCGGTCTATGCCTGTATAAGGCGCAACGAAAATAGGAAAAACTCTTTAGACCACTTCGACAACTAGGGAAAAATCAATGGGCCTCGTTTTGGTATTGTGTGCGGTTAGCTTGTGCTTGTTGTGCATTGTAATTAGCCAGAGCAACAGAGCAGCTATACGAGCTGGAGGAGATTCCCAGAAATAGACATGCAATGCAACTGGTTAAGGGGCAGAGCAGAGCATGACAGAGAGCGACAGAGAGAGATTGCTGAGATACACATCACATACACAGACAGATAGCCAGATAGATGGATCTGTGCGCTGCCTCTGCTAATAATGTAAAAATAGGTCCAAGAATTAATGGAAATTTGTTGGAATTTGCAGTTGCAGTCATCAAAAACGCATTTATGGTAGGGTTAGAGCGATTATTCCGACAGCTGTGAAGAGCATTATTTTTTGTTCACTTTTTTCTTGCTTGCTATAATCTATCAGGTGCAGCTAATTGCAATAAAATTGGCAATCGGTTGCTTTGATGTGTCTGAAAAGTCATTATAGATAAAGTCTATCTAGGAAGCTGCAGATTGTAGATCAGTGTACCAAATAAACTAGCTAATATATATTGAATATTAATTGATATTCTTTTATCTGTCAGTTTTTGGCTTGGGTAAACATGATTTATTTTGTGAGTTATCGCAAGTATTTATTGAAGCTTTTTAAGCTAATTGAGTGCGTTTTTTAAGTTAATAACAAAAGAATCAATCAGTTTGGACAAGTTATCAAATCAAGTGTAAACTTGAAAAATTCTCCATAATTTATAGAACTGATTAAAACAACTTAATACAGTGAACTATTAAATAAACAGATAATATGTTTAATGATATATTTACTCATTAAATGATATAGTATTTATTTCGACAAGTTATCAAGGCTATAGTAAATTTGAAATATATTAATAATATATTAATAATAATATTAACCAACTGTACAGTGAAATATCAAGTAAATACATGGTATATTTACTTATTACATGATATATTTATTCCAAAATTTCTCTATACTTTATAGAACTGATTTAACCAGCTTTACAATGAAATATTAAATATGCCTTTTATTTATTATTATTAATTGCGTTTAACATTGAATACTTAGCGAGAGTTTTGTACAAACATCTTAAAGTCTGTCTGCAGCTCTCTGTCTCTGTCTCTCTCTCTCTCTGCAAAGGTCTCTGGGAGTTAGGGAACCTCACATATTTAGTACTTATGCACAGTTGTAAGCCTCTTGGATCGCAAGTAACTTCCTGTTTGTGCGCTCGCCTTATGCTACCCAGACAGTTATGACTGACAAATCTGACAGCTCCACGCAACCCTGCTACCCTGCAACGTTACACGCTCCTCCTACACTCTGCTACTCTGTGTGTGTGTGTGCGTTAAGCTTATGGCACGCATCATATGCTCGCGACAAATAAAGGGGTGGAGGGGGGAGTGTTGGATGGGTACCCTCAGCCCACTGATAAAGCAGCAGGAGCAGCGCGGCAGAGTCATTATCAGAGCACTCTACAAGGTCCGTGCTGTGCTGTCTTACTCACACACGCGGCTGCTTAAGAGATTTTCATTTTTATGGCACAGACAGAGAGGGAGAGAGAGAAAGATTGAGGGTGTCAGCGGTACTCCTATATATTTTATGTAAATTACAACAACACACATACACGCACACACACACAGAGAGGAAGCACAAGTTCAAGTCGTTCTGCTGCCGAAAATGCCGTCGCGCCATAAATAAATGGTTTCGTTTACGACTCTGGACATTAACCTGTTAAATTTCTAATGTGTGCGAGTCGAGAGAGTGTCCTGTGTGTTCACTTAGGTCTCTCCGTGCCCCGTGCCCCCTGCCCACACTTGTCTCTCTTCAACCAAAGCGAGTGGAGACAGGAAGGCAGGCAGGCAGGCAGGCAGGCAGTCAGTCAGCCAGTCGGTCCGGCAGTCATTCAGTCAGGCACAGCCCGCAGTTATCCCTGCAAACATATCGTGACCCTTCTTCTACGACGCCAGCAACTCTACAACGTCTGACCACCCCTTTTCCCCGCTGCACATTGAGGTTGTTGCTTTTCCGGCCGCAAATAGCCAACAAGCAGCAACGTTTTGCATATTTAAGCAGCCAGCGGCGACCTGACAGCCTGGATAATCTGCCATACTAATGTGACCAGAGCCAGAGCAAGAGCAAGAGGCAGAGGCAGAACCACAGCCAGAGCCAGAGCCGCCGGCAGAGGCAGAAGGCAGACCCAGTAGCAGTACCACTAACTGTACCCAGCGCCCGGTAACGTAACATCGACTTTTGCTTTAAATGCGATTGCAAATGCACTGAGAAAAATCTGATTATATAAACAATTCATTATCAAACAACATTTTATATAATATATCCCTTAGTCTAAAGTTCCAGCTTTGTAATTTGATTTTATTTTGTTTTATTCTACTTTTATTATTGTATCTTGTGCTCTATAATCTTAAATTTTTTCTATTATTCTCATTTATTCCATCCCCTTTCAATCTCTAGTTTCATTCTTATTTATCCCTTAGTTTTCTAACAGTGTAGGCATAGACATAAAGTTTCTTACAGTCTATTTATTTACTTATTTAGGATGAATAAATAAATAGACAGATACTACGGCACACACAACGCTTGCTAGAAAAAGGCAGAAAATTTCATGACACGATTTACTTATTAATGCCATCAAAAGAGAGTATTTTGCACGAATGCAGTGTATAAGTTTGTTGGGTATCGAAAACACCTCAAGAGAGAGATCTCTGTAAAATGAAGCAACTAAGACATCAAAATAAAAAAATTAAAGAAAAGGGAAGGGTTAAATAAAACACATACAATAAGAAAAAAAAAACAATTTAAAATATCTTATAAAAAACTATATTTTAAATAAGAATATTTTGTTAATCTGTAAAGAATTCAGATCTTGGGGATTATAAGAGTTAGAGCCAGCAATTTTGGCGACAATTCTTCCACGTATTGCAGTGTTTTATAGAATCGACTACGCCTACTTAGTTAGCGTAATTGAAGAGCTATACTGTTCAAATTTGGCAAATACATCAATGATATTTAACGATATTATGTGTGATAACGATAGGATAATAAACCAAATATCAAATATCCAAAATATCTGCTAATTTTGGAATCTACGGTATCAAGAGTGATCTCTAACGTAGCTGTAATTGCACTGCTATTGCACTTTCCTTAATTAGTGAATCATTTGCTAATGTTGTCACATTTTCGCTCAGTGAAAGTAGTATGCGGGAGAAGGTGCTGCAGGGTAGCGGTGGGATGCGGTGCGCTTGAGTGGGCAGGTTGGCCACAAAATCAATAATGATTACATTTGCGTTGCATATTTCACCAGCCTGGAGGGGGCTGTAGATTTGCTTCTTCTTCTTCTTCTTGGGGCTGCTTCTGCCACGCTCTGTCTAAATGACATTTGCGGCGCTTGCCGGCGCGCCAAAACGAGAGGGTAGAGAGCAGAGAGAGAGAGAGTGGGAGAGAGAGGGTGAGCTGGCTGGCAGGCAGTGCAAATCAGTTGGTTTGATGCGGTTGCATGCGGTGTTGCAGGTGCAGTTGGCTGCGCCGCCGGTGGTGGTGGTCTCTACACCGCATTTGGAGAGTGTGAAATATGCAGCAGGCAGGGCACAAAAAATATAAAGAAACAAAAGACGGAAGGCGGTTAAGTGCTCACAATAATGCCTACGCCCACTTCTAAGCAGGCGTGGTGGGGGGAGAGTAGGTAGATGGGTCTCTCCTCCTCCTCTCCCTCGCTCACACTCTAGTTCTGAGCTCGACGTGGAAAACGGGTTGAGTGCTTTGCGCGTCGCTGTGGGGCTTCGAAGCAAAAGAAATGCAAAAGCAAGAAGAGGAAACTGCAATAAGTGGCGCGCAGGGTCAACAATAAAAGTGGTGAGAGAGGAGAGTAGAGAGAGAGAGAGAGAGCAAAGAGGTGAGAGAGAGAGCGGTGGCACGGGGCAGACAAAGAAGAACGCCACTCAATGCGGCGACGGCGACGGCGATGTCGACGTTGGCGACGCAGTCAACGGCCTACAGAAGCGTCGGCAATGACTAGAAAATGCACGAAGAAGAAAAAGAAGCAGAAGAAGAAGGCGAAGCAGCAGCAAGAGGTGTGTGAGGGTGGGCAGGGGGGTGCCAGACTAAGACGAGACTAAGCCCATGCCCAACCAGTTAGAAATTGCAGCAGCAGAAAAATGCAACAAAGTACAGCAACCAATCTGATAGCAAAGCAAGCCGCACCCCCTGCCCCCGCCATCACACACTCTGCCATCTATTATCCTCCTTCTGCTCCTCCTCCTCCCCCTACCTGCACTCATTGCATTTCTACACACACATACACACATACGTTTTATGCTCGTTTGGCAGGTTGAAATTCAACGCAGCAGAACGAAACGAACGAAGCAAAGTAAATGCAAAAAAAAAATAGCAAAGAAAATGCACACACAACAACAACAACAACAAGAGCGGGGCAAATGAAAGGCCAGAAGAGACAAAAAAAAGAAAGAAAAGCAAGCAATGCGACGACGTGTGTGCATCAAAAAATACAAAAAAAAACGCAGAAAACGCAGCACAAAATAGGCACAGTGCGAACAGAGAGAGAGATAGAGAGCGAGGAGCAAAGTAGAAAATGCAACATAAAGCAAACGCCAAAGCAATTGCAACTGAATGCAGTGCGAAGAAGAAGAGCAGGAGGAGCAAGAGAAACCCCAAGCAGCGAGAGAGTCCGCTAGGTAACTGGGCGAGACAAGTGGCGGCATATCATTCATGCATATAATGAGATGGAGATGGAGATAGAGATAGAGATCTCGCCTCATGACTTATAAAGTAATAGTAGCTATTTAGCCACACATCCCCTTCGCACCGCTCTCGAAAAACTAGCTCTATAAACAGTGTCGAAACTGGTTGGTATCGGAAATAATTTGCAACTCGTTTAACCATTTCGAATATCAAGAGATTTGTGAAGGATACCAAAATACTACTGACACATTATGTTCTTGCACACCTCACAGCGCATAGGTCAGGCGTATTATACAAAAGAAACTAGATCGTGCTGTTTTAACTACCTATAAATTTATGAACATTCATGCACCCAGAGAACTTGCTCTCCTTCATCGAAAAAAAAAAAATAAAAGACCTACAAATCTCGGTTTCTCGTATTCCGTTTCACGCGCTTTCGTCAAACAGTCTACAACACCAGCATATTATTAATGTCAGTTGTCTGTCGTGTATGTGATTAAAACCTTTCAATACACTACTTAAGAAACTACCACAAAATGATTTATTATGACGTGGGATTAATCGCGTGCTTACTTATGTTATTTGATTTCTGCAAACTTAAAGACATATTTTGCATTTTTTTTAATATACAAAGAAAATACTATTGAAAAGGTATTTGAATATTATATATGGTAATACATTAACTTTACTCAGCTCATATGAATCTATTGTACATATTTATTCATAACTGATATTTATTTTTATGCATTTCTTGAAGAAAACATATCATAGTACATTTAATTAGCGAACTCCATATTAATTCCAGCGGAAATTTGATATCTGGAGACTTTAAGCATATTTTAACAGTTTTATTTTTGAATATTCGAAGAAAATAGATAGGAAAGGTTTTGTTCTTTTACATTTTATCGTATTTTTATGAATAAATTGTATAAATTTATATACAAACGATATTTATTTGTAGCAAATTTTCGTTTTTATGCACAAATTTATTTTGTAGATTATTTAAAATATGCAAAGCAAATAATATATAAATTGAATTTTTCTTTTTTTCATATGAATAAATTGTATTCATTTAATATTTATTTCTCGAAGAAAACGCTTTTTTTCTACCGTATTATAATTCCTGTACTTTTCCCCGCTTTTTAAAATAAATAACTTTTGATCTGCCAATTAAATGTGCATATCTGTTTATTCAAATATTTAATTGCATATATAGACTTATAATTCCCAGAGTATTGCATCATAAATCGTTTTTTTAGAATTATATGTCGAGATTACGGATCCGCAATGCTTTTTGCGTGTTCACAACTGTGTAGAGTTCTCAAAATAAATCAAAAATGAGTAAAAGCAACTCAAAAATATCTGGTTTCTTAGCCAGTGTCAATATGTGCATAGTAAATATACACACACACACCTAAGCACATGCTGTTTGATCCCAAAATTTGCGAGCGTACCGAGTGTAAATGATTTTAGTGACTAGGTAAGAGCAACAACAACAACAACCGCTTCGTGCAAAGCCCGGAACCAAGTCAAGAGTAAAAGAGAGCGGGAGTGAGAGAAACCAGAGACACGGGCGTAAATTCAAATTCAAATCTGTCTCTTTTCAAGTGCAGCGAAGCGACGACAGCGACAGCGTCGGCAACGTCAACGTCGACGCTGCCTTAAAAGTAATCACAATTGAATTTTATAGATGAAAGACGCGGGCGTATGGAGGGGACAAGAACAGCAACAACAGAAACGAGGCAACTACTACATTCACACAATGCGACAGACACAAACTGACACAAAAGTTTCTGCAGTTCGCGCTGTCGTCGAGTTTTGAATGAAGCTCTGTTGTCGCTTGGCATTCTGATAAGAATTAAGCTGAGCCAACGCCTTGCAAAACTTTGCCATGCGGAAGTGATTCAGGCAAAAAGGGCTGCCAAAAAAATTGATTCCTAAGGAACAACGAGAGAAAACATAAGAAGCACTAACAGAAAAAAACAAACCCGTGCACATTGCTTTGCTTGCTGCCCACGCCAATTAGAAAATGTACATAAATCCCAACTGGCGAACGCCAGTGTTGAAAACTGACGAAACAGCCGCACATACTCACTCACACACGCTCACACAATTAAACAACTGAGAGCGGAGAGCGGCTTGCGCGGCAGTCGAACCACAGAGAGAGTGAGAGAGAGTGCGAGTAAGAAGCAAAACGCAAAGGCGCGTAAACGGCGACTGTTCCTAGAATGCAAGGCACAAAAGGAGGCAAATAACAACAAAAAGAAGAAAACAAAGAGCGCAAAGAACCAGGCGAAAGCAAAACGCGAGAAGCAAATAAGAAAATAATGCGACGCCGCCGCCGACGCTGCTTCTGCTGCTGCTGCCGCCGTTCACAGTACAAAAATCAATTTGAAGCGGCATATGGAAGTGGATTGGAGGGGGGACGAGCGCAGCCGAAAGGGGAATCTGAAATGCGACTGCGAATGTGATATGTGTCTGTGCGTGTGTGGATGCTGTCTTTGCGTTTTGCACTCAATAGCGAGAGCAAGCGAGCAGCTATGCGGAGTAATAATACCCTGTACAAGCACGAATTTATATTTATTTGTATATAAATAACATGAGATTTAATTATTATTATTAGATTGAAATAACTCTATATTAATCGAAAAGTTAAAAAAATGAATAAATTGCAATAGGTACATAAAGAAAATCATATAAATATTTTAATTATGCCAACTTTAAGTTATATTCACTGATTTACGTGGATTAATTTGTCCAACGGAACAACAAAATAAACATTGCTCTGGCACGAAATTTTGTGCAAAGAGAACGTGAATAATAGCACTAATTTTTCAACTGCAGCCGTCGCAAATTTTGCATAAATCAGTCAACGTTTTTGTGGCGTGATTGCATGCGTGTTGCAAAGAACATGGGAATCTGAAAATGCTCTTACTCTAAAGGGCATAAAAACTGTATACACCACGCACACACACACACTCACAAACACACTCACGCTCGTACATGGACACGCAACACGCGACGGCTTTGCCGGCTGCTGCTCAAAAGAAGAGAACGAAAAACGAGAATGAAGACGAGAAAACGCAGAGAGATGGAACGTTTAATTATGCTTAATTTGTTGCTAATCAAACTGACAAACAATAAACCTATAATAAACCGTTGTAAACTTTTGCACAGACACACTCATACACAGAGAGGTCGGAGAGAGAGAGAGAGAAATAAAAAACTCACGCGGCAGACAACAAAGCTCGTTAAAAATTGTTGGGCAGTCAAAATGTGTAAAATAAATTGCGCTCACGTTTTTCTTTCTTTCAATTGTATTTGTAGCTGTAGCTATGCTTTGTTGTTGTTGTTTTTTTGTTTTTATGTTTTCTCCTCTTTTATTTTTTACTCGTATTGTGATTTGTGTTTTTGCCGCTTCTTTTTCAATTGCTGTTTGTACACTTCTCTTCTTCTTCGTTTTCACGTTTCAGACTTTATTGCAATTTGCAATTTTAGACGCGACGCGCTTTAACTGCTGCTGCTCTGATTTTCTGTTGTTGTTGTTATTATTGTTGACGCCTCTTGTATTTTGTCACTGTGTAATGCACGCCGCGAGACAACAATTGCTATGCATAATAATATTACATATATTATTTGGGGGCTTTTCTCTTTGTATTTTATGAATTTTCTGTATTTTTCACTGACCAACAAAACGAGACGTTGCGACGCGATGCGAGCTGAACGAACCGTACACCACCATTAAAATTTTATAAATGACTCAGTTTTGCGCTCAGTTTTTCTTATAAGAACAAACATGCAAAGCCAGCAGCGCGAACAGCTCTCGCATGCGTTCGTGAGTGCGGTCTCTCGCTCGCTCTCTCCGAGAGTACGTCACCCGCGGTGCTGTTAGTTAACATTGTGTTAACTCGCTGTACAATTGAGTGAGTATGCAGTGCGCAGAGCTTACTCGCAAAACAGATTGCATACTTCTGGGGCTGCACTCAACTGTTAACGCATTGCAGAGCTCTAACAGTTGCAGTTAACAGTCCTACTGTGGCTGTACGCTAACAGCGCGCCATACTCTGAGTGTGTTTTAAGTTTTTATAACCCACATGCGGTACTAGAGCTGTCCTGCTCGCACTTGTTGCCCGCTCTGCAAGCTGCAGTTGAGCGAGCAGGGTGCGAGCAGACAGGCATATTGAGTGCACCAGGTGATGTTGAGCGGATTTTCGTGTGAGTGTGAGCCGAGAAAAAGTGTTACCAATTTCGGATGCATTTGAAATGCGCCGATTTAAAAATACATTGTGTGTGGAAAATAAATGAAAAATAAAAATGGGATAAAAATAAATAAATAAATAATATGCAATTTATGGCATTATTGTAATTTTTAATTATTTGTATACTATGCACGTTTTCTTTGTCTCGCAAAATAATACGAAAACAAAGGCAGTACCCCACCACCCCCGCCCGCTTGACACGAACTTGTTAACACACAAATATGCAAATTACGCAAAGGATTAACATATAATTTTCAATAACAAGCTGACATTTGTGCCCCCCGACTAAGAAACATAATTGCATTAAATTTAAATTGCGTAATTAATATGCACAAAAACAACAATAACAACAAACGAGAAGAAGCGCAAGAGGAGGAAGAGCAGCAATAACCGTTGTAATTGCTTACATCGCACATGGCCTTTTGTCTCGCCCGAAAAGTATTTTCGTGCATAATAAATTATTTCGTCGATTTTAATTATTTCCCTATGCTCAGTGTGTTCTTCTCTCTCTCCCTCTCTTGCATTCCCTCTCTCTTAAAGCTGACATTTAATGCGATCCACGCGCTGCGACCTTATCCATGACCTTCGCGAAAAAGGGTCACCGAAATATATCTAGATTAAAATTTTACAATTAAACCTTTTCTGCATTGAATTTGATTCCTCATGAACTTTATTAATCAGAGATTAAAACTAGCAAAAAGTGAAGGGAAAGGAAAACTAGGGGAAACCCTAAAAAAGAAAACTAAATTGGTTTTATTTTTTTAATATTACATTACAATCATAATACAATAATTATTTTAACTCTCAATCGCTGCGTATTTATATTATTTTATATTTTGTACTTTAACTCGGCTTATTGTGTGCAAATTTCCGTGCAGAGTTGCCAAGCCACAAAAAAACAAGCTTAAAATGCGAGTTATGCTCGAATAAACATAATCAATTTGAATAACTAAGCTCTTTCGCCCACACTATTCAGTATGGACTTATGCATATGCATACCCTGTGAAAAACTGTAGAAAAGGCTTGCTCAATTAATATGCAATTAAATGATGTGAGTTAAGGGACAAGTGCATTAAATATATAGGGCTTTTTAATTAAATTTTTATACCCTTGCAGAGGGTATATTAATTTTAGCCAGAAGTTTGCAACGCACCTTAGGAGACATCTCCGACCCTATAAAGTATATATATTCTGAATCAGCATCACCAGAGGAGTCGAAAAATGGATGTCCGTCTGTCCGTCCGTCCGTCCGTCCGTCTGTCCGTCCGTCCGTCCGTCCGTCCGTCCGTCCGTCCGTCCGTCCGTCCGTCCGTCTGTTGCAACGCAAACTAGTCTCTCAGTTTTTGAGCTATCTTCATGAAACTTGGCACACAAGCTTATTATTGCTGTAGGCTGTAAATAAGTCGGAACGAGCCAGATCGGACCGATATATCGTATAGCTGTCATAGAAGCTATCGGCCGATTTTTGTTGTTTTTCAAGATATTGCAACAAGATTTGGCAAATCCTATTCTTATTACGTTCTTAATGTGCTGCCAGATCGGACTCATATATCGTATAGCTGTCATGAAGCCTATCGGCCGATTTTCGTTATATTTCAAGATATAGCTATCAGGCTTACCACATCCAAATCTAAGTGTGTCCCTAATAATAAAGTTCGAAATCGAACTTTTATAACTTATAACGATCAACGATCGGCCTAATGAAGGTTCATGTTGCAATTTTATGGAAATCTGAGTACTATTACATGTAGCTGTTAAACAAAAAATCATGAAGCTTTTATTCAAACGCATTTTTTAATGATTTAGATTTTATGACCAACAGATCCTTTACAAAGACATTTCCTCATAACATTTTGTGTTAAGTATATAAGAAATCCAGGTATATACAAAAGCATTAAAAAGGTAGAATTATTTTTTTTCGAAGCAGGTTTTTGATTCATAGCCTTAATCAGGTAAAAATCTTGACTTCCTGTATTGTTATAATTGTTCAATAAATACCACAGAAACCAGCAGCAATGCAAATATATTTTATATTTTGTATAACTGCAAGGGTATGAAACCTTCGGCAAGCCGAAGGTAGCCTTGCTTTCTTGTTTAGAATATATTATATATTTTTAATATCTTCCCATCCAGCAACTCTTCGGGCTATTGTCTCCTTTGCCCACATAAATTGGACAAATTAATATACTCGCATTTTTTTAATTTTGTATTTTTGTGTATTCGTACACTCACAATTCACACACACACCCTCACAAATACACATGCTGATTTAACAGTCAAAATAAATTCCCAAATGGAAAATAATTTCATATGTGCCGCATAAATCAGATTAAAATTTTGCCAAAGTGCTAAATGCTGTTCACATCTGTCTTTTGGCCATGTACACACACCTGTGCCCCAGTAACCCCCCTCCCACTACCCATACCCTACACAAACACGTATATGTATACATACACTCTGTAGGCCCTTTCCCTGCGGCTACACAAAAACACACAAAAGTCAATTAATTGAATAAAAATAAATTTTATTTATGTTGCGACAAAAAAATGTGCCGCAAATTGAATAAGAAACAAAAAAAAACATTGGTCAGTTGTGGGTTAAGTGGGTAGCTATACAATACCATAGTGGGCGTGGCAAAAATTTAAATGTCACACGCAACAATTTACGACAGAGCAAGAGAGAGAGAGAGCCAGCAAACCATGAGGAAGTCAAGTTGTTATAAAAATGCAACCAGATGGACTGCAAACAGGCATACAAGAAATGGGGCATGCTGCAATATGAATACCCTACAGAAAATAAAAATGTTATATATACGATAATGATAAGGTAAACATACAAGTAAACAGCAATGCGGAGATCTCTATTATTTAACACAGTGTGCCATAGAACGTGTATACCAAATGACAGGGAATGCGAAGAGACAACGCAGGCAGCAAATGGGGAAAACTGCAATAAGGATACCTATATCTGCAGATCCCTTATAATTTATATAATACAGTCTGCCATAAAACGAATATACCCGACGGCAGGGTATGCACAGGCCGAGGGTCAACTTTAGTCGCGGCGTTCGGCGATAAGTGCAAAACTTAATTAAATTTGCATGCTGAAGAATGCAGCGAACAAAGCGTGAGAGAGCGGCAGAGAAAGAGAAAACGAGTAGCAGCAGCAGAGAGAGAGAGACAAGGATAGGGTCAAAGCAATGCTGATTGAGCTGACACAGCGAGAGACACAGAGCTAGCGAGTGCTCGACCGAAAACAAGTTGGCAGCACCGCGCCAAAAGAAATGACGAAAAAATGCCGCAACAAAGTTACAAGCGAAGTGCATTAAGCTTGCGAATTTAATTAAATTATTATTAATCTCATTGGATGGTGCAAGTGTGTGTGCGCTGTGTGTGTGTATGAGTAAGGGTCAGGGGATCACACACACACACACATACAAACACTCCATCTGCATTTACATGCGCATAAAATTTTAATTACATTTGCAGTGTGTTTGTATTTGTAATAAACAGTGAAATTCACACACACGCATACGTGCTTACATGTATTGCGGGCGCAGATCATGTCCGACTAACAGCTGCGCTGTAAAGTAGGCAACATTTATACGCGCATGCCTGATTAGCAGCTGCGCTGCAAAGTAGGCAACATTAAATTCCACAGTGTATTTTTCAATTATTTATTAGGAGTATATAATTAATTATTATAGTATTTGCGTATTTTTTTAAAATAATGAATAGCTTTCAAATTAATATAAAATACCAGAATATAAAAATATATAATATGTCATAGATTAATTTAATATTTATTTATGGTTGTTCGTTGAAGAAGTTTCTTTGCTTTTCTTTCGTTTGACTACAAGTCTAAAACATGCGCATTTTTTCCCTCAGTGCATGCGACGTTTTGTTATTGGTCTAGTACAGTCTATGAACTTGGCTTTATTTTAAGAATATAACCCATCTAGCTGCCAATAAACCGTACAACAAATAACTTTTTCAATACGAAATGTGCCTGCTTCCAGCTCTGTGTGGGTTTCTCTGTTTGTTTGTGTGAAAATATATGCCAAAATGCATGCGGTTATCTGGCTCTTCTTTGCGGGGGGCCAAAGTTCATCAGGCTCGTAATGGCGCAAAGTGTGGGGCGTGGACTCGACGGGCGGTGGTGCTGGGGACAGTTTGACAGCGCACTTTTTGAAAATTGGGTCGTGTTGAATTTTGAATGAAGTCTAATTGTCACAAAATGTGGTAAAATGGTTATGCTCAATATACGCACACACGCACACTCGCACGCACAAACAAGCTCTTTGTACATATGCATGTCAAAAAACATTATAGAAATATCTGTCACACCTTAGGCTTAGCGGCAAACATTCATTTGCGTTCAATAATCAATTTACATTATGTAATCACGCCGAATTGTTCACGCTTATACCCTGTAAGTGTGATGAGCTTGCAAAGTGTGAGGGCTCAGTGTAATAAATAGAAAATATAATTTCAAAATATTAATATGTTTTATACATATTTTTAGATGTGTATAGTGATGCTTAGAAATGATTTTTAGCATAGAATATATATGAATAATTTTAAAATGCATACAGGGTATTTGGCCAGCGACTAGCTGCCAAACTCTGCGCATGCCTCCAGCTGTTAATTTAATTTGTCCTTTGCAAAATTGAAAAAGTTAGGCGCACCAACGACTTTCATCTTAAAACAGCATAAAATTGTGGCTGAAATTTTATGTCGCATTCTCTTTACAAATGTTCTATACTAGATTAAATAGAATTGTAAATAAAACTGATTATTTTTGGCTATAAATGCGAAAACTTGTTTGCAAATGCAAAACAACTTTTATACTCTATCGAAAAGGTATATACAATTTCTTGGAGATTTATACACAAATTCTCTTCGCTAGCAAACTGCAAAATGCCAATGCCAGCCTGGTATTATTTACTATATTTCTTCCAGGAAAATGCTCAAGCTGCGCCTGCTGCATGCATGACCCGCTTGGGCCTAACTAATATGGCTTCGCTCCAATTATAATACCTACTCAGGATTCGGACTCCTTAGACTGCTGCAGTGGGGCAGACTAATTTTGAAAAGCACTTGACCGTTAGTTGGCATGGCAATGCGGTGCACAGGGAGGGAGAGTGGGATGGGGCAGGGGGAGGCAAAGCAAAATGCCCGACAGTACTTAAAAGCCAAAGGAGCTGTGCAAGTTCATTAAACTAATAGCCAACAATTTATAACTAGCTCAAGTGGATCGAGAAAGGGACAAGCGGGAAGACGACCAGAAGAGAGCGGAGAGAGGAGAGTGGAAGAGGGGAAATGGGAAATGATGCAGCCCATACCAGCTGCTGGTGTTTTGTCTCCCAACTCTGTAAACTGTAAGAAGAAAACTAATGGTTGCTCGCTCTGACCTGAAGAAAAAGGTGAGTTGTGGTGCGAAGGGGGCAGGAGCAAACTAATCCGCTTAATGTTTTGCCTATCTTCTGAAATATGTGCTGTCTGCGCGTGTGTGTGTGGTTATTTTATTGATAAAAAGACGTCGAAAAGTCAAGCTAATATGCTGCAAAACTTTAAGGAAGCAAAATCTTTGTCTAAGATGCTGCTGCGGCGGCTGCTGCAACTTCAGCCGAAAATCCATTACAGTTTCAGCTATACGGGTTGGTAATTGAACAAAGCTAAAGGGTAGCTTGGTAGGGTAAGGGGTGTCGCAAGGGGACCTCCCAGAACAATGGCGAAAAACTTTGAAGCAGTCACAAGTTAAATAGCCTCAGAACACAAAAGCAGATAATGCGATAAGCAGTTGGCAATGGGGAAAACGCGAGCTAAGAACTGAGAAAGTTGCTAGCCTCTCCTCCCCCCTCCCCCCTCTGCAGGGCCATGCCGGAACCCGAAACATGTGTCTAGGCGAGTGCACAACATATGTGAGACAGCTGCTAATTAGGTAAATTGAAAGCGGCAGAGTTGCGAGACAGATTCCACACACACAGACACACATGTGGGAAGGTCTCTCTGCAGAAGCAGCGGGCAGGGGTGGAGGGTAAAAAAAAAAGAACATATCTGTAAATTGATTTCGAAAAGTAAAAGATAATATAGGAAATCAACTTTGTATACTAATAAAATGCGCAACATATATGTTTATAAAACTTGCTTAGTTTTATGTTTGTATTAAAGAATGAAAGAAAATGCAGATAGCAGAGGCAGAAGAAAATAAATAAAATAATATAGTTCAATAAAAAGCTGTAGTTTAGAAGATTTCTTAAGTAAGCCTTTATTTTTATAGGCCATGGTTTTACGGTCTATTGTGTTTGTCGGAATGTGCAAGAGTTTAAGAGTTAACACGCCTACAATCCCCAACAAAAAAGTTATTAAATTTCATTTAAGTAAAATATGCCGCCTGATTGTTGCCTTTCCGACTAGTTTTAGTGATAATATAAATGAAATATTAGAAAACAAAATAAATAAAAACAAACACAAGTATTATTAATTTATTTATAATTTTGTTTAGGGTAAAGCAATAAACAGCGCAACTGTACGCAAAAAAAAAACAGTATAATAAATTAAAAAAAAACTGATTTAAATTAATTTTGTTCAAAAATCTACAGTATCTTAAAGATATATACAGAAAACTATATATAATATCTATATGATGTGAAAGAACTGCTCTAAAATAGTTTATAAAATTAAAAGAACTATAAAACACGTATTGCTTTTTCTATAAACTACAATTAAAACGAAGTATAGGAAGTTCTTATCGATGCACACAAATTGAGGGATTTGGTTTCTCAGCTGCGCTAAGCAATTTTTCATTTATTTTTCGCGAGCACGCGAAAAGGAGCAACAGTTCAAAATAAATATTAGCACACACACACACACACTCGCAGGCACATAATACGTAGCAATTTCCGTCACACACACGCACACGTACACCATCGCATTTACAGGGCTTAAATGCTACACGCACGCGAGCTTCGAGCCGAGCGAGCGCAGCTTCAGACAAATTTTCGTTGCATGCTGTGCGGCGCACGCTGCGTGAGTGTGCGAGACGTGTGTGTGGCTGCTGTTTGTGTGTGTGTGTGTGCATGCGTGTAGAAGTGCACGCTTCGTTTGTGTATTTAATTTGCCACAAAATTGTATTTCATACACACAACAACAACAAGAAAAGCAACGTCAAAAAAAAAATACTTGCAAAAGGCAGCGCCGAAATAAGTGCTGGAAAACGCAGTAAAAGCAAATTAAAAACTTTTTCGACTCCGTTACGCAAGCCAAACAGGCAAACGGCCAAAAGCAAAATGGCAACACAGCTGTACCACTTGTTACCCCTTGCCGGGGTAGAGGTATATTAGGCTAAAGTAAGTAGTAAGGGTATTAAGGAAAAAAGAATATATTGATTAAGTCGTCTAAATTTACCGAACTTTTACAATAATATAATAATATTATTTTATGTGTATATTATGTTGATTATTATAAAAATACTATGCTTCTTTCTTTTCTATGCTACATATATAGGGCTCTTAAAATATTTCATTTTTCAAATTAAATTAAAATCAAAGTCTAAAAATAAAATTTATTATCAATTTTAAAGGGCATCTCACATTCGCTCAGTTGTTCGCCCGAGAAGTTTTCAGTTAAGCCCGCTTAAGGATTTAGTTGCCATAACTAAAACCTAATGCAAAACGCACTTTGCTGATGCGCAGCGATTATAATAAAATGTAAATTTAATTATCCCCAAAAAAAAAAAAAAAAAAAAAAAAAAAAAAGAGAAAATTGTAATTTTGATTTCATTTATCAATTGCAAAATGAAATGCAATTATTAAATTAGAGAAATGCAAATAGAATTGCAATTTAGTTGTTTGTTTTTAGTCTTTGATTAAATTTGCATTGCGGCAAAGGTAAAATGTGCAAATTTTAATGAAATTTGTTTAGAGTAAATCGAATGCGTCAGAGAAAATAATTTGCAAGTTTCGCTGTAATAAGCGAAAGATAAATAGCGATTTTAATGGGATATACTTTTTAAAACCTTCTGTATATTATTATAAAATACTGTTGCTTTCAGAATGGCAGTCATGTATCTAGATAATTCTCTTGGATTTCTAAAGAACATTTTATTTAATCTACTCTCCCCCTTTCAGCCACAAAGCCATGCAAATAAACAGTAAATAACAAGTCGGAAAGGCTACAGTCGAGCTGACTCGACTGTGATATACCCGCTACAATTCTTCGGAAAAACACGTGCCAAATGTGAACAATGCGTTCTTGCTTTTTATTTCTTTCCGTCTCTAATTTGTTTTGCCTATGCAAGTTCCACTCGATTCTTATTGGATGTTGCCCTTTGCTTTTATTACTCTGCAGTTATAAATTATGCATGTGTGATAGAGACGCCTATACATACATACATATATGCTGCCTCACAATACATCTCAACATATCTAATTAGATTTGTCGTTTGTATTTTGTGTTGCTGCTCAATGTCTCTTTCGATTTTAAGTGGCTTTAAATATACTAAAAATTTATTTTGAATTTTGCAACACACTATAAAATAAAAAAAAATATAAGATACAAAAAAATAAATTTAAGTCGCCCAGGCACACCCAGGAGTTGAACTCCGGACGTCTCGCTGAACAGTCAACTACCATCACCACTCGACCACTGCACTTCTTTCGCAATAACCGATAAAATTGCACCATGAATATTTTCGGTGCACATAATTAAAAAAAAAGTTGCCACATAATTTAAAAAAAGTTGCCACATAATTAAAAAAAAGTTGTCTGCTGCTGGTGTTGAACTCGGGTACTAACATTAGGAAAAACCGACACAGGCACATGGCCACAAGGCAATACTATTTCTTGAATATCTTCCTTATTTATCGGCCGATCTTATTGAAACTTTCGCAACACGCCCGGATGGTGGTTTTTATCACATGGATAAAAAATGAATGCTGTAGAGCTATATTTGCAGCTATTATCGATTTATTATCGATTTTTGGGGGCGGATGGAGGCGTGGCAAAAATCCAAAATAAACTTGATCTGCGGGCATAATTAACACATATTGTCTCCAAATTTGGTAGCTCTAGCTCTTATAATAGCTGAGATCTAGGTTTTCATACGGACAGACAGACGGACAGACGGACAGACGGACAGACGGACAGACGGACATGGCTATATCGACTCGGCTGTTCATGCTGATTCAGAATATATATACTTTATGGGGTCGGAGATGTCTCCTTCTGCCTGTTACAAACATTTTCGGTTGGCACAAAGTTATAATACCCTTATACTCTTCGAGTAGCGGGTATAAAAAACCCAAAATTTGCCTTACTATCCGATGGATATCGACACTTCCTCAACCCATCCGAGTGTTATCTAAACCGAGAAATCAACCCAGATGCATTGTGGCACAACAATGCAGAGTTCTAACAGAATAACAAGCGAGTTTTTCTGGCTCGCTGCCGGTCTACATGCTGGAGATTAAACGTCTGTGGACTTAGCCGACTAACTGCAGGCAAAGAGCTGTCGATGCCAATTTCCTGGCCAACGAGCAAAAAAAAATATAGAGAAAAGAGAAGGAAAGGATGGGAGAGAAACATGTAGTGCAGCAGCTATGCCCAAACATCCATCAACACACAATCTGAGGGGAGTGGGGGGAGAGCGAGACAGAGAGAGAGAGAGAGAGTGAGAGAGACAGAGAGTGAGAGAGAGAGAGAGAGGGAGTGAGCGAGAGGGGGAGTAGGTAAGCCTTCCACTAATCGAATGAATGAGCGAAGTGGCATGGTCTGAACCCGAAAATACAACCCCATAAGGCCACGCAAAAACCATAACCCAGTCCAAACCAAACTACACACACACACACACCAAAACACCAACACACACAGAGGCAGTTTCATATTTTCCAGTTTTCGCGCTACACAAAAAATGAGAACGGATGAAATGACAGTCGAGCTAGGCGGGGTATCTGAACACTGCAAAAGAAATCAAAAATTATCTCTACATAAAACTTAATACAAGTAAAGAAATCGAGCAAACTACACAACTTGAACATGAATATATATGCATAAACAACTTATATATACTCCAGCAATATACCCCAACTGTTGTGAAAGTTTACAGGGCAACAGAACGCAAAATTAAATGTCCCGACGACATGCAAAAGTGCGAATGCCCATTTCAGGATTGAGAGTGACTAAAGGGCAAGGGAGGCAGCAGGCATAGATGGGGGAGTAGAGAGAGAGAGAGGGGGAAAGTGGGAGCAGGATTGTCCGTTGTCAAGCGGTAACCGGTCGAAAGAAGCATGTGTCCGGGAATTTGACACATATCATTTGAAGTTCTTCTCGCCTTTGCCCAACTGGACAGTCAAGAAGTGATTCAGATTCCAAATCAAAATCGGTTACGCACACTCGCACACCCAGCCTATTGTCCAGTCAGACATGCAGTACACACACTCTTCAGCTTGTTTGAATTGCCACGTGTGTTGTCTCGTCTCCACGCCGATCCCCGATTCCCCAGCTCGAAACTCACTCCGGGCGCACATATTAAAAATTTCGCTTCGTTGAGTGCTTTGCACAGAGCGCTCTCTAGACTTAAGCAAACACTGGGCCCCAATTCGTCTACCCTTCGGTGGCCACGTCTGTGGGGGATAAGGCGAGATAATTAGTTACTTTGTGTCCTTGTGCTGCCGCCCCGGCATCCCCAACCCTACTTCGGCCCTGCAAAATCGCGCGTTCCTCCAACTCGACTCCAGCTCCAGCTCCGACTCTATAGCTCTGGCTTAGTTTGGTTTAGTTAAGGCTGCAAACGGTCCATCGGTCCATCGTCCATCACCATTGCCATCACCATCGCCATCGCACATTTATTTGTATTGGTTGAGTGTATTTGATTACGCTCTCTACGGTCCGTAGGGTTAATTGAATTTGCTTTTGAGTTGCAGCCGACAGTGCTGTAGCCGAGCGAGCCTGATAGACGATTTGCCATATCTATATAGACTCCCACACAGACAGAGCACATAGATACTCTCGCACACAGGCATTTCGAAATATTCATGAGCTTTCGGCCGTTCGGTTCGGTTTGGTTTAATTCGGTTCAGTTTTCGGTTCTATCGCATTCTATGGGAGCGGATTGTAAGGTCGTGTTTGCTTTTGATTAATTGCATAAAAAGTGGAAAATTGCCAAATTGTTTTTGGGCACATTTCCCCTGGGTTATTTATAGTTGGGGCAGGTGAGCTTGAGCCTCGTTGGACTGACTCGGGGAGAAAGAGCGGCAAAGGAAGAGCTGCTTAGGTGTCTGGGCAGTTGAAAATGTATTTACAAGTGCTAGTAAGTAGCTGTCTCTTTTCTATGCGCTCTTTCTCTTTCATTCCACGGAATTTTCATATTTATTTCCTTTACCAGCTCTTTGGGGCACTCTATTTTCTTTTCATTTCACTTTTCTGCTACGCTTGCTTATCATCATACATGATTCTCTATCTACCTAGTTTTCCTTCATTTTCCTTAACTATTCCCTACTCTTTCTGTCTGTCTCAGTCTCGCTGCGCTTTTAGTAACCATAAGCCGTTTGATTTCACTCTGTATTTGTCTCATTCTCTTGCCTAATGAACCTGTAGCTCTGTTGCTTATTATGTCTGTCTCTCTCTATCAATTAGTCTTTCAATTCTAAGGTTTTTGCTTTTTCTTACTCTTATCTCATGATTTCTATCTTTATATATCAGTTTTTTAAGCCACAGTTTTTTAGTTATCCAAGCTCTATCATTTCCTGTTTGCAAGCTTACTACTTATTTCTTCATCTACCTGTTTCTCTCGCTCCTGATCTACATATCTTTTAATGCACTTCGCCCATTGAAAATGATCCAAAGTGTATACTAACTTTGTGCGAATGTATGCAACAGGCATAAGGAGGCATGGCAGACCCCACAAAGCATATATAATCTTGCTTAGGATCACTGTCCGTCTGGTGTCTGTGTGAACGCACAGATCTTAGCTATTATAAAAGCTAGAGACATCAGATTTAACATGAAGATTCCTGTGTATCCTAGACAGCTGAAGTTTATTTCAAAGTCATGGTGCCACGCCCACCACCCCGACAATTGGTAGTTTGCGATTACTAAGCAAAGTATTGAAGTCTTGACTTTCTGCTTTGGTATACACATTGATGTATAATATGAATCTATTCTCCAATTAAAATTTCAGAACAGCGCGAAGGGTATATTGCAGTCGGACGTTCTTCCTTCGTTAAATAGTTGTTTCAACTTCCGCTCATGCTTTTCTTCAGCTCTCTCTCTCACTGTACGTGTGCCTTGCTACTTAGCTCTCTCATTATTTCACATTCGTTTCCTTTAAAAACTCCCTTCATTCTCTCCTCTATCCCTCTATATTTCCATCTCTTTCCCTTTCTAGACCTTCATTTCTCCCAATCGTAATAACTTCAGCTAAAGCAGCTGCCAATTGCTCTACAAAGTTGCTAAACACTTTTCAATTGGATCCCTCAATCTCTGATGAGCATTGCATTGTATGCGTGTGTAGAGTATGTACTATTTGAAAAGCACTTGAAAAGCACATGAGAGAAAGGAAGAGAGAGAGAGAGAGTTGCAGTGGGTAAGCTGTTTAAGGCAGGCGACGGGGGGACAACGATCGAAAGTATCTGGCAGATACAATATATTGTACAAGCGAGCTAAAACACAAACAAGCGCAATGCTCGAGCGTTTAACAGTAAATAAAAAAGACGAGTAAATAATTTAGTAGCTACGGCAACAACGTAGCGAGAGCGACAGAAAAGACGGAGAAACTCTTGGTATTTATTTGGTATTTTTGCATTTTAAGCCGATAAAAGGCAGAAACAGGACGTTACTCGGCAGTCGGCGAGTGTGTGTGAGTATATGTGTGTGAGTGTGTGTGTGCAGTAAATAAAATGACAAGCGTTTGACACAAGCACCGGAATATCCGTCAGTTTGGCGACGATGCGAGCGATGCGCCCGTCCGGCCGCCAGACACCGAAAGTTCCGTGAGTCCGTGTTGACTCAAGTCGAGTTGAGTTTAGAAAAATGTCCTCCACAAGTATGTCCTGTTGCTACGCCACCCCCACCCCCTCCCTCCCCCGTTCACGCTGTACCTCTCCTCTGCTTGCTGTGATGACTGCGTGTGCGTTGTTTGCTTGCGTGTTACAGTTACATTCATAATACAAAAGCAAACGGGACTTGGCAGCCATCACAGCATCATTTCCTACGCTCTCCCTCTCCTCCTCTCCTTCTCTCTCTCGCCCACTCTCTGTCTGTGTTTGTGTCAACCGTGAGTATGTGTGTGTGATTTACAGTTACGCTGATTGCAGGGATAATGCCAGTGTGTGTGTGTGTGTGTGTGCAGCGGAAGACACACAACTTACACAGAGAGAGAGAACGAAAGAGGGAGACAGAGAAACGGAAGCGTTGCGCTGCAGGCAGCCGGCAAAGCGGATGTTAACTTAAAGATATTAAGAAATTGAATCAAAGTGAAAATATTATAGAAAAATGCTGCGAAAATGTGCAACTAAAGGCGATTCCTCTCCCCCACCCCCCTTCTCTCACTCTCTCTCTCTCTCTCACTCACTATGTGCCGCCGTTGACTTTGAACTGTGACGTTGGCTTTTAGTGTATTAAGTGCGCGAGTGAGAGCGAGCGAGCGAGCGAACGAGAGAAAGCGACAGGCAACTGACAGTTGCAGCTGCTTACAGCCAGGTGGCGCGCACACACCCTGCCACACACTGCCGCCGCCAGCTAATACATAATAATGCAATTTTGCCAGGACAACGAAGAAGCAGGAGAAAGAGACAGCAAGAGTAGGGACAAGGGATTCATTTGGCTTAGGCCGAGGCAGCAGCAGCATCATCGAGTAAAGCGTATCAGGTATTAAAATTGAAGGTAAATCAAAGAAAGAATCTTAGCAAACATTGCAAAAGGATCGCAGGAGAAGAAACGGCAAAGTAAAACTTTTTATAGCACACTTTTTGGGGCATTGCGACAGGCAAAGGGAATACACAAGCTGTGTGGATTATTAAATTCTCGTAGTTGGGCTTTGATATAGTAGTGCAGCTGAGCACAGGTTCTTGTACATTTATTAAAAGTGCAGATATAATACTGTGTATATATTTTGAGTTGCACATCGCAAGTCTTCAAAATTTATTATTTATTTCGGTAGAGCAATATTTAAGACATAGAACGGGATGTAAAAAGCTTTTTAAATAATGAATGAATGCATTCGGTGGCTAAATTATTTACAGCATGCTTTTGAAATACTGAAAGTCGAGTAATATTTCATCTAGCTCAAACCTAGTACAAGATAAAAGAGACAACAATTTTTACTTAAAAAATCAATGCAGATAGAAGCTGCAGTTGTTTATAAAATATGTGCTATAGGCAAACTATTCCAAATTAAATAAATGTTTAAATAATATACACTAAATTACAATATAATTATAAAATATGCTCTTTAGAACGATATGATAACTACAAATATGGCATATAAATTACTCAGAAACATATACGATTATAGAGATTAATTAGTAGCTAAAAATCAAACTCATCTCAAAGATCCATATTTGTAAATATCTGTGCAACTTATTTTTAGATAAATAATACATCTAAAATATATATTATAGTATCTAAAAGCTAAACTTAATCGGTTGCACGCCTTAGCCTAGTTATGATAACTACCTGACATAACGTTACGCATGATGATTATCACAACTGGCACTCAATGAATAAACTCGTATATGTTTATGTAACTCCGTTAAGTGCCCCCTGCCTGCCACTCCCCTTTCCAACCACTGCCTCTGTCTGTTTCCTTTATACACCTATGACCGTCTAACAATTACATTTGGGCTAACATAAACGTTATAGCATATTTATAAGGCTCAAACCACAGCAGAGCTGCCCCAGAACCTCACTCACGCCCACACTGCCTATGTCTCTCTCTCTCTCTCCTCGGCTCCCACTCTGCCTCTCTCTTTCGGGCTGTGTTTGTTGTCCTGTGCACTTAAACTCAATTTGTTGGCTATTTTTATTATAGATTTTCATATGCATTTTTATTTTGGGCATTTATTGCTGCCATGAACCCAGAGCCAGCACTCGCCTCCCCCTCCTCCTTCTGGCAACTGCCATAAGCGTATTAACGCAATTCAATTTGCCCTGTTTGCGCAACAACAATACGAGGCACACACACAACAACAACAATGTAGGTGGCGTCATCTGCGTGAGAAGTATAGCAAAAAACCAGGTAAACGTATTAACTTCCGTTCACTTTTATGTGTCCAAACAAACACACACGCACAGTCACATACAGAGAGAGAGAGAGGGGCTCCCGAGAGAGGGAGTGAGAGAGACATACACACACACATATGCCGAAAACTCCATGATGTCCAGTCTGCCATGTCCATGAGTCGAGCCTGTGCACGTTCATGTCCACCTCCACATCCACCTCCACATCGAATAGGCCATTATCATGCAGCAGCAGCATACAACGTGCTCTCTCTTAACTCTGTCGCCGTGTTGGCTAACAAAGTTACTACAACAAAAACAGCACAACCAGAGCGATAACAACAAATTCAGAAGCAGCAGCAGCCAGTGCAGCCTATGCGTACATTGAGAGAAATTAGGGGCGAGCGAGTTGTGAGACAGTTGAAATTTATGAATTTAAAAGTTTACTAAAGGTTCCTTAAAGATATAGCATACACAGGAATTATGAACATTTAATTTGTACACCTAATATACAAAATAACAAGCAACAAACTGTTTATATTCCATATATTTCATAGCTTGAAAAGTCTGTATGAACGCGCAGATTTCAGAGACTATAGCAGCTGAAGCCAGCAAATTTTGTGGTAATACCGGCTGCATGTTTAACAATATCTTGTGATATTTTAAAGAATTTCGTCACGCTCAGTTAAATAATAAAAATCGAATGGCAAGCGTTATATTCAAGCTAGTATGTACAAATTGGGTATGTACAATAATAATTACTAGCCAAATTATAATCAGCTAATAATATAAAAGATATAAATCAGCTAATTTATATAAATTATAATAATATAAAAGATATAAATCAGCTAATTTATATAAAAGCTAATGTTTGCCACAAATTTCTCAATGTGCAGCACACTTCTCTTTGACAATGTAGGCTACTATTTGGGCAGACACAGCTACGAGTGTGGTCAGGGCAAGTGACAGAGAGCGAGAGAAGGAGAGTGGGAGATACCCATTAGAAAGATGAGTGCAGAACAATTGCTTGTCGGTGACGTGTAGTGTTGTCTAGTGTTGTCCGTTTGTCGACCAGTGTTGTGTTATGTTATGCCGTGCACCGTTATGCGCATTGGCCTGGACTTGGTCTGCTTGGTCTGCCTTGTGCAACTGACAGTTCGGTTCAATTTTGCATTGGAATTGCCCGACCCCATCATCGCAGACCATGCTGCTCCGACCTCGGATCGGATGCTGCCGCAGAGCATCGTCGCCTCAACCAATTCCACTTTGTTTTTATGGGTCAACGGCACAAAACGTAACGCAAATGTTTGTATGCGTTCTCGGTCTGTTTTCCACACGTTTTTTTCATTAGGGGTATGCAGGTTGCTTAAAAGCTTTACACGTGTGTCTGTGTGTGTGTGGCTGAGTACGTGTTGGATTGTGTAAGACGATGCGAGTTGACGTAGGATTTAAATGGTTTTCCAATTTGAAAAGGGTTATGATGGCAGACTGATTCGTTAGGCAAATGTGTAGTTGAGGCCAAAAAACAGGATTTCTTTTTTTTTATTTCGAGAAACGAGGAAATTCCATGAATTACATTTTTGTTGATGCGTTGGATTGGCGCCGTCGAATTGTGTGATAAGTAAAGGTATATTGACACTTTGCAACACTTTGTACCGAGTTGCGTTATTTTATTGTAGGAATTTCGTTTGAAGTGATCTATATGATGATACATATAATATAATAAAATAGGTTTATTTACTAAATATTAAAGTAGCAGATGAAATTTATATACAGTTTTTACATTATTTTTTGAATCGGTACATTTGCGAAAATGTGGGTACTCTATCCAAAAACTTTATTATTATTATTAAAATATCTATTTATATCCGTATGATATAATATAAAAAAATTGCTCTATTTACTAAATATTATAAAATAAATAATAAAAAAAATAAATATTAGGGTGACACATGCAATTTATGAACAATTTTTACAGATATTCTTAAAAATGGTACAATTACAACAATGTAGGTACATTTGATATTTTTAAAAGGTTATGTAGGGAATCTTGAAGAAAACTCTATCAAAGCTGTTTATTGTTATAATACTAATGGATAATGGATATACATATATTAATAATAAATAAGGAAATCCCATGAGGCACATTTTTTAATAGCTAAATGTAAGTAAAGGTATATCGAAACTGTGCAAAACTGAGCATAGCAATGTCCTTAGAATTGTATATTATTATATTTTATAATAAAATAAAATAGTTTTATTTACTTAATAATTTATACAACTTATATAAAACTGTGACATACTTCTTCAAATATCCGTACCGTTTGCGCAAAAATAGGTACATTTGATAGTTTTAAATGGGCATGCAGGTAATCATTGAGAAAGACTATCATAGATGTTTATTTTTGTAAAATACTGATATTAAAAATAAAAACATCAATATATGAAATTGTAACCGTAACTGAAATTAATATTTAGCATAAAATAAAGTTTTTTCATTGCCTGAATTCCACTTAAAAAAGAATTGAGTACACTTTTGGGCTTGCTTGAACAGCTTGAAGTCTTTGCTAAGTTTTAATGCAGAAAAGAATGAGTTACGACAAGTTTAGAGTAAAAATGTTGCCAAAAACCCAAGTTACTTAGTGCCAGGTGAAAGAGGGAGCCAGATAGAGAGAGAGGAGGGAAAGGGCTAGCGAGTGCACCCAAAGATGATGTCAAACGAAAATTGTGAAAAGTTAAGATTTAAATCAACTTATGAAAGCTTTCAGCTTGTAACACACACACACACACACACACTTAATCAGCAGAGCACAGTATAAGTTGGGGACAAAGACAACGATGGGCGATGGGGTGCGGGTGTGGTAACATGTCAACGTAAACTTATCAGGCGACTTCCGGTGTATGCCACAATAAGACAAGACACAGCAGTGGCAGTGGTGCAGGGTACCCGGCCCTGCGGCTCTGCCTGTACCCACACGAGGCAGGCAGGGGGTGAAATGGCAGGAGTGGTAGAAACCAGCCAATATCCTGCACAACATGGCAATACAATGCAAACAAACCGGCAACAGAGACTGGCACCTCCTGCACACAGCGGGGCCCAGGCGTACCATGTAAACCAACTAATGAAACTGTCAACCGGCCGCAACAGTCGTCCCTGTCGGCCATCCCGTTCCAGGGCTACCTTTCACTTATGCCCATCGCTCTCTCTCTCTCTCTCTCTCTCTCTATGGGCAGCCCGGTAAGAGGTTTAGTTGCTGCGATTTGCCAACTAGTTGCAGCAACAGGCGGCCGCTTCTAGCCAGGCTAAAACAAAAACAGCCAGAAGAGTTCATTAAAAGACGTCGACACCGAATTGATTGGCCAGTCCGGCGTAGGGACGGCATGAAACTTATCAGCTCGGGCCCAACAGGTACCGCCATTGTCTGCCAATGGAAAATTCAATTTTCACTGACAATGCCCTGCCCTACAGGTGGGGGAAAACAGACACTTTAATGGAAAATCGCTGGTCAGTCTGATTGAAAATTTCATTGCAAAGTATTTTTAGCATTGTCATAATCGAAATGCGAAATGGAAATGGCGGCTTTTCCCCCCACTCACATACATATACACATGTCTATTATGCATAAGGTGTGCACCTCCCACCACCCCCTCCCATCTGGCAGTCATAACGGAACAGCTGCTTTTATGCTGTATTTCTCGATCCAAAAAGTTCGCATCATTCCCTAACCAAATGGGTCGGGGCCGCTGCGCTAGGTGAAACATGATGAAACAGCAGAAATTCTCAGTCGGAGTTGGACTGCAAGTTGAAGTCGATTTGCCATTAGGTCTTTAGTTTCAAAGGGGGCGCCATTAATTAGTTACACGTAGCGCTAATTGCGCGAAACTAAATGCCACGCCCCACTCAGATTTGGGGGCACAGCACGTTGTAATTCTATAGAAGTGTTTAATTACGGGCAATTTCTGCAAGTGAAATGCGATAGAGGAAGTTAAAGTGCAACTGCATGGGAAGCTGAAGCTTTAATGTTGATTAGCTAGTGACGTAATTATCATTTATATAGCTAATTTAATTTGTTTAGGTACTCTAAAGTATCTTCATAATGGCTTCTGCATTTATTTGCATGTTGTATTAACGTTAAAGAACTTTCATATCGATTTGAGATAAGTGAAATTTCTTTAGGATTAATAGATTTATGTTTCCCATTTTTATCAATGCTCAAGCACTTTTTACTGTTTTCTACATTGATTCACTACATTGATTTCACTATGTTAGAATTTAAATTAAATTTCATAGTTATTTGGAATTTATTTTGAGCACAATTTAAAAGAATGTCTTATATATTTTAAAATATTCCTAAGTTATCAATAGTTGAGCAAGTCTTTTTAATATTTTATAATTTTTAAACACTTTATAAAGTTATTTCGGTTTGTTAAATAAGTTTACAACAATACTTAAAATAATAATGCAAATTTCAATTAAATTTTTATATATATTTATTTAATTAAATTAAATTTACATTTTTAAAGAACTTCCTCAAAATACTAATAAGTTTTTATGTTGTTCGAAACTTTGCTGAAGATCAGAATAATCTTTATATTAATTTGATTCGAATTTTTAAGTAATTTACTAGATTTTGGCTTTAATTCTTTACAGAATTTTGCGCTGATATTTCTTTATGTTTTCTCCTTAAATAAGCAATACATCTAGAAATGTTAAGAATATTGAAAACGTGTGATATTGTATACAATTTATGACTCGGTTAAATAAACATTTAATTTTATAATAGATAATTATAATATATACAATAATAAATAACTATTTATTGAACCTTTGTTAGTTGTGGCTCAAATCAAATATATAGTTTTAATGTATTTCTATTATAAATATATTAATATTTCATTATTATGAATATTTTTATTATTATTATGTATTACTATTGTATGTAATACTATAAATATATTATTATTACTTTATAAGGTATATTTATTTTTTATTTATTGTGTATTTTATAAATAAATTATATTATTATATTCAAAAACGAATGTCTACTTTCACAGTAAAGCATAACATAAATGTGCCATCGAGTTTGCCCATCTATAAGGAAAGGGTATTCCATTTCCGGCATGCTGCAGTTAAGTAAAAATCGCCGCTGAACCTTTGCGCGCATATGGAAATTTATGACAGGTGGCAATGGCTGCGAGCTGGAGCAGAAGCAGCAGCAGCAGCCGCGAGGGAGAGAGAGAGCAATGGAGCGAGAGCTGAAAGAGAATGAAGGAGGTTTCCGTGGGGGCAGCGAGGGCGGGTTGGCGACATAACGGATGTGTACGGATATGTTTTGCCGCTTTAGTGAATGTTTGTGTATGTGTTTTTATAAAATAAAAGAGTGGCTTTATGTGTGTATAAAAATATGTGTGTACGGGTGAGTGTGTGTGGCTGTGTGTGCGAGCGGAAGGTGGGCTGGTAACGGGTTTTTTGTTAGGTGGTTGAATCTGTCAACACGACGCTGACAGAGACGCTCACACACACACACACACGCGCGTAGAGACAGAGAACATTTGTTTGCACATGTTTGTTGCATGTGTTTGACGTTAACACGACACAATTAAGTCGCTCAAGTGCGCCTATGCACACACACGCACACACACACACACACGAGCGCGTACGCACACATCTATATGCGAGCGCCATTATACATTTCAATTTTGAAGTGACAGCACGGCAGAGGTAGACAGAGAGAGAGCGAGAGAGGGAGGCGTCTCTGCGCTGCGCTGCTCTGCGCTGCGATAAGCGAAAGCGAGAACTTTCTTAATGAAATTTCAATTTATATATGCACATATATATGCTCGAATCCGCATATGCTGGAAATGCGATATGTAAATTACAATTTTCCTTATTTTCCACACCCTCCCTCCCCTTTCCCTACACATTTTCCCCTGCTCGCATTTTACACTTAACATTTATGAAGTGCCGTCTCTGCGTTTTTCCTCTACTCGAATTAGACGCTTTGTGCTCCATTTTAATTGCGCATATTTTAATTACACAGCACGCCCACTCTCACCCTCCCTCCTGCCCGTGTCTCTCTCTCTCTCTCACTCTTCGTCTCTACTCTTCTACACTTTCCTCTAGCCAATGGTGCGTGGCATTTTGAGTTTTTCTAAGCCCAAAATTCAGCAGCAGCTTCAGCTGGCATTGAAGCGCATGATGAAAAGCCTTTGAGCTGCATCAACCAGAAAATGCAGGTGGCTCGCACCCTCCTCCCTGTCCCCCTGCCCCTGCCAGCACTATGCAAGCGAAAGTTTTGCCTTGAGACAGTTTCAGACAAGGCTGAGGGAGAAAGAGCGAGAGAGACACAGTGAGCGCGCTCTGAGGGCGCCCTGCTTAGTTGCCCGGATTAGGCAGACGAGCCGGCAAACCACTTTGAATCACTTGAGCTGATATCAAAAGCAGAGCTCGAGACAATCAAGTGACTCGTGCGAATAGCATACTATATCAGTGATACATATACATGCATATACTATATATAGTCTGTGTATACAGTTTACCACTGTCATTTGCATTTTAAGGGGGTATGCGACGACGCACCGTCGACCAGCCTGGTCGCAACTAACGAGTGTTTAGTTAACTCAATGCAAATCAGGTCAAGAGTATTCAAATGGGTTAATTGAGTGGGGCGGATTTCGGTTGACTGGGGAATTACTTAATTAAATTGTAAATATTAAAGTGCATACTGAATTAAACAATGTTCGTGTATAGTGTTTCAAAATTTAGCAAATAAAAAATTTAATATTTTATGTTTTAGTTGATTTTATGAATGAAGGAATGTATCTTTCAAACCAGATAATTACTCCAACTTTATTAAATTGTAAATATTAAAGTGCATACTGAATGAAACTATATCAAATTAGAATAGTGTATCAAAATAAAATTAGTATATATATATAAGTAATAATAAATACCCAAATAAAACTCTAAAATACGTTGTGTTTCAGTTTATATTACATATTGCAATTTTTTTTAAAGAATATATGAGATATATATATTTTTCAAACTAAGTTAAAAACTTTTCAGCTATTTATATGTTTATTTTGTTTATAAAACTAATTAGAAGTAGTATAATTTCTTCAATTGAAAATAAGAAACTTTCAAGCTATTTATCAGCTTGTTTTCTATATAAAACTAACAATTCAATTCTTTTCTTGAAAATATGAAACTTTCAAGCTATTTATCAGCTTGTTTTATAGGCAAATATGATAAGAAAACTGCTTAATAACATTTTTAATGGGCTAAATAAATGTATTATACTTTTCTGCAATTGAAAATCCCTTTAAAGGCTATACTTACTGATAGAATGAGACGTAGCTGACTTCACAAAGTATATATTTTCTTGGTATATCAAAAGCCACTTCGATTTAGTTTTTGTTCGTATGTTTTGTCTGTTTGTACACTCAGATCTCAGCTATTATAAAAGCTATACACAGCAAATTTGGCATGCAGGTTTCAGTAAGCCATGCGCATATATAATATATTTTAAAATTTGTAAACATGAAAAAAACGTATTATTTAATTTCTGCTAAAGAATACTGCATACCAGAACATAATATTGTAAATTCAACATCTAAATACGTACCTGCATAGCATCTACAACTTTAAAGGAGATTTAAGTTTAATTTAGCATGTGCTCTTCGGATTTACGAAGCTTAAAAGTTTGCTACATATGAATTTAGGAACTACTGCAAATCTACCTATTATTTATACATAAAACTTTACTACCTTGATATGCAGAGCTGCCTCAATTAGCAACTACTCGCTGCAGTTCATAGATTGTCATTTAAACTTGCACTTGCCACACACAATTCTAATTAGTAACTCATTAGCCAGTCTGCAAATGCGGCACAGCGACTGGACAGTCAGGAGAGTGAAGATTGTAGAGAGAAGAGAGTGGGGAGTGGAGAGTGGCAGATGGAGACTACATGCACTGACGCTTATCAGAGAACTGCAGGCATACACGACCAGTGCAAAGCCCACGGAGTCAACTGCTCTGTGGGCGCAGAGGCCGGTTTATTGTACACTTCCATGTGAAATAAAAGTCATGTGCGAGTTGCACCTCATACCCAGCCAAAGCGCCCCCTGTCGTTTGTGCCAAGCCTCAATAATGACATTCATTGGCATTGTCAAACCAATGAATCAGTGTATCAATAGAGACCTCTCTCAGCGACCCCCTGCCCCGCTACCCCATTACCGGATAATGGCAAATGGTCAATGAGCACATGCAAATGGGTGCGAGGCCACAAGGTTGCTCGCAGCAGGTCTGCAATTTCCAATTATCGATAAATAAGTGAAGTGAAGAGTTGGCAAAATGGGTATTGTTGTCGGTTCTACAGCTGCTGCCCTGTCACAAGAAACTAAAAAAACACACACACACACACAGAGTGGAAACTCTCGTAAAATCAGCAGCTGTGCATCGCTGGTCAGGCAAATTAAAAGGAGAAATAAGGCAAGAAAAGAAAACAAAAAAACGCAAGACGGCAGGCAAATGCTCTATCTTTCTGCTGGCAAAGGCAAAACAAAAGTTTTTTCACGGGTTTTTATATTATAAACCCTTCAAACATGGCGTAACATTAAGTAAAAATAAAAAAATAAATAAAAAAATAAAATTTTAATATTTTAAGAGATTTTATCATACGAATTGGAAGAAAAAACTGTACAGAAATGTGTCACATAATCCAAAACATTTATAAAAAATTTATAAATGTTTTAAGGATTTTTATTATATGAATTGAAAAAGAAAACATTGCAAACGTTCCGTAAAGTTAAATAAAATAAATAAAAAATAAAAATTTAAATACTTTAAGAGATTTTATCATACGAATTGGAAGAAAAAACTGTACAGAAATGTGTCACATAATCCAAAACATTTATAAATAATTTATAAATATTTTAAGGGCTTTTATTATACAAATTGAAAAAGAATACTATACGGAAATGTGTTTTATATTCTAAAAATATTTATGCGTAAAAAAAATTAAAATGTTTTTGAAGTTAACGAAAATTCAAATATGCTTTAAATCAGCCTTATACTTGTATACAGTACAAACAAAACTCTTGCCGAGACTGTGAAATTTGCTAAATAAATCCACACTTTGCTGCTCGAAATAACCGAATAGAAAGTCTGTAAAATGTAAACTAAAAGTTCCAAAATCATTTCTATTATAATGTGATTGGAAATTCAAAACTCTACCAACTTGTCGAGCAGTAGATCGAGAGCTTTATTCTGCAGGTATATAAACTTCATTTCCATCTAGTTTACATTTCAAGCTGCACGAGAAAGTTGATTGTGCCCTGGAAAAAAAACCAGGAACCTTTGGTTTCGGTTGCCGAACGAGTTGGAAAAAGTGGCCAGGGCTGGGCAGGTTCGTGGAGCCGGGTTGATGGGACGCGCCGGAACGACATTGCCAAGCTGATAAACAAAGGCGCAAACTTGGTCTGGGCCTGGGTCTGGTCTGAGGTTTGCACATGAGCAGACGTTTTAATTTTATCGAACGGATGACAGGCACACCAACTGGCAGGCGGACGAGCCGGACACAAGGACACACACCGGGACACCAGGACACATACATGCATGCATAACTACCGGCGGTTCCTCACAATTGAGCACGCTTCACAGCGCAAATAAGTTTGGCTTGGCAAAGGCCGGGTAAGGGGATGGTGGATGGTGGATGGTGCCATGAAAGGGGTATTTATGGGGGTATTACCCATTGGACAATCATAAACTGTATTAAAAATGGCCAAAGGACTCGACCAGCTTTTTCACATGCGCCAAGTGAGCGCATTTTACAAGCCGCTGCTCTTTAATTTAAATATGTTTCAATGCACAAAGCTATTTATAAGCCAGGGCAGGCCAGGCCAGGGAAGGACAAGGGAAGGCCTGGGGCAGCTCATCCCACTGTTGTCACACAACATGCACAACCCTTTTAATGACTATTTTTATAAATATGGATTACCTGGCGGCAAATGCTCTAATACGGCTATGCTTGCTTAGCCTTTTCCCAGTGTGCACTTGCTTCATTTACTACAACAACAAGAACAGCACAGCGTGTCATGTTTTCTCATTTGTCACACGGTACCGCAGCAGCTGCCCGAGTCCTCTAGCTACAGCATTGCCGCAAGCTTTAAGACTCAGCTGCTCAGCACAAAGGATATGCGAGCAACGTCGCGACACGACGACACGGCGACATGTGGTAATTATGAAAAGTGCTGCCAAAGTAGCTAAGAGCGGCAAAAAACCTGTCGCGTTTTCACTGATGGAAATGTCGTGTGAAGTTTGCGTTAAGAAAAGTACGCTATTACCTAGTGAAAGCCGGCTAAATGCATTAAATAGTTAAGGGACTTTTCGTCAGCTATTTGATTATGAATTTGATTCTGTTTGGAACTTTAAGCTGGCAGTTTTAACAGCCTCAATTTAATGTAAAGTAGTAGCTCAGTGGGTTAAACATGGCAGCAAAAACATACGCTATTTTCAGTGGCTGCCTAAAAGCATGCTTCAAAAAAATTACATTTTCTCAAACTCGAAGCAATATCGATAACACGCGCGCAAGGATAAATGTGTTGGCGGTTCGATAGACTAATTTAATTAATCGAACTGTTGAGTTGGAACAAAGACAGTGTTAGGGCTTAAAATCACGCAAGGGGGTAGCCAAGTAAATTAAAATAAATCTCAGTTAATTTTTGTTATTTTTGCGCATGAAGTTTTAGGAATTTTGTGGCAAGCACCCCAAATTTGTTGCAAGGCCAGCGCGAGCAACCGCACACAAATGAAGAATGTTAATCAACATGCCACACTTATCGCAGCTACGTATCGATAAATCCACAAACTCCGCAAAACCACAACAAAAACTTCAATTAGCGCAGTTAACCAGCAAAAGCAGCCACAATTAGCACCAAATAAAGCAAGAAGAAGAGTTTGGAGCTGGCACACAGAATGGCTCACTTAGCTTAAAGGCAGCAGCATCAGCCCCAGCTCAATGTGAATCCCAATGCCAACGCACTGGACGAAGTGAACTGTCGGGGAGCAGCAGCGACAGCAATCAAAATGGAGCGACCAAACCGGAGGTTAACACATTTTGCAGTTTGCTCAACCTCATAATCAGCACGGCTGTGGGTAAGGAGTGAAGCTGCAGAGCGAGTACCCAAAAGACCACGCTGGGCTGGGCACCGACTCCAGCTTCAGCGCGAAACCCCAAGCCAGTCACAGTTACAGTTGCCGGCTGCTGAAAGCTCTGGTCTCTGCCGAGACGTGTAAAGCAGCCGCAGAAGCCCAGCAAAAGCTGCAATAACATGACGGAAAGAAAGGGAAAGGCAGAAAAGCAGAAAGAGGAGGAGGCAGCAGAAGAACCTCAGCAACGGCAACGCCCAGCAAACAGCTTCATGGCCGTTTAGGTTAATTTCCCTTTGATGATGATGATGGCATGTTTTGCGCGACCATTCAGGCATGCGATGGGTGCAAGCACAGGCAGGGGAGGAAGAGAAAAAGGGGGAAGGGGCGGCGGGCCGGTTGGACGGTCAGAGCGGTAAGTGAGGCGTGGCTTACCGCCCACGCAGAGTAAATGAATGCGCTTCGCGCTGCTGCTGCGCACGCTTCAATAGTTTTCGAGACTACCTGCTCAACCTGCCCCGTTCGCACTCGTTCCACCTCCACCTCTCTGTCCCTGAGAGGGTGTAAGCCGAGCTGGGCAAACTTTTTGGGCAGGAAAAAGTAAACTGAAAACTTCAGCTCGCATAGCTCTCTGGCAAATCAGCAGAAAAATCAAAAAAATTAAATAGAAAAAACGATTCTGCACCGTTATAATAATCATGCTTACATTTCCTTAACTCAACATTCCTTTTTCGGAGCGTGTGTGTGTGTGTGTGTTGATTCTTGCCTCGTTTTGCTGCCTAGGTAATTTTCCTAGACGACGCCAACGAAATGGCGAAGTCAGCGCTAAAAATTGAATTAGAGTTGGAATTTAAATGGAAAATGCTAAAAGCCAAAAGCGACAAAAAGTCGCTGTCGGCTTTTATGTTTTGCGCCTTGTTTATTTACTGTATATATTTTTCGTGTACATTTTAATGATTTCCAAAATGGCGCAGCGACGAAATATTTGCTCAAATTTAAAAATAATCTCTAAAAAAAATGTGTTAAAGCTTAAAACAATTAGGAAAAAATGCCATAGCATACTCCCAAATATTTATACCGCACTCGAAGAGTATAAGGGATTATAACTTGTGCCAACCGAAAATGTTTGTAACAGGCAGAAGGAGACATCTCCGACCCCATAAAGTATATATATCGAATCAGCATGAACAGCCGAGTCGATAGAGCCATGTCCGTCTGTCCGTCGGTCCGTCTGTCCGTCTGTCCGTCTGTCCGTCGTCCGTCTGTCCGTCTGTCCGTCTGTCTGTCCGTATGAAAACCTAGATCTCAGCTATTATAAGAGCTAGAGCTACCAAATTTGGAGACAATATGTGTTAATTATGCCCGCAGATCAAGTTTATTTTGGATTTTTGCCACGCCTCCATCCGCCCCCAAAAATCGATAATAAATCGATAATAGCTGCAAATATAGCCTACAGCATTCATTTTTATCCATGTGATAAAAACCACCATCCGGGCGTGTTGCGAAAGTTTCAATAAGATCGGCCGATAAATAAGGAAGATATTCAAGAAATAGTATTGCCTTGTGGCCATGTGCCTGTGTCGGTTTTCCTAATGTTAGTACCCGAGTTCAACACCAGCAGCAGACAACTTTTTTTAATTATGTGGCAACTTTTTTTAATTATGTGGCAACTTTTTTTTAATTATGTGCACCGAAAATATTCATGGTGCAATTTTATCGGTTATTGCGAAAGAAGTGCAGTGGTCGAGTGGTGATGGTAGTTGACTGTTCAGCGAGACGTCCGGAGTTCAACTCCTGGGTGTGCCTGGGCGACTTAAATTTATTTTTGTATCTTATATTTTTTTATTTTATAGTGTGTTGCAAAATTCAAAATAAATTTTAGTATATTTAAAGCCACTTAAAATCGAAAGAGACATTGAGCAGCAACACAAAATACAAACGACAAATCTAATTAGATATGTTGAGATGTATTGTGAGGCAGCATATATGTATGTATGTATAGGCGTCTCTATCACACATGCATAATTTATAACTGCAGAGTAATAAAAGCAAAGGGCAACATCCAATAAGAATCGAGTGGAACTTGCATAAGCAAAACAAATTAGAGACGGAAAGAAAAAAACAAGAACGCATTGTTCACATTTGGCACGTGTTTTCCGAAGAATTGTAGCGGGTATATCACAGTCGAGTCAGCTCGACTGTAGCCTTTCCGACTTGTTTTGATATTATTTTATTGTACATTGTGCTAAACTAAGTGCCCACAAATCCGAAAAAGGTCACAATATTGCCGGGATAATAGTTTCCTTATGTCATTTAATACAATATTCAAAGCATAACCTCATTCAATAACAAATCCAATATCACAAATTAGAATGGCAGACAGAATGCGAGCGGGTATGCAGATCCTGCTCCCCTTCCTGCTCCCTGCGTTCAGCTCTAAAATCCCATCTTACCTATGTAGTGCACGCGTAGAAACGTGTTCCATAAATAAATAGGGGGTGTGTGTGTGTGTAAGACGCGTAGTCTGCCTGAGTTACCTGAGCTAGCCCGGGCCAAAATTTTATCAGCCCCAAAGCACTTTATGATTACAGCGCATCATCAAACTCAATTTAGATGCCCCACACTGCCGGCAGACACACACACACACAGACATGGCAACCACTTTACGCCACGCTGATATCGACTAAAATCTCCACTGCGGAAATATTGAAATCTAAAAAGCAAATAATTTAATTCGCTTAAACTTTCGTGAGGGGAGCAGAGCGGGGATGGCACGAAGCACATGGGCAGACATAGAGACTCAGTGAGGAAGACAGAGAGAGCGAAGACGGGACAGAGGACACACGACATAGACAAACGGCGCTGTCGGCTCACATCCGGCCAGGAAAATGGGGAAAATGATGGGAGGAAAACGGCAACTGAAGGCAGGACGTACGCCGCTCTAGCCGCACAGCCGCCATCAAATTTGAATTCAGCAGGCACGGGACAGCAGTTGGGGGCGGGGAGTTGGATGTATGGGAAGTGGGAGGACTCATACTGGGTCTGGCTACGGGCCTGTCACGCATTACCAACCACTCGAGAAGCCAAGCCAAGCCGAGACCGACACCGAGACCGAGGCCGACACTCGACACTCGACACTCGGCGTTTTTAGCGCAAGCTGTCAGACTCGGCAACGCATACGGACGTAACGGGACGCTACGTTTTGGTTAGCTTCGGACTGCGCGACAGCGACATCAGCATGTCCCCGTGTCTGCATCCGCATCCGCTACACAGTACCCCCCCATCCCTTACCAAACATGTCCCGTCGTCTGCCGTATCTCGTGTCCCTGCTGTCTCATTTGCTTTCAATTTTTATTTGCCGTGTTACAAGCGAAGGCAGCAGCAGCAGGAGCATCAGCAGCAGCAGCGGCAGCAGAGACAGCAACAACAAAGTTGAAGCTGCCGTGAGGCATTTGACGCGTCGCCGTCGCCGTCACCGTTGCCGTCGCAGCCGCCTAAATGCTTTTTCGGGCTAAAGCGGGACGGGGCCTGAGCTGGGCAAAGTCAGTCTGTGGCTGCGGCATTGTTAGCACTTTTGGACAGGCTGCCGCTCTGCCAGTGGCCCACAAGCTTCACTTGAGCAGATAATTTTCACTGTTGTGTTGATAATGATGATGTGCAAATTTGATGGCTTCGTATTTTTTTTTCATTTCATACCCTGTAGCTATAAAATTGCATGGGGTGTAATAGCACAAGCTAACTTTCGGCAACATATTTATTTCTACTGCATTCAAGATTCAAATTAATTTTTTCACCTTAATCTTTGTCAATTTGTATATCTTACTACAGGGTATTTTCTGTCCGATACACTACCCCAAGTTGCCTGCTGTAAAGTCAGCTACGTGGTAAATTATATGTATTTTTTTTTGTTCGCAGCGCACATAGTTGGTCCACGACATGAACGATGGCTTAGGCAGCCTAGAAGTGGGCAATTAAAAATCGTCAAACTTTATGAAGGTCCTTAAGTCACCAAGGTGTGCGTGTGCAGGCATCTCTCGCCCACTCTTTTTATGTGTTTGTTTGCGTGTACGTGTGTGCAGCCATGAATAGCAAAATAGGCAGCCGTGCAGATTTACAGTAGCGTTTTTTATGGACATTCCGCTATGCAAATGTCAGTTCGAGCAAGGTGAGAAATACGGTACAGAGGGAAAGAGAGAGAGCTTATAAAAAATGAAGCTTAAGTTAGCTTATAAATACGCATTCAAGTGGATTTGCAAATGTATTTAAATTTTCACATAATGAAAAAATAACTCGGGAAGCTGGACTAATAAAAACCGTGGAAACTGTGAAGCACGTTAAAGCTGAAAAAATTTACAGAAAATGTATCTAATAATATATCTTATAACACCAGTTTATATGTACATTTTCTAGTATCGTATATGCAGTATTCAATTTAATTTCAATTCAAATTAAAAGAAATTGCGCGATCGTGCGTTATTCGACAGCGATAAATATAGTGGCTGCCGATTCGATTACGCAGTTCACAAACATTAACAGAGAACTGTTAGCCGCGTAATAACGAAGACTGTTAGTTAACAGTCTTCGGTAACAACAAAAGAAATGAAATGGCAGTCTTATACAATTCGAATGTATCAGTTCTTATACATAATTATACGAACCAATTTATATAACATTCAATTATTAATAATTATTGTTTGAACACTTGTAATTTGTGCATTAAAAATGTTAAACAATTACCATTGAATTCCCCAAGCACTCTAAGGAAAGTCCTCGAGCAGCCCTCGCCCCACATTACTCCAGCACTAATAGTATAATATCGTATTCTGTCATCTTGACTTTACGATTTGCCTATTCAAATTTCCTTAGCGCTGACAGCAGCTGACATTGTCTGCTGTCGCTTCAAAATTGTGTTCACACCCAGCCAACACCCTCACCCCCCCCCCACACACACAGCCATGGCCCAGTCCCATTCCCCGTTTCAGGCTCAATGTCCAGAAGTGTTCCTTACCCGCGTCCCATCCTTCCGCAACGGAATCTGTTTACTTGCCATCATGTCTGTTGGGACTGGGCAAGGAGCGAAGGGGGGGGATGGGGGTGCTGGGCAACAGGATGCCCAAATTTTATGCCTCTGGCAATGGCGACCGCTTGCTGCATTTCAAATCAGTTTAGTTTGCATGTCCTTTGGCGCATAACAAAAATGAAATTGAATTTGGGTTGGCCGAAGACACTTTTGAAGTCCTTTCCGACAAGAAGCGACAAGGCAAGACAAACAAAACACAAAACAAAATAAAACAAAACTGAACGGAACCCAACCAAACAGAGACTCAAAGAGGAACAGAGAGGAACACTCTAACGGTATTTAAGAAGCACCTATTATATGCCATGGTGGCAGCCGAGTCCAAGCATCGATTGTGCTGCTGCCTCAGATTTCTGAATTTGCACGTTTGATTGACTGACTAACTGACTTGGTTAGATGCCTTCTGACTGATTGACTGATTGCCAGAGGTTGCTACGCTTACGCCGGTACGCACCCCCTCGGACGCACCCCCTCGCTTGTTGCTTTTGCTCCGTCCATCGAGCTGTCAAGTTGCGAGCAGTTTGCTCTCTTTCTCTTTTCCTGACAATCGCAGCCAAAGCAATACAAACAACAATTTGCTTTCGACCCCAGAGCCAGCTCAACGTTTGCCAGCTTTGCTGGCCAAGTTAAAAGCTTTTGTGATTATCACAGTTAAATGTCAATTTTAATCTAGAAAACACACCTAAGTGGGTCGTTGCAGTGCCGTTGGCTGCTTGTGTGTGTGTGACACGGCGAACTGTCACTTAGAATGACGTTTGCGACGGAAATAAACGATACGAATTTCGAAATTTCTTGAATTTAAGATTGCTTGATAAGTTGCGCAGAAAGCGCTTTAACTTAACTTGAAACATTAGATTATTATGCTGATCATAACTTAAACGCAAAACTTGTTTTAAACTCAATATCAACTTAAATTCAAAGAAATTCCTCGATCGTGCTTTATTTGACAGCGATAAATATTCAAAGTGGCGGTCGATAACGCACTGGACTTAACATGCAGATTAACAGAAAGCTGTTAACGCAATAACATAAACCTTTGGGCAGCAGTGCAGCCAATTTCGCTATTTTACCGCCAAATCTGGCTGTGTTTGTAGACCAGCCGCGGGAAGAATTGCGGGAGGCGGGAATTCTGAATTTTCTTTATATTCAGTTAGTTTTTTTTTGCTTTTTTGAAATTACCAGTAATTTCTACACACTATTTCTTAAACTACATTTTAAGCGATCATTTTCTAATTTATTGCTTATTTTCATTATAAATTCTTTAGCTTTTTTCCGTTTTTGTGCAATTTTGTTTGGCTTTTTTATCATTGATGCCCATCAAGAACAGTTTTATTTATTCCCAAAAGTTGGCAGCACTGAACGGCAGTCCTATAAAAATCGAATTGCAGCTTGTATAAAATTAATTTATGGCACTTCTTTTACGTAATTATTCTTTTATGATATTCCCAAAGGCGCATAAGCAAATTTAATTAAAGTTGCAAACACACACGTTTTTTTTAATTTCAAACTTTTGTACAAATTCCCAAGTTATAAAAACGCCAAATACTGTTTAATCACACTTGAATTTCCAAAGTCAATTTCACAACTTCAAAGCTGATGAATATCCCAAAACGTTTCCTGTAAAACATTCGCTCATTACTCATTTAGAGTGCGCTTAAGTTCGCTTATTGTTTGTTATGTCCCAGGAGTCTCGAACCATACGCCCTCGACTAAATTGAAAAAAATTCTAAATTTTACATGACGTCTGCAACACAGCTGCTGCCTATCGCCAGTTCACTCTCTCCCACTCGCTCTTCCTCACACTCCCACACTGTCTGTCCCTCTCTGGGCGCGCTTAATATGCAAATTACTTCGTTTCTAATTAAAATAACTGTGCAGTGCTTTTGGTTTTTGGCGCTGGAACTGGCTTGTTTCGAAAACACATTTTTGGCTGACTTTGTGTGGCTGCGGGCCCACAGACAGGCACACACACACGCCCGCTGTATGCCGGGTTGCTTTGGGCTTTAGCTTTGGGATCTATTAGCGCTAACATTGCAGCAGTCCCGTTTACCCACCGTCTGCCCCTGCCCACCCTTTATGTCCCACACACATTTTGCAGGTAACATCTTTGCCGCAAAGGTGTGCGGCGGCGGGTTTTTTGGGCCTGTCGCGCGTTTTAAATTACAAAATATTTTCCGTTAGAGCTGCTTTTGGCTGGCGATATGCGCCAATTATAAAGGGATAGAACGGGGGAGAGAAAGAGATAAAGAGAGAGATAGATAGAGCGAGCGAGAGAGAGTGATGAGAGCGAGGCAGGCTGAAAAAATTTAAACAGCGCTCTGATTTTTTTAAATTCTCCACAAGGCTGCGCTTTAATGAGCTTGTAATGAGTTCGGGTCGAGGGTGTTTGCCAGCTGACAGCTTCCCGGTCGCTCTGCAGCTATCTCGCTCGCTCGGACCGCTCGGCTGCTCGGGCTTCTTGGTTGCCCGGTTGCGTGGGAAGCGCGTGTAATTGTGATGCGGATTAAGAGCTCATTATGTGTGCGAGAACAGGGGATATTAGTGGAATAAAAGCGCTCAACTGAACACTTAAGCGTAATTGCAACGGCTGAAAGGTCTCTCTCTCTCTCTCTTTCACTCTATCCTTCGTGTCCTATGCAAAACTCATACGTGCGTGCGATAAGCATAATGGAAAGACAATACAGGGTCAAGCTGTTGACAGATCGATGGATAATGAGACGTGGACTAAACGAGGATTGAGAAATGGGTAAATCGGATGTGGAAATAGATTTTAAATTAGCGAAGTGCACAATGAAAAGGAATGAAGAAGAATAAGCGGGTTAAGAAGGAGAGTGGGAAAGAACATAATAATAAAATTTACTTAGCAATTGTCCTGGGCCTTCGCGTCTTTTCTTCGATTGCGTCGATCTATTCGCTTATCGCCACATTTTCGATAACTCACTCATTAAGACCATAGACGAAGCCTATCAAGACATTGCAATGTTAAATTTCAATAAAATCCCAAGATTGAAAACGGAAATGCGACAAAATGAGTTGGGTTGATCTAAAGATTAGGCTTGAATAAGCTCTGAATACGGCATGTAAAGAAAGTGAGACGCTAATTAAATAAGAAATAGTAACAATCAATGACTTATATAAGAGATCAGTTAAAAACAAAGCTAATCCGTTGCTTACAAACTTTATAAACCTTGCCATCCAAAACATCGATTGCATTTTGCAAATTCATAAAGTTAATTAATAATTTGAGTGAGTGTAACTTTTCGAGCATGCAAGGTAATCCACTCAAGTTAGCCAAATATGCTTAGCAAAGCATTTTCCGAGATTTTCTCCCCTACAAACAGTAAATAAAATCAAACTGCAGGGTGTTGCCCAAAACGCACTGCAAGTTGCGCAACTTTGGAGATTAATTAAAATTGCAATTTGCCGTTGCAAGTTGCCAGTTGCCAGTTGGCAGTTTGCAGTTCTCTCCCAGCTCGCTGCTGCTCCTGATGGTTGGCTTAAAAAAGGCGAACTTTTCAATTAATCTTAGTAATTAAAGAAAAGACCAAATACATACGCGTTCGACGGATCGACCACATGTCTGGCAAATGCCTGACAATAGTCTTGGTCGTTGTCGAAAGGCAAAAGCCTCAAAACATCTGCAACAAATCAATTTGCGAGAACTTTTCCATTGTGTTTGGCAACTAGTATTTTTATTGGTCGCTTTTGCTTGGGCTCTTCTATTTGAACGATAGTCACACACACACACACACCCACTCAAACTACTCACGCACACAGTAGGTTTATCGATTTAGTTTTTCGATAAATTTTCAAAAGCATTGCAGCAGCAACAACAATGACAAGAGAACATCTAAATTGAAGTGGCCGCCCTTGGCCTCTCGCTCTCGCTCTCTATCGTCTTTCTTTTGCTCTCCATCTGCAGCCATAGCATTTGGCAACCCTAGTGCATAGGGAGGTTATTGCTATAGTGTTTTGTGTCTGATATCAAAGGACTTTAAATCAAAATTCAATTACACTTTTCATTGATGCTCTCAAGGCTCGACCAGCACGTCCACCCGTTGTGTAGGCGATGGGGAGTGGTTAGGAGAAAGGGAGAGAAAGTGAGGGAGAGAGAGAGCAAGAATGAGCCTTTCACCTGTGTTTGATAGTGAAAATCAACGGCAGGCAGGCACAGCACAAAAGCAAGTGCAGTGCTCAACTAGTGAGCTACCCTGCAGTAAGGAGAGTACAAAATGAGAGTAGTTGTATTTGTCGATATATGTATTTTCATATATCGGAAATAAATATATACTTAAATAAATATTGAAAATTTTGGCATTTTTATAATTTATTTAATAAAGAATAAACAACTTAGACTAAATTGACTAAAGACTGAATAATAAATAAAGATTATAATGGATGCAAATGAATTTCCTATAAGCTGAGCACACCCACAGCTCTTTTGATATGCAGGGTATTCTTAAAACCGTGTTGAGTGGTTGCTCGACTAGTGAGCTACCCTGCAGTAAAGGGAGTACAAAATGAGAGTAGTTGTATTTATCGATACATGAAATAAATATATACTTAAATAAATATTAAAAATTTTCCATTTTTATAATTTATTTAACAAAGAATAAAAAACTAGACTAAATTGACTACAGACTGAATAAGAAATAAAGATTATAATGGATGCAAATGAATTTCCTATAAGCTGAGCGCACCCAAAGCTCCTTTCATTTGCAGGGTATTCTTAAAACCATGTTGAGTGCTTGGTGGTGCCCGGCTGACATTGAGTTCTCACCGTACTGCAGCTTCCCGTTTACCGATCTGAGTTGAGTTGTCAGTGTTGAGCTTTTTGAGTGCTTTTGTTTGCACTGTCAGCAGGAGCCGGCACAAGTTGTCGGGCCTGGGAAAGGATCCACCGGATGCCCTGGATACGCCTCTACTCCAGCGCAGTACACTCGTCAATATGTTTGATATGCAAACACAGCGACCAAAATCGCCAACATGTCACATTTGCATATTAAAGCGACAGCGAAAGGGGCGTGTGAAAACACATACAAAGAATAGCGCATTTCGGCCAGAAATGCAATGTCAGTCTACTGCTAAATTAGCTCAGCACAACAAGCTTTCGTTGGCTACAGCTCAGCTGAGGTTTTTAAGTTGTTTTTGGGCCAGCTTAGGGCCATAATTTCAATTACGTTGCACAAGGCATACATTCTTCTATATGAGCAGAGAGGTGGACGAGAGAGAGAGAGACAGAGAGAGAGATCGAGTCTGGCAGGCCGGCGAGCACTTACAACAACTTATAAATAGCCGCAGTCTGTGCAAATTTTCACATTAATTAAAATTTAGCAACGACGACGACATACGCACACTCTCTCACACACACAGAGAAGCAACTTAACCGAGCGCAGCAGCCGAAAAAGAAAAACAAAAAAGAAAATCGTGTAGACCTGCAACGATGGCGACGGCGTCAACGGCCAACACCGCTGACATATTGAAGGAAAACGACAGATTTAGTACATAATATATAGACAACATGCATGTTAGCATATGGTCGAGGGATGGCACTTGCATCAGGGCTGCAGCATATTGATGGGAAATTAAGTGCGCAGACTGCAGTTGCGTAATATCATGAAAATATTTAAAAATTGATGTGTATTAATACTGAAGAGTATTTTAATTTAATGAAAAATGTATTCATAAATATAGTTTACAATACATAAATAGTATAAAATAATAGTTTTTAAATAAATATTATTAATTTATTCTAATATTAAGTAATTAACTTCGTACAGAAATATAAAAAAAATATTCAAAAATCGATGTGTTCATACTGAAGAGTATTTTTATTTAATGAAAGTTGCGAAAAAATGGAAATTAAACGTAGTTTTTATACATAAACAGCCTGGAATTTGTTTTAAATTATATATTATTAATTATTAAGTTATAAATTTCGTTCAAAAAAATAATAAAAGTATTGTAAAATCCACTTGCTTATACTGAAGAGTATTTTAATGCTATAAGAGAATCAAAAAAATGTCATTTAAATACAATTTTAACACATTAACAGTTTGAAATAGTTTTTAAATAAATATAACTAAATAATGCTTAATACTAAGTGATTTATTCCGTTTTAATAAAAACACGAATTTTAAATATATCCGAAAAGCATGTATAGTTATTAGCCGATCACCAGCAAGCCTTGGGAAGCCATTTGAATAGTGATCATTATTATACATATCAAAAATAATCTTTTCTCATTTAATATTAAGCAAGCAATTTAATTTCTAAAGATTTACGGGGGCGCAATGAGGCGTGACCAAATTCTAAAGTAACTTAAAGTTACTGTGAGTGTTGTCACAAAATTTAGTAACTCTAGCGCTCATAATTCCAGATATCTAGGCAAAATACTAATAGACAGACGTACCAATTTCTTAAGATTTCTAAAAATATGCATAAAAGATACAGTTGGGCATTATTAAGACGCGCTCGAAGATAGTTCGATAGATTATTCAACGGGGGAACTACTAACGAAGCTGCGTAAGCCCATTTCGCGACACTTGAGATTTTTGCTTATTGTCACTCGAAGCGATTCATTGCTCCAACGCTATCAAGATCCACTTATCGAGCTGCATAAACATTTGCGACGAGTGGAGGCAGCAGCAGCGGCCACTTGAAGAGCGAAAGTTTGTTGCCGCCGCCAGCCCTGTGACAACTCGAGTGCGAGCCCGCTCCGCGCCACCTCCACTTCCTCTCTCTCTTTCTCTGTTTTCTCTGGCTCTCGCTCTTCTCGTGACGCGTCGGCTGTCAGGCAAGCCGCTGCATTTGGCAAAGCGTTGCGAATCCGTTGGCCGAGGCACTTAGTTCGTTGGATGGAGAAGGGATAGGAGTAGAGGGTGGCGGACGGCGGCAGGGGGTAGCTGCTTGGGGGCAGCTGAGGTGGCACTTACAGTGCCAACAGCGTCGTTGCCACTCGCCGCCAATCGCGTCTCGACTCGACTTGACTCGACTCTGATGTCGTCTATTTTTAGCCGCACTCTTTGCCGCTATTTTGTATTTGCTGCCCCTCTTCTGCTCCGTCTACGTCTTCGTCTTCGTCTGCTGCTTCTGCTTTTTGCCTACAATGCTGCCACGCGAATATACGCAATATTGCAACCAACAACAACAATATTCGTTGTAATTATTTTTGATTTTGACAATCTGCAGCTACAGCAACATTAAGAAATGCATAAAAAAAAGTTTGTTAATTTAATTGTGCAGCCAAAATTTGAATTTGAACAGATATTTCAGCAGTCGCATTCGGGGTGCAATCAGAAATCCGAAATGGGCTAATTGGGCATGGGAAAACGCATGACAACGATGCGTTCCGACATCGTCTCTGACAACGGTTTATTATTCAATTAATAGCAGCAAATTGCGAAAATAAATAGAGATGGAAATGTTGAGCTCATATAATGCATAATGTACATAGTTAACTTGTCAAAAAATAAATAAAATATTAATACTTGCTTACAGCAACGCTCAGCTTGAAATTTTTAATATGGGTTTTCTATACTATTAAGCAGATAGCATGACTAATTTGAACGGCATAGCTAGAAAAATAACCTAAGTAAAACTATCTAAAAACAGAAAACTTGTCTTAACTGGTTTTAGAGGTATGCAGGAATACTTTAGCCAAATTTGACGGCATTTTAGCTTAGCCGAGTTACATGAGTTCATTGTCTGATCTGTCTATACAACTTGATGTAACTCAATGCATTGTATATATAATATTTTTATATTTCGAGCCTTCAATCAAGTCTTATTTATTTATTTATATTGAGCAATTTATGTATAAACAGTATGGCAATATTACACAAATGTGATTGATTATTATATATGAATACTAATAGTAAGGGCCTTAAACGACCTTTTCTACTTAGAAAAATGATTTATGTAGAAAATAAGGTGAGCGAAAAAATATATATATACAAAAGAACCGCAGATCAAGATTTATAAACTCAGCAAACTATGCCAAATCGTTACCTGTCGCAGCATCAGGCCAACTTATTTATTTGACTAGTTCGGTTCGCTGCCGCGCTCTGCCACTTTGCCCATGTTATAAATCATTCTCTAACTTTGTGCAGGCCGCAGGATTCTATGGAAGAACCCCCTTTGCGATTGGGTATGGGGTGTAACCACAGTTTTAATGAAACACCGCGGTTGGCGCACCTCGAGCTGAGCTCCGGCTTCGACTCGACAACGACCGCAGCCAATCGCTGCCTGCAAAGTTTTAATGAAGCCCGCCTGGAAGCGATTGCCAGGCATCAATCTGCTATGGCGAAGCTGTGTGTGGGTGTGTGTCTGTGTGTGTGTGTGGGCGCAGGTGTATATGTGTGTATGGCGCTAATCAAATTAGAATTCCTTGCCGAGCACACACCTTGAGTGAATATAATCGAAGAGAGTGCTGCGAGAGTGCTGTCCTGCTGCTCCTGCTGCTCCTGCTGCGGTCAACCAAAGTTTGACAAAGGCGCAGTGCCAGGCGTCACGGATATTACTTATCATTAATTATGTGACGCTCCTCGACAAGGAGCATAATATTTGTTTAAAATTTTAATGAGCAGGCGACGCAAGTCGAAATGATTTTCTAGCTGCTCGCCTCTCTCTCTCTCTCTCGTTCCGCGTTGCACTGTGGTTGCCTTGACAAATCGCAGTGCTGGTGGCATGCCGCAATATATTGCCAACTTGTGCGGTTTGCAGCAGCAACAATAAATTCAGCAGAGGCAACCAAAACTCGCACACACAGAGCGACAACGCAGCAGCAGCAGCAGCAGCCACAGCAGCAGCTACTTAAGTGCAAAAAATGTGGCATACTTTTTTGCTGCACATGCAGCAAAGTCGGCACGTGATTGATGTGACGTTAGCAGCAGCCGCAGGAGAGAGTGGAGTGAGTGAAGAGGGGGAGAGAGAGGCGCTTTCCCACATGGCAGCCAAAAGAACGAACCAAGCACAGCTTACACGCTCTTTACATGGCCATTAGATATATCATGCGAGATATCTCGAGAAACAACACAAAGCCGAAGCGAGGTAAAAATACAAGTTTTACTTTCGCAAGAAAAACAATGTGTTTGTCGTCTGATTTGCTGGGATTTATCATGATATATTGCACATATTTGACTTCGACTTTACCGCTGATTGACTGAGACAAATCAAAAACCAAATAAAAATGGAGAAAATAGAGCGTAATGTAATTAAACTGCAAACTACAAACATATTTGACTGGTAAATAAACCAGTGAAATTTCCATTTCATTCCTCCCCCAACTATCTATCAATTTCGAGCGCATTTTATTGGCTTCCGAATGAATATAAATTTTTGGCTATACCATTAGCTGCAATTTTAATTTTCCAGCATTTCGGTATGACAACGTCAGAGCACGAGCAGACAGACGGAGCGCAATGGGAAAGCGCCGAGAGAATTGAGGAAAAACTCGACAGGGAAATGCACGCAAGGTCTTCGAAGGCTGTCAAAGAAACATAAAAAAAAATAAAGGAAACGATGGAAGAAAATCAACAAAATGCGCAAGTTGCAAATCAAAAAGATGTGCTATGTGCAAAAATAGCAAAAAAATGCTGCGAAATAGCAGTCGTAGCAGAAAGATAAATGAAGAGAAGAGAAAGGAATCGGTGCAGGAAGCAAGCATTGCACTACTTTCCCATCTTTGGCGTGGATCTGCCAGGGACAGCACAAAATTGGCCAATTTACATGCGTTTGTGTTTTTTAGCCCGAGATGAAAAGGTGGATTGAACTTCAATTCCGAGTTCAGAGATGCATGTAGGTGTGTGTGGGTGTGGGTGTGTGTGTGTGTGTGTGTGGGGGGCAGCGATTGCAAAGTGGCATTGCAGACACTGCAACTCCTTCAGCTCCTTCAAATTCCTGCAAAGAGTTTAAGCCCAGCCAAGCGATGCACTCAAGTGGCATTAACAGACAAAGACGCAGCAAGACAGAGAGAGAGGCAGAGACAGCAAATGCTTAACACTGGCAAGACATGGAAAGCTGCTGCAGACAACGACGCATCACAGTTGCCTCGATAGTCAGCGTTAGCTGGGCATGCTGCCAGGTGGGCCGCAGTGCAAGTTTCAATAGCTTATTTGCAATTTAAAAGCGTTTTGTTAAAGTTTTCTATTGAAGCGGCACACGTGGCGTATGCGTAATGCCACTTAACTGACATTCTTGCTTACATTGAGCTAATAAGCTTATCGTACGCTGCAAAATGTAACTAATGATGACTGTCGCTCAAATGTTTATTACACCAGGTCAGAGCGAGAGAGAGAGAGAGAGAAAGAGAGAGACAGAGCGACAGCTTATGTGCCATGACAACGTCGGGTCGTATGCGTAATGCGCTCCTTTTTTCAAGCTAAATTAAGCATTTAAGGCTGCAACTTTTTCGAAACAAATATGTACAAAGTAAAGTTTGGTGAAATACTGTGAAATTAAATTTCCTGCTGGTTTTCATGCTTAATGTGTTTTGCCAGTGATTTGTAGAGCGATCAAATTAACAGACTGACAGCGTAGTCTTTAAATGAAAAGTAAAATTAAAACCTCTAAACATCTGAAAAATAACCAAATTGGCATTGCGTTCAAAATAATTTTCATTACTTGAAATTACGAAACAAAAGTTTGTAATCTGAGTATGGCAAATGAAATCTAATATATCAGCTAGGCACTGATATGTTTTCCGCATAAATAATTGAGCATGTTATGCGATACCTAATTCACAGCAAATTGTGTAATAAACTCGTCAAAAAGGCCATGATAACTTTTTGCTAATTACACGTCGTATACGTAACAAACAATTTGAAAGTTCCACATAAAGTGAAAACCACACACACTTGTTAGATAAAACGTGCATAGTTTCGAAAAACAAAAAATAAAGCTGGCACCACACAAAAATCATGCCAAAACCGAGCAGCCTGCAGAATGGGATGAGTAGAGAGAATGGAGAGAGAGGGGAAGGCAAAACTTGCTGCTGAGCGAAAAAGCATTTAACCATTTTGCAGGAACAATATTCAATTTCCGACTGTCTAATAAGTTTTTGGCTAGCAGCGCACACACACACACACACACACACACAAGTAATAAGCCAAGTCCAACTGGCATTCCAGTCTGCCCGTCTGCCTGCCTGCCCGTCTGCCCGATCTGCCTGTCTGCCGTCTATCCGCCTATCTGTTTGTCCGTCTTTCACGGCAACTGTTTGCATAGCCCGACAAAGTTCCATTACTCAAACCCGTGCAGCGACGCACATTTTCCTTTAATTTCCTTTTTAGTTTCAGCGTCCAACTATCCGTCACGAAAATTCATGCTCCCAACTTGATGATGCTACTAAAAATTGTCAGCTTAAAGTCATGATGCATATCAACCTCTCTCTCTCTCTCTCTCACTCGCTCTCCCACCCGTTCAACTGCAACTTTAATGAATGCCCACGGGGCTAAGCAAACAAAAATGTAACGGCCAACGGGCCGTATAAAATGCATTTGAGTAACTAACTTTAAACACAGCGAACGCGTTCATTTGGGAATGAAACGCAGGAAGGGACCTCGCTGCTCTCTCCATCTCCCTCTCTTTCTACCTCGCTCCCTCGCTCTCCTCTATTGCCACTGTGCCTTGGGACGCCGTGGCAGGATGCAGAATGCAGAACACAGAGCGTAACAGAGGCATAGCAGGTGCAGAGGCGGTCGGCAGCTAGAGTTGCCGCGGCAACAAATAGTTAAGGGATTGTCAATGCAACGCACAGCACGCTGTGGGTAAGTAGCTTTATCAGATGTTCATGGATACGCGCAAATCGTGATAACAGCATGATATAATTAAGGCTATCTATGCAATTATGACAAGTGTAAGCCACGACTTAACAAAGCAGCTGAAAATAGCTTAAATTGCGTAGCATTTTGACTAATTTAAATTGTATAAGGATGAGCAGAAAATAAGAATAATAAATGAATCGCCAAATAATGAACATTGCCTATCGATTATGTTATTTAACAGGGAACTTCACTGTGCTTAACATGCTATCGATAGACGGTCTGACACGTTAACTGTTAATTAACAGTCTTCGTCTGATATTGCTTAACAGAGCACTGCACTGCTTGCATTCTTTTACAGTCTATGTTATAGAAAATGTTATTGGGCAAGAAAATATTTAAGTGAAATAAATTTCAAATTGCAAATCAACTTATAAAGCCATTTCCACGATTTTCCTGCCGCATAAACGTATTCCGAGCGTGGGCTTAAGCAAATACGACCTGCTCCGACCCTCCACTCCCCTGCCTTTTGTCGGTCTGGCCTTCTGCTGAAAAGGGCAGACTTGTACCGAGGTCTACGCCCACGCGACGGCAATGCAAATAGTTAGGCACAGACTGGATACCTATCGGGATTGTGGGATTGTGAACTGAAGCAAAGGTAGCGCCGGTTGGAGTGAGTACTCAGCGCAACATTGTGGTTGCGTCGCCTAACGAACGCCATGGAAATGACAGACGATGTAAAAGAGTTCATTAATATTGCAGGCTGGACTGGCGAATCGCACGAACAACAGTAGCAACAGCAGCTTTAACAGCAACAACAGCAACATTTTGACTGTGCGCACAATTATTTTGTAATTTGTCATATTTCGTAGGCCTCGACTCACAGCGGGAGCGGTCGGGCGGGCACGCACACGACGAGGCGTCTTTGTCCAAACTTTCAAGTAGCAAAGTCTCGGGCTCAAGTGCCTCGACGGCCTACTAAATAGGAAATGCAGGCTTGTTCGTGTAGGAGGATGCGCTGTGTGGCTGTGTCTGATGGCAAGGAAGAAAGGAAGAGGCACTGGGATGCTTGGGGGTTGTATCCTACCAACCAGCTGCATAATTGTTTGTATTTTACGCTTTACATGAAAGCTAAGCAAATCTTTTGTTACACTGTCTACAGCAACAAGCCAGGACCTGACTGACTGCCTGCCTGCCTCTAAGCAACATGCACACCCCTTCCCGGTGTACATCTCCCTCTCCCGCTCCCTCACCCCCAATCAACCGGCAACCCTTCTTGCAGCTTTTGTTGGCCTTACGCTTTGTGTGCATATTCTAAACATGGCGGCGCTTGGCGGCTACCTCAACCTACTTTCGGGACCAGACTGCGTTGCCGTCGTCGTCGTCGACGTCGACGTCGTTAAGACCTTAATAGTGTCGACCCACAGCCCGTCCTCTAAGTAGTGCAGGGCCCGCGCCGCGACACACCCCAACCCAACATTTCCCTGCTCAGTTCCACCCACCAAAACAATCCCCAATGTGCAGCCAGTCAGTCAGGCAGTTTTGTTGTTGTGCATATTTACCTAGCCCGCTCTTCATCGTTCACATCCTAAGCAGCATTTTAGCATAACTTAGGGTATATTACACAAGTTGTATTGCGGGATTTTCATAAAATAAAAAAAATATGATCTGGCAACACTATTTTACGCATGCAAACTGTTATGTTAATAAACAGAAACCTAAACGTTTTGTGATGTTAACTTCTTGCTGTTAAATCAGATCAGTTTTCCAAAGCGTGTCAGAGTATGCAGTCTTCGTATTTGTTAAGATCTGTGTGGTATATATCATCCGTCATAATTTTCATATGCAGTAGTTGTCCACGCTGTTTGCCTACTACGAAACCCCTGCCCGTTGGTGCTTCCACCCACAACCCTTGTCCGTTTCTTTAGCTTGCTTTTTTCACTACTTTTTATGTTAAATTACATGCACACATACAGTCAAATATTTATTTAAAACTTATGCCCGAGGCCTTTCATTACTGCGCACGTAAAAATATATATTTCTGTTCAGCCTCTGTAGTTTCATTATTTTTATTTTCACTTGCAATTCTTTTTTTCGTTTGCTTTTCGCTATTTTCAGTGTGCAAATGTGCGGCATGTCGCTTTGTGCTCGCTGTTCGTCTCTTTTCGGTGGCCAAACAGTTTCCATCACTGCTCCATCCCTAAATTCATTTATTTCAACGTTTTTATTTTATTTTCCATGAATTCTGTCAAAATCTTTGCATAGTTAATTCACTTGTCGTTTCAGTGAGTTATTTTCTATTTTTTTTATTCACTCGCTTTCATAATTTTTCTAGTGTCTAGGCGGAGTTATAATTAGTCCTGTGTTTGTTTGTCCTTGTCTTGGGGGCTCCATTGTTCCGGGCCCGGCAAGCAGAACAATGGACGCTCTGACGTAACAAAGTCTGAGCAAAGTTGTTGAAGATTTAATGGGATTTCCTCACCGAATTGCTTTAAATTAAATTGCTGAAGCGCCTGCAGACAGACTATCGGGATGCATAAAAAAATGAAAGCAGGTCATAATGGATCCCAAGCTGAAGTGCTGGCGAACTATAGAGCTGAAGAACTGATAGCTGAGCCGATGGGCCCGGGGATTTGTGGGATTGTGCAGTGTTTGCCAGTGAGATGTTAATTAAAATTGTCTATTGGATTGGAAGGGGACGGAACGAGCAGAGGTTCTTCTCGATGTTGATGGACTATCATAGAGAAAGCAATCAAACAAGAACTATCAAACGGAACGCGAAGGAAATCGATATTATTTTGCTCAACCGTGCCCGAAGGAATGACAATAATCAGATTGTTTGAAAATCTAAGTAATTGGCACTTCAAAACAAATATTCAGACGAAAGAATTGATGGACTTGAGTGCAGTAAAAGTAGCATAAGGTGCACTACCTTTAGAGTGTCTGCACGGAAACCCTTGTTTTAAAATACTCGTGGTTTAGACTTGACTTTAAATAAGTTATAGTGAAGGGACTTATTAACAATTAAGTATGTCGAATTTAGATCAAATTGCATTTTATGTATATTTTTTGCAGAATTGGGATCTATTGCAAAGTGCTAATACTTTTTTAAGCACTTCTGGCAGTTTTTACTAACTTAAAGTAAGTATAATAATATATTCGATAACTACACATGATAAGTTTTTATTTTTCTAATGCTAGTAAACAATTCTTGGCTTACAAATGGAAAAGTTAAGATCGATGCAACATAAACTTTCGCCCTGAACTATGGTTTGCATCGTTAGCGCCATAGACTAATAAAACCTATAGTTCTACAGTGCGTTAACATAGACCTTAACATTGCAATGTCCTTATAGGTTTTATTAGTGTATGGTTACAATGATATTGTATTACATATTTGTTACAATTGTCAAATGCAATTTTCACACACTTTCGCATATAATTACTAAATATTTAGTAAACGTATTAACTCACCTGCTTGTTTCGTTTGTCGTTTATTTATGTTTGCGTTTTCCACTGTAAATTGTTACGCTAATCGAATCAACGAATTCGGCGTTTAATTATAAATTCTTTGGTTCAGTTTTTTGATTGGTTTCGGTTTCGGATTCGGTTTGCGTTTCGGTTTTGGTTATTGCTGATTGCTTTCGTTATAGAGTCGTGCGATGCGGATTATGTTGATAATGTTGGTTTTTGAGCGCCAAAGTACAGTCATACAGTAAGCGCACACACAGATACGCACACACACACTAGTTCGCACTGTCTCTCACTTACGCGTGCTCTCTTACTGTCTCACTCTCACGCTGTCTGTTGAATTTCGTGTTCTCTATTTATTATGACGTTTGTTGCGGTTTGGCGGCGTCGTCTATCACTTGTCACTGCCCAGAGGGTGCAGGGGTTGCGGGTGCGTTGCAGACAGGTGCAGTCAGGTAGTTAATGCAGTTTGTTGTGTGTGTTTACGGGGCGACGTTTATTGCGTTGCGACTGATGTGACGCAGCAGGACAATCGAATTTGGTTTTTCGATTTGTTTTTGGATTTGTGATATTCGGTTTTTGGTTTATCGGTTGTCGGTTGTCGGTCTAAATGGCGATGTGATAGCGCACACAGGACACACACAACTTGACTGAGCGAAACTGCACAAATAACTGAATTGAAATTTGCCGCACAGTGGCGCAAGTCGAGCAAGGGCTGAGGCAGAGAGCCGGGGGAGAAGGCAACAATTTTGCCTTTTGCTTATTTTCGGCAGTACTACAACAACGAAGAATCAACGACAACGACAGGAGAATTCAGCTGCAGAATGCACTCGAGTGCATTTTAATTGATTTTTTTTTCACTCACGTTTGCTTGCAGTTTTCTCATTGGGAGCGAGTGAGAGCGGCGAGCGCAAACCGTGTACCTTGCTCATTTGTTACACGCGGCGTATGCGTAACATTTGCAATTGCATTTCCCACGCATCTTGAGTGAGTTTTTTTTGGCGTACGCTCGCACTTTGAGTCAGTTTTCAACTGGCAACTCGCACACCCCTTACAGTAAGGATCTCGCTGCCCGCCGTCTCCGTTCTAGGGCAATTTATTGTGCTCTGTCTTATATATTTTTCAAGTTTTAATTAGCCTTTTTAATATTTGCAATTTCGACACTCGGCCAAAAGCAGAGCTGCTGCTGAACGAGAAAGGGGGTACAAAAATAATAAAGTTGTTGCTCTGGTAACAACATTTTAATTAATTACATGCAAAAATCCAAGCCAAAACGAGAGAGAGAGTGTCGAGCTGGTCAAACAATTAGCATTTTTTGGTTTTATTTTTATATTTTGGTTTGGCAGTCCAAGAACGTGTAATGAAGTTGCTTGAAGGATGCTCCGACTCGCTTTCCACTCAACCCTCTTTTTGCAACGGATAGAAAAACTTTTTAATATGTAAAGTGTTTTGAAAGGAGCGCGACGTTCTGAAAGGCAAACAGCAAAGCCTGGCTTGGGGCTAGAGGGTTGAGGCGGGAGAAAAACCATTTAAGTTGAAATTTTCCATTCAAACAGGTAGCAAATTGTGTCAGTTTTTTTTTTTTTTTGGCTGTCGAGAGACTGAGATTGTTTCGGGCCAACAAGATGCCAAAGTTGTGACTGGCGCTTGCGAAACTCGAAACTCTTTTGACTGCAGCTACAGCTGCAGCAACACGAAAGCTTTATACAATCTGTTTTTCAATTGTTTTTCGCAATGTCCCCAACCCAATTAGGGATCTTTTAATTATGCCAGAATGATGCTGCGCCAGAACAAATGCTCTGCTCCCCATTATACAATAATAATTTATGATATACAAATGCAATTAAGAAAATCTATGAATATATTTGTAAAACAAATGTTAATATTATTTTTAAATATATGCAATAACTTATATTAAGCTCTACTATAAGATATTATATAATAAAATAAGATTTTCACAAAAATTCAAAATAATAAAACGAATCATTTTATATAGTTAAGAAAAATAACAAAACTTCGCATAATTTATAAATGTTTTTCTTTATTTTTAAGTCATATTCTATTTATTTTAATTTCATACTAAATAAGGCAATAAATATTACTGTTTGAAATATATTTAAGTTATCTGCCTATTACAAAATGCTTAGCAAATTTAAACAAAGCAAGAAATTAAAGAAAATCTTAAATTTGATTTATAATATATTGGTATTGATTAAACATTAAGCGTTTAATTACTCAAAAATATGTAAAATTAAACAGAACAATCATTTCGATTTGCAAATTAGAAACTCAGTAGAAGCCAAGATCTTTGGCTATCCACACAGATATGCAATAAAATCGCGGCTGTTGAGAGTTGTAAATCGCAACTAGAGCGAAGCCAGGCGATACAGGGTGTCTGCGTGCTACAGGCACCACTTGAGTCGGGGCATGCGCAAAGCGACAATGACTCAAGCCGAAATCACTCAGAACTCAACAATGAATTACAACACCTGGAGGTAAGCAATGCAGGAGCAACAACAACAGCTATGACAACAAATGCAATTGCAGACGGGCAAAAAATAAAGATGGAAGGAAAAGAAAACTGAAAACAAACGTCAGCTGCATGCACAGGCAGAGCCCAGGGCACTAAATGGCATTGGAGTGCAATGCAAACCAGCAACAGCAGCAACAACAGCAGCAACATTGTTGCAACAACAACCACAACAATAATGGAAACGAAACAAAATTGTCGCCATATCGTTTTTGTTTCCAGTGTAATAACTTGTACACCTACAACACGCACGCACACGTAGACACGGCGAACTAGATTTAAAAATTTATGAATGAAATTTCATACACAACATCTGCGGAAATTGGCAAGTGTATGCGACATACGTATGCCTGTGTGTGTGTGTGAGTGTGTCACACACCCAATATGCACAATAAAAATGGCAAAGTTTTGTAACCTGTATTTTTAAGTGCAATTAGTCAACGTTGCATCGCGGATTATTAAAGAATTTGTTCAATAATTTTTCATGGAACAGCGTAAGGGAAAATTTTGAAAATTGCCAGTTATTTGGGAAAATAACGAAGCCAATTGACCGTGTAATTTCTGTTTGTCAGCTAAAAAAGCACAGAAAATATTATACAAGTATTATATGGCAATCTGGCTGCAGCTATTTACATAATTGGAAAACTTTTTATGTATATTACAAGTATGTTTAATGTCACGCTTTACAAAAGAAACGATTCATTTGATGATCAAACAATTAAGATAATTAATTAACAACAAATATAAACATTCCAAGAACTAAATACTTCCAAAACAGACCTTTGGAACCGCAAGAAACTTAATTATTCTTTATCTTTTCATTATCGTAAAATATGTCATTAATTGGATGACCCCAGCCCTGAGCAAGGTGACACAAATAACAATTATACGCATACGCGCTCCCAATATATATTTTATTATTCTCTGCCATCGAACTCGGGCAAAATAAATAAAATCCTTCACAATGAACTTGTATTGCATTGAAAAAGACCAGAAAATCGCTTATAATTATGTACCCATCATATTTACCAACTGTATTACTATTAATTGCCCTGCGACTGACCTCATTTGAAGGGCGTTGATGTCCATTGACCATTGGCTGAGAGCTATTCGAAGTCGCGATCTGAAAACAAAAAATCACCCCAGTTAATATTTTTAATGCGCTGTCATGAAATTGTGAGGTTTATGACGGTATTCTAGCATGAAACCAGAAGAGTAGACCCTGGTGAACCCCATGAAACATCGGATTGTTAATTTCTGAACAGAGTAAACAAATCGAAGTTCTGAGTCATACTTATTATATTACCCTGTAAACAGTTTTTCGGGGAGTCATCCCAAATCAATTTAGTTCTCTAACCAAATTTCTGCAAAAGAAAACTATAATATTTTATACATACATATATTGTTTAATAAGTCATATATATTATTTTCTAATTTATTACATTTTAAAAATAATATTGCATTGGCTAGCAGTTCGTTAAAAATGTTTTAATATTTAAACGAAATATTTTCGATCCCATTATTTTGCCACAAAATATATGTAGTATTTAAGCTATTTACATGTCTGCATACTTTCGTTTTTTATCAACAAAAATGCTAATGAGCTCATAACTATCTAATGGAAGTGTTTACATGTGTAAAAATTGCGCATACGCAATGTCTGCCATGCTCCAATGAGCAAACAATGCGAAAAACGAATAACGAATAACGAAAAAAAACAATGATAACAACGCCGACGCGATGTGGTTGATGAACGATTAGGCGCCATTAACAAACGTTTCATAGTTGAAATTATAATAATCCCACAGTATGTTTTCTGGCGTATAAAAACCACGACTGCCGTATGTTTTTCATTCAGTTCTCAGTGAAAATTCAAACAGATTAAACACGCAGAACACATTGCAAAATATGGCGAAACAAAGGAGTATAGCAAATTGGAGTTTTTGGTTATGTTGGACTCTGCTTTCCACACTGCTGCAGACTCAGCGCGTGCAATCCCAATACAGTGGCTTTCCCTACTACGGCGGAGGACTGGGAGGAGTTAGTGCTGGCAGCGGCTATGGGGGCGGCATGTATGGAACTGGCTATGGCTATGGCTATGGCTACGGCTATCCACAATATTACACATATCCCGGCTATGGCTACGGCTACCCAAGCTACGGGTATGGAGGCGGCTATGGAGGCTATCCTAGCTACGGCTATCCGGGCTTAAACTACGGCTATCCATATTCGGGCACTGGCATGAGTAAGTACATCGCGACTGCTGCATAATACTCTTCGAGATTGTGCTTGTGCGTATGCATTGCATTAGTGTTTTGGACATTTTACCTCTTATAGATACGGCCTTTGCGAGCAGCAGCAGCGGATTTGCCACCGCAAGTGCAGGAGGCGGAGGAGGCTACTATGGTTAAGTGAAGAACTGAGCAAGCCACACATATGTACAGAGTCTTTAAGTGATATTCAGTTGATTGTATTGTATTATTTTATGTTAAACTTTTGTATAAACTAAGTAAAAAGCCGACAGTTAAACGACTTTCGAATAATTTTCAGCATTTTCTGAAATTACCCTGTAACAATTGAAATTTATATACATTTTCAGAACAAAATTTTAGTTTTTAGATGCAAACTATGAAAAACAATCTGTATGGCAGATTACGTACAAGCTTGTTTTAAATGTTTGCGCCACAAAATAAGCGCAATCGATAACGATAATCAGTGTTGCAAAGTGACTGCAAGTTAATAAACTTAGCAGCGTACTGTATCGCAAGAAATATCGAATACAAAATAATCGTATAATTTTGTTAAGCTTTTTATTACTTCAAAGTCAATGTATCATAGAAAATTTAATAGTTTTCTTCAAAATCATAATACACCGTCTTAGCTTAATTCAATTACATTAAATTCTTTGCATCAAATTGTTTTCGAAGCACCGCCAACTATCGCTATCGGTAAGTATCAGCTGCGCTAGGAATGGAAATTTAAAAATTCAGCACGCAACTACATACACACACATACATTCGGTTCTAACGGATGGATACATAGGTAGTCTCGCTAAGGCCAAACAAACACAAAGACTTCGCGTGCCTTTCGTTTCACATCGTTCGCAAAAAATAAAAACATAAAAAAGTAAGAATTAAATGGTTGCCTACAAATTAAATTATTTTTAATAATTACGACTAATTAAAGATAAACACAAAATGTTCAATTACGCATACATATGTATAAAAAGCGAGAGGCAGTGCAAAAACATAACATTGCGTAATGGGGGACACATACGTTGCACAAAAACAAATGCCAAGAGTGAACTAAACTGGCTGCATTCAAATTGAATCTGTGTGTATGTGTGTGTTGGTGTGTAGCCTGTGCTTCTATTGTATGTTGTGTGTGTGTGCATGTGTGTAAATATCTGGCCTGCAGCTGAGTATCGGTTCGTTTTGCGCATGTTTTACTTGGCCTCAAAAACTTGTGACCATTTGTTGCGGTACACACTATTTAACACGTACATATGCATGTATATATTGTATGCACTGGTTTCTGCCGCCAGCTCATTAGTAAAAATCAATCAGCCTCAACGGAAAGCCCATACACTACACTTGACATGCATTAGCTTATGAGCACAGCGACAAAAGTAATAAATAGCATTAAAAATGCTTACTATACGTTTCTGGTGGGGTGCTTTGCATACACGTTAGTGCGCTCGCTCACTCTTTCGCGGTCGCGCTCTTCCACCCCGAGAATATTACGTTAACGAGCAAGAACTAGTATGCCGGCGCGCACACTCTCCCCAATAACCCCTTATCCATATACTTCTTTCGTCAGTAGGAAATTTCCACAGTGGTCGACGCGGCGAAAACAGCTGATGCTTGTCAAAAATTGCTTTTACCTTCATACGTACATGTATGTTACACACACTCCAATAAAATGTGTGCGCAAGTATGCGTGTGTGTGTGCACCACGAGAGCTTTGCGCGTAATTTGCACGTTTACACAACACTTGTCTAGTTGGCAATTGCATTCGCACGAGACGTTCTAATTGTAAATATACAAACTAACATACTTACACACATAAATGTGAATAGTTTAAGATTAGATTTTTACTTATCTACAAAACTGACAGAGGGTGTGTCTCACGTTTGGCTGCTTATCAAATTAAAATCACGCGATGCTCTGCCGGTCGCTACGGCCAGACCCCCAATGAACGTTCAAGGTTGCTGATAAACGTTCTTACTATAAAGGGAATTAATGAAACAATTTGTTTGCCTCTTTATAATCTTGCATTCTTACTTTCTCTCTCCCTCTCTTTCGTTACCTTATCAAAGCGCTGTTTTCTAGTGTTTACATAAGAGTTTCAAAGCATAACAGGCTCCTTGATCCATTCCTAGCGCGAAAATGTTGCGAATGAACTTAAAAACCGTGGTCGGTTCCACTGTGCCCAAGAGCATTGTTAAAAGGTATAAGATAATTCGTATAAACTAAATAACTTTTCGAGCTTATATAATAACTATTTTTTCCCATTTTAGCTATGTACGCTCTTTGGGCAGTGTTGTTCCGCAACTGAAGCTGAAAGATACTAAAGTTTTCAATGAACCCATTTTCATGTATGGCAAGGACTCCGAGGAACGGAAAATTCTACAGTGTGCGCTCAAGGAGACTGCCTCAAAGTGCGAGGAGGTACCCATTGTAATTGGCGGAAAGGAGTATAAAACGGATAAGGTGGTGTATCAGGTGATGCCACACGATCATAAACACAAAATCGCCAAGTTCTACTATGCTGATAAAAAACTCCTAGAGCTGGCCATCAAAACGGCAGTGGAAACACAAATAAAATGGGATCGGGTGCCTCTTTCCGAACGTTTGGATATCTGGGAAGATGCCGCAGCATTGATGGCTTGCAAATATCGACAGAAATTGAACGCAGCCACAATGTTAGGCCAAGCCAAAACGGTTATACAAGCGGAAATCGATTCGGCGGCCGAGCTAATTGACTTTATACGGTGAGCATACACCTACGTAAATACAGAAATTAATATTGGAATTGGTGGAAGTGATTATATTCGACATTATTAATGAACATAATTGGTTACGATTGCTTCTGGGTATACTCCACAGTATTCACGCCTACTTTTTACGGGAATGCGTTAAGTATCAACCCATTAGTGAAAACTTAAAGGTTACGAAAAATTCATTGCGTTATCGCGGAATTGACGGCTTTATTGCTGCTGTCAGTCCGTTCAATTTTACCGCCATTGGCGGCAACTTGGCCTACACGCCTGCCATGATGGTAAGAATCGCTTTTTATTTTTACCTTCTTCCTGTATTAAACTGTTTACTAATGCAGGGTAACGGCGTACTCTGGAAGCCCTCGGACACTGCGCTTCTGTCCAACTGGCGCATTTTCAATATCATGCGAGAGGCTGGCGTTCCCGATGGCGTTGTTAACTTTGTGCCCGCCGATGGGCCTGTGTTTGGTGATACAATAACCGCTTCGCCACACCTGGCTGCCATCAATTTCACCGGCTCTGTTCCGTAAGTGCTTCATTGCAATTTTTTTGAGGCTTATTGATTTTTTCTGTTAATTCACTTTGTATTCTTCCACAGGACATTCAGTCGATTGTGGAAGCAGGTGGGCAACAATATTGACAAATATCGTAATTTTCCACGTCTTATTGGCGAGTGTGGTGGAAAGAATTTCCACTTTGTGCACTCATCAGCGGATGTTGATTCAGTGATTACGTCTACAATACGTTCCGCCTTCGAATATAGCGGTCAAAAATGTTCAGCGTGCTCGCGAATGTATGTTCCAGAGTCGCTCTGGCCAAAGGTAAAGGATTAAAAATTTTTCCGAATGTATTCTGCGACTGATACAATTAATATACACACAGATCAAAGAGGGACTTGTCTCTGAGGCGTCCAAATTGAAGATTGGTGACGTTCAGGACTTTACCACCTTCACATCGGCTGTAATTGATGATAAAGCATTTAAACGCATTACTGGCTACATTGAACATGCCAAAAATAGTTCGAATTTGACGATTCTCGCCGGTGGCACATATTCAGACAAGAAAGGATACTTTATCAATCCAACTATTGTGGAAACTAAGGATCCCAAAGATAAAATTATGACTGAGGAGATCTTTGGCCCTGTCCTATCAATTTATGTGTACAAAGATGCAAATCTGTATGAAGCGATGCAGCTGGTTAATACAACAACGCCATTTGCACTGACTGGTGCTGTTTATGGTCAGGATGAGTAAGTGCATTACAAACAGAAATTATTTATAGTTTTTTTTGTAACACAATAATATTTGCATATTGCAGAGATTTTATTAACTGCGCTTTGGATGAATTCAAATCAGCTGCGGGCAATTTCTATATCAATGATAAGTCCACGGGATCTGTGGTAGGACAGCAACCATTTGGTGGCGGTCGTAAATCTGGAACAAATGATAAGGCAGGTGGACCGCATTACATACTCCGTTGGACATCGCCGCAGTCCATCAAGGAGACATTCGTTCCCTTGCGTGACATTAACTATCCTTATATGAAAGATTAGATAGGAAATCTGCGGGCAGATAAACATTGCAAAACGACAGGAATCTCATAAAAAACAAACTACTCAAGATGAAAAATATGCTATAATATGAGTAATGAAAAGAATAAAGTATATATGTATTTTGTTGAACTATTTTTAAAATACGCACCCCTACATCCTATGCTCCCCCAAGTTAACCGAAACATACATATTAATATACATACAATATATATGTAGTTTAATACTAAAACGAATCTCTGCTGTATTTTTGTCGCCTCGAACAACCAAATGCCAGATAATGTTGTAAATTGATATGCTGATTATATTAAAAACTTACACAAACGAAATGTAACTCGAATTATAAAATACCTTTCAAATAATATATATGTAAAACGAATTGTGATTATTTAATTATACTTATAATTTGTAATTATCTGCGTTTATTTTAATTTGTTGTCACAACCGAAACTATTTATCAACATATAGTTACTATTGCGATATGCATATGTATTGCTATATGTATATAGTGAAGTGCGTACATAGCACGCTTTATAGACATACATACAAGCAACCCACTTGACAATACATTTTAATTAGAAAGATTTATAAAGATAAAACAAGAAAGTTACACAAACATACCTAAATAACATGTTCAGCCAAATAAAAATTATCAATTAAAAATTCTCGAAATTTATTTTCTTACATTAGTCCTAAAACAGTGAGTATGATAGGAAATTAATGTACGGAAATATTGTTGTGAATGATTCCTATTACATATCCTATATGTTATTGAACGACCATTTGTCCAAACTTAGTAAACATAAAATAAAGATTTCGAAATAAAAAGTCAAACTAAGGAGCTATTAAAAACTTGTCAATCATTTATTTGAAAACCTGATCAGTTTTCGGCACTTTGACAATATTTTATAAATATATTTTCTTCTATATTTATTGAAAATCAGTCGATTTTAAAGAAAAATTTTTAAAGAAAACCCTTAAGGTTATTCTACATATTAATACAAGTGCGCAAAAAGATCTAAGGATACAATTTTTTTAACCCCATCAAATAACGTAAGAAATGTAAGCTATAGTCATATAAAGACTATATATGACAAACAAAAACATCCGCAGTCAAGAAGATAGAATGGCTCCACCCATGTACCCACGTACCCATGTGCCTCGAAACCAAAAGAAGAATCAACTTGACACGTTCGAGATTCTATACTGCCGCGAGGACGAGGAAATGAATGATAGCTTGGGCTCTCAAACTGTGTGTAGACATATTAATTAGAATAACATTTACATAAATTGTATGCTTTATTTTTTAGTCACGTAACCCAAACCCGCAATCTATTACGTGCAACGACAGATATTGCCAATTGCGGATCCTTCTACTCATCGGCTTGATTATCTTTTTTGCCAGTTGGCTAACAGAACGATAAAGTAAAACATACGTACATCAAGTTTTCAAAATTTATAGTTTATTTTTTGTTTTTCTAAAAATATTTGTGTATGATATTAAAGTGTTATGGTCTAAAACATAATCTAATAAAAGATATTCGCACATATGCGTGTATAATCAACTCTCACATTGAACAGAAGAAAACAATAATCGAATTTAAAAAGAAATTTAACAATTTCCTTTGAAATTCAATTTGAATTTTAAGTTATTTCGTTTTCGATTACTTCACTTCAATATCAGGTAAAAAAAAGTAATAATGTTTCATGTACTATTAAGACATGTTGGTGGTTTTTCTTTATTACAAACTAAATATTTTAGTGTATATGTTTAAGGTAACATAAATCTAGTCAAATTTTATTGAATTGACGCCCGTGTCAATCTGACCGCCCCGGTAGCTGCCGCGCTTCTTTTTGGTTTTCTCGTGCTTGAAGGATTTGCCTCGCGTGAATTTCAAATCTTTGTTGGCTCGCTCACCCCAAGAGCCGGCAGCGTTTTTCTGTTTACAATATAGTTAATATATAAAAATTGTAAATATTATTTATGTATACAAGAAATCTTTTGATTTTCATGTGCAAGTGTGTGTTTTTATGTATCTGGGCATCTGTTTTGGGCTTTCCATTTAGATTAAGATAACATCGAAAATAAAATAACATCACAAAATTGGAATGGATCGACTCCATGAATTTTGTGAGGTTTATTTATTTAGAGTTCAATTAACCTAATGGCTTCGTTAGTCTCTTAACTAAAAATCAATTTTTTAATTGTCAAAAGTAATTTTCTTGTTTTGTTTTGGCGCTGAGTCAAATGATTTGTTGCCAAAGCCACCACCGCCGCCGCGTCCACCACCACCACGTCCGAAACCACCGCGACCTCCGCCACCGCCACGACCGCGTCCAAAGCCACCACGACCACCACGATCGTTGCCGCCGCCACGACCACGACCGCCACCGCCGCCGCGTCCACCTCGCTGTCCATCAAACGATTTCCGCTCGAAGCCGCCAAAGCTTTTGCGGTCGCCCTTGTTGAAACCGCCATCTCCGCCTTCTTCACCATTCTGATTGCTCTCCCACTTGCTACGATCAGGACGACCGGCAAAACCAGAACCGCCACGTCCACGTCCGCGTGGTCCATTTCCGAACTTCTTGAAGCCGCCACCATCCTAGAAAGCAACGCAAGAGGGTTAAACACAAATTAGCCAAGATTAAAAGAAAATGGCAAATATAAGTTTAAATAACAAAAAAGGCAGGTGCCACAAATGATTTGAGTTTGCCATGGTAACATGGGCGCTTGTGCTAATTTGTGTGTAACCCGCCTGATGCTGCTCTCTCTAATCAAGCCCGCCCTCAGATAAAACAGAAATAGAAAACTTGCAAAACGTTGTCCACCAAAACACACACTTACAGCGCTCTACTCTCAAATGCATTTGTGGCACTCACCTTCGCCTCAAATGACATGTCCTGGACACGCTTATCTACAAGGATCTCCTCGGTGCGGACACGCCGGAATGGCGATCTACGTCGTCCACCACTGCTGTTATTCAGCTGTTGCTTGTTATTATTTGGAGTGGACGTGAAACCAGAGTGCTATCGAAGATAGTCAATTACAATTTAGTTTACACTTTAAAATATATTATTTTGTAAAAGTGCACTTTTCGTAATATAATCGGACCAGCCCACTTATTTATATGTATATGTATAGAGGAATGCATAATAGAAGATTAACATTCAAAATGTTGACCCAACTATAAATAAAACAGTAAAATAACATTATCATATATGTAAAAAATTACCTGCTGTTCGCCTGACTTGACAAAGTTGTTGTATTTCTTGTTGGGGGTTGCCTCATCCTCATCACCACCACTGAATTTACGCTTCTGTCCAGTACCATTGGCCACGGATTGGGGTTTCTTATTCACCTCATCAGAGTCCTCACTATCGCTTTCACTGCTCTCTTCTTTTTTTGCCGGCGCTGGTTTCTTCTTAGCTGGCGGCTCATCCTTTTCGGAGGATGAGCTGTCTGAGCTGTCTGAGCTCTCTGCCTTTTTCTGTGCTGGCTTAGCTGCTGGCTTAGTAGCTGGCTTAGCAGCTGGTTTAGCTGGTTCCTCGTCCTCATCGGAATCAGAGTCGTCAGACGACGATTCTGACTTCTTGGCTGGTGTAGCTCCCTTCTTAACAGCCGGTTTGACAGCAGGCTTCTCATCTTCAGAGCTATCACTGTCATCGGAGGAGTCTTCAGACTCAGCCTTGGCGGCCGGCTTTTTAGCTGGCACAGCCGCTGATTTCGCAGCAGGTTTTTTTGGAGCTTCATCTTCAGAAGAGGACTCTGAGCTGGATTCTGCTGCTTTCTTTGCCGGAGCGGCCTTGGCAGGTGCTGCCTTCTGAGGCGGTTGCTCCTCATCGGAAGAATCTTCGCTACTGGAAGATTCCGCCTTCTTTGCAGGTGCTGCCTTAGCAGCAGGCGCCTTTGCAGCTGCTGGTTTCTTTGGCTCCTCTTCAGAATCGCTCTCCTCACTGCTGCTGGATGCTGCTTTCTTAGCTGCGGGCTTAGCAGCAGCTGCTGGAGCTTTCTTTGCGGGCTGCTCGTTCTCGCTGGAAGAATCCTCGCTACTGGTTTCGGGGGCTACTTTCTTAGCTGCTGCTGGCACCTTTGCAGATTTAGCAGCTGGCTTTGCGGGAGCTGGTTCATCATCGGACGAGTCCTCGCTGCTGGACGAAGCAGCTTTTTTAGCTGGAGTCGCCTTTACTTGCAATTTTGCCACAGCAACTGGTTTCTTCGGTTTTTCCGCTTCGTCGGAGTCACTGTCTTCGCTGCTCGTGTATTCTGGCTTAGCAGCACCCTTTGTGGCAGCTGGCTTGACAGCTGCTGCTGGTTTTTTGGCCGTCTCCTCTTCGCTTGAACTGTCATCGCTGCTTGAGGAAGCCGCCGCTTTCTTGGCAGGTGCCGCCTTCACAGGTGACTTAATAACGGGTTGTTCCACTTCCTCTGAATCACTGTCTTCACTGCTACTGACTGCAGCATTTTTTCCATTGTTTCCGTTAACAATTGGTTTTTTGACGATTTTAGTATCTTCTTCACTTTCCTCACTACTATCATCGCTATCTTCCTCCTTAGCTTTTTTGACAGGTGGGATTTTTTTTGGAGTTTTGCTCTGATAGAAATCCAATATTTCTGTCAATTTTGGCGTATTCTTTCCCACCGAAGGCTGTTAGAAACAGAGAAGAAAATAGTTCTTGGTCAATGCAAACACGTGTTTTCAACATGGCTCTTCATATATCTAGCCGGTGTGCCGCGGCGAATACGATCAAAACGAAATTTACGACTTATCATCGATTATAAATCTACATATACATACATATTTAAATATGCATATGCATATGTGTGCACATGCAATACATATGCATATGAGAAAATGTGCAGCAAAAAGATAACTAAACGAAATAAGGAAACTTACCGCATTTGTTTTCTGCTCAAATACTTTGGCAAGATTTTTGTCCTTGGTTTTCAAGTACTCGTGGACTATTGCATCTGTTATTTGTAGTAACTCCGACATTTCTTTTTTTTTTTTGCCTTTTTAACTTTTCAGAATATATTCAACAACGATGCTTTCGCTGCGGTCAAAAAAAGGCATTAAATTTGTCGACGCACACACACGTGTTGTTTCGATATATTCGATAAGTTCCCTGTCATGCGACTTTTAGTTGTCCAACACTGACACATTAGTGCTGTAAGACTTCGTGTAGAATAGCCGCTGCAAACAAATCCGCTTCATATATAGAAAATACTACTAATATAACAATACATATTATAGTTAAGGTTAAGGTTTATTCAGAAATGTATATCTTGCTTCCTGTATTATATTTAAAATGTCATTAAGAAAATTGAACTATAATTATTGTTTTGCAGCACCACTAGTTCATTCAATGAACTAAGAAAAATATGATCATTTTTTAACACTGAAGTAAACAGCTGTTGTAAATTTTTTGTTTGTTATGAGGCGACGTTTTATAAATTCTGTTTCGTCTTAAGCCAAACGAGTAGTTTAAAGTGAATATCACCTTCAATATAAGCTGATTGTGGTTATTCACGCCTTTAGGTAGGTATTGTTGCACAAAAAAAAATCAACTCAAGCTATATTTTTTTAACAGCATCCAAACAGAATCATGTCAGATGAGCCGTCGGATGCACTTGCCACGCCCCCAGAACCAAATGAGCAAATACCGGAAATATTTAAATTAAATAATGATTGTCTGGAATGCATATTTGAGCGCTTGCAGGATTTGCGCAGTGAAGTTGCATTTGCTCGTGTTTGTCAGCGCTTTCAGTGGATTTGTCTAAGCCGATGGCGCAGCTCTCATGCATACGATCGGCTAGATATAGATCAGTGGCGTGAACTATTACCAAACCATTATGACCTATGCTATTTCATAAGAAAAATGCGTCCCTACATACGGCACATGCATGTGTCTAGCTGTTTGTGCACATTGCTTAAAGATTTGGATGAAATGAAAATTTATGTGCTGCCTAATGTGATTAGCTTCTATTATGATCCAGAAGATATGGACTGCTATCCATCTGATCGCAGTATTTGTAAAATGGCTAAAATTATGCCCAATCTGCTTAAGCTGCGCCTAACCACGCCAATTCAAGGACGTTATCTTCCCAATTTTCGGCATCTACAAGAGCTTCATCTATACGAAGATCAGCACAAGGCATATGAATTGCAACAGGAATATCTAGATGAAATATGCAGGTAATTTTATTCTCTGTTCAATATAAGTTCTAGTCTTTATATTAATTTGTATTTTACAGTCAACTGCATAATCTGCAAGTGCTGGACATTCGCATGTACGACGTTATAAGCAAACTCCGGCTTAATAACTGCGTTGATTACCTTAAGAATCTCAGCATTTTAAAGCTAAATTTGGCAACCTTGAAATCGGTATTGCCCGAGGTATTAAAACTGCCAGCACTTAAAGAGCTGGTGGTGCTGTTGGACACAGAATGGTGTATACCTCCATCAACAAGTGTTGATAGTTATGATCATAAGATTCGCGAAGTTCATGAATTCTATGAGATAATGGAACGAAAAGCAACACGAATAACAGGTTTCGCCGTCGATGGTTATTATATGCCATTGGAACCGGGCTGGGATGCAGATTTGCCTATTTGGCCGCACACGAAACTCCAAAGATTGGCAATTTGCAGCTGGACACATGCTATTGATTTCCTAGAGCGCTACACTTGCATGGTAAATTTAAAGTTGCTCTGCCTGCGAAATTGGACATACTTATGCGATGATATGCTACTTAAGTTTATCGAATCCTGTCCACATCTGCATCATCTGGATGTATCATATTGCCGGGAGTTGACTCCCAATTTTCTGCAACGTGCACTCAATTTTCTGAAGCAACGAGCAGAGCGCACAGGATACATGAAAACGCGACCGCTGCAAATCTACTATGTTTTATGTGGTTTTGAGGATTATGTTGATCTTAAGGTTAGAACATTTTTTAATAATTAATTATTTATTGATCCATAATTTTGATACCGTTTTTTTTAATGCAGAAGCTTAAAAACTCGCCTGACTATAAGGATTACATTACGTTTATGGATGACTTCCCCGATAGCTCAGAACGGGGTCTTAGCTTTGTAGATCGTGGCTATCAGTTTGACTTTGAGTAAAACGGCTGGCTGCAAATTCTCCTGTACATAAACAACAAGAAACAATTACAGAAAAACTTAACTCATAACTTATTTTACTTTTTTGTTTCGACATCATATATTATGTAAGTTTGTTTTTTGTGCTAGAAGCAAAAGACGAGATAAAAGAATATATACACTTAATTGAAGTTCAAGTTGAATGCAAGTATTGAATTTTAAGTGGGTGTAATATATTTTTTATAACTTAAAATGGAGTCGGATTATCGTCATCGGAAATCAACAACAGCGGCAACTCTCATTTTCATTTGGAATTCAGAATCCTGAAAAGTAGGTAGGCATTGCAATTTAAATTGAATAGTTGACATAACATATAGCTTATCATCATTTATGAAATTTGTTAGTTTATAAAATTGAATCGTTTAAAACATTTAAAATTCTGCTGTTCGGGTAATAAAAAGCAAAACGCTATGGAGAACAAACATTCACATAAATTAAAGAGCGGTAGCCGCGGTATAAATGGCACTAATATTTTTAAAACAATTCAAGCCGAACTCAATACAACACAGGTGGGTGTACAATATCCAGGTGCACTTATTATTTTCATACAAAATATTCTTTATTTTTGTAGAACAAAGTTTTACTGGGCCTGGGGGCCCTGGCAGCTGCTGGCGTCTTTGGCTATGTTACGTACGTGCGGCATAAGTATGAGCGACTTGGTTATTACATGGCGCTACAGGAAAATGGACGTAATGAGTTTATTAAAAAAAAGTCAAACTGGGAAACATAGTTTTCTGATGGTTTAAAAATATCATGCCCATAATGGGCATCAAGCAATTTTGAATTTTGTGATGATGAAAGGTCACACTTGTTGGTAGTGTTGTCAGGACATGTAAATTGTTATGCAATTTAAATATAATCTCATAATCATCAAACATAGATTTCGGCAATTAATAAATATTGATTGATTTAAATAAATTTTCATTCATATAAACATACACATTTTAGTTGTTTCTTATTATTTATAACGATGTCTTATATCGATAGGTTATCAGGCTAGCTCATCTGTTATCGATACATGGCACACATGTTTATGTTTAGAATTGTGCAATGTATTAAATAAATTTATGAAAACAAGAAAATAAAAAATATGGCCGATAATAAACCACAAGAACCAAAAAATCCAGGGGAAGGTATACGCTCTATGCGTAGTACCAGTGTTTTCAGACTGATCAATTTTGAGCTGTACACCAAACCGGTGCGCATTATTATCGAATACCCTCACCTACCAATGCTAATATTTACTATCTGCATTTTTTGTTGTAGAATAAAATTATAATGGGCCTCGGTCTGGCGGCAGCAGCAGGAGTTTTTGGTTATATAGCGTACATGCGACACAAATACGAGGGTCTTGGCTATTACGTTGCCGTGCAGGATGATGGACGCGAGCAGTTTGTTAAAAAGAAATCGAATTGGGAAACGTGAACGCTTTATTTGTATTTTCTTCTGGAAATCATTTATTACTGTGTAGCACAATTTGGTACATGAGTTTACTGAGTTTAGTGGTTGCCAAAATATATTTAAAAAATCACAATAGTAGAAAAATGTTTTTTAAACTTTGAAAAATTTGCGCACATAAAGAAAACAGTACTAACATATTTAGTTATGAAAGCAATTAATATACAGAAAGTTCGGAAATTCATAATTGGGGGCCCAGAATAACCAACTCAAGAGCGTTTTCGTGTTTTAGACTACATTTAAGTCAATATTTTGTTGTCGTTGTTGTATCACACATTTTACAGTTGATGGCATGTCATTTAGACGGATAATTTAAGCGCCTTGAGGTCTTCCAGGTACCTGGCCTCCATTTCAATTTTGTCCAACTGATTCAATTCCAGAGTTTCTCCTTGACTTTGACGTGACTTGAGCTTTTTAATTTCGGATAATTTCTTCGCTACGCTACGTATCTTGCGATCCTTGTCGCTATTATTGTTGCTGTTGTTGTTGTGCGCATTGCCATTGGCATGGTGACGAGGTGTACCCGACTCCATCGACACTATCTGATCCTGTTGTTGTTGATGCTGCAGATGATAATGATTCTGCTGCTGATGATGGAGATTTTGCTGCTGCTGCCTTGGCAGGTTGCGCTGTTTCGGCGGCGGTCTGCGTGGCGATTCACCAACAGAGACTGCTGATCCCGGCGCAATTAGCTGCTGTTCCAAGTTCTCAATCGGAACGACTGAAGTTGCTGCTCCTGCATATACATCAAGCTGTACGGCATCGCCAGCCTCACGCTTATTGTTGCCCTTTGCTTTGTTGCTATTATTGTTATTCTTCTTTTTATTCTTATTTGCACCTGTTGAGGGTAGGAAACAAAAAACTATTAGTTTTTTTCTTATAATGCACATTGAATTTTTATTTTTTTAAAGAACAAATGAAAAATGCAAAATATTATTCCGATTCAGTTCGTTTAAACTTGTTTTGAGATCTACAAAAGAGTGTATTGATTGTTTTTCTGCAAGGGATTGTGATCTAAGACCTGGACATTAATTTTTATGAGAACTGAAGAGATATTCAAATCAAATTTCGCATATTATGCATAGAAAATGCATACCTTATCAAAATGAATAACTGTAAAACTATATATAAATACATATTATTCTAGTTCTGTAAATTCTAAATTGTACTCTGTTTCTAATTGCACCCAAAAATTTGATTAGCAAAATCTGAGATATTCTATCAAAACTTATCCTAACATCGACATTTTGAAGAGAGAATAGAAATTTATTAAAATTTCTTCCTGACTAAAAAATTTTGTAGGCAATGTAATTTTTTACTTACAGCCACGTACTGCTCTACAATCCTACACAATTCATTTTGGGGTTTTGTATGAGTGGAATGGGATGATGATCTTTATAATTTTAGAAGCGCTTATGCTGGTAGGGTCGATAACGTCGATTGGGCCGCGATGAGCTGGCACTTGAGCCGCTGTTGGCCATGCTCGTTACCAGCAGACCCTGGCTCTGTTGCTGTTCGCCCTGGCCCAGGCATCGCCGCATTATCGGATTATCCAAGTCATATTGTCTATGCCAAAATTTCCGGTTGCTATTACCTGGTGCTGCTGCTGGAAGTCCCGGCACCGTCGGTTGCGGCAAATATTTCTCCGGGTTCTTTCCCTCCTTAAGCAAACGCAAATGGGGCGGTGTGTATGCCTTCTTGCTGGCCTCTGGCTGACTGGATTTAATGCCCTCGTGTTTCGCCTTCGTTATTTTGGGCTCGGTAAATGTATTGTCCGGATACTGCTGCCACTCGATCCCCAAGAGCTCTTGACCCTGGGGCCACAACGTCTCATGTAGCAAAGCGCCCGAATAGTGATAGACCTTGAATCTTTAGAATGTGTCAAATAAGTTAAATATTTAACAAGGCATATATGAATAATTTATGATGAGATTGCTTAGATATCTAAATTAATGTGCGAAGTACTAGTTTCAATTATTACGAAAAATCTACAAGTATATTAGATATATCCCTTATATTCTATTTTTTACTCAGGCACTTTTAAAATAGTTTAAGAAACTTACCCATTACTTATTCGCAGCCTCGGAGCAGTAGTAGCAGTGACAAACCATTCGCCATTTGGATGCCACTCAAAGTGGGTGGTATCGGCACACTTTAGATTGGCTATCTTTTCCTTTTTGGTAACATCCCAGACCTCGACGGCGCCAGGTAAATTGCCAAATCCGGCGAGCACAATAAGATTGCCGAACGGATTAAAATAGGCACAATTACGTGGACCTTCGCCAAAGTCAAAGATAACATCACACTTCAAATTATAGAGGGCCGCCTTTGAGGGCATAAACCCATAGACGACAACAAACTCATTGGCTTTGGGACTCCATTTGACACAATGAACGGGACCTTCCTTCGACAAAGGAACTGAACATGTGTCGCCCTTGGTGGCCATAAAATGCACAGCCTGATTGCCGTAGTAGGAGGCACCGCTCTTATCAACCTCGGTACTAGTCAGTAACAAAAGGCCGCTGCCACGTTTATTCCATAGCATCTCTACGCGGTCCGCTTGGAAGAAACTTTTGCATGCGACTGTTTGGTTCTGACCCAAAGCTGGATACTTGTAGAGCTTGCACATGGAGGGTGCTCCCTTGGCGCCGGGCGTATAGAATGCCAAATATGGTGGACAATTTCCCGGACTAAGGGACAGCATACCACCGCGGCTGCCACCAATTCTGTATGATGTTTTGGCAAAACCCTCTGGTCCAGAAGACAAATCATAGAACAATGCCTCGCCGCCAACGACTAGAGCAAATATCGATTCATCCGATGACCACGATGGCTGCCAGTCCGTCTGATTCTTTTGTACAATGGCAAAAGCTTCGTTACCAGTGGTCACATCATAGATAAGTAAATTGGGTGCACCTTCGGGGCGATCCTTGGTAATGGCATAATGCTCCCATGTGCACAGATAATTGCCACGCGGTGAGAACTGAAGATAGAAGGCCTTTGGACGCGGCAATGTGCACTCTACCGGCCAGTTTGACGCGTTGCCAGTGTTGGAAGCGGGCACGCGGAGTACCTTTACCACGATGCCAGTCGAATATGCGAAATAACGGCCATCCGGACTGAAGCCAATCGAACGACAGCTTTTCGTCTCTTCACGCGGCAAATTGGGCTTGTGCTCGAATGGCTGTTTTGAACCAGCTGACGACCACAGCTCAACAGCCACGCTAGAGCGAACTGAAAGTAGAAAGAGAAATACGAAAAAAAAAATGAGTAACCAACACATACACGCGGTTGGAACGGGTGGTGCAAAGAAAACGATTTTATACTATCCCTCAGCTACTGCCAGTTGTGCGAACACTTAACGGTTGAGGGTGATGCTTTCGGTGACCGTATTCTAAAAGGATTAATGCATATTATTTGTCGGATATTTACTTGCAATGGTAGGAACAGCACCGTCCTCAGCCGCAGCCATTGTCTTCAATCTCTCACACACACACACACGCTCACAGTCAGCAGTGTTGGTCAACAGTTGTTTGTGTACGCACGGTTGTATTGTGTTGTAATCGAAAACGCTAAAGCAACATGCATTGGGCGCGCGCAAAACGAACATCAACCAAACGTATTCAAAAACTGCAACGAAATTTTATACTCTAGTCAATTTTAAAACATTTTTAGACTAAAAATCTGTACGATTGAAAACTTCCGGGCATACTCTGTTTAAAATTAGCACAGGCTTGTTGAACATTAAAGTCAGTGGCGTACTTTCTCTATGTCCATGTATCAAATTCTTTAATACAGATTTCAGATTTTTAATGAGTTGTTTTTTTTTTGCGACTATTACGACAGTTCACGTATAATATAATTGTTAGGCACAAAAATAAAAGTACCACACAATTGGCATTGGAACTTGTTGAGTTACTTTCGCTGAAAACTGTGACCAAAGTCTTTCGCTGCACAGTGAGGCATATGCGATTTTTTTTATAATTTTTCCAATTAGTCATAAATAATTGCGAGCTAATTCTATATAGCTATATATTGTAACATTATAATATTGTGTCAATCTTAATTATAACCAGTTATAAGAATAGTATTCAATACATATCAGCGCTGAAATTTCAATATTTTCATTTTTGATCCACTGTCTTGCGGCGCCGACAACTGTCGATGACACCTGCGTGTGGACCAACAACACTTAACGGACACTCATGTTTCAGCTTGGCAATGTTTTTATTGTTGCGAGTCGTGAGTGCGACATTTGTTTCAATTGTTACTATTAATTTTATTTTATTTATAACCGTGATATACCTTGCCAACAGACCAACCACTTTTTCTGCACCGTCGCGACGACAATTGACTTCAAATTTCTTGCATTTACCAAAGAGAAATGTAAACCTAAAAACAACTTTGAAAGTTTTGTAACTGAGCATGCGTGTGTGTATGTTGAGAGTGCCTGAGTGTGTCTAGTGTGCTAGGTGTGTGTGTTATTTTCTGTTGTCTACCATCTTTTAATAATAACCATCACAAATTGAAACTAATATAGCTGGCCTAAAGGAGCCGCAACTTCAACGCCACCAGCAACTTTCCCAAAATGAAAAGCGACTTGTAAGATAAACGCACGCACACTCGCACACGTGCACACAGCCACACGTAAGTGCATATGTATCTGCAGAATATTCAATGTTATGCAACACTATTAATTGTAATTCAATTAACTGCTCTGGCTGGCTGAGCCATTTCGCAATGCTTTCGGTTTTTATTGATACCGGTGAAAACCTTTATGGACCGAACAATGTCGAACTTCTCGTTGAACGACCGTCGACAGAGCGATTACTTACTATTTTACCACTGAATTGTTATTTTTTTAAAACCAATAAAATGTAAAATACAATTTGAATTTAATAGAAAAAATAACTTGTAAATAACTTACAATCTCGTTCGATCCTCAACAATCGCATTCATCATTGGAATTGTAGGAAATACAGAATATTATACAAGGCAATAATGCGAGCACTATTATACCGAAAATACAAAATAAGATTCCGATCCATAATAATAAAAGATATATCAAACGATTTTGATGGATTTTCTGTTTTGCGTCCATTTGTTTATTTAGCGTTAATTAATTTTGAATTTTTCTATATGACTCTAATCTGATGACATAGCATGTTTTTATTTGAAATTTTCAAAATATATATTATCAGGCACTAATTAAGCTGATTTCATTGAAACATACAAGATGACAAATGAATTTATAAACTATATTATCGAAAGATCATTATAAACACAATCCAGGTGTCAGGGAATCGAATCATCATAATGTACGTATTCGCCGCTCTGGCAACAGTTGTTACATTCGACAGGGCAACATAGAGCAGATGACATTATTATCAGTACTATTATAATTATCAATATCATAACAAAAACTACTGTGTAAAATGCTACGTCCGTGTCGAAGCGATTTTTGCAATGGTAACATTCAAATTCTTCTGGATTGCTCATTTTGATAAACTAGAAAATAATTTCATGTCTAATTGCTTGATGACATAAAACCCAAATTGCTTTTGATATATATATGTATATGTGTTTTTCAATTTCGAATGTAAGAAAAGTTTTGCAACAGAAGGTTAGTCGTTGCGTACTCTTTTCAATTTAAAGTAATTTGATGTTGTATGATTTCTACTAAAACCAGAAACAAATAAATATTATATTGCAAGCGAAAAATAGCAATGAAAAATAATGATTTCTGATTTTTTTTTTTCGATTAAGATATCACTCAATCTTCTAAATATTACATCTCTATGAAAAATTGTTTAGATAATTCTTATATGATACTTTATTAGGTGAATCAAGGTAGCAGAGATTTGAAAAATGTATTGTGAAATAAAATGAACAAAGACACGCTTGTTAAAAAAATAATGTGTCTGCTAAATTTGGTTTACTTAAAAGATGATAATCATAAACTGAATTAAATGTAAGAATATAAATGATTAATTAACATTAGTGATCTTTAATTTTGTTTATGATTAGGGTACGCACATGTAACATGTAACGCAATAACTATATCTTATTACACTGCATTTAGTGGAGTGAATTTGCTATTTAATTTGTTTATTCCTCTTCATCCATGTCTATACACATAGAGCAGCAACTCATGAGAGTCAATAAAGGACAGCAAAGTATCACAAAACAGCAGCAGAATAGTAGGAATACCATGAGCATTATGATCCCTAGTATCGCCATCAACATCGAGGGTTTCTTTTTTCTTTTGCCATACTTCGAAGTTCTAGATGCATTCATTTTTATTTATGCGAACGTGTATTTTGAGTTAAGAAACACCAAAACTAATAATTTGTTCTACAGAAAACGAAACAAAAATTTTAAAAAATTATTTTATAGTTAGTTATTAAAAAAGCACACTTTGTTAAAGGCCAATCTACATTTCAAGCATGTATATTTGAAAGAGCCCTTTATTTTTATAATTAATTGTTTGTGTACATATTTAGATGCATCAAACAACGACTAAGAAGATAAAAAATACAGTAGGCGATACATAAAATAATAATAGTTGATAAAAACAGTGTCCCAACAACTTCAATCCACATCATGTTTTCATTTGTGGAATTTTCGCTATTGGAATTGCCTCGTGCTGCCATAGTCGTCAAATTGTGTATATGCCCAAAAACAATTCTTCAGCCGATAGGTACTACAAGTAACAAACAAAATTCTGTTGAAACCAAAATATATATTTTGGAATAGATAATATTATTTCAATCGTTAGACAACGGCACACTGAGCTAAGGACTTAATCATATAACTTTGAACTCAAAAGCGTTATATGTCACATAGAATAGAGAATATTATGAAAACTACAATATTAAAAAGAAAATCGAATAATAAAATATTTCAATATTATCTATATCATATGCAATATTTGAACTCCGACAGCTGAGGAGCTGGTGGCACGCCGGGAGAATCGTTCAGGCTACATTACACATATTACGCGCAGTTAGATGAGTTTGTCTTTTTTGCCACCTCCTTTCCGGCGCTGCTTCGTAATTCGTTTTTGATGCAGTTTCACGCGGTTAACACACATGCCTCCGCTTTGGCCCAGACCGTGGCCAAGACCACGACCAAGACCAATACCAATACCAATACCAATACCAGACCAATTCCAATTCCCGAGTCAACAGCAGCGGCAGCAACAACGGCAACGGCATCGGCGGCAACAGGTTACGACGACAAGCGATGCGTCGCTGTAGCTGCGCAGTCGCAGTCACAGTTGGCGTTGCCGTCGCCGTCGCAATGACTGTGGCACTGGCACTGGCTGTGGCTGTGGCTGTGGCAGACGCCGCCGAGCCGAGCGGCAGCTGCCCGAGTGCTTAAGGAATGGTAAACGTTACCTGTGCACGTCAGTCCAAGGTGAGCTCTCAAGCTGTTCGGTTTGCTTTTGCTTTTGGCTAACATTTTTGGCTTGGATTGTTTGTTGCCGCGTTGTTTAACACCGACTCCTCCAAAGTCCCAGAGACGTGCAGTTCAAAAATTGAGAGATTCTTTTGTGCTCGTCGTCGTGTCTCGTCAGTTACGTGAAGTGATTTGGTGTACGCAGCTGAAGAAAGCAAATCAAAATTAAAGGAGGAGGAAAACAAGCTAATATAATATAAACGTTTTACAGCAACGTAGCTGCTCCCCAAGTACAGCAAAGCAACCAATAAACAAACCAACCGACACACAAACACACACAGTTTAAAAATGGAATACCGGTGCTTAAGTAGAAGTTCTGTCAAAGTAAGTGACCCCAATAAACCAGAGATGAAAAAAAAAACAAGAGTACTATGCTGTAGATTGCACGACTTGCAGATACCCTAAGCATAGAGTTATCGTTTAAGTAAAATACTTTATTCAACAAACTTTATTACTGCAAACAATGCTGGGCAAAAAGTTAAGTACACATTTCAGTGCAGATCTCAGTGCTTACAGGGTATACGCAACGTCGTCAGGCCAAGCCGCGTAATGAGCTAATCAAGCGCCCACAAGGAAGCTTCCACTCAGCGCAGCCGACGCGTTTGACTCGCCACACAGCCTGCACTCTTCGCTCTGCGGTTCTTTGCATTGAACTTGGCATTGTTCTCAGTCCGCGTCGTCGTCTTTGTGTCTGTATTCCTTTTGACGCTGCAAACCAGTATGTAGTATACCATAAAATAAGTCTACATACGTGTATGTGTATGTGTGTGTATGTACCGCATGTACTACGTGCAGTCAGGTTGGCCAAACCCACCAGGCAACAACGAGGGCGAGAGCGAGAGCGAGAGAGAGAGACAACACCTTGGTGGTCCATTGAAGATTAAGCGATTTTTGGGCACGGCTTGTCTCCTTGCCAGGCCCGATTCTTCAGGAATTTTGTTACCATACAACAGACCGCCTGTCACACACTAGCCAAAAGCCAAACGACCTATTTCTGCTCGCCAGCCAATCACTGCCCGAAATTAGCACCTTTCTTTGACTTTCTTTTTACCTGCTGTGCAGTCAGTCACTGTCGCTGTCGCAGTCGCAGTCGCATTGGGCGCCTTAACGAATTTTTAATGAATTTTACTCTACTCAAATAACTTTTACTAGGCGCTTGTTTTTCTCTTTCTCTCTCTCTCTCGCTCCCAGTCGAGTCACGTTCCTCAACAGACATTTATGGCTTTTCCTAAAATAGATTTTACAAATTGCCAAATGCGGGTGTGTCTTCGCTAATCTACCGCTGTTTTCGCAAAGTTTTTATTCAAAAACCAAGAGCGAACATTTAAATAAGAAATCTATAAAATAATGAAAAAAAAGAAATAAATATAAGAATTAAATATCAAACTTCTTAAAAACTAATCAATTTAATGCTAAGAACTTAAAAACTCTTAGTTTCGATCATCAATTTCAAACTTATCTATTCACAGTTCTCTTTTATTGCCCGCTAATTAATTCCTTTTGTGCTTACTTACATTTTTATTGACCTGAATTTCGTGTGTCTAGTTTTCGCTTTGGTCCCAATGTGCAAAACCTTCGCGCATGCGTTGCTGCGTCTCTTCCCTTTGAGCTTGATCTATAATGCGTTAATATGTGCTTATCCAGTAGCTATGGCACAGAACGACACACCATGACTCAAAAATAATTCTCAGACTGATTTCCAGAGCCACAGGCAGTCGAACGAAGATTTTTATAAAAAGTAGGCTAAACATATTCATACTTTGATTTTGATGGTGTCCCGTGGTAGGTGTTGTTGTTGTTGTGTTGTTGCTGTTATTTTCTGTTTGTGGTAGTATTTGGAGCCGGTCTTTCCACACCATAATCACACACACACATACGCACATACACACACACGCACGAACGTACACCCTGGCAAACACACACTGAGCGTAGCAATCTCATTCATGCGTAGCCAGCTTCATGCCCCCCTGATCTTTGTTGTTGCTGCTCTTCGCCTCCTTGCCGTTGGTTGCTGTCTCCATCTTCTTGAGTGTGACGACGAAGAGAACCCAACCTTAAAAACAATTTGAATTTTTGCAAAACGGCATAAAAGCGGAATTAAAAACTGTAAAACAAAGAACGGCTCAGATTCTAGGTCAAAATGTTGATGTTGCCATTGTGAGATGTGATGATGCTCGCTCTTCTAATAGGAGTTCGTTCGGGTAGAACAAATTCTATAGCTGCTCAACTCACAAAATTGTCGTAAATTCGTGTTAATTGTTTTATTTAATGTAGCGCCAAAATCTAACAGTACTCGTTGAATACATCGCCGTGCTTGCCGCAAGCATAATTATAAATTTTCATAGAATCGTTTTTTTTTATTTTGAAGTGAAATTTTTTTTCTCGTTTTTGGTTGCTTTGTTTGTCTGGCTCAACGCCAACCAATATAATGAGCGTAATGAGTAAAAGTGTCAGAGACTGTAGCTAATTATTGTGTTATTATCATTTCGGTTACTTCTTGGGGGCAGCGAAATTTTTGTTTTATTCGCTCTTAACCCGGTTTCCACGCACGATCGGCCGGACAATGGCCAACGTACGCACACAGCATGCGAATGGCCCAAAATGAAAGCTGTTGTCAACTCTCGTTGTTGTGTGTGGGAGGCAGAGAAGAACAGTAACAGCAACAGAGCGACAGCAGCAACAACAGAGCAGTAACAGCTACGGCAGCCACAATAACCGCAAGCACTGCACTTGTCTGCGTCTGTCTCTGTCGCACTACTCTGACCGCGGATTCTAACTGTGCCCCAAGCAAAAGCCACACAAAGGCGACCAGCTCGTGCGTTGTTGTTGTGCTCGCAAAGTCTGAGAAAACGTGCTTTGCATACCTGGAGAGCCAAAGAAGCAGTTGAACAACGAAAAAACGAAAAACGCATTGAAAGTTTTGTCGCTTGAGGTTATCACGGCAAAGCGTAGTCGTTGAAAAATGTACAGAAAAAAAAAACAAACCGTAACGGGTCGTTGGCTGTTAAATCGAAGCAATGTTAAGTGAACTGATTGCTGCAGTGCTGCATTTCACTTATCGTCATCGTAATCGATTGACAAATGTATAGCACGCACGACAAGTTGAAATGCACTTGACGTGCGCCAATTTCGGACACGGTCAGAGCCAGACAAAGGCCTTGAAAATTGTGTCATACCAAGAAGAAATAAACAAACGAAACCAACAGCAATTTTCATCAATCAATTGACATGATTATCGCTGACATCCATTGAGAATGTGGAACTCGGAACTCAGATGGCAGGCGACGACACTTATCAACAAACCAAACCAGTTCGACTCTCAGTTCCGAGCCGTGTTGCCTGTTTGTTTGCCTGTCGGACTGTGGACTGTCATGCTTTCCAAAGCCAATTTTCACCTGACGTGTTCCATTTGGTCTGGGCCAATTTCTGCTCTTATAGTTCTATTAGAATTAAATATTGTTTATTAATGTTTATGCTTTTCCAAAAGCTGTTTGCCTATAGATCGACGAGGATTCAGCTGTGTGTGTGACAGAGACAGATGAATGTAGGTCGTTAACCTCGTTATAACGGCACCTTTCGTCTGTATGACCATGTGTATTTCTTCACACTTGTGCATGTGTATGTGTGCTCTTGACAGTTTTGCTGTTTCTTTTGCTGCTGAAGACTTGATTCTTATTCTTTCTAACTTGACTGCCTTGCTTTTTATTTGTTGTTACGACTAAGTTGACAACAAAACAACATCAACAACAAGAGCAACAGCTACACTGAGCACTCGCTTGTCAGCGTCGCCGTTTTCTGCCTGTGTTGTTTCTGTTATGTAAGCGCTCTTCGCCGTCTGATGTCGCCTAATGACTGCGCATTAGTCCGAAAAGTTGAAATCGTTGCCGTGAGCGCCTTCAATGGCTTTTTGATTAATGCATGATTTTACAATTTCTAACCCAATTATGAGCATAACAAAAAGCAACAACAATTAAGAAACATACAACCTGTAAGCGTCTATCATAATTATTATAATTATTTGCATCTTTTCCCGTCCAGTCACTGTCGCGACAATTTCAATGAACCCATGAGCACATGACGATCGCGCGGCTACTTAAGAAAGTTACCTCTCATTAGGCTTCTCTACTCCTACCCAAATTGAAATTGCTCGCATCGAATCGAATGACAAAAGAAACAAACTGGAAAATGGAAACCGAAAAACGGAAAACCCTCCCCAACAGGTTCAAATGGCAATGGCTCTGTACTCTGCGCCGCGGCGTGCCGTGCTTTGCCTTAATGTCGAATTAGCTTAGTTAGCGGGGAAGCACTGTCTGCCTTTTTATGATGATTATTAAACGAAATTGTTAGGGGGGTTTCGAGGTCTTAAAAACAGAAAGTCAGAAAGAAAAACCGGCATTGACAATGGCGCGTTTAATGACAACTACAGCAGAATTTGGACAAAAGCCCCCGGCCAGAGTTCAGGTGAGAGTGGCCCCAACTAAGCAACACCGTGGACCTGCGCTCCGTCTGTCTGCATGTCTGCGCGTGTGTGACTTTAACGTTACAAAAGAAACAACAGTCGTGCAGCCAGTTCATTAATTTCTTGTAATGAATGTGAAAAGAATTAAATAATAGAATTTCGCTTTCGTTTGCTTCCCACAAGCGAGCACACGCAATGGGCAATAATGAATGCGTCCGCTTTTGCTGCTGTTGTCACTTCAAACATTCGTCAAATGTGCAATTGAAAAGAAAGTTTTGTTGTACCAGCGCACGCTATGTATGAAGCACGCCTCGCAACACAATAACCGGCATGTGTGTAGAGTGTGAATAACGAAAAGAAATGCTTAAATCAATTTAAAAAGAAATAAAAAAAAACAACTTCGCAATTATTTCTATTGATAAACATCAAGCGGCGGGGGCAGTGCACGTTACGACTTCGCAACACTGGCCGCACTGTCAAACCTGCGCTCATTATCTTTTTCGCATGACATACAACGTGTCGTGAGTTTCACAGCGGGCATCGCTTTAGCATGATACCATGCTGCAATTTAATTCAATCGAAACTGGTTTTTCGGCGTTTGGCCTCTTGCCTCGCTTTTTGTTTTGTTTCTTTTGGTCAGGCCAACACTTGATCGACAAAAATCTGCACAGAGAAAGTGAAAGAAAATACCAAAAAATAAACGAAATAAATTAATGCAGCAACCATATAAAACTACAAGTGGCAATAAAAAGTTCAGACCGTATTAGAAGCGAACTTTGCATGTTGTTGAAGAATGTATTAACATTTATCTTGATGATGTTGTTGTTGTTGCGACCGCTGCCCAATTTGGACGCGCCAATTGGAATTTTTTCTGTGTTTTTACTTTCACGTGCGGTTATGGGGGCGATTGTTGTTGTTGCCGCTGCCTCTGTGGTTGCTGGGATTATTTATGAGTTCTACTAATTTGCCTAGCATCGTAGCAAGTTTGAAGCGGGTCAAGTCGAGCACTGTCTTCGTTCGTTGCGAGAAAATAGAAATTTTTATTGAGCTTGAGGAATGTTGATATGAAAAACGTCGTATATAAAACAAATTTATATCAATAAGATCTGCCAAAATCTCTGTAGAGCAACGCAATAAATTTGAACTTAATTATTAAGTTGTATTTACACATTTTAGTACATAGAAATTGTTTAAATAATTAAGTCTTGCATGGGGTATTTGCAAGCTGATCTCTTGAGTTTTTTTTGCTTCGACTCATGACTCAGCAATTTCTCGCTTAACATTTATTGGCATGCGCGCTAGAACCGTTATAAATATAGGCTTGGCTTGAAACAATATCGATGGCACTTATGTGTGTGTATGTATGAGGGTAATATAGATATATGTATGCACATCGATGCTATCGATAGCACACTCATTTGAATGTTTATTAAATATGCGATCGTTTGTTTTCCTCTCTTGACAGCACCTAACGGCACTCTGCGTCATCAGCATTGCACTCACATGCGCCAATGCGGCGTTGTGGCCCAGCTACAGCAGCAGCAGCGCCGATGATGCGCCGGCCAGCAAATGCGCCGGTGCGCGTGGTTTAAAATATTTGTCCGGCGATGTGTTGACAGATTCACCAGACTGCCTGGGTCCGAATAACGCGCCATATCCCAGGTAGGTGTGTTTGTGTGTGTGTCTGACTGCGTGTGACTCATTTCGGACTTCGTACACAATGTAAACTTTCTTTTCTAACGCCTCTTCTTTCTTCTTTGCCTTTATCCATTGCAGTGCGGCCGTTGCGCGCACATTCTCCAATTGGAACGGAAATTCGCGACGTGGACGTCAAAGCAAATTGCCCAGCACACTGGATCCCGCAATAACCACGAGTGCACTGTTGAGGGCCTACGATGAGGTTAACAATGAGGCTATCGGAAGCAATCGTTATGGTAAGTCGGTCAGCCGCAGCCACAGTCGTTGCCACACCAACAAATGCTAATGATGGTCTGGTGTGGCCGCAATTGATTGAACAATTGACTGGCTGATTGATTGCTTGGCCGAATGACTGATTGTTTTATTGCTTTGCAGGTCGCTCATTAAAGAACGCTACGCCGGCGCAACAGTGCAAGAGCGACACACCAGCACGACTATGCAAGACTCGTTACAATACCACGGCGCCCATGTATGGCGTTAGTTTGACCTCTGGTCAGCCCGTGACCATTGTACAGAAGTTCCCAGACCTGCTGCAACAGGTTGTCTTCGAAGTATGCGAGTAAGTATACACATAAAAATAATATGCGTACACATGTGCGTATGCTAGCATATTTGTGAAGTTGCCAGACTGCGTTGTGTTGCCAGACCAATGGATTCGGTTAAATTTAATGCTTGCATACTTTTAGGCTGGTATTTAATATTCAATTTACGATTGCCGCAAAATTAAAGTTATGAGCAATTCAAATGTTTAGATATTTTAAATAACTCATATGCATTAAAATATTGATCATTGTTTTTTTTTTCTTTAGATCTTCTGAATGTGATGTAGTACGTGGCGAGTGCACGCAAACGTATGTGCCCTATTTGTTCCTGGTCATACCTCTTGGTCCAGTTACGCTTACTGGCCAGGATTATGTGCTTGTGGAAAGCGGCTGTGTATGCAAACCGAAGTACTCAACGGGAGCTGCTCAAGAGCCCAACATGATACCGTAGGTGAACCATAGTGAATGTGATCACTGGTAATACAACAGCAACCAAAAGAACTGAGCGAGTTTGCGAGGTGGAGCGTCTAAATTTACATGAAAAATTATTTTTTGTAGCGAAATCAAATTTACTATGTTATTTATACTATATTTATCGGTTTGTCATCATTTCGGGATTTTCACGATGTAAAATCACTTCAATCAATGGTCGTTAGCGCATTTTCATAGAAAATGAATATCTGTGTGGAATTTTACTGAAGTAATTTGATTGCGTAAATCCCGAAGAGTCTTCCTTTCGCTGAAATACTAAAATGAAAATTTGCTCAAAAAATAATGTTAAAATTAAGCTTAAAATAATGCATTTAAACTACACCTAATTTAAAAACAAATAATATTGTCAGAAACGCACATTTCTAGATTTGTAGGATTTTACCGACAAATGGAAACACGCAGTTCACATGGAAAAAAGAAATAAATTAGTTTAGATTGGCATATAACTTAACTTTAAAAAGAAGAGTTTGACTTCTTGTTGAAAATACTTGTGTATGTACTAATTTTAAATAAATTAAATTATTTTAAATGAATAATGGGGATGCATTTTTTCTTTTAATATGCGTATAACGATTTTTAATAAAACATTTTTGAAATATATAAAATATATTTTAAAATATAAAAATATAATAATCGGGTTAAAAAAGCCGATAACAAGGCGTGTTTGGGTGCATAATATATCGATATCGTTTTATAGCAAAATGTACGCGCCACTTTAAATATCGTCTCATCACTAGGCTGCCGTATATCGTTTTGTTTCGTGCCAGCTCTAGCTACACGCATAAATTTCTTGCGAAAAATTAAGGAAAAGGCCACAAAAAGTTTATGAAAATTGTAGAAAGTGTGATTTTGCATCTAGATAAATAGTTATATTGTGAAATTGCACTCTTTTCAGAGGCAATTAGTGTGCCTTCTTTGCGGCATTCTAAAGTCGTTTGCACTCTCACACTACACACACATGCGCCGAATGCTTGTGTGTGTGTGTGTATATGCTGTGTTGTGTGTATAGACGACGTTTTCGTTGCGTGGTGCCGGGTTACAATAAAATATTGCATTTTGTTGATTTGCGAGCGCGCATATCAATTAGGGCATGAAATAAAAACAATACACATTTTGCAGCCAAATAAAAACCAGGTTAAGCTAACGAGTGCTAGTGCGTCCATTTCAAGATGATGTTCACGGTACGTTGTTGTTACGACTGTAAAGGGTGAGGGGTGCGTTGAAATACGGCCAACGGACAATCGATAAACGGTGCTGCAGAACTGCACACTTCAAAAAGAGGCGAAAAAGTGGCGAGAATGTAGCCAAAGGAGATCGCTAAACTTTTCTATTTGCCTTTTCTATTTATTTCCTCTACATGGGATTTTTACAATATTTGCGCATTGATACATGCATCTCTACATGTTTATTTACATATGTATGGGTGTGTGCGTAAATCAGTGTTTTTATTGCAAATGTGCGGCACAATATGGATGTGTTGGTGAATTGTAGAGTTGATTAACTGTAATCTTCGTGATTTTAAATAATTGATTTGATTTTTTCTTTCTTTCTAATATTCTAGGGCACGAATCAGCAACAGGACACGCGCTTCAGCGATAAGGAAAAGAAGCTAATGAAGCAAATGAAATTTGGGGATTGCCTCAATAAGCGCGTGGATATGTCCAAAGTTAAGTTGGACGTATTGCGCCCTTGGATAAGTAAAAAAATTACCGATATTCTTAAAATGGAAGACGATGTTGTCGTCGAGTTTGTCTACAATCAATTGGAAGAGGATAAATATCCCTGTCCAAAGAAAATGCAAATTAATATGACCGGCTTCCTGAACGGGCGCAATGCCCGCCAATTTATGGGTGAACTTTGGTCACTGTTGATTTCCGCGCAGGAGAGTGATAGCGGAATACCCGCTGAGTTTATACAGCAAAAGAAGGAAGAGATACTCAAGCGCGAGGAGGAGCAGCAGCAGAAACAACGACAGCAGCGCCAGCGTGATTTATCACGTTCTCGTTCCCGTTCACGCTCTCATTCTCGTTCGCGTGACAAACAACAGCGTCGTCACGACAGATCCAAGTCGCGGTCGCGCAGTCGATCGGCTGCTAAACCGCCGACCAACAATGGCAACAGCAGTGGCGGTTCAGCACCACCAATTAATAGTGCAGCACGTGAGGCAGCCGCAAATGCAGCGGCGCGTCTAAGGAAACGTGGTGCTGGCTCGCCTGGTTCGTCAGGAGGCGGTGGAGCGTCCGCTACGGCGGCACCGGCGTCTGGTGGAAAACGTGCCGGATCTAGAGAACGTCGTTCGAGTCGTCGTCGTTCACGTTCGCGTTCGGCGCAGAGAGCAGCCTCAACTGATGCAGCGAAGACTGTAAATGGACGCCATTCTGTGCAGAAATCATCTCCAGCAGCGGCAGCTAAACCCAAAACAAAGGCCAAATCGCGTTCACGTTCACGCTCGCGATCATCGCGTAGTCGCACCAGGTAGAGCATTAGCATTAGCTTTCCCAAGTATTTTAATAACTGACAAAGATACATAAGAATTTAATTAAAGTATTTAAGACACCTTATCACAAGCATGGAATATATTAGCTCGAAAGCTCGAAATTAGTTTTTATATTACAAACTATATTAGAAAAAATCCAGACACCTGAAAGAAAACTTCTGGAATATAGTATCAACAGACTGAATGTTGCACTTGCTAAAGTAGCATTTTAAATAAAATAGTTAGTTCCTCTAATTGTTACGGTCAAAAATAAATCACTTAAATGAAGTACTCATGGTACGCATAGAATAGAATTCTGTAATCAGTTCTTAATTAAATTATAAAGTAGAACTGTATTTTAGTTTTAAAGATAGTTTAATTAATTTATTATTTTATAGAACTGTATTTGAGTTTTAAAGATAGTTTAATTAATTTATTATTTTATAGAACTGTATTTGAGTTTTAAAGATAGTTTAATTAATTTATTTTTTGATAACACCCTGAATCATTAGAATTATTTATCGATTATCAATTGTCAGTTATTCATTTACCTTATGTCAATTTTCGATAAAAAAAAAAAATGACAACTGACAGTCATACATTAACATCTGGATACATCTATAAGAAACACGGACATGAGCTTACTGGACTTTACTTTTTGCAGATCTCGCAGCGGAGGCAAGGGCTCACCGGCGGCACGTTCTCGTTCCCGTAGCTCTTCACGTTCTTCAGCTCGCAGCAATCGACGACGTCGTAGTTCAAGATCGCGGGCCAGCAGCATTTCATTGTCGCCGGAACGTCAGCAGGATCAGCACTTCGAGCATCGCCGAAATAAGAACAGTGTGCAGAATAAACGACAATATCGCAACAATCGCGATGGTTCCGCCAGCTCAATGGAGCGCGGCGATGGTCGAGCTAGGCAATTTGGTGGCGGTGGAGGCGGTCGTCGACCGCCCCAACATGGTGGCAGACGTTTCTCGCCGCGAGGTCGTAGTCCCATGCGTCAAGACAATGGCGGAGGTGGTCGTTTTCAACGCTCCAATTCGCGACGTCGTTCGCGATCGCGGATGCTCTCCAGATCGCCCATGCGGTACTCTAGATCACCCAGGCGGTAAGTACGAGAATTAAACAGAAATAAGATTTAGGTACTTCAGAGTCAAATGATTAGTTTATGTAGATAAGAATAGGAAGAATGTTGTGATTAGTTCATCATCGGATTATCATTTTTCAAGCTTCGTATCGAGTTAGGTATCTGCATTTTTCAATATTCTTTAATACATCTTTGATACATTATAATTTTAAATATTTAAATTAAATACGTTTTATTCCTTTTAACAGGTTCAACAATCGACGACGCTCGCCTATGATGCACTTTCGAGGGGGCGGTCGTGGTGGCCGCGGTGGTGCCGGCGGTAACCATCGGAATATGTGGCAACAGCAGCAACAGCATCGCGGAGGCAGCCCAAATCAGCGAGGAGGCGGACGCATACACTGGCAGGCCAGGCACAATAGTCCCAATGGTGGGCGGCGCTTCGATCGTCGACAGTCGCCGCCAGGTGGCCAGCATCGCTATTCGCGAGATCGTCGCCAATCGCCTGTACAAGGTGGCCAACAGGGTCAGCAGGGATTCCGCAAGCAGTTCTCTCCGGGACGTCGCTTCGATCGTCGCAATTCCCCGCAAGGCAACTTCACACGCTGGGATCAGCATCATGCCGAACAGCGTCAACCGATGGGCGGTGGTCCCATGCGGAATCAGCAGCCACAGCCGCGCATGGCACGCTCCAGCTCGGGCAGCGTTAGTCCGCCGCCGCGTCGGCCACAACAGCAGCCACAACAGCGCAGCGTAAGTCCATTGCCTAGACGACGCAGTCACAGTCGCAGTAATCGCAGCCGATCCAGTGGTCGACCAGCAAAACGCAGTCGTAGCCGAAGCCAGCAGCGTAGTCGCAGCGGCAGTCACAGTCGAAGTCGCAGTCGTTCGGAACGACCACTGCCGGCACCGCAGCGTAGACGTCCCAGTCCCGATGCAGCTCGCCGTTCAATCGAATATACTGGTCCTGCTGTCAACACCATCGATCTCTGTCGCGAGGAGCCACAGCCGACGGTTCGTAAAGCTGCCGATTCTCAGCCGCCATCACAGCCACCGACGTCGGCGGCGGCACAGCTGCAGTCGGGGCCGAAGCAAAAATCGCTGTCTGCGCACCGCAGTGTTGCCAGTCTGTCGCGTACACCATCACCGTTCCTTAAATCGCACGAGCGCAGTGCCGCTGCCGTTGCACCAAAGAAAGCTCGCAACAACAGTCGCAGCAGCAGTTCGGAGAGCAGCGCCGAGGATAGCGATGACAGCGAGGATGACGAGCAGCAGCGCCAAAACAAGCGACATGGATCCAGTCGCCGCTCAGCGGGTGCCACAAAGAGCCGCAAGTCGAAAGCCTCAGCGGCGGAGTCAAATAAAAAGAAAAGCTCTCGCAGTTCAGGCAGCAGCAGCAGCAGCGAGCACAGCGATGACGAGAGTAGCGGCGATGAGCGCCACAAGAAGAAGTCGCAACAGAAGCGTCATGAGGCGAGCGTAAGCAAAAGCGAAAAGGATAAGCTACGTCGTGGCACGGAGAGTAGCAAGAAATTGCAGCGCAGCACCTTAAGTGCTGAGACTCTGGCGACTGCGGAGAAGCAACGAAATTTGGACAGCAGTCGCAAGCGCAGTCACAAGAAGTCTCGGCGAGAAGGCAGTGCCGGTGGCCATGTGGATGCCAGTGATTCGGAGGACGAACGATTGCCCAAAAAGAAGCGCAAGAAGTCAAAGAAGGCAGCTGATTCGAGTGACAGTGAGTCGGCATCGGAAGCGGAATCGTCGTCGAAGAAGAAGAAACACAAGAAACATAAGAAGCACAGCAAGAAGAGCAAAAAGCATAAGAAGCATAAGCGAAAGAGCAGCAGCAGCATCAAACATCGCCAGGAGAGCAGCTCACAGGGCAGCAGCGATGAAGATGACGTGGGTCTTACGGCGGCGTCGACGGGCAGCAGCAAGAGGAATGGCAAGCTGCCATTGCTGCTGACAGGTGGCCCAGGCATCAATGAGGATTTGGAAAAGCAGCTGCGCGAGCGTGCCCTTAAATCGATGAAAAAGTTGGACTGAATATCAACAACAATAACAAAATCAACAACAGGAGTAACAACAACAACAGTTACAATAACTGACTAAAAAGTAAACAACTGAATGAGTAATAACAATAATGTTAACAATTCGATCCTCATCCGACACATTGACAGATTTGACTCAGAGACGGACGGACGGGCAGACTTGCGAAGCCATTTATATACTAACGTAACATTCATATTTGCATACATACATTAATTAATATTTCTAACAATTTATTTCTTATGTTTAAGTCTCATCGCGCGTCAAAGCTATAATAACAAAACAGAAATGAAAACATCTGTGCATGATAAATGCAATTTGTATTATGTACAAAAACAAAAAAATTGCCCAAAAAAAACAACAAAACAAAAGTAATTCATTTAAAATATAAATAAAAAGCACACGTGCTTTTATCAAAAAAGTTGAGGAGTAAAAAATACATAAAAGAAAAACCAAAAGATTTTGGTAATTTGCGTATTGCCGCAGTTATTTGGCAACAATGTTTGCTTAGAACACTACCGTTTAATGTCTAAGTAGGTTTTACAGATTATAATTGATGCTATATAAAACGAAATTGTGTCCGTTTGAGAGCATTATAAATATAATATATAAAACAAAACAAAATAAACAAATGTAAAAGTAGTAATCAGTATTCATAATTTTAGATTTTGAAAATCATTGATTGCGCTCTTGCACAACCCTGAGTAAGCCCACGCGCTTTGCAACACTATATCGTGAGGCACTGGTAACACTTTATCGACTCGCACTGGCAACGCTCTCTGCAGCTGTCAAATGCTCTGACAGCGCATCAACTTCCTTTCCTTTTTTACGTATCGTACGAGATGGTAAGGCTGAAAATATAAATGAAATTAAAATACACTGCCATCGACGCGTAATACAAACAAAAACCCAGTGAAATGTATTGAAAAATAAACAGCAAACTCTGCCATTGTTTATTATGTGAGCATTTATGTGAAAGTGTTAAAATATAAATGGAAAACTGAGAGTTTTTGTTTGTTGTCGAAAATTATTTGAAGAAATGGACTTTCAGATTTTAATACCGTGTTGTGTATTATGTTTATAGGCTCGTGGTCCCAAGAAGCATTTGAAGCGTTTAGCCGCACCCAAGGCATGGATGTTGGACAAACTGGGTGGAGTTTTCGCTCCACGTCCATCAACCGGTCCACACAAGCTGCGCGAGTCGCTGCCGCTGTTGATTTTCCTGAGAAACCGTCTTAAGTACGCTCTCAATGGCGCCGAGGTGACCAAGATTGTCATGCAGCGCCTGATCAAGGTCGACGGTAAGGTGCGCACCGACCCCACCTACCCAGCGGGATTCATGGGTAAGTGTTTATTGCATATATTCGAAAGTTCCCGGCGCAACTTATACATTGCTGAATTGCAGATGTCATCACCATTGAGAAGACCGGAGAGTTCTTCCGTTTGGTCTATGACGTTAAGGGACGTTTCACCATTCACCGTATTTCCGCTGAGGAAGCCAAGGTGAGTTTTGCTCGGCAATAATATCTTTAATCATCATAAGCTACAGGCTGGCTTTATCGAAGACCGATTGACGTTGTTGCAGTGCGTAAATTGGTTCAAAATGAAGCCCAAAGCAAATTTTGATACGACGGTCTCTGATCCGGGCATTTATTAAGCCGTTTCAGTAACTTTTACGTGCAATTACAAACTAACCTTAAAATAAAGCTAGACATGCTTAAGTTGTTAAAGAAACCGAAAGTCGGCTTTAATTTTAAACGTTATGAACAAAATAAATAAACAATAATAATAATCTTTAACTAAAGAAGGTTTAGCTTATACCTAAATATATTAATAAATTGTTTTATACATTTGCTTTTACAGTACAAGCTGTGCAAGGTCCGCAAGACACAATTGGGTGCCAAGGGTGTTCCTTTCCTGGTGACACACGATGGCCGCACCATCCGTTATCCCGATCCTCTGGTGCACGCCCACGATACCGTGCAGGTTGACATTGCCAGTGGCAAGATCACCGACTACATCAAGTTCGATTCAGGTAGGTTAATCAAATGATTTTCTTGTTTATTTTGGCTGGTTCGAAGACCGCAAAACGGTTATCCTCAAGTTACGTGGTTCAAATACAAAGCCAATAGCAATCTTTGATACGACGGTCTCTGATTTATGCAAATTTCCAGCAATTTCAGTAACTTTTACGTGCAATTACATTTACAACATTCGGAAACTTTCTTTGGTTGCGAAAATAATATTTATTTTGTATTTAATTTTATAGGCAACCTCTGCATGATCACCGGAGGTAGGAATTTGGGACGTGTTGGCACCGTTGTCAACCGTGAGCGTCATCCTGGTTCCTTCGATATTGTGCACGTTAAGGATTCGCAGGGACACGTCTTTGCCACTCGTTTGACCAACGTGTTCATCATTGGCAAGGGCAACAAGCCCTACATCTCGCTGCCAAAGGGCAAGGGTGTCAAGCTGAGCATCACGGAGGAGCGCGACAAGCGTCTGGCCGCCAAGACCCACTAAATACGGCAGCCTAGGGACAAGAGTAATGAGGATTTTTACTTTTTAGCATAACACTGTACGTTAAAGCTACGGAATTACAAATCAACGTAACGAAAAAGTATTTGTTGTCTTTTTGTGGCGCATTAAGTTAGTGCATAAGGCACGTGTAATAATATATTTCTATGTAGTGTACATATAACGGACAAGTGTGAAAAATTTTCGGAATATTAATATTTGGAACTGTTCCTGGAAACAGAATGCTTCATTTCAGTAGCTGTCTATCTAGAACAATTTGCTTAACTTTCTCCTCCAAGATGATCTACTATGTGCGAATTTAGCTGGAAATCTCCAGCTAAATGATAAATGAAGATCTATAGCAATGAGCCTAAATTAACGTATACATGCTCGTTTCCCGTAGTTTTAATGTGGGGTAAGTTTCGCGCCCAAAATTGCCGCTTATCAGCGCGCAGTGTTGTGAAACATCTGTACAGGGCTGCAAATCAATTGTAGACTGCAGTTAGCTATCGAAGTATCGATAAAATGTTGTGACTTTGTGTGTAGTGCAGTGAAAGGCTTGCGCATTGGGCAAATTAGTTGAAAAGAAACTGGAAATCAACTCGCCCATTGAAGTAAATCCTAGGTAACTAATACTAATAATTGGAAGCCATAGAGCTGCCCACGGGCGAAACCAACGCGTCTTTAAGCAATGTATTAGCTGTGTGCTGTGACTGTGACTGTGTCTGTGTGTTTTGCTGTGCCCGCATTCACACACATCCCCCCGTAGGTTTCCGTGTGCCTGTATGTATATTTGTCATATGTTAGTACGGCTGATAAACTCTCGAGTTGAAGTGAATCATTTGTTTGGCTCCAGTTCGAGTTTATTTGTTTGTGTAACACGAAGCATATTAGTTTGTAGATAATTGTGGTATTTGTCCCTTGCACACACACACAAACACAGGCACAAGGAAAATCAGGCATAACTAAAGTTGTCTAAAGCTCTTTGCATTCGCAGACAGTCGCGTCATAGAACCCAACGACCACGCACACCCACCCACAAAAAAAAAAAGAAAAACAAAACTGGCAAAAAAGCAAACAGAAGACAAGCAGGAAAGACCCTAGATCCGAACTAGTGTGAACAGATTCTTGAGTTAAAAATGTCGCAGGCACTGAACAATCCGGCGAGCAGAATACATCGTGATTATGGTGCAACGTCCAGTGCCACGCCCGAAGTGAGCTTCGCTGCGGGCACCTCCAGTTCGGGCAACTCCGGCTTTAGTCCTACAGAGCTTATGTCGCTGAGCGAGAACATCGGACATAACATAACTACAATACACTGCAATTCAAAGCAGTTGGAGAAGAAACTAAAACTAATCGGCACTTCCAAGGATTTGCCTACATTGCGAAATGATATCCACAGAATCAATGCAGATACAAATGCCTGCGTGCGGACCACCAGTCAGGATCTGCAACGGCTTCAATCTGTGGTCCCACGTGGCGACCGCCAGCAGAAGTTTCAACTGGAAAAGCTGAGGCACGAGTTTGAGGCAGTCGTCAATAAATATTCCGATATCCAGAACAAGATCTCGAAAGCCGTACGGCAAAGCTACCAGCTTGCCGCCGAAGAAGAGCGTAAGTCGGTCGTGAATGCCACAACAGAACTATTGCAGCAACAGCGTGAAGAGCAAGCTCAGCTTACCCAAAACCTGGGTACGCTGATCGAATTTGAGCACCAAATGAAAACTATTGAGGCGGACATTATCGATGTCAATGTCATTATGCAAAAATTAAACGCAATAGTTGCCGAACAGGGAGCTGACGTGGGTGAGTATTTTTCTTAATATTGTGGTCACATATGTACCGGTTTAACGGACATACACAGTTAAGTGTGATCGAATGAAAATCGATATGTATCGAAAACAAATTATTGGAAGTTTTCTATTTATGGAAAGATTTAAAGTGCAGAATTTTATAAGAAATTCAATTTGGTAACTGAGTCAGAAATGAATCGGATAACAGTGGCTAAAATAATTATGACATATATATTTTTATATGTACAAATATAAATATGGGGGTCGACACGAAAACCGAATTACTGATAAACATTTATGAATGATATTATTAAAGCTATTAGTCTGTTTGACTTAAAATCGTTTGAGGGAACTTTCTAATAAGATAACGATATGATATACTTTCAATGTGGTTGGTTTGAGTACAACTAATCGTCTTTTCAGATATCATAAGTGGAAATATTGAAACGACGGCCGCTCACGTGGAGGAGGGCGCGAGTGAACTCCAGAAGGCTGCAGCTAGTCGGAATAGCCATCGTCGTAAGATACTGATACTTTTAGTGATCGCTGTGATAATAGGATTAATCGTGACTGGTATCATAGTTGCGAAATTGAGTTAATTGTTTAATTATACAAAATACCTATATATATATATATATATATATATATATATATATATATATATATATATATATAACATATAAACACACATACATCTACACAATACAAACACATTAAATAATTAAAGTTTTGTAAAACTATTTTTATAAAAAATAATGCATTAATCACAAAGTGAGTAAAAGCGTGCGCCAAGCGGGCAAAGACAACATTAAATTAAAGAAATTAAAAAAGAACAAACAGAATAAAAATACGAGTTTAAATCCGAAACGCGATGTAGATTTTAGTTGTGTATGAGCAAAATTAATATGATTAATGCATATACAATGTACAAGAAGTGAAACCATTTCAAATAATAATAGTAGCATAACAATCGTAAATAATCAATGCTTTTAACTGTTAACTTTTTTCCTGTTAAAACAAATATCAAAACAACAATTTTGGTTTTGCATAAAATGTACAATTTGTTTCTCTAGTTAAGCAGATAAACAATATTCGTTGATGGCTTGACGGTATATTTGCTTAAGATATTAAAAATAACTTTATATAATCAAAATGCGATATATTTCTTAAATTTTCTGTCATTAATGTCGGGACGTTTCATCATTTACTGTATATCCGCTGAGGAATCAAAGGTGAGTTTAACTTGGAAGTAATATCTTCCATTAGGTATAGGCTGGCTTTAACGAAAATCGATTGAAGTTGTTACAGTACACGAATTGGTTCAAAATGAGGGCATGTTCAATAATATAGTTATATACATTGCACATATATTCGAAAAATATGCAAAAAATATTGGATTTTCATTCGGAATTAGACATTCAGTGAATTTCGGAATAACAAAGTTAACGTTTGTTTTCATTTTGAGCGTGGCGTTGCCACCTAATTCAACCACAATTTCACGTATTTGGGCTGTATTCATTGTCAATATGTGTGGGTAAGCGAATACACGAATTTGATGTTTATTAAAGACTGCAGCTGGCCGCCAAAGCAGGTCATGAACGCCAATAAAGATGCACTGTTTGTTAACGCGAAGACTGCTTTGTGAGATGTCTGTTATTTAAAGGTTAACGGGCTTTAACAGATACCGATATGGCAGGCTGTGCGACACTGCTTTGCACTGCTTACAATGCATGTAAGCAGCAATGTTAAAAATCTGTTAGGCTAACAGAGGTGATTTGACAAAATGCGTTAGCAGTTCAACTAATAATATCGGCACACCGCCACATTCTATCGAAGCTCAGCTGTTTACAAAAGACTATTCGAAAAACGTGCTATCTGCGTTTGTTATTAAATTTATTAAAACAAGTCAAAAATCAAAGACATAATGCCTCAAGGTAAATTCAAGAAAGCCAAATTGCCTGCTTCCATACAGAACAAAAAGAAGCAGCAGAAACAACAGGCCTTCACACGTAGATCAAGTAAGTAAAATGCAGGATGGGCAACAAGTTGTCAATTGTTTACAAATTTTGATGTCATTTGCAGATGCTCCCATACAAGCCAAGAAGGGCAAGTTCAATGAAACGCAGAAAATAAAAGCCGTGATTTCGAAGTCTGTCAACAAAAGTGTGGAAAGCGAGCTGCGTTCCCGTGCCCACGAAGGTTACATACAGTTAAGCAAGGCACAGGAAGCGGTGGCCAAACACCATGCAACGCAGGCAGCAGCTGCGGCAGCTGTGAGCACGAGCAAATCCGCGCAATAAACATAACTTAGTTATTAAGCAAGATTAGTACAAGTCTGTTATATATGACTGGATGATAGTGTACCTAAGTAGATAGCTCAACTCGGCGATATTTAATTTTGTCACAGTCTGATTTATTTATTGTATGAATAAATGAAGTCGACTTGTAACTGTGACATTAGTGTAATTTATTGCTCATGCCAGTCATTTTGCTACTTATCGCAATTAGTTTGCGTTTGTTCAAATTATAAAAATAGTTTACCAAACAAAGTTTTCTGCTTTGACATCTATTGAGCATGTTGCCTGTCCCTATTCCCTTGTGACTGTTCCCCTGTTCCTCACGGTCTTTCACTAACTCTGTCAATTTTGCATTTGCGACATTGCGCTCATCAAAAAAACTTTCTGGCATTGGCAGAGGAAAAAGTGAAAAGAAAATGAGGAAAAATATGTGGAACTAGCAATTTTTATTTAATTTTTGTTACGTTCCGTTTCGTTTGCTATGCAAATTCGGCGCTTTTGATGCGCTTTTAATTAGCCCAAACCTCCGTCCTCGCACTGCTGCGCTTCTCCAATGGGAGTAACACCCAAATCCGCTGTCAATCGTTTGTTTTCTTTGTTTTTCTATGCTGATTCGTATTGCACTTTGATTCTGCTGCCGCGCGCTGCTGCACGGCCGCTCTTGCCCTCTCCACAATCGCATGCAAATGAGCGTACGCTCACACAGGTGTGACCAGGTGCGCTGCGCTGTTTGAACGTTTTACGTTTTTAGTTTTATGCTGCGAAAATTGAAGTGTCCTTTGCATATTCAGCAGCATGCAAATGCATTGCACTCAGTCTGCAATTACAACGGCACTCTAGCGCACGGAATGGGCCGGGCGTGACACGCGCTGCGGGTTCAGGGGTACTGAGTGGGCGGAGCTGTCGTGTCCCTCTTTTTTTGGATATGCATTTCTTTTGTGCTGCTGCTGTCAGTCAGCAGTTGCGCTTTCAGCTTTTAGTAGGAAATGGGTGTATCAAATATGAACTAAAGATAAATTAAAAATAATCTGATAGAATAATATGCTGCCTAATTAGGATTTCATTTGATATACGATTTTTATCAAAGACAAAAAATTTGATTACAATTAACTTGGATATCTCATCTGAATGCTTTAAAGTGTTTCGCAAAGTATAATTATTTTGTTTTTTGGTTCACGCATCAAGCATTTACTTTGTTCCTTTGCAGTCCTTGCACTTGATTAGCTGTCAAAGGATTTGTGTGCAAAATGCCACCTGCGGCAACAGAAACGATGCGGGGTGGGCGGGATGCTTGACTGATTTACTTGTGAAGCTGCTCTCACAAGGCTTAAGACCCGTACTTTAATTACAAATGTGTCCAACAAAAGGAACACCCACACACACAGCTGTGCACAGGCGTTTGTCACACATACGCGCAAAGGATAATGCCCATGACAAAAGCGGAAATCACACAGCGAAACATCCTTTACAAGTTTTTCCATTTAAAACATATTTACCCAGTACATTTAATGTCCAAATGTGTGCCTCGAGCAGGCCAGGCAGCGAGAAAAAAAAACTATTTGAATATCGACGTGTGGCCATTGTCCAGTGTGCCGCCGCGCCTGGAATGCCCAGCCTGGTCTACCTGCTGCCTCATTGTGTGCGAGGCGCGCATGTAAATTTGTCCAACTGGATGCAAAGACAAACACTTGAACGGCAGGACAGACAAACGGACACTCTGCCACCAGTTTGTGGCCACCTGCGGCATTTTTTTAAATTTCATTTTATTCTTTTGCATACAATTGCTACGCGGCTTGGCCAAGAGAGCCGTGTGCGAATTTTGATTTATTCGACAATGACAACGGCTTTTATATGCAGTTGCTGCTTTATTTTTGGCTAGGGCCCACATTAAATTTGCAGTTTTTCCTTCTTTTCTTTCACATGAGAAATGTAAATGTGTTGACAAGGAAATAAGCTGTCAAACGGACTTTATAATAGACTGAAAACGGTTCGATTCAGTTGCAGTGCAGCTTAGGAATTCGTTCGCAGCGTGCGGCTTATAATGCAGTTGGAAAAGAGTTTGAAAATCCTTTCAAAGAAGAGCCAATATGTACAGCTGTGTGCGATGTACCTTTTTAATACTATTCTATTATACATACATCTTTTTTTAAATTTTTAATGTGTATTACAATTTTAAAATATAGTAAATTCCCCTCTTCAAAATATATTTTTAATTCAACATGAAATTCCAAGTGTTTTACCTATCTGATTGGTACTTTCACACATTTGCGCTCGAAATTTAGCATATAAAGGAGCCTTTTACGGTTTGTTACAGTTTATACTTGTATTGCTCCCTTTTATAGCTTTTCTGCGTCTTTCCTTTTTATTTCCTTTCACAGGCATTTCAAACTCGCGCTTAGCCATTAAATTATTTTTTACTCACACACATATGTATGCTTGTTTTATGTAGCGCAACGGTGCTGATATCAAATTGTATCTACAACTTCAATTTAATTATAAGCCACGCACGGCTCATCAAAATTTCTGCAGCGCGCGTCGCAGGTGCAAATGCAGAACTTCACAGTCTTAAGTCGTCGTCGCCAGTCGCCAGTCGCCAGTCGCCACTCGCCAGTGAGCGATCCCAGCTCATTTTCGGTTCCACATTATTATTATCCACGCTTTGTAGTCCGATCCCATTCGCATTCCCATTCCCATTCACGGCCCGGGCCTGTGTCTGGTCCGGTTGGGTTTTAGTAGTTTTGGTCGCCTTTGCTTCGCCTTATTGAACGATCGCCGCGGCGGCGCGCTACAATTCATTTGCAAAGCGTATCCAAAAATGTTGATGGGATTATTATACGTTGTTCTTGAATGTTGAACTGCAGGTGGAATCCCAACATACTCGTACCTGTCCCTCCTGCCTTCTGTGTGAGTGTGCCTGTGTAGGTCTTTATCTTTTTAATGTCGAGGATTGCATTGTGTTTTGCTTAAAGCATTAATTTATGTATTAAAAGTTAGAAATCCGTGTGGACAGGTGAATTTTTTTGCCCCTCCGTAAGGTATTCATGCTTCCACTGTGCTATAATTTGGAAACAGTGGGGAAATGGTATTGATTATAAATGGAGATGGTAATTCAAGGACAGGTGAGGTAAGTTTCATGGCCGAATGTCTGGGAATGCGTGTGTAGTTCGATTTAATGTGGGAAAAAATTGTTAGTATATAATTTCAGATACTACAGCAAAAGGAATAGAAGTATGTGATTATATTTTAAGTAATTGATAATAAGGAAAATAGTATTTAGAATTGTAATGTGTAAAACACAATTTTTATATAATAATAAAATTCGATAATATTTCAAACAAAATAAATTTACTTGCTTAAATAAATCTGTTAACTAATATCGATAATCCCTAATCAATTTAATTGCTTGCAGAAATCTGTAAACTAATATCGATATAAATATTAAACCATTGGTATATCGCTTCACTTCCGCCGGCTGCAATTTGACTAAAAGCGGAACAAAAAATCTGCTGGTAAAAAGCGCGCACCGGATGTAAACGTGGCCCAGCTGCATGCCGAGTTGCAATTGTCATCAATACACCAACAACAACAGCAGCAGCAGCAATAATAGGAAGGACTACAAAGCCAATTCATAAAACAAAAGCAGCCGACAACGGCAAGCAAAGGCAAAAAGCTAATTTCAATAACGGATGTAAATAAACCACAAGAGATCGATTACCTCCCCAGCAGGACGCGCTTTGCCTTGTCTCGCCTCACCTGCCTGCTGTCAGGATAACAGATGGGCACAGGTACAGCACAGAGCATACAGACATCAGCACACAGCAATCCGGAATGCAAAAATATCGGTTAACAACGCGAACTAGCAATAAAAAAGTATTATGGTAAGAATTTTATCATAAATGATATGCATCCGAAGGCATATTATGTCGCAACTTGGAGTCTGGAATATCCTGTAATATATGTCTAATTAAATGTTGCACGTCGATATTTAAATCAGCTTTAACATAACTCTTGTATTTACATATGTTAAGCTAAGAGAATGAGGCATCGCCTAACAGAATACGTGTCAATGCGAATGGCAAGTACGTATATCACGAGCAGTGTTACGAATTAATTTACCCTGTTGCCTATCTTACTTTTGCATATTACCCTATACTACTGTTCTGCTACAGGGTATCAGCAGCTGTTGCTGGCAAAAAATCTTGACAAAAAAGTGCCAAGTTTAAATTTATTTAAGCTTCGACCACGCAAAAAACGCAGCAGCCGCAGGCGCAGGCGGCATCGGTCACTTGTTAAGCTTGGCTACAGCAGCAGAGGCAACAGCAACACTGACACCAGCAACAACAACAAGCAACGCTCATTAAGGTATTGCACCTGGTGCATCCGACAGAGAGAAAAGAGCTTCAGACACTGAGACTGAAACTGGTCCTGACTTGTGCGCATGCGCCCGCTCCTTGGCCTGAACGGACGCACAAATCGAGTGGCAGGTCGCTTGAGGGCGATACTGTGGGTATTTTGAAGATTAAACTGCGGCACCGGTATCCATAAATGTGTTGATATTATTACGGTAAACAGGCTGATGCATTTTAAATTGAATTTAAGATCACTCGCCACGCCACTAGCCACTCTCCAGTCTGCTCTCTCTCTAATTGGCAACGGAAAGTGGTTCATAATAAGGTTGTGTCGTCATCAAACTGATGACCCAGCGATTTAGCTGGAATGGTTTATTGAAAAGCCATCATCAGCCAAATGGGTAAAAGTTTGCACACAGTGCTTATTATTGTAAAGTTATTTTGTATGGAGACATACATACTTGTACACACATACATAGACATATGTGTAACCATATTGACCCATTTTCAGCTGGCCGAATACGTTTCCTTGGAATCAATAATTCAAAAGTCAGCGCTGGAGCTCATTGTAAACGCATTAAGTCAAGAAGAAAAGATGAAGCAGCCGTCTCGAGGTGTAAAGAAAGGTGCTACGCCGACAAAGAGATCAGTCCAGAACGCCTACAGACGGGACAATGGCTCAATAGAAACAGTTGCACACAAAACCAAATTGCCAGCATTGTTACACGACCAAGCCCAGGACCGAGAGCTGAAGGCATTAATCACTCGCCCAAAATGCAGCCAAGGTCATAAATGTCTCCAATGCGAGCAGTGCGAATACAGCTGAAAATACTCATACACACACACAGCATCTCATCTCGGGGTCTTGTGGTCAAGAGCGAACGAGCAATATGCACAGGGGTCGAGGCAAAAGTCATTCGAGATTCGTTAAAGAAAAATTACACGACGTTTTGTGGAGCAATTACCAGGTGTAAAAATGCTCTAGGGCGTGGACTAATTGTTCGACTCGGGTCGAGTTGCGAAATACTGGACGCATGACAAATGCAATGGGCAGTTGACTCGGCAGTAGCCTCGTTCGGTCTTCGCCTCCGTCTCCGTCTCGGCCTGAAGAACTGCCTCAGACGCTCGCTTTGGTCCTGGTTCCTCGTAATCAAATATGTGCGCTGTAATTTTCGGCCTCTTTTGTGCAACGTTCAATTGTTTTGCCGCCTTTGTCGGAACTTTTATTGAAAAGCATCGACAGTGGGAAAAGGTAAAGGTATCGGCGTCGGCTTCGGCAGTGGGTTATTGGCTTTGGGTAGTTTCACTGGGAATTTAGTGCCCGACTCTTCTATTGTCGGCTAAACGGCGCTACTGGAGCGTTATTAATATCGGTCGGCGTAACTCTCAAGTGGTAGCACGCTGTTTCGTTGTGATTTGACAGCTGCAAATACGTGGAAAACTATTGAGACCACAACTTGTTGGCTGATAAATGACTTTTCTGTTAGTTATTACGAGTTTACCAAAACCTTCAAGGTAGCCAAACGAATTGCAATAGAAAACAGTATATTAATATTAAATTAAATGATATAGCGCTATTTAATATTTTATGTAGCTGTGTTTGAGTATGAAACGTTGCTAATCTTTCTTTCCTGTTCCTTTTCTGGCTTTTACCTTTTCGTTTTAACTTCATTCTTTGTTTGACTCTATCTTGGCCATATCTCGGTAGGCTCAGGTTCAATGCCTGCATGCACTCAATTTACATTTAGCCTTTGACAAAATCCGAATCGCTTATAATCGCTTTAGCCGAGTCGTCGCATCAACTTATCGAACATCCATCAAAATTTTGCACATGTCCCGAAGGTTCTTTGTGCATTGCCAATGCAAAACACTTAACGGCCCGACCCAACCCCGACCTGGCCACAGACTATGAATATTCTCCAGTGCAGCTATCAGCCACATCAGTAAGGTGACTCTCTCTCTCTCTCTATCGCTGGCTATGAGCCATTTCCTGAACTAAGTGTTGGGTTGTTCCTGTTCGGGCCATCACTTCCTTGGCATTTGTGGTTGGCAGCGTGCGCCGGAGCGGGGCGAGGGCTATACAATTTTTGTATTTGCCAAAGCGTCTCATGTGACATAGCTGGCACAGAGGAAGTAGGTGTATATGTTGTGGTTGATTCAGGCTGCCTGCCATACACAGGATACCTGTCCTTTCTGTGGAGCGGCAAACGGAGATGCGATGGGATGCTGTTGGATGCTACTGTAAGCCGATACGATGAGCACGTTGGGAGCGCGCAATTTTGGCATTAGTCTAAAATGCGGTCTGGCATTTAATTTCTATTTCAACATTGCATTGAAATTTGAGCGTTTCCCACAGGTGTGCATATAGGGTGGGGTAGAAATGGGAAACTGAGAACTGCGAACCGAGTGGGGAAGAGCTGCTTCGGGGACTTGGTTGCAGGCTTCCAGCTCGCCTCGTCAGTCAGACAGCTTGTTTGCTCTCTGGCCATGCTATTCACTTATGTGTTTTAACGCTAGTCCATCGTTTATATATTCATTTTACCTTTGAGAATTTCCCCTCAAATTGTGCGTGCCGAACAGTTGACATCGTACTGACGCATCAGGGACCAAGGCGGGTTCAGGGGTTCAGGTGTGCGACTTCTGGGGTTTACCTGTGGGTTTCGCTCGCTTGGCGCTCCTTAAAATGTCAAATGTTATGCAGCAGGAGCGGCATCGGCTAAAGGTAACGCCAACGTCACATGTCGCTAATGGAAATTGTGGCAAGGAGCAAGTGACGCACGACGACTTCCTGCCGTGTAACTGGAAATTTATGTTAAAAAGCTGTTACCCAGACACTGGGCTTGTGGGGTCGTGGGAGGCTTGTCAGTCTGTCGGGTTTGAAAGGCCTTGCGGCTCTACGGTGTTATTTGTGTGAAAAACAAATTTTTCTGTTGATTTAACCGGTGAAACATGCAATTTTAAGGCATATTCCTAGACATCTAACAAGGGTATAACAACTTTGCCAGGCAAGTGGTCGACAGAAAGCTAATCAGAAGGGGTTTAAAGGGTTTTCATAAAGAAAACTCCAAGAATTCATTCCATTCGTCTATCTGTCTCTCTTTAAATTATACTACACATCTCAAAACGTTTCAGGTAGCAGAATCTTTAAATTGATGAACATATTGGCGGGTTGTCGACAGCGAGTGACGAAGAAGAGTTAATTCTAGAATTAATACCAACCGATCTTCTAAATTTAATGAAGATCAGAGCTTATTAGAGTTAAAATAAATGAACATATCAATAGTGCTTAAAGTTTTCTAGTCTTTCAGATTGTTATCGAAGTTTAGCATTTGTTTAACCGCTTTGATAGCGTATTGAAAAGTCGATTTAAGCGCGAAATCTTACTTCTCTCTTTCTCTGTCATGCGAGTCTCAGTTGCCGACTCCGGGCTTGCTCCTTTCTGTTTTTGTTGCCCTGCGGCACGTGGCATGTTTTGGCTCCAAGTTCGCACTTAACAAGCAACTGAACCGAAGCCCGAAATATTCGGGCTGCCCTTTGGCCTATTCTTTAGCTGGCTGTTTGTTGCTTTCTCTATGCCTTAGTCTCCATCGCATAATTTTTCACTTGTGTATCCTTTTGTGTATGTCCTCCTTGGCGCAGCACACACACAAGGCTTATATGAACATTTTTATGCTGCCTTTCATTTCATTTTGTTTTATATTATTCTCTGTTTTTTTTTGTGGAACACACCCACATGGGCACTGCCATTTCAATCTTTAGGCTTGCATGTGTGGGGGGACGATGGGTGGGTTGTGTGTTTGTTGATAAATTTGCTTAGATTATTATCCTGGTGCGGTTTGCTTTCGGGTGTTATCTTTGCCTGTAATTAGTCTCGAGCTTGTTTGCGCCGCATTTACACAAAATGCTTTTTACGGCCACGACGCCACACGCACAGGGAGGCCCCAAACAAAATGGAACGTCAGACGTTTTGTCTGATAATGTAGTACAGTAAGGAAAGGCAGACATTTATCCTGGGCCGACTTATGTGCGAGTAGACTTCAAGCTGAGCAGAGGTTAAGAGAGTTGGGGCAAATAGGAGTTCCTTGGCTGTTAAAATGATTAGGTTTATATGAAGTTGCCAGTATATGACATTATCTATAAATATTTCATATTAAATGTATACCTTAAAACCCTCACAAGGTCCTCTAGATAGTTATCTTATTTTTTTTTTTTTATAAAATTGCATTCAAATTTACAAGATTAGCAATTCGAAAACCGTGCTTTCTCATTATGCAAATCCACCCGAAAACGGCTAGAGATATAGTCCTTCTTCCTTTGTACTCGGTTTTCGCCAGAACTCTGCTGTGCCGCTGACTTATCCAGCCTCTAAGATCATTGCGAAACCGCCTCGCAAAATCGCATACTATTTAATGGCGGCAACCTCAAAATATTTGCAATCCTGCCCCGGCGGCATAACAACTAAATCATTGTTAGGTCCTGGTAAACATGTTTCAACATGCGTTAAGGCGCTTAAGCCCGGCTCGTTGTGTCTAAGCCGCAGGATTAAATTGGCTCAGCGAGTTGCCGAAAACCGCCTCAAAGGTAAAAGGTGAAATTTTTGCGTGCCTTGGAAAGGGGAATTTTCTTCTTTCTTTTCGCCTACTTTTTGGTCGAAGGAAATTGATCCTTTTTGTGGGGTTAGTAGGTAGGTGTGGACCGCATAATTTTGCACTCCATAGTAAATAGAAACCTCGAACCACACAAGGTACTGTATAGTAGCTAAAGCTGGCAACTTTTTTCCTCGTCTTGGCCAAGTCCATCAATCATTTCTTTGCCAACCGTCAAGTCAGTCAGCCAGCCAGGCACATTAGCATTTATGAAGTTTTCCCAATGAGTTTTATTTTCCTTGCCCCGAAAACCCAACAAAAGGCTCGCTGCCTGGGCTTGCCTGCCTGCCCGGTTGACTTTAATAAGATTTTCATAATTTCATGCGCTTGTGCATATTTGGAGTCAATTAATGTCAAAGTAGTTTGGAAGCGCTGCAATCGATCAAATTATAAATGCAGTGCGATGGGAAGCGAGTGAACGAAGGAGGCGTTACACAGGCAGAAATTGGGAGAGGGAGAGTTTTCTCTCGGACTGGTGCTATGAAATTATGGGGCAGTTTTCTTCATTTGCCATACATAAATATGAATGATGATGACTTGGGCTCACATTGTCTGGCTGGCCTCTTCATTTGAATTATGCAAAAGTAAATGATGACTTTTGATTAAGCAGGAAACTATAGGTGTTGATGTTGGCGATAAGCAGGCACCTACACGATGTGTGGGAACACAGTGACAACAGCTAATGATTAGAGAATGCACACTGTTGCGCTTGTAGAGTTTATTTTGTATATAAATTCGATACGCTCACTTGCGGCAGCATAGTTAAGATTCCCAGATACATACATATGTATATTGTATGTAGCTTGAAGTAAGTCAGTCGAATGAAACTAATCGGAACCTTCATGGGAGAGAGAATGATCGTTAGATGGTTCTGATGAAGATGGAGTGGGCAGGAGAAGAGATCTTACAGTAGATTCTATGTGCACCTGCTTGATAGTTTTCTTATTCTTTTCATCAAAATTCCTTTTAATAGATGACTGCACTTATGCATATTAATCGATAAATATATAACAGAACGCAATAAAATGTAACTTGCTCTGTTCATAAACGAATCATTTGAAGACATTGCATAACCCCAACCTCCAAATAAAACTGACAAAAAGATGAACTCGTTTCCCCGCACACCTTGAAATCATCAAACAACTCGCAAACGGCGTGCTTTTGCATTCCTTATTTGTAAACAAACAGCCGCCGCCTTGCGCTCCGTTTGTTTTCGTATTCTTTGGAACTTCCCACGCCTGCTGATCAAGCCAATGTCGCCTTCCAGTTTTCAAAATTGGGTTTTTATCGATATATAGGAATTAAAGGTCCTCATCGGTTTTATTCGTCTATGTCTATGTTAAATAACATCGAAAGTAGCTTATCGATATAACTAAAATTATATTAAATAATAACAAGAGCATTAGCAACTGTCGCAATTTGTTTGGCTAATCTTTCGATTATTCTGAGAATCATTGAAAACCTCAACACGTGTACAAACGTGTTCACGGACTGAAAAACATTTCATTAACTTAATTAAAATAAACCTGAAAAGCCCACAACGAGTTTATTTTTATTAAAAGCAACGTTTTAAATGCCATTTCATTTGATGCACTTAATCCAATTGGTCAGGCGTGTAAAAGCGTTGCGATAACAAGAGAAATAATAACAATGATAATGCATAATAACGCCATAACGTTCATGAAACCGACTCGGTAATTAGTTAATTTATAAATTTCATATAAACTGCTCATTTGCGAATTCAATTAATGTTCATATTCGCGTGTCAAACTTGATTAAAGTCTAATTTAATAACCGACTGGCGAAATTGTTGAAAAAATAAGCCGCTTTTAATAAAATAAAAAGAGAAGTAGAACCATGAAGAGAGAGAGAGGCAGAATGCACTTTTAGTGTCCCTGCCTGATTTATGACACGAACTGCGCACAACTGTCAATGTTAAGTATCCTCTGCAGTTGAAATACAATGATCTGTTATGGATACTCCAAGATACTTAGAGAGCCCTAGACATTTGTTGACACATGCCGCAGATATGTTACTCGCATATGGTAAACCACAGCAGCCTCAACAGACGCGCTTACAAGTCACAGCAACGCCCTGCTCAAGAGCAGCCTATTTAAAGGAACTGACAATTGTCGGCAGGATAATGAAAATACCCTAAATCACATTTATACATGGCAACGCTCAAGTGTATATTGGAAATCCTGCCGAGCCGCGTCCACGCCTGCGCACAGCTGGCTGCCCCGGCTGTAACCTTAGACACGTCGTCATGTTGCATATCAGGGGGCCAGACCAACTGCCAAGTTAATCATACTGTTGACTGCAACTGCAGCTAATTACAAATCAATTTGTATCAGCCCCACGAGGCGAAACCGAACACATCCAATTCCCCACAGGAAGTGAACTGCGGTCCAGCCACCTGCCCTTTTTCTGCGGTCTCCATCTTTGACAAGTCTATTTAAATACGACTAGTTTATGTTCTGCGTATTCCGAGTTGCCATAAATCAGCAGGGAGAATTTGATGTGCGTATCCAAGAGACTGCATCGTAAATAGAGTAAAAAGGAACTGAGTTTAAGTGCGTCTTTTATGTTACCCAAAGTGTATAGCGAATTGAGTTATTACTCAGTAGAAAAATGAGATAAAACTCTTGTTGATTTTAAGTTGAATACTTATAAGCAGATATATACGAGTATACAGGATAACAGTACATAAATATGTAAGAAATACTATATAAGTTTGAGTCTCTAAAAGTAATGTAGGGTTACAGAGAAGAGAGTTACAATTCTACGGAAATTTAGGGAAAACAGAGATAAAGGAAAAGGTATTCGGATATTGAGGTTTAGGAATAAATATGAGTATTACTTTGGCACATACATATATCTGTAAATTCATACATATATATCCGTATGCACAATAAACTAGCTCCTTCAAAATTCGACTCCTTCGTCTCCCGCCTTTTCTTGATTAGCACTTCAGTGTGAAGAATCCTTTTTTCAAAATTACGACGCAAATAGGCACTTCAGCCTTGCCTGCTATTGTGCTCGAAATCTCAAGCATTTGTCTTCTAATTATGATTTCAATGGCTTGTGCAAAATCAAGGAAGGCGTAATTCGCTCTCGCCAGTCCGTCGAACGAAACGATATAAACAATGGCAGGGGTACCTTTAAGGCGGCAAATCAAATCAAAGAAATAACAAACAACCAAAATAATAATAATAAAAATAAATAAAAAAGGAGTGCAGTACCCCATGCGCTATTGTTGACAGCCTCAGACCTCAGACCGCAAACAAAAAGAGTTCTCAGTCCACAAAAGGAGCGGAAAAAGCGATCAAAGAGGCGAAGAGCTGCCAAAAAAAAAAAAAGAATAGAAAGAAAGAGCTCGCTGCGCCTGCTTCTTGAACAAAACGCGAGATTTCAACACACATCACACACATCTATCCCCTTGTGTTTGCGGATTCCTTTTGCGGGCAGCTTAGGACCGACCAAGCGACCAAGCGACCCTACTCATCAGCATCATCTGCTTTTGTTGCCAGGGCAATGGTTCGGGAAATGGCTGCGTGGATGGTGTCTTAAGCGCTTTAAGCGAAATTAAAACATTTCACGCAGCAGGCGGGCGGTACGACGCGTCGTTCCTGCGAGTTTAGTTTGGGCTGCTTGTTATGCAAACATTGCCACAGATTTTGGCATTTATTGTTGTAAAGTACAAGCGAAAAATACGCTGAGAAAAATGGGCATAGCAATACTCATTTTACTTTAGTTTTTTAAAGAAGTTTTCCAATTTGAAAAGAATTATTTTAGTTTGCTTTGTTTTTTTTTTCATGGTTTTCTTCATGTTTATCTCTTCTCGATTTCTTGCAGTGCACACACGCGCTCACACTAGATTCAGAGCACAACGCTTATCATGTCCAGCATGCTGTGCGCACAGCCAGCCTCGTAATCAGCACAGTCCGGGTTACGCGTGCCCCGCTCAGCTGCCTCATAGAGACTATCCACGTGCTGAAGTCGCCGCTCGGCCGCGCTCGTCGTTGGCCTGCAAGAGCCGTGAGGTCACTAATTAGCTCGGCAACTCTGGCCAGCGGCCCTCTTGGAGTGACGCAGAGACTTACATGAATAGAATTTTGAATATGCTGCCCAGCACACCATTGTGTGCGTCCAGCGGAGTCGCGCTCACCTCGCAGATGGCGCGCAGCAAGCACGAGCTGCCATTGAAGCCATACTGACCCATATAGTTAACAATCGCGCGATAGAAGTCGTGACGCGTGAAACGAGGAGGTCGCGAAAAAGAACGCTTCTCGGGGTTATCATCATCATCATCCGGGTCCTGGTGCTGGGCGCCAGCATCGCGTCCATCTATGGGCGTCACATCACTGCCAATGCCAAGAAAACCCTCGTCCAGATCCCACTACAATTATGGGTCGTTTATAATTGCCTCACGGCAACGCTGCACTGTGTGCACTTACCCTGTCGATCCACTCGTTATAGGAATTATTCGAGGGCAAACCATAGTTGGATTCAAAATTGAAGGCCACGTAAACATTGCGATAGGTTAGATCCAAGGGAACGGCCACAGCAGCTAACAACTTGAAAGTTTCGTTGGTAATTCAAATCGCAACATTTCGTAGAGCACTACCAAAACTTACGCCTACTGAGCCGCCACGGGGAAAGAACAGTATCGCATTTGTTAGTTTCACGAGCAGGCCAAGTATGCTCACTCCAATCAGGATGAAGTCGAACTGTTGCGAGCGATTCGAACCCATCGCGAACAATGCGCTAAGTGAACTGTTTGTTTGGTGTGGCAATCGGCATGGGAGCAGCTGCAGGTTCCAGGTGTAAGTTGCAATTGCAATGAAAAAAAAAAAAAAAAACAGAAGTCTCGTAATTAACATAAATTAGAAGAGCAATCCCAGTTAAGCGGGTTTACATACCAAAATGTCTTGAAAAGTGAGGGAATGTTGCACATAGATCGTGTAGACGGATTGCTGAATCAAGAATATATATATTAGAATTGGAATACCTTCGATCTAACTCGAGCAGGTTTATATATTGTAGTAACAAGTCAAGAAAACTCAGTCTCTATGGGCTAAATAATCACCTAGATCAATTAACCCATTGATGCTGAACAAGAATCTATAAGCTTTATACGGTTAAGCATTTAAATCAGTTTCAGTCTGATCCGTTACCTTGCCAAAGATATGCTTTATCGACGCCATACCCTCCAATTACTTCTTCAACTTGAAACACCCTGTATACTAGTATGAAATTGATGAATGAATTCACAAACGAACAAAGTCTAGCCCTAACATAGCTAAAACTGGAATATGCAAGTTTTACACAGTTTCCGCATGAGCAAGTCAACTAACTTGGCCAGCGATACCGTAGCGGGCCTGTGCAGAGTGGAAAGCGTCAATTGGTTGGTGCTAATTGGAAGAATCTGTAACACTTCTCCATCAAGAGTTAATGCAGCAAGAAAGACAAAAAACTGTTGTTGTTCTAAATGAGATTAATATGTCGGCATTTATGGTTGTTTCTCGATTTTGGGGTTAGTCAGAACTTTGGGAGTATTTTCGGAGAGCGTGTGATTCAGTTTCGGGCTGTTGGGCAAAGCAGAGACATCGTACGCATTGGGAGGTGAATCGATCGAACCCAACACGCATAAAATGAAATCGAGAACAGATCGGACAATAGTCAGCCTTATAGTATTAATTAGTGTAGTCTGTAAATTGGTATCGAGTACAGCGCCCGTCTATGGCAGTCTTTCAAAGCACGAACGCAGTAAGAGAACGCCCATACCATGGCTTATCTTTCCCACCACATCGCCCACTCGTGTCCAGGTGTGTAATGGACTGCTCCGATCGTTTCACTGCAATTGATTGATTCTTCTTTACTTTTTGTCTTCGAATTAGTTCGTCTGTGGTATCGGTATTCCACTGGAAGATCTCGAGTATGAAGCGGTGACCACAGGCTATGTGTTAAAAGCAGAGTATTGGCTGCCAGAGACGCCCGATTCGCTGCGTACCCCCACCTCTATGCCGATTAATCAGAAGCCAACGCTGGGCTCGGTTGGTGCGCGCCAACGTCGTCCCATGTTCGAGAACTTTTTGGTGGGTGTCGATGATCTGGGCAAGAGCACCAAGAAGATATTCACCCGCACCAACAAAGTGCTGAGCAGTTATCGCTGGACAGTTTACAAGGGTCTGGAGGGGCTGGCCAAACGTTTGGGCTATCAGGGAAGGATTTGTGTGCTGAAAAGCATCTGCGAGGTTGCCGAGGAGCCGTTCCACTACACAAACGGACTTATTGCAGAGCTACTTCACATACTTCTGACGTAAGTAACCCTTGCCCTTGCATCCCATCGAGCTAGATTTTTATTTTCTCGTCCTTTTATTAGGCCTTCGACGTCGGTGGATAAGTTATCCGAGCATGCGGATAATGAGTATTATTATGCTGAGAAGGTGGGACACGCGGGTGCGGGTTGTGATCGCGTCTTTAAAGAGTGTCGACGCAGTCTGCTGGAACACTTCAGCGAGCTGCAACACAATCTGGGCAAACTGATGTCATAGGAAATAAAAAGCAAGTGAAACCAATAGAGCAATTCTTTTACTGTTCATCAAGTAATCATATCTACTCGTATAGCTTACAGTTGAATTTTTCTCAGTGTAATAACACATAAGGTGTTAATTACCAGAACGCGAACTTTATTTTTATCATTAGAATAGGGAAACGCTCTCGGCAACGCATTGGATAAATGAGCACACAGTGGCGGCAAAAATAGTTTGCACGCTCGACTTAATTCGATTTGATTTATCAGTTGACACTTTCGCTTTTTTTCTTTCTTTTTCTGCAAGATGAAAAGAAAATAAGAAGCTTTCGCTTGGCACATCTTGGGTATAGTTTGAAAATAGCACGGAAACTGTACGGTTGATAAGTCTGAGGTTAGGAACCAAAGTCAAGGATAATCGTTATGGAAATCGTTCGTTTAGTGTGTTTACTTACATATTTGTCGGTTACTCTGGCCTTTAATGAGAGTGTCAGCTATGACGAGCGCGATCTTCTGGTGCGAAAGGCCCGCTGGCTGCCTTTGATCTATCCGCGTTCGTATCCTGCCAAATTTAAAGTCGGTACGAAGTAATGCACCCAGTGGCATTTTGTAAAGCTCATCCAGAGTTTGTCTTGCAGTTTATTGTGGGCTTTGGTATTCCATTGGAAAATCTAGATTTTTATGAAGCCGTGACCACGGGCTACGTGCTCAAGGCACATTACTATCTGCCCACCACAGCGAAGCAACTGCGAGTGAAGAATATACATGATATCACTGATCGACGGTTTAGGGATAACACAACAGTATTTCAGCAGATCATTGAGAAATCGGATGAGGAGTTGGGTGTGACTTCGAGAAGAAAGCTGGAAGAGACGGCAGAGCCCTGGAACGGATATCGTTGGGCTGTTTATCAGAGCTTCGAGAGCTTGGCTATGCGTATGAACCTCAATGGAAGGCAGTGTGTCTTGAAGAGCATATGCGAGAGCGCCGCAGCGCCGTTCGATGATCGCAACGGTTTGCTGGGAGAACTGATGCACATATTGCTGACGTGAGTACTATATTTAAAGATCATTTAAGATCTACTATATAATTGGATATACCCTATACCCCTAGTCCTTCTAGCTCAACGGATGCCCTAGCCGAGCATACGGATAACGACTATCTACAGGCGGAACGATTGGGTCATGCGGGTGCAGATTGTAATATGGTTTATACGAAATGCGCGAAATCTCTTTTAGCTCACTTCAGCGATGTGCATCACATAGGAAGTGATTTCTTGAAACTATTTGGATGAGTAGTGCAAATTTAGTAAAGATCAACAGACTAAGAGACTGCAGCAATTGTGGAATATTATTGTATATTTACTTTATTTTGTAATAGCCTTACTACGAGGTTCCCATGAGAAACTTTTAGTCTGAAATACCCTCTTCCTTGTGGACACCCAGAAGTCGATTAAGAAATTAGTCTTACATACTTAGTATTAATACTCTAGATATTGTGCCGCAGGAGAGGAACCTTCTCGGCATACTCTAACAACTTCCTCCATGCATCATTTCACTGTGAAGCGTGAAATTTATGCAAATTAGCATATAATAACTCTTTTTGTTTTCTGTTTTCTTTTCTGTTTATGTGCCATCCCATCAGGCCATCTTTAGAGAGCTAAGACCTTCATCTCTCAAGTCTCTTTCTCCACGCTCGGGTGGTCGTTTGGTTTGGCTTTTTTTCAACCTATCAAAACGTACGCATCTCGACGCATCTGCGGGATCTTGCGGGGTCTGCGGGCCCAGTGCATTGTCTTCTAATTTAATAATTATAGTTGGATGGCAACGGCTTAGCTGCGGCTACCGGGTCTTAGAGACCCACCACCGACTCAGGTCTCTCAGGTCTCTCTCGCTGGACAACAAATAGGCGTTTAAATGCAAATGTCTGCGCTGTAATTAATACACATAATACGCGTATTATGCAAATGTTGTGGCCCAAAACTTGAGACACACACACACACTGACTCAAAATATGCTTTTCACACTCGGGAAATGCAGTCGCAGCTCGCACGGCTCAGAGTCGCTCATAAATTCGTCACTGCGATGCATTGTTAATGTTTTCACGTACTAATTAGGTTTGACAAAACACAAGGCAGCTACTAAAAAATTAGGAGGCTCCCGCCCGAGTCTCGCCCGAGTCTTGGGATCTTGCCAGATCTGCGGGTCAACTTTCTCTAATGAAGTTCCCAGCGAGTGGCTTTTAATTTGTTACGGAGCTGCCCTTGGGGTTCTTGGGGTCTGCTACACTTGTGCATCTATCGCAGCGATGACAACATATGATAAGAGCTGACAGGAGACTGACTTCTCGCTCCATACTATAGATGTGTCTGCTGTCGTTGAGATCGTAGGATCCGCCATAAACTAGCATCTCTGCCCAAGATAATCACTGCAAGCTGCAGCTCTCCGTTCTTCGGGTTCCTACTCTTTCCTACTGCAGCTCAATAGTAGTTCCACAATCCAAGCACCTTTCACAAGTCTCATGTTGTTGTGATTACCTTTAACCCTTGCCTTGGGTTGTGCCTTCCCTCCAGCCTTCTCTCTTGCCTTCTCTCTTGCCTGTTTGTTTTGGGGCAATAATTTTTATTTCCATTGCCTTTCTTTGGAAACAATTTGTAGCAACATGCAGCATAACGAAGTAATCAGTGTGTGTGTGTGTGTGCTGGAGAAGAGAAGCCACCACAGGAACAGAGCCAGAGATGCTTATCCCGCCAGGTTGCGACAACTGTTTTATGACCTTATATGCGACTCGTATCCGACTAGTGAGCTTGGCGGGGGAGAAGTTACGCTCCGAGCTGCAGCTGCTTTATATGGCTGCCCATGTCCATGTCTGTTTTTGGGGGATCTAACCCCTTTTTAGATTTGCCTGCGGCGAAAGTAGGTCCCGCAGTTTTGTTTTTCTTCTCATTGCCCAAACCTGGCAGCAGGAGTAATCATTTTCTAGGGGCTACGAGGCTAAAATGTGAACAAATAGCTGTAGGTCGAGGACGGGACCGGGCCAACGAAACAACCACAATAACAACAGACTCCCCAACAATGCTAATTATGTGGTCATGAGTGTTTGTATGCTTCGGCTAAGCTAGTTTCTGAAATTACTTTATGGAAAGTGGAGTATAAGGTGAAATTGAGCGAAATTAAGAACGGATTCGCTTATCTTAGGTTTATAATATAAGTTTGTATAGCTGAGGCTTATATTTGCCTGCTAATTACTCTTCTATAAGGTCATTCATCGAATATTCACAGTCTTTTACACTGCAGATATTATATTAAGTAAAACTTGAGAGAATAAATATCTAACTTGGTTACGTTCAGGCTTTTTTCAAATTTATAATATTCTTTTATATATCTGGAGCATATATATTCCTTTTGATTACCCTGTACCATCACTATAAAGTGATCAATCGAAGCTACGCAGTCTTCCAGGCTGCATATATACAGCAAGTGAAATTGGGCTAAATTCAGATCTAACTGTGTTACGGTCGAGCTTATCTTTAATTCATAATATTATTTTATATTACTGTAGCTTTTATTTGCCTTCTGATTACCCTTTACTGACACTATAAAGTCATTAATCGAATCTGCACTGCCCTCTGGGCCGCAAATATTATCTCAATATATCAGATGTTGTTTCTAGAGCTTTTTATGTATCATCAAGCCATAAATTCCCTGCGAGACTACTCGTTTTTTTATGCTGATGCCTATCACCTGCTCGGCCTTTAACGGTTACTCTAACTCGCATTTTCTCATTGAATACTTTGAAGGCAGTCATTAAATTACACATCTTATCACATGACATCGCGTATTTGTGTATATTTCATGCTAATTAGAAATCAAAGATCTTTACACGATGATAGGGCATAATTAATTGCATTTAATTTTTTATCGCCGAACCTGAATGAATAAACCTGCGCTTATCTGACTGACTGACTGTTTCCCCTGCCTCCAGTCTCCTCTCCCCGACTCACTTAACGGCTCCACTGATTAAGTTGTATCTGCTGTGGCATCAGTTTTCAGTCGGTTGGCGAGCGTGAGAGCGTTGGCCCCCTGCCACAAGCCACAAGGCCCCCAAGTCCCCAACCTGACCACATGTCGTATGCGCATTGTCATCATAACTTTGCCATTGTCCGAATCTGATGGAAATTTTGCATAATTTCGTGGGAGACTGTGTGTGTGGGGGGGCGTGTGAGGGAATTCTGCTGCAGTTTATTATTATTTAAACAACGTGACTAAATTTACGTAGTGCCAGCGGGTTGAGCTAGGGAATACGAGGAATATAGCGGGCAGTAAAATAATAATAGCTCCGTCGCCTTTTTGCATATATATGCAAAGCGAGAGCGGAGCAGACAATTTTCGCATGATAAATCGTTAAAGGAATATGAAAAAGCGCGAATTGTAACTGAAATAATACACAGACTGCAGGTGAGACAAAGCAGAGGAGAGAGCGAGAGAGAGAGAGTAGGAGAGTAGGAGAGGGAGAGCGCGCTACTGCTCACCTGCCTTTTGTTTATGCAAAAAGCTTCACAAAATTGGCGCTACGTACGTGCCAAAGCATTTCATGGTCTGGCAACTTAATGCAGCCCCAACCTACTAGCTGTGTCTTCTATCCGAAAATGTAAAAAAAGCAGCAGTTTCTTTAACACATGCATGTGTGTGTGTGCGAGTGTGAGTGCGAGTGTGTGTGAGTGTGTGCTGGGCTTCCATTCATCTTGTGTCTCTCTCCCTCTCTCTGTATGTGTTTGTTTGCTTTGGAACTGGCGCTCACGTGTAAATTTTCTCAAATAAATCATTAAAAGCTGCGCCCGAGCAGCCAGCAGCACATTGACATTGTCAGAGCGGAGCAGAGAGTGGCAGAGGGAGCGAGAGAGAGAGCGAAAGGGACCGAACAGCAGCGGGCGAGCCTGCAGCCTTTTGAAACGGCGCCTTTAATAATAATCAACGCGGGAGTGCTTATTGTTAGTGCTCAGGCGAGTCTGAGAGGCACACCCTCCCCCTCCCTCTCCATCTTCCTACCTCCCTCCCTCTGCCCCTCTCTGCCTGCCACTCCCCTGCGCCTGTTTGGTTGGGCCGCTCTATTCATAGATTGCACTTTGTGTGCGCTATTCATAAAGCATACGCCCAGGCGCCGCGTCGTGCCATTGCACTCGACTCACCCTGTGCCTGTGCCTGTGCCTGCGTGTGTGTCTGCGTGTGTATGGGTTAGTTAGTGGCACTTTAGCGCACTGAAGTTTTGCATAAATTTGTCATTGGCATTCAGTAAGTCGCACACCCTGCACACCCTGCACACCCTGCTCATCCTGCCCACCTGACCCGCGCTGCACTTGAGCACATGCAAACATTTGTCTAACCATTTCTTTGGCTCCACTGCCTCCTTCGTCATTCACTCATTCATTCACTCACTCATTCACATATTCGTATTCACCTGTGTTTGAGTTTCTTATGTTTGCTCTTGAGCTCTTGTCTAGCTTAGGCGCTTCTAACATATTTAGACGCTTGAAAATACATTTCTGGCTTTGCTTTTTTGTTGTTCTTAATTAAATCCGTCCTTTCTTTCCAGACTTGCGTGATCTGTGGGCTGAAATATGCTGGGACTTACATGTAGAGAACATTTAAGAAGCGCTGGTTGAGGAATTGATGAGATATCCATTTGAATTTATCTGGAATTTAAAACTGTAAGGTATTAAGGAAGTCGAGTAAGGTCCTAAGCTATCAAATCAAATAAAATGCTAGTTTATAGAGATAATGTTAGTAATACAAGCAGAAAACCATTAAGAGCGTCCAAATTGATCTGATATCTGTTATGCCCCATGTGATTAATGTTTGGGCGGAAATCCTAAGTCTTCCTGCTTGTACAATCCGGAAGTGATATTCGTCTTATACGCAACAAAAGAAACTTCCTGCAGTTTTCTAAAAGGATTTATACAGCGCGAAGCTACTGACTGTATATTTACTATTTTCCCACATAGTCGTGCCCAAGACCTTCTATATAGGGCGTGAACGGAGACCAGTCGTAGGCAGCACAGACAATTGCGCTAAAAGGATGTTAATAATCGGCATAAATATCGAATTCGTTGCGTAACCAAAGGAAAGAAAGAAGTAGGGATGCAATGCTAACCAACGGCGGCGTTATCACCTTTTAGGGACATAACACACAGGAGGTCCTGGCCCTAACCCTATGGATATTGTGGGCTCGTTAAAATTTCATTCGTTTGCCTTTCATTAGCAAAGCGATGGTAATTTTACCTAGAACCCGCGAACAGAGATCCAGAAGTCCAGAGCGCACTGAATGACTGTGGCCGGTCTTGGGCGGCGGCATGGAACTGATCTGGTTTAAATATTACAGTGGCAGCGGCAGTTCAAAAGGATCCGCATGGCGGCGGGGCCTACAACACATTTTGATTAAGCATGAAGTCGGGTCGACGCCGTCGCTCGGGCTCAGCCTCGTCGGATTGGATGAATCCCTTTGTTTTTTCTCCGCATTAAAATTCTTAATTTATTTCTGTTGTCCATAGAGTGAGAGGAAGAGAGAGAGAGGGGGAGAGAGAGAAGGAGGGAGGGAGAGAGAGCTGTGCGAGAAGCCGCATAGTCATCATCAGCTGGAACGAGCTGGGCAAACAACGCTCAAGTGCAGCCGCATTAGGCACAGTCATTCCACTCTCTGATCTTCGGTCTATCTAATGCCAGCGAGAGTCGCTCTATTTGTAGACCGGGTGTGAAGTGCAGCACATTCCCGAGTCGGTGGGCGATCTCACCGATTCCAATTCGATACTCTGCTGCGTGAAGTGGGTGTGGACGCAGGCATGTGTGGCATTGGCATTGGTATTGCCCCGCAGCGGCGCCTCGAGTGCCCTCTGATTGTGCAATAAAGTTGCCGGCATAGGGGGATGCGTGGCGGCGGCGCGGGGGCGTGGCACAGGGCATTGCAAATTGCTGCAATGGCCACAGCTGCGTCGCAATTCGCTGCGCTTTTCATTTCGTTTATTTATGTTCTTGTCGCGTTGTGGTTTCACTGCGAGAAGGTGCCAACTCATCCCAACCCAACTTTGCACCCTCATCCTGCTGCAGAGATCTCAATTTGTTAAGCAGCTGATGCCAGATGGCGCCACAGTGCACCGCAGGCATCGTGTTAATAAGACTATAACAGATTTCTTATAAATTATGTTTAAGTTAATGTCGAGGGTGTTGGATACTACACCACGCGAGCACTACGACATATTTATAAGAAATGCGTTAAGAGTGTGACGGATTGGGGCAAGAACTGAGGGGAGACAAAAGGAGAAACATACGGAAATTCTTCACAGTTGCTATAAAATTTAATATCTTCTTAGAACATAATTTAAAATTTTTTGAGGAATATGAAATATTTCTGTTGAGTTGAGTATTTGATTTAAAGGTCTATTGCAGATGATCTAAAATTTTATAAAAATGAAATATCATATCATCTTGGTTTGAAGTTTCTTTAAAATTAAATATCTTGTGATAAACGAATTCAACATTAATTATTTTAAGTTGATTTTCTTTACTGATACAAATTTAATATGCAATTAAAATTACATTAATTATCTTAAAGATTATCAAAAAACTCGAGTTTAAGATATAATAGACAACTGCAGATGATCTAAAGTTATATAAAATTCTTCCTAAAAAATTTTAAAAAACATGTTTTAAAAATTCTTTAAAATTAAATATCTTACATAACATTAGCATTATTTTTTGGGAATATCTCTAGTATTTAATTTTTGTTGATTTTGTTACAGATATAAATTTAATAAATAATAAATTTTGTCATTATTTCTTAAATAGAAAGTTGATTTTTAAATTAAAAAAACGATTGTTCATGATTAAAGTTTCTTTAAAATAATTATCTTGTGATAAGCGAACTTAGCTTTATATTTTGGGAATATCTTTAGTATTTTATTTAAGCAGATTGTATTACTGATATAAATTGAAAAACTCTCTTTAGTTTCCTTGAAAATAAAATGCAAAATAGTTGAAATAATACTGCTTGAGCTGTTTCTGAAATATCTAGAAAAGTTCTTGTCATAACTCACTTTGCAATCTGTCAGTAAGTCACACACAGAGTTGTTATCGATTTCAAACCGACTGACAGTTGTAAACGACTATTGTGACTTGTCACTTGTGAGTTGTTTCGATTGTTTCGATTGAAACTGACAAGGGACAACCTGAGCTCAGTTCCTAACAGGCCTATCGCTTTCAGCTCAGTTTCAGGCTCGATTCGAGCTCAAAAGCCACCTACATAAACTCTCAAGTGACTCGGCAATCAGATGTCGCATGCGACACACCCATGCACACAGTTAACCCACAATTTCAATGTCAATGTCAGCTATTATTAGTATTACACACGCGTCTCGAGGGGGCAGGCACACACCTACACCTACACACTGGGGGAGAATTATCACTTGGGATTAGCTGGAACCGCAGCCAAAAGGCGAACTTCCGTCAGAAGAAAATCCCCAAGCAAACATTTGTACAACACCTACAGAGAGAGGCAGAAAGAAAAATGGAAAACTAGAGACACATGTCGGGCTTTTGCTTTCATTTTTCAGCCTCATTTGATGTATTTAAAGTGTGATTAAAGTGTGACGACGATAAGCAACTTCCTGCCCCGATGGATGCTGCCAGGCACCCTGAGTGTATGCTCCTCATCGTCCTCAGATAAGCAGAGTTTGCATAGAAACGCCTAAGGTGTTAGTTTCCACACCCTGCTGCCTCCTGCCTCCTGCCTCTTGTTGTGGTTCCAACTGTGGTGTGATATTTGACAGTTGCCTCTTTCACGCGAATGATAAGAATTATTTACATTTCTTTCTCTCTTGTTTTGTGTGTGGGATTTCTCCCTTTGTTTTTTTTTCACGCGTTTTCTCATTAAAAAGTTGGAAAATTATTGCCATGTGCTGACGGATTTTTCTTCCAGCTCGTTCTACGTTCTTTATTTTTTGCTTGCAAATAATTACCTCGAAATTCATATGCCGACGGGCCGACGGGCCGCCGCTTAAACCACTCAGCCAAGCGTTATGGAAATTCATAAAACCCGCTCGCAATGACTGCCCCACTCCCCTACCCAGTCCTGCTCCAGCTCACACGGCTTGCGGGTGGCGTTTTGTGTGGCATAAATCCTTTCGCACACACACAGAAACATGGTGGAAAAAGAAAAGGCAGCAAAAAGCAAGCGCAAAAATGTATTGCAAAGGATGTGCCCGGCTCGGTACGGTCATTGTTTGTCGTAGCCGGCAATGAGCGGCACATTAAACCAGACATAATTAAGCTGTCGGGATTATTTTGATGTGTCACATGCGGCGACAGGCAGCTGATAGTCCCTGCCGCCCTGTCCCTGGCCCTGGCCCTGGCTACGACTCGGCACCGTGTCCCCGGCCCTGGGCATTAATTTAAGCCAACTTTTGTTTTGGATTCTCGCTGTTTGTTCGCTGTGTGAGACCGCAAACAGCTGAGTTTGTGATAAATGTCGCGAAAATCAACAGGCTGCGGGGTTTTCAAATTTTCCGCAAATGAAAATTCCATTTGTATGCAGATCGGATCAAATGCAGTCGGGTTGACTATACTGCATGTGGGTTTAGTATTCACTGAAAATGATTTCGATAGTCTAATTAAATAGTTATGAATCTATTTATTTTTCTTATAGAGCAGCTCTAACAAAGAAAATAAAGTTATTTCTAACTTATTTTCTCCCGATAATAATTGAAATTCACTTCATTCAGCATAATCTAAAAAGCCGTTGGAAATAATCTACAAATATAGAGCTAAAACAGAACTGTCTAGTAAGTCTTTTATTTTAGCTGTGCTACAGAGCAATTTGAGAGCAGTAAGAAAAGCAACAGTCATGTGGAAACAACTGTTAAATACCCGCTTCCACCATGATCATTTCATTAAAGAACTTTATAAGTCTGTATGGAGAGTTTTCTAGCTTTAAAATTACGCTTACAATTCGCTTTTTTTTCTTTTTAGAGGGGCGTGGCTATATTCTAAATTATACTGATTATGTGTGCAATAATAAGACATGTTGTCAGCAAACATGATAGGTCTAGCTATAATAGTCTTTAAGATCTAGCTTAAAAAAAGACAGGCAATCAGGCAGTCAGACAGACAGACAGATAAGCAGGCAGACAGACAGGCAGACATGGTCATATCGACTGTTGCCTCTGCTCCACAACATTTATTCCCTCTCCCAATTATATACATTTTAGGCTTGCACAAACTTATAATACCCTATTGATACCCTACAAGTAGCGGGTATAAAGAAATCAGACAGAATAATTCAATGGGCAAACACCGCATTTCACTCAAAGCAAAGTAGAGAAATTTCTTCTCTGATTTCTTCCGACACACACACTCACATATACACACACGCGAGAGTGTTATCTATATGGGCGCCGGAAATTGTAGAGTGCACATTTGGGTTTAATTTATGCGAGTGACACCAGAGGGCGCTGCTTAGCATTTAAATGGACCTCACATTTCCGCTCTGTTTCAGAGCGCGTCTTGTTGTCTCTCGTTGCACTGTAAACAAAGGTCGTAGCCGAAGAGAAAGGGTATCTATCGTTGGCCAAAAGAGTTGGCAACCTCAAGCATTTATTAACATTTAATTAGAAATCAAAGTGAGTGCAGACCGAGGTACCATTACGCATGCAGTACAACTGCAATGGGGTCCTGCGCTGACAAAAGTCTTAGGCAGGTGCCAATCGACTTGCATTAGCATTTATAATGGGTTCCTACGGACATGGCAGCTAATGAAATTTAATCAACCCAGCTAGGCCTCAGCTGAGCCTCAGCCTCGGAGCAGGGTTCAGCTTGGGGTCGTCGGTAAGTCTGCGTCGACAGTTCTTTATGTTAATCAAAGGGTGCAGCAGCTCGAGGCCTCCCGCCGAGCGGCACATCACAATTTTTATGCTGTTATGTAAATGCGGTACGGATCGGTGCGAACAAAGAAATTATTTAATTTACGCGTCATTCATTCTATCTATAGCTATTTCTCCGCGACTTATTCGCATTTATTTACACGCCTGTTAGCTGCGCATCGGCTTTCTTCGGGCTTTTCTTTATGGTCTTTGGCTTGTGGTTTTTCCATAAATGCCAGCATAAATATCATTTAGGACTTCTTTGTGTGGAAATTGGAAAAGGGTTCGCTGCTTTGTTGCTGGGTGTGAAGAAGTTTTCCTAAAAGTTGTGAAAAATTGTTATTGATTTCGTGCGCCAATCGAACAAAACGATTTCTGTTTTCGATCGGCATCATAAACCGAAGCTGTGAAATGACCAACACGGGGAACAGTAGTTCTGTCTGTTTTATGAGCTAAACGTTGGGGAAAATCTTCTTAGACAATCTTAGCACAATGTGAAGATTTTGTTTTCTATTTTGATAGAAAGTTGTTCTGTAGGTACTAATCTGTAAAGCATAGATAAATCTAAAAGCCGCTTACATGTGTAATAAAGTTGGGGGGATTCATTTGTCTTAAGACTGCAAAGCTGCTTTGCATTTGCATAGGGTAAAACCAATGTTCCTTGGCTCTTAACTCAAGTACTTAGTTATTAAAATTGTTATACAAAGTTTCAGCTGGAAAGAAGGTTGTCTTACTTACTTTGAGTCTTCTTTATTGCTATACCAAGTTTCAGCTTCTCTACTTTTCTCTTACTCCTCCTAAACACACTCACTTAACAACTTGGCAATTATTTTAAAACTGCAATTGACAGCTGCCCATCAAGAGTTGATGTTTAGAATTGTGGAGAGGGAATCACAGCAATTACAGACACAAGTCTCTAGACTTGATCCCGAAAGAATCACCTGCATTTTATTAATTAATACGTTTCTACTACACAATTCTCTCATTTTTCATGGCTAGACGACAGGTATTTCTGGCCTGCCTGCAAGGATAAGATGCTCGAGAGTTACGCCTATAAATCCAATAAAAAAATACCAGACCGTTATTAAAAAAAACAGGTTTACTGGGTAAAACTGGTAAAATTATAGGGTCTGCTTGTGTAGCTTGTGTAGATAGAGAGAAAGGTAAACGTATTTCGGTACCCTTATTAAAGTAAAGGACACTGCAGCATGCAGGGTATTTTCGTGCAGCTCCTGCTGCTTCTCCTCTTCTGCTCTGCAGGTGCATTTCACAACGAATGGGAAAGTGTTTTCCCTGCTCTGCAATTAGACTCAGCCTCGACCCGTCGATCCGTCGACTTTAAAAACTTTTGCACGTTTCGCAAGCGGGCAAAGCTTATCGCCGGCTCTCTGCTCAAATTGGCCGCGTCAAGTGTATGGGGGCCACAAAAATAAAAAGAGTTTTAGAAGCGTATCGAATGTTGGCCAATTGCCAGGAAAAACCTCGAACCAAATAGCCAAAACCAATAGAGCAGACAGGCCTGAAATATTCAAAGAGTTGCTGGCCAGAGTCGCCGGACGTGGCACGCATTTCTCAGCTGCAGTCGGATTGTTGCCCCAGCTTGTTTTGGGGCTGGCCATTCCGCTGATAACGGCATGAATAATGTGCCGGTGCATTACTGCATTTGTCTTGGCCCGACTAAGACTGAGAGTGTGTGTGTTTCCCGATGCGGGTCATTGGCACAGAACGTGGCTTTGCTTTGCTTTTAATTAAAAGGAAACTTCAGCTTAGATAAGCCCGACTAGATAGGCACAGTGCGGCCTGGCCCTGACAAAATCGACAGAGTTCTGATTGGGTCTGGCGGCCTTAATATGCCTGTGTGTTATCTTTGAAATACGAGCGTACCCGAATCCAGTTGCTGCGACATTAATAATGTGATTTTTGATATCAAAACAGGTTCAGGTACTTCCAACCTGCGCTTTCCATATTAAATTTATGTTAGGCGGCAAGTTGGAACAATCAGATCAGTAAATTCGATATCAGGTGCAGTTATAGTGGAAGTAAATCGATATGCGTTAAGTAGTGTGTAGAGAAAGTTAGTAGAGTTTCTTAAGACCAACGCCCACACACACTCCCGAAAATCCCCTTAAGACACTTGCCTAAAACAATTGCAGCTGCTGAGCATGAAAATAAAGACAGAGACTGCAATTAAACTAATTGAATACTCTTTCTACTCGCATTTGAATTACAAATCACACGAAACATCATTTTTGATGGATGTTCCGGCTGCACAGGTCCGAAATGTCAAAAGGATAAGCAACAAGACGCAGACTAATGCGCACAAATATCCAGACATGGCATGGAAAAATCAACAAATATCGTTCTGAGCGAAGAATGACAGACAAAGGAAGAGACGAACGAAAATCCAGGTGCATTTACAAATTTGACGCCGATGGCTTTCAAAGGCAAAACAGGCCGGTACCCGAGCGAAAGAATAAAACAAAAAGAGAGAAAGAAAGAAAAGAAGATGCACATTGCCAGATAAAATGATGGTGATGGCGATGATGATGACGATGACGATGACGATGATGTTGGTCGACCACGCTGCGGTTCCAGAATGCACCTTGCAAGTCAGTCCCAACCCAGAACCAGAAACGGGCTAATGATTTCAAATGCTAATCGTACGCGAGGCAGAGTGCACGAGAAAGAGACAGAGAGAGGAGGGAGTGAGAGAGAGCGAGGACCCCGGCACGCGTATTATACCTGCATGAAGGCCTGCAAGAGATACAGTTGCCGCTCGTTACTGGTTACTTCGCTTGAACAAAGGATGCAGGTGGAAACTGATTTTTAAGAAACAAAAGCGAAGTGAAAAAGGGTCTTTTGTTTCCACTGTGCATGCGTGAGTGTGTGTGTGCGTGTGCGTGTGTGTGTTGCGGGGCGTGTGTGCTTGTCAGTTATAAGGGCGCCAGTGGGAAGGCAGTTCCGATTATCAAGTCACTTTAAAGACGCGAATTTCACGAGACACTTGCAGAAGGGGAATTCTGAATTTAAGTATGATGTCGATGCAGGAAATTAACTCTTAATTCAATGAGAAATTAAAGAAATGTTATAAGAATATGCAGAAAAAAATAATATACTAAAGTGTTGTATAATATCGTTATAATTGCAGTATTCAACCGCATTAATAGTTAATATACTTGAATTTTAAGTTTTTAAATATAATTTTAATTTTTTTTATTTATTGAAGGAATGGTATTATAAAACCCATAAGCTTAATTATTTATTATGTTTCAGCTGGCATCTTTATTGAAGGAATAGTATTATTAAATTTAAATAAATAATTGTTTGTATTTGTTTTTGGTATTAAATAGCCCTATTATTTATTATATTTTAGCTAGAGTCTTTATAGATAGTCATTTTATAATATATTATTGAGTATTGAGTATAGTAAATCAAGTAAGTTTAATTTATAGGAATTAAAAAATACAACTTTAATAAGTATTTAATATTTTATTATTTTTCAGTGATATTTTCTTTATAAAGACATAGACATAGTTTTATGCAATTTATTATTAAGTATTTTGAGCGTAATACAAGGGAATTTATTGCTATATCGAACTTATTTTTCGAGTTATCGATTCAAATATATGAACATTTTTCAACACTGCATTTTTCTGCCTCTTCTGCTGTCGCATTTCAATTGCACATTTTGAATGTCATTTGTGTGAGTTTATGCATAAAATATGAATATGTCTAGGAGAAAAGTTTATTGAAAAACGTGTCTCCAACTGCTCCCAACACGCTGCCTGCACCTCCTCCTCCTCCTCCACCATGTCTCATCCGTCGCTGTGGCTCAGTCTATGCCGTTTGGCATGCGTTATAAATCACACAAAGTTTTTGAAAAGCGCCGCAGCTAACTTTACGCAGTAGCGCAGCAGCAGCAGCAGCAGCATAAGTTTTACGTCATCAAGTTTAGCAAGTCGCGAGGACCAAGAAAAGACTTTTAACTTGAATTTTTGGGGGAAGCGATCATAGTTCAATGAGCAAATTGCACGTTGATTTGTTAAACTTGAATGCATGCGACGAGCTGCTCTTGATAGTATTTGCCCTGCTCCCAAAAAAGTTCCCATTTTTTCGTGCCTCTGCTTCCACTCTGCACTCCTTCCTTGGCTTTTGTGCCCTGTGATTAATGAGCTAAGACCGCTAAAAACTTTACCTTAAGCAGCGAAAATGCAATGCAGTAGGGCGGGACGAGGAAGAGTAGGACGCGATGGGGAAGAAACTGCCAACTTTTTTTTGCTGAAAGTTGAAAGTTATTAAAATCAACGAAGCGTTGTCTGATGCTTCTTCCAAGCAAAACCTGTCGGCATAATTAAGCGGCAGGCAAATAATTCCAAAGAAGTTCAATAAGAAATCAAATTTAATCATCGTCTGCATTTGAAAACGAAAGCTTCCCCGGACTCATCGGTCGCGTGACAAATGTCATTTGACTTTGGGCTCCCTTCTAAAATGCCAAGACCGAGAAATCACAGGCACCCTCCGGTGCATTCCAACTGTTCTTTGGATTTATTGAGTATGCCTGGCGATAACGTATAATTTTCCGGCACGCAGTGCTCTTTGGGGCCGTCATAATCGGCGGTGAGAAGTACAACGCCAACTGACAATTGTTTGTAATTATATAGGGTTTTTTTTTTTTTTTTTGTTTGAGAAAAGAAATCAAATAGCGCATTTCATGGCATTTAAATGTAATTTGAGTTTGATTCCTTTGCCGAGAATAGTTATTAACCATCTGAGACAGATACTTATGGGTATTTGTCTGGTATTCGATGCATAGTCAGCGTTGAACTCGAGTAAATTGAGCTAAATTGCTGAAATTTGTTAGCAATAGACAAAACTATTGATTGGGCTCTACAGGGTCAAGGAATGTGATATAAAAAGGCTGGCAAAGGTCAAGAACTTCTTTGCGTATTCAACTGGATTAGTAATGCATTACTGTTTGGTATTCTGTATGAAATGTGGTATAGAATATTTTGTTTTTTTTTTTTTTTTGAAAATATACGCATTATATACTCTTAAACTACAAGAAGAAGACAAAGTATATTTATAGTCGTTTAACTCTGGTTATAGTGTTCCGATTATGATAAAATTTTAACAGTATATAGAGGAAAACATTATAAAACGATATAGAAATGATATCTTGAAAAATAAATGAAGTAAGCTAAGAATTACAGTGTATCCTGTAATACATGCGGTATTAACAGGCTCGTTTTGACTATAAAATGCACTTGATACACTTAATCTTAAAGTTTGTTAACGCGTATACATTTATCTCGCTGCTGAATGAGAATGAAATTCTGAAGATACCCTAAGATAGAAAACAACCTGGTTTAAATGGTAATTTACTAAAATCCAAATGCATTATTAACCAGATACATGCTTAAACTGCAAATTGGCTGCTAGACAGTAAAATTGAAATGTATAATGGGTATGTATGCAGTACCAGAAAGAGGAAGAGGAAGAGTTTAAGCTGCGTAGTGCAGCAGCGGCAGCACCTTCAATTTTCGCAGCTGCTGGTAAAATTGGCAGCACTTCCTGCTAATGGCAACAAACTACGTAATAATAATTGTCAATTGCCGACACGTACGATGATTACACATGTTCAAATGGCAGCTGGCTGGGATCGTTGGCAGCGCCAGCAGCCAGGGCGGAGCAGCCTGAGCGGGCAGGAGGAGTAGCCGTTTTAGGAGGCGGACCAAGTGCGGCAACTAATGTAATATGTGAGACAGGCCCTAAGTAGCCTTAAGGCAGGATAACAGGCATTATATGTGACACAGTACAGGCACACACACACACTCGCACACACCCTGCACACCTTCCGAGTGCTGCTGTAATCCTCAATTAAATTTTATTCTAAAGCAATTTTGGGAAAGTAGTTTTTCCTCGCAAAAGATAAGCAAACACAGTCGCAAAAAGAAAGATAAGGAACATTTTCTAATAGCGTTTTGGGTATTGTCGATTTTATATTCTTTTTGGGGTTATTGTTAAAATTGTCAGGGGCATGCTGTAAATAGCCTCGTAAACATGAGGATTAGCCAACCATTTTGGCTTTGTGTTCTTGCCGCACTCACACACAGAGATTCCCTGTGCTCTTGGCTAAAAGTGTCACTCACTGCGAAGACAAATATTGCACAACGCACAGGACAAGGAAGCGGAAATGTCGCAAGATTGGCCTGGCTAAGAAAGGAAGTCGGTTTGAGCCCGTTTCGGGGACGGGGACGGGGACTGCGACTGACCTGCCTGCCTGCCTCTCTGCCTGCCTGGCTGACTGCCGGGTATGTAATCCTTGCTCTGTTTCGTCTTGGCCATTGTGCCAATATTTATGTGTCATTCACAATTGTATGCATGACATTGATGCCTTGACAGAAGAACAACAATCCAATTGGGCAGCTGTTTCGGGGTTTTCTTTGCACCAAGTAAATATGAAACAAATGCAGACTCCTCTAACTTTTCCATCGCTATTCCCAGAGGAGTTTCCTGTTCCCTCTCTGCTCTCTCTCTGCATCTTGATCGAATGTTGAGAAATTGTCATGAAATTGGCCAACAATGAGCAATGCATTGTCATGCGACTGCAATTGGCCATACGAAACGCATCTCGGTTAGATGCTGCCACCTTGCGGCAGTCTACAGGTAGCCCGAATCTAATAAGCGTGTCTAATGTCTTGCGGAAGACTTTTGTGCCACAAAAAGAAGACAGGAAGTGGGCAATGCAATGGAGGAGGAGGAGTTGTGCACGAAGAGCAGGGGCAGGGGAGGGCACTTGTAAGGTAGCTGGAAATGTTTATGGGATAGACAAGGTTGGAGAACCTAAGCTATTCTGCACTTAAATTATATTATATATTATTATTATTATTTATAGAGAAATTTTAAGTTACAATTATAAATAATTGATTACATTTTTTAAGAACTCTAAGAACTATAGAAATGTTTTACCTAGTTATTATAGGCTACAGATATATATTAAATATACTAAAATATACTAAAAAATAACCTACAATTTTTCGAGTTAAATCAATTTTTGAAGAATTGAATTATATTTAAGAAGAATAAAATTTAATTAAAAGTAACTTACAATTTTTCGAATTAAATCAATTTTTGAAGAAACAATTGAATTATATTTAAGAACCATCACTCATTTTTAGCTCTTGATTTAATTTTTAAAATTAATTTTTTTTTAAAGAATTCGCATTTTTTTCTTTGATTTTTCACTAACCTTGTTTATGCAGCTTCTATTTGATGATATTTTAGCACATTCACTTGGCTCACAGAACTTTGCAGCTAAAATAAATAAAATAAATTGCAAAGTGTGTCATACTTTCTATTTTATCCTCAGAAATATAGATACTGTTTTATTGGAGGATGTGCGATCGGACGTGGACGTGGACATGGCCACAACCTTCGAGTGTCAAAACGAAGTGAGAGAAATTTGTGTTGACTCTGCGACAAATCGTTGCCAATTCGAGCGTCAACCCACAGCAAGCATGGTCGGCAAACAAGCAGAGGAGGAAATCAGAAATGTCTCATAGTTGCACTGCTCGCTGGTCGTCCCATTGACGTTAATAAATGACCGGAAGGACATTGTATGGCATCGCCATGGCGTGGCCATAAACAAACGAAACAACAGAAGCGACGGCAGCGACGTAAGCAGCAGCAGCATCAAATCGGCAAAAGCAAACTGCATGTCCTGCATGAAAGGCGATGGACCAGATGACCAGACCAGACCCAGGTCCGGATCGGGTCCTGTTGCATTTTTGGTCAGCCGGAAGTTTACTGCAGCGTCGCACCCTTTTTGCCTTTGCTTTGTTTGTTTATTTTAGTTTTTTCTCTTTCTTTGTTTTTCTCTGCCTTTTCTCTGCTTTTTTTCCTGCTGCTGCACAGGAATTTTATTTGCTGGCGAATATTTCACAGACTTGCTCGCTGGCAGCAGCTGGCAAGGAGGAACAGGAGCTGCACCAGAGTGTGGGAACTAAATCTTTGACGGGCAAAAATCAATCGTAGTTAGCACAAAAGTCGGAAGTGCCTGCACTTGCGTAAGATTCTGCAATGATTAATTGCGCCAGCAAGTTCCCTTCTCTCCCTTTTCCCTTTTTGACTATTCTATGCACAATGGTTTTAGCCAGTAAATTCTTGATTAGCACAGGAAATGAAGAAATCTGTGCGAGCATTTAGCAAAAGCAACTAATGAATGAGTATGTTAGCCTGAAATTAGTATGCACTTTATGAAACTGAGGTGATGAGATCCTAATTGACGAGCTTCTGCATTTCTATAATCGGAAGTAATAATTATTCTTGCAGTTTTCAGGTTATGGTGGATGTTTGAGAGCTGAGAGAAGAGAAAAGTGTCGGTAGATCATATTTTAAGGTTAGGTTAGGTTGTTTTTTAATGCAAAATAAGAGATATTGTATTTTTTTAGATTATATTTGATTGTTTTTCAATATACAGAAACAGTTAGTATAGTTTAAGGTTAGGTTAGGTTGTTTTTAAATATACAGAAGCAAATAGTACAGTCTAAGGTTAGGCTAGGATGTCTTTCAAAGGCAGATGCTATAGTTTGAGGTTAGGTTTGTTTTATTGTTTTTCGAAGGTACAGAAGCATATACTTTAGCCCCATAAGGTATGTGTACTAGATGAGGATAACCAGCGATTTTTAACTTTATTTGTTCTCTTTTCTGAAATATTTTAGATTGAAAATTCTATATGTTGAAATTACTGAATTTCAGCTGCTCATTATAAAGTTCTTTATACAACAATTAGGAAATTAGGTAGCATTTAAGATATAACGTCCAATTTAACTAGATCTTACGCTCCAAGTGCACTGAATATCCTGCGCGTATATCATCGAAATCGGGACTTACATCTATGAGAATTTTCTGGTTTTCATAACATTAATTGCTGGGAATTTTCATTTTTTTATGAATTGTTATTGAGTATTTCTGGACCTTTGCGTAAGTATCTTATATTAGCCTCTGTTCCATTATGCCCCTACGATCTGCTTAAAATACACAACCAAATTTATATTTTAAATCCCTCAAGTAAAAAGATTTCACCACAAAAGCCTTGACAAATTCACAAAAGCCCAAAGTGCATTGCCATAAAGCCAGTGAAATGTGCGCCAAGTGCTGTGCTTTTTGCCACCCACAGACGACACTCACAACACTCACTGCACTCACAATACTCACTGCACTCACTATACTCACTGCTTGGCTGTCTCGGCTCACTCTCGACCACTTGAGAGCGTTGCAGTCACAGTTGGCAGTCAACATGCGAGTACTCATGTCAATTTTGCATTAAATAACTAAATCAAGCTCAAACAAGACGCCCACAGAGACACAGTCCGCACACACACACACAGACAGGTTATCGGGGCTAGATGAGGCTGGAGCTGGAATTCTGCGCATAGACTCAGCGACAGCGAGTAGCAGTAGGTCCGAAAATGTTTGTCCAGCTTCCAGTGCAGCTGGCGGGCAAACAAATACGCGTAGTGGCATCCAAAGTGGATGCCAAATAACCATAATGGTGTTTATCCACAAGTTCATTTCGCTGTTTAAACATGCCTCCGAATTTACCGACGCAATAAACAACAACGCACCGGCAATGGGCAATCCAGCGCGGCGCCCAGTTTTGTTTTTTTTTCTGCCTCCTGCTACTCCATCCACTTGTGTTGCTTTGGCTTGGGGTTTGGGCGGCTACCGCAGGCCATAGACGACGAACGTCTGGCTGTGACTGTGCCCGTCCCTGGCCCGCTGCTGGGGCTAACTCGGGGCTATCTCGGGGCTACCAACGGTAGCCAGCACTCTTCGCCGTCAACAAAATTCGAAGTGCATTGCGCTGTTATTTTAACGATTATGCTGATGAGCATCGGCATCGAGCATCGACGACGCGGGCGATGATCCATCAGAACTCTAGACATGGAAATGCAATTTGTGTAATTTATGCGGATGCCCAGGCTGCCAGCACTGCGACTGGACTGGACTGGACTGCACTGGAGTGATATGTTCGATTAGCTGCGCGATCCGTCAGATACAAAATGCTGATTATCAGATGTGGATACTTCGTGGCGGCACTTGTCTTCCAGCACGGCGAAGGCTCAACTCGTCTTGCCGCGTTTTGATTTATGATTTCAACAGCTCCACGTACAAATTAAAAGCATTCCGGGTCCGATGGGCTTCGGCTCGGGTCTCTCAGACAGGGTTCTATTTGATTTTCATTTATTTTTCTGACCTGCAGCAAATGTTGTCATCGCAGTCGTCGACGTCGTCTAGACAGACATAAATGCGGCTGCAGTTCGAGCTGCCCATCAATTAATAAAACGAGAAATCAAACTCAGAACTAGTAATCCCTCTCTCTTCTCTCTCTCTCTCTCTCTCTCTCTCTCTCTCTGGGATTTCTCTACTGTCTGCTTTTCGGGCACGTCAATCAGCCTATCATAACTGTGGGGCTTGTGTAGACAATTTAAATGTCAATTAAAGGCAGGAAAAGTCGAATCATTAAATATAACTTATGAGGGTATTAGCCCAAAGCGAGGCTCCAAAGACGGTAGCCAACAGTTCACAGGTGTGTAGCAGAACATACATAGAACTTGATGATAGTATGCGGGTCTAATCAGCTGAGAAGTTCTCAAAACTTACGGTTTGAAACTGTTCCTATTATTAATCGATTATTCACATGTCAGGTTATTTAAATTTGTAAGAAGAGTCTTTGGTCTTCTAAGTTCTATTTCATTTTAATACTTTTTTAGTTATAAGCAGGGAATTTCTTGCAGTTTTTTAAGCAGAAGTATGTAACCTGCCTTGATAAAGCTTATTTGTTCTTAATTAGCACCAATATCGAATTTAACTACATTCTATTAAAATCAATTCTTTTAATAATTCAATGTCGGTTATCGATATAGCCCAGCTAAACTTTACCTATTTATCTAACTTAGCTTATATGTTCATAATCAATATCGAATTAAATTATCAATGGGATCAATATATTCCAGCTAAAAATATGTGTCAATCAATATAAGTCTATATAATTTTGTTCCGCTGCAAAATCGAATTAAATTCACTTTTAGCATTTTAAATTTCATTGAAATCAATCTCCAAATTTTGTTATATATATATATATATATATATCGCAGCTTAACTTTATCTATCGAATTAAAGCTGAATTCAATGTACTTTAAATATCAATGAAATCACTCTACGACTTTAATACTATCTAGAAATCTGACTTCTACGAAAATCTATCTTACTTATTAATATACTCCATCTAAATCTATCAATAAATCTATCTAAACTCATCAGCATCATCATCAGAATCCGTTTTTAAGTTTTAATTCAAAATTAGGAACTTACTCAAATTTCAGATAGACAGATATATAGATAGATTTATTCGATTATTCCTTTTAATCGGTACCATGCCACACACAGTCTCACACACAAGGTGTTATTGGCACCTGGACACAAGGCTGAGGCAGAGATAAAGACAGAGATAGCGATATGTGTAGATGGAGAGATACAGAGAAAAGACAACGCATTGTTGGGAGCTGACAAAAGGCAACTTACGGGGAAGGATAATACGAGAATAATTTATTGGCCATCGACCAGCAGCAACGAGCATGAGCAGGCAACATTGAGTGGAGTCTCTCTCCCTCTCTCACTCTCTCTCGCTTCTGTAGAGTGTGGATGACGTGTGCAGGCGCGAATGACAACTACAGATGCAGCTGAGGATACTTGTGGATAAGCATACCGAGTATATATGCGGGCTGCACTGCGTTGCAGGCAAACAAAGAGCGAAATGTTTAAACTAAACACAAAGGCGACCATAATACAATCATAATTGCATTTTTACAACAGCTCGGGGTATTCCTATAGACAAGCATTTTCATTGGCAAGGACACACACACACACTCACACACGCATGAACAAATGCCAAGTCAAAGAAGCGAAAAGAAAACAAACAAAGCAAAAACAAAATTAAATTTTTATCTAATTTAAGCGCGCAGCAGGACCCTGTATCCTCTCGTTTTTTTTGTTTTGTTTTGGCAAGTTAAGGGACATTCCAGGAAGCAGAAACACACACACACACAGATACTCACCCACACACGCTGTCAGATTTCGCACCAAGTGTGCCCTGTGTCCTTGGGTCCATCGTACATTAATTTGACTGATTCCAGAGATGAGCAAGTCGCCCGGCAAGGAGACGCACTCAGCTGGAAAAGTGAAATTAATGTCAAACAATGGCGACGACTTTCGAAGACAACGCACACACGCGCCCAGCTCAAGGATACCCTGGACATTACGCATAATTAGGCCTCAAAATGGGTTAGAGCTGCGACCTTGCAGACAAGGAAGTAACGCCCAAGTGCGAGTCAAGGACGCAGTGCAGCCTTGAGCTGATCTCGCCTCCTCCTGTGCTCGTTATGCTGCGCCGCTTGACTTGCCTCACGCGCCGCGCATGCGCAAAGTGCACGCCATCTCGTGTCGATTCTGAAGGTTGGGCGTGTGCTCTTAATAGACACGGGCTTCAAGGATACGACACATATAGTGTGGGCCTTGAAACTCGTAATACTGATAGCCTAATGGGGTTTTCTCTTCTTAAAAGCAAAATAGAGTCGTTATGGCCTGCCTAAAAGCGTGCAGGGTTCCAGGAGAAAGACGAGGATAATTAATTCATTCAGCTGGCTCTCAAGGACATAGATAAATGATATAGCTTAGAGTAGTTCAGAGATGAATGAGTGAAAATTTCAACATATGACATGTTCCCTAGTTTATTAAGGTTTTTATTAGGTATTTCGGCACGTGGAAGTGCAAGTTCTACTTTAGTTCTTCAGAGATAGCTTGTTGGCTATAAAACTGAGAAAAGTCATTGAGAAATTGCCGTGAAAAGAGGCTCTAAACGTGAGAAAAATCACAGATGTTATTGATATATTCACACGATAAAGTAAGGAATGCAAAGGTGGAAAATGTAAAGAAAACTTCATAGAAAATTTCACACTTCTGTTGATTTATAAGCACATAAAATAAAATATAGGAAGACTTGTATCTATAAACCATTTTAAGGTCTCAATGGTTTGAGAGCTCTACATATTTAAATGCAATTTAAATGAATAGGAACAATTAAATATACAGTCTTTTCTAGATATTATTTTTATTTCTTTATCATTTTTTGAAACTGCAAAGAGTTTCAAATCGATTTTGACCCAATTAATGAAATACCTTCTAAAAATAACAAATATAATTCATCTTTAAAATATGAGAGAAACAAATAGAGAAAGTGTGCCAGATTCTAGTAGAATATTTTTAATTTGCTGCGAATTATTCCAGCATGTATTTTGGATTCTCAAATTTCACACAAAGCTTAAGGTAGAGCGTGCCCTGAAGTTAACTCCCAATCGCATTTCCCTAGCTACACATAAATCAAAATATTTCAACGTAAACACCCCTTTCCGCACCCTCTGCCAGAGAAATCCAGTCGAACGCCCGATAATTATGTAGAACGTCTCTAATGATAATTACTTGATTTGCACGATGTGTGTTGATGTTTTCATAATGGATATCTGCAAGATGCGAGGGAGTTTTCCAGGCATAAATTACAAATTCATAATGAACGAGCCAGCAGGGTCGACATGTGGCGCACAAATGTTCACCGAGTATCGCTCGAGTCGAAGTCGAGTGCCGCATAAAGTGGCAGATTGATCAGAGTCAGAGAGTGCGAGGGGAGAAAGGCAGAACGAGGAGCGCACGCAGAATTAACACATTTGCGTGTGCTTAGGCAGCAGATGAAATAAAGGATAATGATGCTGGGGTAGCTGCACGCAAGAACAGGGTTGCCACGGCTGCCAGGGTAGGCAGGGTGGTGGTTTAGGGTGTGCCGCAGCTGCTGCTGCTGCTGCGCAGTTATCGGCGCTGACGGCGCGACGCATGCGTCAAATGCGTTTTAATAATTTTTCACTTTTCATTGCATTGCGCACTTTTCCAATCGACCCATCGACGTGCCCTAAGGTACTTCCGAAATGATGTTAATGTTGCCGTATTTTACGTACTCCACGCATGTGTCCCGCATGAAGCCGGAGGCACTTATCGATCTCAGTTGGTCACTTCTCTCGTGCTCGTTTTTCAAGTGCATTCGAGCAAATTTATGAGCGACCCTCGCCCCATTAGTGCTGTCAATTTCTGTAGCATTTGCAATTATTTCTTTTTCGATATTTGTAAATTTTTTTATACCCGCTACTCGAAGAGTATAAGGGTATTATAACTTTGTGCCAACCGAAAATGTTTGTAACAGGCAGAAGGAGACATCTCCGACCCCATAAAGTATATATATTCTGAATCAGCATGAACAGCCGAGTCGATATAGCCATGTCCGTCTGTCCGTCTGTCCGTCTGTCCGTCTGTCCGTCTGTCCGTCTGTCCGTCTGTCCGTCTGTCCGTCTGTCTGTCCGTATGAAAACCTAGATCTCAGCTATTATAAGAGCTAGAGCTACCAAATTTGGAGACAATATGTGTTAATTATGCCCGCAGATCAAGTTTATTTTGGATTTTTGCCACGCCTCCATCCGCCCCCAAAAATCGATAATAAATCGATAATAGCTGCAAATATAGCTCTACAGCATTCATTTTTTATCCATGTGATAAAAACCACCATCCGGGCGTGTTGCGAAAGTTTCAATAAGATCGGCCGATAAATAAGGAAGATATTCAAGAAATAGTATTGCCTTGTGGCCATGTGCCTGTGTCGGTTTTTCCTAATGTTAGTACCCGAGTTCAACACCAGCAGCAGACAACTTTTTTTAATTATGTGGCAACTTTTTTTTAAATTATGTGGCAACTTTTTTTTTAATTATGTGCACCGAAAATATTCATGGTGCAATTTTATCGGTTATTGCGAAAGAAGTGCAGTGGTCGAGTGGTGATGGTAGTTGACTGTTCAGCGAGACGTCCGGAGTTCAACTCCTGGGTGTGCCTGGGCGACTTAAATTTATTTTTTTGTATCTTATATTTTTTTTTATTTTATAGTGTGTTGCAAAATTCAAAATAAATTTTTAGTATATTTAAAGCCACTTAAAATCGAAAGAGACATTGAGCAGCAACACAAAATACAAACGACAAATCTAATTAGATATGTTGAGATGTATTGTGAGGCAGCATATATGTATGTATGTATAGGCGTCTCTATCACACATGCATAATTTATAACTGCAGAGTAATAAAAGCAAAGGGCAACATCCAATAAGAATCGAGTGGAACTTGCATAGGCAAAACAAATTAGAGACGGAAAGAAATAAAAAGCAAGAACGCATTGTTCACATTTGGCACGTGTTTTTCCGAAGAATTGTAGCGGGTATATCACAGTCGAGTCAGCTCGACTGTAGCCTTTCCGACTTGTTTTTTTTTTGGGTACTTTAATTCCGAATTTTCAACGATATGAGGGTTGATTGTGTACGGTCGGAATTGTGTAACGATCTGGTCGATTTGCTTAGCATTTCCTGCCCGAATATTGGGTCAGTACAGTATTTTATAGGATTTATGCAGGACAGGCGATTTGCTCGACATTTCCTGGTAGAGAGGGACATTGTTTACTTCCTGGATTAACTATGAAACTAGCTACATTTGTTATTCAGCTCACTTGTATACAATATTAAGCAGCTCTAACTTGTATACAATGTTCTCCTACATTTTCCTGTTTACCTCATTATAACAAACTTTTAACTAGCCTGATTACTGCATTGATTCGTGAATTTTAATTACATAAGCCCGCTTGAATCGTGCACAATCCCTTAACCGGCTTCGACTTAACACTTTCCACTTCACACTGACTTTTTCGAACTATTCGCAACATGTTGGGAATCCGCAGCTGTAGACGGACCCGGGTCGCAGTCAGTGCCAGTGCCAGGGCTGTAGCCGTTGCCGGAGACTATCAACAAAGGCTAAAAACTACTAAGACCTAAGCTTACTTAATGTGACCACTTTGAGCGGTGTCAACAGCGAGTCGCGCTGCCTGCCTGCCTGCCTGCCTGCCCGCTCTCCGGCCAGACTCGACTCAGCTCCGGCGAATGTTGCTACTTAGCGGAGCGGAGCGGCAACTGCCGAGTGACAAGGAGCGACTACGTCGTAATCGGCTTAGAGCAATAAATTTTTCATGGCGTGGCCGTTGTCGGCGTCCGCGTTGGAGGCAACTAAGTTGACAAAATGACCAACAAAATGCAACGTTTTTCAGCGGCAACTGTTGCCAGCAGCAGCTCCTATTTTCCTACAGTTTCCTGCATTTTCCAGCTTGCCTCTTCCTCTATTTTTTAGGGGTTTTCAATTTACCACCATGATTAATCACCGATCGACAGTCGCGCCCCTGTTCCGCTTTTTTTTCCGCGTACAGGGTTGTCAGGCACACAGCAGACTGCACACTGCAACATTATATTTGTCATAGCTCATAATTTAGTTATTTTTTTGCGCTCTCCCCGAGCTGGGGCAGTGGCAGGAAATTTGCTACACTTGGCGAAAAAAATGATGTGGAACTGCATATGCTGCGAGTGGTTCAAGTGCAGTTTTCTTTTCTTCTTTATTTTGTTGGGGGTTGTGTTTGTTTTGGAACATGTTGTGCAGTTGTTGTTGTCGTTGTTTCCTTTGTAGTTTGTTTTTTTCGCTCTCGATGTGGGATGTCATGATAGCCCTGTTTGTTTGTTTAGTGTAGTTGTCAGAGGGTCCGCTGCTCGCTGCTCTATTAGATTTTGGGGTTGCTCTCTTGATACACCCAGCTGCAGGGTAGGTCAGTTAGGAGGTGTTGATGCGGTCTTGTTGCGGTTAGGCTGAGGGTGCTCGCAGTAGAAGGGTAAGAGGCACCGATTGGCATCGAATTTTTATAGATTAGATTTTTAAGATTTGTATATTATTTAAAATAAATTATTAGATCATCTCATTGCTCATTAAAATATGCTTAGAATATCAAGAAATTATGTTCAGCCTATTATATCCTTATCATGCGTGCTTTTACTTTCTTTGTTAAATTCGTGGAAATTGCCGAGAAAAATACACAGCAACCTGCAAAGAAGTACAACAAATAGGTGTGATATTATGCCGCCCTGGGCAATTTCTTTGAGCCAAGTTGCTTTGATGTTGTGCCGCGGTCAAATGTCACAACACTTAAAAAATCCACACTCAAAATGCAAAAAGCAAACAAAGAGACGGCGAGGAGAGTATGCAAAGAACACGACAGTTAAATGAGAGGAAAATAACATAACATTGGAAAGGAAAATATGTTGCTGATTTTGACAACTTAAGTTGGCAGCACTAAAGAAGAAAACAGGAGCGGGCAGAGCGAAGGCATGACAAACGCCTCAAGTGGCAACGCACTCAAAAGAGGAGAAGCAGGCGAAAAGTGCGAGAGACATGGCACATTTTCTTTTATATTTTATTATTGTGTATATTTTTGTTTTTGTTTGGCTGTAGCTGTGGCTTAGGCTCCGGTTCCTGCTCGGCTCGCACAGTACTCGGAGTTATCCTTATGGGATCAAAGTTGAAATTCATACATACAAATGTCACACCTACCGGATTATTCGGCATGTTTTCGCATTGACTTGAAGAACTCTGCTGCTGCCAGTGTTGTGTTTGTTGCTGTCATATCCACACACGCAGCACATACAAATTGTTAACAAGATTATGTTATGGGCAAAAGCAAAAAATAAAAAAAAAACGCAGGCTCCAATTTTGCTTTTTCATTCATTGTTTGCCGCCTCGTGCAGATTTCGCTTGGTTTTCCTCTTCTTTTTTTTGGCATGTTTGTGGCATGTTTTCAATGTTTTCATTTCGGTTACTCGACGTTGCTTCACTGTGTTGCTGGCGAATATTACGACATGTTACATTCATGCGCATAACATGCCCGGCTCCAAGCTGAATCCTCAGACCTTGCCACGATTTTGTCACACTTTGCATCGACGCGACGCTCGAGGGCGACGTTGTTAAAAGTTGCTGACAAAAGTGAAACTTTTCTTTCTTTTTTTTTAAATATTTTGTTGCTGGTTTTGTTCTTGTTCTTAAAAGCATACTCGAAGGCGTCGCCAAAGTTGATGGCTCCGGGGAAAGGAAGAGATTGCGCTTGAAAATAATCTGCAGTTGTATTTGTCAGCTAGACATGGGTTCTGTGTAGCATGTGGAATTATAATTTATTATATTAAATATTTATACCATTGAAAATGAAAAAAAAAAACAATGGGTGTACTAGGTAGAGTATACCAAAGTGTGCATATATTCTTATTTCCCAGCAAACTTCCAGTCGTTAGTCAAGCCTGTTTGTATGAACTTCGAGTTATCAGTAACTACTCAAGGTAGAGCAGCCAAATTTGGAATAAATGTTACGCTATAACATACGCAGCTAGCGCCTAATTATAATATAATTATTATATAATTATAATATAATAAATTATGTGACATACACATCCTTCGGTATACACAAAGCTGAATACTCTACAAATGTATTCTCCAAATTGCGTTACTATCGCATACTGAACAAAATAGTTATTCAAGTAAACTTTTCGAGTAGTGCTGCCTGCGTCTTGTGTAAAGTCACAGAGTTTAAAAGAACATATCCCTAAAATTGCTTTGAATTTAAATGCTTTGTCCAGTATTTTCTCAACTCTTTCAATTATCAGCTAGCCCCAAACTCGAACAATCCATTGCTATTTACACAGCATAATTAACTACTAAGGCGCTGCCGCAACGCGCTCATTTCGTATCCTATTAAAGGTCTTTGTCATTATTAATATTTTCATTTAATTAGCCGAGTCCGCTTGTCGCTTGTCAACAGTTTTGCGCTAAACTAAACAGCGTGTACTTTGCCTGGCCTAGTTTTTGACAGGCAGGATGGATCCCTCGGATGCACAATGAATGGCAGCCAAATTGGGAGTGCTGCCAAAAAAGAAAAAAGGAAAATTGTGTAAAAAAAAAAATGGTACACTATGCAAAACGGAAGGAGGCGCAACTATGGCTAATTATGTGTACTCTAACTTTGGGGCTTTGCTTACCAGATGAAATGAAGGGACTTAGCCCAGGGAGAGGGCAGTACGACGACGATGACGATGACAAGTTGTGCATAATTAAAAACTTTACATTTCGCTATTTAACTTGCCGTGTGCAAAGAATCAGATACAAAACGAGGCGCATTGCCTTTTCCTTTGTATTTTTGCCATTTTTACTCTTCGGGAAAACAAGCAGAGCCAAAGCGAGAGTAGAGTGGGGGTAGAGCGGGGGTAGATCTGGAGTAGAGCAAGGAGCACAGCTGAAGCAAGCAGAGCTCAAGCTGAGCCGTGGAAGAGCGCAGAGTTGTCGAGCATCTTAAAGTCCGCACAGAGCGGGTAAATAATAGCCAGAACCAGGCAGAGTCGGCCACAAAGGACCTTTTAGCGTTGCTTGCGCTGCACAGACAAATGCAGGAAACAGGATATTGGATCATTTAGCATTAAGGCAGAGCGACCCTGCCCCCTTCTTGCACACAATGCGAAACAAGTTAAGCGCAGCGCGAACAATAAAACGAACCGACGACAAGGACGAACAAGGAGGAGAATGGCAACGAACACGCTCGGGAGCAGGACGAGGACGAGGAATGTTGCGTTACGCTTTAATAACTTGCCGCAGGATTAAGTCCTGTGCAATGAGATGATAATGCGGCCAGGCTTTGGCAACGCCGACACCAGCACTGCGGGAGGGCTGCCTGCGCCTGCTGCTCCTCGTCTCACTCGTCTTGGCGCGTCTTGTCGTTTTGTAGGCGCTCTTTGCGGTTTTTTGGATAATGTTGATTATGCCCGGGCGCCCATAAAAGTGTATCCCCAACAACAACAACACAAATTATATTACAAAATGATTTCCACTCCCTGCCCGCCTACCTACCCCACCCTATCACAGCCCGTCAACTACCTACTGCATATTTGTCGTATCGTAAATATAAACATCATCAACGCATCATGAAAATAATTTCGCCTGTCTCTCTTTATTTTTTTCGCTCGCTCTTCGCAGGCGCAGCTTATTATTTCTTTTATTTACATAATATATATTTATACATGTGTCTGTGTAGGGTCGACACTCTGGTGTGCAATTTACATAACACAGCTAACAAATTCCTATATAGTATCTTCCCTCCTCGGCTTCCCTTTTGCGGCTTTGTTTTTCCTTTCTTCAGATCAGCTGAATGAGTTTTTGGCATTTGGGGCGTGTGAGTATTTCGGGTGGGGGCGTGGTTTATGTGTGCTTTGTCTTATTTGTCATGTGGGCGTTTTTTATGTGCTTTAGGCGGGGGTCGGGGTGTACGATGGGGACGATGCGGGGGTTTGATTGGCCTGGTAGTTGTCTCCGCTGGCGTTGGTTGATGTGATGGCCATCAAATTAGTTGTCAGCTTTCTGGGAAGAGAGCAAAGTTCTCGGGGTTACGCCTGGAGATGTGCTTATTAATAGCTTAAGGGCTTTCGCAGCTTAATGGTTCGTGTGGCCGGAGGATTACAATTTTATTTTTATTTTTATTTTTTTCTTTAAGTGCAGCAGCACAAATTTGTTCTAGCTAAACCCGACTAATTAAAAGGGAACTATGCTTTTGGGAGATCTCTTTTTGATATCGCAAATGGAAATCAGAAAATAATTAAAGTTTTAGCATTAAATGGCTTTTAAATAGAGACTTTTTGGCTAAGATTGAGCTACGTTTAAGATAAACTTTTTTCCAGCTATAAATAATTCAACATTTTTCCATAGAACTTGTATATAAGCTTAAAGCGTTTTGTATAAAAAAAAAATACCAAATTGAATTTTAAATTATGAAAAATGTGTCTGGATTACGCTAAAAAAATAATAAATAATATTATACCACATATTATTTTCTAAGAATCCTTGACTAATATGCTGATTAAAAAAAATAAACAAATATGAGATTTCTTATTATGAAAAACTTTTCCAGATTTCTGTCTATATTTTTACAATAAATATTATATAATCTCTTGGCTCGTAATCTATTTACTTACGAATTTGCAGCACGTTTTCGGGTTCTGTTAGAGCACATTGCGCCATGGCCAGCACTTCATTACTGGACCACAAACAAACCCATTTGGGCACAAAACAATTTCGAACAAAAGCAGCTGCGTCTCCGTCGACCCTATACGCAGTGTCCTTGTCGTACCGGGCCGTAATCATAACAAACAGACTGACAGACAGAGACAGGAGAGACAGGACAGACAGACAAGCGGAGCGAGCGAGACTACTCCATTGTTGGCGAGGTGTCTGGTATTTGGCTAATCTTAACCAAAAAACTATTACACATGGGCAGGGCAGGCAACACTGGTTGGAATCCCCGGATAAATTCTATACTCGCAGATATTTATTTTTACTATGCTGCAAAGGATTTATTAATGTGCAATACGGGAGCAGCCGAGTCGATCTGGAACTGGAACTGGAACTGAAACCGAGACTGCGACTCGAAGGAAAACAAAAACAGGATTTGTGTATTGTGGCTTAAATTGGATTTGCTTGTTTGGGTGCCCCGAGGGTGACTGCAATTTGGTCGAGTTAGACTCGAAGGCGAGGAGAGCAGAGTTGAGGCTGCGGGGCGCTTATATACGCTCCACTGGACGTTGCATCCTTCATCTCCTCCGACTGCGTATGTTTGTTTGCAACCGGGCTTTATCTGCGGCTCCATCTATATCTCAATATCTGTCTGGCTGCGTATCAGTGGCATTGTATCTGCCCCCTCCCCCTGTATGTGCAGCTGTATCTGTATCTGTTGTATGTATCTATAACGCTTACGTCTATTTGACAAGGTCCTTGTTCTGCCTTGTTGTGATTATTTGCCAGCATAACATCAACAGCCAACAGAGTTGACTCTATCTCCCTCTCCCTCTCTCTCTGCCTCTCTCTCTCGCTCTCTGTGTGTAGGGAGTGCGCAGAGAGGAGCGAGCTGGGCCACAGCTGCCTCCTATCCGCTTGATTTTCATTGCGTTTTGATTGGATTTTTCTATAGCAGCCGGGGCTTCAATTAAGCAGCGACCTATGTAGACTTTGCGTAGGTTTTTGCCGCACTTTTTGTTTATTTTTGTTTGACACTGCACTGGCTTGTTGTGGTTCATTTTGATCGTGAACTTGGAACCACCCCGGGAACCTGGCTCGCCTCGTGCCTCATGCCGCATGCCGCATGCCGCATGCCGCATGCCGCGCCTTTTGTCCGCCTGTCAATATGTCAATTCTGGCTGCTCCTTTGCGGGCACTTTCTATGCCAGAAATTAAGTTGCCATTGTCCCCGCATCGCGTCGCATATCGCATTCATTTCGACGAGGGGTGGCAGGGTTGGGGAAACATTATATTTTTATTAAAAGCAATGCTGCGTTGCTTTTGTCAATTGTCAACATTTGTTCGATGCGATTTCTTTGCCTTGATTGCGATTATTTAGGCAATTAAATTCATATGTCGTTTTTGCGCAATTTTCCTATAATTTTCTTTGACAGTTTGTTCCATCGCGCTGCTTACGAGCCGCTCCACGATGTTTTAATGGATTCGAGGGAAACTGTGGGTCGAGTTTCTCTAATGGATATGTTCAATGAATTGATGCAGAGCCGGGGGCAGCTGATAAGCTGGCCATGATAGCAGATTATTGGGAAATCTAGTATACAACTCTCAACGACTAAGTCAAGAGACCTAGGGCCTCTACGGATAGATACAATAAAGCTCCTTCAAATAACATTTACAATTTATTACATTTACATTTACATTCACATAGAAAGCAAATTATCTTGGCAAAGTTAACCATTTATTTCAATAAGAATCTTAAATAATTGTTGTTAATTAAGCTGAGATTGAGTGGGAGAGGTTTCAATAATGAAACAATTATGATTAATGATTTCCCAGACAAGTTTATTAAATTTCTCTATCATATTCAAATAGAGGGCATCAAAATGCAGCTTGAGCTAGGGCGCAGGTCCTTGCTAACATCATTTATTTAATAAAATATTGTCACGCTGTCAACGGGGAAAATGTAAAATTTCCTACGCAGGCAAATGTGTTTTTCCCACACTTACCTGATGCCGCTTTTCACTGTCTTCTACGGCCTTGTCTCCAATGATTGATGATGACAAACTGAGTTATCACAGCCTGATCCACCCTATGGCATGCACAACTCTTGACCCAATAAAGCTGCCAAGGCGACGGGGCTACCCTCGCCGCATTTATGCAAAATAAAGTTGCGGCGAACACGCGGAATTCCAACCAAAGCGAATGCGACAGACGCGGCGATTAATCTACAGCGCGTAGGGCATCTGCGTGTGGGTGTGGTCGCCCGACTCTGGTTGCCTCGTTCGTTCGCTCGCTCCGCCGATGTTGCTGACGTGAGCGACAAAAACCGCAAAACACCAGCTGCATGCAGGGGCTGGCGCAACGCGTAACTCAAAGCCCGCGCGCTAGATGGCGGCACTACAATGACAATTTGTCTAAGCTCAGCTCCAGTATTGTGTAATTTACACTTTTAGCGTGGCCAATTGCACTTGCAAATTGAAAGCCAAAGGCAAAAATTGAGTTTGGCAACGCGACAAGCAAGCGAAAAAAAAGACGGAGGAGCAGCCGCAGCAGATTGCAGTGACTTAAACGGCGGCCCAGGCATAAATCCTTGAGTGCAAGCGGTTGCAAGTTATGTGCCTCAGATCGGGATAGGACGAGTGATGTGCGGTGTGGAGCGGAGGGCTGCGCTTGCCACAATTTCCGTTTTCCGGCTGCGCGCAGCTCAGATTCACTTTTTGCCTGCATATTGTGTGTATGCATATTGCAGGAGGGCGGGGAGTACCAGGAGGGGGAGCTGGGTAGCCTGTAAACAGGCAGCAGCTACAACTACAACAAGAACAGCCAAGCCAAAGCGAACATTTTGCGGTTAACACCCTCCCCCACCCCACGTTTCCCTGCCTCTCAGTTGCCACAACCATTTCGCGCCCTGCTTGGAAGCAGTGTCTCCGGCCACCGCAACGCATGCATAAATTATTATTTGCCCGTCGCATGCCACTTGCTGCCAAATGTTGTTGCAACATTTCGAGCACTCCTCGCTGGGGTACATCAGTGCAGAGAAACGATTTGGCAGCCTGTTGAGAAGCCTATTCAAAAGTGTAAGTGAGCTCTGCGCTGGAAAGAGGTTTAAGCCACATTTGAAGGCTAATTCCTTACCAAACTCAGAGTTCCCTAGACAAAAACCTTTTATACAGTGGAATAAATAAAACATATACGCAGTATTAATGCAAGAAAAATAATTATAATTATTTCATTAAATTAAACTTATTTTTATTCTGAAATACTCTTATAATTTATGTTCCTCGAAGCTTATACTTTTATTAATCGTATGATATAGTTGGTATAGTTTTAAGACAATCTCAATATCTAGTTCCTTGTAAGACTCAGAGATGCCTGAAATTATTAAAAATGATTGAAAATATTATGAGCATATAAATATACTTATTTTATAGCTTTTGCTAAATTTGAAATTAAAATATACTGAAATATTGTTTATTTTTATCCATGAATAATTATTACTCATCATTTAGTATTTTTAATAATACTAGATTTCTAGCTGTATTAAGTTATTCAAAAACAAAGAACCTCTTTTGATTTTGGCTAGATAATATCTTGTTAGTTTTGAAGTGATTCCTAAATTTAATTTTTATTTTTTTTATATAATATCTTTTCCTATAGAAAGCTGCTACTCAAAGAAGTCCCTATTTATTGACTAGACTTTATAAGCACAGCTTAAGAGTATTTTCTCCATAGCTTATATCTAGAACTTATTTGTGGCTGTTGCAGATGCTCAGTTCGTGTTGCAGCATACGTCATAGTTGCGATGCGAATGACAGCCGAAAGTGCTTCGGTTGTCGCAGCCACAGCCTTCGTTACAAGCCACGCCCACACGAGCCCAAAAAACATATTTGACCGCTTTTGTTTTGCATTTTTATTATACTCACACTCACACAAAGACACACGAATATATTTCGGTTTGCGGTTTTTATCAGAGACAGTCGAACAGGCGAGCCCCTTCCGCAGCCGTAGCCGTAGCCGCATCCGCATCCGCACCCGCCACCCGCCACCCGCTTGCAGCCTGCATCTGCATCCGCGAAGCTGCTTTAATTGGAGCCGATGGTGTTATTTATATAAATGTTTGTCATTTCTCTTCGTTCGCCCTGTTTGCATTTCATTTTTTTGGCAGCTTAAATTGTAGGCGTCGTGTGATATATTGGCCATATTGGCCAGACTCTCCGGCTTGCCCTCGACGTGGCCGGCCCCGTCCTGGCCGGGTCTGGTTTCGTTTACAACTGACCTTGTTATGGATTTTTTCGGTCTTTGTTGTGTTTTCCTGAATTGTTATTTTTTGCTCTCAGAACTTCGAACTGAACCTGGCAAGGTTTAAAGTTAAAAGCGATGTTAAAGAAAATTGAGGTATTGTGTAGATAGGTAAGCCATTTGACCCAGTTAAACGGACAGACAGCGAGAGAGAGAGGGAGAGAGGATACTGCACTCCAATACAAATGAAAAGTGGGAAAATTGAGTGAGTTGATTCCAGGAGAGGAGGGAAATAAGAAGACGAGATAGGAATGGCGGTAAGGTAGAAATATGATAATAAATATACTAGTAATATAAATAAATATATATAATATATCAATTAGTATAATAATAATAACACTTAAGTAGTATGATCAATTTTGTATAGATTATACATACTTATATCGAAAATTAAATAAAATATAAAGGTATTAAAAAGTATTATTGACAACAACTATGAAAAGCCGGAGGTTAGTGTGTCGAATGTTCTTCACCCATTACCAACCTATTCCCCTACAATAATTATTTTGTAAATTACTTCCAATCGTTATGAAATTTTTAAACATACTTTAACTGCGTGAAATAATACAAAATATTGACAACAAATTTGGTAGCCTCTGCTCTTTTAAAACCCGAGATCTAGGGTATAAAACGAACACGTACATGACTTTATCGACTCAGCTGTAGACACTGATCAAGAATATATAATTTGTGTGGTCGGGTATGCTAACTTCAAACTCTTACACAATTTTCGGCTATCATGAAAGTTACAACACCCTTCCAAACTATAGGTATCGTGTATAAAAAGAAATAAATATATGTTTTCTAGGTCACTTGAAGGTAACCTTTATTTTTCGGCCTCCCAAGCTGCATATTCCTCTTTGATACTGCCGCTCGTCTTAGCTTATGATGTCGCCAAGTAAACAGACCACCAAGAATTGGGAACAGCAATGCCAAGTTCAAGAATGCGTGTTTCGTGCGGAATGAAGGCCATTAGCTTCTGGAGGGGGAAGTATCAGCCATAAAACCTTGAAATCACATACAAAATGTATTTGAACGCCCCGAAACCGAATCCGAAACATCTGAAACATTTTGGTTTTAATTAAAGAACAAGCAAAGAAAAAATAGAAAAAAAGAAAAGTGAAAGAAGAAAAGAAATGTACGCGCAAGATATTTTAATTTAATGCCTGCGAGTGACTCTGTGTAAAACGAGGGAAGTACTTCCGTTTACAGCTCGACGACGTGTCGGGGTTCCAAGTAAAGTGGAGCTCCGCCAATGCCAATGTCACACACACAGGCACACACACTCACACACACACACACATGTCACACACCCAGGATAACAACAAACGCTCGACTCAATTTCAGAAAATAATTTAACGACTCCATTTAAGCATGAAATCGCAAGGTGCCCCCCTTGGCGGCACCCTACGCCACACTGGCTTATTTGCTGTGCAGCAGGCAGGGGCGTAGAGTAGGGGGTGCGTTATGCTAGACAAAAGGCAACTGCTAGGCCATTCAACGGAAACTTTATCACTAAGTGGGAAAATCTGTAGATTTTTAAGTGCATGTGGCAGAGCGACACAGACACACACACACATGGAGCCTACGGGAAGGCAGCTTGTCTATTGTCCTGGTACTCCCTTCGACTACTGTTTTGAGCTCAAGTTCACTGCAATTCACAATTGTCTAGGGTTGCCTTGTTCCGCGCTGCTTTGTTGTTGTTTTCAAGGTGTGCTAAGAGGCGTAAGCAGAAAACAATTTTCATTTACTTTGCGTTTTTAATCATGCTTAAAGGATATGTCAGAAGAGCAGGATATGCTCTCCGAGACTGTGGATGTCAAGGCAAATTCAGGGGAAAAAAAGGATTGCCAACGGATGAATGCACTTCATTTGAAGTAGAAACGGGCGAGCCAGACAACAACAAGACAAGGGAGACATAAAGACAGAAAGACAGCAAGAAATGGGAAAGGGGGTAGAGAACAATGCAATGCGCATTGACAGGTATGTCAAAGGCGTTTGGGCTGGGCGTGGCCGTAGCCGGGGTAGGGTTGCCGCAGGCGGGTGCAGACTTGGCTCGAGTCAAGACGCAAAGGATTAGACGGAGTCGCAGTTGCTGCTTTTGACAAATGCAGCCGATGATCATCATGTTTTGGCAAATTTGTGGTTGCACTACTTGGAATATAGCGGTAAAACAGCAGGCTAACTTTTCCGGCTAAAGAATTTTCCGGCTACCGTTGATAAAGTTGTACGCGCTGCCAACTTTGAAGACGCCGCCGTCATTAATTCTGTCCGCAGTTTAACACCTCGAGGAACTTTCCCAAAGCGATATCTTCATTGTCGGTTCAGGGTTCTCAGCAGTACTCAGAACTGGGTACCCTCTCTCCCCCTCACTCTTCCTCTCTCTCTCTCTCTCTCTGCACCACAAGCACTACATGCATTTCTATCTAATTAAAACAGGTGTTTTAATTATTGCAGCCATTTAATTCTGCCTGTCTACCTCTCCCTCCCTCCCTGCCTGTCTTCTTTGGCCCCTGCCTACTTGGCACATTTTTATGGGATCATTAAAAACCGTTGCAGTTCCTTGGTCCGAGCTCATTAGGCACCTCCTGCTACTCCGCTCGCCATGCTCCAGATATGATGAATTCTGTTTCTCTTTGCTTTATTAGGCTCGTAAAACTGGAGCGTTTATTGCTCTCAAACTGCGTGTGTGCTTTTGTTTTGTTTAACTATTTTTAATTGCAATTAGATGGTGCAGTTTGAATGCGGTCCGAGGCAAAGTGAGGGTTGCTGGGTCCCACAACTTTTTTGGTCAACTGTTAATTAGACGCCTAATGTGCTTTATAACTTTTTAAGCTGCTTTTATTTCAAGCTTAAAGCCAACAATTAGCAGGTCTATAGGTTTTGGGTTAATAGAAATGTTATAGTTTATTTTAAACATATTTCATTTGTCTATAGTCTTACAACATGCTTTAAATTGAATTTAATTAGTGTGGCTCGCTTCGTTTTATTCTTTTCTCAAGCTTCATTGAAATATGTGCATATTTATGATCTAAAATGCTATTGCTTCCTGTCAATACATGTAGTTCAATTTTAAAGCTGTTTTTCGAAGACTTTCGAAAGTTCTTTGCTTTATATATCATCAGTTGAGGAGCGCCTGCCTGCCATTGCATATATGGTATAACATACACAGACTTTCCCATCTCTCCACAATTACTGTCATCAGTTCCCTTTCCAATTCCGAATGAGTTGCACAACGTGGTAACAACACGTAATTACATTGTTATTTCGTCGTACCTTAACACTAATCAATTTTTAATGAAATAACATAAACCCTTTTTCCGCCCGTTTCCCAGGTCGCACTTAATCAGGCAATAATAACATAAATTAAATAAACAAAGTCCCTGAACAATCAAGCAATGTAGAACTTTTATTTTCTTAGCATTCGAGATGGAAAAGAGAGTAGAAAAACGAGAACGCGATGATGTGTGTTAAATTTCACGGTTTACATGTTGAGATGGCTGCTCCTCCCTGCTTGTCCTGTCCTGGAACAATAACAGCAGCAGCTGTTCCCGAGGCGGAATATTGCAAGTTCATTATACAAACACCAATCAAAGATTGTGGCTTACGATGAGGTCGGGCAGGGCAGGACAGGTATGAAAATCCAATTAAAGCCGCGTTAAACGCAGCAACAGATGATGATGGGGATGGGGACTGACTCTCTCTCGCCTTCTCTTACAACATGTGTGCAGGGAAAACTGCAAGCTCACCGCACTTCTCACTCAATTAGAACAGAAAATTCAAAGGAAACGTGTAAACAAAATAAATACGAAATCAAGCAGCGACTCGACGCGGACTTGGGCTGCTGGCCGGGCCAGCTCGGCCTGGTCTGCCTTGTCGATTTTTCCCGCCTTCAGTTCTGTTGCGCTTTCCATCTAAAAAGGCTTGAGTTGATTTTCGAGTGGCCAACACGCCAGGCTGGCCAACCAAAGCGGGCCAACAGCAGAGTCACTTGAAACGTTTTTGGCATTCTTCACCTGTCAAGGCGGTAGTTTCAACTCGACTCGCTCTCGCTTGCTCTCCCTCTCTCGTGCTGACTCTGACACCATCTCTGACCACCGCGTGGCCAAGCTGGTCTCGCTGCTGCCGCTCGGCAAAGTGCAATAAGAACGTCTAAAACCTCACACTTCACAACTTTTGCCGAAACATCAAAGTTGACGTGCACAATGGCCATTGATGTGATACAGCTGAAGTGCAAAGAAAACAAAACACGAAACCATCGCAACGACTTAAGACCGGCCTGGCCTGGCCTGGCTTGGCCCGGTCTGGCCCGACCATAACAGGCAGCCTCCTCCCATTCACTCTGTCTTTCTCTTTCGACAGCGCTGTCGTTGCTGCCGTCGCCGTCGCCGTTGCCATCGTTGGCGGTGGCTTCAACGTTGTCGTCAGCTTCAACAAGCGTAAAATATTCTCAGAATTGCAACAACTTTAGTTCGGTTTCGGGCTTTTGGGCAACATTTTGACAAGCATTGGCCTCGTGCTGCCCATCGCACAGGGGCGGAGTGCGGCACAAGGCGCCTGAAATGGGGCGTTTTTGTTCTATGTCAAATTTCCTAGTATTCCATTACAGTGCGTTCAAAAAATACTTCTAACTTAAATTATTATATTACTAACTCTATATTAAGTATATATTTATAAAATGCAATTTTTAATTGTTCTATTTAGTTTTGTAAATCCTGATAAATTTCTGTCTCTTTTACTAATATCATTATGATAAATAAACTTATTGCAAATTTCAAAACATTCTTTTATTGTTTTTCAGTTTTAAGAAAAAGAAACTTTTTTGCATTTTAATTTAAATTTATTTAAAAATGCATATAGCTTTAAAATTGTATAAAAAAATACCTTAAAATATATTACTATCTTTAGTTTTAATGTGTATATATTTATAGAATGCAAATCTTAATTATTTATATTTAGTTTATTTTTTTTTAATCTGAATAGTTTAATCTGTCTTTTACTTATATCATTATGATAGTTAGTCAACCTTATAATAAATGCGAATTTCACAATATTCTTTTACTGTTTTTCAGTTTCAAAAGTTTCTTTTGATTTTTAATTTAAATAATTTATTTAAACATGCATATAGCTTCAAAATTGTATAAAAAATAACACCTTAAAATTGCTGCATTCCCTGCCTTCTACGAAATGTATAAGTAAACTTTGCACATAATGAACTAATAATTTCGATTCTTGCCAAGCGCGACCATGGGCGGCTTGTTGCCCATCGATTGCCGTGCCGTTACGGACGGAAGTAATATGACAAAACTGACAATCAGATCATCATTAACGACCATTATAGCGCCCGCATTATCGAACATGCCGCAATAGTTGGGCGCCGAAAAGACTGTGACCAGCTGACGTCGTGCGAAGAACTCATAGCCATCCTCGACAACCTGATGGGCTCGACAGATGACATCGATTCCCATGCGTTGACAAAATGAACGCACAACATCCGCCCCAAAAGTGACGCTTACACCTCGATCATTTCCACTCCAGCCCATTACCTTCTCATCCGGATCACTCCAGAGTAGATCGCACAGAAGTCCTTCTTCGGGTATATCGCAGGGTCGCTTGATCGCAACAATATCCTCAAAACTCTTCAGATCGGGACTCAGACCACCGTGTACACAGAAAATCCGTCCACCCACCAGTGCTGCGATGGGCATACACTCGTAGGTGTCCACAAAGTAACGCCACAATCTGATCGTATACCTTCGCTTGCACTCGTCGTAGAATCCGTAAATACGATTAATGTTGGCACACTCGTGATTGCCACGCAGCAAATATATCGAGTTCGGGTAGAGTACTTTATAGGCAAGCAGCAAGGTAAAAGTTTCGATCGATAGTTTGCCACGATCCACATAATCGCCCAGAAACAAAAATCTATTTTCTGGCGGATGTCCGGACATATGAAATATGCGCAACAGATCGCTGTATTGGCCATGTACATCGCCACAGATCTTCACCGGCGGATTGACCCCCAACAGTGACTTCTCCTTTAGCAATATACCTCGAGCCTCAGTGCACACATGTTGTATTTGCGTTTCATGTAGATTTACTCCACGCGTAGGATTCTCGCAATGAATAAGCTGATCGATTATCGCAGTCATTTCAAGACTTGGCTGAGCCGCGGATCTATTACTCGCTGGAGCTCCTCGAATAAATGGGGCAGCAATTGATTTTTTTTTCATATTTTACAAAAGAATTCAAAATTTTGTTACGTCAAAAAATTCTCGGACTACTGATCGATGTTCAGGTACAGAAACGATAACGATATCGACAGAGCAGTTGATGTTGATCAGGAATATATATATATTACAGGGTTGTATCAAAAGCATTAAGGGAAATAATTAAATTATTGAATTAAGAAATTGAGAATTATTATTATTAAATTTAAATATTTTTGTGTCTTTTTTTTTGAGGATCTTAAAGTAGAGATTGTTTTTACGTTGATGCTGATTAGGATTAAGTAGTTTATACCTTACTTAACTATATATATTTGTTTTTTATTGAGGCATTTTTATGTTAATTTCAATTAAGCCTAAGCCAGCTTTAGTTAGGTCAAAATTCGTGATCTTCTGGGATTAGTATACACATCTCTGCATCGTTGAACTTCTCATATATTTGGGCCACCTTTCACTGCCATAGAAGCCCTTTCTAATTGATGACCCCATTCTCACATGCGCCGCTACTGTTTCATTTGTGCAATTACCGAAACTTCTTCCTGCATTAGAACAACAATGTAATGGGGTATCGGGAGCGGGAATGGGGCAGGGAGAAGCCAAGGGGACCGTCTGTGGACTGTGGCGACATCGACAGCACGACGACGACGTCTGCACTTAACAATTTCGGCAATGTTGCATGTTTCGTCGTGTGCTGAATGTTGCATAAATAAAGCGCAGATCACACGCAAACAAAGCTGAACCTAAAGCTGAAGCTGCGACTGAAGTTGATGCAGTCGATGTTGTTGTAGCTGCAGAACCATAGACCGTTGTTGGCAGTGGTTTTTAGCCTGCTGCTGCTGCTGCAGCAGCACACGGACAACGAGACCGACACGGACACGGACACGGACAACATCAAAGTGTTGACTTGACATTTTGAACGACATTTTAACCTGTTTAGCCGTTGCGGCCAAGCTAAACCAAACAAGCGTAGCCAAAGCCAAGTCAGCGTGCCATGGCAGTGGCATCGTTTGGGGCCCGTTGTCAAGCCCAGAGCGACTTAGCCTTAGCCATAGCCAAAGCTAAAGCTAAAGTCGGGGAGTAGTAACATTCAGGGTATTTTACTGTGGCTGAGGGGGTGCAGGGGGGAGTCAAATGAAACCAGCGAAGCAAACAACATGCCATTCTGCAATCCGACTGACTGCACGCTGCTTCAAATACTCTAACGACGGGTCACGAAGACGAGCGACAAAGAGAGAGAGAGAAAGGAATCCGCTCAAGTATATTGCGCTTATTGCACAATCGGTTAACAGTTAATATTTGAAGTCTCTTCTGAGTCGTGCTAAAATATGAGCTTGTTCTTTTGGTTTAGTTTTGCAGTTAAAAACTATTTTAGTTATTTTACTATAAAAAACTTAATTTGTTCTGACGCTTATTACTTACTTTTTAAAATATAGAGTATAGATTATTATATAACAACAAACATTTTTAATAATATAGAGTTATTGAAATATATGGCTTATAAGATTTTTGGAACACTTTTTTTTATAAACGTTTTACCATTTTTGCAGATGTTTAACTTATTTTTACCTTTTCAAAAATATATATAATTAGATTCTTACATAGTGGCACGTATAATATAAGGTTTGACACCCAATTCGTTCAGTATAATGCTCTGAAATATTTGAATTTCATTCCTTAAGTCAATTGAGAGCTATCGATCATTTTCATTTTGGAAATTTTGAAACATTTCAAATTAGTTAACATTATGCCCCTAAATTACTATTCCTATTGCACAAGTATTTAAATAATAATAATTATTATTATATTATTTACTATAATTTTTATTTATAATTAGATGCTTATACGAAATGCTAATTTATAAATACAATTTAACACATTTTTTTCACAGTTTCCAATTACTCAGTCTTAATTAGTGTATTTGCCAGTCGACTCTATGCGACGACTTTGTAGTTATCGCTATCTATTTGAAGTGCTGCTACCCGTTGCCTCTGCCGCTGCTGTTGATGATGACGCTGATTCGTTTGGGCCATAATGTTGACTCGGCTGGTTGGTTGGTTGGCTGGTAGGTTGGTTGTTTGAGCTGTTGTTAATTTTCCTAAAATCAAAGCACAAAATTCACAGGAAATGTAAAGCCGAAGCCCGTTGCGGCAACACGGCAACAGCAACGGTGTCCGGCTGCAACAGCAACAACAACAACAAGAGCAAGAACAACCCAACAAGAAGTAAAACTGGAACAGAACTTAACCAGAAATTGCATTCGCCTTTGTTGTTTACAAAGTCGCAGTATGGAGAACCATTTGGGTCGTTTAATGGCTCGTTTTATGTGTTCATCGGCTTGGCTCAAATTAAAATATTAAAATTTATGAACGAAAAAATGTGAGTTTATTCTCGGGTCGACTGGGGTTGTGCAAATGTTTGCGCGAGTTCTCTCCGGCCCTGATTATAGTCCAATATGAAAGGAATCTGGCAACGTGCATCTGCGCCTCTGCACGCGCTGTTGCTGTTGCAGTTGATGTTGCTGCTTAAAGCGAAACTTAGCCTCGTTCTGTGATGTGGCGTAGATGATAAATAATCCACGCAAAGCCCAAGCCCAAGCCAGAGCCCGCGCCTGGCCCATTGCTCATCCGGCAGGTGCAAATCGCATGTGACAGCCAGACACTTAACTTTTGTGCGCCGAGTCGAGTCGCGTCGAGTCCAGGGCGAGGAGATCCGAGACGAGGCAACTCTCAAGTCGAGCGTAGCACCCCGAAGCTGCGCCAATGCAAACACATAAGCCAAGCCAACTGACCAAGCACCAAGCTCGTTCCCGGCCTGCTATGGTGCCCAGTGCGCTGTGTCTGCCTGGTCATTTTTTATCGCATGTTAATCACAACCTTGTGGAACTTTGTTTGCCTTGCTCCTGCTGCTGCTGTTGCAGTTGCTGCTGCTGTTGCAGTTGCTCCTGCTGCTTGAGGGGCACAGGCGAAGGTAAAACCCTTTTGTTGTGTGGATTTTGTACTTTTTTGTAATGCACTTGCACAGGGTATGCTCGCTTTGTTGCCGAGTAAGTCGTACTTTGCAAAACCACCTGCCCAATTAACTGAGATAAATTAGGCACTTAATGCGATCTGCGAACGGATTCATAATTTCTGTGCAGCAGCGAGAGAATTAAGTCAGAATTAACTTGTAAATTAAATAGAGACACTGAGGAATTTGTATGATATTTACCCATATTAATAAAAATAAAATTTCATATTAATTTAGTATTTCTAAATCTTAAATCACTTTTGAAATCTGTAAAAGATCTTCACAGATTTGAAACAAAGACTTCAAATGTTCAAAATAATACTATATTGTTTAGTTACAATATCAATTGCAATTTTCTTCATTTTCTAAGCCCATTAGTCAACTTAAAAAATAATTTGTTTTATATATTTTTTTAACTATTATATTTATTTATTTATATACTACAATATAATATTAGTTTCTCAAATAAACGACTTAATTGTTCTATTGAATTTTCTTCGTTAGAGCACTAAAACTTCGATGCGAGCACCCGTGAGTTTCCACCTTTTCATGTTTTTCTTCGTTCCTGCTACTCCATGCAAGGTATGCATATTTTCATCTGGCCCGACTGGGAGCTGAGGTTCTCCATTCTAAGGCTCTCATAGACTGCCATGCCTGAGCCTGGGCCTGGGCCTGCTCGGGCTAAGTGAATGCAATTAAAATTGACGTTAATCTGCTGGAATTCTGATGTTTTGTCATGTTTGCGCGCTAAAGATGTTATTTTGTTTTGACATGCTCTTGGCCTGGCTGCCTTGTAACCAGCCTGGTAGCCTGGCAGCCTGGCAGCAGTCCGGTACTTCAGCACAGGGCCAAGTAAACAGGCACACACACACACAGATGCATTTACCTACGTCTACATTGTAGCTGAAGTCAAGGCTCGACTCGTAGACGAAGACACTGGAGCCGCAGTTGGAGCTGCAGCCACTTGGCCACGTTGTTGTCGTGTACATGTAGATCAATCTATCTAACTAACGCGTTTGGTGTTTGCCTGCACCATGCTTGTTATTTAAATTGTTATATTATTTGTGGCTTAGCCAGAGAGCTTGGGAACATGGGAATCACGCCGGGTTCTGTCTCTGTCCCGGTCTCAGTCTCAGCCTCTGTCTTGGCACCTTCCCCGGTCTCTGTCTCTGTTGTTGCTCATGTCCTTGTCCTGTTGGCTTTAGCTTCTTGGCGTCTCGGCTTGTAATGGCTTAACTATAATCGATTTTCGACTGAGTAACGATGATTCTGTGGGGGCTGGTCTCCCTTTAGTGGCCAGTTTCATGTATTTTTAATCAGTTAATAAATTCATTTTTGTCAGTCATTTTCAGGCAAGTTGTAGTGTGTCCAGGTTATATCCGTTTGTATGAACACCTATATCTCGAAGACTAAAGGAACTAGCGTTACCAAATTTGAGCGCAGTATGACTAAGTACTGCATCTAGTTGAACTTTGTTTTAGAATTGTACATCTCTTTTTTTACACTATAAATAATTAAAAATCAAATTTTAAGCATAATTTCGAGACTAAAAATTTCATTTTTAGTGGGTATAATAATTATCTTCAGTCAAATGATAGCTGCTTTGATTTTGAATTTGATTAGGATCGAATAATGGTTGTGCAGGTTAATTATGAAATAATTCTAGTGAATTAAAATATTAAACAATTGTTAGGGCTTATGTTATTCATGATACAATAGATATGAAAGTAATATTTAAAAAATTTTACTGATTCTATGTTGCAAAGTTATTATTGTAGTATTACAACTATAGCCCTCCTCTACCTATAGAGAGACTGTCTATATCAGGAACCTCTTCTTCCTTATACGTTTCATATTGTCACCATATTGGGACCTGCAACAACTACCACACAATATTCCGCTATACGTTCCCCATCAAATGGCTTGTCCTGTCAGGGGGAGCTGCTCTATAAATCTTGAGCTTCTATCCGCAGTACAATACACACTTTTAGCTATTATTACTGCAGCATTAAGACACCCAAATGGCTGGCTCTGTTGTTCCTGATCCACATCCAGCCGGCCATAACTGCCATTAACATTGGCACTTAATTTACTTTCAGCCAAAAAAAAAAATACCCAAAACCAAAACAAACACACAAATGACGTGTAGACGGGGCCAGCAGACCGGGCGGGCATTCGAGCCAGGCTGGCTATCTTATTATGTTTGGTCAACAATGTGCGAGAGCCAATAAAGCAGAAGCCACCGCAGTACCGAAAAAAGAAAGAGAGAGAGGGAGAGAGAATTCAACAACAATTAAAACCATTTTCAAGCAAACAAACAGCAGTCGCAACATTCCTCGACATCCTCCACGACGTGCTCGTCCTACATTGTCCGGTCTACAGCGTGTCCAGTTCCAGCGCGCTCTGTGCTTATTTATTGGCGTCTTGCACATTGTTTGGGCTGCCAAAAAAAGGAGAGAGAGAGGGAAAGTAAACCAGGCAAAAAGGCCAAGAATAAGATAGACCGTGCTTGTATAGAAAAGAAAGTAGCTCAATCGGGGTGTGTGTGTCTGAATGTGGCGTATATTTTAACAATTTTCAATTTTAGCTTTTGTTCGCATCGCGGGCAAACAATAAGGATTGAAAGAAAGAGAACAAGAGTGAGAGAGAGAAATACAGAAAAATAACAAATACATTGCCCGAAATGCTGGATAACAAAGCGAACAACTAAATTTAAGTGCCTTCAGCTTATCTGCCTTCGAGAAGGCATCATCCTGGTGGGTCCTTTAGCAGGCACAAGAACAACATCGTTCAGCTCGTTCTCGCCTTCCCTTCCCCTTCTCTCCCCTGCTGTTTGCTCGAGCATAAATTGACTTTTATTTAATTTGATCACTTGCAACAATTTTGTACAATTTTCACGAGAATTTTCTTTAATTTAAAATGCATAACAACTCAATTTGAAAGTCGTTTTGGCTTGCTTCACACACCTTGACAATTGTCTTCGCCGAGGAGCGGGGGCAAGCAATTTGGGCGACTCCACTTGAGGCTCCACTGCGCAGCCGTGAATGCGTCGCTCTGACTGTCTCACCCCTTCGTTGATTATGCAATTGTTATTGTTGTTGTGTTGTGTTGTTGTGGAAGCCGAAAATAAAAACCTCATATTTTCTCTCCAAAAATGCATGTGTGACAGCGACAGAGCGGGAGGGAGGGAAATTGATTTCCGGCGCATTTCGTCGCTCCTCGTTGCGCTTCGACGCTGTCGCCAGGCGCTAATGAGCTGCAGCATTCGGTTCGCTACTGTCGCTGGTTGTCATCGTCGAGTGTATCTGACAGATACTTGTGCCGGGCTGGCGAGCTGGCGAGCTGCAGCACGCTTGCCATGATTAAAATGTTTGTTCTGCTTCAATGCAGGCATGCATAGTTTTCCACATTTTCCCCCTCTGCGCAACAATAAAGAAAATGCCTAAATTCGCTTCCGTCTGCCGGCCCCGAAGAAGTAGAAGTTCTTTTTGGGTTTTCCCGAAGCTCGTTGAATTAAATTGTAATTTTTAATTAAAGCCACTTTATATTTATTGTTTTTGTGAATTGAACCCATCGACGGGCGTTTAGATGTGGCATTAGGCGTGAAATTGCTTAATTTCCTGTTTTTCGAATGGAAATTGTAAGGTTTAAAAAATAGTTCCGTAAAAGAGAATAAGTACCGAAAGCTACAGTCGAGCGCGCACGAAAATACAATACTCTGCTCGCAGCCATTACGATCACGTTCTGCAGGGTATTAGGTATGTTATCCAAAATTTGAATTAACCTTCATAAGCGTATGCTGCAAAGTAAGCTTTAGTCCAAATTTGGTGTCGCCAGTTTTTATAATAACTGAGATCTGCGTGTTCATACAGACATATAAAATGACGGAACCGGTTATACGTACTTTGTAGAGTCTTCCACACCTTCTGCAGCCTATTTTATACATTTGCACAAAGTTAGTAAGCTATTTTCAATATTGTTCGCAGATTTTCGAAGAATTCCTAGCTATATTCCATACAGATCAATTTTGAAGCTTCTTCTTATGAAAACGTTGTTCTGAAGTTAGAACATATCAGATCAATGTTTATTTATGTAAAAGTTTAAGATACAATCTTCTCACATGATTAATAATTGGCCTAAAACACTTCTAAAACCATGTAGACCTATGCTACAAATCTTCACCGTTCTCCCCCTCACCAAATTCCTTTGTTCTTCGCAACCTTGCTGTCAGTTTTGTAGACACAATCATACATTTGCATACTAAATAGCCGAACGTCAGATCAAAACAGCCAACCGATACATCAACTCCGAAACCCCGATGTCGACTTTGTTGGGGCTCCGCTCGTCGTCGTAGCAGTCGGCAGAGAACTTTAGAGCACTTTATCTATTTGTCAGCTTGTTAAGACAAAGCCCTAGGCATGTCTACAGACTGATCTGGCGGCCCTAGTACTTCCCAGGCCATTCAAGCATAAAACTTGACATTTGTTTTATGCAACTGGCGCACAGGAAACCCGGTCCAAGTCGGGAGAATGTGTAGCTGACAGACGGGACTGCAAGACAGATAGATCAGGTATTTTTATAAATATACCCAAATGTAGCGCTGCTTTCGCTCTCTCTCTCTCTCTCTCTCTCTCTCACTCTCTCTCCCGCTTCTGCCTGCTCGTTTCGATATAATTAATCGTGTACAAAAGCGTCTGGCTTAAGTCATCATAATGGCTTCATCAGCCTCTCGTAAAGGAACCTTCATCTGTCAGCGAGGCGGCCTAACTTGTCGCTAGCTGGATTGGATTGGCTACGTAGTATGCAGTATACTTCTGCTGCACTGCTCCTCTAGCCCGGGCTAGACCGAGTGCATTGCGCTCATAAATTACAATTTATTATGACATCATTTTTTACGGATTACCAAACAGACCGAGCGGCATTCGTTGACGTTGTCGCTGCCTTCAGATGCCACATGTGCATGTCGATTTGAGGACTTTTGCTTTTCCCCCTCTGCTCGTGCCCCTTCTCTCCTGCCATGCTGCATAAATTTTCATAGCCATCGAACGAGTGTTTCCTTATGGGCCTCGTCTTGCATTGAATTGTCAGCGCGTCTACCTAGTCATAATTTAGTGCGCATATTCGTTGCCATCGCTTGACTTCATCTTCAATTTCTACCCTCATCCTGGGCAGCTTTTCCAGTGAGTGTGTGTGTGTGTGTGCGGCCTGTCAGCACTTTCGAGCTGCTATTTTATGCCTTGTGTACTCACACACACACACTTGTACGATACACTTAAGCATAATATTGGCTTTTCGCATTGCCCGCTGCTCTGATTGTCGTGTTGCTTTGAACTTCAAGGCCTGCTCCACGGCTGCTCCTGCTGCCTGGCAGCCTGTACATCCGTCGAGTCCTTACATTTAATATCATAAAATTCATGATTTATTATGGTCCATTTAGCATGCGTAGAGTGCAGGCGGTTTTCCTATAACATTGGCCGCCGGCAGTGCCCTTTTAACAAGTTTCTTCTGCCGAACACGTTGCATCCCGGGAATGCAGATTGAACTGTCATCGAGGGGGGATTTCTTCATCGGGACGGCCTTATCGAACTAAAATGTGCAAAAACAGGAATTCATTGTAAAGTGGGTAAGCAAGAAATGGAATAATGCGATACAAAGATTGATATTATATAAAGAAGATACTTTTGAAATTCCGAAAATTGCTACTAGAAGATTTCTGTTATTATTTGTGCAAATTTATTTTTAATATTCAGTGTATTATTCTATATGATGAGAATAATATTTCTTTTAAATTGCAAATTAAACGACATTACAAATGAAAATATTCTATTTTATACTTATAATCAGAGAAAACCTCATGGAATTATTTTCAAAAATCTATATAACTACTTTGTCTTACAACAGTTAAAAACACTTGTCGGCCACAAAACTGGCCTCGTTAGGGCCGCTTTTGGCTGACTTAATTGCACTACTTTGCAGGGCGACAGAACCATCAAAAACCATCACCTACCAGATCTCTGACACTCCGACTGACTGCGCCCGTTCGCCTTTGAGCTGGGCATCTCTTGGAAAATTAATTAAAAAGTGTCGCTGATGATGCCAGGGCACAGATTGCTCTGACATACGCACAACTCATTACGCAATGGGGAAGCCAACAACTTTATTACACTCAAAAAAAAAGAAGCATTTAAAACTCATTTAGAACACGCATTAAAAGAGCCAAAAGCGGAGGGCAAAAACTAAAAAGTCAAATAAAAATAGGAAACAGATGAAGACCTAAAAGATACACTAAGTACTTGAAGTGCGCGGCAATTAACAAATTTCAAATTGAGATAAGAAGGGAGAATCCACTCTATGTAGTTGCCACTGCTTCTACTGCCACACACCGAGAAGGAGTGAGGCAAATGGTCAGTCAGCTTTATGGCACGATTAAGTTGTTGCGATAACAATTTAATTTATAATGAAAGAATATCCGAGTGGACCTGCAGCAAGGACAGCAGCGACTTTGCGAGTCAAACTGGTCCAGAACATGTCGCAGCATTTGGGGCAACCAGCTGAGGATACAAATAAATCTCAAGAGCATTTTCATAGAAATACATAAAATGCATCTTTTTTTATTTTATTGTCTCCGCACTGGTATTGTTTGTCTGTGTCTCCCAGTTCCAGAATCAATTGGCTCGGCTGACCGTACCCAGTCGAACCCAATTTGAAAACCCTAAGATTGTGGTTGAAGATTGCGTGCCACACGTAGAGATTCGAATTTTCTAATGAAAGATAAATGCCGTTCGTTGACTTCGATAAATTTCCACCTGAATGAAAGGAAACCCACTGCGCTGCACCCATCGATTCCTTTTCTTCTCTTTTCTGTGCATTGTCAGCGTTTTTGATTATAATAAAAATCAAAATAAGTTGTAGTCTAGTAGACTATTGGGAATTTCCATGGAAAATGCCGCCTCATGCGAGCTGAGCCGTACAGTTAGGCAAATTGTTATATCTTCATGTGTTTTATCGCGTTTTGCTTTGATTGGTAACAATTTGTTATCTCATAATCGTAAAATTCTTTATGCACGGCATGATTTATTTATGATTCGCCGATGTCGACGGCGTCGTATAGTATTTATTTATTATTATTTAATTATGGCATAAATGCAATGCAATTATGTGCGGTATCAATTCACATTCGTTATGGATTGCAAGCCGTGTTTTAATGTGATTTTGATGGTTATGATTGAGTTGGTTGAGTTGCAGCTATAAAGCCACGGTTAGGGGCCTGTCCGAGCCGGTTTCTGTGTGCATACGTTGGAATACTTCGGCTCTCTCTCTCCCTAAATTTATACAAGTTGATCTGAAATTATGAAAATATTTTAATAAACGAATCAAGCAATTATTTGTTTAATTGTCAGCAAAGGCTTGGCAAATCGAATTGAACCATTGAAAGAGATTGCAGTTTGGCAAATTATATTAAACCATTTAAAAGATTGCATACCTTAGGCAAAGAGTTATGCACAATGTCAGCGAGTCCCAGCATTCCCATGCCTGGCACTATCAAGTATCTAAGGAAAACTGAAATATCTTCAAGGGATTGCACAAAGCAAACAGACGAAAACAATTTTCTGACTGGTTCAGCCTACCGTAAAAGAAATATTAGGCTAAAGATACGCTTTATATGCAGCGCAAAAGCAATAATCATACAGTCAGGCAGGGTATCCCGATAGCATAGACTACAATTAAGCCGGAACGAGACGCTTCTCTCGCTTTTCTTTTTACTGAAATAGTGTGCGAAAACCCTGGAAGATGCGTATTAAATGATAAGCTGAGCAGAGCGAAACACGCGCCTCACCCAGCACCCAGACAAAGTTGCAGGCCCGAGTTCACTATAATTGCAAGTTACTAGCCTTCTCTCTCTCTCGCTCTCTCCTTTTATATTCTTGCTACGATTTAAAGCAGCAGGCGCAACTAGAAATTAATACACGTGCAAATTTTGCGCCAGCAGCCATAATTATTTTCCCATTTGATTTATGCTATCAGAGTAGAGAGAGGGGCAGACAGGTAAAATACATAGTGGCAACGCATTTCCGAATCACTGGCCAAATGAGCTGAAGCTGAAGCTGAAGCTTTTGCTGCGGTCGTGGCGCTGCTTGATGCCACTAAGCTGGACCCCAAGTCGGGGCTACGCCTGAGTTGGAGTTGGAGTTGGAGCTGTAGCTGAAATCCAGCCAGGCGTATGTGTGGCAGCGGCCGCCGGTCAAAAAATTACCACACGTTGCCACACTTTGGAAACCGAAGCCAGCATGCTGGGTGTGTGCGTCTGCTTCCTTCTGCTTCTGCCAACTGACTGCTGCTGCCTCCTGCCTGCCCCTGGCTCCTGCCTGCCCGCTGCCTGCGTGAGAAAGACACCTGCCCCGGCTCGCAGCTACAGACAGACACTCGACCTGTATCTGTATCTTTAAGTTACGTTTTGTGTGCGGCTTGCCTTTGGGCTGTGTTTACACACGCATCGCTGCCCGTCGAGGATGTGCGTCTCTATCTGTCCCTCCCCCCACACGACGCCTCTCTCCACTCTATCTCTCTTCTACTCTGCTTGTCCATTTGGCTTTGAATTTTTACGCCAGCCTGCGTTCCACAACGAGTTGCAAATACAGCTGCGTATCCGTATCCGTCTCCCAGTGCGTATCTGTATCCCTTTCGGCGCGACTTGCAGACGCGCATCATCGCTTGACTTACCTAATGCCAGTTGACACCCATTATGCACAGATCCCCGTCGAGCTACGCACGCAAATTTGACTTAAGGCCACGTCTTGACCTGCGCGACTAATTCGATTAGAAGCGACGACGCAGATACATTTTGATGGGGCTATAAGTATAAAATAATTAACATAGATATACAAATTGAGTGGGGAAAATAATAATAATAATATAAAAAACTAATTCAAATAATAAAAATAAGTAAACCTTTAAATTGTATACTTCTGATTGATTGAATTGAAATATGATAGAAATCTGCATATAGTAAGCCTCTATGCGTTTGCCAAAGTTGAAAGTTGTAACTCGGCTATGAAACACAAATGAGCGCCTTGCGTGGCTCGTGGGCGTGGCATGCACAACTTGAAACTAGCTTAAGCTGCGTGTGGCCTACAGAAAGCTGTACACCAAAATTGCTGTCTCTAGCTTTTATAACAACTGAGATCTGCGTGTTCAAACAGACAAAAAAATGGAAAATCAATAAAAAAATAAAATAAATTTAAATTGTTTTGATTAACTAATTTTACTCTAAAAGAATTCAAACTAAAATTCGATATACTACTGTTAAAAGCCAATTCTCGGCTTATTGACTTCACGCTTCCCATAGCAAATACTTATCGGCTCGTTCGATCACTTATTTAACGATTTGCATATCTGCTGCTTTACCGGAAAACTCAAATCACAAACAGATGTGGTATTTATGCGAACGACTGCGATCCTGGAATGCCCCTAACATCCGTTGGGTACGCACAATCTGCCTCGTGGTGCTGCCATTGTAATTGCTTTGCTCATTTAATTTCTCGCGCATAATTTATGCAAAATTATCAATGAGATTTGTTTGGACAAAACAGGAAAAGCGAAGGCAGGCAGCAAGGAAGAGAGGATTGTTTACGTATGCATGGAAAATCGGCGAGACAAGCCGACGCTGCCACATGCCAAAAATAGCCAAGAAAAAAGAGGAAGGGAAAAGAGTAGGAAAAAAACTGACATGCAGCGAATATAATCTATGAGATACGCATATCGCATTTGAGTTATCTGCAGAGCGAGGCAAAAACAAATCATGTGCAACGCTGCAACTGCAACTTGATATGCGAGCAGCCTCGTCTTGCCACGGCCTGATCAGACTGGCCAACCTGGTCGTCGCCGGCAACGTCTTGGCCGGCAGCGTCATCATCGCGATAAATGCCGCCTGATAAATGCGTGTCGCAGTCAGGCACAGACAATGCGGAGACACATGTTTGCATAAGGCATGGCACAAGGATCGGGGCAGCGTAGCCAGGCAGCGTCTCACTGGACACATGGACACATGTAACATTCAAAGTGTTCACAGGCCTGAGGATTGCATTGCGTGATCGGTCTTAAGCTTCATTTCGCTGTCGCTGTGCTCTGTAGCAAATCTATCTCTAAGATTGATTATAATCGGTAGTCAAGTGTCCAGGTTGGGCTCGTCTGGACTGGCCTGCTGCCGGCCATTTATGGCCCCGGCCCGGGCAAATTATAATTTATGAAGTCTGTCTGCCGTATCGGCTTGCACTTTGCGTGACCCTGGCCCTGTCGTTGGCATAAATGTATCTCACAGATACACACAGCAAAGCACGGACTGCCAGCCACATGCTGGCTTCACATGGCACTGCATCATCAACAAAATTTCATATTTTGACAGCACGTTAACGTCATTTATTAATTGAATCCGATGTTAATGTGCCCCCAAGACATTCTCTCCCGAACGAGCTAATTATCCGTAGCTCTCCTGTGGTCATTTTTGTTTTTGTTTTTTAGTTGGAAAACCATCGATGGCGCCAGTCTGTTTTGGTTTTCCATTTCGTTGGAATTGCTCAAGGTTTGAACTTAATTTCTATCTGGTTGGGGGCAACCCCATGCGAGTGGTAAAAGGCATGTTGTGCGGCCTCTAATCGGAATTTCGAAATCTAAGTTTCTCCAGAGCAGCATCTACAGTTTCACACTGAAATTATCAGTTTCGTAGCATCAGTCGGACAGTCAGGCAGGTGTGTGTGTGTGTGTGAGTGTGTGTGTGTAGGCAGCATTCTCTATGAGTCACAGTTCAACGGAAAAGAAAAGTGTGGGTTGGGCTGGTACCGGGTTTGTTTATGGGCGGAACTTCGGAAAGAAAGTGAGTTCTTCAACCTGCCAAAGATGAGTTAAGCATCTAGATCTTAGACACGGGAATATGCAAAGTGGTTGCTATTAAGGCCTGAGCTGACTGGGATCGATTACAAATCGATTACAAGATTTATCGTTTCTTATTTAAATGCTAAGTTCCGGGAAGGGAAATCTATAGTGCTATTCAAATGGTTGACTAAAACTATAAATGGTTTGAAGCTTAGATGATAGCTTAGCTGATCTTAAAGCCTTTAATATTATTATTTGTTAGGGGAAGCGATATATTGTAATGCTGCTGAGCTTAGATCTTTTTCTTATGAATCATAAGATATTTCCATGACGATTACACTTATCTCTTTGATTTCAAGTAGGTTGCCTTCGGGAGTCTTTTCATAATTAAACAAAACTTGAATTTAGTTTAGTTATAATCTCGCAAGTAAGTTCTAAAATAAAAAGGTTATATTCAGAATTACTCTCAAGGTAGGTCTCTTACTGTTTTTACCAAATTTACATTAAATACTTATCACAATATCATCTGTTCAGTTTTCTCCAAAACTTGCTGGGTTCTTATAAATTTCCACTTTCGGCAGCGTTTGATTTGAACTTATCAGAAATTCCCTACAATATTAACAGCTTACAGTGTGCACTGCAAGTCTATTTACCTTCGTTGGGTTCTGCGTTCCCTCGGCGCACTTGATGATGCTTTCCCAGTTCCCAGTTCCCAGCCAGCAATGCATTAGCAAAGCTCAAACACAGCTTCAATGGTTCGACAAAAGGGCCGAGAGAAATATCATCGCAAGTCAGCAGACGGTCAGCTACCTTTAAGCACACACACACGCACACGCACACCGGCAAATTGCTAGAAAGAGAAGCAGCTGGAGCGTGCGAGTGAGAGGCAGAGGCAGAGCTGTGTGTAATTGTAGACGAGTTGTAGGTACACATATAAATGGTATGGGGCAGGGTATTTACTTACTTTTCATGCCATCGATTTAAACTTAACCTTTACCGGGCCAGGCAGGGCTGGGCAGGGTCGGGTATGGTCCGGGGTAACAACACTAGGAACACTACGCACACTGTATAGGCTCCATTGTACCACTGTACGAGGTCTTTGGTCCATTGTGTGCTCACTTCCGTTGCTGCGTTTTTGTATTGTCAGAGCCTTCCATCGTCTTCGTCTCGTTGCATTTAACGCTCATTTTTTGATTCATTATTTATTGTGATTTCTCTAAAAACGAGTAGCAGCAGAGAAAGAGAGATAGTGGAAGAGGGAGAGGCAGAGCGAGAGAGAGGACGACTTTAGAGCCGAGAAAAAAAGTGTGAAGCGAAATGAGAAGCCGGCAAGAAGCACAATGCCGAACAATGGCACAATGAGACTTTTTCCGGTTGGCCCCTTACAGGGCCGAGCCCGGACCTGATCCGGGGCCAAGGAAACGCTCTGCCTCGCTTCTAACCGTCTAACTGGCCCTAGCACATTTGGAATATGATTAATTGCAAGTCAATTGATATTTTATTGGCTGCAAGACAATGAAGCTGTAGCAAATGCGCACTGAGATTGCGGAAGTTGCATTTAACATGGTTCACAGAGAGGCAGAGCCGAGCTGGGCGACCGGAACTGTCTCCGCTTCTGCTTCTAGGATTGTAACTGGGCTTGTTAAAATGTTTGCCTAAATGCTGACAAATGGGCCTGGACGCAGCGACGGCAGCTGAAATACATGTTCAAAGTAGCCGACCAACTAGACGGACGGCCGGACGGACTGACGGACACGTCGGACTGGCGGTCGTCGCGACGAGCAAACATCGATTCTTTTTTTTCTTACTTTTTTCTGTATGTTTTTCCGCCTTTATTTGTTGGCCTAAACCCGTTGCAACTAACAAGTTTCTTGTTAAGACAACGGCTCTAATAAACCAACAACAGCGTGGAGAAGGAGGAGGGGGAGGAGTAGGAGGGAGCGGCTCACGGCTCACGGCTCGCGGCGCATGCGCAGCCAGCTGCAATGATATTTACACAGTTTACAAAAAGAGTTAGAAATATTAGTGGAGAGTGTTTATATACAGGGTTGTACAGGAAAATACACTAAAAGACTTTGAAAGGTCCACTGTAGATAAAATATGTATACCCTTATATAATAATGTTTAAAAAAATACAATTTAAAATTCAAAAAACGAAATAAAAACTTGCATCATGCAGCGTAGAACCAATAAAATATTAATAAATTAATGCTTATCTTAAACAACCCATTAGGAATAATAACTCAACAAATAAAAAAATTAAAAGTAACTTATAAAACACTTTATAAGTTTTAAGTTTTTTTATGTAAAACTGAAGAAAAGTACAAAGGATTATAGAACTCTACAAAAATATAAAAATATAATAATATAAATATAAAATGTAATAATATAAAATAATATATGAAAATTTGCTAAATAATAGTCGGAATACTAAGAATTATAAAAAAAAGTATCATGGATTTTTTAAGCCACATACAGATTTTGAAGCACAGTTATTAAAATGCTTTTAACTTTCATTGAATTCTTTATACACAGACTTTACAACAATTCACATCTTTCAAAAACATTACGCTAATTCAAAACAACTAAACAGATGTTCAGTTAGAGTCTCCCCCATTACAGGGTATGTACACAATGCATATGCTAGCTTGACTGACATGTCATTTTCGATGGATCGTTGGCCACTCTAAACGTTCCCATAAGTTACCTCGGCCCTCGTGTTGTTGTGTCTGTTTGTCTCGTTGTTGTTTGGTCAAGTGTTGTTGCCGTTGGCTTGACTGCATTTTAGCCCATTGTGGCATGCATTGTAGCATATGCAACGGTAGTTGTGTTTTACCTAATTACACACGACTGACTCCCCGAAAAATCTCTCTAATTGCTTAAGTGCTTTTAGCATTTCACTAAACAATTCCCAAGCAAACATTGCCCAGTTGCCAGTTATATTCTCCCCACTGTGCCACAGTGAGAAGAACTTGCGTCAAATGTTGTTAAAATTTATTGCCAAGAACTTCTCACACATTGTCGCCAATTGAAAGTCCCGTCGAATCTGACGTCGCTTTAGTTGCGATTGCCCTCCTCCCCCCTGCCCACTCTACCCGCTTCCTCTCCCCACTCGATGTGTAACGTGAGACCTCAGACTCACATAAAAGTAAACAACACACACCTGCTGCAACAACTATTTGTGGCATTAGATTTGGATCTAAGTGGGGTGACTGACGGCGTTGCAGTTCTCTTTTTCGTTGGTTTTTTCTGCTTTTCCGTTTTTTTTTGGTTTATGCAGCACGGAAATTGTGCAAAGTTTTATGGAGCGAGCTGTAATTAGTTATGAGACAGTTGTTTCCCATGTGGCAAGTAGCAAGTGGCAAGTGGCAAGTGGCATGCGGCATGCGGCAACCTGCTGCTGTTGTCATTAAGCCTTAATTGCAGCAACCTTTCCGTTGCGCTCTGCTTTGTAGCCAGAAACTTTCTAAAAATAAAACAAATCTTTCTAATTTAGCTGTCAAAATTGAAAGATTGAAGTTTATTAAGAGATCTCGATTAAATGTTGATTAAATTTGAAAATTCTGTAACACTTTATTAAAGATAGTTAAGAGTTGAAATCCGATTCAAATGAATCGATAAAGTTGGCCTATATTTGTTTATTTTATACAAGATCCTACAAATTTGAACTCATTTATAGAAACTGATTTAAAAACTCTGAAATATTTCTAGACTAAGATTTTTATGTACGAACTTGCTAAAGATGGACTTTTCAACTTATAACGAGATTATAAGACTATAATTAATAATACAAATATCAAATTAATATTTTACTATATTTGCGCAATAATTTACTGTTCTAATTTCATAGACAGTATACGAAAAGTTTTAGGCATAAAATTGTTTGTACTTATTTAGAATATCCTTTTTTACATGTAAATTTCTAATAAATATAAATGTCAAATCTACATTAAAACCTGTTGAGGCTCAGCTACATGTATCTAAACAATTGCATACAATCTTAATAGAGACTGCCCGATGGATAAATGAAAAGTCTGTGATTTATAAGTCAAACATAAACAGAATTATCAAAAAAGCAAAGACATTTTCGATTTTGCCGTTCTACTTGGATTTTCCGTATTTATTGCATTTCAATTTAAACTCAGATGAAATAAATTACTTGGCACCCGCACGACGTTGCTGACCACAAGGAGTTGGGGGAGAGAGACACAACGATTTTGGGGATTGCAAACAAAAATAATTATTGGTTACAGTGTAGGGAAATGAAAGGCACATGCCAGGCGTAGATCTAGATACATTTGTAACACACACACGCACACATGCGCACACACACAGATTCACATTGCAGAGGCAACTAATATTTTGCATACTTGAACAAATATTCGGAGATGGTAAAAATATGCGTGCTATGTGGCCGGGCGGGGCGGTCGGAGAGAGAGAGAGAGAGGGAGAGCACCGAAAAACTACCGGCCCCACTGTGCACCCCTTTGTCGTAACATGTTTCGGCACGATTCAGCATGTTGGCACAAAGTTATGGCCATTTATAGTTGATTTTCTTGTTGTCACAGTTGTTGTGCGTGCCTGTGTGTGTGCGAGCGTGTGTGTAAATAGTTTAACGGTCTCTGCATGCTGCGTTTCTCTCTCTCTCCCTCTCTGCACTGCTCAGCTCGGTTATAACTCAAAAATGCATCGAACAAACCGATGAACGTTTGGGCATGTCCCAAGTATCAAATGACACTATAAATAACTATTCGCCCCGTGGTTTGGTGCATTTATGCTGAAAAACCTTTTTTTCAGCCTTTTGCAGCACTTGAATATCTCTTTTTTAACACTTTACGAGGCAACTCTATTGAAGTTGTTTTAAATTACCATTACGTCAAGTGCAAGTACTGGCATAGTATCTATTACGCCTGGCGGGAGCATGTACCACGAGTATAGCGCTCTAAGTGTTACATTTAAATAAACCTCTTAAGTGTTTTCTTGATTTTTGTGTGCTGCGTGTTGGCTTTTATTTGCCATGCATTTATAGCTAAATATATATGGTATATAGCTAGTAACTTCTACATAAAGTGTAGCCAAAAAGCCGCTAAATTACGCGCGAGCATGCCAGTTTTATGCACTTAGCGCGCAGCATGCTCGTCCCTCGACCAACGTGTTGATGGCGCAGTCAGGCCTCAACTGCGACTCACGTGCAGCAGCAGCGGCAGTAGCCGTGCTCGCACGCTCCGCTCTCTCGCTCTCTCTCTTTGTCTCTCGCGCGCGCAACATAGATAAATGAGTGAGTTTCCTTTTTGAGTGAGTTCTCGCTCCAAACCGGTTTGTGTGCTCTCAGCAGCAGCCTGCCAGCTGCGTTATCTGAGCGCGCTCACCCGCACGCTCTCTGGCTTTCGTTTGCCTGCCACACACACTCTCTCTCTCACTCGGCCTCTCTTCGCTCACAATGCAAGGCCGCGTCGTGTAATATTTACGCCTGCCTGCAGCTGCCGTCGTCGGCGCTGCTGCTTCGCTGCCTGAGCCAAAAACACTCGCACCGAGGTATCGTTAGTGCGCAAGGAACTCTAGAAAATCAGTGTAGTTCGTTGCCTCGTCGTGTTCGGTTGTGTACAGCAAGCCCAGCACCGACTGTTCTGTTACTCTCGCACGCTCATTGCGAAAATAACGTAAAACACGTATCCAAAATATACAAACGACAACAACTTGAAGCGTGCAGCAAAGCGAGCCACTGGATTATCGCGCACGATTTTCAAAAATAAAACAAAACACACTACAAAAATATACAAATTATTTTAATTTGAAACACAAAAACATACACAAAACCACAAAAAAGTTATGAATTGGCTAAATAAAAAATTTATTAGCTGCATGTGAAATTTTCAGTTAAAAAAGTGCAGTGAAATTGGCTACAAAATAAAAACAGCTACAAAATATACAAAACACAAAACGAATTTTTTAATTTGCTTATAATTTATAATTTTGAAACGAGCTGCCAACTTCAACAAATTGTTGCTGCGCGCATTTCAAAGATCAAAAGGTAAGTTGAGTTTGTGCTGAAGTTAAGAAAAGTGTTCAGAAAAGAAAAGTACAGAAATTCTGAAAAGTGCAACAAAATATAGAAATTCTTGTTTAAAAAAAAAAATGAATTCATTAATTGAAATACTTCCTATAGTTAACAGTTTCAAACTTTTGCAGTAGGAAAAAATGAGAGTTTCTTAAGTGAATCATAGAAAATAGGCCGCATTTTATAGAAGCTTTCGAAACTGTTTTTAGCTAGCAAATTAATGAAAATATACTGCATTTTTTAATAGGAAAATATCGAAATAAACATTTTTTTTTCATAAACTACCAAAAATATAAAAATTAGAAGCTCAATAAAATGAACAAACTCAGCAGAGTTAATTACAGTAAATATTACAATAAAAGATACAAATTCCATATAGATATTTAGTAGCTAGAGCTCTATAAATACAGCAAATATTTCCCCATCGTGGCGAGAACTCTTAAAAATAGCTGCATAATGACAAACATAGTCTAATGATTGGTTTCTCTTGCACTCCCTTTCCTCAGCAACAGCAACATGGACAACTAAGGCAAGCCCCAAACACGCACACACACACAAACACAACACACAAACACACAAAGGAGAAGACAAACGAAATTAACCACAAGAACGAACGAAGCAGAGTGCGACGCTAGAAGGCGCCAAACGAGCTGAAGAAGGAAGGAGAAGAAAAACAACATGGCCGAACTGAATCAGTTGATCTGCATCTGCCTCGTGATCATCAGCTGGACGAGTAGTCCGGTTGCAGGATTGGCCAATTGCCCGCCCGGCTGCCAGTGCGATGATAATACGCTGGTTGTGCAGTGCGGCGAGGGGCAGCTGGATGTGCTGCCCATTGCATTGAATCCATCGATACAGCGCCTGGTGATCAAGAGCAACAAAATCAAAACGATCGATTCATCCATACAATTCTATGCGGAGCTGACGTTCCTGGATCTGTCGCAGAATCATCTGATGACCATACCGCAGCGTACCTTCGCCTATCAGAAGAAACTGCAGGAGGTGCATCTGAATCACAACAAGATCGGCCAGATCAGCAACAAGACTTTCATAGGTTTGTCGGCCGTGACGGTGCTGAATTTGCGCGGTAATCTCATCTCGGAACTGCATCAGGGCACCTTCTCGCCGCTGCTGAAGATCGAGGAGTTGAATCTGGGCGAGAATCGCATTGGTTATCTGGATCCCAAGGCCTTCGATGGGTTGAAGCAGCTGCGTATCTTGTATCTGGACGATAATGCACTCACTTCGGTGCCCGATCCCGTCATCTTTCAGGCCATGCCCAGTCTGGCTGAGCTGTTTCTGGGCATGAACACGCTGCAGACCATACAATCGGCTGCTTTCCAGGATCTGAAGGGTCTAACGCGTCTGGAGTTGAAGGGCGCCAGCCTGCAGAACATCTCCCACGACAGTTTCCTTGGCTTGGAGGAGCTGCGTGTGTTGGATTTGTCGGATAACCGTCTGGCCCGCATTCCCTCGGTAGGTCTGAGTCATCTGGTGCGCCTGGAGCAGTTGTCGTTGGGTCAGAACGATTTCGAAGTCATCAGCGAAGCTGCCTTTGTCGGCCTGAAGCAGTTGAAGCGTCTCGACATCAATGGAGCTCTCCGCCTGAAGCGTGTCATGGCCGGTGCCCTTGCAGCCAATGCTAATCTCGAGTATCTGAATCTCTCGTCGAACAAAATGCTCGTCGAGGTGCAGGAAGGTGCGCTCAGTGGTCTGCCCCATTTACGTCATGTTGTGCTCAAGGCCAACGCGCTGACCTCCCTCGCTGAGGGTCTATTCCCCTGGAAGGATTTGATTACACTGGATTTGTCCGAGAATCCGTTGTCCTGCGATTGCCGTGTCATGTGGCTGCGTAACCTGCTGATTGCCAAGAATGCCACCAGCCAGGAGGAGCAGCCCATGGAGCTGCTGTGCGAGTTCCCCGAGCGTCTGCGTGGCGAAGCACTCAAGCATCTGAATCCCACACTGATGGGCTGCTCGCACACGGATCCACGCAAGCAGGCACTGATTGGAGCGCTTCTCGTTGGTTCCGCCGCCACCATAACCGCTGTGGCTCTGGTCATCTATCGTTGCCGGCACAAGATTCGCGAATATCTCAAGGGAGGACTGTGGGGCAACTCGGCGCTGGGACGCAAGGAGCGTGAATATCAAAAGACCTTCTGCGATGAGGACTACATGTCGCGTCTGCCGCATCATCCCTGCTCCTTGGGCATTCACTCCACCTTTCCCAACACCTACACGGCCCCGCACCAGGTGAGCGCAGCCGCACCCCCGCCGCATCATCACTACGGCATGTGCCCCATGCCCATCAACGACCTGAACTCGTTGGAGGCACAGCACAAGTTCCAGCAGCTGCAGGTGCCCATCACATCCACGCTGATGCACGAGAAGAAGCTGAACAACAACAAGAGTCTGGCCACGGGCAGCATCGATGACAGCGCCAACTTTGTGCTGCACATGAAGACCGCAACGATGGGACGCGAGCAGATCGCTCAGCAGCAGCAGCAGATGCAGCAGCAGCAGCAGGCTGCAGTGGCACAGCAGAGCATGCAGCAATCCAAGCTGAATCACTACACCAAGCCGCAGTTCCTGGGCGCCGCCACTGCTGCCGTGGGCGACTCCTGCTACTCGTATGCGGATGTGCCCATGGTGCATGCCGCGCCGCAGCAGCTGCGCATCACACACGAGCACTTCAAGCAGCAGCAGCAGCACCTGGAGCCACGTGACTTCGACCACGATGCGGCCAACAGCGAGATCATGGATCCCAACTACATCTACAGCAATGCGCATTACTCGGTGCCGCTGGAGCAGCTGGGACGCAGCAAGACTCCGACGCCGCCGCCGCTGCCACCAGCGTTGCCACTGCGCAACGGACTGTGCGCCACCACGGGGCGACGTTCGTTCCAGCACAAGGCGAGCAGCACAAACGGCAGCGCCGGCTCCGGCGCCGGTGCCAGCACCATGCGTCATCAGTTCACCCACTGATCCGCGGAGCACTATCGTCGCCGGCAGCTGAGCATCTACGCTTAGGAGCGATCTCCCCCCGGAGCCCCGGCCCCTCGTTGTCAACTGTGATGCCAAACTCTGTAAAAGCAAACCCCCGCCTAACACCTCCACCTCCAGCAGCCCCGAGAAAATGTGAAAAAATTGTAGGTAGAGGAGATCATCATGCTCTAGAGATCGTAACTCCTCAGTTAGAATGAAATTCATAGAAAGAAGAGAAACCAATCGCAAGGGAAAATCATATTATTTTTGTCGAATTTCATGTGTAAACCATATACGATATAGCTTACGATACGATACAGTTAACTATCTCTCTCTCTCTCGATATTCTACTGTATATATCAGCACCGATCAAACTCGAACTCGATCTCTGGCACCCTACTCTAACTGAATGTCTTGCTACTACTATTTTTTCATTCAACAACAACAAGAGGAAACAGATAAAGCAAATTGTATTTATTTAGCACGTAAGCGCGTAACTGTACTTAGTATTAGTAAGAAAAATTGTACTATATTCGATACGAGTTAGGATGGAAAACCCAACAAAGCACTGAGAGTCACCTAGTAGGTTTAATTTACATATAAATTTAAAAATTTAAATTATGCTAAGCCATGACTATGTATGTATTAGTTAGTGAAAGAAATTTATGCAAATTTAAGCGAATATCGTAAAAAAAAAAAATATATATACTATATGCAAAAGAGGAAACTACTCTACTGAAAAATACACACAAACCAAACTATATACAACACTCGTTTTTATTCAATTGCGAGCGATGAGCTTGCAACTTTGCTTCAGGTGGCAGGTGGCAGCTGCACGAGAAACAAAAAAAGGGGTGTCTGTGCCCAGTTTGTGTGTGTGTGACGCATTGAATTGAAAACTATGCACGCACACTTGGCCTATCCGCCTCTCGCTCTCGCTCTCGCTCTCTATCTCCCACTCAAGCTGTCTATCTGCGGCTGTCGCTCGGCTGTGCCTCAACTGCAGATCGTATCTGCGAGATACACGGTACACGCTTCGGTGGCAGCGCCAGGCAAAAGTTTCGTCGCAGCTTGTTGCTGCTATTGAATAATAGCGCATTAATTTTACTTTTTCTCCACTGACTTTTAATTAAATTGAAAGTCACAACTTGCAGCATGCGTACTACCGAGAGTGTTTTTTATACCCGCTACACGTAGCCGAGTAGGGTATACCAAACTTAAACTAAATCTATAGAAACATAAAAGTTTCATTTTTGCTGTGTACAACAATTATAACCAACAAAATGAGATCTGAAGATTTAATTGAGATAGAATAATAAATATAGCAGTGATTTAAGAAATATTTTTCTTTTTTGCTCTGTACAATAGTTCAGACCAAGCAAACTACTTCAATAAATTTTAGTAGGATCGTATAATAAATATAAAAGTTATTAAAACAATAATTTTGCCAGTCGGGTATATTGCAGTCGCACACTACCGAACTTAGCTTTCTTACTAATTTTTTTCTCTTTTGTAAAAGGAAAATGTCGCCGCGCATAAAGCCAAAAGGCAAATTGACATACGGCAAAAAGCTCGACGTCGAGTTGTCAACGGCAAAGTGCAGGGCCGAAGGTAAGTGTACTCATATGTTGTACAGCTACATATGACATAAATATATTCTATGTATATATTTTATATACATTCCCATTTGTTTGTTCGCTCATACTTGCAGCATAATTACAGTTGCTTTTTGTGACAGAGAAAGATTCGTGAAACTGATTAAAAACTTTCGCACTGCATGCAAATTTATCCAATTGAGTTTTTTTACTACATAAAATTTCAATATAGTTTTTGCGAGAGATGCTACAAGTTCAGACTTAAATCAGTAATTTAATGGAACTTTTAGGGAATATTTAATCCGTTTTTAAAGAGTTTTTGTTAGTTGAATTAACAAAATCCTAAAGTAATATTATAGCCATATTTGCTCGAGATTATTATTTACATAGAACCATATTTCTTGCCTGTTCAGCTGACCATCAGACCTCCACCCCCCTCGACTACTGTCTCATTTAACCCACTTTGCCACGCTACCTTGAAAGCAAAAGGTCGACAGTTGCGCCGTCGAACAATAAGAAATGCCACTAAGCCGCTCATTTAAGTTACATTTAAGATTTTCCATTGTGCTATATCATACTACATAGGTCGGTGGTATACCATATACCACTTTCGGGCAAAAACCTTAACCACATTTTCAGACTTGATGTTGCTTAAGCCTCAATCAAAGCTCGGCACGATTCGGTTTACATTAGGGCCAAGTCTCAGGTCTCAGGGAGAATGCAACTGGAAAAAATTGTAAAGAAATACGAGAGAAAAAAATGAAAAAAAAAACGTTGAAGAAATCTTTGATAATCTACAACAATTTCAAGCCAAATCATTTGGCGGTTAACGGCTGATACAAATAACCAAAGGCCAAGCCTATTTATGCAATTAAGAAGTAGACTCGCGTAAGAAGCGAATAAACGAGAGAGAAAAAGAATAAGAAAAAAGTAAAAATCAGAACACAAGTACTATGGGGCATGTAGTACTATAATAACAATAAATAAATAACAAAGGTAAATAGCGGGAAGGCGAAGCTCCTCAACAATAAAAGAGCTACGAGTTGCGGTACTTAAAGTAGCATTTCAAGAATCCAACCCAGTCGAGTCGAGTTCAGTTGAGCCAAGTCGAGTTGGGAATCAAATTCATCATCAAATTTCGATTAAAAGGCGCGTGGTGCCCCCAAGGGGCCAACGGCCACAGTGAACAGACCCAGTCCGATTCAGAGTCACAGTCACAGTCACAGTCAACTGTGTAGAGTCATTCGCACTATTCAAGCTTCATTAGGAGCTAAAGTAACGAAAACATTTTGATTTCGATCATTACAATTTCCTTTCATGCGACCAGGCCCCAGACCCCAGACCCCAGACCCACGACCAGTTCAGTCGAGTGAAAGAGCTACCGAGCGGGTTTCAGTTACCCCCCTGTGTCCCGGGCAAGGGAGCAACTGGTACTGGGACTGGCACTGAGAATTTGGCCTGTGTTTGCATTAAAGGGTTACTGGATCAAGCCGCAGAACCGGCCACGAACGTAATCATTAATTCCCCAAAGCTCAGACAACAACGCCTGATGCTCTCAGATATGATGCCGATACATTCAAAGATTGTCGGGGGCTTTTCGTTTTTTTTTCTCGGTTTTTTTGGGGCAATTCTGACAGTCCGGCATTCAGAATACAAGCAACAACCAAGCTGAGCCGATAAAGAAGGGCAACACAGTGTGCTCAGGGCGGTAATTATGACGAGCCATGGTCGAAAAATATTGGATTCATTGTAATGCGCTCGAGAGAGAATTCGGATTGGGGCACACACTGTGTGTGCCCCCGTCGCAACTGGCTGCTGCTGCTGCCTGCCACTGCCTGCGCCGCTGATTGCATGATGACCATGTTGAAAATGCTCATTAAAGGTACTTCAGAAATTAAAGCACTTCACAATTGTGTTTACGGGCAGGTTAACGCGCCTCCGCTTTCGATTTGACGCGCTATTTATCAGCCGTTGTTATCTATCGACGAGGAATCCGAGCTGAACCACAAAACTGGCGAACTGGCGATCTGGCGGCGCGGGGCAATTAAGTTGAGCGTGCCGCGATTTGGGCCAAGCCTGAGAAGGGGGCGTCTTGACGCCGCCGTCACTGAAAGATCTTCAATTTCTTTCTTTCTCTTTGAGAGGTCGAGGTTCAGCTGGGAGGGAGATTGAATAAAAGAGCTAGCTAAAAATGGAAATTGCTTTGATTTTGGGCGTAGCTTTGCGGGGAAAGTGGTTGAAGCGATGGCTTTCTAAAGGTGCTTGGAAAACCTTAATAAATTTTTATATTATTTACATATTTTCTAGAATTATTTATAATATTTGTTTAACAATCTGAGAACTGTTTTCAAAGACATTGAACATTTTTAATATGCCTCACAAAACTATTCCAAGTAATTTATTGCATAATTCATAACAATATGAATAAATATTCCCTTTAACTCTTCTCTTTGTATTTAGTTAACATCATTTGAATCCGATTTACATTGTTCAAAAGAATAAGAAACACAAAAAAACATTTAAAATCGCATTCTTCAGAATTTCAAAAGCCTATTTAAAGTTCTTACCGATATTGCTAATTGATTCGAATTGATAAAACGTGTTCTGCGTTTCTGCCAACACGTTGTAAACAAGCTCTAAAATGGTTTATAGATTTCTATACAGCTTTAACTTAATGGGTGTATACAATTTATTTAAATTTGTTGCGTATTGGTGGCACTTTCAGCATTGTGCAAAAACTTTACTCTCATTGTAATCTCCTCTCAGCTAACGATGTATTTGTTGCAGTTCCGGTCGGGTTTGAATTTCTGCCTGTAGACACAGGTAAAACCGTTGCGAGGGGCGTGAAAATGCTCGGCCGCAAGACCTCGGCAGATGGGCAACAACTACAACGACACCAGGAATAGCAACAGCCCATAAACTGTCCGCTGAAACGACAATTTTCATTTGACAAAATTGTATCTTTGGGTTTTTTGTTACACCTTACAAAGACGATCGGCGCAACAGAGCGACTCTCGCAGACCCCGTGCGGAGCGCCATGAAATTTCCCAACAATGGTTTAGCACTTTGTCCCGCTGAGCGGAGCGACCGTGACGCGTTCACAGCATGGGCTGTGGGTCCAGGGCAATGATGGGCTGGCTGGCTATGGTCGTAGGTCTGCTTGGGTATCTGTGAAATGTGAAATTGTGTACGCACATTAATTTCTCATCATTGGCATTGGCAGTTAGACACAAGGTTGGGTAGGTTAGGGTAGTGCAGGGCAGGGTAGTCGGACTACCGCTGCGTATTAATGGAAATGTTATAAGAGATTAGAAGGCAAAGAGGAGATACAAGCAGCGCGAAGAAGAAGATACAATTGCAACTGTTTGTGTGATTTTAATGCGAATTTTTATGCTCTGGTCATACAATCGGTATTTACGGCAGATTCGGTTGCAGTTCCCTCGACAGCACCAACAATAACAGTTTGTTTTTGCCTAGAGAGAGAGATAGAGAGAGAGAGAGAGGCCCTTTTCTGGGAGAAAGGCGTGCGCTACCTAAATTCGGCTCATTATGGGCGATCTCATTGTTCGATCAGGCAGATTTTCGTTTTGCCTTTTTCTGCGTCCTTGGGAGACTTTCTCGAGGTAATCCATATCAGCTTCCAGTTCTGAGCAATAACGAGTAATTGTCTTCGATTGTCGACTTTATGAGGCATAAAATGATATTATTTATGCATTTCATACAAAGCCTCAGGGATTATAATTTCGTTACCTAATATGTGAGATGGTTTCGCTTTCATCGAACAATTTAAAACAGATTCCTAAGTGAGTTCCTCGATTTCTCGTCAAAATTTACAGATTTCATTAAAATACTTTGATTCTACACTTTCTAGCAATAACAGCTTCCCTTCAGTGTTTAAATACTCTGAAGTTATTTATTATTTAAGGTGTACCAGCCTTTTTTATTTGTTATCATGACCCTTTGACCTTTATTAACGAAACTGTTCTACTTTGAACACTCTCCCTCGCAGCTCGCAGTACTTATTAAAGCGCGTACTTCAGAGAGAATTATTTTTCCCCGTACTCAATAACTGCAGCAGCAGCGACAGCAACAACTACAACAACAACAACTGCAACAGCAGCAATAACAACTGCAAGAACAACATCCACAGCCATAATAACGACAAGAGCGCTGCGCGTTCACTTATAAATGCAATTTTCTGATAAAAGCAAAAAAAAAAAATTAAATAAAAAGGGAAGAGAGAAGAGCACACAACATTTTTAATTAAATAATTATTATAATTGTTGTTGTAGTTTAAGAAGATTTCCCCATTTTCATATTTCACATTTGCCCACGAGAGAGCGCGAGATATTTCGCCTTGCTTAATGGCAAAAAACGCGCATAAAAAAGTGAAAATAAAAAATATAATTATGCCAAAAAATATATAAACCAACAAAGTAAACGAAATGAGCCTGTGTGGGTGTAAGTGTGTGTGTGTGCTTTCTGTCTGCCGGCAACTTGAAATACAAATTTAAATTGCATTGGGCTACTCAGTGCGTGGGGAATACTCTAAAGAATTTGCCTGTGAATGATGTAAAATGATATTGCACCTACAATTAATGCTAATAATAATTGTGAATGTTCTATAAAATATAGAAAATATGCTTATAGTACGAAATAAATTTAATATATAAAATTAAAAGCCAACAGCATCTAATGAAATAACTTTATGTCTCGCATATGCATTGAACTCGCATTTTTATAGAGTATCCAGGCAACATCTGCAGCTGGTGCCGTTGGCAAATAAATGCATGTAAATCTGCGCCAAAGTACCGACCCTTAACATCCTCACATGCAGCAGCAGCAGGTGCAAACCGCAACCCGAGCCCCATAAAGAGCCAACCGAGCACACAGCAACAGAGACAGAGACGGCGACTGACGGCAGAGACAGCAACAGGGCCACAACCAGTGGCCCAGGTGGAAGGTGCTGCCGACCAAGCTGACTTCGCGGCGGACAGACAGACAGACAGACGCCCGTAACCGTTAACGCGCTGTGTACTCTATGCGCAATTCGCGTAATAATGTTAAATTGTTTTTCAATTATTTTATAGGCTATGGCAATATTTATTTTAATTAAAAACAAATACGAGCCACACACACACTCAGACGGGAAACCAGAATCCGAGCCGGCAAGCAATACCTCGCCTGGACCACACTCATCAGCATCGTGTTGCGTTCCCGTGTTGTTGCTCTTTTGCACATTGCATAAAAAAATACACGCATGCAAACGCCGACAACAACAATAAAGAGAAAACAAGCTGAACCAGTTGCCAAAACAAGCAATATGACAAAGCTACAATACACTAACATGCTACCTAAAGAAATAATATGATTTATACAATTCATTTCAAGAAATCTTAAAAACTATAGCATCATAAAGCTGCTATTGCAAACAAATTGATAAAACTAATAAAACTCTTTACACGCCCTTTCTATAATATATGCGTATTGGATGACATCAAGTTAGAGTATAACGCCAAAGCTAAACGAAAATTTGGTTCATTTGCAGCGTATAAGGCAACAGATAAATATAATAAGTAAATAAACCAAAAAAGAGTAGAAAATATTATGGCAGTTAATGTTTGCTCTATGGCTGAAAAATGGGAACAGTCTGCAGTAGCATCTGTTTATGGGCATGGGTGGTGCCAATCCTAGGTTCGTAGGATGCCGGCTCCAAACCGAAGTTGCTATTGGTGTAGTTTATTTTTGTTAAGGTATGCGAGTTGATGTTGTTGGGCACCCCAAAAATGGACAGGAGTGTCGAAGGCTTAACAACTTTTTAATTGAGTTCCCTGATGAAGTTCATTTCGAATTGGTGTAGCGAAATTTGTTGCCACAGAAGCTTGAGTTAAAGCTGCTAGATATTTAACAACATTTCTACATTGCAGAAATTATTTCTAAAGTTTGGAAATGTACAATATTTATACCCAACGGGTTGAAGGGAGCAGAAGGCATCTCCGACATCACAAAGTATAGATCACAGAGGCTAAAAAAGAGTTAAGAGTTATTAAAATTATTGACAGTATTTTTGTTTATTGCACGTACACTCACATGATTCTCGAAACGTCTGAGGCATTCCTTAGTTTTATTTAATGCAGCTCTGAGCAAAAATGGACGTCTGAAAATATAGAAAGACCACAATGTGAAAGATTAAAAAAGTATATTATGATTTTAAAATAAACATATTACTTAAATCATTTGTTTATCTTCTTTTCTAATTTATGAAAATTTCAAAACTTTCTACCTCTCTACTTCCTCTCGACTCTGAGTCAATTTTCATGATTAACTAAAACGCTTTTCCAATACCCAAAAATATTCGCAAATCAAATGAATTCATTTGCAAGTTTCTGCATATCATCGAGATAATTAAATGCGGACGGAACTCGAAAAACTTCACTCAAAGTGCAATCAAACCATGAGCATTTCCCTAGCATTTTCCATTGTTTTCCCATGACCAGACACAGAAGCATTTTACGCCAAGGTAAACACACAGAAAATATTCACTTTTGTTACCAAAATATGCTGCCCCTGCGCCAGTTTGCCCAATGCATCGTGTTGTTGTTTGAGCTGCACACACACACACCCACACACACAGCGTTGGCGATGGAATCCTGTTGGGGAACCCGTTGGCAGAGGTTGTGGGGGTGGGAGAGGCACTGTTTATATGCCTGGCAACACTTCAGCTTGGCAATATTGAAATTTCGAAAAGGAGGCACTCGTAGCAGCGAGTTTACAGCAGGGTTCCTGACACTCACACTCGCACTCGCACACACGCAAATTATCATAAAGAACATAATTTTGCGCATTTAAGGGGAAACGTGTGTGGAAATTTTAACGAATTTGCACCAACAATGTGGCATACACGCAATGCGGACAGACAGGCGGACGGATGAACGGGTGCGTGCGCTGGTTGCATTAGGAAAACTTGCAATTAAAACTCATTTCGTTGAAAACGCGATTTTCTAGCGTAAATTCCATTTAAAAAGTTTCATCGGCAACAAAACTCATCAGGCAAAGCTCGGCAGGCAGCCATCGCAGCGAAAAGCAAAAGTATCCCAGCTCTCTCCTCTTGCCACTGCGGCGCCAACTTGATGATAAACGAAATGAATTTTAAACAGTATTCATTGAGGCATTATCTATAGCACCCAAAACACTCGCTCCCCTCGAGAGTGTGACGTTTGATGTCCTGCGCGAAAGGGTAGCCAGTCGGGCGGTTAGCTAGAGATTAAAGATATGTAAGTGTTTATAAATTTTTATGAATTTATATGGGATTTCCTAAGCAGAGAATTTTATAGAGAGATGTATCTTTTATAGAATAAGAAGTGCATTTTGAGTATTTTATACATTATCAATCAAATTTATAGTAAACTAAAAGGTCTCTCTAACTTTTTTGGCATACATGACTATAGAAACTAACTGATTCAAAATATTATGTAAGCTATATTGGCGAGCTTACAAAAGAATAATTCCGTTTTAGTTTTAAATTTAAACACCTTACAGAGATAACCAAAAATTCTTTAATTCATATAAATTTTCATCTCATAAAGAGTATTTCGAGTTCTTCGTGCACAGTTTCCACTTGCTGCTGTCACATTCATTTGGTTCACACGGGTTCGCTGATCTCTATGCAGTACAGCGCGTCAAACTGAATTTCAATAATACACCCATGCCTGCGACTACAACTACAACTCCAAATCCCGCTATGCCTGCCCCACTGTGCAGCGACAACTTCGGCCGCAGCTCCAACTGGGCAGGCACAAATTCAATTATGAGTGGACTCATCGCTGGCCCGTGTTGATTGACGAATGCATTTGAAGCGCAACGTGAATTGTTGTGTGTTAGTTTTGTTGTTGTTTGTCTGTCTGCTGTTGTTGTTGGGTTGTTGGTTTGGCTGCTGCTGTTGTTTAGTCATCAAAGTGCAACTTTGCTGCAGTGCCGTCCATTTTCGAACGGTTCTATCAAAAATGTATCTCCCCGCAGACTCCCTGCCACGTAGTGCATTGTTTGACTGCTCTGATGAGTTTTTAAATTCGTTATTAAACGTTTTGGCTGATTTGAATTTAGATGAAAAATCCTTTCTCTCTCACACACTATTTCTCTCTCGCTACCACTCGCTTTGGTTTTTTGCGCCAGATTGTGGTTTTGTTTTAGACTGTTTTGGGCCTTTGATTTTGCTGCGCATCGCTTGTGTTTGAAATTCTATAAATTTGGTATTTTGTTTGGCGTTCCGCGTTGCCAAATTGAGTTTGGCACCGAGCACTGTGCACTGCGAACTTTAACCCGGCGTGGATGAGGGAGTGCAGTAAATAGCATTAGATTCTATTAGAGCGGAATTTGTTGATTGCCATTGTTGTTGTGCTAATTGCTAAGCGGTCTCGCGAAATGTTTATAAACTGTGTGAAAATAGTAATCGTGTTGGAAAAAACATGTTTAAGCTCGAATCTAAATTAATTTTAATATTTTAAATAGCTAATTTTGATATTTTCATATCAGATTTCATACAGCAAACCCAACAAATACCATAAATTAATTAAGACTTAAAAAAGTATACAGAAAATATAAACTTAGAGTTTATTCAAACCAATCTATCTTGACTTAGATCTTATTTAGCGATATCTGGCAGTTTACCTAGTTTTTCACCTGTTCCATGCATACGAACGCAACGAATACAATAAATAAATTAAGTCTTAAAAGAGTATAGGAAAATGTAACCTCTAAGTTGTATCTTAAATAGAGCTATCTATCAACGCTGCCATGCATATTTATTAGACACTTCCCCTCCATATCTACATGCCTCAATCTACAACTTCTTCTCAGCTACCGTAACTATCCTATCAATAGAACGGAATGTCAGCCTTCTCAACCCTCTCGCTCCAACACTTTGATCTACCTTACCAAAATTAATTGCATAACTTCAGAAAACTTGACCCGAAACTTTGACAAAATGCCGCGGTTTCTTGGGCATTTAAAAATCAATAGAAAATCATTTATTAAAATAATCACATCAAGCATGCAAGAGCAGAGACCCAAAGCTTAATTATGTTGCCAAAAAAAAACAGAAGAGAAAAAGAAAAACCGACCGTGACAGATTATGCAAACTAATTACACAAAATTAGTTGAGATTTATGCGTTACGAGTTTCGTAAAAAGAAAAATAAACCCACAAAAAAGGTAACCGAAAAGTTCTTCAATATCGAAAAGAAGAAGAAATGGTGGGAAATGAGGTGGGCTAGGAGCCCAAGAGCTTGCAGAGCGCACAATTCAAGCACATTTATTAATCAATTCAATTTTTGCCGCTCGGCATGGGAGCCGGGAAGACCCGTTTTGGGTTCTTTAAGGCATTGGCGCCCCAGCGACAGCGACAGGTGACAAATAGTGTGACATAATAGAACAGAAAAAAAGGGGAAAAAACGGAAAAAGGGTTCAGTTGTGGGGCTACAAATTTGTACGATGTAGCGCTTAATTGGTGATTAACCACCTGTAGCTTGTGGCACCCAGAGGTCTCGTTCGTGGACTTTTCGTTCTCTTCGATTGCATTCTCTGAAAGTGTCTCGTTTCGTTTCGATTCGAGAAATCGTGCCGGGCACAGCCTACACCGCACTTGCCCTTCTCCATCGCTTCCCGACGATCGTGAACAGTCTTAAACGATTTTAATAAAATGAAGCTGGGCTGCAAATGAAGACGAAGCTAAAGCCAGAGTCAAAGTCTTTGTCTGGCCCCTTAGAACAAATGTCACTCTGCCTTGGCTGGAGTTCTAGTTCTGGAAAATAGAAACGAGCACCAAAAACTACAAGATTTATGGTTACAGGCTCTCGTCGTAGTTCCAATGCTTGTTGCTGTTGTTGTTGTCTCCCAGTCGCCTGTCAGCAATGTTTTGTGGGGGCATTTCCATGGAAATTGCAGCTACGACGGGGCCCGGTTCGGTCGGTTCGTTGGGAAAATAATTCATTTCGATTGCCCTGCCATGAGATTTGTCAAAGCCAATCCGAACAGAACCCGAGCAACGCTTAGATTATCTCTCTATTAATTATCGTTTATGGTTTGTTTGCCAGGGTGCAGCAGTGCCTTGTCGAACAACAGATACTCCGTCTATAATTTGTACACCAGTCAGCTCTAGCTCTGTGGCTTATCAGTATCCACTTCCACTCTGCTCCAGTAGGGGGCGTCACTGAACACGGCCGAGTAAACAGTTTCACCTTACCAGTTCCCATGAAAGTACCACACTCCCCTTCTCCAACAACAGGTCGATAGATATCTAGAGTCACCTTTTACCTATCCCAAGCCAGCAAATGAAAAGCAAATTGCCTACGCCAATATTGAGGCTTCTTCATGCAGCCCCTTTCCACTTGCCTGTTTCAATAAAGACGCCCCTGCACAGCAGCACCCTCTGACCAAGCACCTACAGCAATTGCCACTATTAGCATGCTAATATAAACATGAAAACTAAAACTTATTACAAAACCCATTAGTTTTTTCCTTTTCCGTTGAACTATATAACAAGTTGTGCCTTCCCTTTATGATAAAACTGACGAGGGTATGTCCAATTTGTGCCACAGATTGACTTGGTGCAGGTTAGCAGCAGGGGATCTTGTGGAATATATAAATATATTGAAATACTACAAGTTCTAAATCTGCTTTCACTTATAGTTATTCTTCTACTTCTACTTCTACTTCTACTTCTACTTCTACTTCTACTTCTACTTCTACTTCTACTTCTACTTCTACTTCTACTTCTACTTCTACTTCTACTTCTACTTCTACTTCTACTTCTACTTCTACTTCTACTTCTACTTCTACTTCTACTTCTACTTCTACTTCTACTTCTACTTCTACTTCTACTAGCTCTATTTCCACTTTATCTACTTCTACTAGCTCTATTTCCACTTTATCTACTTCTACTAGCTCTATTTCCACTTTATCTACTTCTACTATTACTACTTATATTTCTACTTCCCCTAGTTAGAGTATTCGCATTTCGTCGTTTTTATAATCGTTAAAATATCTCAAAAAATGTTTCGACTGCGGTTACATGTGCAGCCCGGCGGCGCTTCGTGTGCTATCTACGACCAATCAATGCCGCAACTGATGATGTTAATCTGAACCTCGCTCTGTGCTCCGCACCATTGCAATTCCCCGCATGCTCCCTGCCATCCTCCCTCCACCGCATTTACCCTTAAGTTAAAATTCATTTGAATATACAACATCCTATTTCAATTTAAATTCAAATCCGCAAACATTTGCCACGAACATTGGACTTGGACTGACATGTGCCACGCCCATACCGATTGCTATACTCCCTCATACCGTACTGCTCCGACCCCATCCCCCCGTTATCGGCTAGGTAAGGGACAGTGGGCTGGCCCGGGCATATCAAGAGTCGGGCAGCGTTGCCATTGCCATTGGCTCTTGCTCTGGCTGCTCCTTCCGGCTGCTGGCGCTGACTCTGGTAGTCGACGTCGTTGTCGTTGTGGACGCTGGAAAATGCCACTTACTCCAAAGTGCCGCAGCGATTAACATCTACGACCTGGCGGACGGCAGAGGCAGAGAGAGAGAGAGAGAGAGAGAGAGAGTGAAGGCGCTGGGTAATGGGAGACGATGGCAACTACTACTACTACATGGCTACCAATTCGGTTGGCTGCAGCCACTCACCGTTATTCGGTCTGCCCTGCCGGGCGTGTATGGCGGGTTGCTTGCATATCTTTTGCATATCGCGTGCTGTGTATCTTCAAGTATGAGTATCTCCCGACAGCGCGCTGCGGTGACACCAATAAGAACAACAGCAACAACCATGACCAGGAACGATGGCAAATTGCGAAACCAATTTAAAAAACGTTAAAATATATATTTGTAGATAGTTATAGTAGCTACGTATCGTTTTCCACGTTTCGTTAGCTCACTCTGGCGAAATCTAAATTGCAATTTGTTTGCCAAACGAAGCATTTTTTTAATAATTTTCCATCTTTCTATCACCTCTTTTTTCCAATTTGATATGTGTATTTTATATTTAATTATCGGTACAGGGTTGCCGCCGTACGAAAAATTGCCACGAGCTAACGAATATAACATGCAAAGAATTTTTATATCATTTCTGTTTAGCTCGGTTGGATGGGGATGGGGATTGACGATAGATAGTTGGTCGATGCTGGATGGGTTCGCTCTGCATGTCTGTTTAATTCGATTGGGAAGTGAAATGTGAGAGAAATCGAAACTGGGTTGAAGAATTCAATTTAATTGTTGTTATTAGATAGAAAGATAATTATCTTTAGGTTAGGAGATGGCGGAACTGATTGGAAGACCGTAGCAGAAACTGAAAGTAGCGGACAGACTTGATATGCAATTTTTATCGATTTCTAAAATTTTATAAAATACTTGCATTAAGAACTGAACGAAGATAACTGACTTTAAGTTCTAGGCTTATCCATGGCATGAACATAAAACTGGGAATATATTCACAATTTCCGATCAGAATTAAATCATTTGAGCTGTGTTTCTTAAAATCGAATAATAAATTAGCTTGTACAATATCATATTCAACTATACTCACCCAACATACAGAAAGATTTCGCCGATACAATTTCTAAATATTTCTTGACATCAATAATGTCCAATAATGGCGCAAATGCCTGGCCATAAATCTGCCGATAGTCCCAATAAATTAAATACACTTTATTATTTCTTTTGTATGCCATTTAAACAATGCAGGAAAAAGAAGGAAAAACAGTAAAACGGTCTCATCGCGGAGTCGAACGCTTATCACGATCATCGGACCACAATGCAGCAGGAGGGAACAGAGATTTTTACTTATAAATTATTTAAATGGAAAATAAAGCATGGCCAAGCCAGAGAAAGACGGACAAACAGTTGGACGGGACAGGACGGGACGGTTAGTGGACGCGGTCTGTTTGCAAATGCGGTCGGGAAATGTCATGGAAAAGAGTAGTATCGAGTAAGTATCGAGAGCTGCATAGATAGATAGTGGAGTAAGTAAAACAAATTCACAAAATCGAACATGAACAAAGCAAGAAAATGATAAGATCACGATTGTTGCAGCAGGCTGCCTGCTGCCTGCTGGTCGCCGCTGCTTGCTGCATGCAACAGGAACGAAAGTCGGCCTGGCTGGCGGTAGCAGGTAGCATTGCAGTGCTGCATGTACAACATGCAACAAAAGCAGACACACAGGCGGACGATCCAACTGGCGGCATTTAATTGCAAGCCACGTTGGCCCAAGCGAAACGGAACGTGAGATGCCACGAAACGGAACGGAACCAGGGAGGGGTAACTGACCGCCTGCTTGTGCCACTTATACATACTTGAATATTTACATCCATGTCTGTGTGCACGTATGCAAAACTTTATCTGACAGATTTGCGTGATAAGCCCCGGCCGTGCCGTGCCGACAGAAGGATCGATCTGCGCCTCAAGTGAAATATCGCCTGCGGCAGAGAGCTGCAAGTGGAGCAAACGATTCCAGCCAAATTGGCAGCCAGCTGAAGATGAAGCCGGACACACGCAAAGGGACTAGCAACACAGCAATGGTAGTTGGAGTTGCACTCCCAATTGCAGCTGGAGTTGGAGTTGGTTGGTCTGTGCCTTAGCCATTTAATGAGCAAATAACTTGCGTTTCGGCCAACAAAATTGGCCTTCGAAAACGTATGTATACGTATCTGTGTAGAATACAGCAGTAATATATGCAAGAAAGAAGCAGCAAAAAATTGACTGCGACTGAGATTGATAGCTCGCATGGGTCAGTATCCAATTTTAGATCCAATTATGCTAGCTGAAGAGTGTTATATAGAAGAAGCTCTATCTGAAAGATAAAAAAGAATAAGTTAAAAACAATAGATAAATTATGAATTTAAAAGATAGTTTACCTTTTAACATAAGTTTGTATGGGAAAGGTCATAGGTCGCCACTTGAAAAAGAAAAAAGTTAAGTATTCCTGCTCGACATAAATTTTAGGATCCCAGTACAAAGGAGACGTCGGCCATAGCTCCTACTAACACCATAACTAACCCTTTATCTTGCTGAGGGCTATCATGACTTAAACGCAGCTTGAAAGCCGTAAGCTAAATCAATTTCCGTTTGGCAGGCAAAACCGTTTGAGCCACCGCCACCGCCGTCGTATCCGTTTCCGTTTTGCGGCCAATTCCAACGGGAGAACCTTTTGGTAATTGCATTAAATATGCAAAAAGAAGAGGAAGCATATAAAAATGTTTCTCACGCATGAGATGCCGATCCCAAGTGTTTACGGATGGCAACCTTTGCCACCCGAAGCAATTAAATGATGTAGTTTATGTGTCGAGGAGACCCGAGAAACAAATATGTATGTACCACATGCCGAATAGGCAAACACACAACTCATAGAAAGGATACACAGAGCCTTAACTCAAACTGGAGCATTAAATTATCAAAAAGAAGCTTTAGCAGAAGGTGGCACAGGGCGGGGGCAGCTGTGGATTGTTGCAGACTTGGCATAAATACACCCGAGCCCCAGAATAGTGCGTGCCTTCGTTACAGATTTACAGCAAGCGAAATGCGCGCTCAGGCTTGGTGGGTTCTTCTATGTCCTCCCGGGGGCGGTCGCAGGACATTGCGTATACGCCGTGGCGTGTTTGTTGTCCTCCTGCGCTGATTGCCAGCATACAAAATCAATTCGAGCGTGTAAATGTGGGTCACAGCGGGGTCAAATGCTCAACGAGTGAGTGTGTGACTCAGCAAATTGTTTCAAAAACAAAAAAGGAAAGAGTGAGAAGGCGATGGGGTAGATTGGAGCGTATCGTACGCATAATTTAAGTCAACTTACGCCTGAATCTCTTTAACTTTGAGACACTGCAACGCGACGACAGTGCAGCGAAGCGAACGCAAAAGTTTATTTTCCAAGCCATAAAAGACAATCGACAAAGCATCATCGATGACTTCGGCTCAACACTCGCATAAAGACATTTCCAAGTGCAATCAAATTCTACACTCGAATAGACATTTACACATGCTGCTCCCCTGCCCGATCATACCGCCCGCCCCATCTATACTTTGTCGCAGTTTGCTGCTGCTTTCCTTTCGCTTCCCTCTGCCCCCACAGCCCGACGCAACTCTGTCAACTTTTAGGTGAAAGTGTATTTTTGAGATTTTCAGCAAATGTTGCAACTTTTTTTTGTCCTTCTCACCCTGAACGTAAGCTTTAACATTAAGTAATCGAGCGCTATTAGGAACTGGCGAAAAGTTTTCCAACAAGGCCTAGGGTGTGCTATAAAAGGAACAAGTTTCTCAACAAGTACCAAGCATTTTACGTAGGGTTTACCAAATCTTGTGATATCTTTAAACAAGAAACTGTATAATTGCACGATAAGTTTAGAGGCTTATTTACTTAACGGCATGAAGAGTAATAAATTTCACATTGATATAAACGAATTCTAGAAACTTTTTTTTTATTTTTTCATAAGCTTATAAACGGTTTGTGCAAGTAGCATAACACGTAATTGGTAATATGGTAACATGATAGAAAGTTAAGAATAATAAAAAGAAAACCGATTAAAATAGCTTTATGGAATAGAAAATAGAGTAGATAAATGGGATAATGACAAGTTTTGGTTGCTCTAGCTCTAGTCTTTGAAATATAGACGTTCATACTGACAGACAAGACTATATCGGCTCGACTGTTGATACTGATAGGTTTGGTCTAACTTGAGATACATGAGAACTTTAATTCTCAAAGAAATTAATTGCCAACTCTTTGAAAACAAATATTGAGTTATAATAGAAAAAGGAATTCCTGATAATCAGCTTTTGTTTTATCCACTAAATTATCACAAAGTATAACATAAATATATATTATTTTTTCTTTACTTAAACACGCAAAAAACTACTTCCATAAGTGATCCTCTCTGGGATTGCATTACTTATCGTATTCTATGTGGTTTGCAACCTGACAAACTTTAGCATTATCATAATTGCCTGCTTGGCCCACACATCTCAGCGTACTCACACACCCAAAGACACACACACAGACTCGGCAAGAGCAATTCCATCTTGGCACTAGTTGGGCTTGTCTGCTCTCTTCATATCACAGCCCAAGCAGGCAATCAAGCGACCCAACAGGCGCCACGCAACTTTTCAAGTGAGGCAACGCTTGTCCCTCCTATTTCCCTGTCCCTCCTCAAAGTCCTCTTTGCCCGTCGTCTAACCAGCGATTTAGAATAGCTCAAAAGGCGCTAGCCAAATATTTGCTGAGGGGGGTGTAGCGTGCGGAAAAGCGTAAGGCGAGTTTTCTTTGGCGTTTGGTGAAGTTTTGCGCGCGCGTTGCATATGTAAATAACTCTTGAGAACATCATTGAATCAACTTTTGTATGCGTCTTCCCCGCGTCCAACCCATCTGCACACTGGATGCAGCGAACGGGCTTATATTGACTGCGGCTCGCGTTCGCAGCGGCTTTTATAGTGTGTTTATTTAGCACTTGAAAAATATTACTTTTTCGCCAGCAATAATTTTAATTGCTTTGGCATTCGACGCAGTCTCGACCGGGCTCTGGGATTCGGATACAGATTCAGCGTGCGGGGGGCGAAGCGCGAAATGGCGCCCTCCTCTGCCTTCCTGCATTCACAAAAGTTAAGTGGCAAAACTTTTCGCACTAAAGTTGAAGTTGGCTTTTGGTTCCTCTTGTTGTTGCTATGTTGAGCAAACATCAACGCCCACGACAGCAGCTCCAGCCCCAGTCCCCTCAAGAGGCAGCAGCCGCAGCAGCTCTGGTTGCCGTGGCGTATTATTTGACTTGGCCCTTCTTTTGTTTTTTTCCCGTGTTCTTGTTTACGTTTTTTTTTGCACTTCTCGCACTTTGATTGTTTTGAGATTTCGCGGCAACACATAAAGTTCCGCTTGGCATCTGATGAGGTAGGTGTCGATGCTGGTTCCGTTTTAGCTTTTGTTTTTATCATTGCCAAAGAAAGCATCAAATTTAAATAAAATAAAAGTTGAAATTGAGATTAGCGCAAGTGTTGGGAAATTAGTTTCGTCGAGCGCGTTATTTAACTTTTTAAAGCGTGTAATTTGGCTTCAGTTCTCACTTTCTCCACGCCCCCACCTTGACTTGTTTTATGGGAAGAAAGATAGCGGCAACGTGCGAAGTTTGGGGCAGTTGGAAACTGTTGTGAAATAGGTGAGGTGTGGAGAGGTATAAAGTAAAGCTGTGAATAGATGATAAGGTAATTAAATGGGAAACTGGTATAGTAACGATATATTCTCTATAATAATTTCCTAGGTATACTGCACAAATAACCCGTATAAGACTATGATTAAGTTAAAATACATTGCTGTAAATTAATACATTATCTTTTTACTTATCAAACTTGACCTCAGTTAACTGAAGACAATAAATAACAAATTGCTAAGTAATTTTCTTGAAATCATTTGAAATAATCCCAGACATCTGACCTACAATTCAAACTTTTCGCTTTAACTTTGTGCCACATCATAATCATAGATAATTATAACTGCAATTTTACTTTCATGTCTTTCTCTTGTGAATTTATGAATTCTGACAGCATTTTGCACGTAATCTCATTGAACTTTGAACTTGCACACACACACACACACACGCTTGCTGTACATACTTTCTAATAACTCTTTATCTGTCACTTATTTAGTGTTGCCAGAACTTGGTTTTTGGGCAGAGATTGCTTTGATACAATATTGTAATTTGTGCATGGATAACTTAACCCTTAAATTGCCACACAAATTGCATCAAATATTTAGTTGCCAGGCAGCTGCACAAATACACACAACAGACACCTTCATCTACACTGGCAATAAATAAACAACAAATATTTTATGCAAATTTTCAATTTAACACAACATTAAATGCGCACAGGCAGCTTCCTGCGTGTGTGTGTGTGCGGGTGTATATAAGTGGATTGTGTATTTGATCAATAAGAAAACATTCAATATACGCACAACCACATGCACGCTTGTGGGTGTGTGTATCCTTACAGCACACTTGTGGCTTAAATGGCGTAAAGCATCGCATGGTCTGTTGCCAAAAGCATTCTGTGGTCATTTTCATAATAATCGCACACACACCTTAATGTTATTAGACTGCGGGGAATACCGCCACACGCGCGCACACACACACGCAGAAAAGAGAGACTGATAGAAATAAGCATATTAAGGCTGGCCAATATTGAGTTAGAAATCACTTTGTAATGCGTTCGTATTGGGCATTTCGCAATGCAATTACGACAATTTGGCCAATTCCCGTGTAACAACATACCTCCACCCAGTCAGCCCACGCATTGTTTGTCAGCTTTAAATGTCAAAGTACAGTTGAGACAGACGTAAGGTTTTGATATAATTTACACATTTCAAGCCTTGCCCTCCCCTACCCAATTGCCACACCATTAACTTCCTCGGGGAGGTACCTAAAATCTCTAGAAACTTTACAACTTTCCGATAAACTTTAGCTGTCAAGTTCATTAGAACAGAACGTCACAACAAGGGCGGCGACGCCAGCTTCAGCTCATTTTCTACTCAATTTACAATATTTACGTTAGGTGACAAGGGGCATGATTAATACGAGTAGCCTGCCGTAGGGGGGGAACCTCCACCTACACATTAACTGTCCAATATCGTTTGCTAGACTCACCCCTTTGCCAATCGCAGCCCGTATAAAGTTTTGCCAAAGCAAAGAAACGAAACTTTGCCCTTGCTCTTTGGCTTTGACCAGCGGCCTTTTGGCCAGATTGCGATGTGACAAGCAATCGTGCACTTCTCTTCTGGCAGTAACTTGTAGCAGAAGTGAGCAGCGTATCAGTTGGCCGTGGAATAATAAATGTTCGCTGAATACCCTGCAGTTATGTAACACGTTAGGCGTTTATTTATGTATTTCACAGTAGCGTTTTATTTCTACATATTTAAATATTATTTTTCTTATTATTTACCTGTTTTCAACATGGCGTCTAAGCTTCGATTATTTCGCCGACTTCTATTATCGGTTTACCGCCACACTTTCGATATATCTACGATAAGCGTTGAATAAGTTACAAATATCGGGAATAAAGTTAATTTGCTTTTAACTGCACAAATTTGCTGCCAGTGTATCAACAATTCGAATATCAATGTTACAACTCTCTCCCCAACTGATTTGAATTTCTCTCGCTTATGTAATCAAGCCTAAATCAAATCTATATCAAATATTCGATAAGCAATCAGCAAATATGCACTTTAAACTTTCGCCTCGATGCCGACGCTTCAACACGTAACCTCAAGCAAAACCTCAGAAAATCCTAGAAACGAGATGCTGGTCAAGTGACAGGCCCACATACCGAGATTTCCACTCTCTCACACTCACACATCTTTATCGGTGACGAACGGAAATTTCAGAAAATGTAGCGCCTTAAACAAATACCCCAATTTAAACCACATGATTGATTGCTGCTGTATTGCGAAAAGGGAGGAGCGAGTGGAGCGAGGACCTTGGCCCGACCGGCAGTCAATATAAACAAAAAGCTGAGCTGAGCTGTAAAACTAAAATTCGGGGAGTTGCCGGCGTCAAAGTTGTCGCCTGATTCGGAACCGAAGCCCTTTTTGCTGCCAAGTCATCACGGACATTGCACTTTGGCTTTGACCATCGAGACTTACCACAGTTTGGAGTGGGCGGAGCGGGCAGGCCAGAATGACTGGATGGCTGACTGGGATCCCTTTGCCTTTTTGGCAGAGATTGCTCTTGAAAGATTTGCTTGTTTCCTGCTTGCGGCGGCAGCTCATTTATAAAATCGTTTCGGTTGTTCTATCCTGTATTTAGATGTGCATAAACAGGATCGTAATAATTGTTAGAGCAGTTGGCAAGCTCTTAAATGTGTGTTCAAAAGTGAGTTTATGTGGAGAAAATAATTTTGTGAAAACAGTGAAGTAATTTAGATAAATTTCCTTAATTCAACTTACGCAAATAAGTGTAAGGAAAACTGCATCTATATACAATTTCCGAGATAATAAAAAAAAACATACTTATAATAAAATAATGATGCATACTTCTTAATTTCAAAGTTCTCAGCCTAACTTATACACAATTTGACAACTTACTGAGCATCTTCCCGTCGAGCACATTCTGCTACCCTGCGTTGTTGCTGGCATTTTAAATTGAACAAAGGTAGAGGTTTTCCTCGGGTCACATAGGGGATCAGAATATATGAAAAATGAATGCCGCCTAGACCAAATGGAAAATCCTTTATGGTAATCCAAGATGTTGCCCGCCATTTTCTACACCCCGCTGTTTCTTTATGCGGTTGACATGATTCACTTTAACGATAAACGATAGCGATAGCCAGCGAAAAGTTGGCCAAAAGTAGTTCCAGATAAAAAGGACAAGGCAACAACACAACAATGTCGGCGACAAGTTGGCAGCAGCCTCTCTCGTGGCAAAATGTTTTGTCCCCTTTGGCGCTTGGGTTTTTTTTCTTCTTGATATTTTACTTATTTTAAAAGCAAACGTTTAAACGTTTGAATAAACATTTCATTTAATTTTGTGCGCCGCGCAAAGAGCACAATACAACTAAAATAATCAAATAAATAAATAGAAAACGCGATGCGCAGTTTATTTCGTTGTATTTTTTTTCTTACTTTCTTTTCGCTTTGTGCTGCAGACAGGCCCAATGAGAAATTTGCCTGGCGGCGCCGGCAATACGTAGCTCGTAATAACGCAACGCAGCACACAGCCACAGAACAACTGCCTTATGTCGTAGTCGCTGTTGTTGTTGTTGCAGACTCAGGCAAATGCACGTAATGCTTTTTATACTCTGAAAAGGAGATAGAGTTTAGGGCTTTCTTTGTCAGCTGCTTTTACACATTGCACTGGAGCATAGCAATAAACTTGTTAGGGTATTTTCCCCGCGACTATATCAACCTGGGCACTTCTTCCTTGTTGCCGTTCCCGTTGCATTTGCAAGCGTAAAAATTATCGTAATAAGAAATTCAATTTTCAGCAACATTAGAGGCAAAGTTGAAACTGTTGCGCTACGTGCGCTTGCTCGCACCAAAAACAAAGGCAAACAGAACGAATCTTATTATTTTTGTTGTTATGTTTCTTTTTGTTTAGCAATTGCGCATTTTCTGCGCACTTTGGCAAAATTCGTTTTTTTTTGTTTGACAAAACATCGCTGTTTTTTTGTGCAACCCTAAGCAGGCGGTCGTGTGTATGCTTGTGTTTTCCATCCCTGTACTTATTGGCAACTCAGTTATTTCCAATTGGAATGTGTGGGGGAGATATAGGAGTTATTTTTAACTGTATATAATTGGTTATAATAAAAGATAATTCAAACGTTGTGAATATTGTTTAAAAACTTTTTTATCTATAACAAAAATATATTCCTCAATGCATATTGCTTAATTTCATTCAAACGCAGGTAAGTACTTGTCTTATTTTTCTTGTTGCTCAGATAAATGATTTTTTAATAAAAACTGGCACTACATGCATCATGTTTTTAAAAAATGCAAATTGAGCAAGTAAACAATATTGTTGTGCAAATTGCCAACCAGTTGGAAACCTTTGTAAATTGTTTGATATGCTAATTTTACAACACTGTTGATCACTAAGCGCAGCACGCGAACAATTATCGATAAGCATGTTTAAATTAATCGCCTATTGCAATTAGCAAATTAAACATTAAAATAAATTACATAAATAATCAGAGCTATTTACCATGCAGTTGAGATTTGCAAAAGTGTGTCAACAATTGCATTAAACATTGTTTAACTAATGCATCTGATTAAACGGGACGGGAAATGTAAATCGAACACGCTATCGTCGGCAAGTACAATATATTAATTGGATTTTAACTTTTTCTATGAATTTTCACCTCTTTTGTTGCAGGCACACAATACACAAAATTCCATGGAAACAATTCAAAACATTCGGAGGCAAGTGACAAATATTTTAATTTATTATGCAACTAATCAGGTATTCATGGCGTGCCCTGAGGGTTGCAAACCGACTCCCCCAACGGGCCCCAAGGCTGCAGGCGTGCCGGCGCAGGCTCACCCTTTCATTAGAGCGGAGTACTTGGCACATTTGTGCTCCCATTTACGCCACACACACACGCACACTTGCAATCATATCTTACACACTCCCATACACTTTCACTTATTACCGGGTTGTGGCGAGATCTCTGGGGAGGTAGCCCAAATGGCAGTTCGGCACGTGAAGCAGCGGCTCTGTCATTGTCCCGCCCCTCAGTACAGCCGAGCCTTGTCATATTAGCCGACCGCTCGAATGTATATAAGAGCGAGAGAAAGAGAGAGAGAGAGAGAGAGCGAGGTGTGAGCGCGATCGTGCTGTGTTTGCAGTAAGCAACGTAGTTCTGCCCTGTTTCAATGTCGTTAACTCGCGCGTGTCTCTTTTCGTCCGTCCTTTTCGTTTGTTTGTTTGTGTGCAACATTTTCACCTGTCAACAATATTTCATGCCCACTGTGCGTTGCATTAGAATGCGACAACAGCTGCCGCTGCCGCCACCGCTGTTGCCTGCTGCCTGCCCCTTTGCTCTGTTGAGTCTCCCTTGACGCGGCACGCAACCGCCCCAAGATCGTCGCTCAGGTGGAACGACAACTACGTCGACGGCGGCGACGATGACGACGACAGCGTGCAACATTCACGCTTGCTTGCCGCAATTTGCCTGCTGCTTTGCTGGCTCTACTCCTGCTCCACGCTGCACGCTTTTCGTGCAAAATTGCGCACATGTCCTTCGTAATTTCAGTTGCGTGTCCATGCGTCGCCATTGCCGTAGCCTTTGCCGCTGCCTGCGCTTTGCGTGCAACAAAATAACTGTTTCGGTTTCTCGTACTCAGTTGTTGCCGCTGTTGTTGTCGCTTATCACAAACGCTATGGCAACAACTACCAAGTCCAAAACGCAATTTTCGGCTTTTGCATACATATTTGTTACCATGTCCACATCCTTTTGTATCCATTGTCCTGCACACGGCGCAATCTCACACAGTTCTGCTCAGTTGAATAGAAACACTTGCTTTAAAACATTTGCAGCGCGGGATTTGCAAGCAGCTAGCAGCACGACTGCTTATATTATGACGCTTAAAATTCTATTTTCACATGTCTGGCAAACTATACTATATATTATATATAATGTTATTTGCATTATCAATAATATCACACTCCCTTTAATCGAAGGGGATAAAAGTAGCTACTGATATGCTGAAATGTATATGGAATCCACCTCTCAACTAATCCGTGCTCAAGTTTCCCCTTCAGTTTGTAGGATTATACACACCCTCACCCTCACCCGTCACATTGCCGCATAGTTTCCCTATAGTAGCGAACATAACTGTACAGTATCAATTTAAAATTCATTGAAGTTTCAAACCGTTTCAGACACCAATCGACAAAAAGTGACGCCCCCGCCTCGGGCTGTTTATAGGATTTGTCCGACGCGACACATAGCACACAATAAAACAAGAACATAATGGAAAAAATGGAATCGGAAAGCTGGAGGAAGCAGGGCATTTTCGTCATGTCATCCAGGGTTGATTGCCTTTTGCGCTGCAGTCTGTGCCGGTGCCTGTATCAGATCTGCTGCTGCTGCTGTGGCATCAATTAAAGCATTACAATGTCATAATCAAAATGACAAATAGAATTACGCATGATGGGAATCGCAACAGCCGATGGATGGATGTGAGCAACTGTACTGTTAGTCTGCCTGTCCGTCTGTCTGGACAAGGGTTGGTATCGCTTGCCCATTTGGCCGGGGCGATCGCTTGAAACAATTTGCCAATTGTGCGACCTATTCAAATTGCCGCTCTGTACACCGTGTTAATCCTTTGTAAGCCCACCAACGACAGCCAAGTGAGCCGCGTTGCAACAGAGTGTGGCAAGTGTGACAAGGTGCGCCGTTGTCGTACGGGGACAAGTGCAACCCCTGGTTCTGCGTGCGAGCCACCCCAAAGTACAACCCCCTCGTAATGAGCCCGCTTGTCGCTTATTATAGAGCATTACGCCAATTGAGCATAGACTTTAAAATCCTCCCAGAGACCTTCGCCACCTCGATTAGCAGCCACCATGACAAAAGAAAGAAAATAATACCAATTACGGGTATTTTGCGTATGTAGCCGGAGAAGACATGGTTTTCCCTTCTCCAGTTTTCTTCGCTCGTACGTTGAGGAAAAAGTTTTAATCACACTTTGGCACACGCTTCTTGCATTTAATTTTCATTTGGGGTTCTGTTTCTCTTTTTGTTTTTAATTTGCGTACAAATTATTCGCGGGCTCTTTGGCATTTTCTGCGGGCTTTTGATGCTCCTTTTGCAACATTCCTTACACATCCCCCTCAGCTTGGGTGCAGCTGTGCCAAAAGTTAGGATAAAGTCTCATCTCATCATCGAGCAAGAGGGCACAAAGTCTTCGAAACACTTCCTTGGGTGTGTGTTGTGCCTTTTTATTCAATTATTTAGGCTGTTGCCGAAAATAGCATCATTTTGTTTTTGCTTGCCGTTTCGCCTTCTAAGGCGTTTCTAGATAAATGATTGGTGGTCTTACTTGTCCCTTCTTTTTCCTCTTCTTCGCGTGTGGCTGTGTGTAAATAGGGAATTTGTATTGGGAAGGAACCTTTGCAGCTGCTTGCTCAGGGCACTTTTCCGAAACTTTGATAGGCAATTTACTTTGAGTTTGATGCGAGTGCAAATTGAGGGATAGCTGACAAAGGACTGAGACTGGGAATATTGCATTAAAATGTCTTATTACTGGTTGAGTAGTTGCAGCAGGGTGGCAGATAATGCAATACAATGTGGTGAGTTTTGAACATTTGTATTTCTTGAAATTATTTTAATGCTAAATAGTATCTCTACATTCGCAGATAAGTCAGACTATTGAAGTCTATTCTTTTTGGGCCGTTACAGTTCTTGTGACTTTGTTGAGCTGCTTTGAGAACTCTCTCCCGAAAACTGCTGATATTTATGCAGTTTACATAATTCATACTAAGTGGCCTGTAAGTTTTTAATGCTTGCCTCTTAATATGATTCCAGGTGACCTACTTTCAGCACGGGTGCCGGGTTGCACTTTGTTTTTAGCTGAAAACAGCTGTTCAGCGTAAATCCGCACTCCTCAAAATTGCTTTGCATAACCCTGACTTAATGCAAAGCAGCTGACCGACCAGCCGGCCCCAGCTAAGCCAACTCAGCCAACCAACCATCCGCCCGAGCAGCTAACCAAGCTTGGCCAGCAGTTTGCGCTTGCGAAACAATTCTAATTTTTCAACGTCTGCTTGCAGGATTTGCACCTTGGTGCCAGGCCAGGTGGCGGGTGGCCGCCCGTTGAGCTGTCCTGACGTTGTCTGAACTAATATCTAATCTAATGACGGGCAGCAGCATTTTATGCATATCGACAGGCGCCTTTTTTGATATTCCGCAGACAGCTGCGCAAAAGGGGAAATTGAAAAATTGCAAGCGCAAAACTATTTTTTAATATGCAAGTTAAAGAAAATAGCTGCAAAGTAAAAGAGAAAGAAGAAATCAAGGGGGCAGCAACTGAAAAGAGGTGGTTGGCAAAAAGTTTGACTGGCTTTTCTAATTGTGCAACTTCCGTGGCAAAGTGTGCGGCTAATGTAGCCGATGCTGCTGCACCTTAAGTGCAGGGCACTCCCACCGAAAAACACACAGCTTGTCTTAATGCCTCCACATCACTTAGGTTGCGCCCCCTGGGTTGATGGGAGGGGGGTGTGGGGTGGAGCTGCAGCTGAGCTTGGGGGATGAGCATGTAGTTTTTGAGGTTACAGTGGCGCTTCTTCTTCTTCTTTCGGGCACTTCATTTCTCTTTGGCCACGGCAAAAGTGAAAAAGGCGTTGCAGCATAATAAATGGACAATTTGGTAGCTGAAGCGTGGAGTTGGTGCTGAAGCCATAGCAGAAGCGTCCGAAATTGCCCTAAAGGATATGGACAGCATGCCTCTCCTACTTCCCCTCTCTCTCTCTCTGTCTCTCTCTCGCACGCATATCCACCCACATTTCCCTGCTGGCTGCCGTTGATGCGGTTATAGATTGCCTGGCCCTAACCCTTGGCTAGCCATAAAATTATTTTGCAACAATTTCTTAGCCCCAGCTACTTTCTTTGGCTCGCTTTGGCTTCCCCTCTACCTATCTATGCTTAAGGGCATTTTAATTTTTGATCTCGTAAATTTTCACAAGAGATAATAATAATATGCGTTCAGGTTACGCATTTTTAGTGGCATACCTGCTTGGAAACTTTGTTGTTTTCGCTTGTCCTCGCCTCCCCTCTCTATCGTCCCTTTCCAACTTTCATTATTGACTTATGAGGCATAAGAGGCCACAACTTGTGCAATTATTAAAGTTAAGCTGGATTCTCTTCTTGGCTTATCCGTAACCCGCACTCTGCATCCCGCTGCAGGCCACTAAATCATCTCTTTGATAAGCAATTTGATTTATTTTATAAAAACAATTTGCTCTTTGACAGGCCCCTGCACAAAAACACAACGCAAGCATCTCTAACCAGGCTAAACTATTTTCCTACAAAAAAGAAAATAAAACAGTGGGACAAACGAAAGTAACCTTTGATACGGTTATACCCTGTAATTGATATTATTATGGTTTTAGTTATTTGTTTTCATTCAATAATAATAGTCATTTTTTATATTTTCAGAAGATGAATATGTTATGCAAACTGGAATTCATGAATCAACCTTACATGATATACAGCAATGGTAACTACATTACAATTGAAAATTCTTAAACACGCTAAAACTATCTTTTTACAGCCTTAAAGTCAAGACCGCCTGTCTACAGGGTATTCAACACACAGCAGAATCCAAAAGGCAAACGTTAAAATATTTTGCTTAGGTATTTCGGATAGCAAACCCCTTCCAAGCGACAGACGGGCGGACAACCGACCAGCAACAAAAACAACAACAACGAAAACAATAGCAAATGGTATTAACATATTTTAAACCTAAATTGCTGGACTTTTGTTGTGGTCGTTGTTGTCTTTTGTTGCTGTTGTTGTTGTTGCCATGCGGCATGTCAAGCATGAAGTGCAAATAGCTTGCAGCGAAATATTTATACATAATTTTTTTAGTTACCGTTGCCTTTTTGCGGTTCGTTTTTTTTTCTCAGTTGTGGTGTCTTTTTTGGTTGAGCAACTCATCCATCAGGCATAACCACTTGTTGTGGCCAAATGCCACAGCACCAGCAGCATCTCGAGTGCCCTCGCACTTGGAAGGTGTTTCGCTATAGCAAAGTGTGTATATGATATGATTTGACACGATACTCATGGGTTACGTTAGTTTTGATGGAGTGGAAGCTGCTTAGAGAGAAAGAACTGTTATGATATGTAGGATTATATAGGTAAATCTTAAAAGTTAAAAGATTTGAGCTAAAATATTGATTATAGTCATAAAACGTAGTTCAAGGAAAGCTTTGTATATTTGCAACACTTTTTATGAAGCAGTTTATTATTTAAATGTTAAATGGGCATTTAAGATATAAACAACCTGCAATATGTATTTGAATTTTTACATCACTTTTATAGCACAACAATTTTAGCTTTACCTAGATTAAGCTTATAATAAATATAGCTTTTCCCATTTCTTGACATTTTCGGCAGTTCAAGCTATTCCCAAATTTTTGTTTGACCATTTCATTTATTAGAAATGCAATTCAGTTCGGCTATCGAATGTATACCATATCCCTAACCAGCACCGGGACCCTTGCCCTTGTCTTTGTCTCGCATAGCTTGCAACTTTTTGGCTTTCGCCATGTTACGCTCTCGGAGATTAAAAGCCTTTTGAGAGACGAAGTCTTGCTAGTTGAAATTCATTGGATGCACATTTCATTTATTAAATAATGCCACAACTAAAGGTGTTGTATGTGTGTGGTCTTCCATCTGACCATGCCTCACACAATGCCCGCTTAAAGAGAGCTGTTTAAAATTTATAAATGCGTCTGACGTGGCCATTAGGGGGATTTCATTTGCTGCCAAACAAACACACACACATACAATGTATACGATATGTGGCAAGGCATGCGATATAGTATAACTAGCTGCTTCACAGCTGGCCGTGTGTGTGTGTGTGCCGCCCTTAAGCCTTGAGGTTGGCTTCCTGTTTGGGCAGTGTCCAGCTTGGACTCGCTTAACGCTTCAAATGTTGCCAAATGGCTAAATTCGTGCGCATAAAGTGAATTGTTTTATGGCCAAAAGGAAACGAGTTCGAGTCAGAGACGGAGTCGAGTTGAGTCGTGGCGCAGTTCGTTGAAAAACGAGTTAAACACGTGTCGAAAATGGTTGCTGGGCTGCTCCGAACCCAGTTCCCCACCTCCATATCGAGACCAATCCGTAGTCCTTTGGCTATGGCATAGCATACATTTGGGCGCTCTGTGCGGTAATCGAAGTGAATGTGGGTTGGCATAGTTTATGGCCCCACAGCCTTGACGTTCATAGATTATGGATGAGCTTCATAATGAGCCAATTTATACAAGAGTTCTTAGCCCGCTCATTTCCACTTTCTACTTGCGCTCATAAACAATTCCAGCAGGCTTGCTGTCTGTGTGTGTGTGTGCGCTGGATATATGTCTGTATTTTTTGTCGGGTGTTGGTAATGATATATGAAACCCAACGAGTTACTGCCAAGAAACGCCATTTGTTTAAATGCGAGTGGACAGGCAGCTCCACAGCTCTGCTTAGATCTCGCACAGCTTCCATTTGAATGCGCACATGGCGCAACACATGGCACCAGTCACCAGGCTGGGGGCAAGCGCATGTATGGAGCCTTTCTGTAGGGCAGCTGTTGTTTATTTCGGTCTCACTTGCTCGGTAGCTTCACGCGGCAGGTGACAAACTTTTTGCTTATGCCTTTTTCTTGGTCTCTTTTTTTTCATCTTAGCTGCTGCTGTTGCCAATCTGCCAGTTGGTATAGCCCCAAGTGGAGACAGCAGCTGTTGCTTCTGTGTGTGGATTACGAAGTGGCTTCTTCTTGGAGCTGCTCAGCGCCGGCTGCTGCAGCAAACAAGTTGACTGTGAAATGCAACGAGAAGGAAACGAAATTGAGGAACCAAGAACAATCAAAGAGTTGAGCTAAAAATGGCATCTTCCCTGAAGCCAAGGAATTAAAGCAATTCTATAGAGGAAACCTAGATGGATGTCTTCAAATCGAAATTCAATATTTCAGTATGTACCATGCCTGTTTCTCATGTTTTTACCTTCCAAAATATGTGATTTAATTATGTAATACCTTTTTCAGTTATCTGCGCATATATAGAGCAATACAAGTGGAAAATGAAACAACAGAGTACAGAGAATCTTTTAAATATATCACAAAACATTTAGGAAAAATCATCTAAACTGCGAATAATTTTCATAAGAAAGTATACCCATTTTAGTCTTAACATAGTTCGATGTAACAAGTATTCATTCTTACAGATATGCCTTGACTTAGTCCTATATACAGTACATGCATACAACGTACATGCAACCAACATGCCACGTCTGACTCTGTGGCATTGCTCCATTTAGTGCGTCAGCTTTGTGCCAGCTAATTTTACGGTAATTTCCAAAGCATCGTGGCCAATTATTCACCTGCGTTGACGTGGGCGTCGTTTAAATTGAAAGGATTACTTACGCTTCATTGGAGCGCACACACATTGACGCGCACACCCACACACACGCTTAACAGCCTGTGTTCTGGGTGCCTTCATGGCCATTTCATTTACACATTCATTTTGGTATTGGCATTTTTTCATTACCGCGTGGCGCCGCTGCCATCGTTGCCGTCGCTGACATTGAACGTTCGAAGCGGGGCGAAGGTAACTGGCGTCACTCAGAGAGCAATTGAAGCGATTTATTGGTGTCATATGACAGGCACCTGTGCCCCGCTTTTGCCTTTGCCAATCAGTGTCCTTCTGCGCTGCTCGTGCTGCCGCTGCCGCTGCCTCTACTCCTGCTGCGTGTAATAAAAAGTTCAAGCATTAAAAAACGAACGCTGAACGAACGCTTCTTACGAGTTTCAAGTGTCGATGCAACGCTTTGCGAACAATTTTGCCTTTGGGGCAAGCAAGCTCCAGCTCAGCTCAGCCCAGCTTCAGTGCCAGCTCAGCAATTCACGCTTTGTGTGCCAATCAAACAGATAAACAAACAACCAGGCCAGAAGGGACCGACGACGCACTGAGGAAGCAAAGAGAGAGAGACTGGGAGACAAGTTGGCCACGTTTGATCTCCTGTTGGGACGACAGTCAACCTGTGGCCAATGTGAAAACATATTGAATTACTTTCGGGTAAGTCTTTGCTCGTTATCGATATCACTGATTTTCCCTGCTGCTGCCGCCAGAGTCGTCTGCTCTTTGACCTCTTCGTCAATCAGGCAATTTGTTAATTTGTTAATTTGTTGTTGTTAACACGATGCTTCTCTTTCTCGACTAATTGCCCAACAGGCGCTTAGCCTCTTGGCCATTTAATATTTTTATTTAACGCCATTTACTGAGTTCTTTTTATATCATTCTTCATTAAACGCTGTGGTCCTCTGTCCAATCTCGCCTGTAATTTCTCTCTCCTGCCCCGCCCTGTTTTTGTCTTTGTGCTCTGATTTATTACCATTTGCCTCCAATCGGCATTAATTTTTCAGCGGTTATTTGCCCTTCGTTCTGCCCCTGCTCCAACAACCATCCCTCCTCCTCCTTTAACGTTGTGATCCTTTGTCGGCGTCGAGTCTGCTCTGTTTATTGTTGAATAATTAAATTTTCGCATAAATTCATCATCATCGATGGCTCGGGACGTTTTTAATTTCCTTTGACAACGCAAAACACACACACACTGAGCAGACACACAAACATATGTATATGTGCGTGCATGGAAGGGACAACTGGGTCTGTACGCGGCAGACAGTCTATCAAATTGGCGAGCGAACGAACGAGCTGTGTTCATTAACGTTTGTCGGACACTCTCCTATTCACTTAAACAGTTTCGTGTCGTTATTCGACAAATGACGCCGTCAGAGACAAAAACTCAAGTTAAATTAATTAGTTTAAAAATGGCAAATTTGTTTGTCATTTTTACCGTTGCGGGAGAGGGGAGAATTTTAAAGAGTTTCGCGCTGTGGTTAAAAATAAAAACGGTTTTCATTTATGCAAATTTATGCAAAGCTTTAAACGGGTTCAAGTAATATTGATTTTAGCTGGAATATGTGAATAAATATAACTAAAATATTTGACATATAAACATTGAATGACTTTATTTTATTGCAGATTTAGCATAGCAGCTTATCTATGTTCAGTAAAATTGATTTCCTGTCACAGCTAACATATTCGGAGCTCATCTATCTACAGCGATGGAGACAACTGTTCCGTGAATATTTCAAACGCTTATGATGCACTGCTAACAGGCAGGCAGACAGGCCAACTAATGAGCAATGACATGAAGGGTTCTTCCCAAAACAAACTATGACAAAATGCTGCCGAAACTACTTAAAAAAAAGCAAGAAACAAAGCGAGAGAAAAGGGCAGACAGAGCTGAGAAAAAAGGAGATGGAGTGGAGAGAACAACTGTCTTTTTATGACAAAACCTCGACAAGAAGAAACTCTCTGAAGCTGCAACAAATTTGATAGATCTATTTGTAGTGCCCCGCACTGTTGCTGCTGCAGTTGCTGTTGCTGCTGCCTGTTAAATGCGACAACTTAAAATCCCATTTGATGCACTCCTCTTTTATGGTGCAGGCCGCCGCCCTGAGTTAGCCCGAACTGCAGGGAGTTGCTGCACGGCTGCTGCTGCTGCTCCTCGGCTGCTCTACCATTTCAATCTTCATAAACTTGACAAAAATCCCAGCCAACAACGACGATGGAACAGAAAACGAAAAATTATGTTCCATTAATGGAGCGAATGTTTCCTTTTATGGGCTGCATATAAAATGTAAACTACTTAAGCGGCAGCAGCCCGAGACGCCAGACAGCCAGAGAGAGAGAGAGAGAGAGAGAGAGAGAGAGAGAGAGAGAGAGCGCTGGAGTGGGCGAATGGGAACGGTAGAGCGACTGCAACATGTGGAGAGGCAACAGCAGCAGCTACTATAATATTTGGAGTCTGTCTGCTCCTGTCTGATTTTCTCCACTTTTCTCCATGCCCTTGCTACACTTTGTTTTCCCCGCTGAGCTGCCCTCGGGGCTGCACTGTGTGCTGTGCGTGCAGTGCGCCCTGCCCCCTTGTCTCATTATGTTGCATGTGACACTGTTAATGATTATATGTATATGTTGCATGCCACGCCCTCGGCCCAAGAGCAAAAAGGGGGCCACGTCTTCTCTCCCCCTTTTTTTTTGAGTCGTTCGGCTTGTTAGGGCAACCCGCGTCGACCCCACCACAATGAAGAGGGAGAGCGTGACGTGAAAATCTAGGAACAAATGTTTTGGTTCCCACTTGTGAAAATCCCCAATGCGACGCAGACGACGACAGCTCGCAACCGTGGTAGTTGTTGCGAGTTGAAGTTTCATTAAAAATACATAAAAATCAGAGCGCATTTGCCTCCAGGCAGACAACATCTAAGCAGGGACAATCCTGTTACAGGGTTGCTTATTCTCTATGTCTATGTGCGTGTGCGTATTTGTGTGTCTGTGCTGTCTGATGGCATCAGTCTTGATTTGTTTAACAACAGTTTGAACAATGAAAAAAAAACATATAACCCAAGCTAATTGCTAGTTTGTCTTTTGTTTTGGGTCTCGCCCACAAAAATCAACTAGACACACACATAGGCCATCCTTGAGCTGAGGCTCCACTTAGTAAACCACAACAGAAACAGTTTTAAAGCTGTGGGAAAACTTTACAGTTGTTCCACACACACACACACACACCTTGATTGGGTTTTAATTGTGCTGCGCTAATTTGAGACGGGCAAACGCGAACTCGAAGTCGATTGTAATTCACATGTTCTTTCGTGCTCCTCCCACTGGTAAGGAAGGCTACCAACACGAAGCTAACTAAACAAAGTTTGCGCCAAGAAATTGTGTTAACTAAAACTATCTAATTAGTACTGGAATTGGTTTTAAATTAATAGGGGCGTGTGCTAAGGAATATTTAACAGCATTTGCTATTATAATAGTCTGTGGTATTTCTTGTCTTTACTTTCCTTCCTGAAAATGTTTTATTTTTATAGATCCTTCTAGCCCACGCCCAGTTTCATATCGAGAACAATCACTTTCTTTCTCTGTCAGCCTTTCCTTCACATACTTAATTCCTCTCCCGGGAAACTAGTTCCCCTTGTCCTGCTACTTCAATATCAATTACAAGAGCAACTGCATAGCCAAATGTTCCGCACGGCACACACGGCTGTGCACACTGATGGAAAACATGTCTGTTAATATTTCCAATAACGCCCAAAGGCCTATTAATATCCCTGGCTTACAGCCTAAGCCCAGTCCAATGCTCCGCAATGTTGTTAATAGTCAAAGGTAGACGACAGTCTGTCTGCTGTCTGTCGGCCTTTGGGTCTGTCGTCGTTCGGTTCGGTAAAGCGACAAATTTGCACTAAATGCAACTGCAGCTCAGTCCATGCAGCATCGTGCTGCCTCTTCCCATCTGCCACCCCACATTCTGCATGCTCTTTCCTGAGTTGTTCATTCAGGTTTAGTCCAGGGGATCTTGTCCTAGCCTCTGGTCAGGCACAACGACTTAACGGCAATTAATGCAAATGAAGGTGGATGTGCCTGGACACAGCAGACTGCCTCTGCCTCACCCTGTGTCCCTGCCTCGCTTTGTGTGTGGTGAGTATGATGCCAAAGAAGGTATATTGAGGTTGGAGCCGTAGGGCATTTGGCGCACTTGTGCATGCCTAATTATTAGGACAATTTGCTCTTGGAATTTGCCTATTAATTAGCCATTGCACACGGCCGTAGACATTGATGACGCAGACGCAAGTTTGGATTTGCGGCTTTGACTAATGCACTCATTGATTATAATGAAATCAGACTGAAACTTCGTGTGTGTACGCGCGCGTGTGTGTGTGGTGTCTTTTAATTTGTCCACGCTCATAATTAATAGCCAACCACCGCAGGCTTTAATAGGATTCCAACTCAAAGGCGATGGCTATTTGGCTTTGCGCTGCGACATGCCATGCCCAACTTGTGGCTAAATTATTTCGCATGATTTATGTGCACGGCGTGTTTTCAAATTAGAGCGCATATTTCTGGGGGTTTTCTGTAGCACCGGCTTATAATTACCCTGCAGAGCAGAATGAGGGAGCTATGTGATATAACTAAAGGAATTGTGTAAGATTTCAAAAGGAATAACGCTAAATTTGAAATATATCAAAAGAGCACTCTTAAATTAATTGCTTAACTGGAATGTTAATTCGTTTTTTTCTATAGGTCTACTCAGCTTCAGTCAAATCTCTTATATCTCAAAAGTTATACTGAAATTGATAATGAAAACCTTATGTAAAAGTTAGAAGCTCTCAATTCCCTAAAGTAAAACAGCAATCATCCCCAAAGATTGTCGCATACTTTCGCAAAACAATCTTTTTACTGCTTCCTCTCGCAAGTCATTAAAGAAAAGAATCGGGGCCAATAATAACGAAAACAATAGCGGCATTCAGTCGTGCGCAATGCTTAAAAAAATCGTATATCCTTGTACTTATACAAAAACATTATTAATCAATGTCCAAGGAGAAGAAATTCCTGTTGCCATCTTGCGCCTTGACAGGAGTCCGACGCGGCTGCGGCTCCCAATTGAGGCCGAATTCAGGTCGTCTGTCCCAAATTCGCGCTGTCCCCAGGGAACTTTGGAGACACTCATCGCCAGCTTTATACCTAAATACGTGAATACATACATACATATTTATTTGTGTATATGTCCTGGGGCGGCATAAAGCAGCTTAAGCCCAAAGGCGGCCACTTTTGGCCAAGGACAGCGTGCTGGAGCGAACTTTGCTAATTTTCTTTCCTGTCACGTTGATTTTTTGTTTACCATTATAGCTGCCTGTTGTCGCCTTCCAAAAAGGACAACGTACCCCGCACTCGCTCAAGTCTGTGGAGGCGGAGGGGCAACCAAGTTGATTTACGTTTGCAGCTTCTAACGGCGTACGGCATTTCAATTAAATTTTATTTTCTATGAGTCTGCCCTGCGCCTGGGCGTTCGAATCAATGAAATATAATCGAATTAATTACGTCTAGATGGGAATGGAACTCCCAGCCATAAGCCGTAGGTGTTATCCAGCGAGAGCGAGCGAGACTGAGGAAGAAAGAGGCAGGGAGAGTCACATAAATTTGCGATTGGACTGCGTTTCACTGCTGCTCACTGATTTCGTCCGGATTTGTATTATTGTTAATGGCCAAGTTGTGTTGGCCATTCAGCAGTAGCAGCAGATTCGTCCAGCTTCACTGCTGACTTTGCATAAGGATCTGCCAAAAAGGCAGTCTGTCCACGTTCCATGCTTCTTCCTCGTCCTTTGCTCCTTTTTAATTAGCATTCAGCTGGCGAAGAGTCGTCTCTTTGTTGCGTAATTAGCTGAATTTTGATTTATTGCCCGAGCGAGTAGCCCATCAGCGTGTCGCCCATACCGATCCCAGGTGCTCTGCGTGTTGTGTGTCCTCGTCGTCGTCGTCGTCTGTGTGTCCCCTAACGAAGAAGCAGCTGAAATTCTTATGTAAATATTTGCAGAAAATTAAAATTATCAAACTTCAGCTTAATGCTTTGATGCGTAGGGTTAGAAGACGAAATCCTTCAGTCCGCACTAAATTTAATTATTATAAGTAAGACTTATCCAATTTATCTGGCAATATCTTATTAATTTATACAACAATCTTTTATTTTCTCTACTTATAGCACCATCTAAATTGGACCGTACGACATGTGCAATATTAGGAAAGAAACCTGCTTTAAATTAAAGAGATAAGGTCAATCAGTGTAGGTAAAAGTTTAGAATTTGTCTAATAATGAAGCTGACAGGGGTACACTAGATCTTCTAGCTCGCAGTACGGAATCCCCCTTTAATTATTTAAATGGAAATGGATCGGGTAGATGTGCCCTCTTTCGTCGTGGAAAAATTCAAATAAATTCTAACCGGTAACAGTCTGTATTATTGGCTTGTAATACTGATACGATTTTATTTTAAAATTGCATTTTTTAGATCCTGCATTTGCTTCATCGACCATCAGTCCTGTTATCCTCGATGGAGACTGCAGTACAACTTAGCCATAATCACTAACAGCATCTGAGTGTCATTTAGGAAGTCTTGAGACTTATGTACATACCTCGCCTCGTCCTCTCACTATCGGTTAGGTAGGGCTACTAAGAGTGCAAGAATTTTGTAAGCTAATGGGCTTAGTTTATCGATGAAAACCATCTTGTAATGAACTCTCTACAAAATTACTAGCTTATTACACTGTTTCCGATGTAATGAGGGGACTCATCACATAACTGCAAATTTACCATTTAATTTCAGTTTGCATTCACACTGAAATTACTGTAAAGCAGTGTATTGTTGTTGTTGTTTTTTTCTCGCTTGTAATTAACTTTTATGGTGTAATAAAAAAATTGCTGCTGCTTAATGTGATGCAGCCGCCTATACAGCAAGTTTACTTTGCTGCAATGTAAATCAGGGCGATTATGATAAAATTGTGCTCTGGCTTTGCAGAGCGAGAGAGATAGAGGGAGGGGAGGGGTTGGAAAATGAATGTGTGGCATGAAAATCTTATTAGCCGCTGGTGCAATAAAACTGAAACCTCATAAATGCAATCTGCATATTATTCACTACACAGCGCGAACTACATAAACGATGCTGCATATATCGCTTTCGCTCTCTCTTTATCACTGTATCTCCTGCTCTTTCACTTTGTTTCGCGACTTCCCTTCGGCATTGCAATTATGCGCTTGTCCAGGTGCCACGGCAACACAAAGGCAACGCGAAGCGCGACCAGTCGATAATTAAATAATTTTAATGCAATAATGCCGTAGAAACACGCGTGCAGCGTGGGTGAGTTGGGCGCGAAACTGAGCCGGCACTATCAATTTGTACAACGGCTTAATTGATAATCTTTGGCTATTATTTAAATACGAGCACGTCGAGTCTTTGATTCGATTCAATTTGTTGCGCTAACGATTCCAATTTGATTGCCAGGGCGCAGCCCAGCGGCAACATCGATGTGACTGACCAACTGTCGGGTAAAATCCGAAGCATCCTATTATTTTGTAGCGAACTCCCACGGCATGGTGCGAATGAACTCACATGGCTGTATGTGTGTGTGTGTGACGTATGATGGGAATTTGTGTGTTTGGGCCAGTTCGAGGCTAAGCTGGCATTCAAACTATTTACTTGTTTAGCTCGTTGGGGAATGAAGCGTGTTGCATTTATTGAATTAGATGAGGGGGTGAACAACGATTTCAAATGAATATTACTCTGTATGATACATTATAATTAAATATGCATGTCGGCCCAGACCCATAGGGGTACTAACTACTTTTACCTAAATTCCTAATCTATCAGCCTAAATTCTTTTTTAATTTATCTTGAACGAAATATACACATTTTGTTACTATACTTCCAACTAACTTCTATTCCATTATTACTAATTGTATCATATCGGAATTTCATAATCATTGCATTCTTTCACACGCTATCGCCCTGCTTTTTATGTTCCAATTTTGTCAACCATATGCTGACTTATATGTTATCTGATATCTAACTAATCTATCAGCTTATCGGTTAGAAATGTGCTATATAGATTACCTTCTGACAGACCCACTCCCGATAAAAAGCCACGCCAGACTCATTTGTTTGATTACTGACCCATTATGGTAGCTTATGTTATTTACGGTTAGAGTACCGTCTAAATCCGCAGTGCAGCGCTCGCTGAGTAAAGCCCACAAAGGGCTTACGCCAAATTAGCTCCAGTTTCAGAAGGCGACTTCAAAGTGCACAAATGCACCAGGTACTAGGGGCGGGATCTGAGGGATGTGGTCAATCCACCCTAGCCTGAAAACTGGAACTGGAAATGTCCACCCAGTTGCAATTTCTGTCTGACCTCCGGCTCTCTTGCTCCTAGCTTGCCAGCTTTGTTTTTAGTTATGCCATGTTTTCTCGTTTTTTTTCCGCTGTTCTGCCACCGAACTTCCCCTAGAACAGCCTATTAATACCCGGCAAGGCCGTAGTGGCTTTGGCATCCATTCTGGCGGTTGGGTATGAGGCTTTTGCCGGGCAAATGCATTCAAACCAAATAAAAAGCTAATTAAATTAAAAACTAATTTTGGAGTGAAAGTAAAGCGCAGTTGGCTTGCCAGGGAGCTTAACCGCATCGAATAGATCCATTTGAATAGACTACTCTTTCAGATAAGGGTATTACGGCTTGTTAAAGTGGTTTGTTACATGAACAAATATGCTAAAAATGTATGCTATATAAAACTGTAGATATTAACTGTATGACTGATTCATCATTTATTTTACATTCATCATTATTATAAAATCAATTTAATAAAATTAAAGCCATCTCCCAAGACAATCTGATGATTTTTGACGTCAATATAGGGCACTTGGGACACTTGATAAGATCTTTAAGAGATTTTCATTATCAGCAATGGTATTTCTCATAAACATATGTCTGAGTTTATGTTCAGACTACAGTAGAATATTCCCTATTCGTAGAGTTATTTGCACTCTTCCCTCTTCGGTGCGCTCCACTTTATTTACCAATTTTAGAAATGAAATTTTATGTCTTGCCCAGAATGATATGATAAACGCCACAATATGTTAAATTTATTCTAAAAGTCTTTAGTTTATGGTCTCTCTCGCGGCCCACATCCCAGTCTGCTGTTGGGGGAGGACAGTGCCTACAAATTGTGTCCACGAGTCGGCGAGTTCGTACACTTCAATAAAATAATGCCCGCTGGGGAACATATGGCAGTGCAGAATTTTATTACGTCGTTTATGGCTTTTCAGCGTTATGACGATAGGGGCAGTGGTCGCGGAATGGGAGAGAACGCGCGGAGGAGAGAGTGGACGAGTGGGCGAGAGACTTGACGAGAGCTGGTATTCAGCCTGGTTCCAATGGCGACTCGGCCGTGCGCGAATATTTATTGATGTCAACAATGCTGCAAGGGGAAGGGAGGGATGAGGAGTGAAGTCGGTCGTCGGAGGTGGCCTCTGAATGTGGGATGAGCTACGTGACGGCATTTTAGCATTAAAACGCGGTTGGACGCTATCAACGCGCGTCGATCTAAACGCTTGACACGCCTCAGCGCCCAACGCCGTCGCCGCGGCGTGTGACATATGTCGATTGGGGGTGGCAACCCTTTCGCTTTTAACGCTCCTACAAACGTCTGATAAGCATCGCGCTGAAGAAAATTACTTAATTTTTTCTCCCTTTTCTTTTTCATGCATATTTCTTGTTTTTCCGTTTTGTGTTCCACATTGAGTTGTAAAATTTAGCACGCGACTCATAATTCAAATGCCACGACAGTTTGCTTGACTCTTTGCTGGGCTTATGACTTGGCTTGGTTGAGTGTTACGCGGTGGCTTACCTGAGCGCGAGCACACAAACACACACACACACACGCACCAAAGGGATTCCGGTCGGGCCAGTATTGCCAACGGCTCTGCGACGGCTTCGTGCTTGCCCTTTTCTGCGAAATTTGTTTATTGCGGCACTTGAGCCGAAGTGGCATCATCTTCCAGCAGACATAGCCGAGTGGAGTAGTCGGAGTACGGGTGTCATTTTGTGGATTCGACTGAGTGTGGGATGTTCTTCGACGTGCCTGCGCCAGCTTCGCCTCAGCCTGCTGCCTGTTTGTGCTTTGCTTTGCAGAAATCGTTAAAGAAATGACAAATAAGACGCCGCACTTGGCTCCCAGTGCCACTTCACCCACCCGACTTCCTACTCGGTCCGCCCCACTCCCTGCCCCTGCCACTGTCCCTGTTTTCCTGCTTGTCAACGGCTTGACGCTGGCTTTGGCTGTTTTTGTTAGCCGTCGCTAAAAGTAAACTAATATTTCATTTGAAAAATATACCAGAAATGTCTCTTGTACATTTATTTTTTGACATGTTGTTTTGTTTTACTCCCCCTTCGAATCCCCCTTCCTGTCCAGCTCTCGTCCTTCTCATTGCATAGACGCACGTTCACAGCGCGGACCAAAGTCCTTGACGTTCGCGTTCAGATTTACGAGTATAGAAAACGAAAACGAAACGAAACACAAACGTTTCCATTTGAATAACAAGCCGGCAAATATTTTGGACAGCCTTAGATCCGGCATGAACATTGCTTTGTACGTGTATAAAATGGCTTTTTATAATAGAGAGATCTCGCTCCGGACTGAAAAGACAGAAGACGTTGGAACTGTGTTGTGACAGCCGCCTCTATGAAATATCTCTCTTTGAGCCATTTATTTGGGTTAAGCTGGCAGTCGCTTGGCGAATGGGGAATGCTCAACTCGTCTTCAACTATAACTGGGCGCCTAATTGATGAATTATGAGACAAACAAAAGGCATATCGCAGGAAAAACTTTGCGGAAAAGAGAACTAAAATAAAGGAAAAAGATAGTAAAGCAAATTTTAAGTTTTTATAGGTAAAGAAAAATGTCTTTCCTACATATCAAAATTCTTTATAGCATAAACAAGAAAATGTAGAGAATTACCAAAGAAAGATAGCTCAAAGGTGTAAGGAATATTAAAACTTGAATAGCAGAGTATTATACAATTATTTCGTATTGTATTATTGTATTATTTATATATTTTTATATCTATATTTATTTTGTATTATTGTAATTACGAAAAAGTTATGATTTATTTATAGAATATATCATAAAGTAGTATTAAAAGCAATAGTTGAGTTGTTTGTCTTCTTAAATACTAACAATTATAATCGTGCTATTTAAAATTGTAGTTCCATTTCCTAAAAATGCACTTTGAAAACATTCTAAATCTGTACAGATTTAGTTTTTAATTTTTCTAGTATACATATTAAATAATACAAATTTCTTTGCTCCTTCACAATCCGACTTGGCGCTGCTTTGTTATGTTTTCCAACAATCCCTGCCGACCTCAATGCACTACGCCATTCACTTGCAGCCCTTTCTGGACGGCCTAATGACTACCAGGTCCGCCATGGAACCCGGCGCGCTGCAACAAAAAAGGGCCAGAGAAAGGCATAGGCCCCTTTCATCAATTTTTTTTTCCCCATTTTCCACTTATGGTTCGCTCACCAGCTCTCTTTTTGCGCTACTGACTGGCTTAAATCAAGTTTCCGCCATACAGTATTTTCATGTTAGATGCTATAGTAGCATGCAGTGCATATATGGAGCTGTGCACACATTTCTTTTTAACATTTTCCCGCTGTGATGCTCATAATAAACCTACTAAATTCTATTTAACTTTGCGCGCTTTGGTACCAGTTAAATGTAATAAAAAATACTTTATAAAGGCGCTGCAGAACACAAATAAAATGCAAGCAGATTTTTCGCCAAGCTTGGGTTACTAGCCTTATGTGGGGGATGAGTGGATAGGGGTATGGGGAGAGAGACGGGTACAAGTTTTTAATTAAATCATGTGTGCAGTTGCATGTAAAGCAACAGAGCTGCGAAAATTCCCAAACAACAAAATTATGCGGTAAATAAAATAGAAATCGCTCTGCACGTAACTAAACATGTAGGGTAGTGTAACAGGGAATGCACCGAAATTGCCCCTGAGGTACAGCAAACACACACACACGCAGCAGAGTTTCATTAATTTTCCAAAATGTCAACAACTAATCTGCCAATTTGCCACTTTTTTCCCTGCAATTGCCTAGGGGGTTGACGAGATGATGCGGTTCTATCCGAGGGATTGGATTAGCAAATTGCTTGTACGCCGCAGCATCAAAATCCTGTTTACTTTGTCAACATGTGTTAATGCCGTGAGTAAGCCATGAAAATCGAAGAGCAGGCCCAAACAGCTGAGCCAAAGAGAGAGAGGAGGAGGGAGAGAGAGAGAGAGCAGCGAAGCGCTGCCTGCTTGACAGTTGCTTCTATACTAATTTTTGCTACTTTAGCGCGTGTTTTTCCGTTCAGCGTGGCGATTAATGTGTCACTATACTATCAAAGCTAATTGATCTGCTGCCACAAAGAGAGAGACACAGAGAGAGCGAGAGAGAGGGAGAAGAGAGAGCGAGGGCTTGCAGAAAGGAGACATTGTCAGTGTGGTAATTAGTTGGGTGCGGGCTTAGTACGGAGACAAGGCTAGACTGGAGACAAGGTGCGTCCGCAGACTAATTATGCAGGCAAGGTCGGCCCAAAGTGTCAACAAATGAAACAAGTTAATACAGACTGAGCAAATAAATGGTTTTTGATAGATCTGTGTACTAGCCAAATTGCCCACGAAAAAGTGCCAAGAATTCTGAATTAAACCAATTTAGGAAGTGTTCTAAGGTAGAATATAATAAGAAACTTGGCTAAAATTCTCATTTGGAAGGACAAGGATACAGTTGGTAACTGTTGAAATTTAATTAATTTATTGTCTTAATTAATATTCTAGAATTAATTTTCTTGATAGAATAGAATCAATTTTCTTGGCACGAAAGGAAAGAGAAGATTGTTTCTAAAGAAGATAATAAAATATTTGGCTAATATCCTCATATTGAAAGACTTGGCTTCAGTTTTGTTAGTAACTATTCAAATTTAATTAATTTATTGTCTGTATAATATTTTAAAATTAATTTTCTTGATAGGACTTTATTTTTAAAAAATATTTGTTATTTATTTAAATATAAATTATTATTAATAGTGTTTTTAGCTTTTTAAGTGGATGAAATGGTTTTATATCATTTAAGTATGGTTAATATTATTATATATTAAGCTGCCTATGATTTCCCCTTTTTTTAGAAAATCCTTCAATGTATCCATCTGCAGCTATTTATCTTCTACTCCATCCCTAGGCCCCACTTCATTAATTTAGCTTCAAATGAATAGTTTACACCCCAGTTTACTGTTTCGAACTGCCGCCCTAACTATATGTACTTGAAAACTCACTCCCCTACTATACAACCTCAGATCTATTTATATGCAAAGGTTCATTAAGTCCTTGAACTCCTGCCTTGCCCCAAACACACACACTCGACCACTCGAAGCACTTCACAGCACATCAGGCACACCTTAAACACACCCGCATCTCTTATTTATTTGCCGCGGCTGATGGATAAGCCCCAAATAACACGCTGGCTCTATAGAAGTGCCCCTAGACCCGGCTGCCTGCTGCCTGCTGCCGGCTCCCTACTCCCTGGCATTATCCCTCGGTTCCTGTCCTGCTGCTGTGGCCGTGCGATATGCGCATTTGTTAAGTGAACTGTAAATAGAATTCCACATATGACGCGAGCTGTGTAGTAGGGTTGCCCTGTTGCCAGTTTGCAGGGGCGTCAAATGCGCCGGGGTGGCACCAATTTCAATTTATGCGATACAAGCGATAACTCTTTGACTCGCCTCCACTGCGTCCCCACAACCCTCTGCACAGTCGTATCGAGTTGCATGCAAAGCGATGCTACCTGCAACACCGGCGTCGTCGTTGTTGGCAATTGCCGGCGCGTGCGTCCGTCTGGCTGGCACGTTGCTTGCTCCATGCAGGGTGTAACAGACCTTGATCCAATTTTGAGGCTGCTTGCCCGGCATCCCTGGCCTGCTCGCAACAGGCGAGCGTCTGCATTAAAATAACATTTTTCTATTGGATTCAATACTTCAACTCCGACGCCGTTCGGCTTTTCGAGTGGCGGATCGGGAGGGGGAGTAGCTGCTCTGGCTGGGATATATACATATATTTTATTTCATGGGTGTTTAAATTTTAAAATAACAAGCGACGCTGCCATCGCTCACCGACACGTGGCACAGCAGCAGCAGCAAAAACAACAACCCGAAGAGCGACAAGGAGTGCGACAACGACACCAGGTGGCGGAGTCGCCCCCGTTGGCCATAAAGCTCGTGTTACAAAGCGCCTGGCGACTTCTTGAGAGCGACGGCAGGAGGGTCGCGTGTGTTGTATTTGTTTATTGGCCTCATTGCTGGCTCTACAATTGCATTTGCCACGGGCAACTAAACAGCGGGCTCCAGCTCTCCCTCCCCCTCTGGGGCTGAGCTTGTTCCTGGTTTCGGCTTGGGGTTACAGGCACTTCTTGGCTTTCATCCTTCTGCGACTTCAGCTTGATGGGCTTATGTAAATTATGCCGCAGCAGCTCAGCGTTTGAGGCAGGTGCCTGCCGGCAGGGGGTATGTGGGAGGGGGGTCGCTGCTTGCAGCCGAACAATTCACGCTTCATATATCAAAGCTCGGCCAAGTCGTTGTACCATTTGAATAATATTTTTTCGTCTAGAGTTGCCAAGTTGAAATATGACGCAAAAACATTGCCCAGACGAGGCAGGCAATAGTTTTTCAAGAACGTGTTGAGGAATTTGGGAAATGCTACGTGCTTGCAGGGTGAGTAGTCTCTCTGCAGAGGCACCCTGTGAGTGCTACCTCCTCTGCTGCGTCTTTCTGCTTTTCTATACTTAGCACCCTGTACAGGAACAGTCAAGTATGATCTCTCGCCAGAGGCACCCTGTGAGTGCTACCTCCTCTGCTACGCCTTTCTGCTTTATTAGAATTATTACCTTGTACCCGTACAGTACAATATGATCTCACTGCGGAGGCACCCTGTGAGCGCCACTTCCTCCCCTGCTGCCTTTTTCTGCTTTGCTAGACTCAGCACTCTGTAGCGCTACACTTCCCTATGATAGATGTCACAAAAAACCCCTCGCAAATATTTTTTTGTCGCTATCGATGCTGCGATCTAAGAGGACTCCCCGTAGTACCTGGCCTACGTCCCCCTGGAGACTTGCGCAGTTTCGCGCAAACTTGAGAAATGGCAAGCTTTGTGCCGTTACCTGCTCCGCCCTCTTCCTTCCCCCATTGCTGTTGACTGAGCGACCTTTTATGTAAATTTCCCGGCCATATGCATTCGCTTGTAAATCCGCAGCTGTTGTCAGTCGCAGTGGCCATTAGTCAGTAGGAAGTCGTCGGTCGTTCCAGGCTCAGTCGCAGGCCCAGTTGCCGAAAGTGCCCAGAACTGGTTCCACTCTCTCTCTCTCTCACTCCATTGCGCCACTCTTAAGACCATTAAATGCAACAGCTCAGCGATGATGCTGCTTCTTCTCCAGCTTCCTCCTCGCATCGCTGACTTTCTTTCGCTGAGTGATTCGCTAAGGGTGATGGTGGTGGTGGTGCTGGCCAGGAAATGCTTGCACAATGCCAAATGCCGACACGCGCGCAGGATTTGCTGTCACTGACACCCTCAACCCACACACACACACACACCAGTCTGCTCACCCTCCCTGGGACGAGTCCTGGACTCAGCTGCAGCCACTTCGCGTTGCATAATTATCAATGTGCGCACTAATGAAGCCGGCGTAGCCGTAAAATATGACGAAGACAGACCCGGCAGGACATGTGCCTGCCCCCAGCTCCGTCTCCATCTCCAGCCGAATTTATCTGCCTAAGCAAACAGTGTAAGCTGCGCCAGAAGTTCGATTCGACCCTGCAACATTTGACGCTTTTACGCAATTTTTCTTGCCCCATTATGCTTATTATTGTCTTTGGCAGCGTCTTGCTCGTGACGCATTGTCCGGTTTCGGGGAGGGTGCTGAAGTCAAGTCGAGCTGCCGTTAACCTCCCCCCACCCCTCTGAATATTTGCACACAAGCGCGTTTATAGTCGCAGCCTGCTGCCGTTTGCATTCATAATCCTAATGGAATTGATTTCTGGGCCGGATCTCTGCAACGCATGTACGAATAATGTAGGAAAATTGCCGCCGTTGCGGTTGGGTGAGAGACGTGTCTAACCCCCCTCCCTCCCCCACACTCGATTGCCGCCCACCATATGCCGAAAAATAAAGAAAAGCGGGGGGGGGGGGTTAGAGCTTTCTTGCTGCTGTGGCAATAAATGAGTGCTTATAAATCAAACGAATACTTATTATATTCATGCAGTTTTAATGAGTTTCTCGACGGCTGCCTGCTGGCTTAGTGAGTGAGTTTGGAGCGGGGTAATGCCCCAGTCGACGCATAATTGGTTATCCTTTTAGAGCCATGTGTCTTGTTCCCGTCGAGGTCATTGACTGCCGGACGTACCCGGCTACCCGTTGGTCAATCAGGGGTTATTCCTGGTCGGGCTTATTGGATTCACTGTACGCCCCAGCACAAGCCAAGTGATTATGGCATCGCGTATGGGAAATGCAGCCAAGCGATTAGACTTTTACCATGATTAGGTAGCACTTGTTTCGAGAGTTTTACGCGTATTTAAAATATATAAATAAAATATATATATGCAATATTATTATGCTTTATGTTGTGTAGATGTGGGGGATATATAAGGTTGCATATATATTATTTCATTTCTTATAAATATCTAGCTCAGCTTATATCCTTCACTTCTTGTACTCAACAACAACATTGAAGAGTCCAATTGCTGGTACTTTGAATCATAACTGGAGCACCCCGTTATATACGAAATGAGAACACTCAACTATTGATTATTATACCCGTTAGAGATGAATAAGCTCCAGAAATGAGTGAGTTACAGTACATTTTATCCATCCTAACCAGGACTATGCAGTCGATCCCGTCTTCGTCCTAAGGACCTACCCACCCAGGGCTGATCACTGTGGATTGAGCAAAGGCTTTTCAAGCTCTTCAACCCAGGGTACATCACGATGAACGTGGATTAAGGCATAAGGGATCGAGCAACTGTTTATCAAGCTCTTTGACCCGGGGTTCTATTCTTGCTATGTCAACACACACGAAATTGTTTGCTACAATTATCCAATTTGTAAACTTGGTCAACTAGTTGCAAACTTAATACACTGCAGCCCACACTCGCCTAAGCCCAACTGCTGCTGCCTCGAGATAAATAACAACAGCAGGGAGTCCCTGGCCACAGAACAGACTTAAATAAACATTCCCAACATGCGGGCAACTCTTTAATTAACAAGTTTCCTTGGCCGTACACACACAAGAGTAGGCTAGGTAAAGCGACCCGAATAACCATAACTATTTGCTAAACAACCGAAAAATCAACAAGCAGCAGCAGAGAGAAATAATTTGCTTTTAATTTGTTATTTTGTAATACCGAACGAATCTTCTCGGCTCGAATTGGAATCGGAATTGCAACTGGAATTCGGGGACAATGTTGCAAGCGTGGCCAATAATTTACTTGAAAGGCAAATGAAATTTTCAACACGGCGCTGCGACATATCAATGAAGGGTTTCGACCAGGCCAACACACACTCAGACACACACATAGACTCGTTCTGACAGGGCAATACATTTACGGCAATCGTCATTAGCAGCAACCGAGGCCGCAGCAGCAACAGCAGCAGCGCCAGCAAATGAGCTTGGATACCCCCATTCCGAATGAATGAATGTCAGCATTCAGATCGTCGTCCTATGTCATTCACTTGCGGTTCGCAGGCTCCGCCATGGTGGGACCCGCACCGAGACCTGCTCCACACTCCACACACCGGACCCGGTTTCGGTTTTCGGTTTGGCATGGCCGAGAATATTTGCCGCGCAGGGTTTTGCTTGCTTGGTGACAATTGAAAATCCAATAAAGGTCGCTCGGCCTCTGACCCCTCGAGGCTGCGCTCCCTGCTGCCCTTGTAGCTATTTTAATTTGAACGAGGCAACTGCCTAATCACAAAACCGGCGACGTTTTGCAGCATGTACAGCACCCCTCTTAGCCCCCTCCTCCCTCGTCCCGCTCAATACGCATCCTGTGTGGTCAAAATATTGAAGTAATGAACTTGCTTTATGTGGACCCTTCTGCACTAGCGATGGGTTGGGAAGGGGGAGGGGGCAGCTCTATCAAAATGCCACTAAAGTTGTGCCCAGTTTGGGGCTGTTTTCGGAAGGATGTAGCACTTGCACTTTGAGTTAATGGCACATAAATCCTGCTCTATGCCATAATTTTTGATTACTTGGGCGTGGTCAAGAGGGAGGTGGCTCAGAGGCGCTTGGGGCTTGATACCAACGAGCTTACTCCTGCCTGCTCCTCTTCTTTCATGTGTGAGTGGAGTGATATGTGGGTTCTATTGTCTATGCCAAAGTCCAAGGCAGTTTTTAAATATTTATGGCATTATTTTGTAGGAAATGAAGAGACTGTATCAATTTTAAATTATTCTATGAAATACTTGAAAATATTTTGGTTTATTTCGCATATATTTTGATTTGTATTGATCGAGAGTTAACTTAGTTAAATATACCTTTATAACATTCTAAATTTATTGATTAAGTATGCTAAAAATAATTTGTATGATTTATCTAGTCTTGTAAAATACTATATTATTCTAAAAATGAATTTCTCAAGCTGAGAAACTTAGAGAAATGAAACAAAAGCTAATAGTAAATAATTTATAAAGTTATAATACCAGAATATAATACATGCAAAAAAAAAAAAATAAAAGATAATGCATTCTAAAAATTAATTTTAAATATTTACTTTTCTCTGTATTAAGTTAAAGAAATGAAACGAGAGCTTATAATTGGAATATAAAAGTATTTTTAAGAGGAATAAAAATACACTATACTAAATACAAGATAATACATTCTAAAAATGAATTGAAATATTTTTTGCAATACTTGAAAATACTTTTATCATTATAAATTTATGATAGCTATATGTTTTATTGAAGAGGGATTGCTGGAAGAATACCTGTTTTGCCATGGATAGAAGTTGTTGTTAGGAGTTCGGAAAGTTGTTGAAATCTTCTTAGAGTCATTGTTCTTTATAATTATGTTTAGTTTCAACGCAGTAATTGCAAATTGACAGGATGCGTCCTCCGTCCCACACCGATCTATTGCTAAGGAGCACAAGTGCCCAAATTGAAAATGGTGTAGAGCGGAGCTGGGTAGAGGAGCAGCTGCCATGCCACTTGTGTGGCCACACTGGCGCACATGTCAGCATGTCCTTCAACAGCTTTTTGCCTGGTCGGACACTCAGATTGGGTGGCTGAGGATTGCACGGGGCTGGAGTGGGTCAGTAACAAGTCTCACGACGATAGCAACACCTACGCAGGCTACGTGGCAATGCCACACAATGGCAACACACCACAAAACAAGTGTCGAGCAGTTAAGTTTTTGCCTCGAAAAGGATGTGCGTGTGCGTGTGTGTGTGTGTGTATGTGGCAGTAGTTACTGTTGCTCCGGTCCTGGTGTCAAATGCAAAACCGGATGCGGAAATGCAGGCAGCCAGAGGCGGGTAAGGAGCGAGCAAACAGGACACCGGGCAGGCAGACAGCTTGCCAGGAGGACATCGGAGTTAGCCAGCCAAGCGGGCAGACAAATCAGCTTTGCTCACACACACACGCACACACACACACGCACGCACACGCATGCACACACAGGACACGCAGCCACAGAGACAGACGCTCAGTTGAGTGATTTTTCGATTATCATTTGCACGCCTTGGGTGACAAATCAAATGCTCAGCAAGTGCATTGAAGCTTGGACCCAGGCAGGAGCAGGCAGAGACCCTCATCTGTGCCGTGTGTCCGGCTGCCTCTCTCGCTCTCTCTTCCTCTGCTGTTCCAATCTATTGTTGCCTGCTCAAATTTACAGGTGCCTATAAGCAAAGCGTTTCAATGAGCCTATGTGTGTGTGTGTGTGGGTTGTACTAATCAGAGTTGGGGTCTGAACGGGGCAGAGAGGGCTGCCTATCAGCAAGTTGGCAAAACACCTTTTTCCAGACTGAGCTGCACATTGATTGTTGGCTAAATGAATAATTTAAGCTTTAATTACAATTCAGAAATATTACGGGCTCTTAATCTGTTGGGTTTCTTTAAGGACCATACGTAATTTAGTCTTTTCTATATTATTCTCTTGTTGGTATACAAATATTACTCAAACTGTCTTCAAATTACGTTTTTTACCAAATACTCAGAGCCTTTCATAAATTAAAAATGAAAAGATGTGATTATTCCTTGGTATCCCTAATTAAACTGTATTTAAAGTTCAATCCTAACTATATAATCTGAAATTTTACGAGCCTAAAAGATCTTGGGTTTCTTGTAAGACTCATATGTACGTAATTATGCTTTGTTAGTATTTAAAATAAATATTAATGTTAATATTAAAATTATTCAAAATTAATTATGTAAATGGTTTCATCATTCGACTGTCTTTAGTTGACCTTTAATATATCAATAAATCATAAATTAGAAAATTATTTAATTAATTAAATATCAAAAAATAAATTAAAAAATATAAATTAATTAATAAAGAAATTAATTAATTAATTAAATTATAAATAAAGAAAAATAAATAAAGAATAAAAAGAAAAAATTAAATAAATAAATAACCAAAATATATAAATAAATTAATAGCATTGAAGAGAGTGTATTAAAAGAGAAAAAAATTATATAAAATCAATTGAAATATGTATCCTTCTCTGAAATCTGATGTTCTCTGCTGTAAAGCATGCAACAATCTTTCTATTCTCGATTCCTTCGCAACATTATGCAACAGATCTGTAAATATTCCTGTACCAAAATTCGAATTCAATTCAAAAAGGTTATTTAGTCTCATGGCCCGAGGCATTTTCCCTCTACGATTTTATTGTTTCCATTTGCCCAGTTGCCCTCTAATTGGCTTATTCAAATAGCAATCGAATTTCGCCATCGCATTAGGGCTGCATTTCTGGGCAAAATACTATATTTTGGAATCTGTCCGGGGCGCATGTTTGCATGTTTAAGCTGTGCTGTACAACATGGCGTATGCGCGTTATTAATGCTGCCTCTGCTGCTGCTGCTGCTGCTGCACTGCATGCGCAATTTATATGTGCATTTTATGACAATGTGCAATACATGCATATGCAATGTGTGTGTTTGTGTGTGTTGTATCGCTCTGTCTAACAATGTTTACTTTAATTACAAGCACGACATTTGGACTGTTGTTTGGGCCTGTTGTCCGATTGCAGGCCCGCAATCCTTTGGAGCGATTTTAATTGTGAGACCAAGCCGAAGTCGAAGCACGAGGACAGCAATGTTGCCGCTTGATGGATTTCTTGATTGTGAGCAGAGAGAGAGAGAGAGAAACGATTGACAAATTAAATTGCTTATTGATGAGCGCAATACGTATACGCCATGTAAGCCATATATGTAAATAGAAATTGGCAACGTCGGCTGCTTTTAGCCGACTATGAAGTAAGTGCATAATGGAAATTTGCGAAAGCCAATTTGGTAATAATTTAAATTGAATATTTATGTTCGGATCGGGCTCTGTGTGCACGCGATTGTGGGTGTGCCTAGGCGTCGTTTGGGGTGAGCGAGAGCTATGCATAGTACATTAGTTTCGAGAGCGCTGCCTATTTGCATACTATGTGTGTATTTGTCTTTTCCCAATGAATTTCTAATACTCACACACGCGCACAGGCAGCCCTGTCAAAACTTCAACTGTCATAACACTGATGAAAGAGAGAGAGGGAGAACCATTTAAATTAGAGTTTTGTTTGTATTGCATTAAGCCTGAGCAAATTTGCTGAGTCTCTGTTTGGGCATGTGTCTGTGTGTGCCTGTGTGTGTGTTTGCATATTTATATGTATTTTTGCATTTACCGAATACGTCTGGCCGCAAAAATTGATGCTACATTACGGTACGTACAACATTACGTATACAACACGTTGCACAAGCCCGGCAACATGCTTGGAAAACACTTTGAGGTTGACAAAATTCCTGCACAAATTAATGCAAAATATCTTTGAGCATGGCAAATGAATGCAGATCGAATGCTTTTTTAATAAATACAAATAAATAGACAATATTTGAGGCGACATTGCAATAGAAACGATTATAAAAATATACGCATATAAAAATAGCTTGGCAAACGTTGAGTAAACAATTTCTGTGTTTTCATAGTGCATAAATAATTTAACGATTTTATCTGGCAAAATTGCTGGAAAAACTTACTCAAACGTTGCACAGTAAATATGGTTAAATATTGCAGATGTTTTATTAGTCAATTAAATGCAGCAAAGAATATACAAATTTTCTTTTGAGCAACTGCAAAACGAGCACATGAGAGTGACTTGAATATTCTACAGTAGATTGATCAAGAAATGTGCAAATTCTCTACACATCCTTATCAACATGCGGGAGTACCACGAGGTCGATTCCAGCATCGTTTTAGTGACTTATGCAATAATTAAAAACCCCCCATTTATTTACCCTGCTCAACTTAATTCGATAATATTTTATTGAAAAGCACTTGAAAAGCGCAAATGCCATTCGAGAAAACTGCTCTGCGACATTAATCAACTCACACAAAGCGCTTATTTCAATGTGGCCACTCCCTCCGCCCTTCGCACAGCCATCGAAGTCTCCATTAGCTGCGTCAATGTGGCACAATCAATGACTAATCAATTGAAATATGCAGACCGGCTTACACGTGCCAAGCGGAGCCCATGTCCCCGCTCCTCAGTTGGTACCGCTGTTTGTCAACTTATTTCAATAAATCCTGACCCTCAAAAGAGTAGGCAGATTTCGCCAATCTGCGCTTATCCAGCCTAACACCTAGCGCGACCAAATGCGTCATAGCTTCTGCTCCATTTGGCCTTTCGTCCATTATGAATTCTAAGCAATTTCCTTATCAGCTTAGATGAAATCCTGGCCGCCAGGATGCTGGGCTGCTTGGCAATAATAATTAGCATAGGGAGCGCACTCGAAACTGGCTGGAATTGTTCGAAACCAGGCAAACGTATTGGCCCATTCAGCAGCATCATCATCATCTTTGTCGTCGTTATCCTGGCTGTCCAACGAATTCATAACTTTCGTGCATAATTTCAAAGTGTGTAGGAGTCTGCCCACTGTCAATGACTCCATCAGCATCCTGTTAGTGTCTGCTGCTCTCACTCTCGCTCCCATCTCCTGCCGCGCTAGTGGCCGGGTGTGTGCGTCAATTGTTCAGCTGGAAGCAATCAAAAATGTTGATAAAATAATTTCAAATTCCATTTATATCCTTAAGGACAATTTGCCATTCACCGGTACTAATAATATTATCAACAGCATCGAGCCCGTGGCCCGTGCTCCGTCTGTGCCGTCGTTTTCATTCATCGAAGTTGCTGCCACATTCGGAATCTGTCCTGCGGCATGGCTCAGTCTCTTTGTCTCCCTACTCCCTTCCTCCTCTCGCTTCGCTGGCGCTTTTACAATTTGTCAGCAATTGAAATTCAGCAAACATTTTTGAATTTGTTTGCCTGGCTACACTTTGGCCGCGCTTTCAGTCAGCGGGTGTCGGGTGCGGGGGGACTTTGGTTTCATGGCTGTCCCCAGCGGGCACATTTTGCATTTGCCTCCAACATTCATCGATTGCCTTGGCTGCCCTTGTTGTCGCTGTCGCTGTCGTTGCCGTTGCCGTTGCATCTCGTCCGCGCTGCGGCTGCTGTGTCTGCCCGTGGAGCACCGCCTGGCACCCACTGTTTTGATTTTTATCCACAGCGTGAATATGCAAATTGCCAGGCCGGGCCTGGCCTGGCCTGGCTGTAACAAGGCGAGCCACTTCACCACAAGCTCCAATTGTGTTGGCCGAATTCGCGCAGCAGCGCTTCGCAGCCTCAAAACCTTTTTGGCCAAATGTTTTTCTTTTTCGGCCAGTCGCAGAGCCAATCAAACATGCCTAACTCCTCTATCCTCCCTCGCACTGAAGATACGATTTTCGGCCTGCTGACACTGGCATTATGCGGCCTAGGTAAATGCCCTGCAGCTCATTCGAAGTGTCCAAATTAGCAGATAGAGAGAGAGAGACCTGAGTTCAATCTAAATGGAAATTTGTGAGTTATGCCAAAGTTATGACAACTTGCGTGCTTTCTCAAATGAAAGCAATAAGTATTATGTGTTAATCTGTTGACCTGGGAGGCATTTTAGCTCTCAGATGCAGCAGGAAGGCTTAAAAGTTCGTTTGCTCCTCTTAGAGAGAGCTTCACAAAGATCTTTCTTAAGAAAAATTCTAAAAAATGAAATAAATAATGTTGAATAATATTTGTTATAACAAAAGTACAAAAAATATTTCACATTTTTGTCTGCGTATCGAATTTGTTATAATCAGTTTTAGATTTTTCCAGAGATTTCTGCATTAAACTAGCTATACGGCCAGTTATAATACCCATTTGACTTTTAGCATTTTCCACGTGCCGTCTCAAGCCCGTGCGCTCTGCAGAAACTGCAAACAAAATGTTAAATTCGAGAGAAGAAAGAAACAAAAAACCGACGCTCGAAGGAGTCAAGAAAAAAGTGCAATTGCATATTCAAGTTTTGCACTTGAAATTCACAGATTTGTATCGTTGCGCTCGTATGAATACCGAATCCAAATATCGAATACTCAAAGAGTTGCAGTCCCGGTAGCAGCAGCTCGACTTGAGTGCCAGCTGCCCCCCCCCACAGCCCCGTTCAATCTGAATCCTGCTGCGCCGGCACGAAACGGAAGCAGACGTGGGGCAGGAGTGAGCGCAAGGAACCACAGGGTGTCTACAACGTACAGTGGGCGAGATAAATCTTTAGCCTTTAAACAAATGTTTGTGCATATTTGAACTTGCCAAGCCAAGTCAGCCCAAGCAGCCAAAGCAGCCAACACGCCAGGCAGCCAATTTAAAATTGGCAAAAGGTTAAGCCGAAAAACTAACAACCAGCTGTACGGCTGGAGGAGGGGGGGGGCGTACTCGATAGATAGGGGGAATGCTACGCTATTACGTTACCTGCATACATAATTAGGCGATATGCGCTATGTTTACCGCTTCGGAAATACTGTCTTTGTAGATGCGAATGCAGTGATTTGATGTGTACTTGTGAGACTGTTGGGCTGAAGAATATATAATGTAGAGTATATAATATATAATATGTGGAGTAAACAGATGGAAATATCAGGTACAATTCGATACTATTCAGTACAATCTAAGGTACCGCCTTTCGGTTTCATATACAATCAGGCAGCTTAAAAGTTTTACTATTATATCATCTTTGAATACATAACTTTATGTGGAATAGACAGTTGGAAATATAAAGTGCAGTTCAATACAATCATACAGTTCAGTGCTATCTGAGTACCGCTTTTTCAGTTTCATATATAATCAGGCAGCTGAGTTTTTGAAAAGTTTTACTATTATATTATTATTGACGTATCCGTTCTAGTTAGTTAGTCGAGAGCTTGGCATGTTTATTGCCAAATATGTTTTACTCTAATTAAAACGCAGTTTTCTCTTTAAAGTCGCCCTAAAATAAATTTTCCCATTTCTTTCAAACATTTCACTCACTCAAAGTGCAATCAAAACAACTTTCGATATCATTGAAATGTTTTCTATTGTGGAAAATAGGAACTTAGTTGTAACTCATGTATATAATACTTTACTGCAGAGTTGAATGTGCATAAAATCCGATAAAATTCTATTAGCTTGCGCTCCCTTTCCCCCACTCGCTCTCCTCTCCATTCGCCATGCTCTTGGCTTTTCAGTGTACTCAAATGAGCCGTTAATGTGAATCCTTTTCATGGACACACATGTGCACTCGCCTTTGTTTATTGGCAAATGTATGCATGGTCATATGTGTGTGTGTGTGTGTGTGTGTCAGTGTGCCCGGCCAGCTCGTTAAATTTCATTCAGTTTACTGCAAGGGGGAACACAAAAATTGGCATAAAATGAGCTTTTTGTGCTGCTCAGCGAGTGCGGGAGAGCTGCAAGACGAAGGAAAGAAACGGCGAGGGTAGAGGGAAAAGGAAGATGCGAAAAAAGTGAAAAAAAGATTAAAGAAAAAGGAGCACGTTTGCTATGCTGACATTGATGTTGTCGTTCTCGTTGTCCTCGCCATCGCTATCGCCGTCAGCATCCACATCATGCTCAGCCCGCTCAGCTCGCAGAGCATCGTCATCATTATCATCTGCGGCGCTGCTTCATCATCATTGTCCCGAACGGGCAACAAACACTGGCAATGCCAATCGGAGTGCGGCCCCTTCATCCGTCCGTCGGTTCGACTGTCGATATGGCCAAAAGAATGAACAACATCGCTGGCATTTGTCCGGATATCTGTCCATTTGCCATTGGCCAATAATTTGCAGTTCTCTCTCTCTCTTTCTCACTGTGGAACGGGACACATGGCTCGTGCAGTACACATATGCAACTAATTGATATTATATGAATGATATGTTAAATCCAAATGGCCTGCACATGCCATGATGGAACAATGACAGCAAAAAGCAATCCCCAACATTATTTACGTGCACTGAAAAATCTGGCAACTTTTTGTCCCCGCTCCAACTGCCAATGTTTTTCAAATTAAGCGAGAGAGTGGGCGAGAAGGGGAGAGTGGGCAGTGGGAGGTGGCCAGCAATATAAACAGATGGATATGTCAATTGACAAGGCATCCGCTTCATGACAGGATTTACCCCATGAGCTTATTAAAAAACAGGTAAAGCGAGGTAAAGTCCGATCGGTAAATGATGATGAGATATTAAGGTTAAGCTTCCGAGTCATTTAAGAGTATCGGATTGAATATTTAATATCGCTATATGCATTATATATGTATGTAGAAATTATTAAAATTCTTGCAGAGTTCTTAAAATAAACAACTGTTCTTGGAATTTCTTTCAAATTAACTTTTAAAAGTTGGGCAAGAAAAAGAAACTCAAGAATGTATATTATTATTTTGATACTATTATAATATTGATATTGATAAGTATTTACAGAAATCAATAAGGAATTTTTCAGGTAATTCACGCGTAATTCCTATCCAAAAATAACTCTCAAATTTTAATAGAAGTCGGTTAAGGAATGAAAAATAACTTGAAAATGTCAAAGAAAATATATATGCTTTGTATATTTATAAATATTTACAGAACTTTTTCAGGTAATTCAGTCATTATTTCTTTCCAAAAACAAATTTCAAATTTTAATAGAAGTCGAGAAAAGAATGAAACCTAAGAATGTATAAGAAAATATATTATTATTATATATTTATGCATTTTAAGAATTCCTAAAGTACGCAACTTTTTCAGAAAATTCCCTCGCAATTCTATACCAAAAACAACTTTAAAATTTTAATTAAAATCAGGAAACGGAAAGGAAACATCTGATGGTTTTCAGCTACTTCCAGTTGGCCTCTCCAAATGTCAAGTCTTTCCCGTACTGGGAGCGGGGCAAGGTATTCCCTACTTGAGTCCGGCTAATTTACATGCAACCATCTTGTATTGTGGATCTCGAGGAGCGCAGACTTAAAAGTGCATTTCGCGTTGCTCCGCCACTTTAGCCAACTTAAATGCCAATTAGTTTCCATTTAGGTGAAGTTGCCACTCAGCTCTGCCGTCGCGCAACCCCCGCCCGCTCATTAACAATGCCAATTCGAAAAGTCTTGGCCAAATCCAAATGCAAATCCAATCGAGCTACAATGACGCGTCTAATTAGTCAGGTTGAGTTGCGCCCGTCGCGCAAATCCCAAGCACGTTTTAGTCGTCCATTTGCCATGCTGCCGGTAGACTGTTTCCAGTTCCCAGTTCCCTGTTCCTGGTGCCGTCTCCCTACGCTCCTCCCTATTCCTCTGTCGCTGTGAACTTTCACACCCCGCTGTGTGTCGGCATTATAAAATATTTCGCGCTGCGGCATCCTCGTCGAGTGGGAATTAAACAAATTTATTTGCAAATCGAGCAGCGACGCCAGAGCCAAAGCCAAAGCCAGAGCCAGACCAGAGCGACTACGTAACTTAATTTTGGGCATTGGCCACGTCGCAACGTTGGCTACTCCTCCCGCGCACAGCTCATTCCCTTGCTGCACTGCTGTGTCTGTCTGCTCTGCCTAGTCCTGTCTTGGCCTGGCTAAAATTTATTAACACTTTTGCCGCTCGGTTTTCAATCCCCCGACGGCGTCGACGACGACTGCGTGACCGCTGCGCTGTTGTTGTGTGCTGTGCCTGCAGTTGACCCTTCGCCTCCAGACATTAGATAACAATTCTCTTCCGTTTTCCAAATCGAAATCCCAATCCTTGTCCGCGGCGTTGGCGTTGGCGGCAGCGAGGGTCATGTTGTAATTTTGTTGCAATTTTTAGCATGCGGCACGAATGACGCCGTCTCGACTCGATTCGCAGTTGAACTTTGTTTTTAATTAAAAAGGTCAGGGCGAGTTCAATTTATGCTGATGTTGCAGCCCGGAGGGAGAGGGAAAAGCGTCAGGCTAATCTGCAATTGAGAGAAAGACGCTTTTCGCGCTGTCTCAGCTCATTTCAGTTCAGTTGCTCCAATTGCTGCAGTCGTTTTCAGTTCTAATCGAAGTGCGGGCAGGGGAACGAGTAGTCCGAGTTGCTCTCGTTTCTGGACCGGCTGCAGTGGCTCTCAGACGCAGTGGCTGACGGTTCATTGTTGTGACACATTGAGAAATGTTCTTGCACACACCACAAATCGTTAATCTCATGTGCGACCCCATCCGAGAAACACATAATGCCCATGACAAATGTCAGGCCAATTAAACGCCCTGTGCAAGGCCAACTTTGCATAGGGATGGACGTGGGAAATTAGCACAAATACGTAATTAAATACTTGAACTTAATACCATATGTTATCTTGTTGATAATTGAAATGAAATTATGTTGAGTTAAGGGATCTTAAACTTGATTAAATATATATTATTTATTTATTATCTGCACGCACAATAATATATGTTGACTTAAATTGTATTGCAATACCACTATTTAACTATATAATATTATTACACACTGCACTTATCGATTTAGTATTAGACATTAGCAGGGAATTTGGCCACACTTGAAGTTGCTTTTCTCTCTTCTTTAATAGTTCTAATTCGCGGGAGGCGGTTTTTTGGTTTTCGTTTATTTTTATATATATATTAACTATGTTCTGTTTCGTTTTTTTTTGAATTGCCAATATATTTTAAACAATTTAACTCAAATTAACTTTTCAAATTTGTTGCTTGATTTTCATTTTAAGATATTGTAATTTAAGCTTTTTTAACGGTTATTATTATGAGCTTTCCGTTAATTTTGTGCATTTTTTGTTTAGCTTTTTTTAATAAATTTATGTACTGCAGCACTGCGTCTATTGAGTGTCTGATCGAGTGTACAAGTTTGATATTATAATGTATTAATACTAGTTTTTTTACAGATTAATTTCCCAGAAATGTTACCATCAATTTGTCTTCAAGCTTTTGTGGTAAATTACGTTGTCTTTATTCTGTATTTCATTCAAAATACTTCCATAATTCCTTTTAAGAATTGTACCTATAAAATCTTCAAAATTTATTCAACAAGCACATGCAAGCTTTGGCACAAATAAGTAGAACAAAAGCTTAACTAAGAGTTTAATCCAAGCACTTAATTTTTGTACTTTTGTAGCCTATTTTATGCTTTCTTTAATTTGTACTCATGTATAAGTTGTTCTGAACACTTAATCCACATCCATTCCGATGATGCGATGCCTGTTATCGCACTCATCTCTAGTGCCACCAGCAGCTCCTGCAAATGGCTTCGCTTTGTTCTGTGGCCGCTTTTGCATTGTTTGGATGGTTCCGGCCTGTCGCCTGGCAATTGACATGATGATTTTGGGTACAAATTTTTGGCCCCTTGTTGTGGTCAGTTGCGGCTACGGGGGCAGCGGCAGCGACCCTAGCCTCGCAGCCTTCATTCATGCAGTGACCGTGTGCATGTTTTGTTCACGTAATTGACAACAATTGACAATCGCCCCCAAATGGCCATGCTCCAATGCTTGTAGTCCGCTTCAGATACTGCTGCTGCTGCCGTGGCTGCTCCTACTCCTGCTGCTGCTGCTCCTCATGCTGCTTCTCCTCTTGTTATTGTTGGGCTGTCATTATCCTGCAGCGCACGGCACAAAAAAGAATTGCCGTGTGGCTGCTGCCTTTTGGCCATCGTCTGTTGGCCACCTGCGGCGCTAAAACTAAACATTGGCAGCTGATGTTGTTGTTGCTGTTGTTGTTGCTGTTGTTGTTGCTGCTGCTGTGTCGTCTGCAAAATGTGTTGCAGCATGTTACTGCACCAAGCAACACACACTCACCAATTGCAGGGCAATTCGATTCGGCATTATTTATTAATCGAATGCTCTTGACACCTGGCAAAACATTCAAAATGTGCAAACAATCGAAAAGCTTAAAAACAACCAAGCCAACGTGTTGTTATCGATTTGTGGCTCAATTAAATGTTTTATAGAATGTTCTTCAGTGTTGTAGTTACTGTGGTACCAAGATCTGAAAACTGATTTTTATAGAACTCGACGAAATACGCCTAAAAAACAAATAACAGTTTTTTGATTTCGGCTTAGTTTGGAAGATCTTCGCAGGTCTTCGATAATAAAATAAATTACATTCCATTTTGCTAACACCAATTCTATATCTAACATAATATCTCTAACACAGACCTACATATATAGAATTCAGATAATTTTATATTTAAATGAACTCTCCTGATTTGATTGAGTTTTCCCCAATCCTGTACAACAAATGTTTGATTGGCTTTTCTTGTGTATACCAGTGTGAACATAATATAGTTTAACATTAAATTTGTCTTTTATTTAAGCTTTTTCAGATCAAAATAAATTCTATCTTTTTGAATTTTAATTTTTTAATTTATAATTTAAAAATAATTAGAATTACATTTTGAATTTTATAATCGAAATACTTATAGTTGACTTTAAAATCAATATACATATAAAAAGAATGTATCACCAATTTTTGGTTCATCTTCTTGAGATGATTATGTCTAATCAGACGAGAACAAATGAAGAAACTTCAGTGGCAGATAATACGAGTAGCAATTTTGTATGCTAAATATGCTAGATCTAGCCGGAAATATGTTAAGCTGGCAACACTGGCATGAACTCGCGACGCAGCGTATCGTATTCGTTCCATTAAATCAGTTCTTTTTGTGTCGTCTGTAGTTCTTTTGAGCTCGTCTGGTCACTAATTGATAGCAAATCCATTTAATAACACCATCATTCTCACTTTACGCTCGCACAATTGATGTATGGTATGTTATTTGCAAAAGGATCTTGATCCGTGCTTAATGAACGCAATAATTCTGATTGCATTCGTTTAATATTTTATAACTTATGCCACGAAACACCGCCGCGACATGTGCCCTCAAAAGAACCAATGGAGAGAGGGAGCAGGGAAAAAAGAATGAGGTTTTTCATGCGAACGGGTCATAAAAAAGGGCTTCACTTTCGCGCCACCCCCACCCGCACTCGCGGCCGAACCCAAAAAATCCCGTAGTCGTATCTGCAAAAATATGAATAACCATTCAATCAAGCAGCGAAAACAAGAAGAATATCGGATAAAAAATATGACCAGTCATTAATATCGATGGATTACATGCGTTTGAGCATTTACGGATATGGCCGGCCGTTGCCCGATATACATAGCAACGCGTGAAAAAAAAAACACTCGCGCCTTGAATAAAGCAAAAAACACTCGCAAAAAATGAGCGGCAATTTTTAAAGCCAAACTCAAATGGCATGGGCCGACCGAGCGAAGAATAACGGGTTTATTTGGGCATATCTGCGACAAAAATCACCTCAATTAATTTAATTAGTCTGCGGTTGTTGCGAATTTTCGACTGCCCCCGCTGTTGTCGCACGATTCCGAATAAATCCCGAATTCGGTTGAGGTTCTTTTATGCCCAGAAGTCATGGATGAATGGATGGCTATGAAAGGTTTCCGCATGACGAAGATGTATGACGCGCAGAAATGCTCAGAGAAGAAAGTTATTTATACTGAGTTTTGACGAACTATGAATCCAAAGTATTCTCTATATCTTTTTAATATTACACTACATATGATATATTTCAATTTCAAAATGAATTGTATAAAATCAAAATATATACCATATACTTAAATTTTAAATTGATATGCGTGGTTATGAACCCAACAGGGTATTGTATAGTCTAAGTCTGACCGCATTTTACCTAGTGGTATGTTTTTTTCGAGACCTAAGCTTTTAAGCCCCTCTCGATGTTAGTATTGGGTGTGTGGCATGGGGTAGGGTAGGGCTAGTTTGTGTACTATATCAAACGCAGCTTGACAAACCGTGCCATTCAAAATGACCGCTGGCAATTGGTTTATAGCTCGCGTCCCGTCGCTTTTTTCGGCCCTTGCCCCCATACCATTTATGGAGTTTATGAAAATCAGCGATAAATATTTGATAAACGATATTGAACAGCAAGCTTCATTTGACAGTCGTATATTTCCATCGGAGTCCCGCAAAGCTCTCCTATTGCTGCCCCCTACAAAGCTAGTTTCATATTCCACACTCGCATAATTGATGTGTTTCCACTGGATGAGAGCACTTTACTCAGCTCTCTGGCATTTATGATCCCCAAACGTTTGCTGGGTTGAGGATCGAGTTTTGAAGTGTTGAAATTGTATTCTTTCTGAGATTTTTATGCCTTCGACATTGTTTAGCACATAAAAATGTAAACAAGTCCATTGATGCCCGTGGCTAGCGGTGCCTCTCCCGGGAGTTTTCATTTCCTGCTGACCGAACTTGCTTGGATATTGAATTTCCATTTGTTATTTAACTGGGGAATGCAGCTTCCACTGCTCTGAGTTATTGATATTGATGTCGATATAGATGTTGATAGTCTGTACTTGAGTGAAATTTTTTAAGAAGAAACATTTCTATACTGAATTTTTAAAGAATTCAAATTTCTTTGTTTCTAAATTGACTCTTAAAGTGCTTGTATTTGCACCTTTGGAACTAATTTTACTACAGCCGATCTGACATGCATTTAAAAGATTTAAATACGGTCAGCTTTATGACAGTTGAAGTTCTGCTGGGCATTCCATCTTTCCATCACCCCTCCAACTCGAGACAGTATACACAGTTTATTTATCCCAGAGATGCATCACCATCAGCACTGCCAGGTACAAAGTGCCCAATCTTGGGCCAGCGGTAAATTCTAAAAGCGGTTATAAAATATTTCGTGCGACTTCGTCGAGCTGCATCAGTAAATACTAGTTTTGAATTTTGTATTTTTCTTCACGATTGGTTTTAAGAGCTTTGCTACGTTTTTACGATTTATTTTTCTTCTACTCCCGATTGTAAAATCATTTATTGCATTCAAATATTGTGCTCGAAGTGCACTCGTTTAGAACACTTCAACGTCAAGTCGTTGCCCACTTGAGAGTGAAGCTTTTCCAAAAAGCTGAGAGAAACTGAGCTTAAAACACGCAGTGTTTTGCATTTTAAATTCAAATTGATATAATTTAATTTTGTTGTGTTTTCTCTTCCGGCACATATGCATACGAATATGCCTATATATGCAAGTTTCGAGTGTATCTGTATCAGGTTTCGGCTTTGACAAATCGTTTCCAGACACAATTTCCTCTCCAAAGACAGATAAAAAAATTAACGTTTATCATTTTTATGTTATGCGGTGCACTCAAAATGCAAATGTTTTGTGAGAGAAAAATACACCTTATACACGAATGAAGACATTATGTGAGCCCGTTAACTTGAAGAGATTCACCAATTTATGGGAATCGACTTGAAGAGATCTAGTAGAGTGTATTATTTTTTTCTTATAAACTGTGTTAGATGAATATATTAAAAAAATAACTAAGTAGATGTTATTTTCTATTTCACTAAAAGTAGCTTAAAAATTAAACTTAAGATTCATATTCTTTTACATTACGTAGCTCTCAATTCTTTTTGTATAATTTTAGCATATAGAGTATTATACCTTCAACATTTGCCAAGAATTTTCATCTTTCTTGTTTCATTTCATTTCCTCTCTGGCACTTTTCGTTTTATTCGTTTTTGGCTTTTGCAATTTCACTTTGATTTATTTTAATTTGTAATAAATTACAACTTTCAGCTGCGGTTAACAATATTTATGCCTGTGGCGGGGCCAGCATCATCGAATGCTCCACCTATTTGACTTGAACATATTCCGAAGCGGGCGTAGCATCGCCTAATGGTTTTTCAATGTTAATGTGTTAAAGCACCACTAGATGAGGTGAGGAGAGAGAGAGAGAGCAGAAGAAGCAGACGAAAAGGTGAAAAAGTGAGAGTCTATCGAAAATGAATTATGAAATGTGAGTCAAGAGTCGAGAGTCGAGAGAGTTATTATTGAAATACGACCACATATCGAACAGGGCTCGCAGCAGCTCAAATATCGACTGTCATTGCCAGTGTGCAATATGGGAAAGCTTAGAGCCATGTGATATACGACAAACGGTGGTAATAAATATCGCTGAGAGTGAGAGATGAGGTGTCGTCGGTCGTGCACAGTAGCCGTGCCTCTTGGCGTGGCCCTTGTGGTTTATCTAACGCACAGACACATGATCCAAACCCAACATAACATATGTATGTTTTCACTATGGGTTTATGGGTTAATGATCTCTGAGGTGCTGTTGGAGATTGGCTATTGTTTTGCTTGGAAAACACTTCAAAGTCGATTATAAAGTTGGAGATAGGTGAATTTGACTGAAAATTATACAGAAATCATATTTAAGTTCACGAAATTATTTTTAAATAAATTTTCTAAATTTTGAGCTCAAAAACCATTGAATATTTCTTGTTGTCAAACACTTGTGCCACATCAAAATTAGTACAATCGTTTGTCAAAATAGAGCGCGATTTATGTTTCATCATATCGAACATGAAGCATATTTTATAATACACCAAATTTATGTGGACTGACGGCATTGCCAAAAACTGATTGTTGAGCATTCTATTTGGACAGCTGCATCATTAGAAATGCAAATAGATGTGTGCGCAAATTTTTCGCAATGTCGAAACATTTAATGGCAAATCGGACAAATTTATTGCCCGCTGCCACTGCCATTCACACAATTTTGTGGTTTCAACTGTCAAAATTTAGTCAAAAGCCCATCAAATGCAACCCATCCACCCACGAATCGCCTGGGGCGAGCGTCAAGCGTGAATTATGACAATGCGTTCCGAGATTCCCCTCCGTTCCCCGTCCACAAAAAAAAAAGAGTGAAAGCTAGCGATAAGCCCGGCCCATGACGTGGACCCTGCTGCTTCTGCTGGGGGGCTGTGCATGTGAATAATTGCTGCAAAAAGGAAAATAGAAAATAAAAACAAAAAGCAACATTTTTTTAAAAAATGTTTCTGCATAAATTTCGTGGCAGAAGGCTAGAAAGTATTTTTTTTTTTTTTTGAGCAAGAGAACACAAATATAAAATACCAAACTAAATTAGTTAATTAATGCAGCCAGTGAACGAACACAAAGCCGAGCAGAACTGGACGCGGGTCGTCATCAATCATGTGCCTCGGCTCAGGGTTCGCTCTCATCCCACTCCCGTCTCAAATTCTGCGTGCGTGTGTCAAAAGTTTTGAACCCCAGAAATGGGTACGGGAAGTGTTTGCGATGATGCTTTCGCTTTCACTCTCTCTCGATTGAGGTTTTTAGTATTGCCCAGGGGAAAGAAATATTCGCCCAATTAGATGCCCACATATATTCCATATAGATGCCGCGACAGGTAAATTGATTGGGGCGCCTGGCCATAACCCCATATTATCTATAAATACCAAGGGCCATATACTCGTAAATTATACAGCAAAAGACGACCGCATTGTATCAGATTTCGCGCTTTGTGGATTTTTGTTTGGATTCCTTAATGAATCCACTCGCTAAACAACAAACATCCATTAGCTAGAGGAGGTACCTATTGCTACATATAATATCACAACAGTTTGATTGTTTCAAGCATAACGTTCATTAGGAAATACGCTTGCAAACAAATTTCAAAAGTGAAAATTGATTTCCCTCATGAATTCAGTGGCTTGAGAAATAGTTTTCTTACTTACTATTATTTAATACTGATTGTAAAATATTATAATACTGTATTACCATAATATATACCATAATGTATTACCATAATATATATCATATCTCTCTCTTTCAATCCCTTAATTGCATTTTTGCAATTTAATTTGTACTATATATAAACATCTTTACAGTTTTAGATCGTAGATCTATGCTTTAGTGAATTTTATATACAACATTCTGTTGTAGCTCTATTCGATGGCCATTTCAACATACCTCTGGCTGCGTAGAGTAGCTACAAAATCCTAAGCTTTGATTGACATTTTGAAACGTGCGTTGTCCCTCGCGGCATCATCGCATTTCGCAAAGCTAAACCCTTTGGGTCAGCTAATTTGTCAAGCTGTCGTGAGGTGGGCAGGGGAGGGAGTTTGCATTGGGGCAGGTATATGGAACTGTGCTCATGTGAAGGCATTTGAAATTAGCATAAAACCACAAAAAAACAATGAATGAGAGGGAAATGGGAGGGGAAGAAAAACGGAACTCTGGCGATGATGAGGGAAAAATTCGCTGTGCATTTTTAATTAATTAATTAAGGCGAGTCGAGGCGTTTTGTGTCGCCAGTGTCAATAACGAGGCTATCAACGGCACAGTTACCCCGGTAATATATACACCTGCCCCCTCTGAGCAGGTAATACTCTGTTCTAATCAACGTCATCATCATCAGGCAAAGCAAAACGCAAATATTTGAACTTGGATTATGTTGCTTCTCGTTTGGATTTGGCTCACTCTCTCAATCCCTCAGTCCAGTCTGTTTGCATATGCATGAACTTCATTTTAATTAATATTTTATTATCTTAATTATGCATCGCACCTTGCCGCGTCGTGCATCCGTCGTCCGGCGTCCGCTGTTCGTCCGTCCTTCCACGGGCTGCGCCCTTTTGTCGCCAGTTTAGTTTTCGACCTTTTGCTTAACAAATTATGGCCATAAATAAAGTAAACGAGTTAAAAGTGGTTTTGCGTGTAGACAGCCAACACGGACAGGGACAGGCCCGTTCCAGGGCTGCCCCCTCGCGCGCACAGTGTCTCCGGCTTCCTGTTTGTTGTCTCTGCACTTTCCACTGTCTGCCCTCGGTCTAGCCACAGTCTGGCAGCGCTTGGCCTAATGTCATTTTCATATTGGCTGCGTTTTTTCTTGCCTCCAAAGCGAAAAGGGTTAATTTTTGACAAATGCGTCCAGTGCAGCGCGTAGTTTGCTTCTGTTGTGTTTGGTTAATTTGGGCTGATTTATTGCTTTTTATTAGACTCGCTAATTGGCTTAAAGCAGGGCGAGCAGAAGGCGTTAGTCAATGCCAGAGCGAGCAGGTGGCCTTACCTTAAGTTTGAATAAAGGGTTAAGGGAAAGAGTGAGTAGCCTAGATAAGATCAAATAGTGCTGATTAGTGAGAAAGGTTTGTAATGTGTGGAATATTATGAATGCAATTATGCTTGATAATGACAATTATTGTAAGTTTTATTATTGTTATCTCAAATATGCAAAATATATGGTGGGAATTGTGTAAAGTGTTGATTGTCATATAATAGCTTATCCAATTTAAGTTCTACCTTAATATAAACTATAAAATTGAAGTTATTACACATTTTTAAGATTACTATTTAGTATATAAATGCACAAGTTTCGAAAAAACCCAATTAATCTTGATTAGCTCATTCGCTTGTTTTTGTTTGGTTGCGCGATCGCCGATTCTGCTTTACGTTTTTCTGACTAACGCAATGTCTTTATAGGTTTTATTCGTCTACGGCGTCCAATGGCCAGTTATAGAAGAAAGAGAGATCTTGCTTTTGGTTTACCTATCGTGCTTATTGTCAAACAGAAATGTTCCTGTCGATAACTGTCAGTGTTACTTGACGATGCTGCTACAAATATATCAATAACTATTTACTTAATTTAATTTGTTTTAAAGAAACGAACAGCTTATGATCTCAAGTTAAAGAAAATGTTTACTTAAATTATGAACATACGATCTAATGATTTCTTATGAATACAATGCGGTCTTTTCGTTCAGATGCAACGCATTCCAACATTCCTTCTGATTTACTGCATATTTTTGCCAAGACTTCGAATTCTCTAACCAAAATTATATTTTCGTTTGGGCATTTATTTTTGCGAAAAAAGAATTTCATAATTCTGTGCAGTTGCCGCCCAATTAAATGTTGAACTTCTGACCAAAACAAGCACAAAATCGTTGTTTATTTTTGTTTTTGCTTACTGCGAGTATCCAAAATGGGCAGTCTCTGGTTGACAATGATGTTGCCGCCTTTTTAACGCAAATTCCATGAAAGCAGTCAGCATGTCAACGTGGAGTACTGTTGTCGGTCTCCAGTCTCCAATCTGCAATTCCCGGCTAGCAGGTTCCCGGTGCCAGGTCCTGTGTATCGAGGAGAAGGCTCGCACTCGCACTCTGCTGTGTCGGCTTAGAAAAACATGAAAAATTTAAACAAGGCGACAGCGCAGACAACGAAGACGAACTGTGTTTTGTCTGCAACAAAAATTGCAAGTGACAGGCAATTCATCATTCATTCGGTTTTCGAGCGTACTGACTGAATGACTGACTGACTGGCTGGCTGGCTGGCTGGATGGCTGGATGACTGACTGACTGTCACACGGACTGACCAACGAGGAGGTGGAGGCGGTGGCGGATCTGGCTGGTTGCGCTCCTTTTTTGCCGTAGCCAAAGAAATTTTATGGCCAGAGACTTAAAGCGGGCGCAGTCCGTGGCAATTTGATGCATTTAAAGCTTACACTAGCCAGATCGGAATTGCAGTCGAGGTAGACGCATGCACAGTGGTGAGAAAATGCAAAAAATGAAGTAAAACATAATTAGGAAAAGCGCGTTTAATAATAACAAATTCAATAATCAATAAATAAATATTTATAATTATAATAAATTAATATAATTTCAATTTAATGTAAGCTACAAAATTTCTAATAAAGTGACATATCTAGCTGATATATTATTTTAATTGTTACTAATTTGAATTGGATTTTTTCAGTTGCCTCTAATTAATTCACGCGTCGCTTGCACCACTGTGCAACACCTCAGCCCGTTTTGGCCTTTTCGGAATTTTAAATTGTTTTAATGCGCGCATTGAGCGTCTGACAGCCACGCCCACCGATTCGATGATGTCGTCAAAGTGCCAGCTCGCGCCTCCCAGGCTCTGCTGCAGGTTGCAAGTTAACATACTCTCAAGCTTTCAAGGTGCCCGCTGCCTGCCTGTCGCTGGTGCCTGCCCCATTCGGTTGCACTTCAAGGATCAATCAATTTTTTAGCACGCCCCGCTCTGATGAAGTGCCGCCGTTGGGACTACCCTGCCTGTCTGGCTGTCTGCCTGCCTGCCTGCCTGCCTGCCTGCTCCATGCCTGTTTAATATGCAGCGAGTGGCTTCGCCGAGCGCGTCGAGCAACTGCAGCAATTTGGAACTGAAACTGGATTGGCTCTGGCTGCATTTCATCGCTCATCGGTGCAGTTCATAAATTTTCCAACGCTCTACGGCAAAACAAATAAACACCACAGGTGGGGGCAGGAAAGGGAGGAGGAGTACGGGGAGTGAGCCTTGGGACTTTAGAGGGTATCGAAAATTTATTCATTGCAACGAAGACACACGCATGTAATCAATTTTTATTTTAGATTCTCCCAGCGAGGTGCGTCGCCTCGTCTCGCCGGGCAGGTGCAAATGCTCCTTTAGCTCCTACAGAACTATTATAATTGGATTACACAGAGTTCGAGCTCGCTCGCTCGCCAAGGACCTTGCGCAGCTTCTCCCAAGTTGTTGTGTCTGCTGCGTACTGAAAGCATGTGTGTGCGCGTGGATCTGGTCTGGCCTGGCCCGGCATTTTTAACGAGCGCATCGTCTGAGCTGCAGTCATTTACAGTCCCAACAGGGCGGCTGCTCTTAAATGACAGCGTGGGGCGTGGCGTAAAGAGGAACTGCGAGACCAGACCAGACCAGGGGAATTGCTGTTGCAGGCTGCGTGTGGCAGAGTGCACCATAAAACGGTTAAAAGTGAGGCAGTTTGTGTGCTTAAAACACAGCTGCCTCAATTGCGGCAGCTTAAAGTGTTTCCTCTTACAAGGTTTCCAATCCACTCCCTCTCACTCTCACTCTCTCTCTCACTCTCTCCCTCTCTCTCTATGTGTCGCTGTCTCAGTCTCTTGCATCTTTCTCTTCTGCTGCCCATTGTGTTAATCCCCACTTAACCTTGAGCTTAAACTATTTGAGTTTCAAGTGCAACTCACTGGCCGATGGCCCCTTGCAGAGATAATAGTGCAAGCTTCCAGAATTCCTCAGGATATCAACTAATTTTCCGACACTTGTTTCTTAATTTACTCATAATTAAACTATCGTATAGCTTAACTATGGCAAATGTAAACGATGTGAGATAGAACTGGAGTGTGCATAAGGAACACAGACTAATTGTAATGGAACAACAAAAGGAAAACTTTGGATTGCATTTGCTTAAGACTTAATAGGAAATTCTATTCTTTATATTTAGTATGAACTTGTGAAGGGTTAGTTTTATATATGATTTTTAATGTTGGTTTGAAATATTTATAAACAAGGTTTTTCTTATTAATCTATACTTGTTTCGAGCAGACACATGCAACGCACCAAAGACCTGAAGCATTTCAAAGATATCGGCTAATTTCGCAACGAGTAACGTAATTCGTTTCATTGCAATTTTGCGATACATTTGGGGTATAAAACTGATACGTCGGGTACATCGGGTTGAAAACCAAGAAGTCAACGGATCAGGCTTCATTTACGTATCATCGCACTCAAGCGGTATTGGTGCAAGGCTGTTTCTAAACCAAGCAATTTTTGATCATAGCAGCAGTGGAGTACAAATAGAAATCCAAAAATAGTATAAAGAATAATTTGAATTTTTTACAGTTTCTTGCAGCACCCGAATAAAATGGATAAGAAAACTGCGTTGAAACACCTATACACTGCGATTTACTACCTATTTTTTGCAGAAGGGGTTTTAACGCTTCATGTAAAGGTCGCGCGTTTGTTGGGCAGCCTTGTGCTCGGCTTCGTGCTTTCCTATATACTGTGGGTGATGGTGGCCATGCATATCAATTTGAATGTAGGGCTCGCGATCTTGTTTCCGAACGTGCCTGTCTTTGCCATACTTCTGATCCTCAATGCGATCTCCTTCATGGTCTCTCGTAGCGTGCGTACGGTAACATTTCTGCTATTCGCCAGTCTGACCGGGCAATCCGGTTTAAGTTATCTGCGGGCCTGCGCCTTTGCCCTGGTGATTTCGGGTCCCATTGCCAATTTGCTTGCGAATGCCAATGAGGTGGCACGTGTCTTTTCGTGCAGCACAGAGCTTACGTATAACCTGACCAAGACACGCTTCGATCTGATGGCCAAACCCTTTACGAATACATTGCAAGATATGAAGGAGGACATTAACGAGATCCAGGACAGTTTCAAGCATTTGGAAATCTTACTGGCTGATCTTAAGTTTGCCGTGGAGCATGAAGAGAAGTCCGTAGAGAATGCGGATTATGCGAAATATCGACGCTTTGAATCAACACATTTTATGAATTTCAGTCATAGTGGCAACTATTCGGCTGATGAATCGCTTTCTGCATCCAAGATTCAAGAGAAACTAATACGCGGCACGCGAAATAACTGCAAACGGCAGCTGAGCAACGGTTATCAGGTTTGCAAACAGGTTTTCGATCAGGGATTCGAAAAGTGTGCTACCAATTTTCCCGACTGGATGTCTAATTCCATATGCTGGCCATATCACGTTGATGTCATATGCAAGGTCAACATGTTTGCCAATCCGGATAAGGTTTGCGATGTCTCGAAGGTAAATGAAAAACAAAAAAGGATGGTATTTCAACAAACTCTACCTATTTACCCCACTAGGTACTCTCTCCCGATTTCGGCAAGTATTATATTAAGTTTTTGGAGTCGGAGCGGGAACTCTTTGAGAATAGTTCCAACATACAAATCAGCTTCAAGAAACATAATGCAACAACATCGGCGCAATTGCGTAGTGCACAAAAGACATCGGAGGCCTTTCTGTTGGACTTTGGGGACCATAAGGATAAATTCAATTTGATTATGCTTAGTATTGAAAAATTCCTATACCTATTTATTGTATTAACTACGTATTCGGCGTTTCATTATTTCTGGCACTTTCAATATGATGTCGAGCACGATAACATTTATATAACAAACTACTTCCGGCATTTGGATGCACGCCGTAAAATCGCAAAGCGTACTACGGTTTTCCCTCTGAGCTATGCCGAGCGTGCGATGTATGTCGATATTTTCGATCACATATCGTTTAAGCTGCAAAATAAAAATCATAAATTACTTCTGATGAAATTATCGTTGGAGATAATACCGGTCTTCATATTCACTGTGCTAAGTTGTATATTCTCCAGTTTATTGTGTGCCATTAATAGTTGCTCCCTTGTCACCTACAAACAGGAGGGAGAGCATGAGGTGCGCTTTCGTGTGAGTATTACTGTGGCAACAATATTTGCATATACCTGGAAGTACTCTAAATATTCATATATATATATATATATATATATATATATATATATTGCCTGCCTCTAGATCAATGGTACCGGTTTGATGGCTCGACTACTGCGTACTACAATGAAGAATTTCAACATACACGAGCGAGTCTCCACGTCCCTCACCAACGTCGAGTGTCTTCCCGTGGCTCGTACCCTGCCGAGTAGCTTCTATGTGAAAATCGTTATAATATATTTAATTATTCTAAGTGTGGGCTTCAATGGCGGCTCCATACTGATCGTGCGTCGCTATATTTGCCGATTTTTCTATCCGAAACGCGAAAAACAACGCATACAATACCTTTATGGCCTAATCTTGCGCAATCGCAAATCGAAGCATTCGGAGTTATTGCGTCAGATGGCCGAGAAAAACATGTCCCACAGCCATGTACTGGGCAACGTCAATGTATTCATGATGCTCTATTTGTCCTTTCCGGACAGATTTGGCTGGCTGGGAAACTATAGATGCACGAAATGTAATTGCCTTATATGCGGTACTATCCAGAACGATTCATTTGTGTTTTGTAAGAAGTGCACGTATCCGTATTGTATGCATTGTCATAGGGAGATGAACGAAGTGTGCATCTTCTGTGGATCGGTTATCGAGCCTGCTAAGAAAAAAGATGCTGAAAAGGATGCGGATGATAATGATGATAAAGATGATATAGAAGATGAAGAGAACGAAGAGCATAATGAAAAAACTGAGGGCACCAGTGAGAACTTGCAATCCGGTCGAAAGAAGCAGTAGAGCCAGATAAGGTACACACCGAGCCCTTCACGCATTCAATTTAGACGCTATAACTATGGTAAATAATTTAATAACTAAGTAAATAATGCCACTTTCTTCATAATTAGTCATAGCTCTAATTCAATTTTCGTTCATAATTCTTCATTTTCCAGTCTGCAGAACTTAATTCTCGGCTGATTCTCTTTTAAGTCTGTATCACTCGTTTCTTAAGTATTCCCAAAAATTGCCCGCAGCACTCTGTCTGCACTTTTTCAAAAACATTTCGACAGCCATCCGTCCCATTAGAGGCGAGACCCTTTTTGTCTGCTCTCCCTCTCGCTTTATACTAGAGACCCTTGGCTAATCCAATTACAACGCACATGTCTGAGTTGTCCCAGAACTTGTTGCCGTTAGACAAACTTTAGCCAGGCATTAAGCAGCCCCTTTTGTCGATTTGATTATGTTTCTGCAGGAATTTCAACACTGCTGCCGTGCAACAGGATTAAGTTGCAAAATTGTTAATTAAAAATAATAAAAACGCTAATTGAAGAAATGCCTACGGGTCGAAGGAGTTTTCAGCAGCAGCAGCAGCAGCAAAGTTTTCGGTGTGCCCCGGAAAATTGTCTAGACTTTTCTGCGGTTGGGGAAATTTTTGTGATGCTTTGGGCCACTTGGCGCAACAGAGTTGCAACAACATCGGGAAGTACTTCCTTGCCAAGGTCTTGGTTTTAATATTCATGCGGGCCGCAGCACTCTTGCATGTAGTTTTGTGGGCGTGGCTACCTTAGTTGCCCGCTGCTTACAATAAAATAATTATGCAAACAAAAGTAACAGACAGAAGGAGTAGACAGAGAATGTGGATGAGGTGGAACAGGGGTGGCAAGACCGCGGCCCCAGACATCTGTGTCTGCGTCTGCAGTTGCCGCATCTTTCCACTGAAATTTCACACATTTTACCCTCAAAAAAAAGAGAAACTGTTTCTCTGAGAAACATGCGCAAATTTTCTTACGAAAAACAAATAGCAACGCGGCAGTGTCTCGGGTGAAAACCCCAAGCGAGCAGCCAACGTGTCCCGCCCTCCAATTGACTTGCTCCTCCTCCGCCCAGCGCTGCCCCACTCAAGCGGGCATGCCGTGTGCGAAGGTGATTATTTGACGTTCACACCTTGTCCGCCGCAGTCTCTAGGACTGCTGCCTTCCCCGACTCCGACTCCGACTCCAACTCCAAACTGGGCGAGGTCGTCGTTGTCTCTGCTGCCTCATCTCCCAATCTCCCCCGTCTTCTTCTTCTGTTGGCGGTTGTTGTGATCAGCCACAATAGTGACAGGTGTGACAGTGCCCTGACAGCGTTGGTCGGGGCGGGGGGCAGAGCAGCGGGCGCCCAGTTTAGTGAAGTAACGAGGCGACTATAAAGATGTAAACCAGACGAAACTGCAAAGCAAAAAAAAAATGAAAAATAGGGAAAATTATTTCCTAGAAATTGCGCCGTGCAGCTGAAGAAACGTGCAATAAGAAAGGGTATAACAGACCACAAAATTCTCTAGATTTTTTTAACAAGTGAGCTTACAAAGTTAGGCTGTAAAATGTTTTAAGATCTACTTTTGAAAAATATGAACCCAAAAAATAAAAACAAATTTAAATATGTTTCCAACCTATAAAACCTACTCTATTCTTCTTGCGTCTCTTATTTATAATTTTCATTTCCCGTTTCAGTAATTATTTACAATTTCTTTATTCGCATATTTATGCATATTTAGCTTTTTTATTTCATTCGCCAATAATTCATTTCAACAATATAAATATTTACCTTAATCCAGGACAGTTAACTGTAAATACAAATAGATTGAAGTCTATACACTCGATTTGTCCTTGAACTGCCTCGAAACCAGCTGGCCAAGCGCAACAGTACTATGAACTACGCCCAAGGTTTTACAGTGCAGGCTGAAGAGAAAAGTGGTAAAAAATAGATATTTTCTCCATATAGACGAATAGAAAAATGGCAGGAAAAAAGTAAAGCGTTTTTTTATCATGTGCTCAACTTGGCGTTGATAATGACGATGATGATGGCTGAGCAGGGCAGGGTGATGAGGTCGTTTGGTCGGTCGGTTGAGCAGTTTGCAGGTTGATGTCGACGATGGTCAGTGCAGCGCATTGTTCTTGCGGTTCTCGCGCGCAATTTACGCGAGTAGCCAGTGAACTATTTTGCCAAGTTCTCTGTTGCACGCTGCACTCGGCCCAGCAGGGGCAGGGAAGGGCACGCTGCAACCGGCGGACAGGGAGCACTGTGAAATGGCGGCTTCTCTGTAGCACAAGCAGCAGGTGGTAATGCGCAGAAATATGGTGCAGAACATTTCAATTAGAAAACGCCGAGGTGCCGCGAGACACAGAGAGAGACAAAGAGACACAGGGAGAGTATGAGAACTTTGAAACGATGACAGGCTGTCGTCGCCCCCATCAACAGATTCATCACCCCAGTCGCAGCAACAGCAAGAGCACCAGCACCAGCACCCAGTACACTCACACCCGTCCGAGTCCAGTCAAGTTGAGTTGAGTTCTGTTTCGTCAAAAGCCGTCCCAGACGAATGTTCCGCCTTTGATGTGCTCTGACGAACTGTGCCTCCTCTTCTCGCTTCGTTCTCCCTCTCTCTCTCCCTCAGTGTATCACTCTGTCTGGGTGCCTTCTCAGTCTGTCAGGTCTGATCTGTTCTCCGTCTCCGTCTCCGTTCTGTTCTACCTGCATCGTGGTTATTATTTCAATAAAAATTCTTGAATATTATTTCAAGTTTGTTATGGCAGGTTAGTTAGTCGCACATTTTTGCCTTACCTCTTCCATCGCGTCAATTCATGCTGCCCGTATTTAATCTTTATAATTAAAATTTCAACAAAAAACTACCCGTACAACGGCAGCAGCAAAAAAAGTGATGAGAAAAAGGCCGCCGGATGAACAAAGCAAAGAGGGCGCCTTCTCTTCTGGGTGCAAAGACGCGAACGTGTTAAAAATTGATTAAAGTAATTGATTTGTAAGAGTCGGTCAGCCGCCTGTGGCAGAGCGAGACGGGGCGAGAGAGTAACTGGGAAAGCTTGGGTGAGGCAGGCGATTAAGTTGAGTTCGTAGTAGATTAATGTTCTTAGTTTGTTTGGGGTGGGGCATGGTGAAATCTTTGCACTCCGTTGGGGCTTTGCATAGATATCTAGCTTAACTCTATTTTCCAGTACACATTATTTAAAAAAAGGGAGGAATGACAATTAACTGTTGAAATGAAGTTGCACTTATGTTTTAGGACGAGAAGCTGCAGATAATTAAAAATAATTTATGTTAGAAACGGTCTCAGTGAGCATTTATAGAGCTACTGAAAGTAGTTTAATTTTTATAATAATTTCTTTTGGAATTTTCCTACAATATGTTTTAGTTTCCTGATGCCAAGATTCCCTATCGAAGTCAGATCTCTTGCACTTCTCTTTTCTCACAGTGAGATAAAAATCACGCATTCCTCGCCTTTCAAGTCAAATATTTCTTTATATTCAAATCATATTCAAACCGCATTGAAATCTCAGCTTTGTTTTGCAATTTCAAGTCAAGCTTCAAACGGAAAACGGGCAACAGCCGAGAGATCCAATTTCACAGAGAGAGAGAGAGAAAGAGAGAGAGCGAGAGACCCAGAGAAGCCAACGTTGCACCACAAATCTCTCATTGCAGCCACACGAAGTTTTTTTCCAACATTTTTCCCCTTAGCCCAGTTTAAATAAATGTAGATAAATGTAAATTCACTTGCAGAGGGTAGTATATCACATACTCTAAGTGGAAAATTAACTTAAGAATTGTATACGAAATTCTGAAAAACTTCATTCCACTTTTAGTCTGTTGTAACTTGTAGTATTTATTTATTTATTTATATATTTTTGCAACTATTTGTATCGCTTAGTGAGTGTGTTTAATCTTCGGCTTGACTGTCATATATTTTCTAATTTTTTGCTCGCTGCATAAAACCTCAAACCGAAACTCCAACTGTACAAGAGGGAGTGAGAGAGAGAGAGAGAGGTCTCTATGCGTGTGCTGCGCTGGTTAAACTCAAAGTTTGTGCCAAATGTTTTTGACTCTCGTCGAAGCCAGCAGCACGCGAGCCATGGAGCTGGATGGAGATGGTAGCGTCAGGCGACGCCTTTTGGTCTTTCACAAGCAGTGGAAGAAGCAAAGCGCGAAAGAGTTAAAAGGCGCAGAACACATAGAAAAACCTCCGACTGGCACAGGCAGAGAGGAAGAGCGAGCGCGAGAGAGAGTGAGGGGGAAGCGTAGATCCGTAGAGCATTTTCACCCTATTATTTCGAGCAATTTCATCAAAACTAGACTCGACCGGCCTTCTGCTCCAAATTGTAACCACAACCGACGGACTAGCCAGTGTACCCGATACCCTGCTTGCCGCTACCCGTTGCCAGTTGCACTGCAACCGCGTTGCTTTTTTTTAGCTACGCTTTGGTGCTTTTTTTGTTGCTGCGCTCAATAGCAGCAGGCGAGAGCCGGGAGCGGGAAGCAGATGAAGGAGTAGGCAGCAGGTTTCTTTCTTTTCAATGGGCAGGCAGCTCCGACTGTCGAGTGTCGACTGTGGACTGTGTTTTTCTTATTTGGTTTCCACTTTTATGTAGATTGGTATTTATTTTCCACGCGCAAACCGGCAGAAACAAAAACTACAATGGCAACAAAAAACACGCAGAGAAAGAGTGCCAGAGCTGTTCTCACACTGTGTTCTTGTTGTAGTTGCTGCTGCTGTTCCTGCTCACAGTTCCTTAACTCTCCTCATCGCTCTTATTATCGCGTCAAGCTACTACGGCAATGAGAGCAGCAACAACTGAGCCGGCAGCTACGCTGTGCAGTGCAACTATTTTGCGGTCCGCTGCCTGACAAATGGCAGCAACGCCATCGTCGCCAGTGCTGCGTCCAAGCATTTAGCCAAAGTCCAGGCTGGCCAGCGTCGACCGACAAGCTCGGCTAGAGCAGCGGCTGACCGAACGCCTCTGGGTGTAGTCTCTGTGTAGGCTCTGGCATCCACTTTTCCCTTGTACTCTAGCGCCACGTAAAGTACTTGAGCTATGGCAGGAGAGTAGACGCTACGTTGAGTCGTACTCTTTGGATTATATACTAGGAACTATTTGGGAGATATGTTGATAATTTTTTGGTATTTAATAGCCTCAACTCTTACTACATATTTAAAAATTCCATTTATGTGATATTATACGACCTTAAGAGATGATATTGTGTTATCTCTTTGTTTGATAAGATATTTTGTTTTTGTTTTATGTCTTAAATCGATAATATTTTATATTATATGGCATTTCATATGCTGAGTTATTACTTTATATTTTAAAATTCAATTTATATAATATTATACGGTCTTAAGAGATCATATTATATCATACCTGGCATCTCATTGCTTGCATACTGTTATCAAGATATTTAGTTTTAATGACTTTAATTGATGATATGTTTTACATGTATACTATCTTATAAGTACAAGTTGGTTCTTTTAGAAAATATTTTGTTTTATTAAATTAGTTGTTTTTATAAAATTTTAAATAATCTTTTTAACAAAATGGTGTGTATATTCTAATATATTTTATTATTTCTTAGCAGATATCTTGGTTTTATTAAATTTCACCTGTTTCCCATGTTCTTTATAAACAACATTCATTTTAGAGAAACCTCACTCACTTTCCATTGAAATTCGATTTACTAAGGTTTGGGTATTCAATTTCAAAGATTCGTTCTACTCGCCTTAGGGTATTACCTGCTTCGTCATTGTCGAATGATTTTCTCTTCGTGTTCTGCTTTGGCAGCCGCACTCTCTGGTAATTAGATTTAGTTTAGCGCACAGATTTTGATACGTTAATTGTAAATTGTGCAAATATATATAATTGTGTGCTGCCTGCAGAGATAGCTGCCTCCGATTTGCCTGGTTGCCCTCGAACAGGCCAGAGTCGAAGGCGTAGTCCGGCTTGGCCTCCGCTTTAGTTTTGCTAAATTAGCAGCCAGTGCTTCCCTCTCTCTCACTATCTCTCTCTCTCTTCTTCTGTCTCTGTCATTGTGGCGTGAATAAGACAAATGCTTGGCATTCTTTTCTCAAGCCTTTTGGCTACGCTTTTGATATGTGACCGAGTCGAGAACTGAGAACTGAGAACTGAGCATGACCATTGCAGAGATGCGCCGCAATTAATAGGCACGACAATTGCCTCAGTTCTGTTCAGTTCAGTTCGGCCCCATGGGCGCTCTGGTTCCCACGTGGAGTCCGCATGAGTCAACAGAGAAATTCATTTTCATAATAACAATCATTAAAGGCTTATCGGAGCCTAATTGCCGGACAATTCATTCGGGGATTATGCATACAAAGTTGCTCATAATGCATGCCATCTATTGGCCTGGCCATAATTGTTTATGGCTTCGCTTTGGGCGCAGTGTCTAATGATCATCATTATATCCTTTTTGTGGTAGCCAAAGTATCTGAATATTATAATGATTGCAAATTAAATTGATGTCGATTGGGGAATGCGCATCCATTCTATTGGCAACTCAAACGAAGAAGATCTCTGAGCGAGGCTGGTTGGAGTAGTTTCAAAATGTTTAAGGTTTATCTCTATTATGAAGTTTGAAGATAATATATACCAAATTGTGTATTACAGTTTCATCTTGCGCTAACTCAGAAGGCAACCCTTTCTTGCTGACGACAAATCGAATTATCGGTGCTATAATAAAGCATAAAAGAGAAGACGGAAGGGAATGAACCAATTTGATGAAGACGAAACAGAACGCATGTTTTGGACACATCCTGCCCGCTAGTTGGGGAGCTCAGCTCGTCGTTGCACTTAACCACATAATGCCCGAAATTGCCGAAGAAATTCCGGGAACTCAACCTTCTGCTACCTTCTCTGCCTCAGCTCAAATTATGCGCTTCAATTTAAAGCAATCGCTGCGATATCCACTTGCTTTACTTTGCGAAAACAGATATATATATATATATATATTCGCGGGAACACAATAACAAAATTATCATTGTCTCCTACATCATTCGCTTAATGCGCGCATCCATCAATCTGTGTCCAGGCGCGCAACTGTCAAACACCGACGACGTCGTGGACGACGACTGCGACTCCGAGACGGACCATCAATCGCATTAAAACCATAAAAGGATTGCTCATATGTGTAGCCAGAAGACTGAGTGAACTGGCGATTCATTCGGGCAACAGCGTCGGCTGTTTAGGCAACTGATGAAAAAGAATTTTCAAGTCCATTGTGTGTTGCAAGTTGCCAAAATGTCACTGTGTGGGTGTGTGTGTGTGAGTTTCTTGAGTGGTAAAAGGACAAAATGTCACAAAAGCGTGACGATGTGTCGTAAAGTATCCAAGAGAGAGGTGGGGGTCCACTCGAAAAGGGTTAAGGCATTCGGGGGCCGTCGGAGACTTGCCTTTTTACTACTCTGTGCTTGATGCTTGGCTGCGCTTTTTATGATTTCCATGTGCCACAGTCACAGTCACAGTCCGCTTCGGGCGAGCTGAAACTGTGACGGACTTCAGCTGGCACAGAGTGCCTCGCTCGCTGGCGGCTTAATCAGTTCAGTTCGAAAGGTTGTGGCCCTGGACCGACTCTCTTTTGTTATGCGCAGTATTCATGTGCGACAGACTGAGAGAATACCATATGTATACATAATATACGAGTATAATGTATAGGCATATCTCTCTGTATAAGTATTTGCAACTCGCTTTCTGACGTTTCTCGCGGCGTTTGTTTGTTGATTTTCAGCTGTCCAATTAGTCATTTTCATTGGCTTTAGCTGTTTATTGCCAGCCATGAAATGCGATTTTAACTACCGAGAGGGAACGAGAGAAACAAAGAGATCTTCAGCTGGCTTTCCTCGCCTTTTTCGCTCAATTAAACCTATAAAAGAGTCTAGAAAGACCCCCAGTGTGTTGTCCTTTATGATCAAAATATTGGCAAATAAATATTTACTGCAGGTTGCTGCATCGGCTCCGTCTGCTGCTGCTGCTGTTGTTGTTGTTTTCTTTATTGCTGCTGCGGACAAACGTCTAGACGAATTTTTGCAGTGCATTTAATTACATGTTTAGTGCCCTCTCTCGAGCTGAAGTGGGCGAAATGCTGCGAAAGCTAAAGTTGATTTGGGTAACTTGAAGTGCAGATGTCGAAGAGTTGTAGCTGGTTATAGTTTCATTTATCATTTTATAATTACAACTTAAAATATCTGCAACTAAACATAGATTTAATATTTACTTTATATTGTTTTGTGGGCGAGCAAGCTTGCGTGCATAAATTCTAAAACAAACTGCTATATATACCGCGTGTTGTCAGAAAATTTGATGGCTTTAGCTGTTGTAGTTCCTGAGATTAAGACGTTCATACAGACCGATTTGCGGACAGGCGGGCAGGCAGTTGCAGTTCGGGGTTGTAGCCTTGATAAAATATATAGAGGGACTTTTTCGAGTGTTTTCGTAAAGAATTTCTCAATTTGAAATATATAACTTCCCTATCTTTTACACGATCTGCCCAACATTAGCTCAGTTGTCACTGCCGCAATTATAGCGTCAGGGATACCCTTTCATTTAGCATCAACAACTTCAGGAACTGCTCTACGCAACACACTTCCTTACACCCACACATAGTAAAATACCGACAAACTCTCTCAAAGCATTTGTGCAGGCTTTTGTTGTGAAGTGCCTTGTCTCTTGCTCTGCAGCCACAGCAGCCGCCTCTTTCGCAGCTCCTTCTTGTTGTCTCCCTCTTCAGTTGGGCCGCGTTGGAGACTTGCTATGCTGCTTGCACTTATTCTGTGTGCGCGTGAAATTCACAAGAAATTAACACAATTAACACTTTAATTGCGAACTTCCGTTTGCGCTACTTTTTCCTTGGCAAGTTCCGCTGCCACTGGGACAAAAGATGCTCCCAGACTCATTTGCAGTGTCTCCGGTGTCGACGTCGTCGTCTTCCTTCGCACTTGCAAGTCTGGAAGAGTTGCTCTCACATGTGTGTGTATTGCAAATACAGAGGCAGAGACAGACATAGATAAAGATAAAGAGAGAAACAGAGAGACTGCGCCTCAAATGAAAGCAATTAACACTTTAATGACACTTGGAAATTCTGCGGCAAAGTTTACTTCCCCTCAAAGTAACTCGACGAACTGCTGCGGGATATGCGCCCCGTCGCACTATGACTTATTTTCCCACTTTGGTCAAAGGTTTCTCTCTCTCTCTACAAATTTGCACATTTCTGGAAAGGGCTAAACCAGTTTCAGGTTTAGGTTTCTGTTCATTAAAATCGAAATTGGCAAAACTAGAAAATGAGTCTATCTCCCATGTTGTCCCTCTTGTTGTCTGCTCGCCTCCGGCCAAAACGGATGCATTGTACTCGGCCGTACAAAGCAGCTATTATGCGTTTTTCTAATTAGAGCAAAAAATGAAATGGGACCAAGACAAATGAAAGACAGAGAGCGGCAGGAAAATTTGCAGAATTTTATCCATAGCATAGCCATGCCCGCAGTTATTGTCTTTCATGTGTGCAGGAAATTGGCAACGGTTCTTGTTCTCGTCCGCCTTTCCCCAATGCTGGCCCGGCTGCAATCTGCCTGATGATAGACTGCACCAGCAGCACCAAGATAATGTGTCGAATGTGGCCAGAATTGAATTGCCTCGAATGCTTGGGGCGCATACTTGACACTTTTCCTGTTGAGCTGCTCATGCGATTGTGGTTATGTGTGACCAGAGGGTAATGCGGGAACAGGTCTATCAGGTGAGCGAGCTGCGATTTTCGATAAAAAGCAAGTGAGTGGCAAATGAATTTTGATGAAATGTTTATAATAGATGGGAGCTGAATGAATATCTTAATAGTGGGGGAAGTTGAAGAGAGCAGTCGATTTTTTTTTTTAATTTTTTAATGTTTGCCTTCCGAGGCCTTAACTGGGATGTAAAACAAAAAAAAACTTATTAGAAAAAAGTGTTAACACTTATTTTTTTATAGTGGGAATACTTATTTAAACAGTGGGAATACTTATTAAAATGGTGGGGACAGTTATAAAACTAGTGGGAACACTTATTAAAAACCCTTTGAGAATAAATAGCTTATAATTTAAAACGATTGGGCCTTAGAAATAGGGCAAATAGATATAACACAAAACTAAATCTGAATAGGATGAAAATAAATTTATATTAATTTAAAATAATTAAAACTTGGAAATAGAGCGAATAGCTAGATGGAAAACAAATGTATTACTCGAATTAATTTTTTGTAAAAAGTTACAAGCAGTAACTCTTGTTTCAAACAATGGAAGCACTCATCTTTAATCTATATTTCCAATGGCCTAAAGTTTAACATAATTTCTACCACTTATTTAACAACCAGTTAAGTGAACAGCCCACGTAGAAGACCTTGTCTCAATTAATAGCAGATCATGAGACCTTGCGCTACCTTCATAAAGTCTGCCAAATTTAACCTCAACTTTAGACAAATGTTAACGAGCCCATCCCCACCCAGAGCCATATCTTGCGACTCTCTCTTGATGTTTCCACCTTTCTCTGTCCCGTCGTTGTTGCTTCAACATTAAACTCGCACTTGCACCCGCCGTGATGCAAACATCTTTCAACTTGTGGCACAGCAGCAGCTTCATCCGCTTGTTGCCTGCCGTCGCCTTTGTTGGGGCACACCCGGAGGCAACTGGCAACTGGCAACTGGCCTGTCAATGCAATAAACGCAACGCAGCAGCCAAAAGGAGCAACAGCATCCAAAGCCATTCCTAGCCCAGTGTGCAGGTTTCCTCGTCCTCGTGCTCCTCCCTGTGTTGCTGCTGTTGTTGTTGTTTGCCTTTTTCATGTTTTATTGCAAGTATTTCAATTCGGCGTTTCTCATTTTGGCCATCCCGTTGCCGGGCTTGTTTGCTACAATATTTTCCCTCACTCAGCCCTGGTTTTCCTTCGTCCTTTGTACTCTGCCAGGCTCCGTCAGCCAACAATGAGCTGGAGCTGGAGACCGAGCCGGAGCCGGGCATATTCTTATTTGCCGTAGCTAGAGATGGAGCTGGAGCTGGAGCCGGAGCCGGAGCCGGAGCTGGCGGCTTCCATTGCATATGGCAAATGGCTTGGCTGGACACGGTAACTGCCGCTGCCCTGCTGGTTTTCCTTCTTCTTCTGCTGCTTCTACTTCTTCTTTGCATACGTTGGGCGCCATTTCTTTACATTTTTTTCGGGCTGCGGAAAGGGGCAGTCATATGTTTTGGAACCATCCACGCCCACTAGACGACCCGCTGCGCTGTAAGTAATTTGTGGTTTCAGGCAAATACTCTGATGATGTTTTTCTTAAATGCTTTTCTCGTTGCTCTCTTCTTCGCCCACTCTCTCTCTCTCTCTTTCTCTCTCTCTCTTACCCTCCTTTTCCCCCTGCCTGCTGCTGCTCGTCGCTTTTCTATGGCGCCTTTTTGCGAGCCTTGTGTATCGTTAAAAATGCCTTTAAGGCATTTAATTTCTTTTGTTCATTGGACGAGCGTTTTCTAATGGGGCGAGGGGAGTCCACGCAGCTGCGAAAAAAGGCAAACCACACACACACACAGGCACGCACACCCATCTCTTTCTCCTCCCCCCTCTCTCTCTCTCTCTGGGCCAAACCGAAGCAAACAAATCGCCATTGCATATCCTCGCCTCGTTCTCCGTCCTCCGCTCTTAACAATTTCAATAGAAAATTAAAACGCAGCGAATTCGCTTTTCTTTTTTCCTTCTCTCTGGGCGTCAGCTCAAGAAAAATTGTTGTTCTGCCCCTCCCAGTGATGTGTGTGGGTGTGTGTCTGTGAGCTGGCACTTTTCTTTCGTCGAGCCTCTGCTGTACCGCCCCCAAGTGGGCTCTATGTAAATAGGCGTCGGTTTTCGGGGGTCCTATACAAATTGCATGATGTTCTATGCCTGGAGTGGAGGTCAGAGAGAGAGAGAGAGAAAGAGAGAGCGACTGGGGCAAAGTGTTTTCCCAGCTTTTTGCGCTAGCCTTTTGTTGGCAGTTTCTTGAACTCGAACTGGAGTGGGATTTGTTTTTCAGTAAATAGATAATTGTAGCTACTGAAATTGCACTCTGGTTCAGGTTAATTTGTGCAGAATACTTTGAAGTATGTTTTGTTAAATGTACAAGCCATTATACGTCATAATAAAAGGAAAGAGTAAAAAGAAAAACGATTTTAAGGCGTGTTTCAAGTGCAGGTCTTACATTTGGGAGCTTAAAATTAAAAGGTCGTCTTTCTAATCAAAATATATATATTTTTATGAAATTAATTCTAAAGTTTGTTTATTTTATTTATTTATTTATTTTTTTCTTACTATGCTAAATAATGATTTAAATGTTGGCGTGACCAAATTTGGTAGCTCTAGCTCCTTTAATAGCTGAGATATAAGTACGGACGAACAATCGGACATATTTTTAAAGTGCATGGCCTAAACAGTAAAAAAATTTAATTTATTTTCAGAGGAAGTATAAAATATCGTCTATTTAATTAAAATATATATTTTTATGAAATTTCTTCTAAATTCTGTTCATTAATATGATGTGTATAAAAATTCATCAACCAAATCCAATTTATTTTGCTTTACTTAAGTAAAAAAAAAATAAATAGTCTGTGAATCATTTTAATCCCTTGAATTGTGTATACTGAGTATCCGAACGTTAATTTGTTTTCCAACGCATTTCGCTTACTTTCTTGCATGTTTACCTTTATTTGTGGACTTCTCCCCACTTTCACACTGATTCCGTCACAATTTACTTGCTTTCCTGTCATTTCGGACATGCTGCCGTCAATGTTTATTAATATGATGTTCTTATGTAGTAACCCCCACTCTCTGGATGTATGAAATTTCATCTTGGTCAATCAGGACCTTCGCCATTTTCATGCGACCCCCGCTGTAGCTTTACTTAAGCGCACCCAGCAGACATTTTTGCGCTAACAGACCGCAGACCCGGACTATTAAGCGAAAAGACCATATTTCGATTTAACGCACTGCAGGGGGGACAACACGAGGGGCACGAGGGGTGCGCGAAGGAAAGAAAGAAATATTCTGAAGCTTGGCAGAACTCGTAACTCTCTCGTCAGCTTAGCGCTCTGGGGCAACTCTGTGCGGTGTGTACAATTTCTAAAACTCTACACACTGCGAAAAAAAGAAATACCCGAAACCAAGGCGAATTTTTACGCAATCAGCGAGACAAGAAGCAGCAGAAGCAGAAGGGAAAAAGTGTTGTAACTTTTGACTGACTGGGCGAGTGAATGAGTGTGAGTGCGAATGAGTGAGTGTATGGGGGGGTCACATGAAGTGAATGCGCGTTGCAATTTTTTCATTTCGACAATTTACGAGCAGCGCTTTGACGCCCCGCGGGGGCCAGCGCGAAATCAAAACGCGTAACATTTTCACAATGCAACATTCGTTGAGGTTAGGATAGGGCGGGGTTGAGCAGAGGGAGCAGGGCAGCAGCTAGCAGGGTGTTGCCAGTGAGTGTTGCCAGGAGCGCGCGCATTTTAATCGGCTATAAATTGCAACCCTTTGTGCCGCAGAGTTTGCTAAATAAAAGCGGAAATGGCACAGGGAACACACGCACCCGGTAGAAAATTACAGTTATTAATGCATGGGGTGCAAAATACTTTACCGCGTGTTGCCCCGAGAGTATGTTACGCCCCATGGTTTTGTCCCTTTTTTAGCAATGCGACAATGTAATTTACTCTCGTGCAGTTACTCCTTTTTTTCGCAAACTCCTATTCCGTTTCTCTCCTTTCTCTCGTTTTGGTGTGACATGTCAAAATAATCTGACAACTTAATTATACACGCGGAAATTTATATACACAGAGAGAGAGAGAGGCGAGAGAACTGAAACCGAATCCTTAACACGTAACACCCAAATCCATTTCCTAACCCATTTCTCTCACTTCTTATTTCGTATCGTTTACCAATTCGTGGTTAAATCAATTTTGCACACATGCTTAACGGCAATGGCAACGGCAACGGGTTCCGGTTTGCTTTCTATTTGACAGTTTTAGGTCAGCCTGTTCTCGAGTTATTTCTTTTCTTCTACGGGTTGACATCCTGGCAAGTGATTACGCCATAGACTTGCTTCGTCCCTCCTTCGTCTTGCACTTTATGGCAAAGAATCGTGAATTGCCAACTTTCGTTTGGCTGAATTGAGGGCAGCTCCATTATTATGTTTATGGGAGGTCGCATTCGATTGTGAAATGTGGGGAGGGAACTGAAATTGGTATAACATATAGGCAGACTCCTTTTCTGGGTACTTCAGTGCGTTGGAAAAGGTGTTATATGCATCGTTTTGGTTCCCTTTTGAGAAAAACTGGGAAAGAAGAAATGAAGAAAATTTAAATTTAAAAAATATACTTAAATTTAATTTAAAAAAATGTATTCTTAATTTTATCAGCAGGTCTACATTTTCTTTTTCAATTTAAAAGAAATTTATTTTTTTAATTATTATTTTTTTTTAACATTAGAAGTCAATACTTTATCTTGAATATGACGGTCTACTGCTAAGATTATTTTCTATTTATGGATCTTCGGCTTAATTTCTCTTATAGTGATGATTGTGTGATTATATTAATTGCCGATTATTCACAGATTTTATGTGTATTTCTAATTGAATTATCGTGTTAATTGTCGAACCTTTTTCGAAACTATGATCGAGCTTTGGAGTGCACAGACTTCCGTTTCTTCTTCAAATATTATGTGGGTATATCAAAGAGGTTTCCCTACCTACAGCCCTCTTATTGACACATGCTTCATAATGGTCCTTTTAACAATCTGCCTTTTTCGTACTCTTGCGACCTCCGTGCACTTCTTTGAGTCTAATCTGCTCGAGCCGTGGCCCATTTAAAAGCTTTACGCTGTTGTTTCGGGCACTTCCTGAGAGCAGTCGTCGCACATGTGGCTCCAGATGCTCGAGCTTCCTGCCAGCACATTCGATACGGCAGCAACTGCTGCGCTGCTGTTCAAAAATTCGATACATCATTCATCACAGCGCGTGGCATAGCGTGGGCATCGCAGACAAAAGCCATCCCATTAGGGCTAAGCATGTGTAGTTAGGAGTGTGTGTGTGTATGGCTGCTGGAAGTTTTTGCGCCCCGTAATCCCTTTCTAATCGAATTACGGCAAATCCCCTGAGCACTTTTTGTGCATTAAGGCATATTCAAGCGTAAGAAACTAATTTAAGGCGCCGCCAACGCCAGCTCAGCAGCGATACCCCCTCTCCCTCTCACTGTCTCCCTGGCGCACTCTCATGCATATGCGCACTTTCAGGCAGCTCGGCCGTACCCCCCTCTACCCTCTAATTTAATAGAAAGTCATAAAAATGTTGCGGCGTCCATCGCAGATATTCAAGAATTGATAAAAAGCGTCGAATCAGTGCAAACCCACGAGAGGCAGATTAGCCGAGCTAACAAGGGGAGTTCTGGTAGGTAGTGCCAGTGCCTAAGCGAAACTTACCCCTAAGCGAGCAGTTTGCCGTTTCCCACAGCACCACAAACAGCCACAACCAGCAACCACCACCAACCCACAGACTCCAGCACTCCCACTCTCCCTCTCCCTGCCTCTCTCTGATCACATTGTTTTCCCAAATCGGATTTTAGTTTTACACTAATTTCTTTGGTTTAAGACTCGCTCCTGGCTCGTTCGTTGGTCCTGGCTGCTCTGCTGTGCTCTGCTCTGCTACGGCTGCTGTTGCCTCTTGTCTGCTGGTGGCATTATAAACGCTTCGCTGGACATTGCTGGTCCTGTGCTGATGAATCCTCTTTGATTGCACTAAACTGCAATCGAGACGAATGCGCAAAACGTGCAATGTCATGCGGCAGGCTCATCCTCCCCCTGACTAGTGTGCTCTCCCGGTCGCTCTCTCTCTCTCTCTCTCTCTCTCTCTTTCGTTATCTGTTCCCAGCTGGGTGTGTGATAAAATTCCATTCACTTGCCCACAACACACTGGGCCCACGCGCTCTGCGCTTTATCCCAATACTCGGATCGTGCTGCTTGTAGCGTTATCGGGGCTTTAGTTTTACTTTTTCCCTTCGGCTGCACATTTTTATGGGAAACACCATTTAATTGGCTGCCACGACAAATTTCCTCCACTTGGCTTTACTCGATATCTTCTGGCGGGGCGGGGGGCGCAGAGCTTACATTGTGCCAGATTTTGTCTAAAAGTTCGTCCAACTTTGATGGCGTTTCCATTCCGGCTGAGTCATCTTGCCTCAGATTGATTACAAATTGCATTCGACAGTGGGTGGTGAAACCGAAAATCGGTGGGGACCAGGGCAATAAAATTGCAGCAAGTTACTTAAAGTTGCCGCAGAAGCAGATTGAAAATTGATTCGACTCAGAGCAATTGTTTTAAGGGCCAGAGGCAGATTAAAATATATTCGAGTAACTTTAAAGAACCAGAAATTTACATTTTTTTTATTTAAATTCAGTAAGAATTATCGTTTGTGGTAACATATATATATACATATGTATATGAACAAAATCATATACATAAAATCATATGAGACATCGTATAGTTCTCAGCCAATTCGTCATCTTTCAAGCAATCCTTTTCAAACTACCAAATAATAAATCTAAAAATCTTTTATATGCTACTAAAATTTCATCAAGATTTGACTATTATACACCATAGTTTTTCTAGGAATACTTATACGTAAACTTTTTATTTTATTACCTATAAATACAGCTGCATTAAAGTAACCATTATTTTCCCATATTTAGACCTAATTGCTCTATCTGTCTAAGGCTTCTTTTCTCATTCAGTAAACATCAAATAGTCAACTTTATAGAGAGACCTCCCAACTGGTTCAATTATACGTAAGCCAAGCTGCAAGCATCGACTGACTCACCTTCAGCTGTTTGTCCACCTTGTGGCCAGAGTCCGACGACGAAGCCATCGATGCCAGCGCGCAGCTGCCGGCGGCGACGATGAGGCAACATCTTGACGTGATCGTTGTCGCTCGACTGGCACTTAAGATGCCAGAACTTATTTCCATTTGGCTGGGCAATTATAATATTTTGTGTGTGCGCTGCTCTGCACAGTGCTCAAAGCCTCATAAACTCTCGCCCCGATTCCTCAGCCACTGCAGACAGAGACAGAAGAAAGAGGGGAGAGAGTAAAAGAGATGCGAAAATGCGTTTACGTTTACCTTTTTGTGATTTGTGTGCTTTACCTCATGAATTTCTCGTAACGGGTTGCCAGACGCAGGAGCAGGAGCAGCAGCAGGAGCAGGAGCAGAACGTTGGAGGAGCAGTACGATGGAACGATGAAAGACGTCTTAAATATAATATTGACATTTCTTTTGGCAGCATTTCACGTTTTACATTTGGGGCTGGCTCAGGTTTCCAGCGGGTTCGCAAACTTTGACTTACGCAGTACAAATAATTATAGACATTTCGCTGCGACTCTGTTTGGGGGAAACTTGCAGTAGAACGTGGAAAAAAATATAGAAAAACTCGGGAAATAAATAAGAAAAACTGAAACCGAGTACTGCGTGCTGCGTGCTGAAGTGCAGAGGGAGGAAAAAAGGGTTAAGTGCTTTGCTTTTTGCTTTGAGTGGCGTTTACATTTTTGCGGCAACTGTCGCATAATTTACTTTGAATTATTTAAAAAGGGAACTCGCCCTGCCTCTCCCACTCTTTCTCTCGCTCTCTCCCTGTGTCCAGTCTGGCATGTCTAATTGGTAAGACGGCAAGGTGGAGCAGATTTCGTTCACCAGGTTCAGTTTTCGGTTTCGCCGCACTCAAAGATTACACATAAAGCGCTGCAATCCATCAATTAGCAGCTTCCCTTTTGCTTGGAAACCGCACTCCAATTCAGTCAAACAAAATAAAAAACGAATGACTCATTGCGCTTTCATCTGTTGACGCGGCTGTCAATAACTCTGCCAGAGAAGACACAAATAAAGGCAGAAAACACTCCGAACGGGATCCGCTATATTATGCACAATTGTTGTGGTACCAGTTTCAACACATCGGACAGCTCCAAGCGATAAGCACAAAGACAATTCATGGCCGGAACACGCGTCTCTCTCCGTCAGGCGGAGAAGGAGACGGAGTATCTCTCCATTCCTCCTCCGTTATACTTTATTCAATCGATAATTAGCGCACAGCTCATCAAATTTATGTTGTATATTCAAAATGATGTTAGTGTTTCGCCTGAAAAGTGTCCCCAACCTTGTCTCAACTCGACTCACGCCTCGTAATTTCACGCTCAGATCTTGAATTATTGTTATGATAATTGCTCGAACCGCACACGTTTCCAATCGAGGTCTTTCTTCTGTCTGTGCCTCGGCAACTCTGTGGGCTGTTGTTAATTTAATAAACACATTTAGTTGGTTTATTTATTTAATATTTGTCCGGGCGGAAATACCAGGCAAGAGATGTCATATATGCTGGGATCGGAGGCTGTGATTCACTTCTAGAGAAAGATAATAAGATAGTTGCAAAAAGAGCTATACACAAGTATTGCATAAGGGGGATATGTACGGATCTAACTCTCTCTCAACTTCTAGCTAGAGGTTTAATTTGGACTTTCTTGATTTTTAATAAAGATCTATATAATAGTATTATATGTGGATTTCTATGATTATATGTGCGGATCTCACTGACAAATATTTTATCTTGAACTTCCAGCTAGGGGTATATTTATTTAATTAGGACTTTCTTAATTTTAAATACATTTCTTTATTGCTTTAGATCCTTGAATTTCTAAACTTAATTTAGGTGTCTCAATGGTTTTTAAAATTAATTGGAATATCTGTTCTGAGTTTTAACCCTGAACATTCAGTAATTCAATCTAAAACCATAGCTTTCGAAACCAAACTTAATCCGATAATTCCTTTTATTTCTACTGCTTTTTATTTAATTTTTGGTTTCTTAGGTTTGTGTCTTTAATTTCTACTCATTCTGCTACTGTATTTTACTGTACTTTCATTTTAACTTGTTTCAATGACGTGTTGCTTTCGACTTTCTCCAGCAATTATTCCTTAAATCTTTAAAATAATCTCCTCAGCTAATTTTAAGATTGTTGACTAAATATTTAATCTGTTTAAAGTCTCTCTCTTGGCTCGGACAGCACGCCGCATGCGGACCCTTTCCCCCAATTAAGTCAAGTGACTTTCAATGTCATGGCTGCTGGTTTTGCCTCCTATTTAGTCTAAGCAGCTGTCCACATCCACACAACCAGCTGTGACAATCCGGGCCATTATCCTTGTCGTCTGCGACTTGCTTGTGATTTTGACAAGCCTCTGCCACCTCCACCTTGCCCCACGACGACGACGACGACGACGACCATCAAACGCCACAGACACATGTGTGTTTCTATTGTTGTTGTTGCTGTTGTTATTTGTAGAGCTTCCATGTCTGGTTGTGGGGTTGGGTCTGGTCATCTCTGACAGTGTCCCTCCACTCACTCATTGGGTGCAAGCAAAGCCAATTGTCAGCATGACAAACGGGGAACTACAGACATTTTGTTTGTTTGTTGGAGATGTTTGCTATTGCTAATCCTCGGACACAACATGGCAGGCAACTCCTCCTCCAGTGGCCCAAGCGTGTCGCGAAGCATATTGTGTTGGCTCTGGTGTTGCACTGAAATTATTGATAAATATTTGTTAAAATGCTTGGCTGAATTATGCGCCAGTTCTTTTGGGGAGGGACTGCCCGGATCTTGTCAATATTCCCATTTGGGGGCGAAGCTAAACATGATTGATTTATGGCTGGGTTGTCGCCCAATCCGATACCTCATTCCACAAGCAAATAGCCAAAGCACTGTGTGTGTGGAAAACCCGGGGGTTCTCCATGAATGCGAAACGCAGATCGAACCCGAATGCAAAATGCGCCATTGCAACTGGCAAATCGAGCAAATGCCTCGCTTGGCTTTGGTCTGCGAGGACGACGACTAGAACTGACAATGTTGACAGCAATCGTATGTTTAAAAAGCATAATCCCAGACGAATGATGATGAATGGTCCACAGCCGTACCCTGAACCGTACGGCAGTGAGAACCCACACCCACACCCACAGACGCCGCTTGCTCGCCGTCGTTTAACTAAATCCTTGATGAATGATGTTGCCTCCTTGCCGAGCTCCAAGCTCAACTAGACTGGATGCTGTTGCTGTTGCTGCTGCTGCGTTTCCATATTTGCAGGAGAAATGCCAACAAAATGCCAGCGACATTAGCAACAGCGCCAGACGAGAGCGCTTTGAGGCTGCCGCCGAGCACAATTTTCATTTACGCGTCATTTTAATGATGTTAAGTGATTGTGCAGAAAACGAAAACGAAAATGAAACCAAAACCCAACCAAGACACCCAACCCAAGCCAGGCCACAAATGAGGGTAAGGGTCTCACAGTTTTTGCATTTACCACCCAAAGTTTTGGTAAATAGATTTTTCTATTCACTGTGTACTGCATGTTCTGGCTTTATGATGAAGGAGAAAGATAGTGAGAGAGAGAAAGTGAGAGCGGGAACACCCTGTGTAATCCATTTCAAATCATTTTTCACTTTTGTACACGATATTTGCCATGGTTTTCTAGCTATAGGACGTCGTAGTCGTCGCACTGCGCCGTGTCTTCTGGGTCTCAGCTTCGTTTTGATTTGTTTGGTTAGGTTGATAAATGATGTCTACACCGCAATGCAGACAGGTTTGCTGTTAGCGAGAAATTTGCAAAGCCATTGGGTATTATTTCCAGGCTGAAAAGGTGATGAGTTCTGCCGAGCGAAATATATATAGTAAAGTTCTAGTAATGCTGCAAGCAGATGGGACTCTTTAAGCTAGCAACGATGCCAAGACAGAGATAACTGAACCCCATAGATAACCCCATTTATAGAAAGACTTTCAACAAGATAACCATTAATAAATCCTATAAGATTTTAATGGGAATGTCAAGAATCAAGATGAAATCAATATGTAGTTCTGAATATTGCATTGTTTCCTGCCTGAAATTCTGTTTTTTATTCTAGTTCCATAGGTTATTACAATAAAATTATATTAATTGTTTGAAAAATACTTTGACAAATCAAGCTGACATCATTGAGGAGAGTATTCTAGTTGATATCCTCACGAAATACTCCAATTTATATCTTTCAATTTTAAATAATTCCCTCAGCTATTTTTCATTTCAGTAACAAATCCGAGCCTCACTGATTCGACATGGTTTAGTTAGATAACAACGCCCGAATCGGTCCCAACGGAACTGGTCGAGACATGCGTTCCATCCAATAAATATTTCAATTTCCTGGCATTTTTGCTTGACTTGACACCGTTTTGTGTGAAATTACTTATCGAATTAATGTGATTTTGGCTTCTAATGAATTTGCCGAAATTAATTTCAGATCTTTCGACTGCGATTAGCGTAACGAGAGAGAGAGAGAGAGACAGAAGAGCGAGAGAGCTATCTTTATCGCTGGTCTGCGTTGCGGGTGTTCCCGGTATTATCGGGCGTCGTTCAACATCGTTATAGAGCATGTGCCGATAAAAGTAATATCCTGTGAATGGCACGTGGCGATGCAGTCATGCGCGTTGCTTACGTTGGCTGGCAGAAAACGAGTGAAACTGCTCAAACCCCCCTCGCAGAGAGTCACCACTTGCAACCAATTAAAACTGGTAACAGTGCTGCAAATGCACTTGCAACGATTCCACGATTCAGGCCACAAGCCTAGCTCGTTTCCCTCTATCCGAGTTGGTAATGTTCTCACTTCAATAAACCAAGTTCGTTTTTTATACCCTGCGACCATTGAAAATGCTCAAAAAAGGGTATATTTACTTTGTGCTAATGTACGTAACAGGCATAAGCAGGCGTGGCAGACTCCACCAAGTATTCTTGCTCAGGATCTCTAGCCGAGTCGAGTGAGCTATGTTCGTCCGTCTGGTGTCTGGGTCTGGGCCACGCCCACCGCCCGCACAAATCGGTAATTTGCGATTATCAAGCAAAGTATTGAAGTCTTAACATATTGCTTAGGTATAAATATATAGATAAATACTATATGGATATATCCCCCTAATCACTATTCGATCGGACCAATAACACAGAAGTTATTCAAGTTAACAATTTCACTAAAAATGCTATAAGTAATTGACTTTGAGGTCGCCAGGTGGCGTTTTATTTCTTTCGCGTTGTTCTGCTTGAGCGAGTGGGAATGAGTGAGCAATAGGTGATAGAATATTTGTGCAGAGTTATCTGTTTGAAATCAAAAGTGTGGTTATAAGTTTTTAACGGATTTTCAAAATTGAGCGAAGGGTATCTCACTGCCGGGCGAGCTCGACTGTAGCCTTACCGACTTGTTTATTTTCGCTTTGTTTGCTTTTGACATAAAAAAAGGCCAGTCCAGTTTGTATAGTCTCCGCCATCCTCATCCCTCAGCAGACCTGCCGGCTTTCCTTCCTGAAATGCAATTGCATTTGCTGCGACAATGTCCTTAAACCTCGATCCTTTTTCGAGTTTTCGAGGGTGGTTAAGCAATTGAGTCCGACTACGTGAATTTATGAAGCATAGCGAAAAGTGCAATGTTCCACTGCCAACGGCAGCCCGCAACGATTCGCTCTGGCCATGTGGTGCGTGGGGGGAGGGGGTTTTCTCGCCCCCCCTGGCAACACTGTGTTTACTCCGTTGTCGCTAATTGTTTGATATATGGTTGTTTAGCTGATGTTCTTGTTGTTGTTGCTGTAAATCATTAAGACGAGACTTGTCGGGGGTTGCACTGGACAATCCAACTTGTCCGAGCACCCCTTTTGGGCTGGTTGTAGCTCACTTGTTAAATGGAGCATACTGCAGGTGAAACTGTAGCAAGTGCTGCCTGTCCAACTGTAGATTGGTTATGTTATTATCGAGACTACAATTACGTCATTTGAATCGAGCTGGTTTAGCCTGGGGGCGTAGTTGTTGCCAGGGTTGCTAATTGATAGGGAAGGGTATTACTTACAAAAAGTTTGGTTTGTCTATTAAGAGTTGTTTGGGTCTTATGTGAGGTACAATTAGGCTAAAACATTTTATTTAGGTAATTTAAGTTTCCCATTTCTTTAAACTGTCTAGGCAACTTATCATGACATTTTATAGCTACCAAAAGCTAGTACAAAGTCGCTTATAATAAAATATACACATTTTCGATGTAACCTATTTATACAGTATAAATACTATTATCCCTTTCGCGATATCTTTTATTTTTGTTAAACTTATAATACTTTTGAATTATAATACATTCGACGGGTAGTTCTGCCTCCATTGGTTAGAGACAGTGCTGCCAATTTCGTCTTTTTCCGTCAAATCTGGCTGTTTTTGAAGGCCAACTTAGGGAAATATTATATAATTGCGGGAAACGGGAATTCTGTTTTTTATTTATATTAATTAAGCTTGTTTTTTATTTTTTTGCAATTGACAATATTTTCTATACAATTTAACTCAAATTACGATCATTTTCAAATTGCGTGCTTGATCTTCATTTAAAGATATTGTAATTTAAGCTATATTTACGCTGTTTATTATAAATTCCTCAGCTTTTTCCAGCTATTTGCCGAAATTTTGGTTTCTCTTTTTATGCATGAGTGCCCATCAAAAACAGCTTATTTTGTTTCCAAATCTTGGCTACACTGGTAAAAGAGGAGTATGGGATCGTGCTTAGTGTCTAACAATCGTGCTAATTGTCGAAAAACCTGATCCTATCGATAGCTGTCAGTGTTGGTAGCGCTGCCGCCATACTCTAGGCTGGGATAACAATCTCCATTACCATGAAAAGCCTTTTAAATTTCAACGAAATTCCCTCGATCAAAACTGATAATTATCTGTTTTATTATGCTGATATAAGCTCAACTTGCTGTCAACTGACCCCAAAAGTGCAGGTATTATTTATATTCTAAAGTTGAGTCAAAAGTCAACTTCATTAGTGTCCGGCGCCGGGCTCCACGAGCTGCAGTATCCTTACATAGTTGCCCCACGTCTTGGTGGTAGTGTGGCATCGACTATTCATAAACATTATTACAAAGTTACCTCCCCGGCGATTAAGGCGCCTCCGAAGTTTGCCGTCTTGGCCGCAACAGAACTTGGCTCATATCAGGGGGCCGCTGCTCCGCCCAATCAAATTAACTACTTATAAAGTAATTTGAAGGAACTTTGGCTGCACCGCACACCGAACAATGCCGGAGCTAATGAAAAATTCTATTAACGATGGCAGCAGGCGGGCAGCTGCTCCCGAAGCCGTCGGCCTGCTGCCTGCAGCTGTCATATGCGACGAGCGAGTGGCCGAGTGAGTGGAGCAGGGTGTATGCATTTTTGAGTCAATCAGGCTATGGGGCTGTGTGTTTACTTAGGCAGCACGCCCTGCTAACCTGCTCCGCCCTGCCCCCTTGCAGTTGGCGAGGCAAAAGTTTACATTTGACACACCTGCTTTCATTTGAAACTGCCAGGGGGCTATAATTGCAACAAGGGGCCGCCGTCGTCGTCGCAGTCGCAGTTTACATTTGGCCAACACCCGCAACAGCAACAATAATAATAGCAACAGCAACAACAACAATCGAGTGGGAACAGCAGCGCAGTGCAGGTCGTGGCATTGTGCAAAACTTGCGGCAAAGAAAGCCGTCGGAAATGTTGCATGAAGTGGAATCAGAGTCGCCTCCTGCGCACATCAAGTCTGCGCTTGATTGAAGCGGCTGCCAAAATGCCTGCAAGCTGTTTTGAAGGCGTTGGTGGGAGGGGGATGAGGCAAGCAGAGAGAGGGCACATAGAGCGTGCGCCTTAAATAAACAATTCACATTTAATTACGTCTAAATTTGGTTTTGAGAACAAACAGCGACGACAGCCGCGAGTGCAGTCAGCCCTGCAAAAAGGCAGCAAAACTGAAACCGAAGCAGGAACAGGAACTGCGAGCGAAATTGAAGCAGGAGCGGGAGCAGTAGCTGAAACGGGATCGGCAACGCGAACATGAGCGTCGTCAATGAATGTCGAACAAATTGGCAACACACGCGATGTGAATGACGAGGAGGGACGGGGCAGGCGGAGGGGCTGCGTGCTGAATGCCGAATGGCGTCCAGGAATAATAAACGGACCCGTGCCGCTGCGCTACGTGTGTGTGTATGTTTATACCCTTGCACATACACCTAGGGGATAGAATTATGGCTGACTCAAATTACTTTATGCTCTAGCAATGCACTGGGAGAAATGATTAATAAATAGATGGATTTCCTATGAAATTGTAGAATAATATTTATAATTATGTAATTAAAATATGAACAAAATATGAAAATATGAAAAACATGCGATACTGTGACAAATTGGATATGTTTATTAATATATATTTAGAATAATATGCATTATTATGTTACTCAAATATGAAACATAATAGATAATATAATAACTTAAATTTTTTCTAACTCTAAAACATACTGCGATACTGTGATATATTAGTTTATTTATTGTATTTGTATTTGTAGCTGTATTCAGTTATTTATGCACAAAATATAATAATTTAATTATTCTTAGTTTATTTTAATTTAATTATTATTATGATTTACTGTTTGTATTTTTTTAAAACTCCCAACATTAAATGAAATATTTTAAATCTATAGAGTTTTCTTTTTTGTTTTCCTAGTCTCTTATGTTTTCTTTATTACCTTATTATATTTAACAAGATTAATTTGAAATATTTTAAGTTTGCATACCTTTCTTTCTAGTTGAGCTGCTTTCTCTAAAATGTCTTCTGTCTTATGTGCCTTGATTCCTAATAAAATATTTAATGCTTTTTAGAGACTTAAAATAAATATGTGTTAGGAATTTGAAATTTAGTAAATAAACACGAATTTTTCACACAAAGAGAGCGTACACAAATCATAGTGAAAGCAATTAAGACTCGGTCATGTTTTTCGCTCAGTGCAATCGACAGCTCAATCGCCTGTTTGGCACTTTGGAGGCGAGCCAGTGCTGATTGCATGCAATTCAATGAAAAGTTTCTGCCAAGACCAAAGTCCTGCGGACCCCGCTCTGCCACCCACAGCACGCTCTCACGACGACGACTGGTCCAGTAGGTAATGCACCCTCAAATCGATAGTAATGGCGGTTTGGGGAACTCATAGAGAGGGGGGGAGGGGTCTAAGTACGTTCCGGTTTGAGTGTGTGTGAGAGAGAGTGTGCAAAGCGAATTCCCAGTCTCAGTTGTGCCAAAGCACTAAATAATTGCCCATATGTGGCCCAGGAGCAGCAGCAGCAGCAGAAGAATGAACCGAACCACCCTTTTCAACACCCCAGCGAGGGTTGCACTAGCCCGTGCCCGTGCTTGTTTCGTCGATATTTCTTTTTTCAATTTATGCTCATTTATTCTATCAATTTAACGAAACACACAGTGAAAATCTATGGCTGACAGCGCCACAAGACAGATAGCTAGAGTGAGAGGGAGCGGGCGAGCGAGAGAGGGAGTGGGGGAAACAGAAGAACAGATTGCAACTCGTGCGTAAATTCGGTCCCACAGCGCGAGCCCAAGGAGTGGAAGAGGGTCGCCCGACCGGCCGCGCGCTGTGTTTTGAAAGCAAATATTTTCTGACAAGTGGAAGTCAGATGTCATATACGGTATATGCGGTGAATATGCGCTACGCCACGCACACCCAGCCAAATGCCGCCCGTCTCAATTGCTACTTGACATGCACACACAGTTCACAATCGGAGAGGGACTGGGCGGGAGAGGCAGAGCGAGATTGGGTCACACAAGTGAAGTTGTCAAAAAAAAGAAAGAAACGGAGGAATTCGAAGCAAATCTTGCAGGAAGTGTGTAAGGCAAAACAGAGAAAAAAGAGAGAGCGAGAGGAAGCAAAACTTCGGCATTAGAGCGACAACACAACTGACAATTATTGCCTGACAGCTGACAGGTTTATGGCAGCAGCGATATCATGAATTCATCAAGCGTGATTACAGAATCCTAAAAATGTAACAGACTGTAGTCCTGTCAAAATAAAAGTGAAGCTTTAAATTTTGCGGTAGGAAGGTAAATCTTAAAGTTACAACTTAAATTTAAATCGTATTTTAAAAGACCAAAACTTGGAAAAATGTTGTAGACATATTTATTTAGTATTTGAGAAGTTACAGATAAGAAATTATAAGGTTACTTGAATTTTGATTGAGTAAATTATATAAATCCTTTACCTGATCACGGAATCCTGAAAATGTTATACAAATAAAAGTAAAAACTGAAATTGAGCTGTAAGCAGGTAAATCTTAAAGCTTCAACTTAAATTTACATCATCTTTTAAAAGACCAAAACTTGGTTAAACTTGTGGGCATATTTATTTATTATTTGCGAAGTTAACATATATATAAGAAAATTTGAGGTTACTTAAATTTTGATTGGGTAATTGTATAAAATAAACTACGGAATGCAAAAATTGTAACAGACTGTGCTCCTGTAAAAAATAAAAGAGAAGCTTTAAATGGAGCTCTAGGCAGGTAATCTTAAAGCTACAACTTATATTACATCATCTTTAAAAACTGAGTAAAATGTTGTAGGCATATTTATTTAGTATTTGAGAAGTTACAAATAAAAAAGGTTACTTGAATTTTGATTGGGTTAATTATATAAATCCTTAGCCTATTTTCTTAGCTGTAAAGCACTTTACTACAAAATTATTGAAATTTATTATCTTATTTGAGATATTGATTCATTCTCAAAAAAATCAAGGTCTTTTTTATTGAGTTTTCTTTGCAAACGTCTCTTGCTTTATAAAAATGATTTATGCTCTAAATTCACTTTCTATTTAACTCAAAATAAGCCAAATCCTTATCAAGCTTGCTTTCTTCAAATTGTTTCCTTAATTTCACGCAACTTGTGTGCGCATAAACCCGTCAAAAAGCTTAATTAGCTGCAGAACTCGCGGCCCGCTGGGAGGGACCGTGCCGGGACAGAGTCCCTTATTATAGGATGTTTAGTAATTTATGTATTTCCGATTTATGTTCGCGTATTTTTGCGTATGCTTCCTGCGCCTGCTTTCAAAACATCGCCTCCCAAAAATGTCAGCATGCTTCCCCCTCCTAGTGCGCTCTAAGTATTTTGGTAACTCATTTGTATGCGTGCAGTGTTGCGCAGCGCACTTATTGCGAGACGGGGACACTTGGGTATTAAAAAAATGCCAAAGTACTGAGAGCGTTGTCGAGCCAACCACCCAGATCCCAACCCATCCACAGCAACCTCAGTCAAGCTTCAGTCAACGAACCATTACTATTTCATTCTCTCTCTGGCCTGGAGTCAGTCAAAAATTGTATTATGCACAAGTTGTCTTGTAGGTTGGCAGCTTCCTGTTGGATCCCACTACCAGAGGAGGAGGAGGGCAGACAGGGCTTTTTATTAAGAAATCATCGTTGATTGTGTGGAAGGAAATAATGTTGATTTCACAATTTACAAGGAGGCAACTGAGACATGCAGATGAGTACGAGACCGAAGGTGGTGGCTACGACAGAACAACTAGCATATCAGGAGGGTTGTTGGCGGCTTTTTGTGGTAAGTTTATTATCATAATAGACGGCACACTTTTTAAGGCTGGTGCGCGCTTGGCCCCCCAGGGGCAGTTGAGAGGGCGCAGTCTGTTAGGTTTATAGATAATGCATGATGTCCTATCTCCATTCGAGCAGGTTTAATGTACTATCAATATTTGCAGTCGGTAAGTACACACACACAACCCTCCTACCTGTTTTTATTATGATAGACAATACAATATATATTAGCATATATAATGAAGATAAAGCTAATGGAAATGGTTTTAGAGAAATATGCCAGTTCTTTAAGAAACTTCACATTACATTATTGCACAGTTTGAGTGTTTCAATTTACTGAAAATGTCTTAAACTATACCGAACACCCTGTAGACTATACCTCTTACCTCTCACGGTAGTTCTGCTGCTAAGAAACTATATTTCTCTGACTTCTCGATGGCACTTAGGGCTTTTGCGCTCTTAAGCAGCCTCTTACCCTTTCTGAACTCTGGCATTAGACATGCCAGCCCAAAACAGTTGGTACTTGGGCCAAAAGAGCAATAACACGGCTACACAGACATACCCCAGACTGTAACTGCGCGTGTGTGTGTATTGAAAAGGTTCACTCAACTGCAGAGCTCACTCGACATGCGAACTTCTGTATACACACTCATACTGTGTGTGTGGCGATGTATGAGCGATGACTCGTTGCAAAAATCTATAAATCTTGTCAAGCACAAGTTTCCTTGGCCTCCCCTGCTCCCTGCCGTACACGAGGACCTTCTGAAGGAGCTAGCCTCCCGAAAGTGTTCCTGCTGTGGGTCACAAGAAAATTAAGGCAAATTTTCACACTAATCTCGCGTGGCAAGGTCCTCGGTACGGTCCGGTATGGTCGGTTCGCTACGGTCTGCCTGGAGCGTCGTTGGGGTCTAATGTTTTTGGGTGTTGTGCATAATCGTTAATGAATTATGGCTGCACATGTGTGGGAAGGGGAAGGGGATGTACGTATGACCGGGAGGAGGGAGGAGTAGGGCACCCTCTATTCTTAATATGCGTGTAGCACATGTTTTTGGCTGTTGTTGTTTAACGTTTCTGGGCTTTAATGAAATTTCGCTGTGGTCTTTTGTTTTAATGCATCCCATACACCACACACGCACACCCTTCCCTCCCCCTGTAATTGCCGCCTGCATAGGAAGTTTGTCGCTTTGTTCAAAGCCAATTTCCACCCTCGCCTACATTAGTCACGGCCTTATCAAGGTGCTGCCATCACACCTCATGCGTGCCTTAAATTGTTTTTGCCAAATGGCGCCTCAGGCTGACCACACCTTCCGCCGCGTCCCACTGCCCTGCGTTGCCCATTATAATGGCCTTTTTTCATAACAATATTTTATTTGTTTGATCAATTTCCTAATGACTCTGACATGCCTCGACTCTCTTTGAGTGTTCGATTGAATCGTGAAAATCGAGTGGACTCTACTCGAGCGCATCATTCACACTTTGTTTGCTCCACTTTCCCTCCCTCCCTCCCTCTCTGCCCGTCACTCAACCTGCTCTTCCTGCTGCTGCCACTGACTGCATGCATAAAACATTTGCCTTCTTTTTCATTCATTTGAATTGAAAAGCTTTTCGCAGCGATTTGTTATGCAAGCTTAGAAAACAAACAGGAAAAAAATAATCAGAGGAAAAATATGTAAAGAAAAAAACAAGGCAAGAAAAACCATAACGAAACCTGATGCTCAAAATTTGTTGAATGCCTTCCCTGCCTGCATCTCATCGCTCCAACTACACCACTTTGCATTTGGCTTTTCATGGCGATGGTGATGGCGATGGGGTTCGGAGGTTTCTCTTCTTTTTCCCGAGCATTTCTCTGTGTTTGTTATCAACTTTGTTGCTGCTGTGAAATGTAATTGCATATGCAGCCACGCTTCAAAGCGCCCATAAAAGGAGCCACAGCGACCGGCAGTGCCGACAGGCGTCCCACGTCCCTCGTCTCTCCACCGTCCTCCAGCGGCAGTTGCCAGTTGGCAGTCGTCGAAAAAGCTCCCAGTGCAGCGGCTGGCAAACATTTTTCCCCCTTTCAGCATATGTACATAGAGAAGAGATGCATTTATACGATCTTTTTTTTTTGATATACAACTCCTTGTCCGTTTTGAGTCCATGTGGTTATTCCCCATCCATGTCCTGTTCCTGGTTATTAGTATTTTTGTCTGCGTTTTGCTTCGAAGGAATTTACCAGAAATGCGGCAAACGCAACTGTGGGAATTGCCAAGTAAAATGCGAGATGAGAAAGAATATATCGCATGCGTACCGTAATTCCAATTTGCTAAAGACTTGTATAAGACGAAGAGCTGGAAATTTTGACATAGGTAGAACCCCTTAAGACACTTTAAAATCATTAAGTTTATCGCCTAAGAAATATAAAAAAATTCCTTTAACTTTCTCCAATTGAAACCTCTAAACTGTCTTTGCCTTTCCCTTCTCTCTTTCACTTTAGAACGCACTTCTATGTGTTTCCCGCTTCAATATTTTAAGCACCCTCTCTCTGAAAACCCCTAAATCCTCCAACAACCTCCAATTTGTTGTCGTTTGTTTTGCCATTGTGTCATTGGCATTCCGGAACAAAGGGGTAAGGGTTTGGGGGCGATAGTCAAAACTATTTTCGAAATGTTTTAAGCGGTTCTAGCAAAGTATTTAATCCCTAGAATGTTTTATTGCTTAGATAGTGTTTACCCAGTTTGGCTGTTTTCCCGCTGCCAGAGTTTTCCTATTGTTGTTTTCGAGGGTTATCATGGCCAGCTGGGGGAGCACAATCATATAAATGTTTATATGAAATGTATGCGAGCTGTACTAATACCCTTTGCATAGCTCCAACTGAGAATATTTGCAAAAAAAAAAACGAAGAAAGTTAAAACTATGAAAATGAAAAACAAAAACTATGGCAATATAATAAATTTGCAACTAGAGGAACAAATTTCCCGGCGTGCACTTTAAAACTTGTTCGTTATCATATTGTTGGCTGACTACGCTTTGGGGATTTGATTGTTCAGGAAATACCTCAATTTAAGAAAACTTTTATTAAAAGGATTATTCGAAATATTGTAAACCCTTTACAAGATATAAGCGAATCAATAATGGCATATGGAATTACCAAATAAATAATGTTGATAGCACACAACAGATAGCAGACTCTTTAAATGTAATCCCCATCGTAGTTCCCTGAAAAGTGCATTGAATATTTTTCGACAGTTTATCCGATACGATATGGTAGCAACTGTTTCACGCATAAATTCAGCGCCCGCTCGCATAATTGAGCTTAAAATATACCTGTCCATGGGATTATGTTTTAATATTTTACGATATTCGATATACACACACATACCTCGTAAACTGTTCGCTTGCTTTGTTTTCATTTCAATTTACTCGTGCTGTAATTATTGTTTTATTTTTATACCAATCGAGTGCGCTGCCGTTGTTTTCGTTGATTTATTTAAATGCTCTTTAGCACTCTCAGCCGATGCTACGTGTCAAAATATGAAAATTAAAATACCAGAATCCAGCGAGTTTATGAGCATTTTTAAAGTGTGTGCCACACACTCTTATTCAATGGGCCATTCCTCACTCGACTGCAACGCGTGCTGCTTCACATGTCTGCTCCAACAGATGCATTTACAAGATATTTCCGATTCCGAAACGGATTTTCATGTTGTAAATAATCACGTGTACTATATGTATATTCCTTATCGGGGACAATGACGTAGACAAACAGTTGTCTTAACAGCAGCTTAGCTTCCTTTCCAACCCCTTTCTGGACTCGACTGGCTGGCTGTTCCGGGCATATGCCGCCTGTATTTTGTCAAAGTTTGTTGCCTACCCAACTCATAAACAAGATTTATCCAATCCGCGATTAATTAAATTCCCGAAAAACACAACTTTGAAGTTAAGGTCAACCGAGCCTTGAGTCTGAGGACGGAAGGGGGACGATGACATTGTCGAGTCGTGATTGTATCTCTTGGCTGTGAAATATATTTTGTATAAATATTTGAAAAATTCCCTTTTAATTGCACAAAGTCAAAAAGTTTTTCCTTTAAGCCTTTTCATCATAATTACCGTGGAACGAACGAGTCAACATTGACTCCTGCTGCTGCTGCTGCATCATCGAGTAGCTGCCGCCGCCACTTCCTGTTGCTGACAGGCAGCCATACCAGCTTCCAGTTGCGATTTCAAGTTGTGGTCCTTGCCGGGGCTGTTGCATATTCATCAGGAGCCGAGTTCCGTCGAGCAAAAATATTACATAATTATACAAAGTAAGGCAAACAGAACACAGAAGGAGGAGGGGGAGGAGTAGCAGCCGCCAGGAGACTGAGCGAGTGACTGACTGGCGTTTTGGTGTTTGATGACCCTGTTTATGAATACGTTAGCATTAATTAACTTTGATTTAATTAAACGCACTGCGAGACTGGGCACGGCGACGGTGTCGGCGGGGGCAGGTCACTTTCAAGGCGCCACCACGACTCGACTTGGCTTGTCTTGGGTTGCTCCTGTTGCTGCTGAGGCTGCTCCTGCTGCTGCTCTTGCTGCTTCTTCTTGTTAATCTTTTAACCAGTCGCTGGCGCGTTGCGCCTTTTGCGGTTTGGCGCCGCAGTTGGCAGCCAAAAGCAGCCAACTGGAAGAGGCAGCAGCAAGCAGAGCAGTGCGCCTCAAAAGAGCAGGTCTCGCTCTCGCATGCCAGCTGCTTCTTCTTTTTCTTCTCTTTGGCACTCTTCAAGTGGAAAATCCTTTTTGCCTATTTACGTGGCCTTTAAGAAGTCAACACCGAAGGCGTTGTGCGCATCACCAGCATCACGTTGCTTTGTCTTCTTGCCACAGCGCGCAGCTTTAATGTCTAAGCAGATTCCTTGCAGGTAATGTGAGCATATTTGGATCGGATAAACATGGGCGGATTGGTAAACAGACGAAGGTCAGCATATCAACTGAGAAAACAGTCTAATTTAAATGTCAACATTTATAAGCTTAATTTCATGTGCAATTCTTAGCTCTCAAGCAATTCCGGGGCAAGCAATATTTTAACAGCCATCAATTAAATGATTCTTTACAGTATTTTAAAATTAGTTATTAAACTATGCAAATTATATTTTGGATTTTAATTGACAGAAAACTTGTATTTTGCTTCCACTTCAAATTAGACAGAGATCGCACTTATTGGAATTCGTGCCTATCGATAACAAACTGTGCCACTGCATCTGCTTTTTGCAAATATCGATGTCTTCCTTTCTCCGCCATTCCCTCTTTCGGTACACTGCATTATTTATTTATCGATAGGATTCCAGCTAAAATAATCAGTATTAGTAACTCGATAATACCACGCACATTTCCCTGATTCTATTTGTGTTTCGTTTGCCTTTTTCTTTGTTGTTTCTTTTTTGCACTTAGATCTCATTTCATATGCGCTTTGATTGTTGGGTCTATCCTCTCTCTCTCGTTCTCGCATTCTCACTTTCTATCTGCCTCTTTCTCTTGGCTAGCTTTGTATGTATTTTGCTGGCTGCTTTCATAAATTAATTAATTGGCCTGCGGCTGGTCAACAACAGCAACAGAAACAACAGCGGCAGCAGGCAAATAAATAAGCAAAAATATTTGCTTTAATTTATGTGGCAAGTGTAAAGGAGAGAAGTAGAGAGAGAGAGCGAAAGATGAGACTGAGATTGCTTGCCTGCGACTAGGGGGGACACTTTGCCCTAGTTACTCGCACACAACAACAACCTGGTTGCCCTCTCCTCGCCCTCGCCTGGGCCTGATGCCATTTACAAATTGCATTAGATTAAAGCGCGATAAAACGCGGGACGCGCGTTCACTTGGCATGATTTCGACTTATTTGCACTTACAAAAAGGCCAACCAGTAATGGCAAGGGAGGCGCAGGCAGGGGCGACCTGGTAATATTTTCCACGCCTTGCACATTTTATAAAGCTCAACGCTCGAGCGGGCGGAGAGCGGAGCATGTAGAACATGGTTAATTAGCAATTAATGAAGCGATAATGAAGCCAAGATAAACGACAACGTCGACGCCGACGACGAGGAGGAGGAGGACGTGCATGATGATGATGTTGCTGCCGCTGCTGCTGATGATGATGACGATGACAACGAGGCTGCTGATGTGGCAACAGGGGCTCGAGCTGCAGGCAGGCAGCAGCCAGAGCAGTCCCAGTTTGAAGCTGTCGAAGTCTTTGGCAGGCCGAGGCCGCGCCGCGCCGCGCCAGCTTGTGGTTGTGTGTGCGGGCTACGAACGGCCTTGACGAGGATTCCGCATGGAGCGTGGAACATGGCGACTAAGCGGAGGAGCTGCCTGTTGGCTTACCGTTGTTTTTTTTTTTTTTTTAGGCTGCCTCTGGTGCTGCTGCTGGGCATAAGCAGCTTCATTTGCCGCCGTTTTTTGTACTTTTTCGCTAGCCTGAAAACAAAATGTGTTTTTTAAGGGTCTCCCTAGCTCGTTGTGTGTATTCTGGGCGCGAAATTGTATCATTTCCTTGGAAAAAAATGTTTTTTTACTCATCTTTTTTTTTTTTTTGCTTTTCAGGTTAATTAGTTTGCCGGCGCTGGGCATGAAAGTTTCCTGTCACTTGCAGCAGTGGCAGAAGGCGTTGCCAATTAGCTCGTTGCGAAGGTTAGAACCGCAGCCGGAGCTTTAAACAGAGAGTGGACACTGGACAGCCGGAGAAACGACCTTGGTCAGCTACTTGTTTTCTTATTTTTTGGGTGAGTGAAGGGACGAGGCTTTAATTTAGGCACAAATTATTATGGAGTGTAAAAGTGTTTTCAAATAATAACTCTTTATTTTTAGAGAGTATGGAAAGAATGCTTGATTTTTGTATAGCAGAAGTCCCCAATCTTATAAAGTATATAGCCTGCTGATCAGCACGCAAAATAACAAGCTGATCTTTGATCAATCTATCTATCTAGGATCTTATACTTTCCATACAAATAAGATATGGAGCACATTATTTAATCTGTATTTAATATAGGGATGAACGGTTTTCCCAACCCTAGAAGATATACAGATCCCTTGTCAAATGACAAACTGATCTTTGATTGATCTCTTTTATACCATAAAGATATGGAAAACATGCTTAAGCAAGTTTTTTTGGATAGAAGAGTAATACTTAGTATTAAGAATGAATTATAAATTATAAATAATCATTCTATAAACTTTAAAGACTACACCCAACAATTAAAAATAAGCAGAACTTCAGATCATATCTTATAACTACGGTTGGAAACAGTTTAATTGTTTCCCCTTAAGAACTTTTGTTTAGTTTTTTAAACATTACTTAAAAATTATTACAATATGTAAGTAGAATAAGAAAACTAACATATTTATATTTATTCTGAATGAACTTCACTCATATCCTACGACTCCTTATACGAACTCGTTTTAATCAAATCATATACCACATACTTTCTTTTATACTGACCCTTTGCACTTCCCTGAATGTCTTTTAAATTTTTTTCTATAAAAAAACGAATAGATTTTCGCGTTTCACCTTAATGATATGGAATTATGCAGAAATTATGCAAATCCCTTGCATGCAATTCCAGATGTGATCGCATTTCTCTGCTGCTTATCATCTCTCTAGGAAAACTAACTGTATTTGATTGCTCTAGTATGTATTTCTTATCGAGTCGTTGTATCGGCGTGCAACAGCTTTCCTTTCCACAGCTGCATAATCTATCTGCCACAAACACACGACACACACGAAACAACTGTGGCAAATCTGCTGGTCTCCACTGGACTCCATGGCTTATGACAGCAGGAGCAGTGGGAGACAGGGAGGGATTGCAATCCCAAGCTGCGATCTAATTTTCATGTTATTTGATAGAAAACTCTTGTAGGTATACATCGTAGCTCTGCTGCACTGTGCAGTCATGCCAAGAATTTATCACACAGCCGCAACTTTTGGTTGCATCACCAACTGCGACTGGGAGTGAAGATGGGGCATGCAGTGGAGCGGTGGGTGCAACTGTGGGATGCTGTTTGCCAAGCAACCATCGTTGGCAACCAGCAGCAGCAACAGCAGCATCAGTCCCGGCAGCAGCTTCACCTCTTTGAATATTATCGAAAATGGTGTATCTGAGTCTAAAGCTTCCTGAAACTCGTCTCGGGCATGGCAAACATGCTCATAGTTGTTGTGTTACCCATGGATGCTTCACTGGCGATCGTAACAACAGCAATTGTTGCTGTAGCTGTTGCTGTTGCCGCTGTTGTTGCTGGCGCTGTACGAGATTAAACAATGATTGCATTTTCATTTGCATTTTAAGTCACGGTGCAAGCAAAACCAAAGCATAAGAAGTCGAGGGTCGAGGGATCTCACTTGCCACCAAGTGTTGTTATTGCTGCTGCTGCTGCTGCTGTTGTTGTGGCAGCAACAATTGCTGTTGTTATTAGAGATGCGCGTGCTTAGCGTAGTTATTTATTATATCGTGTCTGCTCGTGTCACGCTCGCATCGCCAGCGACTGCTACCAGCTGCCTGACTTCTTGGGGTCCCCTGCGAAAGAAACCAAGCAGAGAGGAAGGTGGAGAGCGTGGAAGAGGAGGAGCAGGGAAGCGAGAGAGATAGGGAAGAAACAGGTTTGCCAAAACTAAACACATGCCGCCGCCAGCAACAGCAGCGTCGCCTGGCAAAGATTGAAATGCAAATCAGTTAATGGTGTTCCTCATGTTGTTGCACTCTTGCACCGTGTTGCACTGTTGCACTGTTGCACTCTGTGGCCGTGTTGCAAGGGCAAACACCATTCATCTGAGCCGATGTACGTGTTGTTTGTCTACTACTCCCCTGCGCGCTCTGCCCCCTTGCTACACACCATAATGGGCATAGGCCCAAGCAGGCCAACTGAAATTGCTTCCTCCCTACCTCCTTCCCTTCCCTTCGTTCGCGTTGACCCATAACTCAAATGGCCAAAATGCTTGGCTTTAATGTTGGCTTCACGCTCATAAAAATGAAAATTTGTGCGACAGATTTTCGGCAAGCGACCAAACATATAAAAAAAAGAGCAAACCATGCCTGGTTCGCTCCGCTAATCTTTGGCATGTAACAGCTGCTACGCTCGCTTTGCCTTTTTCCATTTTTCCATTGGTTTATACCCTTCTCCGAGGAGTTTTTGAATTTTGTTGAGAAGCCTTGTGCACGTTTGCCGGTATAAACATAGATATAAATTCTTGTGCAGTAAATGGATCTGTGGATATATTTTTTCGTTTGGCAAGCTGATTCAGTCTTCAATCAATTGATTTAGCTCAGAATATTATGTTATTCAAGTTAAGATCCAACCTCTTGCTCACAATTGCTGTTACTAATCAGAGCAAACCATTCTTAACTTCAATTTCAATTAGTCAATTTTTATATAGATAACTTAAAAAAAATGTGCAAATTAAACGTTGACATCAAACCAAACATATAAATATTATAATGATAAAAGAAACCTTAGGTTTTAACCGATATCAAAGTAAATCATACTACTAAATTAATATAATTAATAAAAAAAAATCCTCTACAACTTTGTGAAATAATAAATATTTTAAGATCTTACTTATTTCTCAGGGTATTTATGCTTCTGCATTGCTTTTCCTATCGTCTTATATTGTAAAAATTCTGTAATTTTAATTTGATCAGTTTTCAAGAGTATCTAAGTTAGATTTTAACAGATATCTAAGAAAATCATACAACAAAATCAATAGAATTGATTAAAAATTATGTACACCTGTGCAATATACATAACATTTTAAAACTAACATATGTCCCTAGGTATTTAAGCCTCTGCATTGCTTTTAATTCCATTTTCTATTGAAAATATCTTAAATTTAAAATGTAACCAATTTGCAAGGGTATCTAAGCTTCGGCCCAGCGCGCATACGCTTACTCCTTGTCGCTTTTGGTTGCCTTTGTCGCTGTCGTTTTAGTCCTTTGGTTCTCTGCTGGTCGCTCGCTTTGCTGTGCCCCACTCATCTCGATTACGAGGTGTAAATTTACTGAAGCACATAAAGCCATTTGGCGAAAGCGAAAGAGAGTGCAGAAAGAGAGGGAGAGAGAGAGAGAAAGAGGGGACGCTTCAGCTCCGTGCCTGTCGCTCTCTCTCTCTCTCTCTCTCTAACATATAATCCCACGCCCATGGCCAGCTCAAAAGCCAATTCATATATTTACCGTTTTGCCACTCGACTTTAGGGGCGCATTAAGCTCTAAGCTTTTCGGTCATTCGATGCCCAGGCGGACCAAGGACCGACGTCATCCGATACCGAGTGAGAGTAGCAGACTAAAGCTTTATAAATTTTGATGATATGCGAATTGTGGATTGCGCAGAGGAGGTTCCCATTTGAGTGTGAAGGGGGCGAACTGAGCAGCTCAACGTGTTGCTGGCTATTTCGATAAGTGATGATGATGCCACATGTGGCAGGTAAGTGTTGCCAGATAGCAGGACATGCGGGATTTAAGTTTAAAGAGAATGGATGAATCGAAAAGTAGCGAATAAATGGAAAACTGAGTAGGAAGAGACTTTCTAATTGTTAATCTTAACCCCTTCCCTGATCAAATTCAAGATAATGAGAATGATAGTTACGCTCTTCGCGCTTATAAATGATATGTCCATAGAAAACTTAAAAACTTTCGAATAACTGGAAGAAGAAGAACTAGTTTGTTTATTCTTCTACATTAATCTCATTCCCTGGCCTGATTAAGTAAAAGTTAGAGTAACTCTCTTATTTAAATTACTTATAACAAAAACTTTGAAAAAAATCGACTGAGTTGAAGACCGAGAGAGAACAAACTGATCAACTATGTTTTTATCCACATTAATCTCAATCCTTTCGCAGATCACTTTGAACCTAATGCGCAAGTAATAGTTAAAGCTTCGGGACAAAACTTGTGCTATACGTATAATTTTCCGTCTTATTTATTTTACCGACCTTTCAGCACTTTCAATCTCAAGCAATTTCTCATCCTGCCTTAGCTAAAGTTCTCCCACTTTGCTATCTATAAAACACAATCACTTTCAGCGGGAAAAATCCACAGAAAAAGCGAACATGAGAGCCCAAAGAGCAGGCTAGTCTGTACCGTATGCCCTTTAAATCATGTGGAGATCGAAAAACGTGCCCTGATCTTGGCCATCCTTAGTTCTGCCTGCCTCTCTCAGCCAGCAGCAATTTTTTCTATATATTTTTACACAATGCGCGTAATTATGGGTTCGAAAAATCTACGCCAGCATCGTGGCATGATCGACATCTGCAGTCTGGTACCTCATGTGTGTATCTCTGTATGTGTGTGTGTATGGCTGGCCAAAAACCTGATGAAAGGGCAGTTTATGGGCCGGGATCTCTTGAGCTCTTAAGGTTCGCAGTGAGCTGCATATGGGAGTGCTTTATATGGTCGTGCATTAAATTTAACACAGCATTTTGATGCTGCTGTTGTTGTTGTTTTTGTTTCTGTTGTTGGCTGATGGATACGCCCACTAAAGTGGCATGCCGCCATGGTTATGTAAACAGCCAGGAGGAGTATTAGGTGGAGGAGGAGTAGCTGGAGGGGACGTAGTAGTAGGAGACGAGTTGTTAAAGGCCACTAAAGTCGCTCGGGCTTTGATGATGATGAAGACAGCCGACAGTCAAGAGGGAGGGAGAGAGAGAGACCATCACGGGAGGTGGAAGGTGAGCGTGTGGGAGGTGCTGTTTGGCCAGGGGGCAAAGGTTGCGACAACCCAAGAGGCACCGGCACCCCAACCCCCCGTCCAAGACGTGTGCAGTAAGTGTTAATGTTGCATAAGTTGGCTGCACTTGGCAACGACTTGACGTGGCTCGAGCAACGCTTTGGGTGGCTCGAGAGAATCCACACAGCAGCCGAGATGATTGAACCTTGCTGAAAAGATGATGATCAAAAGGCATTGTAAAGAGTATGACTTGGTAGGCTTATTAAATGAATTACATAGGGAAAAACAGTCTAGATCAGTCTACAAAGAGAAAGATCTTAACTACTTGAAGGCGAAAAGAAACCCAACCAAGTTTCAAGATACTTTACTCTTCTCTAGATCGGTTTTTTAATAGAAAGATCTTAGCTATTTGATGTCGAAAATAAACCCATAAAAATTTGAAGGTACTTTACTTTAGTTTACTAAATGAAATGTAAAAAAAAACTAGCAATTTTATAAAGTAGAACAATTTATAAAGCTTTCTCAATTTCTGAATATCTTATCTATTTGAAATGGAAAAGAAGTCTTGCCAAATTTAAAAATACTTTACTTTGTGAAATCTGGGTGAAGTTGGTATTGATTATTAAATCAATAATAGAAAAAAGATTTTACCTATTTATTTCCATAAATAGAATTTATTTTTTCTTTTCTGCAAAACTCATTCCCTTATTTCCACCACTCGGTGTCCCAGACATGTCTGCATTTGGGGCGTGGACTAACTATTTATATAATTATACTTGCATTATTATGCTCCATCAGTCTCAGGGCTCGAGAAGCGGACGGAGTAAAGTCCCCGGGGCCATTAGCAAGGCAACAGAGCTGTCAACTACAGTGCTGCACATGAAACTTAAGCCACCCCTTAGTGACCGAACCGAGAGGTAGTCTAACCCAATGCGCAATTTGAATGAATAATTGAAAGTAGCAAATCCCCAACGAAATGTTAAATGAAAATTCATTGAGGAGTGAAATTACGATAGACGCAAGCGAGTACGTACACTCTTCCAGTTGGGCTAATGAATTCAAATGAGAGACTCCAAGCTTGGAGTAACCTTTGGCTTCGTCGCGTTAGTCGCTACATATTAATTACAACAACACTTACAAACCGCCAATGAGACCTGGTTGGGAACAAGGATAAAAGTGAAAGAAATCATAACAGCTGTGCCGCAACAAATGAGGGTTGCGGGGGGCAACCCGCAGTTCACAAAAAGCAACCACTTCAAATTGCCATGCAACTTTTTAGCAGAATTAAGACATAAAAAACACTACGGGGTACCGCGGGGTTGCAGCAACCCCTGGAACTCTAATGAAGCTATCAGCTTGACTCACGTTCGTACCTCAGAAAGTTACAAAGAAATTTTAAGTGTGTTTGCCGAGGACATAAATTGAAAAACTGACCATATGAGTTGCCTGCCCAGCTTTGATGTGCCCCGGTGTACCCCGATGCCTCCTAAGCATTTGTTCAAATATTTGCTGGGTCCAATGGGCAAAGGGAATCACCCGTAGACAAGAGGGCAGCGAGCGGTTTAAAAGCGACAAATAGATGCTGCCGCACAGTGGTTGCGGTACTACGAGATGTGCGCTAAATTTTTTTAAAGAGGAATCTTAGAACTACTATTATTCCTCATAGCTTTAAAAAGTAAAACAATAAATTTACAAATATTGCACAGAAATATTCCATATTATAATATAATAGAATATATATAAAATATTTTGAACAGTGTATAGGAATATTCTTCATTCTTGATTTGTAGCACATTAAATTGAAGATATAGCACGTTTTTTTTTTATATTTCTCCATATAACAAAAATTTCCTCTGACAATTATACGATATAGAGGTCCGATGTGAGTGCTGCTGACTTATGTTCTAAGTGCTACCATAAAAAGTATTTCTGCCAAGTTTTATTAAAATTTATCCTTAAATTTTCACAAAATCAACATGCAAAAAACGTTAGTTGTTGTTAGTAAGTTGACTAATTTTGAAAATCTGTTTTATGCAGATATTATGCTTAACCTCAGACAGATTTTATTGTAATTCACTCTTGGAAACTTTCTGGGAATTTTTGAAATAAATCAAAATAAAAAATAAACAATACGAAAGTTAAAAGCAAGTACTTTAATTCCTTGAATCAATAATGATAGAAATAAACAGAAATGTTTGATTTTTAAAATAAATAAAAAAAATAATAAAATATCAAAAAACGAAATAAATGTTGAATAAAGCCAGACAGATTTTATACATTTTTTTTAAGCACATATTTGCAAAATCTTTAAAATTTAAACGTTTTGCTAATTGTCTACTCAAGTTAGCCCACTGTGCCGTGCTGTGAATTGGCAGCGAAAAGGCGCAGAGTAACCGCAGCAAATCAAGTGAGTTTATGCGGGTCACCCTGCTCCTGCCACTGCCATATGATTTGTAACAATACAGCAAGAGCAACAGCTAGCAAAAAAAAAAGTAGAAAAGGAATAAAAAGAATAAATAAATAAAAAGACCAATGCATTATCGAGTTGTGCCGCACAATAATGTTAACGAGCAGCGCTGCGAGAAAGAGATTACAATCAGTGACATAAGGCGCAGCAGCCAAAGGATTCGCTGCCTTCTGTCTGGGTGAAGTGTACGGGTTCGGGATCCATACGAACGACGACCCTTTCGATGCTGCAACTTTGCCAAAGTGGCAAATGGACTGTGGCGCATAATTCGGACGCGGACTCGGACTCGGCGTGGCACAGCTGCACGACGTAGCCAAACTCAGATTTATCGGGTTCAGAGCATATGTGGGGCGGGTTCCCAATCAATGCAATTTTGCGGATGTGGCATATGTTGGGTCAAGTGCTGCTCCCGCTGCCTTTGCTTCTCCGCCCTCCTCATTAGCACTGAGTGCGATGCATGGAAACGAGCGGCGGGTAAACAGCTATAGCTATAGCTAATTGCCGCCAATAGGCGCACTTAAGCTTGTGAAATAGCTGAATGTGTGACAAAACGATCGGCAAGCTTCTGTGCGAGGTTAATGGGCTGATGCGATTTGAACCAGTTAAAGAGACCACTTTAGGCCAGGCCACGCACGCACACAGCTACGTTGATTACGAAAGAAACGGGTTTACAGCTCTAAAACAACAACAATTTACATTAAATGTATTTAACAGTCAAGCAACACGCCAACAAAACCACAAAAAAAACAAGTTGAATTTCATCGCGTCTGCACGGATTGATAAAGCAAACTTGGCGAGCTTCGTGCAACTGGCTCGTTGGTCTAGGGGTATGATTTCCGCTTAGGGTGCGGGAGGTCCCGGGTTCAAATCCCGGACGAGCCCAAGATGTAGTAGTTTTTTTTTTAATTTTTAAATATTTTAGTGTTTTTTTTTTTTAATTTATAACCTATTTTAATTAGTCAATTTCATTTGAATTAAAGGAAACATTGCACTAAAGGTAAAATTGTAAAACAGAAAATTGCCAAAAATATTTATTATAATTTTTATATATACCAATTTTATTTATTACTCTTCGTCACTTTTTCTAATTATAATTATTTTTTGCCTGCAAATAAAGCGAAACCCGAGCTCAAACACTCAAATACAGTGGGAGCTGACAGGCGTCTGGCATGTCATAAAGCAAACACGTGCAATTAGTCAAGCGATATACGGCCTCTTAAGTACTGCGAACAATTAAAGGCATACAATTACTTAGTTGGGGGAAAGGGAGAGGGCGTAGGGCGCCAAATTTGCAATAATTTAAATCCAGGGGTAGAACACACACAAAGGCAAAAGGATTCGATTACCAGACGACGTTGACAACGCTGAGCGACAGGTAAATGCTCGAGAAAGAGACGAGACGAGGGACTACTGTGGAGCATATATCCATGTCTGGCCTGGCGGCCTGGCGCTGACCTGCTCCGGCTTTGTGGCTATTGAAAACCGATGCCACGTAAGGCACTCGAGACACAGACGGACAGGGAGAGGGAGAGGGCGAATGAGAATTTATATATCGTATGCATTGAAAATTAACACAGCAAACTTTTTGGCTTGCCTGCCCGAGAAAAACCCGGGTCACTGTCCAGGGGAGGGCTTATGGTCTGTCATTACCATTTTAAATGCCGAGACCAAAATCCAGTTGCCACTTGCTGATGCCACTGTACTCGGATGCAGTGTATTCCATTTAGGCCGATGTATCCGATTGCAGCCATAACAGCTGGAAGCACGTAAATCCCATTGTTCCAGAGCTCCCTCCCTGCCGTCGCGACGCAAGTCGAATTCAATGCCAACGCACTGTAGCTGCATTTGATAGCTCGACATGTGAGAGTACCTCTTCTCTCTCATCTCTTGGGCGGGTATCACGCTTACCACCGCCACACAGCCTGTGGTTAGCAACTCATCATGGTTCGAGGAGGAGGGGGAGGAGCAGAAGGCACGCTCTTCCCTTGCTGTTCCTTTATCGCCTGCGGACCCTGCAATTGACTTGAACCCGTGGCGCATCAATTGTTTGGCTGCGGTTTCTGTGATTTTTATGATGAGGCCCGAAGAGTTGAGCGCGCTCTCGTTTTGATGATTGCCCTGCCGGAAGCAGAGCGCTCAGGTTACATTTTAGCAGCGTTTATCCAACCATAAAATGGTCACGGATACACGAGACGATGCACACCAGTACAGTGCAGAAATATAAGGTGCAATATTGGCTATAAAAAAAAAAAAAAAATAAAAAATTATCTTCAACTATACAAATTAAAAAATATATAATAAAATTAACAAAATACTTTAGAAATTTAACAACGTTGCCAAAGCACTCTAACTGAGCATATATCTCTATGCAGCACTGTAATTGTTCGCTTGACAACAAGCACAGCGTTGTGTCGATCTGCCTCATGTTTTTTTTGGCGCCCACAATTCATTCTCACGCACACTGAGGCACGTACACAATTCTTTATATTAATCTAAACTTATTCTCACTATTTCTGTCGCTCTATGTCGCTCTTGCTTTTATTTGTTCGTTTGTTTGTTATCTAACATTTTCGTTTTGTGCATGTTGCCTCTATGTTCTATAAATAGAACTCTCTCTCTGTCTCATTAATACCATGGCAAAATAACAGCTTGTCATTTGGCACACTGCTTGCCACATGTCAGGATGGCCGAGCGGTCTAAGGCGCCAGACTCAAGAGATTCTACTCTTGCCCTTCGCAGATGGGTGTGTGTATGAGCGTTCTGGTCCTCTCTGAGGGCGTGGGTTCGAATCCCACTTCTGACAAAATTTTTTTATTATGTTTTTATACTAATAAATTATTATTTTTTTTTTTAATTTGACAATTTTGGCACAGTAAAACAATTTTAGGGAAATTTAACTTTGTATAATTTGTTTTGAATGAATGAAATCTGCACTTTTTAATGTATTGGATAATTATAATTAACTCATTCACTTTGGTATTCGACAATGAATATAACTAACGATCATTAAGAACGATAGCCTGAAAATTAAGCAACATTTTGCCAACGTGTCAGGATGGCCGAGCGGTCTAAGGCGCCAGACTCAAGAGAAACTACTCTTGCCTTTCACAGAAAGGCCTGTGTGTGAGCGTTCTGGTCCTCTCTGAGGGCGTGGGTTCGAATCCCACTTCTGACAAAGATTTTTTGATAGGGTTTTCTTTTGTAACCTATAAATAAAATATACTTGATGAATTGTTAAATGCAAATCAACATTATTTTTTCTAAAAAAATATACATTTTATATATAGGAAATGAATTATTTATCGAATTTACCTCTATACCGCAAATTATTGGCGCCCTGCACGCATGTGTCAGGATGGCCGAGCGGTCTAAGGCGCCAGACTCAAGAGATATATGACTCTTACCTTTCGTAGAAAGGTGTGTGTATGAGCGTTCTGGTCCTCTCTGAGGGCGTGGGTTCGAATCCCACTTCTGACAAAGTTTTTTTTAGCTTCAGTAATTTACAATTTTTTGTAATAACTTTCTCTGTGCGCACATTAAATGTGTGTTTAGGCTATAAATATATACAGAGTCAAGGTCTCTGCTGTTCTTGTGTGTATAGCTGCAGCTGCTGCGTGCTCTCTTCTGAGCCACCCCCAAATATAATAACAATTTTGATGCAGTCATAAACAAATTTCCCGCTGAGCCTACTTAAAACCCAGCACGCCTGCAACTAATTAGGCGGCTTCTACTTTTTATTGCACTCGCACAACACGTGTGCGTGTGTCTGTTGTGCCTCAGTTTTTCCCTTCCATATTCTCAATTCATTTTCATCTTGCTGCGATTGGGAAACTTTTCATTCTTCTTGCTGTTGCACTCGAATGCACTTGTTAAAGTCCTAAGCTATGCCACCTACGTTCGGTTAGCCGCAACAAAAGCGTAAGACACGCGTGCCACAATGGGCACGCAATCATGCCCCCATCTCACTCTTACTCACTCTCTTTTCTCCTCCACTCTGCACCAGTTTGCAGCGCAATGGGCAACTCGAAACTCAATTTAAATCCAGTGCATATGCAAAGTGTCACGTAATTTCAATTACACAGCACGGAAAACGCATAGAAGAGAGAGTGAGTGAGTGGGAGCGGGCGGGAAACTTAAAACGAGGGAAAAATAAAAAGGAAAACTCTCGCTCAGTTTATAAACTAAGCCAAGAGCGAGGGGTCTGGCCCCAATGTGGGCGCCACAGCGCGTGTTGCATGTCAATCATGTCTGCACTTGTCGCATCCCTTTCGCGCTCGTTCTCTCTCATTCTCTCTCTCACTCTTTCCCGCCCCCACTCTGCTGCGGAACAGCTGTCTGTGTGTGCGGCAAGTCTATTGACTTTGAACAACAATAGAGACGCGGCTTAGTGACCCATAATGCGTTTGCCAAGAGTCAAAATCCCTCTCCGTCTCTCTCACTCTCTATCTATCTGGATCTTCCTCTCTATCTTCCTGCATTTTTCATTCATTTCCTTCGTTGCGGATGGCTTTTAATCTGCATCTCCAGTGCCTCGCCTACGCCTCTTGACCAGATTCCTTCGCAGTGTCAATAAGCAATGTCAGCAGTTGCTTCCCAGTACGTGACCATATCCATATTATTTCTTGTACACTGTGCGACAGGTGCGCTATGAGTTTGAGACGAGTTTTGTATATAAATAAGACAAAGATATTTAAATTTTAAAATTGTAGTCTGGCTTAGATATTATAGATTATTTTATTTATATATTTTCATGTTCTTGCTTAACATTTTTCTCAATTTTTATACCCTTGCAGAGGGTATATTAATTTTAGCCAGAAGTTTGCAACGCACCTTAGGAAAACTTTCCCGCCCCTATAAAGTATATATATTCTGAATCAGCATCACCAGAGGAGTCGAAAAATGGATGTCCGTCTGTCCGTCCGTCTGTTGCAACGCAAACTAGTCTCTCAGTTTTTGAGCTATCTTCATGAAACTTGGCACACAAGCTTATTATTGCTGTAGGCTGTAAATAAGTCGGAACGAACCAGATCGGACCGATATATCGTATAGCTGTCATAGAAGCTATCGGCCGATTTTTGTTGTTTTTCAAGATATTGCAACAAGATTTGGCAAATCCTATTATTATTACGTTCTTAATGTGCTGTCAAAATTGTATCAAAATCGAACCAGTATAATATATAGCTGCCATAGGAACAATCGGCTGAAATCAGGGTTTTTGTATGCAAACCTGTTTTGTTTTTGGAAATACCGCACATTATCAATACTTTTTAATGTTATACAGTAACCCGCCCTTAGTTTTTCCATTTAAATATCTCAGACGTTTATATTCTATATCTGTTATAGGAACAATCAGTCAGTCCGTTTGTCTGTTGCAACGCAAATTAGTCCCCCAGTTATTGAGCTATCTTCACGAAACTTTGCTCACAAGCTTCTTATTTCTGCCCTCTTTAAATAAGTCGGAACGGGCCAAATCGGACTGATATATCGTATAGCTGTCATGGAGCCTATCGGCCGATTTTCGTTATATTTCAAGATATAGCTATCAGGCTTACCACATCCAAATCTAAGTGTGTCCCTAATAATAAAGTTCGAAATCGAACTTTTATAACTTATAACGATCAACGATCGGCCTAATGAAGGTTCATGTTGCAATTTTATGGAAATCTGAGTACTATTACATATAGCTGTTAAACAAAAAATCATGTAGCTGTTATTCAAACGCATTTTTGAATGAGAACTTTCCAAATTTATTTATATTTTATGACCAACAGATCCTTTACAACACAAAGACATTTCCTCATAACATTTTGTGTTAAGTATATAAGAAATCCAGGTATATACAAAAGCATTTAAAAGGTAAAATTATTTTTTTTTCGAAGCAGGTGTTTGATTCATAGCCTTAATCAGGTCAAAGATCTTGAAATCCTGTACTGTTATAATTGTTCAATAAATATTACAGAATATATTATCTATCAAATATATTTTATATTTTGTATAACTGCAAGGGTAGAAACTTCGGCAAGCCGAATCTTTTTCTTGTTCTCAATTTTTGTTTATTATTTATTTGTTAAGTTAATTATTATCTATTTTTTGCTACATTAAATATTTTGTTCACTTTTGTTCTTTGATTAACTCATGATCAACTCAGATTATAATCCATATGCATACTTTGAATCAAATACATTGTTCATTTTGCATACCATATTCATATATTTTCATGTTCTTGCTTTAAATATTTCTCGATTTTTGTTTATTATTTATTTGTTAAATTAATTATTTTCTATTTCGCAGTTTCGACTTAACCTTAATAAACATGAAAAATCTTTAAATTCCTCCCCGAAAAAAAGGGCCCATGACCTAGTTATGCGATATATGTATTTATATGTTTTCTGACCTTAATCTGATTCCGAAGTCAAAACAACTTCAGCATGCATAGTTTTTTGCTTTTTTAATTATTTAGCAAATTTATATTTATCTTTCTATTGTATTATATTATTGTATTTAGCGACTTGAATTCTTTAATTTCAAATTAATCAGCCAACATTACAAAAGATGTTCATACAAATCTGTCTGTTATGTGTTTCATTTCTAAACCTATTTGAAATTTGAATAAAGCTAGGCTTTATGCACTTCTATTTCGTCCAGTGCCTTTGTCTTTTTTCTTTATTGAGAGATCTTTCGAGGCATTTAGAACTTCACCTGTTCCCCGCTTTGAGGTGTCTGGCAATGGGGTCGCTGTAGTCGTTGTCGGGTATGGTTGTCCGTTGGCGGGGTCTCGCGTAGGTCGTGCGTCTATGCGCAGCTGCACTTTGGCGTTACTAATTTGCTGGCGTTACAAATCCGTTTTAAATGCTGCTTGTTGCTGTTGCGCTCAAATTGATTTTTACCAAGTTGTTGCTGTTGCTAACTCGCCTGACATATGGACTTTTAGGTGCCGGACAGTAATAACAGGTTGTAATGGCCATGCTGGCTAACCACAAGCCTTTTGTACTGCCCTGCACAGTCAACATTAGACGACGACGTGTGTGCCACATGCCACATGGCACAGTGCAACACCTGCCTCATATGCATATAGCAACAGCTACTATCGGTGGCCTCGCTGCATTTCGGGGGTCTTTAGCGGTTTTCATTGCATCATTAATTTTGGATGCGCACTGACTGAACTGGTTCGTGTCGGGAGTAGCCAGTGGAACCGGGAGGGTTACGGCCTGGATGGTTGGGCTGGTGCGACAGGTTGTTGAACCTGATGGCCGGGATTAATTGCACAGCTTGTTGACATTGACAAAACGACATTATAGCAACTATCGTGCAACTATCGCTCAACTATCGCTCAACTATCGGATAACTATAAGTAATAAGTAACTTTTGCAGTATTTATTGGTGTTTGAGGCAATATTATGTACATATTTATAATTGCGCAAGGGGTAAGCTTGGATAGTCTAATTGTTTTTAAAATTTTAGATTCATAATTTCTGGATCTAGAATGAATGAAATAATAGGGAAAATATCTTCTCTCACGACAATCTGGTGTTTTTCTTATCTAAGTTATGGGTTTGGAAGGCTCTACAGGATACTTCATGTCTTGAACTAAATATCATCGAAATTAATTCCTCGAATTCCTCGGATCTCGATTGATTAACAAACATGTTAGTTATTCGATGATTATATAATTACCGCATGACTATCACTTAAATTCAGCTTTACAAATAAATTTAAATAAAATATATTTAAATATTTGATATTTAACAGCTCTAGCATCTAATTCATCGTATATTCATCGCATATATTTATCTTTATCTTTAGCATTTAACCAAATGCAAGTTATTCGATAATTATCGCGCTACTATCGCCTTCTTATTGTCTTACTATCGCAGAACTATTGCTTAAATGCAGCTTTACAAACTGCCAAATACTTGAAGACTACCTGCAGTTCAAGGATATTGTATCTACGATCTATTTATGCATAGTATGGCGCAGTTACTTCAGCCTCCCTCCCACCCCCTCTGACCTTCATTGTCCATTGTCGAAAATCGCGTTGCAAATTTCCAATAGCCATAACCTCAAAAAAAAATAGCGAGAAACCGAAGGAAAAAAGCTGCAAAAAACAAAAACACATTCTCAACATTTTACGCCACTTTGTGTTGTATGCCACACGCTCTCGCTTGGACCGCCACAAGCCGTGGCAAGAGGCGGAGGCAGGAGCGAAAGGAGGTGAAAATCTTGGGCTGACACTGACAAGTCGTGTGAAGCACACCTGCAAGAGTCAAGCACGCTGGCCGCAAGCGGCAGCCGAACTGAACTGGAACTGGTGCAGGGGAGGAGCAGAGGGAGGTGTAACGAGAGGGAAGGGGCAAAACAGAAACATGTTGCAAAATGCAGTTGGAGGGGAACGCGGCCTTAAAATGAGTGCAACATTGGCTGTGTGGTTGTCCGTCTGTCTGTCTGTCTGTCTGTCTGTCTGTCTGTCTGTCTGTCTGTCTGTCTGTCTGGCTGTCTGGCTGCCACAGGCTGGCGTTGCGCCAAACTAGCAACTTGAAGTAGCGCAACACAGAGAAGAGAGTGAGAATGAGAGTGAGCAAGAGAGAAGGGGGTACAACAGAAAGAAAAACAAATGCCACAGCTTGTTGCAAGCAGCCAACGCCGCCTAAGGCCTTTCGCTACTTGAGCACACGCACACACAGACACAGACACGTGTGGCACGCACAAGTGGGCTGTGCAGCGTGAGGTGGGGCGGGCTTAGGTGCCACACCAAGGCATTGTCCTTTGCCACACCGCAGGCGCTGCGCGTGCACAACAGCCACAACGAGAGGCGAGTGTCAAGCGGCAGAATCGGCTATCCGTAACAATGTTGCACACTCAAGACGCGCCCGGTATTCGGCTAAGGCGATAATGTGACAAGGATAACGAGCCAAGCTGCCTAGCTGCTGGAGGAGCACTGGCTCAGCAGTGGGAGCAGGCTTGTTATCATGCCCAGCTTGGCGACAATTCCGCACTGATCCCGCTTGCAGTTGCATCTTCGGACTCGACGCTGGTGCGTAATGCGCTCATTACGTGACGGCATCGCGCAACGCCATCGACTGTGGCAAGTAGCAAGTGGCTTAGAGTATTCTCCACAAACGGTACAGTGGGCCAAATGGGCAGCGTGATCCACAAACTGATCATGCAAACACTTTCCAATTTATTTTCTTTATTTCTTGTTAAAATTTTCAATTTTTTTATTTAAACATAGTCATATTAAAATATTGATTTTTATTCTAGTGTTTCGCACAGCTTTTCTTTCAATTTATTAATGCTTTCTTATACAATTTAAAATTCCTTCAATGCAAGTTATTATAACTATTTAGAGTATTTATATTTCCCTTTTTACTTTTTATTTTTTAAATATTAATTCTTTTTTTCAAAAAATAGATTTTATGCTTTCTTATAAATTTTAAACCACAATATAGTTAATATAACTATTAGTTCCTTTTTACTTTTTTCTTTTTATCCCTCTAAGAGTATTTATTTTTTTGCACCAAAAATATTTAATTCTTTTTTTTGACTCTGAACTTAAAATACTGAATCCGTCTGTCCGTCTGTCCGTCTTTCCGACTTTCTCTGTCCGTCTGTCTGTCCTATAAAACCAATCTCACTATTATAAGAGCTAGACTACCAAATTTGGACAATATATGTTATTAGCCCGCAGATCAAGTTTATTTTGGATTTTTGCCACGCCTCCATCCCCCCCAAAAATCGATAATAAATCGATTAAGAGCTGCAAATATCTCTACAACATTCATTTTTTATCCATGATAAAAACCACCATCCGGGCGTGTTGCGAAAGTTTCAAAGATCGGCCGATAAATAAGGAAGATATTCAAAAATAGTATTGCCTGTGCCATTCCTGTGTCGGTTTTCCCAATGTTAGTACCCGAGTTCAACACCAGCAGCGACAACTTTTTTTTTAATTATGTGGCAACTTTTTTTTAAATTATGTGGCAACTTTTTTTTTTTTTAATTATGTGCACCGAAAATATTCATGGTGCAATTTTATCGTTATTGCGAAAGAAGTGCAGTGGTCAGTGGTGATGTAGTTGACTGTTCAGCGAGACGTCCGAGTTCAACTCCTGGGTGTGCCTGGGCGACTTAAATTTATTTTTTGTATCTTTATTTTTTTTTATTTTATAGTGTGTTGCAAAATTCAAATAAATTTTTTTTATTTTTTAAAACCCCTTAAAAACGGAAAGAGACATTGAGCAGCACACAAAATACAAACGACAAACCAATATATTTTTTATTTTTTTTTTATTTTTTTTTTTTTTTTTTTTTTTTTTTTTTTTTTATTTTTTTTTTTTTTTTTTTTTTTTTATTAAAATTAAAAGGGCCAAACCCAAAAAAATCCGGAGGAACTTCAAGAAAACAATATTGGAGAATAAGAAGAGCGGGTTCCGCTCCTTTCCGACTTGTTTATCTTGTTCAACTCTACTAAAATACTGCATTGTTCCGCGTTTTAGGAATTTTCTTATTGGTTCCTACTAAATGATCAATTTCAAACTATTATTACTATTTTAACAATATTCGATTCGAGTTTCGGGCTGGAATTTTTTTATTATTCCGGGTTCGAATTTGTCTCTTAGTTTATAATGAAATTTACAATTTCCTAAAAATAATTTTAATTTAGTTTTTGCACTACTTTTTACTCGATTTCCTTCACTGTGCTTCGTAGCTATTCTGCCGATTTTTGGCTGGAGTTTTAGGCTCAGACTCGTACACGACATTTTCATGCCAATCGCATTCCTCTCCTATTGCTTTCCCATCGCCATCGCCATCGCCTTTGGTTGCGGTCGCAGTTGCAGTTGCGGTTGCTGCAGCTAATTAGACAATTGCCGGTGTATATTGTCCTGAACCTGATAAGCCAAATGGATATACGCATTGTAAGTGGTTTTTTCTTCTTTTTTGGGCTGGGTCTGAGGTTGTCTGCGTCTTGTGCGGAATGGTAGTTTGTTGTAAATTGATGGAATAGTTTTTGAATGCAGCCGATAGTGAGGCGAGTCTCAAAAGCGATGCAAAGTAGATTGGGAATGTCGGGCATGTTGGTGAGAATATAATGGCAGAGGCATAGTTAGACTGTGGTAAAGGTGCAGTTTAGCTAGAGGAAGAAAGGAAAATTTGAGTGTAATTCAGTTGGATAATGGAATAGTCGGGAAGGCAGATAGGACAGTAGAATTACTTTATTTATTTATATATTATACCTAGATATAGTATATAAGTTTAGTATTATTACTTTGAACAAAGATCATGCATTTTTAATGTAAGTCTACTATCTGACTAACTTTTAAATATCAGATAGTAATAAAATTTACAGACAACATTTGGAGGGTAATACTTATTGTATACACCAAAAAGGAATAGTCTAGCATTGAAATTACATGCCATAAAATACTTTTATCAATTTTCCCTCCAAAAGTTTGTACATTTTTCAATTCCAAAGAGCGAATAAAATATTTTAAAGCGTAATTTACTGGAAATGGCAGTGGATATAGGGATAGAAAAACGCAGAATATACGAAGACATGAAAGGCAAGCAAGGTTAAAGTATAATTGATGATAATAAAAGCAGCAAAATTAGCTAATTAAATTTTTATTTAATTAGATATGTATACAATATAAGCCACGCTATATAATTTATAAAATGATCTTTAACAGAGGAAGAAAAATTCCCGATAATACAAAGTTGGACCCCTTTAAGACTAATTGAATAGTGAATTAGCCAGAATAAGCAATTTGCCTGCTGCAACCCTGAACCTAATAAGCCCATCAAATTTACATATGTTAAGGAGTATTTTAAATACAAAGTATCTTGTATTGTGGCAAGTGCAGTGACCGTTCAACTGCCTTACGACATACAACATGGTATGGGGGGCCGATTCCCGATGCAACCCGATTTACATATGACTAAGTATGGTACGAAGCGTATTAACTAAACTGCGCCTAATTAAAAGTTAATCGAGCTTGAAAGGCCTGGACAACTGAAGAGTTTCGAGACACGAGCAGGCTGTTTGCGCTAATTAGCTGCGCTCTCACAGACCGAAGACGGAAGACTCTAGAGCGAAGACTGTAGACTGCAGTGGAGTGACTGTCTGCTATAAATTTTCATAATTTGACAAAAATTGCACATAATTTCTAATACTCGAGTAGGCTTTATGTGCGAACGATAAAAATCGCCTCGTTGCACAATACTCGAATCAAAGGAGACCGAGTCTCTCTCCTCTCTCTCTCTCTCTCTCTCTCTCTCTCTCTCTCTCTCTCTCTCTCTGAGAGAGATTGTGAGAGTTGCGGTCTATTAATTTGAAATGTCTCGAGATAAATTACTAAATGACTACCGCTTACGTGTGATCCATCCATCAATGCCATCATTAAGCCAAACATTTGACAGAAAACGAGACGAGGAGACGCTGGCGACGCTGGAGTCGGAAACGGGCGCTGGGATTGCAGAAAGGGGAGCGACTTGACAATGTTGTTGTCTCTCTGGGAGCGTCGTAGGGTGCTGTCGATAGGCAGGTACAGCCGGTTGTCTCCCTGGCCTGTTCGGGTCGGGTCTAGGTGGCACAAAGGGAGCCGACATCGCCACCGACGGAGCGGTTGCGAAAATATTTGAGTACCTTGTCCCTTGTGCCTGCCTGCTGCCTGCTGCCTGCTGCCTGCCTGACTGACTGCACTCAGGCGTGTCCAGGTATTTGTTGTTGATTATGTTGATAAGTGGCCGCCACATATTTTCCAACTGCACTTGTAATAATTTGTTTGCCACTCATGTTTTTTCCTCCCTCTCTCTCCCTATGCCCCTTTATCCCTCTCTCTCTCTCTCACTTTTTATGCCGCCTGTAATCAATGCCAATGTGAAGTGCGGCAGTCTTGACTAACATTCCATGCCGAGGCTGGAGCTCTGTGGGACCCTCTGACTCTGAATCGTCACCCCGATTTCCAGGAACTCTCCGCGAGTCGACGCGTTTCTGTTCTACCTCTCTTTCTTCCCTCTACTCTGCGAGCTTATCTTTTTGATTTTTCGCATTTATTTTGATTCTGTTCTGTCGCTTTTTTGGTATTTTAATGAGTTTGCAAAATATTTCAGCTAAAAAGGTCTAACAACATGTTCGTTTTTTCCATTTGCGGCCTATGGCAAAAGTTTCTGGTTGTTATTAGCAACATTTTTGATGGAATCCAATCGAAGCTTTGATGTATCCATCGGATATGCCGAAGTAAATTAAAATTGTAGGAAATTTGCGTATTCTTTTTCATTCCAAATGGCACAAATTCGCCTTATAGAGTAAAGTGCTCTACTTGTGGATAGATAGATGATGTGTGAGAATTACAATGCTCTTTTTATGGAGACAATAATACAGATATCATATAATATTAGATAACAGAAATATAATATAAAATTAAAATACTAAAACTTTTAAAAAAAGTTTATATATACGTGTGTCTAAAAGTACCGGGTTTCCTTAATATGCAATATTAATTAAAAAAAAAGATAACTCTATCAAAAGTTAAAATACAAAATTTGAAAATATTTCGTTCATTTGTTAAGGAAATATTAAAAGATATATTATAATATATTTTTAAAGAACTGCAAACTAGCAATCAATAAGAAAAAATAAAGTAAAATAAATTTTATTTATTTAAATCCCCTGACCTAGTCCAGTTCATTTAATAACTTTAAAAGTCCTCTCAATTTTCTAGGACACAACCTGCTCGGCTTGCCACATGCCACAACTAACTTGAACTAGTGGATTTTTTGCTGCAATCTTGTTTGGCCTTATGCAGCATTCTATACCGTGTCCTGTACAAGCAGAACACCCCTTACACAGCCTCACCTGCACTCTTCCATATATCACCAGTCTCCGCCCCGTCTGATGGTAAGTAAATTTTATGTTTTATTATATTTGGGTCAAAGTTTTTAATAGTTTCGCATGCAGTAAAAGTTTCAGTTGCTGCCACAACAAAGAAGCTTTTATGGATGCAGCTCGAGCTCGAGCTAGAGCTCGTCTTCGTGCCACGTGTTGCAAGCAGAGGCAGAGCGATTTCTTTATGGCGCATTCTCTAAAACGTTTTGCCCATGACGGGTCGACGGAGCAGGGGCTTGGCCAGTGTTAAGCAATGCTTGCAGTTAATTCAATTTCGGCTTGCTTTTATTTATACCCTACCCCGACTCCGACTCCTATCCGACTCTGGCTCCGTCTCCATTCCTGGCCATGCCTGGCAAATCAATTACAATGCCTGCCCCACATTGGCTGCATTTAACGGCTTTTAATTGCAACGGACCGCACGAAATGTCAACGGCTTCGCCAAGTCCCGGCCTGCATAGTGCCTCTCTCTGCGCTTCTCACTCTTGCGGCAGTCGGCTTAGAGCAGGTGCCTTCGGCTTTGGTTCACTCTCTTTTTTGCGGCTAACCCACAAAGAGAAGCAAAACGACAACGTTTTAGATTTTTCTGCTTTTCATGCACTCTCAACCAGTTCAGGTTTTTCTTTTGGGCTTTCCCGCATTTTGTGAAAGGCACAAAAACCACCTTGATGGCGTCGTCGTCGTCGCTTTGAGATTAGTTACACTTGTGCTCCATTTAAATGACCCGCCAACTAAATTATACCAAGTTCTGTGCTCCTTTCTTTCACCCGACTCTTTGCCGAAAAGTTTTTCCAAAGAAAATCAGAAAGTGAAAGACATTCGCCGCGGAACTAAATTTGCAATCAAAGTGTTTTTCCGCCCTTTCCCTAGGTGAATGTCGCTCGATCTGAGCGGGATAAACTTTCGCCAGGCTTGCGGGGCGGGTCAATTGATAAAGTACTCGAGACGAGTTGCTATAAAATTAGATAGTCTATAATTTCTACCTTAAAATCAAAGTGAAAATTTGTAGAGGTTTTTGTAATAATGAATTTAGAAATTTAAGTATAATACAGTTTCATATACCATTACCTAGATAGGAAATTCTTTATTGTAACAAAATATTATAGAAATGGTACAATAAAGAAGTTGTTCGAAGAATTTTCAAATAGCTTCCTAAATAAGCATCAAAATAATATAATAGTGAAGTAAAGAAGTTTTGTGAAGATTTTTCCAATATTTTTACAATAAATACAAAAAAAAATCGCTAAACTCAAACAGTTTAATTCTAAATAATATAATATATTTAAAATAATGTATTCTAAAGAAAAAAAAAAAAAAATACATACAAAAATCTATAATTTAAGGAGTTTAAATAATGTTGGGTTTATAAGTTAAGTAACTCCAATTATGAAAACAAAGTTAAATTAGATCACTTCCCCCTTATCATGTTGAAGAGTTACTGCAGCAATTACTCAGAGCTTTCTCGTCATAAATCTTTCATTGTTGTGCACTTACCTGTTAATGCGAGGTACCGCCCACTTTTCCCCAGTCTACCCTACTCTTCACCCACCTTCGGGTACCCACAACATATAAGTAGAACTCTGGCAACACCCAGCTACACGTAACCAGCTGCAGGGCAGCTCTGTCTGCAGCTAAAACTGGAGCAAAAATAAAAGTTATGATTTAGAAATTAAAGTTTGCATTGTAAACTTTAGTGTGTGGGTGTGGTATGCACGCAGATACACACACACACACACACATAAGGAAGCCCACTCATACATGTATATCATCTGCGGAAACTTTTCTGATGGTGTTGAGTGCAGGGAACAGTTTTTAGCTTGAATACCATAAAAAATAGCTAGCTAATGACAAAAGTATAAGATGTCTGGTTTGTTGCTACTGATCCATATGGAAAATGCACACATACAGAGAGAGAGAGAGAGAGAGAGAGAGAGAGAGAGGGAACGAGAGAGAGGGAATATACCATAAAAGTTGAGGACATGTTGGAAACTTTTGCAGCAGGCAGCAGGTGACGCAGTACAAACTGCAAGAATTTGCTGAAAATTGCTCAATTGAAAGAAAACCTCTAAAAAGAAATGAGGTCATCTCAGTTAGTGCTCCAGAAAATCATAATATACTGTATATATATATTTCAAGTGAATTACCCCTAGTGTTGTTTAAAAATCATGCACATTTATCTGGGTTTAACGTAGAACTCTCTCTCTCTCTCTCTCCGTAAATAGTTGAGCTCAGGTTGTGGCCACAAATACACGTAGAACTCTACACGTACGGACATTGATAAGTTGTTGGGGCAGGCAGACAGCGGACAGAGTTGCCGCAGTTCAGTTTGGCTTGGCCAAGTGTTGGTAAATGCCGCAAAGCAGCCACATGACTTCCATAAAACAATTGCAAATGCATTTTAACTCCATTTCAATGCCAAAATTAATATGCTACCATAAACTACAGACACAGAACAGGCTAGCATAGAAACGTATAGCTATGTACCGGGTACATATATTTAGATACCAAGCTCATCCTTACCGGGTTAGAGAGCTGGAGGGGCGGGCGAAACTACAAGAACAGCGGCAGCCACAACTATGCACATGGACAGGAATATTCCCTAGGTGAAAGTATGTGAAAGCATGCCATAAATCGTTGGCCAGCTCGTTGCTCTCGTGTTGTAGGTGGGCAGCCAGACAGAGAGGGCGGGATGAAGCTCTCCCTCTCTCTCTCTCTCTCTCTCTCTCCGGCTGTGTGTGTGTGTGCTCTGGCTACGGCTACAGGCGATTAGAATTGATGTGGGTTACTAAGCAAACATGAAAGGCTATTACGTTAAGCGTTACGTTATGTTGCGTCGTTGCGTTGCGGCATTTTACGAGCTGCCACTGCAACTTTCATTGAAAGCGAAATAGTTTTGACTTTGGTATGTCAGTGTGCGGGGTGTGTAGGGGTAGTGGGCGGGGAAGGGGGGGGGGTCAGAGTGTTGAGGTGTATTCCTTGTTCTCTGTGTTATCTGTATTCTCCCTCTCGTTCGCGAACTTCTCACATTCACTGTCAGATTTTAATTATAAATTTGGCAAATTGATGTTTTATTTCGAAGATTTTTGACACAGATTTGCTAATTAGAAGTTTCGATAAACGAAGTTGTATGACAGCTTGAAATGGAATGCGCAGCGGAAACTGCTGATTATCTTACTATTTCGGATATGCAAATAGTAACAGCTCTTTGTGATGTAACAAGATTTTAGAAATAGGTAGATATAGAAATAGTTCTTGTTTCACTAAATTACCTGTCCCACTTCGCAAATCACATCTATATTCGCTCAGTGCACTCTTTGAACTACAGTCGGGTAGGTCTAATAATTGGCCATCATATGCGCATATTTATCTTACCATAACAATTTTTCTTAGCAGAATAGGTTGTTTTTTGGCTAAATGGCAATTCCCACTTCTCAATTCACATCCAATTTCTCTCAGTGCACGCTTTGAACTAAAGTCGGGTAGGCTTAAGAATCGGTCAACATATATTAACCATACACCTAAGCTTTATACAACATTTGCTAGTACGTTAACACTTTTACACAGAAATAAACAGAAATAGGTCGTTTTTCTCTAAACAACCTTTTCTCTTCCCAGTTCGTGCCTAGTTTCTCGCAGTGCACTCTTTGAAGTACACTCTTAATAACTAAACTATTCTCTTTGATTTATTTTGTCGTACCATAAGTAAATCTTAATTTCCATTGACTGCATTCCTCGTCCGTCTCAACCGAAAACGCCAACGGCGCGGTTCAAGTCATTTTCCATTAGGAAAGCCCGCATTGTTTGTCTGGCTGCCAGTGTTGTGTAATGGCCAAAACGCATTTGAACACCTGTTGGAAATGCGACTTACAAGTGCCCCAAACAACTACAACAGCAACAACATGTTATTGGTACAATGCCAATTTGTCGTACAAGAATTTGGTAAATGCGGTACAACATAAAAATAAAAATAAACCTCAACGAAATTCATATTTCTATGCGCATATAAAAAGTATAAAAAAGACACAAATGTGTGTGTGTGTGTGTGTGTGTCTGTAAAAAACTGCCGTCAGTCAGCAGCCACAACAACAACAAAAGCAACAACAAGTGAACTTACAAGTGTTATAGGTTTATGTTATGTTTTGTTTTGTTTCGGTCTTTTTGCTCTCCCCCAATGACAGGTCTTTGACATCCAACTGAGATTTCTGGACAGGCCCAGCGTGGCAACAAAGCCTTGTTGTTGCCTCAGCTGTTGTTGCTGCTGTTGTTGTTGTACTTGTGGCACTTGTGAGTGTGTATGTTAATTTGATTTTGGTGTCAAATGTTTTTTTCGTGCTTTTTTTCATGCACTTTGCCTGCGCTTTTATAGCTCGACCGCAGCATCAAATGTGCTCCCGCTCGCCCCCTTATACACCTCCCTCTGCCTGTCTCTCTCTCTCGCTCTACTGCTGTCTCCGTCTCTGTCAATCGGCTTGATTTGTATTTGATTGTGTGCCCTTATGTCTGTCTACTGACAATACGGCGTAATAATATAAATAATTTATTTCACACAAGCAGCGAGCAATTTGTAATTGAACACGCACACACATGCAAGTGCCTGCATGTGCGTGTATGATTTGGCCATCGAGTGCCATCAAAGAATCGAAGATAAACAAAGCACAAAGTGCCGCAATGCGTAATTGTAGCACTTGTTAACTCGCCAAGTATGATATGTGTTTTTCATCGGAATTTGCAAATCAAACAATAAAGAACTCGAATTGCATTTTAATTCGACAAACACATATGTATGCTATAAAGTGACCCACTTTATCAATAACATCAACTTCGATCATGTGCAATCAATTAGCAGAGCCACCTGCCGTTTTCATCTCCAACTTCACTTTACATTTAATTGATTTTCTATTGACTAAGCGGCTCAACTTGTGACCGAGTTGAGGTTGAGTTCTTCAGCTCGACTTAAGATAAACTTCAAAATTTGTACATATATTTGTGGTTATTATTTGCGAGGTTCTTCTGCTACAATTTCGTTTAAGTCTTTTCATCATCATTTGCATACAGCTGAATTTAAAGTAAAAACTCTTGAGTCTGCAGTGTAGTGTAAGTTAAGATGTTTACCTCATTATGTTCTTTATAGTCTTGTCTTTAGCAATTTCCTTATTGGTCTATTACAATTTGATTATTAAAGCTATATTATGAGCAATAATTAATTTACTTAAATAGTTAGGGTATTTTTTAGTTTCGATCTCGATCAAATAAGTCTCATATTATTTCAGGTTTATGTCTTTTATAATTTAACATAATAATATATTTTTATAAAATTATTTGTAGTATTATTATTTCTTTTAAGGCATTTTCTTTCATTTATATATGATCTTAAGTTCATATGAGCTTACAAATTTTGTTTTTATAAATTTTGGAGCATTTTCCCGAATCAAGTTCCTTAAATATCGCATAAAGTACCTGTAAAATTTCATTCAGCTCGACCCGCTCTGTATAGCCATTAGCTGACACGTTTTTCTTGGCTTATAATCAATTACGCGTGCTACAACCGACAAAACAAAGTCATTTATAATGCCGCAAATTATTTGTCACTATTCTCTCGTCGTGCACTTGTTGTTATACCAGATATACCCTATATACATATATAATATATTTCCCGTTTTGCTTTTTGTTTTGGCACTGTTTACCAGACCGGACCGAAACGCGGCACACATCACAGCGCTTAAGGGGAAGCAGAGGGGGGCTCTTCTCGGCCATGGCCCATAATTAATTTGGCCGCAAAGACATCCAACTACCGTTGGGGACCAGGCTCACGAACAATGGCAAACAAATTGATTAATGACAGCGTATTAAACAATAATCGAGATAGGCTGCCACTACCACCGCCAACGCCACTGCCACCGCTGCCGCTGCCGCACAGGCCCTAACCGGCTCGTGGCCAGGAGCGGAGGCGTGGCTACCTACCAAAAAATGTGGTTCGCCCACGCGCGAATTTTTTTTCCACACACGATCAACATAACACGGCAAACACAAAAAGTTTTTATCAGCAGCCAAACATATTTGTTGTTATTATTGTTATAGTTGTTGTTGTTTTTGTTGCTGTTGTTGTAGTTGTGCGCTCAAAACAATTCATTTAAATAATAGCCAGTCCACTTCCCAGGCCCGACATGAAGGAAGCACATCATTTTTCATATTCTCGTGCCATGGGGCGCAGCACGGAAATTAATAATGTGTAATTAATATTTGCTTAAACGGAATCGCAGAAATATGCGCATATAGAGCACACTGTGCCACAGTGAAACACAGTTATAGAGAAATCGAATATATATATTTATACATTAAAGGAATACAAAGCTTGAGAACTTTTCAAAGTGGTTTACTAGATGAATTAAATTTTCTAATGATTTTAAACTTATAAAACCTGTTTTTGAATTTTCAGCAGTTTTTGTTAATAGTAATGGCTTGAAAACTTTCAAACCGTTTTTGGGGTTTCTAAATCTTTATAAATCGTATTAAATATATGAAGATTTCTGGGGTGTAACTTATTTGAAACCATACATTATTTGTTAAATCACCTAGAACCATGTAATTTATCTTGAAATTATTGAATATTTATTGAAATAACTAATGAATCCTCTTAAACTTATTGTAGATATACAGAAATCATTGATCAATCTGTTTCTTTCATATTCTATACTTCAAACTGAACGCTTTTCAAATTTTCTCCCTCTATCAACCCATCTAGCCCGTATGTTTCGAACTTTCTTTCATAATGATTGCAAATTCCATTCAATTGGCACTCGAACTTGTAATCAAAGCTCAGTTTGGAATTTTCGAGTACTCGACGTGCCCCTGCTCAAACGGCTTCGCTCAGCATGTTCAAAGCATATTCTAGGCATAATCTTTGGACCACATGCACAAGGGATAATAAATATGTCGCAGACACTTGAGGGGCTCCAGTACCCTGCCCCTTACTCCACAGGCTCAGTTCATTTATGCAGACGCAGGGAGACAATGCAACCACCCCCCAAGGAACAACCCCAAAGGCAAATTTCGAGCTCCAGAGCGTTCTACATGCACTTCAACGTGCCACGGCTTGCACTCTCAATTATGACTTAATTCGTATCTAATGGATATTTTCTGTGAAAATTTCATGATTAATCGCTGCCTTGAGGGCAGAACGCCTGCGGCCCGTCCGTGTCGCATCAGTTTTGGGGTTGCACGAAGGAGTCTGCAACTGCGACTGCAGTTGTTCACACATGTTCACAAAAAAAAAATAAGTAAAGGAGGCGACAGTCGAGCGTGTGTGACTGCAGCATATCCTAGGCAGCGCTGCTCGGTACTGTGGAAAACCTTAACTTGTATAACTGCTGTGCTTAAGGTGCGATAGTTTTGAAAGTTGGCAGATATCTGCAATTAGTATTTATCTATGTGTATTGTTTAAGCAGATAGTTAATACTAGAAAACTTGGTTTAATAATTGTAAATTGTTTGTTTGCTTGGTTGGTGTGCGTGTCATTTGAAATTAAAAATAAACTCCATCTGCAGATGGCATAAAGTAACCCTCATGCCAACTTTGGTGTCTATAGCTGCTATAATAACTGAGAACTCTGCGTTCGAACAGACAAAACGACATGGCGATCTAAGGCAGGAAATTATATACTATGTACCTGCAGCTACCTGTTACATACAGTTGCCCAAGCCTAATATACCCACTTTTAACCATTTTTCAATTGCAGGGTATCAAAAAGAGTGTTACCAACTGTGGTTTGGGGCGCTGCCAGAGTTGAACAATGCGCGAACCACCCGAGCAATAACTCAGCTCGCAACTTTCAAGTTCCCGTTACGTTTCTGAAAATTTGCGACTAATACACCACCCTACCCCGCTCCACCCCCCGCTTCACACATGCTGCTTCGAGTGGGGTGTTTGGGGAGGGGAGTCGTTATACAGCATATGCGTGCCTCATCGTCTACAGCGACGTGTTGCAACTTCCGGCAGCCGTTGCTGCAAAAACTGATTACGCGGCATTTGTGTCAACAACCGGCGACGCTTTTTGCCTCTCCCGCTGCAATACACTTTCCAAGAATGTGACTTCGATTCCCCCCTCCCCCCTGACTAGATTCTCCCTCTCTCTCGCTCTCTTCACACACTAGCAAGTTACTTTTTTGTCTGCATTTTCGCACACTAAAAAGAAATGAAATGCAGCCGTAGCCGTAGTCGAGCTGTAAAAACTGCAATCGCAGTCGCATTTCGCTTATCTACGCCACACTAGCGCCATCTGTGCGCGCTTAGCCGAACTAGAGCGCACGCTGCCGAGAGGGTTGGGAAAATCGACTACCCAATGCATTTTTATCTACGAGAGAGCAGCAGCAGCAGAGAGGGAGTGAGCGATAGAGAGAGAGCGCCACTGAGTGCGAGAGCGCCGTGTGAGTGAGCTACGTGCCGGCAAAACAGAGCGTAGCATTTGCTTGCTCGCCCGCTCTCGCGCTCGCTCTCTTGCTCAGATTTTGGCTCTCTGTTTATCTTTGGCGGTGCATTCTTTTTTCTTCAACAGTTTTATTAGCGCGTCGTGCGACCGCTCCCAAAAATCTGATTTCTGATTCTGTATGCACTTTTCGACGCAATTGATAATGCAATTGGAACTGACTGATAAGAATTGTGCACTGGGTTCATGGGTATTATGAGGTGTTTACTATGGGTATTATGGGTATATGATTATGGTAGTTGGAATATTTAGATATCAATAAAACTGTAATCTACTATATATTATACAGTTAAGTAAATAAATGGAAATACATTTTTGAAAGCTATGAAAGGGATATATAAATGTTGTAAGTATATTATAGTAAGACATTGATATATTTATGTATAAAAAACTATTGAAATTTGGTTAGAAAATGTTGTAAATATTCAAATAAATTTATTAAGATAAATAAATATATTTATTATTATTTAAGACTGTACATCAAATAGATCATATATTGTATATAGCTTAATATACAAAAATAACAATTTATATATGTATAAAAAACTATTTAAATTTTTTGAGAAGGTGTTGAAAATATTTGAATAAATGATTAAAGATAAATAAATATATAATGATTTTAGGCTGTTTGTAGTTACATAAATCGAACAAATATTATATAAATTTCATGTTATATAGTTAAAAGTAAGTATAATAAATACATAATCCACATGTTTAAATATGTGGCACGGTTTATAAATAATTCTAACCTTCTACATATGTGCTCTTAGGTCCCTAAGCATTGCTGTACTTGGTATTCAATAAAGTAAATTAAAAACTCAAATAAAATAAATATTTCTCTAAAGAGTTTTAAATATTAATTTGCCTACAAAATCTAAGCTAACATGGTTTCTTGAGAATTCCAAGTCATAGACCGCATATATTTTCCAATTCCACGCTCATAAATTCCATATTTCTTAACCCCTTAAGCACCTTAACACCTGACAGCCTGCTCTAATGATATCCGTATACTTATGTACATTCCCAACTTCTATGGCATTTCTGGAACTCAATAGATTTTCGATTGATATAATCAGCGAACAATTTGTTGGGCACTTTACTTTTTGCACACCTGTGCCCACTCCACACACACACACACACTCAAAAACCGCATTGACACCCGCGCGTGTTGCAGTTGAAAGCAAAAAAAAAGAAAACAACAAAAGCAGCGGCGCCCAAAAAACTTCAGCTGCAACGATTAGTCAAGTTTCGAACCCGCGCATTTATCTGACTCAATGAGAATCCAATTTGAGTGCGACTCAGACTCAGTCTCTCGCTGGCTACGCTCTCTCTTCCACTCTGCCTCTCCAACGATGCTTATCAGTGCCGCCGCAGCCGCCGCTCAGATACTTTTTGCATTATCCAATTCGTTGCGCTGCTTCGTGCTCGCACTCGGCTCAACTTCGTTCGGCTCTGCCTGCACGAGCGCCCGCACACGAGAGAGAGAGAGAGAGTGCGAGCTCTCTCGCCATGTGGCGTCGTCAGTCAACAAACAAGTTTCGTCGCGTGCGGTGCCAGCTACGCTCTCAGATACTTTTTGCCAGTTGAGCCGAGTACGTTAACGTGTCTGGACGTTTTTATGGGACAAGCTGAGTGCACAAGAAACAACAACGACCACAAAAACAACAAGAAAACAAAACAAACCCCGAAATCGCAAACGAAATACAAACTGAACCGTTAGCTGACTCAATACCCGCAGCATTTTTTAGTTTCCACGCGCTCGTGCTTAATTTCTCTCCCGCCTCCGTCGCACTCTCCCATTCCCCCTCTCACTCTAGCACGCGTCGAGTGATCTAGCGGCAACCCGTTTCGCAGCGTGTGTGTAGCCAAAAAAAGCAAAAAAAAAAAATATATTAATGAAATGTTTGCGCGCTTATGAATGGTTTATCTCGCAGATACTTTTTGCCATCTCGTTTTAACAAATTTTACTTTTGTTTTTCCTCGCGCTGTGTCGAATGTCAAGTGTTTTCCTCGTCGCATTTTCCAGCATTTCCCAGCGTAAGTTTTGATTAAGCTTCGCTTTAAGCTTTATTAATTTACGATTTTTTTTTTGATTAACTACGGTTTGTTCTCTTGCTTTCTTTTTGGGCTTACTACGGTTTATTCTCTTGTTTTTTTTTGGGTTTACTGCGGTTTGTTTTTAGTTTCTTTATACAAGTATCAATCTAATTTATATCTTTATCAGAATGAGTAGTACCCTCCTCTGCCTATCGATAAGTTTTGTATGAATATTTTCCTTGGTGAAAATTTCAAATCATTAATTATCTCACATTTGACTACTGTCAGTGTTGGAAAACAGGTTTGCCCCTGCCCTACACGCTCCCTCGCAAAGCTTGCGCAATTCCAGGAACTTGTTAGGTCTCGTCTCAGATGTGAATCTCTTCAATCTTTATGAATGAAGGGAAACGCTTGACACTTCTGCAGAACAGTTACCATTTCTTGGAGGCTGAATGGGGCGTGGCAAGTGCGTGTGTGTGCGTTGCTTGTTTGTTGGCTTAGAACAGTTGCCTAATGGCCCAAACGTGACTGGGTCTTGGTAACATTTGTAGACTGGTTACCTGGCAGCAGCCGGAAAAATCTGTGTAAGCGAATTTACCGAGAACTAATCGGGGCGGCAGAGAACCCAGAGTTATCGATAGTTCGTTAAAGCTTTAAAGTAATTTTTGTTTATTTTTAGCACTCTCTATGCCCGCACTATTTGCCTTTTCCCAACGATTACCAAATTGTGCGCACTGTTGCGCATTACACAACACTTGCACAACTTCTAACGGCAACCAACACAGTCGCCCCACGCTCTGCCCCTCGCCCACAGCCACGCTCTGTCCTAATCGCATTAACAAATTTGCGCGCAGCGAGAAAAACATTCGCAGTTTTCCAATCCATGTATGAAAACTGATTGAAAAATGTGGAAATGCTGGAAATGCTCGGGGGAAATTCATGTTTACTACAAGCAGCGCAGTAAATAAACAGCGCTAATTATGTTCCAGCAGCTTGATCAAAGTAGAAGCAGCTAGAGAAATATACACATATCTTATGGAGCAGATAAGGGAAGCGGGAGGGAGGGAGCTGACATGTTGCATAACTTACAGCCCCCTGCCCGCCTTCTCTTTAACCTTGATTAAGTTGACGTTCTAACGATGCTGCTAATGTGGCTGCCGCTGCCGTTGATGATCATGATAATGGAGTCGGTAGAATGGGAACCGCACAACATCATTAACAGCTTCTGCTTCTTTTTTCGGGGGTCCCCGCGGGCCTCGGGCTCGTAGCATCGTGTTTTTAATTGCGCCTGGCACTTAGCTAATGTAATTTATATTACATCTTGTGTTCTAAAAGCTTTAAGTAGCTAAAAAAAAGACGGCCAAATGCAGCAGCATCCCCGGAAAGAACCTGAGAAAGAAGCGGAGAAAAGAATGAAGAAAAACTTTTGTTTATATTTACCTAACATTGTACTTGAAAGATATTTTCGTTACTTTTTTGTGGCACCTCCCCTCTCCCCACCCCCGCACTCACTCTGCCCGTTTACAGCACCGGCGTGTTTGTTTATCTAATGGCTAAAAAATATTTAAGCTGTAAAATTGTTCTTGCCGTGAGATGGCTAAAAAGTTGCCTTGTGTTGCGTTCTCCTCTTCTGGGTATTTACACAAGTCATAAATACCTTTTGAGAGAGAGACAGAGAGAGAGAGGAAAATAAAGAAAAAGGTTTAGAGTGGGAGCTGCTAAGTCTTCGGCATTGGTCAGCTCGACTCGTCTCGTCGCATCTCCAGATAAAGTCGCACATAAAACTGGAATAAAACACAATTTTCCTTTTGCTATATTTGAAATTTATGTAAATTTTTGAGCTGTCTCCTCTCTCTTTCTCTCTCATACTCCATATCGCTCTCTGCCTCTCACTCTCCGCAGCTGTCTTACTCGACCCCTCCCCCACCTGTCTGTCTCTTCTGTTATCTCGAATGCTTTTCCTGTTGTTAATTAAAAAGTTTTTGCTTCTCTCATTTGCGTCTCCTCTGCTTAGATTAGCTAATGCAGCTTATAACTGTGTGTGTGTGCTTGAAATGGCCTTGGAATCGGGTAATAAAGCTTGTTAGTGTTAGCTGTGGGCGTATTAGTGGCGCGAGGGCAAGTGATAAGCGGGAAAAACTATACAGAAAGACCTTGAGTGGATGCTGGCTTTAAGTAGCGGCACTTTTGTGGCTACTACCTAAGTGGCTTTTCATTTTGTCAGAGTTTAGAGATAGCTGGTTTTAACTGCAAAGCAGCTGACGTATTTCTTATCATTCAGTATAAATTTGTCTTAGACAGTTTGCTTTGTTTTTGTTTGCATTTTCTGCAAAGTTATAGTGAGTTTTCTTGAGTTCTTGCGCTTTATATGTTTTATAACATTCTGAAACTTGTATATGTTTATTATAACTGCTATATCAAGCAGGAAATTAAACTAAAGTAACGACAAGCTGCAGAGCAAGCTGAGTAAACATAAATATATTTCTGTCTCAGCTCTCAAGTTCTTTCCAAGTGTTCCGGATGGTTTATTAACACATGAATTGATTTAATTTACATACAATTTTACAGACTTATTAACATGTATCTTAAGTTTTATAAATTCATATACGCAGTAAATTCGAGTAAACTTGGAAACACAATAATACTGGCTAAAGAAAGCAGAGTTTCTCGCACGCATCGTCATCTTCTTCTACCCATTTACCTACCCAGATACATTTATAATTGTCTTACTACTACCATTTCTACTTGCCCCCAATCCTCAGGTAGCACAACACTTGCAATTCGCGAGCTCACACATTCCAGTACCATATCATTTGTTCTATCAATTATGAATTCCGAAATGGCTGCGAGGCACATGTGTAGAGTGTGCGGCGAGTGGCTGAACTTGTTGGCCGCTAATCAGATGTTCTGGCTAGTTGCAATTAATAAAGCTGCAAACCTATTAGGCCGAGAGCTGCCTGAAGGCGCATATTAGGTTTCAGCTGGACCTGAGCGGAGCTGACCTTGACGAGAGAACCTCAAGCGGGCCGAAAGATCATTAGTTGGAGCGGCTAATAAAAACGTTTGATTGCCCATAATTATGGGCAAAGTCGAAGTCGCAATGACAGAGCAGACGCCGCCGGGTCTCGAGTTGTGCCAAAATTAGTTTAAACGTCTTGAGACAGAGGCGGAGAGCGAGAGAGAGAGAGAGAGAGAGAGTGAGGGAAGACGTAGACAGAGCCGGAAAAGTTTTGGGCAAACTGTCGTGTTGCATGCATTTTATGGCTTAATTAAGAGAGAGAGTGAGCGGGAGGGCGAGAGCGAGGGGGAGAGTGACTGAGGGGTAGGGCACTTTATGCCGTTAGCCGTGCGAGTGATGTAAGCAGCGAGTCAACTTGTTGTGTACGGCGCGTCGTATGCATAATGTAATTAATAGCCATAAATGTTAATTGCGCATACGCCACGTTAGTCAACTATTTGCCGGTCCCTGACAAAACTTTGATGCTTGTTTTATTCGCATGTCTGCCTGGTTGTCTGCCAGCACACACGCACACACGCACTCACACAACAACTCACACACACACACTTCGTTTAGACAAAGCCTCTGTCGCTTGTCAATAAGTTCCTTGCCCGACTATTTATAGACACGTGTCCTTTGCTGCTCCCACACTTTTCCCTCTATCCCCCTCCCCGCTGTTTTTGGCTGTATTTGTCTAGGTGAAAATTGTGTGCGTTATGAAAACATTTTCACGGCAAACTCTTTGGGGCTTTTCGCTCCTTTGTGTCGTGGCCCGAAAAGTTTTTGCCAGTTAATTAAGCAAATATTTTTTTTGTTTGCCAAGTTAATTTGCTTTGCCGCCTACAGCCTACAGCAGAGGCCATAACCCATCCATGCCTGCCCCCAACCCCCAGCCCCCGTTCCCAGTGAGCAAATAAAGTTGACATGTGCGGGTAGCTCAGCTTGTTGTTGTGGAAATTAACTTGGCTTAATATGTTGCTGGCTTTGGGCTAAAGTTCTGGCCAAGATAGTTTTGGGTCGGGTTGGGGTCTTTAATCGCTCAAAGTGACAAATTCAGGCAAAAAGTCTTAACCATTTAAGCTGCAAATGGCTTTATTATAAGTCAACTCATACAACTTTACCAGATTTTTAGCTACTTTTTCAGTTGCCACATATCGTTGTCTTAATCGTATTATATTTGTGTATTTCTGATACTTTTTTTCAGCTCAAACTGTTCCCCAGAAATCTTAAATATTTTCTTGATTCTTTTCCTTTTTGTTTTCGGTAGACTCCGCTGCTGATAAAGCAAATTTAACACTGTTCGAGTATCAATAAACTCATAAATTTTGAGAAGAAATAAAAAGCCCCTATATGATGTGTGTGTAGGACAGAAATTGTTATTATTTTGCTGTTGTCAGTCCACAATATACTACGGCATTTATTTCCATTTTCTCATTTTGTTGTCTTTCTTGTTTTATTTTGTCTTGTTCTCATTTTATACGCTCCACGCTCGTATTCCGGGGGCGTCAACTATTTATGTGGCCGCAGTCTCCGTTGCCATCCCCATCTCTGTGTCATCCATCGTGTTTCCCATTTTACTTATCTCTTTGTGTTTTTTCTTCTTCTTGTTTTCTTCTTCTCGCTTTTTGTCAACTTCGAGTGTAACAAATTTTTGCATATTTTGTCATAAATTTGTTTAGCCACAGTTGTTCCTATTTTATTATCATGTTTTCGCCCATGTTTTGGCCGTTTTCCGGCTATATTTTCGATTCACTCTGCTATTAAATGGCTGAACAATTTTTAAATTTGTTTTCCATTGTTTTTATGACGAAAAAGTAAATTTAGAAATGCTTAGGCGTGCGCGCAGATTACACAGTTAAATAGATGTATAGCTAGATATATATTTTGATTTACTTTATAGCGTATTCCCGCTCGAACAGATGGCCGAACAACTTGACATGTGACCGTGAATCGGGTGCTGTGCGAGGGGGGAGGGGAACTTCGCGTTGGGGGCTTTTAAAAATAAATCATTCGCTACAAGTTTGGCATGTGCAAATAAATCGATTAAACGAAATAACGCGACGCAAATGAGGCGTATAAAGAGTTGACAGCGAAAAAGAGTAAAAGAATTGTGGGCAAGGGGAAGAAAACATATAAAGTTTGCGTAGATCTGTTCGAGAGAATGAAACAAATTCAATTACTTTTGAAGAACGAATTTATAGCTTAAATTTGTGTGTAAATTGAATAGTATTTTTATATAGAAAACCATACATAAATATAACTAAATAATATACTATAAATATACCATTTTAATGGTATCAAAATAACTCTTCTATATTTAATCTATTAAACATATTTCCCCCGTTTTATTAAGTCTCAAAAAACCTTTCCTATATTTACCCTGCTGCACAATATCCCCACATCTCCGTCGGCCTTTTTATTTATCTTTAATCTGTGTCAATCGCCTTTTGCGCCTTATCCCAGTTCTATCTGTACATTATTTCCACATTAAACTCTGGTTTGCCCTGGGGCTAAGCCTTGGCTTTACGCCTCGCCCTCTACTGTGCACTACTCCCGGCACTAGCAGCGCCTTCGCAGCGCAAATGCACAAATATTGACCAACACAAGAATGGAGCCCGTAGACCCGTAGACAGACCCCATAAACAAGTAGGAGAAGAGTCCATTAGCCGCGATGCCATCGATGTGGTAAATAGTCGAAGTGTTGCCCCACAGCGTCGCGTCAACAGTTGCACAACAATTGCAGGCACTGTAAGTCGTAGCTATAGAGTGGAAATCAAAACTGGAAAAGTCATCGACAGTGGGTTGTGGGGGGCTACTCACCGTGCCGAGTTTTATCTTATCGTGCCTATGACGGCGCCTTATCAGTTGCCTAAGGTAAACACGCGATAAGGCCGGACCCAGAATCGTTGCCGACTCATTGGCCTGACTAAAAGTATATGCATATATATATACAATACCAAGACAAAACAAATACTATATACATACAATGTGCTCTATGACATACAGCTTGGACTTAGAAAATTATAAATACGCTGCAAATCACACGAAATCGCCCGAGTAGTTCATCAAAACGCCATAAAAATAAAGCGAAATTGGGCGAAATTAATAGCCGAAAATAGCTATAAAAATCTGGCAAGAGCAAGCATATTTTGTCTATAATTCTTGATATAAAAGTGTAGGCAACTGCAATACAAATCAAGAGAGAGAGAGAGGCCGGAAAGTATCTCTGCCTCGTTCTATCTCTCTCTCGGTGTGAACGGCACGTACCGCTTATAAATGCAATCATTGTGCGGATAGTGCCCGTACCAGACATATGCTCTCTCTCTCTCTCCATCTCTCTCGCTCTCTGGCACTCCCCTGGGTGCTTTCAATTGGGAATATATCTATATGTATTTCACATTTTAATTGGGGCAACGTGAGTGCAATTTTAAAACAGACTTCTGGGTGCCCCAGCGAATTATGTTAATTAAATTTATTATTGTTTTTCCAAAATACTATATAATAGCTCGAGTAATGGGTAATTATTATCATCGCATGTCGCTCAGTTTCGGGTTTCTGTCTCTGATTCTACTCGCTTCATTTGCAGCTGGCGACGTGTTCGCTCTCTCTCTCCCTCGCTCTCTCTCTCGCTCTTTCCGTCTACGTTTCTGATTTCAATTTTTGATTGGGTTGTAAAAATTAATTGCAAAATATGTATTTTTAATAGACTTTGGCTCGCGGGCCTGTTGTTATAATATTAAAGCGATTATTCTAGTGCAGAAATTGTTTTGACTTTGACTCGATTTTCAGTTGCGCGCTCGGAATTTTCAATTAACTTGTGGAAAATGCAACTTCAGCTTGTCGAAACTCGAAACTGTTAATTACATCGCAATAATCGCATGTAATGCCAAGGTTCGAATTGATTTCATTTTGATTACAAGTTTGAAAAGTGTATTTGTTAATTAAACTGTTAGATATGATTATTTGTTGGTGTGATTAGTCTGAAAAGCTGCTCTAAGTAGTTATACAACACAGTTATAGAACAAATTGTTCTTTATGTGTGGCTTATTCAACACTATTTGTTCTTTAATAATTAAACTAATACTATAATTTTTTTTATTCATATAATTTGTAAAAATTGCATACAAAGCAGCTGAAAAACGTGTTTTATAGCAGTTATTCTATCCTTATTCAACACTGTTCGTGTGACTAATTATTCTATTTATACCTTACTGAGCACTGTAATAATAGATCTTATAGAAATAAATTTTTGAAGTGATGTTAAACTGTTACATATAATTATTTGTTTGTGCAATTTAGCTAAATGTCATAAGAAAATGCTCGAAGTAGTGCTGTACAGCAATTATTCTTTGTGTCTGACTTACCCAACACTGTTTTAGATTGTTACATACGCGATTATTTACGAGTTGCTCAAGTCAAGCATGCAAATGATTTTAATACACACGATCTCGAGACCTGCTCGAGTGCCTGATTACATCATAACGCTTTTGATTTGAATAACCTTCGACAAGCGTACCGAAATGAATGACATTTTCTAGTACCCACTGTGCACTGCGAACTGCGCTGCTGTACGATGGAGCACTTAGTTTAATCGTCGTGTACGGGGTATATCATACCAAATACAAATTTGCATGAAACTTTCTGAATTTTTTTCGGTTTTTTGTTTGTCTGCAATTCGTTTCGCTTCGCATTTGCGTTTCATTTTGTTCGCATTTATTTCTCATGCATGCGAAACGTGTTTTGCAATTCCAAAAAAATGACAAAGAGTATTTTTTTATGTGTAGTATTTCTGTGTGTGTTGAAAAGCGAGTCTGAAGTCTAGACACAGCTTTGGGGGCTTCTAAGTTGTCGCTCTTTAAGCAAATGACTTCACCTTCACTCGTTGTTGCTGTCTCTGTTGCACCCAAGGTGAGTCGAGTCGTTTGTTTGTAAATTTCGAGACGCTTTCAAATGCTCAGCAAGGGCAGGGAGCGAGGGGGCAAGGGGGCGGGGTGTAAGCTGCGAGAGAGAACTTTGCATAATTAATTAATAATTAGTTACTTCGCTGTTGCACAGGTGGCGTCTGTGCCACGCCCCCCGCTTATCGAAAACTTTTTCGCCCCCCTAGAGCATCATTAAATATTTAAATGAACCACATTTCCAGAGCGAAAGAGAGAATGAGAAGGTGCGCTCTATATGTCTCTGTCCACTTGGCAAACATGGGATCGACCCAATAATTAGTTGCACTTAAGTACACATTAGATAAATGTGTGGTTTCCATGCCGCAGAGGAGGGGGGAGGGGGAGAGAGAGCGAGGGTGTTGACACTTCCGCGTGCTCTGGTGAAATTGATTAAAAGTAAATATTTTGTATTAAGATTGCTTTCCCCTCACTCTCTCTCTCTCTTTCTGTAATCTCTCTTTCTCCCGTTGACTGCCATATAAGGTCGCACATCATACGCGTATCCGTATTGCATTTCCACTGAGTTTTCTAACCCGAAAATTATCGATTTTCGATTCGAATAACGACTGACTTTGCTGATTTGTTGTTTGGTTTATGCGCCGCCCGCCGGCAGCAGCGTCTCGTTGGTTTGTTTATTTATTTGTTTATTTAATGTTTGCTTGACTCGAAAATTATTTGGGTTAAATCAACAGGGACGTAATCAATGAATAGACGAAAGCGCAGTACGAACAAATACACGCACTCTCTCTCTCTCTCTCCCTATAACTCTCTGGGTACGCAGTTAAAGAGTGAAAAATATTTGTATATTTTGCTGCCTGATTGTTTCCTGGTTGTAACACACCCTACTTAAATAATTTGCATATTTTCTATGAAAAGCGACATTTATTTAAAGATCATTGTTATTAATAATAATTAAGCGAGTTACAGAGCTTTTAAGAAGCGCAGCTTTTGCAAGTTTTGAAACTATGGAAACTATAAATGAAAAGCTGCTTAAGTGATTAATTTGCTTTATTTAGAAAAACATTCTGCGCTCTAAGCCTTCTTACTTCTAAATATGTTTGCTTAAAACCATATAACATAACATCCTTCTGCTGTTTCAGATGCCTAAGCTAAATATAGAATTATATATGAAAAAACTAATTAAACTTTGCATTAACTTTGTTGCATGTGTATTAGAAACTTTCTGTGATTTCCAAGCCTTCTAAATACCATTCATATGCTAAAAACCTTTCCTATTAGTCTAGCAACCTACATTCACCTATCAGTATTACCTACTGGCTTCTTAAACTTGGCAATCTCATATAAAACTATCGTTTACTTACAGTTCTATCTTTATCCCTATATAAGGTGCCCAACTCGCCCCTCTTAGAGTCTCCAGAGACGGTCGCTTTCAGCTTTAGTCAGTCAGCTTGTTTTACAGCATTTGCCATGCAAATAGAAACCAAGAGCGGGACTTAAATTGCTTAAGCTCCCTCGAGCGCGTGTCTTATCTCTCGTTGCCCTCTCCGAGTACCCCGCACTTTGGCACAGTTCAGTTGTCGCAGCTGATGAGCCCGCGGGCAATAGGGAAACATACGAGTGGGGGGCGGGGGTGCCAATTAAAGACGACCTGAGCTTTTAAGCAAGGGGTGGCAGGGCGCTCGCCCAAGTTGAACTTAAAGCCTCGCAGCGAGTCGAGTCAAACTAATAACGGGTGGCTCAAGTAGAAGGCAAATGTGCTAAAAGGTTTGCTCGACTGTTGACAAAAAGCCATAAAATGCCAGACGCTGAAACAGTAGAAGTCTCCGCTGCTTGAGTAGCTCCGCCCCCGCCCTCGAACGCCGTGCCACAAACAGCGCACACAAACAGAAGCAGCGAGGAAGCAAGAGGGGGGACAGCTTAGACAAGGCGAGCACATTGTGCTGGTGAAATAAAATGCTAAAATTATTCATTTTGCAAATAAGCAGCGTAAATATTTAATTAACAACTCAGCACACACACACACAGACAGAACACACACGGCATATGTCACACACACACACACGCACACTCATATGTCGCCGGCTCTAAGGTTTCTGCGCGCTGTAATACAATATTTATTTGTACTACGTCGGCAACAGCGACAGCCAAAGTCACCTACGTCCCGGCGACAGTGAAATGCGGCAACGTCGCCTGCCGCGTTGAGTTTTCTTGTGTGCAAAAACTGTTATCAGCTCTGCTGTCGCTGAAAACGAATTCCCAACGTGTCTTTCCAATTAGAGCGCAGAAATTACTCGAAAAAAACTTTTTTATTAGTTCGCATTAAAGGACATTTTGAGGCTTATCAAAGTTTAGTATGGGAACAAATTTATTATGTGTAGAAGGCAAGATAAATTTGGAATTGCGGGTAAATTAGTTGAATGCACTCAGCAGGGAACTTAAAGCACATAAATACTGTATAAAACGAAAATATATATTAATTATTTTGACTTAAGACTTAAGAATTGCTCTTTATAATTCCGTATTATTAGTATTAAAAACTATCAGTATAGATTAGTTAACGACAATAAAACCATTTAATTGTTTCCTTTGCACTTTGAGTGTTCTTAAACAATTAAAATATTTGTATATAAGAAAATAATTATTAATTCAAGAAAACACTATTTTTTAGTTTCGATTGTATCAGTATTATTTCAAGAATTTAAATTTTATTATAACAAATAAGTATTTTATACAAAAATAAATTTAGATACATTTTATAATAATAATATAATAAATATAATACTCTTTTTTCAAGCATACGCAGTATTCTAGGCGCATGTGGCGCAATTAAATCTGTTCTTTTCTATTACAACTGGGCCCATAGTCCTGAGACTATACTGGACCCACAAAATATCTGCATTTATTTAGTTACTTTCTCACACCTTTCTCGAGGGCTGCATCGCATTATTAAGATGGTCCTGCTACACGTTTGATTTCATTTGGGCTGTAGAGAAGCAGTAGTGCCTGTATAAGAGGGGCCCAGGGAACTTGAACGCTTGACTGACCCCGGTCAGGCCTGCTGCCTTCCTGAAACGGGGCCTGGGCCTGTGTGTGCCCTGACTAATTAAATTAGTAAGGCCTGTAGCTGAGACCCGCTCCGTTGTTGCTATTTTAGTCCCTATTGTTGTTGTTGTTATTGGCCAGCTTTAATTACTTCTGTGTGCACAGTGGGCAATGACTTAATAGCTTTAATACCAGCCCAATCTCCTGCTTTTGCTTTTCCTTTCTGTTCGCTTCGCAAAAACTTAAAGCGGCTTAGCGACGCAAAAATCGATGGAGCCGCCTGCAGAAGCAGAAGCAGAAGCAGAGCCAACTAAGCAATTCGTTAGCCAAATAAAGCAATTAATAACAAATATGTTTATGCATTTTATAAGCCATCAAAGGCGGCTCAGCACGTGCCAAGGGCTGAGTTGGCAATTTTATGTGCAGGTGCTTAAATATTCCATTAAAAGCGCGTTAGACGTGCAGGTCAGGATGTTCGGGGTGGGGAAACCCTCTCGATAAGGAAGTGAAAAATCAACAAAGTGTTGCTGCCTTTTGCCTCAATGTTTCAACTCGTAAAAGTCAAAGGAATATGGTATGGTATTATTGCCTGAGACTTTGGGGTCGAGCTATTAAATTGTCATCATTTGCCGGGCAAGGGGTGTGGAGCTGCAAGGGCGTACTGCGATCCGGAGAACACGCAAGTTTCGAATCGTGCGCCTGCTTTTATTGGCAGTCGCAGTTCCCAATTCCCAGTTAGCCTGCCCGGTGACGTATTTATTATTTACACCTAGAATCAGTCAGGACGTAGATAGGTGGGGGGGAGCAGTGTAGAAAGCGCAAACCTAAGCGGAAAATAGCTATAGAATGTCGACCTTTTTTCCCGCTTTACTTCTTGCTTTATTTTTTTGCACGCACATCGCCACGTAGAGCTCCGTGGGTGGTCCGAGTTTTTACGAGGCGCACTCTAGTTTTTACGAGTCGGCACACCATAAGTTAAAATATTTAAAAGTGTGCTTAATTATGCTGTGAGAAAACGCACGATATAAACAATACTCCAGGCACGGCGAGCCATAAAGCGCGCTCTTTGGCTACTTTTCTTTGGCCTTTTTCTCGCTATTTGCCAAGTTAACAAAGTAATTTCGGCAGTTTTCGCTTTGAAGCGGGTAGCGCAACTATCAAATACCTCTTTAGGTTGCAAAAGTATGGTGCGTGTAATGCGGTATATACCATCAAATGGGTCTTTAATGCGGTATATACTGCAATAATTGTATTTCAGTTGCTCTTTTCGCCAACTTTAAGCTGTCATATTCCCATTTACACCTGGCCACATTCTAATCAGACGCTCTTGATTGCCTCTATTTACAGTTAAAAGCCACAGCGCACCAATTGCCAGTCCACAGTCCACACACAAAGTCCACACACAGTCCACTCAGGCCAAGACGCAGTTGTGCAACTTTTTCGGGTAAGTCTCGCATTGCATATCGATCTAAGCGTTGCTTTAAGTGTTCCACAGTGTCCCCTGCACCCTGTACGCCTGACCCCCTTTACCACTACGCCTGTGCCTCTTCCGCCCTCCTATCCGCTACGCCTTTGTGTTCAACTGTCCAGGCTGCTCTGTTCACGTGTTGTTTAACACGCTCTGGCGTCGGCTGCCTGTTACCAATTCCCCTTCCAGCTGTAACCAAAGCCCCCAGCTGAATCCCAGCCCCTCCCCTCCCCCTCTGGCACTATCATAGACATTCAAATTGAATTACAACGAGCACAGCGAGGGGAGCACAAAATATGCAAGTGCGGACGGAGACGACGACGAGAAGCTCAAGCTCAGGTGATCTATCGCCAAACTAGTTTACGCAACATGTGGCATGTGCATTTTGCATGCCACACAGTGCAACAGAAATTGACATTTTGACATGTGGCGTTGCCTCTCAAGATTTGCCACAGATAAACTACAAATGGTCACTTCGTGCAACCGGTTTCAGCTTGTTGCCTTTTTTCTGCTTTTTCGGTTCTTTGCCAAGTGTCTTTTAAATACAAATGCTATCTGACCCCCCCCACCCCCCCAACCAGCCTAAGGCCACGCGCCTCTCTCTCTCTCTATCGCTCTCTGCTACGTGCCACGTTTTGTGGCTGCAACAATTTTTAATGGATTGACGGCAGACTGCAAATGCACATTAGAAATCGCATACTCGATCCCAAAAGTCATGCACAGCAGATGCTACTCGCAGAACCCTGCTCTCTTTAAAGTCTTCCCTCTCTCTCTCTCTCTGCTCCACTCTCTCTCTCTGTCTCTTTCCCTAGCTTGGCATAACTGGCCTGCAGTGCAGTTGAGCACGTACCGCCTCGAAAGTATCTGCTGGATGCACTCGTACTCAATATCAGTTACCCAGTTAACCCAGTCTCCCTCTCTCTCCCTCTCTCCTGCTCCCTAGTGCTATCTCGCTCTCTGGGGTGTCAATTGGCGCTGCATATATTTATTTTAATTGCACTTGGAGTGCGTCTTCTCGAGCCGATAAACAGCCAAGCCAAGTGGCAGCCCCAAGTCCAACTCGAATTCGAGTTCGAATTCATGTTCGATTGCTGACATTGACACTCGTTGAGGGGCACAGGGTGCACCTTGTTTTCGCTTGGCTAATTGGCCATTCAACGGTAGTTTACAGTGTTGCCAAATCATTGAAAATCACTTTGGTTTCAGGTTCGCACCTTGCTGCTTACTAAACGTATTGATTTCCGCTTGTTCAGCTAAGTGAAGCAAGAAATTTTGAGCATCGATTAGGCTGACTAATTAGATTATTTAAATATATATTACATTTTTTTGTCAGTGTTGTGTTACTTATTTAATATATAAATTAGTTTTGCCTTATGCAAGCTGTATAAATAATTTATGTGAGCTTTCAGTGGGCTGCAAGTGATTGTTTTCTCTGCAAATGTACTTTGTTTATTAATCCTGTCTGTTTGAACACGCAGATCTCTAGTATTATAAATACTAGGCACACAAAATTCGGCATAAAAGTTTCTGTATGTCGTAGGCTTATCATGATTATTTCAAATGCGAGCTGCAAAACTTAGCGTCTTCACAAATCAAAAATTATATTTCTTTATATGTTTTTCTAGCGTTGCAGGGCAGCTATATTATTTTGCTACAGCTTATAGTTAGCTTATTATACTGTATGCCTATGCTACAAATTTCAATCATAGTGTACCTTAAACATAGAACTTATATCTATCTATTCGCACTGTTTAAAGTCAAAATAAAATGCTTCGTTTCTCAAGCTTGACTCTCTTTAATCTTTTCTTCTTTCTTTTACCATTTTTAGCTGTCTAAAGTGCGAATCATTTGACAAGCTTTGGTTGATTTCTGCTTCATGCATTTTTCATGCCAAAATATCTCTAAACATTTGCGAGCTAAAAGCATTTTGTCTAGACTGCTCCCCTCTCCCTTTCTTTGAGTTACTCAGGCGTAGCTGCTGCTCTAGGTTCTGTCTTAGAAATCCCTGCCATACAGTTGGAGCCTACATAATTGATATTCATATGCGGTCTCTGCAGGCTGTGCATCTCGTTAGCATCGCCCGCTTGGTCGCCCTCTAGATGTGATGTGTGGTGTGTGTTACCTGCGCTTCTAAATAAGCACATAATCAGGCGACAAAATGCGCAGAGAGCCAAGGTATGGGCAGGGTAGCGGATCATCTGCTGACTATAGAGCCAGCTAGCTGGGCCAGCGCATGCATAAATAAATAAATAATTTGCAACAATTACCATAAGTTGCGCTGACATCTCCACTCGCTGTAAAAGCGAAGCCTCCGACTCAGTCGCAGTCTCAATTTCCAGTCTCGGCTCAGGGTGGGATGATGATGTTGCTCATGATGATGATGATGATGTCAGCTAGAGAGCTACCAGTCGATAAACATAAATAGCTGCCGCAAGCAGCAGCTGCAACACACTTTCCCTCTCTCCCTCCCTGCCCTTCCTGCTGCCACCTCGTTAAGTGTTTGGCTTTATGGCCAATGGAGGCGACAGACGCGTCTCAATTCCAGCTTGGAGTCGGCTTTAATTAGCGCTCGCCTCACAATTAAATAATATTTGCGCCAGGTCTGCTTCCCTGCCCGCACCGCTCTTTCTCTGCCTGCGTCTCTCTCCCTCACACTCCCTGTGATGCTGCCGACTTGTTAGCTCGCTGCCTGACAGTCTGCCAACAAGTTTTAATTACCAGAGACGGCAAGCGAAAAAAACGACGAAAAAATACCACAAAAATACAAGTAAAATACGTAAAAATACTGTGGAAAAAATGTGATCTGGCCGGGCAGTTAGTTTTTGATAGTCGCTGCCTCTTAACGACTCCTCTCGGACGCATGCAAAACACTAGTATTTTTATGGTATTTTATGGTCCGTGATTGTTATCCGCTTGTCGCGTTTAAAGCTTTCATTTAACTGCACTGCGAGAAAAAAGCAGCTGCATTTGCCACTGTGGCATTTTGTTTGATTTGTTGCTAATTTCAACGGCAGGCTTTTTTATATTTCGCTTTGTTTTCTGCTCTTTTATTGGGTCTATCAATAGGCAGACCCGCTTCGATTTACGAGCTTTGATTATGACAGGGCCTTCTGGGTGTTGATTGCCTATACCCTCCTTCTCTCTCACTCTCTCTCGCTTTCTGTCTAGCCGTGACATTTTGACATGCATTCTGTCAATAAAAACAGCAGCAGTTTGTCATTTGATTTGATTTTGATGAAGGTCGCCTCCATTAGCGTCCATAAAGTTACGGAAATTTTCAATCGAATTTGGCCTTCAGCAACCTCTCTTTCTCTGGCAGTAAAAATAGATCTTTAACTAAACTGAAATTTAAGCAGGGAATGTCAAATCAGATCTCTGTAATATTTCGTCTGCTGTTTAATTGCCTTAACCCATTTTGGCCAAGTTGTTTGCGCACTATCAACATGTTGGCCCGGCTCGAGATTTACTACACTGACATTTCATTTGCCCGAATCGCGCGGCACTTCACTGCGTTCCAATTGCATTTTATGACAGACCAAACTGACCTACTTAAAGTCGACCACACCCACTGTGCAGTCAACCCACAGTGCGCAGGCAGTGCGTCCTTCTCAATCGCATTATAAATTTAATGTGCGACCTTTTTGTGCGGCCTCAGCTCGACCGCAATTTCAATAGATTGCCAATTGGCCGAAGAAATGAGAGAGAGAGAGGGAAAGACAGAGAGAGAGAGAGAGAGGAAGGGGAGAAATCAGCGCTAAAGCGGGTAGCAAAAAGGACACTTGAAAGTGTCGTAAAATTTAACTAAAATGGGCATAAGCAGCTCAGTAAGGAGGGCGGGGGGCAAATGAGTGGCAGCTACAAGTGTAGAGAACTTTGAGATACTTGCCTTTAAGAAAAGCGCGCGCTGTGGGCACCCTGTGTGTGGCAGGGTTGTCGCATTTCACGCTTACTGCACGCACGTGCAAGTTCGGCGCGCATTTTCGCCAATATCCTGTGCCATTTCCTGCTTTTTTCTATATTCTTTCACTTTTTTTTGCTGCGCCTTTTATACGAAGGTCGCCTGTTTTTACCGACTTCATGGGAAAAATTCAGTGAGAAAATACAGTAAGAAAAGCTGCATAGCTGAGCACAACTTTTCAAAGAGTTCTGTGCACGCTTTTCTTCTTCTCGTTTGGCATTGAATAAAGCGTCTTCAACTCGAAGCAAAACATTGTAAATTGTTTTTCTTTGGCGCACACAACCGAAAAGGACGAACCCCCTCGACCAGCCACCCCCTCAGTATGTGTTCTGTTATTTTTGTTAAATTTTTCAGGGACTTGTCGTCTTGTTTTTCTCTCTCGATTCTTTTCGTTTGTCCCCAATGCTGGCCATGTACAGCACTTCAAAAGCAGCCTGGCATAGAAAACTTTTCTTGTTTTTTGAGTGTTGTTTCATTGGCTGGGCCACACTTTTTACAGCAGAACAACCTGTACACAGTGCTGCCCCCTCGCACACTGGGCTATCTATCGAATATTGATATAAGATGCTCTAAGTCTCGAGTCCTGCGCTGCGCTTGAGCGACTTTTGCTTGTGCAAATATTTTATTGACTATTATTTTGTTCGCTTAACCTTGCTACTTGGGTGGGGGAGGGCGAAGGTTTACGGCTTTTGGGGTATTTATTTTTATCTTTGCTCGCAATACATCGATGATTTTTATTTATTTTTAAAACGCGCTTAAAGCGAACGCGGCAATAAAACAGATGGTGTCGCAATTGAAAGACTTTAAAAATTTGTAAACAAGGAAACGCTGAAGAGCACCTGGAAAGAAAGTCTTTGAAAAAGTTAAAAATCGTTTTAAACTTAAAAAAGTTTTTATATATTCCAAAATGCAATGTTGTATATTCATTTAAATATATTTAAAACTAATATACCCGCTTAGAGCAACATATTCGGTTTCTCCCGATTAACCTTTCGATTTTCCCTATTCATCGATCAAAATGATCAACGCGATAATAAATTGACTAAATTGCCGCTAATTTTGAGCGTTGCCAATTTTTGCGCCTCGCATTGGATCGTGAATTGCGGCAATTAAAACATTTAGCACGCATTTTAATTCAAACACACTCAGACTCAGACTCACACTCACACTCGCATTCGCAATCTATCATCACGACTGTGAATATAATATTTAAAATGCTTTTTCCATATTTGATGCGTTGGGTTCCAGTCGGTCTGCTCTGCTCGCGCAACTAATTGACTCACTCTCTCTCTCAATCGCTGGCTCTCTCTTTGCCTCTCCCGCTCTCCCACTCTTGCTCTCTTTGTATCGCACATAATTGCCGCAAGGCTTTTTGAGGCGCTTCAAACGGCGCGAAACTAATGAAAAAATCATCATCAAAGAGTCAAAGAACGAGGCAATACAAATAATTAACAAAGTGCGGACTGTGCGGATTGTGGACTATATGTGTGTGTGTGGAACGTATGTGGAGTGTGAAGTTTGTATGAGTGTGCGTGTGTGAGTGAACTCCCTTTGGAAAATCATTGCGTTTTAAAGCCATTGCCACTAATTTTATTAGACTCTTGCTTGTTCCACTTTTCTTTTCTCTTTCTTCTGTTCGGCTCAAATGATTATTGCAAGACATAAAAACAAAAACAGCAACAACAACAGGCGCAGAAGATGCCCAGACAAGAAAAGAAGCACAGTGGGTGGGTTAGGGTTGTTTTGTTTTAGACACAGCTGGCTACAAACAGAGATGAAACCATCCTTGAAATCTATTCTCTGTCCTTGGGGTCGGACAATTGCAGTGAAGCGGCCAAATGGCGAAGAAAAGGGAAAGAAAAACAGACAGAACAGCAACAAGAACAGCAACTGATGCCGTCGTCCTTACATAATTGAATAACATCAAAACAAACGCTGAACACATCAACGGAGACAAGAAAAAAACGAGAAAACGAAAATGAAAATCAAAATATCTGTTAGATACAAGATAAATGCAATTTCAACTGAAATTACCAACTCAAATTGGCCCTCTAAAATTTCAATGTTATTGTTAAAAGTCCTGAGTGGAGTGTGAGAGAGAGAGAGAGAGTGAGGGGTTCCGATTTACGCCTCATCCCTATACAAGCGCTGTAATTAGTGGAAAATATTATCATTAGCATTGTTTGTTGTTGTTTTGTAATTATGCTACGAAAACATGCAAAACAATAAAAGTAAACAAAACAAATGCGCGAAAAGGGTTCGAATGTGGAGAATATCAGGTTTCTACACATATATCCGCGCCAAACAAAGGCAGTATCAAAACAAGCGCAATAATAACCAATGAATAAATAATAAATATTTAATTATTCTTCTATTTACATCTGGAACTTTGTCTGGTAAACAAAGTTAAAATAAACGGAATTTTTTCCAATGACTTTTAACGATGTAAGAATTGTTTGTATGAACTTTAGGTATTTTTTAAGGCATTTAAATAATCCGAAATTTTCTTATATATATGAACACCGTTTACACATAATAGCGCATATCTATACTTTTATTAAAAAATAAAATAAATAAAACCTTATGCATATCTCAGCCCGCATCTCTAATAAACCCCTTCTTTCAGTTTACACACACAGGGTATTTGTTGCCGTCAAATATAATCACTAAATCGCCTTTCAAGCGTCACTTGTCGTTAATTCGCTCGTCGCGGCGCTATCATTACCGTTACATTAAAATAATGAAAAGCTTTCACTTTAATGCGACAACACAAAATCCGCAGTCAGTCAAATGGCTGCAGTAACCACTGTGCACTCACACACAGCAACAACAACAAGGGCAGCGAAAAAGTAAATGCCGAAACTGTGAAATTGGAGTGGATTGCTGCAGCCCGCACAGCCAAACAGCCGCACACACGCACTCTCGCTCTCACTCACAAATACAGAGAGGGAGAGAGAGGCTCTCAAACATGGCTGCTGTAACTGCTCTAGTTACTGCAACTGTTGCTGTTTTTGTTGCTGCCCACTGCCAGTGCCACTGCTACTGCAGCGGCTTCTGCACGTAGGTTTCGCTGTGGCCATAAACAAGGACACGTACGCAATTAATTGCAGAATTATTACAAATTTCATTACATGCTAAAATATGCAAATTGTTGACGTTGGCGTCGGAATTCCCAAGCCTGCACGCTGGCTCGCTCTCCGGCTCTGCCTCTCTCTTCGTTGCCTCGCCCACTTCGCACTGCCGCTGTCCATGCAATTAAATGCATTTGCATACATAATAAATAAATAATGCAACAGCAGCGTCAGCGAATGCGGCAACACTGCGCTGCAACACCGAAAAAAAGTTAAATGTATATACACTCACACACACACACACACTGAACTGCCTTTTAATTATAATTTTAATGCGTTTATGAACATTAGAAATGCATGCGAAAATTGCTTGCTAAATGCAAAAGAGTGTGAAGAGAGCAAAGTGTTTGTGTGTGTGTGTGTGTGCAGTGAGCGCAGTGCACAGCGTGCCTATGAACTGATGAGAGAGTGTGCTAGCTGCAGGCACCTTTAAGGGCAGCTGGCTGCCTTAAGAGACATTAACAGCAGCAGAATAAATGGCAGCAACAACTGCACACGCACAGCTGCTGCTCTGCTCGCAGCCCGCTGCCCGCTGCCCGCTGCAACTGCTATTGAGTGGCCGCCCCTCGGCCGGGGGTTGCTTTGTCAGTTTCCATTTCCATTGCACAAACAACGAGGCAAAAGTCCATTACATCAAAAATATTGTTGTTGCTGCTTGTCTGCCTGCTGACTGGCATTGTTATTGTTGTAATTGCGACTGTTTGCCGTTGGCTTGTTCTCTCTCGCTCTCTTTGTTGTTGCTGTAGCATAAAAATTGCATGTCTACAAAATATTTGGGTTAAAATTTTGCACGCACACACACACACAAATATAAAAAATGTTTTATTTGCATGATTGCACACAAAACGGCAGTGGGAGCGAGCGGCGGGGGAGAGCCCAAAGTGAAGCATAGGCTCTCGTTGCCACTGCCTCTGCTGGCTCCGCTGCTGCTGCTGCCAGTTGAGTGTCAGTTGAGTGGCGTGTATGCTGCCAGCGGCGACAGCAGCAGCAGCAGCAACGGCATCGAGACTGCAATCGAATTGTTTATGTAATTGTTTCTGTTGTTATTTTCATTTTTCAGTTTTTTGTGTGTGTTATTTTCTTCCTTTTGTTGATTGTTTTGCAACAACAATAACACAAATAATAACAGCAAACAGCGAAAACGCACCTTGCGGTTTCTGTGGTCGCCGCGTGCCGCTGTTGCTGCCGACGCAGCCGCGACACCGGCAACTGCACGAGTGAATTGGACTGTGAGAGAGAACGACGCGCCGTCACATGTGAAGCAGAGCAGCGCAGTGTTATTTTTTTTGCTGTTACTTTATACCTTATGCATTATGACTGAATGGTTTAGAAATCGTTTCGGGACTGTGCGGCACTTTGTTGCAAGTTGTTTGACTGTAGTTTTTTTCGTAATAGGTCCCCAAAGAGATGTTATCAACAGAGCTGACGTGTTGACAGCTTCACTCAGCAAAAGTGGAACAAAGGAGAATGTGTCGCAGTGCACACTCTCATACATATTTGCACAAATATTGACTGACTGAGTGAAATACATAAGTAGAAAAGCAAACAGGAAATTCAGTACAGTTATCACCATGGCAATAAAATGTATTGTGTTGTACTTTGCATAGAAAACACGTATAGCTTGCTTTTTTGACACCTGCCATAAATGAAGAATTATTTTGCTTTGAATTCCGCCGCACATAAGCAATCAGAGTGCAAGAGAGTAACGTAAAGCTGCCAAAAACACATGCCAAAGCAAGAGTGTGTCACTTACTCTCTTTCTCTCTTTCAAACTGGCGTGTCAATTCTGTTCTCTTTGCTTTTGATCGCTGCAGCGCAGCCGCTGGTTAGATAAAGCGAGTTTGGCAGCAGTCGCACAGCGTCCTCGATAGTATAGTGGTTAGTATCCCCGCCTGTCACGCGGGAGACCGGGGTTCAATTCCCCGTCGGGGAGACTGTATAAAGTCATTTTTTTTTATTTTTTTTTTCTTTTTTCAGTATTTTTTTTAATTCCCCTCTTAAAGTTTTCAATATTTTATTGACTTTTCATATTTTACAAACGTGCTGTGGTCAAACTATTTCGAAAATTCAAAGCTTAGCCAATTGCCAATGCTAACGCATTCCCCGTGCGCATACCAGGCCGTACAAAAGCCACACCCACCCACACACACAGAAAGAGTGAAAAGTGCGTTTCAATTTATTCAAGCTTGAAAAAAAGCAGGCGTGGGAGGGAAGGGGGAAAAGGCAACCAAAAATCTGCGCAAAACCGCAAAACAATAGTCGGAATAGTTTGGGAAAAATCTATGCCAGTGCGCGCGCCATTGTTGTAAAGCCCTTGCCCAGCTGCCCCGACATCTCCCCCTACTCTCTTCTCTCTGCCGAGCCTAAGGCCTGTGACCAGTGGACCACAAAAATCACGTTATTTCAATTTTAATGCCAAACAATCGCCGGCTCTATCAATGGGTCTATCTGTAACTAACGTGGTATCTGTGTGCGTTGGGTATTCTTGAAATACTGGGCGGGGCTTTGGGGTAACGCCCACATGCGAAAATTGAAATAATCCCCAAGCCGTGTGTGCGTAATATCGCCAATTTATCACCAGGCGTTAGGCCCCTCCAAGTGTGGGCAGAAAGGGAGAGAGATAGAGAGAGAGAGAAAGAGCACTTCTGCTCTTTCTTTTTCACTTTCATTTCATTCGATTCCATTTCATTTGATTTCGGGACGCCTCTTCAGTTCCATTATCGGATGCGTGGTCTAATGAAGAATTATGTTCATAATTTTCAAATTTATCGTCGCGACCCTCTGACAGACGCGTAGTTTGATCATCGAGTCGATGATTATGATGATACTGTTGGGGATGATGATGATGCTGTAGGCGATGATGATGCAGGCTGTCGGAGCTGTCTAACACTTAAGTGTGTCAAAATGTTGTCGCTACGAAGCACCACACACGCATGTGTGGCATGCAGGCACCTCCAACCCCTCCCCACTTGTCCAGTGTCAGTTACAGAGCGAGATAGATAGAAACAGATAGTTAGATAGAGAGAGAGAAGAAGAGAGATGTGTGTATTTATATTTATGATGCGTCGAGTCAGTGCAGGCTCATTCCCCGCGTCCCTCTCCCTTTCCCACTCGGTTCACAGTTCAAAAAGTCATTTCAAGTTTCTTGTTTCTACAAATTTCAAGTGAAAGTTTTCTCGCATTTTCTTCGCTCTGTGTGTGTGTGTGTGCTATTAATTTTCACTTAGTTTAACTCGCAGCTGCGTATTTAGTTTCCATGTCAATCCTTTTGCCTTAAACCGAAACAGATGACAAAACATTTTCCGATTTTCCGATTTTCGTATTTCGTTTTTTTTCTTCCCCCAGTTTTTTGCTTCCCGTTCGACAGACTGGATTAAATTGGGAAATATTTTTAGCCTAGATTTAATTTACAGTCTCTGGTCGGGTCGATTTCGTCTCTCATCTTAAGTGCTCTAGAATTTATGGGACAGCATATTAAATTTATACGCTTTACTCTCTTCATTACAGAGTATACAACAATATAGCACGAATCGGGCGTAGAGTGAGTGTGGATTAGTTTGCCGAGTGGATACACATGTCATGGGTAAGTTAAGTGTTCGGGAAGATTAGGGAAGATGACCCAGAAGTCGAAAGATTAAGCCAGGGGGATCTTCTTTAATTTGTTTTGAAACTGAAAAGGGAACTCGCCAAAATTATTGCTCAAAGTTTAGCAAAACACACCGTAATTATTTCTAAAATTCCGCATGACTCATAGCGTTAATTAGAATCACACCTTGTAGTCGTTTCAAGGTCTTCGCTAATATGTATAATATTTTTAACAACAAAACAGGTTCTTAAATGCCAATTTCGTATAAGTACAGTCGAAATACAAGTAAGCAGGTGAGCTTGACTCTCATACACTCACTATCTAAATTATTGCTTAAAAGACTTATATGTTTCTTGTCAGATCATTAGAACATATACATTCATAGGGTTGCTCTAACTCGTTTAACTGACTGGAACTCGGGTGTGGTCGAATTCTAGTATAATCTTGTTGTGTGGTCGAATTCTAGTATAACCTTGTTGTAAGGGAAACAGTTACACATATATTCAACAAATTTGACAGCCCTAGCTGCAATAGTCTCTGAGATCTTGCTGTTCATACATACATACATATGGCTATAAAAACGGAATTTTAAGTGCAAATCAAGTATGTTTACCTTGTATGTTCGTAGATGCCTCCTTCTGCCTGTCACACATTTTCGACTGCTACAAACATATTATACCCCACTACCTTATGTGTACAGGGTATCAAGTCGTATTTTATTTAATGTTTTAAGCTGAGCTTAGACATTCAAATGCTGCGACGTAATATCAGCAAATTTTCTCAAAAATAAAACATAAAAACAATTTGCATAATGCGCTCAATTTGGAAATAATTGGAGGACAAGATTCGAGCGAAAAACAGTTGAAAACAGCTGAAAAATATTACAAAATTATGGCGAATTCAGCTGGCTGCAATTTGCGGGCGGGCGGAAATGCATTTACGAGTGCGATGTGCCGTAAATATCTTTGGGATACTTTTTGCATGGGGCTGCATCGCAGAGATACTTTTTTGCGTGCTGTCAATACCGCAGAGTGGCGAAAATTTGTTGTGGGGCGAGTGGGGCGTGACAAAATGTCCTTCAAGCGAGAGGAAAAAATGTGACGCTTTTTTTTTGGGCTGCTGGCGTGCGTTTTGGGCGCAACCCTACGCCTACACGCGCACAAACAATTTGCTAGGCTGCCCCCCGCACTCTCTGCCCCTGTCTCATGCCCCAGCCCAGGGTTGTCGCCTGTTTGTTATTTACCGACAACTTTATGGCCACATGTCGACGACGTCAACGACGACAAAAAATTGTCATCATAAACAACAAGAAAAGTGCAGAGAAAAACACACACACACACACACACACACACACACAAGAAAAATTGTTGCTTAAATTTGGTGCCTCGCTTTTTGCGCTTTTCCTCGCGCGTCTTTTGTTTTTCTTGTTGCTCGCACATGTGTGAAAAATAAGCAGACTTCGCTGCCCCCTGGGTAATGTGGGGGGCGTGGCAGAAAAGCGCCGCGGCGTCTATTTAATGAAGTGCCATACCCGGTCGTGCTGCCCCTGCCCGGGCCTGGCCTGGCCTTAGGCCTTTTGTCAATTGTTTTTGTTTGCCACACGATGACAGTGTGAATTTTCACATGACTCTGCTGCAGTTGCCCCACTGTTGTCTGCCTGCCCTGGCGTTTGCCTTGCATATAGAGCCGCCATTGAGTTGTTTATCCATGGGGCCATGGTACCATACGTATTGGCTCAAGGTGCCAAGATTTGTGGGAGGCTGCGAAACGGGGCTGACTACGGCATAAATAAGCTTCGTTTTCCTCGAGAAAACTTCAATTTAAATACAAAGTATACTGTATCTAGTCTCAGGTTGAAGCATACTTAAAAAGAAAGTTTTATAGAACGGTTTGAACTCGGTACTAGTCGAGAAATTTAAAATATTTGCCAAGGTTTGTTTTAAAATAATATAAAATCAAATATTAGGCAAGGTTTGTTTTAAAATTATATGAAGTCAAAAATAAGCCTGTTGTAAATGATTTTTTTCTTTTGTTGTCATCTGAAGGTACTAAACTTTGTTATATAGGTTTTTACTTAATAAAAATATTTACAAATAAAATAATATACCATACAAGTTATGCAAATTTAAGAGCACAAACAATTCCACATTAAAAGTCAAGAATTTCCATGGAAAATTCAATTTTAACATGCATAACAATGTGCAAAATAAGTACTAAAAGAAAACTGTAGTCAACAATCAACTAATTGTTTATCAATTACATATGCATATTACTATTATTAAAGAGAATTTTAAAAAAAATATTTATTCACATGCAAATGAACTATGCATACTAAGTAAGAGACTCAAATCGTAGTAACCATGTTATTTTCCCAGCAGCTGTATCAATATTGATTTTGTTTAGTATTTTTTCCAGTGTACCACATACTCACAGAAACATCTAAACTTTGGCAAAGCCACGACAGGCAATTTGTTTAGCGCACTCAAATATTTATTTTAATAATTTTTGTTGAAATTCTCAACATGTAATTGTCATTTTGTCAGGCAAACAATAGGCTCAACTGGCAGACCTCAAGACCCCCAAAGACCCCACCCCAGTGTTAAGCTCTCCATTGTGTTTGCCTTCGGCGTGTCTCGCGGGGCGCATAAATAACACGAAATTAGCAGGCAAAATAGAAATATGTCAAGTCGAGTCAGCGAAAATCGAGACACACCGAGAGAATAAATCTAGAAAACTTGTTCTGAACGGAGTCGCAAGAAACACCTGCGTAGATTTTGGTTCAAGTACTAAATCACCTGCCGCCTGGTAAAAGTTTATTTTTATCTAATTTGAATTTATGCGCGTAGATCTTTTGCGCTAGATCAGAGACATCTGAGAGAGGTCGAGCGGCAATGGCACCGAAACCGGTTTACGGCTTGTGATTTATGCCGAGCGCGCTTGAGAGAGAGAGAGATTGTCACTAGCGATATGGTTTATTGAAAATGATATATACCAGTTATCTGTGTACGTGATGTGTGCCCTGCCGGCCCTGAAGCAGTTGATCGAAGCCCCAAAAAACAACTCATTAGCCCCTTGTCGAACAGCAGCCCAGAAAGGTAATCTCGTTGGGTCTACACCTGTTTAAGGGGGCATCGGGTTCCATTTTTCTACGCATTCGATTGGCTTTCTCAGCTCAACACGAATGTGTTGAAAGATGATGTTTCGGATTAAAAGGGAAAATAATTATGATAAGCACAATTTGAGTTGCAGCTTATGACAAGCGGGGATTAACGGTAGGCGGCCTGGACAACCTATTTGAGGCACTTAAGAGCTAAATACCCGAGATTTAGAAAGGTGGATTGAAATGGAATGAAATCTATGGGATTATTGTGGGTTAAGCTAAGTAATGAATGTGCCAGATAAGCGAAAGTTACACTCTTTATGAAGGTTATCCAGTGGGAAGTTTTATTTATTTTTTTTTAATTTTCATTGCTAACATATGTTTATCAACGGATCTTCAATAAAATTGTATATAACATAGAAGTGTTAAAAAATAGTATACATAACAAAAATGAATGTTCTAGCTTTCAAATTATGCTCACTATTCGATTTTAAAGATTTTCTGGGGGCGTGGCAAAATTCTTAAAGATAAATACATAATACAAGTGTTGTTACATGTTTGTGGCTTTAGCTCTTAGGAACTCATAGATCTAGCCAGAAGTTAAGGTAAAAATTCCATTTAAAATATATAATACTGCTATAAATATAAATAAACCTAAACTAGTGGATTTTGAAACCTTTTCTTAACTATTTTTTACTCATTATTTGTTTAACCATGTTTTCTCAGACATAGTGAATACTAACCGAACTTTTTCATTGCCTGCTGAATTCTTTTACAAGAATCCCTTGGCATTTCCCCATAGACTCGGGCATATTATTCCAGTTTTGGCTAGGCACTCACTCACTCACTCACTCATTCAATCATTCACATTCAGTCAAGCGTTTCATTGATTTTGCGGAATCTCAGCTGCAGCAACGCTGAGGGGAGCTCATAAAACTACAAGATACAACATAATAATCAACAGTGAGTGAAGTAATTGGAGCTCCAGCAGAGATCCGACCGGGTACGGTAGTGTACAGAGTGGGGAGGGGGCAACAGATGTGGTACAAATCTCGAATAAAAAAGAAATTCATCTTCATAAAACGAACAAAACCGGCAGCGGCTGCTGTCGATGCATGGTCGAGACCAACTGCGAGATAGTTTACTTGCGATAATCACACACACACACAACAACCCGAAAAGCCCCACAGTGCTGCCCCTGCGCACACCTCTTCGCCCCGCTTTGCCCCACTCACAACACTTGAAAAACTGTTCGAATTTGATGTACTACTTACAAGTCGAGCGGCCGACTTCGATTTGCCTTCGCTTTTGCTTCCCTGTTTTCTTTTTTTTTTTTTTACTTTTTTCTTGGTTTTTTTGTCTTTATCTGCGCCTTCTCCCTCTCTCTTCAGGCGGCTTCTTTTGGTCGAGCTCGAAAATTACATATAATGCGATTCGTGTTTTATTCCCCTGTCGTTAGAGGCGTGAACCTGTTGAAATCTGTACGGAGAGAGACTTTCATAAGTCTGACATCCGTTCTGGAACCGTGGAGTTTCCAGTTTCGATTGTTTTTCTACCATAATTATTTGTTATTGCGCTTAGAACCTGTCGATTTGGATAAATATTACTAGCATAATGTTATTTTATTTGGGTTTCTGTCAGCTTGTCGACCTTAATCACATTTGAAAGTTGCACTTGGGTTTCACAACGCTTGCCCCACTGTGTGCGCCCGTGCTGGCTAATTGCCATATTAACCTATGGCCTCGCCACTGCAGATGATGATGATGATGATGAAGTAGATAACTGTAAGTGCTGCCTGCCTGCCTGCTTGAAGATTGAACTCTGCTCGACATATTCCCTGCTCTGCTCCGGCCAAGTGAAAGTAATTAGCCAGTGTTGCCTACGGGTGAAAGCTGAAGCTTTAATTGTATTTTCCTTGCCAGCTGAATAATCAATCATCCCAGCGCTAACCGCTCTCCCTGGCTAAGCTCTAGTACGTATTTCGGGTGTGTCTTTGGGTGGTACCGAGCGAAAGTGATGTTTGATACAGGACGGAGGAGGGGCCACCCCTTTTTGGGCTTTAAGAATATATTTTAATTAGATTGATGGTCTGCTTCGGTAGAGATTATAATCAACTCTTACGTGCAGCGAACTAGTTTGTAATGGATCGATCGATAGAGCTGTCTAAATCAATTACTATATAGATCTTGCATTTTCTTAAATTATAGTCTACGGCTTGAGCTTTGACAGCTTGCAAAGTTGCCGGGGGAGCTTAAAGCTTTTCTTTTTTGAAGATCCGTGATCGTTTCTCACGCTACGTTCTCCACTCTCAGCTTTCTGCATAAACCAAATAAGATAATAATCCCGCAGAATCGAGAACACATTCCAAAGCGTTTCAGCTTAAATTGTGCCATGATCAATGATCGACACACACACACACATGCGTGTAGGCTGTGCAACCGATCTGGATCAGCGCAATATATATTCCGGACGAAGAGGCAATATCAAGCAGCGCTGATTGTCATAATTAAGGATGTTGTATGTTGGCATGTTGCTCCAATCCACTCGAGGCACTTGCAAAACCAACAAGAGACAGCGAGAGGAAGAGACAGATTGATAGAGAGAGACGGGGGAATAACCGTAAGAACAAGTTTCAGACCAAGACAAAGTCGAGTCTGAAGCTTCCGGTGCCGATGCCGATGCCGATGCCGATGCCGATGCAGGTTTGCTGCCTCAGCAGTTTCAAGATCAGCCGCAACATCTCATAATTGCAGCTAAGCAAAATTATATACTACTGCGATCTGCTCAGAAAGATCTCCGGAGAGAGAGAGAGAGAGAGAGAGAGAGAGTGCCTGGTCTGCCACATATAACGCATGTGTCATACTCCTCCTCCTTCTTCGGGACCGGGGCGCAATTCCCACTCGACTCGCTGTCTGAGTAAATATGCCAGCGGTGCTGCAGATCGCCGGCTCAGCTGCGATCCACGACAATTACGCGACTTCAACTGCAACTGTATGGGTGAGTGTGGTATCTGTGTGTGCGTGTGTGTGTTGTGGCTTTGGCAATCTGTGGCCAACCGCTGGACGAGACCGCACTCCGCACTCGAGACAAATGTATATCATTCATCAAATTAAAAGTTCAACCGCGTTGCAGTTGCCTGCCTGTTGCCGTGAGGCAACACTTCAGCGAGGGCAGTATGAGAAATAAATATGTGATAAAGGGATTAGGGAGCAGTGGGTAGAGGGAGAAAAGGAATCATCTTGCAGCTTATGTGAGATAAAAGTAAATCTTAAATAAATTTGTATGTTATAGTAACGGGCAATTTTAATAGCACACTTTATACAAAAAATTAATTAAATGAAATATCTAATTAACAATTCTAGCAAGTTTTAAGAAAATTAAGAGCAATGTACTATATTCTAATCTAAGCTAAAATAGTTGTATAGTTGCGAGAATAACTTAAAACATCTTGAAGATTTGACAATGAATGACAAAACCATATCATATTATAATGTAAAAATATAAAATTGTTTTTTTTTAATTCCAAGAAATGTGTTTAAGAAGCACAATATGAAATCATATTGTGTGTATGGAATACTTTATATTTATTATTGGAAGATAAAAAATTTGCAGTAAATTTGAAGCATTCTAATATTAATAATTTAGGTATATTTATAGAAAATGTTACTATAGGTCAAGTAAACAATACTAAAATCAAGTCTGTTTTGACAGTAAATAATATTTAAAATTCAGCCTAAGTTTCAAAATAAAACAGTTTTCATCTGATACCTATACAAATATGCCAAAAGATTCAAAGACATTTTAATAATATGAATACACAACTTAACCCTCTTACTTCTGTCAACTCGCAAAGTAGCCCTCGCCAATGGCAGCCCAGCTGAACGGACCGCAAGTCAGGGCAACTGACAGTGCAACTGTTGCTGTAGTGTTTGTAGCTGCTGCTCTATTTTACAGCCGGTCTTTAGTTCGGGGTCTGGGTCTGCCAATCATTGCTGTCTGCCGCTGCTCATCTTGGCGTACGAGGAACGCGGCGCAAAGACTCCTCCATTCACTCAACTCATCAACTGAAGAGGCTTCCCATGCGCGCGCGATGCTCGATGCGATGCCCACTTGTTGTGCCCGCTGCCATTGCCACTGCCACTGCCACTGCCGGAGCACGCAGAGTCGGGGCCAAAATGCTTATTAAGAGGGGCTTTTCAACTTGACTGGCTTCCTGGGCCACTTTGTTAGTGTATAGGGCGAGCACATATATAGATTTATTAGTACGAACTTGTGGCCTTTTCTCTCCTATATGTTACATTGTCGGTTTTCTGTATTTTAAAATAGCATTTATAAGCTTAGAATGGCTTAAGATATTTTATTGGTTATTAGTTTGTTGCCAGAATTGATGTCTTCTGGCTGCCGTTGCTGCTCCTTGCCCAACTTGCAGAAATCAAAGTATCTAATGAGCTTAGCACGTGTTGGTCATCTATATTCCAACCCCAGTCGGCTGCTCCTACCTCGACTTGTGTCCTGGTTTGTTATCTGGCATCCGTTTGCCTTGTTCAGTGTTGCCTTAAGACTTTAATCTTTAATTGCTTTTTCGAGCTGCGTGTGTGTGTGTGAGTGTGACTTTGTTGGCGTTTGTATTTATGGTTCAAATACAGAGAATACAAGCACATAGAAAAGACGCCCTGGGGCGATACTTGTGGCTGGGTTCTGCTCTCTTAGCACTTTCCAAATGAAACAATATTTCACACAAAAAGCTCAGTATGTTTTCTCACTTCAAGTGTTTGTAGATTTTAATTTTATTTCTAAGAGGTAAGAATTCTTAAGAAAAATCAAAAAGCCGATAAAGTTAGTTATTGATTTAGAGCCTATATGTCTATTTAAGTTGGGTTTAGATGGAAAAGACTAAGCGGCTTTTCAAGCACATTGAAGCTTTGAACTTTTGTATTTTCATAAATAAATAAATATCTAATGATTTAATTGTAGATTTAATGCCTATATACAGTATCTATTAAGGCGGCTCGAAGCTGGAAAAGTTCTTTCAGCGGCTTTGCAAGCACATTAAAGCTTTCAAGCGTTGCAAATTTCATTGCGAATGAAAAGAATTGCGATTTATTGATGAAAGCGCATTCAAGCTTTAAAGCTTCGAGTTAGTTAGTTGATGCCTCGTCTATGTAGGCGACTTAAAGCAGGGAAAGCTTATTAGAAGCATGGGAAGCACCTGGCAGTTCTTAAGCTTTATGTTTTCTACTGCAAATCGAAACATTCGCAATTCCATGTGATATTTCTAAATTTGCGCAATGTCAAAATGTTTTTCTAATGCACACACACACACACACAGAGATAGACAGACACAAAATGAATGCACGAACGAGAAAGTTTCCAGAGTTGCCAACAATTTCCATTAGCAAATGCAACCCAGAACTGACCACAAAAAGCTGTTCCGAGTTGTGTTTCTGTAGCCTCTCCTTGCCTTGCAGTATTTTTACATTTTTTGCAGTACTCGCTCTACTAATTTCCTACCAATAATTTGCACTTAACGGGTTCGAGTTGGGGTTCAGCTTTGTATTTCAGTTACTTTCATAGAGAATTCCCTTTCATAAACAAATTTGGGGTGATTGGGGGAAAAGTTGTTTCTCTTTTTTTGTGTTTAGAAAATCCCCCAGAAGAGTACGAGCAGAGCAGGGCTGGAGGAGCGGCTGGAGTTGGCTTGAATTACGTGCGCTGCACAATAGTTCAATGGCAATGGATACCGCAAAAAGAGAGACCCAACCTGAGACCGAGACAGAGACAGAGACTGCGACCGGGACCGATACCGAGACCGAGACCGAGACAGGCATCCAACAGATACGCGCAGGCATGCTGAAATATTGCAGAAATACTGAGATACAACGGGCACGCGGTGAAAACCATGTTAAGTCAGCACACACAACGGTTTCTAGAGCATTGTTGTTGTTGCTGTTGTTTCTCTTTTTTTCTTTTCCTTTATTTATTTACAACTACACAAATAGTGGAGCACTACGAGCAGGAAAAGCACACACTGAAAATATTTCCCGTAGCGCTTACGGCTTTTTGGCCTGACACTACACATAAGTTATTATTTGCACTGGCAATAAGTAGGAGGCGGTTCAGCAACGAGGCCCCCGAGAGGGGAGTGGAGGGGTGTCTTGCAGTTCCTGCCAGGATGTACAGCTCCAGTTTGCCAGTCAATTGTGGCGCAGCCCCTCGCCAAGAGTCGTCGTTGTTGACTCGCTTTGACTCTAGGTCTCTCCTCGCTCCCAACTCACTTATCCCTCTCTCTCTCTCTCTCTGCCCCCTCAGTATATCTGTCGTTGCCTCTCTGTTTCTGTCGCCCGCCTTTCAATGCAACTTTCATGGGCCACCGCTTCAAGTTGGCGACGGTTGTTCGATTAGTTTCGGAAGTAAATCGGGGGGGAAGTCGTTTAACAAGCTCATAACATTTTATATGGTTCAAGAGTAGAGATAACTTTTAAGTTCTATTGCTGTTTTATTGCTAATCTTGTTCAGGAGGAAGTATAGAATCATCCCATCTAATTCGGTATGATTGGCAAGTTTATTGATAATACTAAGGGAAGAAAAGTTAAAGTTAAAGTCATTTTTAATTTAATGATTCTCTAGTTTTATTTTTTTTTTCAAGTATTAAAATAATAATATTATATATGTATATCGGTTAGTAATCCTAACATACAAATTTCCTCATATATACCTTTTAGTATATCAGTTAATAATGTTTTCTTTCAAATCACCTAATACTTTTCCCATTTATCAGCTTAAAAAGTGTACTTATACTAAACATTTAACTAAAAAAAATATATAATATTTATAATTTAACATAACATTATATTATTCAAATTTAATTGTGTTTCTTCAGGTATTATTACTTAGATATATCAAATATCAGTTAATAATCCATTCGAAAATTTGCTCACACTTTTCCCATTTATCAGCTTTAAAATTGCACTAAAACTAAACATTTAAACAACAAAATAATTTCATTTTTATGTGCTTCTATAAGCTAATTAGCTTATATATCATTTATTAGTTAATTATCGTATCTTGCTAATTTTCTTAAAGATTTTCCCATTTATTAGCTTAAAACTTAAGATCTCTGCCATACCAGTGCAGAACTCCTTGAACTCGTTTCGTGTTCGTGTTTTTTCTAGTTTCTTTCCTTGTGCAATTCCAGCCTGTCTTTTGTTTGGCACTCCTCCTCGGGTAAATAATGGTTAGTTTTTGATTTCAAACAATAATTCAATGGCAACTCGAAGGAGCTGCAAAAAGAGACAGATACAGTGTGGAGAGAGATAGAGAGAAAGGGGGCAGAGCCGGAGTAGAAGAGTGCCCGCTGCTCGCATCCATTCCTGGGCAGGCAGTCAATTTGGTGGCGCTTTGTTGACCATTTTTGGGCGGCCTGTGGTTCGCTGCGATGCGCTGTGACGCCTCCTCTTGTGGCGCACGTGTTGTAGCTGTTTTTGTTATTGTAGTTGTTGTTGTGGTTGTTGCCGTCGCTGTTGGCCATAAAAAGTAAGACAAGTTCCAGAGCGACGCGTTGCCAGGCTGTCGCCTCAGTCGCCTCTTGGTCGGGCCTGTCAGTTGTATCTGTTAGATACAATTACAGTTAGCCCGCCGAGATATCCAGTGTGACAGAGAGAGAGAGGCTGAGAGAGAGAGGGAGAGAGCTGCACATGGTGTCGACTCTGGCGGCACTTCTAGCTGCCTTTTGATGTCTGCTTGCCCCTCCGGCTCGAGTCTTAGTCATGTGCGGTCTGCAATTTCACTGTCTACCTCCCTTCTCACTCATCGCCCTCTCCCCCCCTCTCTTTCTCTTTCTCACTCTCTTAGCATATCCCATCTTATCTGATATAAATGCCTGTAAGCCAAGCTGAGCCGAGGCACATGAGGCAAGTCCGAGTCGCTTTTATTGTTTCAAATGCAAACTTTCTGCTTTGATTTGCTTATCGTGCTTAGCCCGTATCCATATCTCGATGTGTGTGTAGCTGCAGATACAGATACACGGATTCAGATACAGATACTGATACGTTGCTTGTGGTCATTTGTGGCGCACCTGAAGCGTGTGAATCATCAGCTACGTCGAGTATTTCAGAAAATTGCATAATTGCCCAGCTCAATGTGCAAATCAAGTGCATAATCACCCTGTGTGCATAATCACCCTGTGTGACTCACTCGTTTAGCTCTGCGGCTGAAGTTTTTAGCCTGGCAACATTAAGATGCAATGTCTTTTGAGTTTCCTATTCCTACACTACTTTTACTTATCTACTTGACAACCTTACTGATTACAAAGCAATCGAATCTATTACACAAATGTGCACAGGGTGCGCTGTTGTTTCCTTTGAAATTCTCTGTAAACTGCATATGCAGAATATTTCGCAAAAATGAAAGAGAAACAGAAACGAAACCGAGCACAACGAAAATAAACATCATTAAAAAGCAAAAGGTTGCAGTAACCAAAGGAATACTGGAAAATCGACAGAAAGAGAGAGAGAGAGAGAGCCTGAAATTGAAACCTTGAGAGGAACTTTGGTTTATTTTTCCTATGTATGGTACTTTGCTTATTTCTTAAATAAAGTTTCCGCATCTGAAACAATATTTATGTCATTTTCTTGTTGACACACAAAGCAAACACAGTAGGAATGTGCCTCAATTTCGTAGAAAACGTTGATATTTACATGGTGACATGGTAACTGGGAATGAATTGGAATTGAAACGAATCGAATTGAATTGAATCGAATCGAAACCTTGTTAATCGCCTTAAGGGCTGTAAATAATGCCAGTGGCAACTCTGTTCTTAACAAAAATCAATTGATTTCTTATTTATAAAGTGGGAATGTAAGAGAGAGAGAGGGAGTGGGAGAGTCGGTGAGAGTGGTGCAGAGACTGTACAGAAGTCAGTCTGGGTGGTAGGGCAGGCTAAGAGGCAGCACCTTCTAAGCACTACGCAAACAAGGTACGGGGAAAGCAACGAGATGAGCCTGAAGCCTCCTCCTCGCAAAGAAGTAAACAAACAAGACCATAAATAAATTATTTACATTGGGCCCAGGGCTGCAAACGAAGTACGTACGGGCCGACGAAACTACTAGGCAACTCTGGGAGGTGGCAAATATTTTCCTTGTTCTTCTGACTTCCTCTCTCTCTCTCTGCCCCTCTCGTGGATTTTTGCAAAATCAACAGAACTGAAATGACAAAAAGGCAGCTCGGCCAGCAAAAGCTGACAATGGCATAAGACTTAAGTCTCCGGCAACGGACGGGAACATTATCAAGGCAAACAGAGGCATAATGGACGCGCATAATGGAGGAGGGTCCAGGCAGAAAGAGAGAGAGAGAGAGCGAAAAAAGCCAGACTGAAATTGAACAACTAATAGAGGCAGCAAAAAAACGCTAAATCCCTCAGAAAGGAGCAGGCAATGTGTGTGGTCGGTCTCTCTGGCAGCGAAATTAAATGAGGCGAGGAAACGACCGCAAAGCTCTAGCAGGGAGGGTACAGGAATAGGCCCAATAGGGCTGGCTCATTGTGATAATAAATAAATAAATAGCCGCAACGGTGCCGCTTTCCTAGCATCGATTTGGCTTTCGCGATGCGAAAAAAATAGAGAGCGAGAGAGTGACAGGAAAATCTCTCGAAGACCGCTATAAATACATCAGAGGGGCGTGGCATCCAGACAGGGCTTAAAGCTAATGATTTGCATGAATTCGCGATTCTAAATCACAATTAATCGCCAAAGGAAATGAGCAATTTTCTGAACCGTTTAAAGCGAACGAAAAACACAAATAGTGTCCCATAAATTGCAGTTTATTCTTCCTGAATTTTTTGTGTACAGTGTCTACACACTTATCATATTCAAATTTATCGTTTAATTTACTCTTCCGATTATTTATAATTTGCAAAAATGGCTTTGCACTTTTGCCTCGACAGTGAGTTAATATTTTCGAAATACCATAATTAAAAACTGCATTAATAATCGTCTTTCAAAAGCAACCTATTCCGGCAGCAAATGAGCAAAAAATAAAGAAAAAACTGTTGAAACCTGTCGCATTCAAGTTAAATCGAAAACATTTGTCACTGCCACAGCGAATTCATGGGAAACGCATATCAGTAAAAACGTTCGAGCTCAATCTATCTGAATATTATAATATTTTTGTGTCTACCAGCACATTATCTCATCGTTGTCACTGTAGTTGTCTCTGTCGACCGACTCGCTCAATGCGCATCGACACTCAATTAACCTTTATAATAAATGCTTGAAAAAAAGCAACAAATATTTTCGATAATGAAATAAACATATACTAGACAAAGTCGCGTGTGAGAAATACCCTGTAAATAACACGTATACAGTCTAGGGGTGCATAAATATCATATTATGAAAAAGTATCTATATAATTTATATTTCTGAAATGCATACAAGACTATCTGTAGCAGATAATGATATCATTTTAATAATATTTTATAATTTCATTAAATTTTATCAAGTTATTTATGGTTTTGTGTATTTTTAGCTTTTCACAAATGACTATAAGATATATGTTATTAAGATTTTTTTGAAGTCAGTTGTTTTTTTTTATATTTTTCAAACATTTTCGTAGGGTATTTTTCAGTTAAACATTACTAACATATTCTCTTATCGCCAGAAATACCCCGAATTAGGTATTTACAGAAAAATATATTTACAGTATTTGTATATTTATGTTTTCTATACATATATTTCCTACTGATTATTACGCTAAACGTTATGTGCATTTTTTTCCGCTCTCATTTTGCATTTTAAATTTATTATTTCATTTGAAAATTCGAAAAAAAAATGCATACGATTTATTTGGTCACGATTTTGTTTAAGTTTCTCTCTCATGTGTGTGTGTTTACCATTTAATGATTAAGTATGCAAATCGTTGGGTGTTTAAAATGTTGTACAACTTAAATATGCAGAAAAACAAAAGTGAAAAAAAGAAAAACGAACTAGTTCGGGCAGCGAACAGTTTATAAAATTAACCAAATTTTTGCATAAGTCTGGCTTAAGTGACTGAATGACTTTGTTGCCTTGTTTTAGACGGATTAGTTGGCCATAGTAAATGAGAGCGTGACCCGCACTCCCGTCCCTTGTCTCCACCAGTGACCTGACCCTAATGAGCAGCTGCACGGTCGACCACGGCCAGTGTGACCCCCGCAAAAAGTCGAACGGGTTGAAATTTCCAAATGCAGTTGGCAACAGGCGGCAACGTTGACAAATTTCAAAGTTCCGACTCGTATGATGTCATTAGTTGTCCGGCTACGCCTCTCCCGCCCCTCACAGCATTTCGTATGCATTGACCCAATTTGTTTATTTATTGAAATTGCTTTTTAGTTCAATAATAAAGTGCGAGCGAGACGGCGAATCGTATTGTTGTGCTTTGCTGGTTTAGATTTTTGTCTGCTTTTCCTGCATTTCTGCCTCAATTATTATTTAATTTCACTTGCAATTTATGGGGCAGTTCAATTTGTCACTGTGTACTCTGCCACTGTCACTGATTGGGGAATTTTCTATATGGTATAAATGTGTGTGATATAATTGTTCAGGTCACAGCCTTGTCCGGCATTGATTTCCTTTTGTATTCTCATTGTTCTCGTTGGTTCCATTTAAGCTATAAGGGACACACGCAATCTGGAGACATAATACTATCCATATTTAATGATATTTTGACTCTATTCAAATTGAGGCCACACCTCGAGCACATTTGCCACAATCGAAAGTGTGTGTAAATTATAGATCAACTGTGATTAGAGAATATTTTATGCAATAATTAATTGGATTCGTGCATCTAAAGAAATTTGAGGAGAATGTTATAGGATTGTGTAAGTTGTTTTTTACAATATTTATTGAGTGCAAATTTAGTTTCCTGTTTCTTTTTATTGGATTTAATGGTAACTTTAAAATAGGCAAATAATTGAAAACTTGTATTATAATAAAATAATATTAAATATGCTTTTGATGCCAATTAGACTTTTATTTAAGCTGATTAGTTTGTAATGAAATGTATTCCATGCATTTATATTAATTTTAATTATTTCAGAGCACTAGAACAGAGGACTTTGTAATTGTCATAATTAATCCTAATGAGATAAATGCATTAAATATGACTAAACTGAGCTACTTATTGTATATTAAGATAAACATATCAGAGTATAACGAAAAAATAACCGACTTCTTCTTCAAGGCTGCAAAAGTATCTACCGTCAGTTTCCCACACCACACACTCTACACAAATCAGTATAAATTACCTACGGCTTGGAAATTTATGCACGCACTTTGTGAACTTAAAAACGTTTACACTGCGTGTGTCTGAGTGCCCGCGTGCGCCTCACTCCCTCCTCACTCGCCTCACTCAACCCTCGCTCCGGTCCTGGGCTGCGCCTATGCATGGGCACACTCACAATTTGTTGTGCGTATTCCCCAAGTTTGTTTACATTTTCGATGGTTTCTTGTAATTGCTCAGTGTAATTTATGCGACCAGCGAGGCAAAGTCAATGTCGACGTGCCAGAGAGAGACAGCAGAAGAGAGAGGGAGAATAACTTACTAGTCCAAGTGCAAACAGACAACGCTGGCGACAGACACGAAAAACCGTTTATCTGCGCAAATGTATCTCAAGGCAGTAATTACAATTTATTGTTGGTAATTATGTAATTTCGTGCGGGGCGACAGATACGCACAGTTAGATTCGAGACAGGCCACCAGGGGAAGTGATGAAGGGGGTGGGGAGGGGCACTGCGACATAGTAAGTGCGTGCTTGCTTGCTCCATAAGCTTACAGATGCGTGCCTAGGTCAGTGTTGGTAACCTTTTTCCCCCATGCAGATGAGTTTCCACGTGCATTGGCAGCTGCTTGTGCTGCAAATTGAAAGAGTCTCAAGCAAGGCACCTGCAGAGAGCAGGGGAAGGGAGCAGCAGCAGCAGGAGGGTGCACAAGCCAGCGGCAACTCAGCTTGACTCCTCTTCTTCGCCAGATTTGCCACTTAAGGCTGCTAAGCTGCTCGTCTTGTTTGGCTTTCCTTTTTTTGCAGCTTTAAGCCGTTCGATTGGCTGGCTTCCAGTTCCATTGGCATCTTCCCATCACGCTAACAATCTCGTCATTTCCTGTCCACACTTTGTGACTTACTTCACTGCGTAATACACGCATTTCCGGTCACAGAACGACGGCTTCTGCTCTAATGAGCGTGGATTGAGTCATTGCAAAAATGGCTAAACTAACTATCCGGAAAAGTGATGTGTACATACCACCTACACTCACACACATACCCAGCAGTTCCCAATTAAATTCAGATTAGTTGCGCATTCTCCCATACTGAAAAAACCGCTAAAAAAAGAGCTATTTGCCACTCAAACAATTTCCTGCTAAAAAATTGAAAATTAAATTTTAATTTCAATTTAAAAAAAAATTCACAAGCAGTAGCATCATTCACATCCACATCGGGAGCATTAGTTGGCACATATTCAAATCAGCTTGAAAGCTACAGTCGAGGAAGCGCGACTGTGACATACCCGCTACACAACTTATTTCTTTCATAACTTCTATGTTTATTGTGAGATTAAAATCAAATTTACAGAAATCATTTGTGAGCAAAAGCAAGCCTGCTTTAAAACAGCGCAAGTAAATCGTTATGTGTTATTTACAGCGGCTGTAAGGAGCGTGGCCCAATTATAAAATTAGCTGAGCTTAGGTGCTATAATGTGACATATAGTCAACAAATTTGATAGCGCTAACTCATCTTGTCTCTTAGATATAGAAGTTCATACAGACACAGATGGCTATATTGACATAAAGCTATAAGACCCTGCTACCTCACGGCTAACGGGTGTAAATATCATTTAAATAAAAACAGTCAAGTGCGCAAATAGCAGGAAATACGTTGGGCTAACTGTATAGAGCGGGAATTAAAGGGAGGAAAAGAGTGAAAAAGTGAGGAAAACAAACATCTGAAAACTGGAAATCATCGTCGACCATTGTGAAACCTGGCGAAGCTGCTGCATCATTAACATACATTTGAAAACGCAAATTCCTGTGCAGCAATGACTCGAGCGCATGCTTCCACAGTCCCTGCCCCGGCCACGCCTCGTCCCCCCTACCCTTCCCCCCGCTCAATGGGTGATAATGTGGTGTGCGAGGCCGCCACATGAAAATTTGTAAGTATGTTAGACTTGTCACTTGCACACTTCATGCCCATATTTGTCACATTTGCGCCATGTTGTCCCAGTCGGAGTCGTAGTCGGACTCGGAGCTGAGGCTGGAGTCGAAGTGGCCCGCGGCGCAGCGTCCGGCGCGTCGTCCTACATGGGTTCCTCCTAGTCCTTGTCCCGTTGTGAGCCCGTTGTCGTTGTCGTTTCGTTGCCGTGGTTGTTGCTCGTTAGTTGCGCATCTGATTTGCCCAACTAGCGACGACAACGACATGGAAATTCGTTCGCTCGGCGAGCTCTGTGCGCGCATACCCTGTGTGTAATAATAGCTGGGGAATATAAGTCGTGCAGCTGTTTAGATATATGCTTTACTTTGTGTATATATTTCAAATACCAAGTAAAAACTCTTATCGCTCACTACAGCCTGTACTTTACAGGGTATATGCTAGTCGGCCATTTGCGCGCTTGCCCGCTGACTTGTTTTATTGTTTCGCCTGCTGCTGCTGTTGCGGTTGCCGCTGCCGTTGGCCATATTTGTATGAATAAATGCGTATTTAAGCACATACTTACAACACTTGCCATGTACATATGAAACAGACCCGCGCCCAGTCAGACCCACAACCAGTCCCGGACTCAGTCTGCGGCCCAGTGCCCGTCGCTCCCTGCAAACGTTTTGCATTTCCCTTTGCGCTTTTCCATTTCCACACTGCTTCGGCTGTGGTTTTTGTCGTTGTCACCATTCGCTTTATGCCTTCAACCTTCTGCATTCTGATCTATGCTCTTTGCGCATTTTCTGTTGGTTTTTTCCCATTTATCTCACTGTTTTTTTTACGTTAAATATAGTTAACAAAATTCAACTGCCAGAAATTTTGTATTAATTATGCACGACTTTAACGCATAATTTAAGCGCACAAAACGCACTTGCTGCAATTAACTGCAGAATAGTGCGCAAAAACTCGCAATTAGTCAAGTTTGTTCATATGCGAAATCGGGTTGGAAATATGTTTTTATTTCAATTAATCGATATGTGCGCTGACAAGTTGGAAAATAATTTAGCTATACGAGTATTGTTGCTTTATGGAGTTATATTAATACTTTATATAATTTATAATAATTTAAATAATAACACAAAAATTAAGGAAATCAGTAAAAATATGTTTTTATTTCCACAACTTGGAGAATATTTTAGCTATATTTTTGGCTTATGAATATATATGAATATAAACGATATAGTCTATACAATTTATAATAACCAAAAAAAAATATTTTTTATTCGAAAGTTTTCTGTTGAAAGAATGATTCATTTAATTTATATATAGTGTGTTATATATTATAACACTACTGCAAATATAATTTGTTGTTTTGTTAAAAAAAATTCTACGACTTTATTAAGCCTCAAGTGTTAAGCTTATTTTAGATCCCTGAACTAAAAAAAACTCAGGCAATTAAAAAAGATATTTTCCAATATATCGATACAAACCCGTAACAATAATCGAAATACCCTTTATAATACCCTAGACCGGACCTAAGACAATGCACAATGCAACCATAATGGGATCCATTCAATTCAAGCATTAAAACATTAACATAAATAATTAAAAAATATGTCGCTAGCAGGGAAAGAGTGCAAATAAAAAAGGCGATGAATGCATATTTTAAGCTGATCATAAATTGTTGGCACCAAACTGTGACATTATTAACAATTTACTACACTGTGCAGCTGCAATTTGTTGTTGTTTGCTTTAATTATTTATTTATGCAGCGCATTCTTTTCATTGCAGGCCACAGCAACAACAACAAGAACAAGAGGAATAGTGAATAATATGTGTATATAAATACAATATGTTTGACAACAAAGTTCCGGCGAAATTAACAAAATAAATGTTTAAAAAAGCACATAAAAACAAACAGACAAACAAGTCGACAAAGAGAGAGATAGAGAGAGACGCATTTTGAATTGTTAATGATATTGACAGAAATTTGTGCTAAATGTTGATGACGTCGACGTCGCTGCCGATGCAGCTGCTGTCAGCTTCGCTTGTGTCACAGTGCTGAAAAGTCAATTAAAGGTAATCAAATCGTAACCAGTAACAATAATTATAAATACACTTACATATCTATTTAATTCGTATTTAAGTCTGTTCGCCTGTCAACAATTTCAAGCGCTGTTTTTAACGCCTTCAATTGGTAATTTGCGCGCGTTTTTAGCCTTAGGGGCGTGGCAAATATTTTATTCTCAAGCTAAGCTGTTGCATATTTTCAATATTTTACTTAATTAAGCAGTTTTATGCTAATTTAGATTTGAATAACTTCGGAATTTGCATTGATTTGTCATTGAATTTCATTTTCTGTACGTTTCTTTTTCCCAGAACTATTCGCAGTATTTATTTATATTTATTGTAGTGCTGTCAGACTATCAATCTTTCAGCAATTCCAGCTAATTTATATATAGAATAATTGTGTTTATTATTCTTCGAAAATGCTGGCCTTCTTTCGCCTTATGTTGAGTTTAATAAAAATATATATTATTCTCTAAAATTTCTAGAATTTTATTGGTATTTTATTAAGCTATTTAAAGTTCCTCAAGAGATTTACGATTTTTGTATTGTAAATTTAAACACCCTGTGTTTTCTTTAATCTATTTGAACTTATCTGCTTTTATACTGCCTTATCGACTGTTTTATCAACCTCTTGAATCTGCCGAAGACTGTTAACTAACTAACTAACTAACTGTTAACAGTCTTCGTCTGCTTTGAGAAATTTTCATTCTCAATTAACCCATTTGTTATTCTGCTAAATTTCATGTTCATGTTCCTAAGAAAATTTGCGTGTTTTATATTGATTTGACCCGTAGAAAATGTTAAAAATGCAACTAAATACCCAGCGTTTTCTTATGTTAATTTTTACTGCTTTATTAAGCTCTTTGCGATGCTTTAAGCACGTCTCAACCGCAATCGCGCGTTGAAGAATTTGATGCGTTTTTTTGCGCTGCACGCGATTTGGGCGCGTTTTGGCTTCCGCATAGCCAACGTGAGCGGACATTGGCCCCGCTCGGTCTGCTGCAAATTGCGTGACAATTATAACAGCTGTCGCTGTCTTCGCAACGCCTTTCTACGCGCTTCTCGGCGTTCGATGAGCCTGTGCAGCCAGTCTGACGCGGCGTAACTTAATTAATGCGTGGGAGAGAGAGCGAGAGAGAGAAAGAGAGGGGCAACAACTTAGCCTCGACTTGCTTCATTTATTTAATTACTTCGTGTTCAATTGATGCAACACACTCGTAGTGCATAAATCAATTGAATTGGGGGGACATTGCCGGCCCCTTTCGATTGCCCCGCAAATAATCTATCTCTCTCTTTCTCTAACTGCACAACTCGCATGCAGAATCGACCACATCGTTCATTCATTCGTGCACTCAGTCGCTCAGGCACTCATTCATTCACTTAAGCACTCGTACATCTGTTCAGTTCTGTTCAGCTCGGTTCGTTTATCAATTATGGTTCGGTATGCGGCACTTGAGAGTCCCAGCCCGGCGACGTTTTCCTCGGCACAGTTGACCGACTTCGACTTGAAGTTGTTGCTTGTTTGTTTGATTTTCATTAAGTCTGCTCCCTGGAGCCACTGCTGCCTTCTCTGCCTTCCCCCAGCTGTGCAACTTGCAACTGGCAACTTGCAGCAGCAATTACGAGCGTCATTAGGCAAGCGACCATCGGGTTACACTGTAAACCTTTTGTGTGATTTATATTACTTGCTTCCATCGAGCATCTTTAAGTCAGTAAACCTTTTCAATTGAGTCGCACCGCAGCTGCAACATTAACAACTCGCAATTATGTATGGATTCGTCTTTTGTCTACTTGCTCTTTGGTCTTTGCCCGCTCTGCCTGACTGTCTCTTCCGTCTGCTCCCTGACCCCAAATAGCACGCGGCACGTAGCGCCAACGTTGCCGGAGAGACGCAGCTAAAGGATACTATGGTATATTCTCTCGGTTTGGCACAAGAAATATTGTTTGCAACTCTGGGGAGTACGGGAAGGCAGGGTATTGGCGAAAGGAAACGACTTTTTTGGCAGCACAAAAAGTTACGGCAAAAAGTTTGTGGAAAAATTGTTAAATAAACAGAGAATACGTTGAAGGAATACATGCTTTCTCATTGTGTCTTTAAGTTTTTCTTTAAGGGACTCTCTTATAACTAATTTTGAATTATGGTATAATTTATAAATTGAATTATATAATAAAAATTTAAGTGCTGTCTAAGTTTCTTGAGAGCTTAAGGACTTTATTTCGATTGGAAACTTTGGAATACCTTAAACCAATTTCGTATGGTCTAAATTCAATAAAATATATCATTGTATTAATGCAATTTAAACTTAAACTTATGATATAGAATTTTAACTTATTGTATCATAGCATATCATATACGAGTAGTATCATATCATTGAATATTTTATCATATCATATAATTTGACATTATATATTATAAAATATTACACAATAAAATGTTAAGCGTTTTTTAAATTTTAAATTATATCGTATATGTTACATCACAACCTATCATTTTTCAATCTTATTTATATTTCTTTATTAATTTATTTTTTTTATTTATTTATTAGCTTGTTTACTTATTTATTTATTTGATATTTTTTTTTATGTATTTACTTATTTATTCATTTTTTTATAATATTTATATTTATTTCATATATCTTCTTATGAATGTCAAATGCAGGTTTCAAATTCTGAAATTTATATACCAATTGCAGCTGTAAGTTTCTCCCTGACTTATGCATAAACTATTTGTACACATAAAGACCTTCGTATATTAATCATATGGACGTCTCGTCTTTTGTTCTCAAGTACTCATAATTAAATTAATTAAATTCCTGCGCTTCAATAAAAATCTTATTAAGTTTCCTCGGGCCTATAGGCGCAGCATCATACAATGTAGAATGCCTTGAGGAATGGACAAACTGGTGACGGGGCGGGGGAAAAGTATCTTACAAAGCTTACTTATTCACACATTGGGCATCCGCTGGGCTCGCAGACAGAGCTGGTGACTGTAGCCGGAGCTGGAGCCGGGCAAATGCCTTTCCTGTCCATAAAGTTTTTTTTTACTTATTTCATAAAAAAGTCCTGTAAAAAGCGGCGCCTGAGTCGGCCTTGCTCGTCCTTTTTTGTGCGCCATGTGGTGCAAGAGGGGAGAAGCGGGGATGCGGGGGAGAAGTGTTTGCTGCGCTTTGGTTTTGTTGTACTGCGAGTTGCTGTTGCTGTTGTTGTTGTCGCTGCTGTTGCACATATTGCTGCTGCATTCTTCGCATAAATTTTACCATCGCACTTAACTCATGTCGAGCTACCGACGGCGCAGTCTTTAAATGAGTCTCTCTCTCTCTCCCCCATTCGCTCCCTGCGTCTTTTCTGTCTCTACATAAAGAATGGCGCTGTTTAAAGCAAAAACCTCGACTATACCCGATCTCTGGTGCCCGCAGGCTACCCCCTTCAGCAGCGAGTTCCCCGAATTCCCGGACACGCTCGCACACATGTGACGCTGCTGCTGCTGCTTTCCCTCATGTTAAATTCAGCGGTTCCTTTTGTCGGGAGGGGGGTGCAGCAGGGGGGCATAGTAGAGGGGAGGGCAGTGGGTAGCCTTCCCTGCTGTAGGCAAAAGTTTTGCACAATGCAACGCGCTGGAAATTTAAAAGCAAATGCAAACAATATGGAGCATTTTAATGCACAGTGGTACGAGTCGCAGGCAATGCACTAATGAAATTTAAATTTATTGAGAACTTCTCGAGAAAGAAAACTCAAAACTTTTGCGAGATTTGTTTGGGCAATCTCCATGCAAATAATTAACGCAGACTTCGTAGGAGAAAGTTTGATAAAGCTATAACAATTTCTTATAAATACATAAGAAATTCTTAAATATAAAAACTGCAGCTTTTATTTGATAAAAATCCATATCATATAATTTATGAATATTACACAATTTCAGTTGTCTATATTTATAGAATTAAAGTGAAATCTTTTCGTTTAATCAATTTTCCTTTAAAAAGTTTTAAGCGTTTAAGTTTCCTCATAATATTAACAATAATTGTTTATTTGCATCATAATAGTTTTGGAAAGTTGAATAATTATTAGACCTTTATATAGGTGCTTGTTCTCGAACTATGATAATCTATTTGGTTAAGTTTTAGGTGTTTCTAGCCAATGGTATAGTGTGTGCAAGGTTTAGAACAACAAAACTCTCTTAGAGTTTTATGTTTTTTTTTATACATTGAAACTCATTCATTTTTTAACTAACTATCAAGAACTGAAATTTCCGCGAATATTATTCTAAATAATGTTCATATTACGTAATTATATTAATATTTATTTAATTAAATTGAAGCAAGTAAAGCATACATAGTTCCATAGGTGTTGCTTACTTCCCTTAGTTTCTTCCAAGTTGTTTCTCTGTCTTTCTCTTTCCAAATACTTGCAGCTTAAAGCTCTTACAGTTTCGAGTGATTCCCTTATCATTGATCAAACGGAACATGGTTAAAGCTGTCTTTGCCCTAAGCTGCTTTCGCCGCTCGTCGCTTTTAATTCGCCGTCTTCGCCGCCAATTGAACTTTATTGTTTGCCGCTCAGCTCTGAGCCGCTCAGTTTAGACACTGTACGCACGCGTGAAGTTCCGAGGAGGGAGAGGGCGAGTGCAAGGGGCAACTAAATCACCGCAAACTGTGCAACTAAATTTCAAGCGCACTAAATTTCTCGCACGCCGAGTCCGACCCCGACCAGGGCTCCCACTCCGGACCCGACTCCGACTCCAGCTCTACTCAGTCCCTACACCGGCGTGGGGCATGTGGCAAGCTTCCGAGTGCAACAATAATGCTGCAGCTGCCCGGCCAGATTCTTGTCTACCTTTTGCAGTTGTTGTTGCCTTTTCTAGCAGTGCAATTTTCGCCATTTTGCGGAGCACTTTGCGCCCGCCGCGATTTCCGAAGATTTATGGGGCTCGACATGGCCGCGGTCAACGGTAGCCGGGCGCTACTTAGTAGGTAGACTCCCTTCACTTTCTCTCTCTCTCTCTCTCACTCTCTCTCTCTCTGTTGACTCCTTCTCACTCTTCGCTAGCTGCAGTTGCCTTGGCTTGCTGCTGCTTTCGCGTGTCGAGTCAGCAACAAACGCAGCGCTGTCTAATGCCTGTCAGCATTGTGTCGCACAGGCAACCCTAAAACGCTCTGGCTCTGGCTGCAACTAGCGGTAAATCCTTTACGCGCTTTTAAGTCCGCTGCCCGCTCTCCTTTCCATTTAATTTTCATGCTTTTCCGCGCTTTTCCTACTTAATGTTTAATTTAAACACAAATCGGATCTGCTCGCAGATTTTTTCCCTTTTTTTCTTTGCGTCCGATAAGCAGTGGAAATGTTGGCAAAAGTTGGCAAAAGTTTTGCAAAAAAAATAGAAAAAGAAAAGGCAATCGGCAAAGGGAAATTTAATTTGCCAGGCTTATGCTGCAATTTTTCCACTTAAACACAGTTTTCCTCTTCTTTTTTATCGTAGGTGCTTAACTGTTTGGTAACTGTTAGGTAACATTTCCTAATATTATTGGATATACTTTTCGTTCGAAAATAAGCCTATAGCAGATATAGATTTATTTATCAACTAGACACTTTATAACTAGAAGAAAAATGGATATACCCATATAACTATAATGTCTAGTTATTTTATGATCCCAAACAGCGCGTAAAATTTAAGGATAAATATATATGCACATATATAATATGCTGCTTTCAGTACCTACTCAAAAACACAAACCTAACCTTAAATTTTAAGATTTATTTGCCTGCTATCTTGCTGCTCCACTCTTTTTTCATCTTTTCCCCTAACTCGGCTTCTTCCCATTTGTTCCACATTATCCTCAGCATTGGCTTATCTCCCAAATTTATAGTTTCACTTTAAGCTGCTGCTGCTGCTGTAGGGTTGCCATACAGGGTTAAATATTGTAATAAAAATTTGGTTGCTACTCTGCTCGCCTTAATTTTCAAGTCGGTTGCTCTAAACGATGCCAGAGCCATATTATGCCATGGCAAATCTGCAGTCGGGCAAGGTTTATGTTCGACATGCTCTTACGACGCCATATGCACGTTTATCAAATCCGTGGGGTGGTCGGCAGCTTCGCAGCTCTAGTTTTCCGTTGGCCATATAAATTTGTTTAAGACATATAGCAAGGATCAATAGCTGCGATTTATTGTCTGCCACACATAACTTTGCGTTGGCTTTAAACAGCGCTGGCAAGGTCGTCCTGCGTTCGCCTCGTCTTACCTACTTTCGCCCTGTCGCCGTTTTATGGGCATGAGGCCAAGACCAAAAAAACCAAAAAAGAAAGAGCTAAGAACATTTTTGGAACTAAAAATGGCGGCGACGTCGTCTGGCCCAGCCCACAGTTCCTCGTCCGGGCGTGGAGACTTCTACGTATTCTCCGAATGGCGTCTGCTTGCGGTCGTTTATATGTAAAATATTTGGCTTACTTTATGACTGCTTTGGGTATTACTCTTTACTTTCTTGCTATGCCAATTCGCCGGGCTACGACTCCGACTCAGACTCCGACTCCGACTCCGGCTACGGCCAAAGTTTTTCAGCGTAGCCGTAAAAACAAAAAGACGGCGCTACGAATTATGCCATAAAAGCGTCGTCGTCTACTTCTGCATCTTCCACTTCTTTTTCTGCTTCCTCTACTTGTACCAAATTCTTGGCTGTCCCAACAGTGGGCTTGTCGTACAACTTCCCGTCGACGTCGTCGCTTGCTTAGTCTCAATGTTCAAGGGACACATAAAATACATTTTGAGACTAAAGCGTCGCTCGTCTCGCACTCTCCTGGCGTGAGATATAACTGCTCTCCCTAAAAATTACGCAACTTTCGCGGCAAAATGAGGCGACGGTGGCCAGAGCTGACTTAGGGCGTCATTTTGGATTAGCTGGGAAAGGTAAAGCTGTAGTAGAATAGGTCTTGATTGAATAGGAACGTGATAGGCGAAGTAGACTTGTAACACTGCGAACTTTACTAGCTGAGCAAAAACAGTAAAACTTCCCATTAACGCACACTTTTCTTAACGAGCACCTCTCTTAAGCGGACAGTACAAACGTATAGCCCTACTTAAACGGACAGTCTTTAAAATGCGGCCAAGAGCGTTTTCCCCGAAATTAAACACAAAATTTGTCATATATGTATATTGCATTTTCTAATGTCCTCTGGAGCGGACACACCTGGTAAAAAAAAGTTTTCAGACGTTAAGTGTCCGTCCAACAGAGTTTTTAATATGATCTGAGCTTACAAAATTAACTAATTGCATGTTGCAATGGATTGAAAATTGAATCTTAAGATTCTCCTTTTTATAAAGCTTATAACTGCTTTATTTTTTTTCTGACTGCATATTTTACAGACTTAAGAACTCTTTATTGAAAGAATGTAAAGCGTTTGCTGTTTTAATTTACTGAAAATGAATTTGAAATTCTTTTTCTCTATCTTACTTTTATAAAGCAGTTAACTCTATTTTATTGAATCTTATTAAGATTTAAGATCTCTGCTGAAAAAGATTTTCCATCCAAGGTATTGATAGATTGTAAGCCTGTTGTATTGTTCCCTTTTCTGCATCTTACTTTTATAATCTATTTCTATTGAATATTTAAAAGACTTAAGAACTCTACTGAACAAAGATTGTCTCTCCAAGATATTGATAGATTGGTAAGCTGTTGCAAAAGTTTCAGAAAACATACATTCTTGCAATATCAGGCATTACTTCTCTGGTTGTCGCTATGATATCCTTAGTAATACAGTAATAATATAGAAATGATATGGTATCATTTTCGGGTTTTCATTTCTCCTCTGCCTCAACCGCCGCGTGTTCCAATCAGTTGTTCGCCATGCACAATGCGCAGCTTGCAACTTGCAGCTTGCCACGTGCAACGTGCAGCATGTAGTTGCAACTTTGCCGATCTGATGCCGATTACCATTACCGAAAATTGAAGTAACATGTGCGATGCGATTGCCAAGCGCCCCATGGCGGCAGTTGGAGTGTGACTGCAGCTTCCCCTACTCCTTTCTCTCTCTCTCTCTCTCTCTCTCTCTCTCTCATGGCCTGCTGCGATTGTTTCGTTTTCTATTTTACAGACGACTGGCTGCGCCATCTATCGACTTTCACTGGCAGCACAGCAGTCAGGGGGAGGTAGAGAGAGAAGGGACTCTGTTCTGCGAATTGCCCCAAATACCGCGCCCAACTCTCCACAGAGCGCGCTCGTGTGTGCGCGCTCTCTCGCTGCCATATCTATTGTTGACTGTTGTTGTTGTTATTGTTGCCGGTCTCCTTCTCCTGGTGCTGCTGCTGTTGCTGGGGCATTGCAAATATTTGACTGTGCTTGTTTAGCAACAAAAAGTATCTTACGGATGCACACGCGCTCGCTCGCTCGCCGGCTCGCTGACTGGGAACTGGAGCTGCTGCTGTGCAAATAGTGGGAGGGGAATTGTGCCAAAAGACGTATGGCACAAAGCAGGATAAATTTGCCAAGTTTATCATAGCAAAATGTCGACAGGGGTGGGGATGAAGAGAGAAACGCAGAGGGGGGCGTGATACGTTGGCAAAACATGAGGCGAGGCATGAGCATAAAATATTGTCAGCGATATTTTAACGCGCGCTCAAGCGAAATTGTCATATAAATAACACCAAGAAAAGGGCCAAGGGGGGAGGGAGGGTTGGGGGTTGTAGGTTGGAGAGGTTTGGTTAGGAACTCCCTTCCACAGCGTATATGGCAAGTAGATTTCACTGCGCTATTGGCTGACGTTACTCTGAAATATGCAAACAACAACAAGCAGTCGCTTCGAGTTTATTGCTGACATTGATAGATAGATCAAGGGGGAAGGGAGGGCGTGAAAATTCCAGCAGCTCAAAGATGACTGGAAAATTAATAAAAGCAGTTAAAAGAGAAGCAACAACTCTATGCCGGCACGGAAATAAATAGAAATACTAGGGAAAAGTGATTGTTCGCTTTGTGCTGCTGCTGCTCGCATTAAATCAGAAACATGCATTTATTTAGCAATTTTCCGGCCAAAAAACTGTTGCAAAAGTTACCCCTTTCCCACATCTCACATCTCTATCTAGCCTTTTTTGGCAAATTTTCAAAAACTCGCCCTGCTAAACAATAAACACCCCCAAAAAAGTGTTGAGGCTGCCGGAAGTCATAGCCAGAGTGGAAGCAGCAGGAAGAGCAGCGGGAAGGGGGTCCGAAGGGGTTGGCTAGGCCCGCAAGCAGACAGACACAATAAAAGAGCCTTTTTTTTGGTTTTGTTGGCTACACAGCCACATTTGCACTGACAGAGAAACATTTATAACAATGGGCAGCTGGCGGAGATGCCAACTCGGAGCCGCAGCCGCAGCCGGACCCCGAACCGTAGCCGGGCAGAACTAATAAATGAGCTCGGGCAGCGGACAAGAGTCGAAAAAGGTTTGCCCCACGCCCGTAAACCAAATAAAAATGTCGAAAAAGCGACTGAGAGAGAGAGACAGAGAGAAATCTCTGCGCCTTGTGGCGGCGGCTAGCTATAAAATATTTAGAGCATACTTTCCTGCGCCAGACGTGTCGGTTAGCGGGGAGGGTGCAACTACGAAGGTAGCCGGGTGACAATTTAAATGGCGTTGACTAAAGAGCGGGGTTAGAGCCGGCACTAAAGCAGCGTGGAATGCAGCGATGAGCGAAGCTGATAACGAGTCTAAAGCGTGATAATAAAACAGCTTAAAGCGTGCTAAGCGATAATAATAATAATCAAGATAAGGTTGGGCTCGCTATAAGCAAAAGTGATGATAGAGAGCGTTAGGTATAAGCAAAAAATAAGTGTAACTGAATTTACACTTAAGTTAGGTTAGGTTTGCACGGAATTGAGGTTAGAATTGGCCAAAAGTGAGGTTAGGTTGGCCATTAAGTAAAATAAGCACATATATTTGGTATATCAACAATTTAGAAAGTATTTCCATGAAATAGGCGACTTTCCTGGTAATTGGCACCTGCTTTAAAAGAAAACCCACTTCGGCAACTTTAGAAAAGTCTGTCTGTCTAGCTTATCCCAGATATAACTCAATTCCTCATGCCTGCGAGGGCTGTCAGAGGCCTACAGAACCCGTGCCCAACTGAGGTCGTCTCGTGTCAAGGAATCACTTTGAACTGACCTTTCCACGGCACTGCAGTCTCTACACATGTTGACTGACTTGCTGCCTGCAGCGTTTCTTTTGCCATGTCCTGTTGCCTGCTGTTGGTTTAGGCCAGGTTGTTGTCCCTGCTCTTGTTTATTTGGCTCAGTGTAAGTGTCTCCCGGTAAACGAATTGTCTCGGCCCTCGGTCCCAACAAAACTCTCTGCTAACTGCCTTCATTTGTCGGGGGAGGCGAGAGGACTAAGACAACAGCTTCACTCGAGTCATGGCTTTGGGCCATTTAAGTCGTGGCCTGCGGATTGTTTTGGCCATTTAGCAGAAATTTCGCATTTTAAGCAATTTAAATTTGATTTTCTTAGCACATTTTGCCGTTCCCAGCCCGGTGCAGGGTGCTGCCAACTGCGTGTTGAGTGACTGCCTAAGCAGCTGCTACCCGCACGGAGCGCAAATAAAGGAGGCGACAGAGAGAAGCTGCTAAGGACGTGGCTTTGGCTTGTACATCAGCAGAATGCTCGCAGTTCTTTCTCTTCTCCCGCTGGCTGTGTGTGTGAAGGTTTCGCCGGCTTTGGCGCACAACCCTGTCTGTCGCTCGCTCGCCTTGCCAAAACTCAACGTCGGCGTCTCAACAAGTCGCTTTATGGCATATGCATGATAATGATGGGCAGACTTGACTCGCTGAGGAGCGGGCCTGCATCGCAGGACCTGCTCGGATGTTCCATTTGTTGTGGCGTTGTTTCGTCTGATTGCGCCCGAGTCGCTGCCGGGTGTTTATGTGATATTTACATAATAAAAACGAGAGTCCCGACTCGACTTGACTCGTCTCCAGTCTCGAGAGTTGCTGCCAGCAGTTATACCCCATTTTGGCGCAGCACAAAGGCATCTGCAATCTCCTCCCGCGCTCCCTCTCTCACTCCCGTAAAGTATGACCCACATCTATGATTGTTTTCATGACGCCTTTGGGGCCGAACCGTTACCATCCACCAAACAATGCGTAAAGTTGAAAAATATGAAAAAGGCAGAGCAAACTGGGAAGAGGACCCTGTTTCGCTTTTGTTTTTCTTTTACACAGTGCGTGTAAGCGAGTGTATGTACGTACGAGTTGACTCTCCTCCCACTCTCTCTCTCTCTCTCTTTGTTTTATTTATTTTATAGACCGTTTGGGGTTGCGTACAGCTCCGATATCCCTTTTTGGGCCGGGACCATCCTTGAACTTTGCGAACAGTTGTGCGCTAAATTAAGTTTTCTTTGCCTCGAAAACTGATAAATGTCCCCAAAGCAAACAGAGTGCAAGTTGTTTTTTAAGTTTCGATCCAACTATGTGGCGTATCTTTGGCCCCGACGTCATTGGGGAGCGAAGCAGTACCGCGCTACCCTGCCCTATTCTGACCCGACCCAGACTGGACATGCAGCTTGACTTTGGGGACTTTGAAGTTGGCACAAAGGGTTGGCGAGCTTTCTAAATATTCGATAGGACGAGGGGAAGCGGGAGTGAGATGGAGAGAGAGATAGACAGTGGGAGAAACAAAGAGAGTCAGGCGAAACGAGATGACTTTAATGAGTAACGCAAAAAAACTCTTTAAATTGTGTGGAAAGAAGGGAGAATAAGAGATCCTCTTAGGAATCTTCCTCAGGAAGCCTCCAACCAGTACAAATGTTAGGATAACAAGTTTACCCAAGTTCCCATCAAATCATTTTATGAATGCATATCCTACCGTACATTTTTCTGACTTTTAAAAGGTTTCAAAGTCTCTATGCCTTCCCTCTCAAAGATCTCTCAAACAATCAATGCCAGCAACTGTAGCTTAACCAGTTCAGCTCTCTGCCAGACTGAAACTCGGAGAGCCGACTGAAAGTAACTTCCTGGACAAGGACTGCTGCAGTTAGTGGCCATTAAAGCCAGCTCTGGCCCAAAGGGCAGCAGCAGTCCAGCCAGACTATTACCAGCTTCCAATTGGAGCGAGCTACTAATGCGAATGCCAATGGGTAACGTTGTTGGGCCATTTAAATTGTCTTCATTTGTTTACTGCCGTACGAGGAATACAAAATAGAGATACAGATGCAGCTGGAGACGGGTGCAGGGGGAACAGGGAAGTGGAAATCATCCACACAACTAGCGATTAACTTGCCGGGGTAGCCAGGGTAGCCCAGGCTACCCAGACAGCGAGCTGGCAAATGCAGCTGCCAAATCCAATGAAAATCCAAAAGCCAAGCAATTTTGAACTCTAATGGAAAATCAATTTAAAGCGCAAATACTAAACCTTCTTTCTCTCTCTTTCCAGTTGGAGCGCCACGAATGTCGGACGCCAAATACGAAAGCCATTGGCAAACTTGGCTAAAACGTATTTAAGCCAAAAATAAAAGGCAAAAGGAGAGCGACAGGCAGAGAGGAAGGTACTCCACAGTGCACAGTACCCAACAAAGCAGCTAACCGAACGTACCACACAACACAGCAACACACAGGGAGATAGAGAAAGAGAACGAGAACGAGAGAGAGAGCGAGAAAGAGAGACAGTGAAGCAGTACAGGGGGAGCGTAATGAGCAGACGACGCTCGTCGGCACTGGCAATTACCATGTCGCCGTCATCGTTGCTATCGTCGGTCTGCCTGGTAGTGCTGCTGGGTCGGGCATTGCCGACAAATGGCCTGGCAAATTGTCCCACTGGCTGTGAATGCGATGACGAAACGCTGATGGTGAACTGCGGCGAGGGCACACTCGATGTGCTGCCCATCGCACTGAACCCGTCCATACAGCGACTGGTCATTAAGAACAACAAGCTGAAGACCATCGACTCGTCGATGCAGTTCTATTCACAGCTGACGTTCCTTGACTTGTCGTTCAACGACATGGTCAGCATACCGGAACGCTCGTTTGCCTATCATGCCAAGCTGCAGCAGCTGCATCTCGACCACAATAAGATTGGTCAGGTGACGAACAAAACGTTCACGGGCCTGACCACAATAAGTGTGCTCAATCTGCGAGGTAATCTCATTGCCGAGCTGGAGTATCGCACATTTTCTCCCATGGTGAAGCTGGAGGAGCTCAATCTCGGTCAGAATCGCATTAGTCACATCGATCCACATGCTCTGGATGGTTTGGTTAATTTGCGTGTCTTGTATCTGGATGATAATACGTTGACAACGGTGCCATCCGAGTTGACATTCAAGGCGTTGCCCAATCTGGCCGAGCTGTATCTGGGCACCAACTCGTTTATGACCATACCGGGTGCAGCTTTTGAGGATCTCCGGGGTCTGACGCGCTTGGACTTGCGTGGAGCAGGCTTGCACAATATTTCCGGCGAAGCACTAAAGGGACTGGAGGGTGTACGCTACTTGGATCTCTCCGATAATCGTCTACAAGCTGTGCCTACGGCTGCACTGCAGCGCCTCGCGCGCCTCGAGCAACTCTCACTGGGTCAGAACGACTTCGAAATCATCGCCACAGGCGCTTTTGTGGGTCTGCGCGAGTTGCGCCAGCTGGAAATCACGGGCGCACATCGGCTGCGTCGTGTGGAGAGCGGTGCCTTCACGGACAACACAAATCTGGAGCAATTGAATCTGTCAAACAACAAGCAACTGAGCGAACTGCATCCCAATGCCTTGGGTGGTTTCCCCCATCTGAGCACTGTCATACTCAAGGAGAACCAACTGAGTTCCCTTGCCGAGAGTCTGTTCCCCTGGGCGGATCTGCAAACCTTGGATCTCTCGGAGAATCCCTTTGTCTGTGACTGTCAGCTGATGTGGCTGCGCAACCTGCTGATCAGCAAGAACTCAAGCAATCAATTTGCGCCCGTCATCTGCGCCTACCCCGCCAATCTGCGCGAGCTGCCACTAACCCAACTGGCGGAGCCGCTGCTCGGCTGCACCCATGGCTCGGCCAACAAGCAGGCCATCATTGGCATCATGGTGGTGGGATGTGCGGCACTGATAACCACCCTGGCGCTGGTGATCTACACCTGCCGTCGTCGCATACGTGACATGCTGAAGGGCCACTCGGCGCTGGGACGCAAGGAGCGCGAATATCAGAAGACCTTCTCGGATGAGGAGTACATGACGCGGGCTCAGCCCGGCTGTGGTGGTGTACATCCCGCTGCAGGGGGCTACCCCTGCCCCAGTGGCTACAACTCATCGCAGTATCTGGGTGGCCGCACGATTCCAGTAACCGAGCTATAGCTAGAAGCTCCACCCCCACCTCAGATGCGGGGTCGGGGTGGTGGTGCCCCCTCCAGTCTCAACGGTCCCTTGTCCGCCTCCTCCACAACACAAGCAACAAAAACAGACGGCAAAATCCTGCAACAACTGCAGGTGGTGCCCAGTGCCGTCGATGCACATGCTCCCTTCGCTCAGCTCAGCCACATTCACTACATGACCAACAACCCCCAGTCGGGTGCGGCGACGGCGGCAGCTACCACACCGCGTTCCCATCACTCGCAGCAGGACATGAGGCTGCTGGCGAATGGCAAGCCCGGTCTGGGCCTGAATGCTTCGCTGCCACGTCTCATGCACGTGCAGGAGAGTACTCTTTCGCACTACAGCCAACCCCTTGCCAATGGTCATGCCGGCATTAGGCTTACCCAGGATCACTTCAATCACAACGGAGCCGTCTATGCCAAACCCTGCGACGCGATGATTGCCGATGCCGGCTACATACACAACAATTCGCATTACTCGCTGCCGTTGGACCACGATATGCCACCCAGTCCGACACCCACTCCGCCGCCACCGGCTTTGCCGCTGCGCAATGGAATGACGGGATTGGCCATGGTGCATGGCAATACGACGGGCAGGCGGTCGTTCAACAGCAACAACAACAATGTGGCAACTCTGTCGAACAACAATCACAACGGCAACTGCAACATCAACAACAACAACAACGGGAGTCTGCGTCGCTATCACTGATACACGCTGAAGTCGTGCGGCACGTTGGGTCGCACTAAGCCGCCGCAGCCACAGCAGGCGGACATTGAGCTGTATCACTTCTATAAGGGCTGATCGGGATCAGGCAGTATATTGTGTTATTTAAACTATATTTATGTATTGTATAATTAGTTACCAATTAGTTTATAACGAAAACAACCAGACAAAAGCAGTAAATGCGTGTAAATACAGTTTGACATGCGCGCACAGTTTGCGAGTCCAACGCGCAGTTTGGCAAGCCTAACGCGCAGTTTGGCGAGTCTAACGCGCAGTTTGACAAGCGGAGCACTGCTCACTCGACTGCAAACTGTGTGCCCAAGTCCTTTTTCGCATCCAGTGATCTTACTATTAAGTTTTGCTTATCGATTCAATTATCTGTATATAATTAATGCATAATTAAAATACAAAAATCGGAACATTTCTGAAAACCCTGAAAAAAAAAACAATCCACTAAAGTTGTATACAATTAATTTACGCTTTCAAGCACAAGTCATTAAATATACATATTTTATGTATCGTATCTAGTATAAAACCATGATATATATGAATAAAAATAAATAACTACCATATGAAAAGCAATTCTATGATCCAAATATGAATACGCAAGGGGAAATCCTATCAATATCTTAACTGCAACTCTATGTAAAGCATAAACATCATAGAATACCAAACGTTTTTTTAGATGATAAATAAATTCGAGGAAAAACTAAATATAGAGAACGAAAACATAAAACAACAGTACACAGAATGTAGACTTAAATTACTTATTGAAATAATAAATAATGAAAAGTTAATGAAAACGCAGCAGAATAGCAGCAATTATGCAAAACTACGCAATATTCATATAGATATGGTAACTACAAATTGACAGAATATGAATACAAAAGCAATTTATGCAACGTAAATAAATATAAAAACAATAAATATGTGTAAATAAAAAAATGTATGCTCGAACAAATTTAATTTTCAATTGTTGTCTTTTCAAAGGACATTTGGCTGATTGGTTTTTTGTTTCTTTTCTACTTTTAGTTTCAACGTTGTATTTTCGTTTTTTTTTTTTTGTGAGGAGTTGGCAGCCCAGTTGCTGCCCCCTTTGTCAACTCAATTGTACATACTAAAAAAGTATTTAGCAATTTAATGGAACAAAATGCAAAACACATACAAGGGAGTTAAGCGGAACCTAAACCTAACCTAACGGACACAATTTGTAATTGAATACTTATTCGATAAAGTAAAAATCATATTCATATTTCACATAGCACCTCAAATCTCTCATCTAGTTATACCAACAAAACTACTTATATAGATCGAAAAGAAAAGAAAAAAACGAAAAAAAAAAACAAAGAACTAATTAAATTCCATAGCATTTAAGCAAATTACAAGGGACACGAATATATAGTTAAAGTGCGTTAAAAAGGCAGCAAAGCATAGACAGACAAAAAATAAACAAACAAATAATCTTTTTCTATCGTCTGTATCGATTGATGATCTTTAAAGCAAGGTTAAGAAAGCAAACGATTCAAAATTACAAGAAACAAACAAGGAATTCTCAAATACTTATATATGTACAACGGTTCTATGAGTGGAAAATGAAATATACAAATTGCGAACTGTTCAAGAACTAGAAAATAAAGTCAAATAAACGAACAACTTTAAATACTAAAGAACTGTGTGTTTGCTATACAAGTTGGTTTGAGGTTCCAGAGATATTCCTCCAAGGGAGGATGGGTGAGGAGCTGATTGCGACGATCATTTACTGTGGCACTTAGCGCCATGTCATGTCTGAACATTTACTTGTTTATGATATAAATATTATTATAATTAGTTCTGCAAATACATCTATTGTATTGTATATATATATAAACATATTTATTTAGTTATTATTATTTTTAGCAGCATATTATTTATTTTTAGCAGTTCTATTTGCGTGGCAAACTAGCTTAGTGTAGTGGCCAATGATATCGCTTAATTTTTAACACATCTTAAATCAAGCGAGCAGCAGCAGGGTAGCGTGGCCGAGCGGTCTAAGGCGCTGGTTTAAGGCACCAGTCTCCTCGGAGGCGTGGGTTCGAATCCCACCGCTGCCAAGTGGATTATTTTTTTTGTTTTTTTCTAAATACTTCTTGTTTGTTCGCGCATCTGTCAGCTGCGTGTCAATGCCAGCAGCAATCAGCGAGCTTACCCAAACACTTTTCTATGCAATTTAGTTAATACGCAACAGCAACAACAACAAGCTCCGACAGCAGCACAGCGACATGCCTGCACTCATCTGCATAATTTAATTACATTGAACAATAACAACACACTCTCCAGCTACACAAACACGGACAGGCACGCACGCACCCGCTCACACACGCACTCACTCTGCTCACACGTGGTACGTGCATCGTTTTGCACTAATAAGCGCTCGTCGAGAGAGTTAGAGAGTTGCTTCGCCCTCTCTTCCCCCTCGGCCTTACTGCTTTGCTGCGGCTGCTACTCTCTCGTGCTCTGCAGTTGCCATGTTGCTTGTCAAGCGGCACACGGCGACAACGACGTCGACGACGGGCAGCAACAACAACAAGAAAAATCTCAAGTGAACAGCGCAAGCGACGCTGGCATAAACAGTTACACATTTGCATGACACGCCGCCTGCGCCCGCGAGCTCCCTGATGGCGCGTCCCTCTGCTGCGGCGGCTGTCGTTGTAGTTGCTGCTGTTGTTGTTGTTGTGTTTGTGCATATGCGGCATTAGCGCACGCAAACAACGTACACACAATTAGAAGAATTAACAGTAGTTAAGGCGGCAGCAGCAGCAGCAGCAACAAAAGCGGCGAAACAAACTGGCAAGAAACGCAGTGGGTGGCGAGTGTGGAAGGTGGAAGTTGGAACGTGTTCGTTGGATGCCATTGCACGGCAGTGGCGGCAGTAGTTCTTGTTGTTGTCTCTGCAATGCGTGTAATTTAGTTTTGAGGCGAGAGGGAGACAGCGAGTGAAAGAGAGCGAGAGCGTTGGCTGGGAGAGGATGAGAGCGGAACGCGTTGCACTTTTCGTACTTTGCATAGTTTCAACTTCTACGGCCTGTCGCCTGCCACACACACACACACATTCACACACACGAATTGTTGTGCTGTGTAGGGGGTGGTTGGGGAGAAGGGACTCTGCGGCAACTTATTGGCCACAACATGCCAACTTATTAGGCAAAAGCGCAAAAGTTATAAATTGTTTTACGAGGCGCACATTGTTGCGGATATAAATATGAGCATAACATAAGGCAAAGGAAGCCAAAAAGTTAGGCTGCCAGGCAAGGCGAGAGAGACTGGGAGAGGGGGAGAGAGAGGGAGAGAGTGACGCTTAGATGAAAAAGAAATTAAAAGCAGAATGCATGGCGCTGTTAAATACCCTGCTTTTTAAGCTAGAAGAGTTAAGATGGGAAATTGAAAATCAAAATACAACAACAAATCTAAATAAATAATATATAAATATTTTTATTAACCTTAGTTACTGCAATTAAAAAATAAAGAAATCAATTTTATATCCCTGTTGACTGTTTAAAATATTCACGTAATATAATTAAATATATCCGACTAGCACTTTCCATATGTATAAAAAACAGTGCAAAAGACGATTAGCAGACTTCAGCCCTGCAGCCCATATCAAGATAAAAATGTATCTTAGGCCATGTTTTAATTCAAAAGTCCTTTCAACTAGCTGCAAAGGCTGGCTTTTAGTCGGGAACTCAATGACCGGAAATCCGCACAACACACGCCAAAGACCAAAACGGACTACCCTCTGCACCTGCAGCTCCATCCTCAGTATCTATTGTGTTGTAATATCCGTCGACTATTATTCTAATTCGAGCCGAAAATTAAAAAGTTGCCCAGCAGCCGCTTCGAGTCTCCCATTTTGTGGGCTTTTTGTGTGTGTTCAGCAAAAATTTCATGGAAAATAAAACCCAAAGAACGGAACGGTTCTTTGAACGGGCCTCCATTCCAGCCCACCCCATGGACACTTGGGCGCGGGCATCCTTTCTGGGCCGCCTCTCGTATTCAAAATAAAGCAACCGCATCTACAAAAATAGCAAAACAGCACAAAATACTCGTAGAATGCTAAGCTATGCGAACTAAATAGAAATATAGAAATAGAAATGTGAAAAAGAGCATAAAAATTAACATATAAATTAGCACGGCCGACAAAAAGTCCTGTAAGTGCTGAGAGGGAAAAGGCCTTTGTTTTGAAAAACAATTTTCCCTGCATAAATTTCGGCAATTAAAAAGTGTTTTCTGTATTTTTTCCCATATTACACTCATGAGCCTGTGTGTCCCTAGTTGACCGCCTTTTGTAGTGCTCCAGAAAAATGTTCATTAAAATCCGAGTCAGCCTGATTTTGATATCGGGAGCAGAAAGTAACGCTCTTTGTTCCGAATAGCTGAATATTCTGTTCGCCAGCTTACTAAGTAGACCTCATCTTGCTGTGGTTTCTTCAGCAGAAAGAGTGAGAGAGAGAGAGAGAGGGGGAGAACAGGGAGAACAGCAGAGTCTTGAAAAGCGTCTCACAAACATAAAAACTGCTGACACCTTTGAAAATTTTCACGCTAATAAAACACAAAACATGTCAGGCAACACTGGGAAAGCGTGAAAAGCGCTGCCAACCCACACAGCGAGAGGGAGAGTGAGAGTGAGAGCGCAACAGAGCAAGAGGGAAAGATGTTGGCGATAAAGTCAAAGCATAAAGCCCGCAACGTTGACAATTCTCGAGCAAAAGCAAGAAATAAATCGCAGCACACAGACGGGGGACTGCTAAAAAGGGGCCTGCCATGCTCGGGAGCGTGGAGCTGCCAACTTGTTTTGTTTCTCCCCATTTTTGTCAGCAACAAACGGCAAACAGAAACGTTGAAACGTTGGGAAGAAGAACAAAATGATACAGAAATTTGTTTTAATGCCGCGCACTTTTTATGCTTTTCTTTACAATTTCTTTTTTTTGTGTTTGCTTTTTGTTGTGTATGCTTCTGCTTCTTCTACTTCGCCGCATATTGTGTTACTTTTGTGCAGCGACAGCAGTAAAAATGCTGTCTGTCTGTCCGCTCTGCCCACCGACACCCTCCTCTTCCTCTTCCCTGGAGTGAACCGCAACTTGTGCAACATCATAAACCCATTTGCGTTTTTAATTAGTAACAGCGTGTGGCGTGGAACGCAAGGACATTGGTCCGGGATGTGCGTGCTCGGGAGTGGCGCGGGAGCAGGACTTTTACAATCTAGATGTCACCCGGTCCCCCTCTTACTTTCGCACTCCCATCGCACCGCAGTCCAACAAAAAAGTAAATGACCATGCAAAATTTGTGCTGGGGCGACAAGACTGAAGCGTAGCGAATTGTAACCGATAAGGACGTGGGGGAAGTTGAGCAAAAGAGCGGAACAGGAAGAAGCAGTAGCAGCAAAGCACACCACTTGAAAACTGGAGCAAATAAGGTAAAAATTTTTAATTGCCACAGCAAAAGGGAAGCAAACGCACAAAAATTGCAGCAGCAAAAATTATTAAGTTGCGGTTTTGGTGGTCACTCGCAGCAGTAGCCAGCCACTCATTCAGTCAGTCAAACAGTCACTCAGTCAGTCGGTCAGTCAGGCACTCAGTCCATCCGTCAAACAACACTATCGCCATGTAGCCGGGGAAGCCGGACAGGATGCGGCAACCCTATACCAGCGTTCCCGCCTGCAAAGTTGCATAGTTAAAAACGCAATTTTTATTTATTTTTTTTTTCTCTTTTAAGTGGAACAGTTTTAAGAACTGTTTTTATGGTCTTCAATGTGGGGCAATGACCGAGATGAGTCAGACTGAATGTGCTTGAAGATGAGAGCGTGGGATAAGCTCAGCGAGGCTTTCGTTAATCCCCACTTGGTTTGCTCAAATGAATGATTCTTTAATCTGTAAACTGTGAATAAGTCACCAATCCGTTCTCAAATAAGCTGGCAGGTAATTGGACAGCCAAGAGCTACACCATAGTTCATGCCATGGCCAAATAAAAGTAATGTATTTCAAATTAATTAGGGCTCTATTGAAGCTTTAAATTATCTTAAGTTATACCTTATTACGCTTTGGACAATTTCATTTCCAATGAATTTTTCAAGGAAGTTGCCAACTACGCTCCGCATTCAAGCACGCCTCTCCGTCTTTCCTATGTTCCACATTATTTTACAGTCTTAAGGACACTCTATTAAATTTCATATTCTTCAAGTTACCAAGCCTCTTTCTACTACCTCTTTGAAATTCGCCAATATTTAATTATGAAACCCATTTGTCATTTGCAAAATGAAATATAGAAGAAGGTTCTAAAAACGCCAACATAAATAATTGCGCTTAATTTGAAAAAGTACCAAAAGAGTGCGAGATGGAAGAGCGAAATAATACTTGTGAATGCTATTCGATACGTAAAGTAATCGATTAACTACGGTCGATTTCATAATTTTATAAAAAAATTCGTTCGAGTTGGTTTCACGTAGCCTTCGCTGGGTTTTCGTTGGGTTGTTGTTTTGCATTGCCCGAGTATTGAAAAGTAAATAATGCAATTTGCTACGCAAAAAGGAAGGAAGAAGAAAAATCGCATAAATGGAGAACCCAGAACAGAACAGAGAGCCGAGGGCACTTTTATTGTTGTCTTTGTCTGGGCTGCTGCAGTTAAGCAATTATGTAATTTTTAATAGTCGTTGTCGACGGGGCAAAACGTTACGCAATTTATGAGAGCCAACCTCGACGGGGTGACGGGGGCGCTTGTAAAAGTCAAAGCATAATTTATTATTGTCAGTCGTGGCAGGAAAGTGAAGAATGACGAACAAGGCGAGGAGCAGAGCCACCACCCTCCCTCGAAGTGAAATGATGAAAAACGATTAAAATGCGTCAAAACGTAATAAAATCAGCAGCCCCGAAGCTGTTACAGGCCAACAGAGGGCGCGCATGTTGGGCCGTGTGTGTTATCTGCCGAGGAAGGAACCCTCTCGAGCAGGCGGACTGACAAGGAACCCTCGCTTCGATGAGTAGTGCAGTCGAGTGACTTACTTGACGTCGTCTCCGATGTGACACGTGCAACGCTCCATGGATTTTGCAACGCGCTCACGTCCCACACTCAGCCTCGACTCGGACTCGGGCTTGGTGGCAGCGATTCCGGGTATCCCATGTGTTAATTGTGATGCTGTTCCGCAGGCTGCTGTCAATTCGCCCTCGTCGGGCCAATAAGAGAGAGAGAGAGAGAGAGAGAGAGAGAGAGAGAGCGGAGAGAGGGCAGGGAGGAGCAGTACTCCCCCCATTGCCATTCTGCGTGGAACGTGCAATCCAGAACTCGAATAAAATATAGCTTGTATTTTGTGCCAACACATGAGACTCGAGCGGGCACTGGAGCTGAGAGAGTGCAACTGGCACTGGAATCGCCTGGCACCGCCTGGCTACCGGGCACGGGCACGGACACATAAACCAGCGGAACTCTGGCCCCGGCACTCGGAACTGGGAAAACTGTTTGCGATTACCGGGTAAAGCGTTTAGTGCACACATTGGCCATGTCCATAAAGTTGCCAGTTTAACAACTGGCGAATAAAAAGCATTGAAGCATATGGTTGCAGTCCGCTAAAGCGAACTCCTGTATATATACTACTACATCTCTCTTTACGATTTGCGATTGCTGCCTTTCATGATTTTCTTCTCGGATGTGCTGCACAATTGGCAGGCAAGGCGACTATAATCACTTGAAGGTCGGCAAGTTGGAAAAATATCTAAAATATATAAGTTCCTGTTTAGCTTATTCAGCTGCATCGGTAAGGAAACACTTCCAGTGCTCCATATTGCAATCAATCTTCAAAGAGAGCTTTGCCTAATATACGAACCCAGAAATCCTGCACCCATTCTAAAATATTAAATTCTCATATTTTAAAGCAAGTTGTTTTATTACTTTTTTTTATTAAAACGAAAGATTATACTATATAAGGAACAAATATAATTAAGGCTATGCAAAATTAATTGTTGATCAAAGACAGTTTTCAACTCCACGCTGCTAGAACTCGTTGGGAATTTTAGTGGCGCCGAGCTGAAAACCAATCAACATTGAATTGCATCTGGACTTTGTAGTGCATATAAGAACAAATATATATAAATGCTAAGTAATTTCGATCATTACTTTAGGGATCTTTTCTTTCTCGACATTCTTTGCCGTTGTTTTTGTTTTTTCATTATATTTTCCATCTCTTTCAGTTGTGGATTTGTATGAAACTCGAGGTGGCACTGGAGATTACTTTTCCTATCAAATTTGGCTGTGCAGTGTGGACACTTAAAGCGATGGTTCAGGGAGTGTTGTCCCCGCAAGCGCTGCCTATACAGAGTAGCCTGAATGACCCTATTTGTAGGCGCTTTCGATATTGCTTTCTTTGTGGGTTTTGTACTACAAATGCTCTTAACTTTCCTCTCTCTGAGCCCATATCTTTGTGATTTTACTGGTATCTCGTTATTCGAAGTATTAATAATCTTAAGATTTTCTTTGTTTTCCATAGTCACGGTAGGAATTTTGTGATCTTTTGTGATTTGTTTCACTTCAACTTCAGATTCTTTTTTCTGAAGTTTTTCTGGTTCCAGATTCGTTTCAAGTTTGACTGTCTTTTCCAAAATGAAAGATTCTTTTTTCATATTCTTTGAACCCAATACAAGTTGGGTCTGCTCACAAGTACGCTTAAACTGAAACGCCGATTCGGCATTTAAAATACACTTTATACATATCTGCTGTGGCAGATTATCGTTCTCTTGTATTTCGTACTGGACACACTCCATTATCTTCTGCACAAGACTGGGGCCAGTCTCAAAAGCAGTTCCTTTTCTCGGGAATATGTTCAAGAGAGCAGAGTTGCTCAAGCAAATGCGACAAATATCTTCCATGTCTAACAATGTTAACTTCTCGATTGATAATGATGACAAAGTCTGAGGTGGCTTTCTATTTATTCCTCTCGCGGCAGGCAATTTCTGTGGCAGGTACTGGATAATCTGCATACCCGGATTAGGTAACAAAATGCAGGTGTTATTCGTGAACATCTGTTTGATGACAGGGTAATTTATTTATGCTAATTTATGAGTTACCTGCTAGATTACTATTGCTGGGCTTAGCTGACCCTTTTTTTGAAACTGGAAAAAAGAACATCACAAGTATAGAGATAAATGTATATATTGGAACTATCCGCAATATATACTAAGGGCTATAAAAAGATCCTCGCTTTTCTCTGGATATCATAGGTTTTTCCAACCCAAATAATTTCTACATCTCTTCGTATAACAGACAATATACGCAAAATCTGGGTCGGTAAGAAATTTTTTTTTTTTTTTTTTTGGACGTTGATACAATGAATGTATAATCAAGTGGTCCTTGCAAAACCAAGCCGATGCTTGTTACGCGCGGATCCCAGACACAGCGAATGTCCACCTCCCGCCCAGCCGACCGAGGGGCACAGTCGTCTGACGTACGACTCGAAACGCGAAATATAGAACACGGGCATGCAAAGATACCGAGATAGAAAAGAATTTCGAGGAAAGATTACTTAATTTCTAGATAGGTAGGACAATATTTCAAATTTTAGGCATGCAACAGAGGAAGCGTTAGAAGAAAGAAAGTAAAGATTATTATAGTCAGAACATAATACCCTAAATGGATCGTGAAGGGCATAGTTCGACCTACAATTAGGAAGAGTTAGTGGTAAGTAATTACGTGTTAATCTACAAGGGACAGAAAAGTGTAGCTGGCTAACCAGGTCAACACTGTCAATGTCACCTTGGATGAGGTTATTAATAAATACTACACCCAGCATGGTTCTACGATTAGCTAGAGAAGGTAAGTTAAGTAGTAGAAGTCTACTGCCATAGGAAGGAAGTCTTAAATTTACGTCCCAGTTAAGGCCTCGTAAGGCGAAAATTCAAAAATTTGTTTGTACAGATTCAATGCGGTTTTTGTGAGTAGTGTACTGGGGACACCATACGTATGATCCATATTCCAGAATTGGACGAACAAGTGAGGTATAGAGGGTCTTTGTTACATAAGGATCGTCAAATTCCTTAGACCATCTTTTAATAAAGCCAAGCACACCCATGGCTTTATTGACCATATGGGAAATATGTTCGGAAAACTTTAGTTTTCGGTCCAAACGGACCCCAAGATCATCAACTAGAGTAATTCTTTCTAAGACACAACCACAAAGAGTGTAGGAAACGTACTTTGGACTGGCTCGATAGAATGCCATCAGCTTGCATTTGGAGCTGTTCAGGTTTAAGAAATTTGCACAACACCAGGAATGAAAACTATTTAGGTCGGCTTGTAAGTAAGAGTGGCAGTAGTCATCTTTAAATTGATAACAAAGCTTTACATCGTCCGCATACATGAGAGTACGGGCGTTATGTATGACCAAAGGGAGGTCATTGATGAAAAGCGTAAAAAGGAGGGGGCCTAGATGACTACCCTGAGGAACGCCAGATGTGGCATGAAGAAGGTGTGAAAATACATTTTTAAAGAGAACTCTTTGGGTTCTGCCATTCAGATAACTCACAATCCAATTAAGAAGTTTTGGTGTGAAGCCTAAGAGGCTGAGTTTATGTGCAAGAAGGAAATGATTTACTGAGTCAAAAGCCTTACTGAAATCAGTGTATATAATATCAGTTTGAAGATTTTCCTGAAAACCTTTTATAACAAAGGATGTCAGCTCCAGTAAGTTTGTCGTACTAGAGCGACGTTTTATAAATCCGTGCTGAGAAGGCGATATGACGGATCTACAGAAATGTTGCAAGTGAGGAGTTAAAGCATTCTCGAAGAATTTAGGTATAGCCGACAATTTAGAGATACCTCTATAATTGCTTGCTTCAGACTTACTGCCCTTCTTAAAAAAGGGAATGATAAAATATTCCTTCCAAATGGAAGGAAAGGATGAAGAATCGATTTAAATAACCTAATTCTATTAAATCTACATCCTTAAACCAATACCATACCGTTACAAAACTTATAATTCCTAAACGATAATTCGGTAAAAAGTTTACTGTATTGAATTCCATTCTCTGATGAAATAAGAGTCTGAAGATGAGGTTTATGTGACTGACCGGGGAATAAAATAAATGTACGACTTAAGTTTTCTTAATAGTCTAACTTTAGCCATAGCCAAAACACGATAAAGCCGATGGTTCTAGGGGTCGATCTGACGAAGACAGAGCGGAAGCCTTTGCTGACCTCCTATATAGTTCTTTCAGCCCATTCGATAAATGCACAAGGGATGAACAGGATCCACAGAAAGATTTGTCAACAGCCTAAGTGCCCCAGGCCCAATATACCATCAGTTGAGTCAGAAGAGGTAAAGCAGGAGATCGCCGAAAACAAACAAATCTCCGGGTCCAGATCGCATCGATGGAATCGCAATAAAACTTTTGCCTCTCTTCTGCTCACAGCTGTTGGCCAACCTCTGCAACAGATGTTTCCGTACTACCCAACTTAAGGGAAACGCGCAGAAGTGATGGTTCTCCTTAAGACCGGAAAGCCTGAAGTCAATCTAGCCTCCCATCGCCCTAAAAGTCTGCTGGCAATCCTCTGCAAAATACTCGGGCTGATCTATGATCAGTTTGGCTTCAGGCGCTCCCATGGAACATCTGAGCAATGCCATACTGGAAGAAGGCTTTTGACAAAGTGTGGCATCTTCACTACTTTAAACCTACCTCAAATTCTATCCGGAAGGAAGAACATTCCGAGTGATTGCACTCGATTAGCCTACCAAGACCAATCAGAGTTCATCCCTAACATGAAAACTTCATTATACACCAGGAGATTGGTTCCATTGATCGCAGAAGAGTTTTCCAGACTCAGCCAAAGTTGCATTGGCAGGCCCCAAAAAATTTAATGATTGTCAAAAAATAGATAGTTTTCAATAATAAAGTAACACGCAATAAAAAAAAACTTATTATTCCAGCGTACTGTCAAAACTTTATTACTCTTTTGTCGAAAATGAATTAGGCCACGTTTTTGATCTTACATTTCTTTATTACGATGAATGATTAGAGCTTAAGATGTGGCAATGTGTTCAATATTCTTAGTGGTATCTTGAAAGTTAGGGTTTTTTGGGTGGGTGGATGGTCATATGTTTATTTAGATCGCGTTTTCGGGCAAATTTCCGACTACAATACGTACACTCATAGGGTTTCTCGCCGGTGTGGATGCGTATGTGAACACGTAGAACGTCACTCCGGGCAAATTTCTTACTGCAATGCGGACAAGTATAGGGTTTCTCGCCGGTGTGGATGCGTATGTGTTTACGTAGAGGGCCACTCCGGGTGAATTTCCGACCGCAATGCTGACAATCATAGGTTTTTCTACCGGCGTGAATGCGTATGTGTTTACGTAGATCGTCTTTATAGACAAATTTCTTGCTGCAATGCGGACACTCATGGGGTTTTTCGCCACTATGCAATAGCTCGTGGCGAATAAGGGAATATGCTGATGAGAAGATCTTCAAACACTGAGCACACTGTACCTTGGCCAATTGGGTTTTAGATAGTGCCGTCTTTGATGACTTTGAAGACAACTTCAATATGCTTTTCGTATTAGAGATCGCAGCTTCCTTTGTTTTTCTTACCTTGCAATGTCTTAGCTTAGATCTCTGTGATCGTAGTAGAATAATAGGCCTAGCTACTGCTTTTTTCGGCAATACTTCTTGCGATGAAGGTGTTTCCATATGATTATCTTCTATCTCTAGAGTCCCTTGTGGCATCTTCTTTGATGTTACTGCAGCATCACTTTTCGGTTTCTTCTTAAATTTTATTTCCGAATCGTTTTCCTCGATCAACTCTGGTATTCCAAGTTTAAGTTGCTGCTCCAAATTTCCTGATCGGGTTTTAGTAAAAACCATCTTCGATGTTGTCTTATTTAGAATTTTCTTGCTGTAGACCGTAGATTGCTTTGTTTTCATTACTTGGTGCTCTCTTAGCGTCGATCTTTGTGATCTACGAATAGTAATAGACTTCTCTACTGCATTGTCTGGCAAGTCTTCTTTCGATGATATTTCCATATGATTATTTTCTTTCTCCAGTATTATTTGCGGCATGATACCTGCCTTCTCCTCTTCCAGCACCTTCCCTAATTTCTTCTCTAAATGCTTTTCGCCAATCACCTCAGATGTTACAAATATGATTGGCTGATCCAAAGTGATTATTTTCTCTGCCCTCAGTTTTGAGGTCAATATTTTATGGCTCTGTTCACACATTCGTTTAAATTTAAATGCTGTTTCAGCGGTTAAAATACACGATATGCATATCTTCTGTGGCAGATTATCATTCTCCTTTATAGCGCACCGGACACACTCCATTATTTTCTGGGCGAGACTTGGGTCGGTCTCGGATTCAGATGTCCTCTTCGCAAACAAGTCCATCAGGGTGACGGAACTGCTTAAGCAAGTGCGACAGATCTCCTCCATGTCTGTCGTTGTGAATTTTCCGATTGATAATGAGGTCGTGCGGTGGGCCAGACCTCTATATATTCCAATTACTCCAGATTTAGCCTATCACTGTTAATGAAGTACTTGCAATACGCAGGTAGGCACGGGGCATGAACATCTGGTTGGAACAGGTCAATTAAGTACAATTTTCTGGATATTATATCGTATAAAGTTACTATTTAAGTATGAAATTGGTTCCTTTCAACGTTTTCCACAAACGAAAATAAAGAAAATTCCTGAAAAGAAAATATTGAAGACCATTTAGAAGAATTGAAGCTATATAAAATATAAAATAAAGAAGACAGATTTATCCTTTTTTAAATAAAAAAAGGTTTATTAGTATAAATGATTAGAACATATGATGTAATAATGTTTTCAGTATCGTTCCTTTGCTGTTTTTTTGTTGTTTCCTGGCAACTTAGGTTGAGGTCCACTTTGAGGTTAGTTTTCCTTGTGTGATGTTTCCACCAGCAAGTTACCACTCGCACATCCTTACTGCGGTGTGGACCGGATGTGTGTCGCTGCTTTTCCAAATTATTTTTTAAAGCTAGCGTGGCGAAAGTGTATGTGGTATGCGATTTGGCTTCAACTTGAGCAATACCTGAAACTGTAAGGGCTGTCTGCGGTTTGAATGGGATTGTATCAACCTAGATTGTCATTCCGACTGCACTGCGGACAATCATGGGGTCTCAGTATGCACTATGATGTGGCGAATAAGGACATCTGAAGAGTAGATCTTCAAGCACTGGGTACACTGAAACTTGGCCATTTGAAGTGTAGTTAATGCCGGCTGCGATGTTTTTTTTTTTTTTTTGGTTTTCGTAATGGAGAATAGTGATAGTGATTATTCCGATTGATAATTATGATATGAACTGCTTTACTCCTATTACTGCAGATTTATCGGGTCACTTGCAATTAGTAGGTAAGTACCACTCATGCATTTGGTTGGTAATAGAAGGGTAATTTTAATGAACTACTAGCAACTTTTCTAAAACTGTAAATAAAAAAAATCCCATGTAAGAAAATATCGCTGAGAACTTAGAGGGATTAACTGTAAAGAAATATAAAATGAGAAAGAAAGATAATAGCTGACAGAAGATAGAAGACAGAAGATATGACTTAGCCGACTCTGTTTCTGATCAAGAATATGTATACATACTGAACGCAATGCGTTATCTCATTTATATTATTCTTTATTAAAATTATTACAAAAAGTAATTACAAAAAATGTTGAAACATAATATTATATAAACGCAAAGTTTGTCAAGTTCTTAATTCTAGTAACTGTACGATCGTTCTCTAGGTCGACGTTCCGAATTTCAGACTGCTTTGTAAACGGTTTCTTTTTGGCTTTCAGACCGAAGATCTCAGATCTCCTTCGTTCGTACCATGGATGCCTCATTTATTTGTGATTCCTTGTTCAAGAACCTATTTCCATTAGATTGAACCGATTCGACTAACCGAAAGTCTTTTCTTCAATGCTTGATAAGTTAATAATAAAATAATGTTTTTGGTTTTGTCATACTTTATTAAGGCGAAAGATTATTATTAACTAAATGCAAAAATAAGTAATATTTGTGGAATTATTTAAAATTTAAGTAAATTATCATCTTCTTTATCGTATATTAACACTTTTTGGGGGTCTTTCCTTTTTTCGATATTCTTTGCTGTAGTTTCTTAATATTCATTATTTTTTCCACTTCTTTCAGTTGTGGATTTGTATGGAATTTGAGGTGGCATTTGAGGTTGATTTGCCTGACGAATTTGGCAGCGCAGTGTGGACACTTGAAGGGACAATCTCCGGAGTGAAGTCGCATGTGTTGCCTCAGATGTGTGGCCTGGATGAATCTCTGCGAGCAATGCTCGCACTCGTACGGTCTCTCTCCGGTGTGAATGCGTATGTGATCTCGCAGATCGCCCTTTCGGCTGAATCTCTGCATGCAGTGCGGACATTCATGGGGTCGGTCGACAGAGTGCACCAAGCTGTGAACACGTAGGGCTGATGCTGATCCGACGATCTTCAAGCACTGCGAACACTGAATCCCTCCGAATTCTGACTCATTTCGAAGTCCGTTCGCTTTATTCCTTCTTGTGGTTTTCGTACTGCAGATAGCGGCTTGCTTTTTGCTCAATACTTTGCTCTCTTTTAAAATATTTCTTGAAGACTGTCGAGTCGTTTTCAGCTTAGCTCCGGTTTTAATTGGCAGTTCGTTCTCCAAGGAACATATTTCCATTCGATTTTCTGTCTTCTCCAATGTAACTTCTAGATGTACCCTTGCTTTCTGCTCCAAACTGATTTCAGGATTGATTTCAGGATTGTTTTGAGGAGTGATTTCAGGAGTGATTTCAGGAATGATTTCAGGAGTGATTTCAATCTTCACTTCAGGATTCATTTCAAGATTCATTTCGGGATTCATTTCAGGATTCATTTCGGGATTCATTTCCATCTTGACTTCTTTTTCTGATGTCATTTCCTCATCCAAAATTATTTCCGCCGGCTCAAGCTTGATAGTCGGATTCGAATTGTTAATTTCCTGAGTATTCATCCTCGAATTCAATATTAGCTGGTTCTTTTCACACGTTCGTTTAAATTTGAACGCCGTTTCGGCATTTAAAATACACGAAATGCATATCTTCTGTGGCAACTTATCGTTCTCATGTATATCGCAACTAACACACTCCATTATCTTCTGGGCGAGACTAGGCTCAGTCTCGGATTCAGTTGTTCTCTTTGCAAACATGTCCATCAAAGTGACGGAACTGCTCAGGCAAATACGACAGATCTCTTCCATGTCTAACGATGTTCACTTTCCGATTGATAATGATGACTTACTCTGAGTTGACACTCTATTTATTCCTCTTATTGCGGATTCTGTTCGAACCTGGGAGCACATCTGCATACCCAGATTAGGTAAAAATTGGTCAGGTATGTGTTGGACCTGAACATCTGTTCGATAGCAGGGCAATCAGGTAATCCAGTTATCTTACCTAATCGCTCGGATGGGTTACTTTTCTCCTTCCCAGCTCTGAAAATAAGGAAAATATTAGTTCAGCAAATTACGAAGGGTTCGGACAATTTTATGAGACGAAAGGATTGGAAAATTATGATGATGTAAGATGTTAAGCCGTGCTTTTCGACTTTATGGGTGCAATACAAATGTAGGAACGATTTATCTAATATTAGTGACAGTGGAGTATGAGTATGAGTGTTATGTATGAGATCTGAATTAGTTAAATTGGTCTTTTAGACACGGCTTAAAATATAACTGAATTGCCCGAATTTGGCCGCCAAAAATAAATTGATTCCATTTACGTCATCATCGCTTGAAACCCTTTAACGATGGCCTTGACTTTTGCGTAAAACCCGAAAAAAACCCAATTTAAGTTCCACACAAAGAAAAGCGAATCCCGCATAGTACATATAGCTGTATTATATATAACAGTCTCAAGAACTGCACAACAAGAGCAAAGCAACCAAAAGTTTTTGGTAAACAATCGAATACCAGAAGCAGTCGCACTCTCTTCAGAAATTGCCCCACCCAAGTTTGCGTGGGTAGAATCAGAGAAGGGGGGGGGGTCGATGCCAGACCAGGGAGAACTGAGAACTGTTGAGAATCGAGAACTGGAAACACACAGAGCAATTGATTGTTTATAGCAATACAATTTATGTGGCACAATTTGATGTGTGCATGTAACGATCTGTGGCAGCTTCAGGCGAAGCAGTGGCAGAGTGGGAGGGGAAAGAGAGTTGGAGTGGGGGAAGAGGAGGGAGGGCAGTGGTGCGGTGAAGTTGTTACAAAATATTGACCATTTGCTAAACGATAATTCAAAATGTTAAATCGACAATTTCAATTTGAAGCGAGCAATTCGCCAACTCCCTGCGGCTCTGCCACATGTGCCACACATACACACACGGTCAGAAATATATGTTCATCTGTTTGTAAATATAAACATAAACTCTCCATTTAATAAAGGCGAGTGCGATTTGGCCCCCGACTCAGTTCAGGGTGAAATCAATTGAACGTATAGTAAAATGCAATTTTCCAGAGCTCCTTAGAGGAGAGAGGGAGACTTCCCCCCGCAGCCTGCCTGCCCCTCGACGGTGAATTTCATTAGAAAAAAGCTCCAACATGTGTGAGTGTGCCCAGTCAATTGCTGTGGAAAAGTTGAACCATGCGAAGGGACCAGGCATGGGGCACGTGAAGGGGTTCGCAGGAGGAGCTGGTAAAAAATCAACAGTTACCATATAACTCCATGTACCGGTCATTGTTATTGCTGCCGTTGTAATTCTCGTTGTTGTTCTGTTTTACAAGCAATTTAAACAATCTGTTTGCTGTGGGTTTTTAGCTTAACATGCATGTAAACAGCGCACGGAGATTTTAAAGAGCTCGGTTGTGATTTCGTATTTATTTAAAAACGGGGGAAACTATATAAATTATGTGATTCGTGTTGCTGTCACTCGTATTATGCGATAAGACTGCACTAATGAGTAATGTTATTCACTAATAAGCCGGCAGCAGGGTTGTGACATTCGATTGGCAGCCCGATAAGTTGGGAATTGAAATATGAGCGAGACGAATTGGAAGATTGGAAAATACTATAAGTTTCACCAAGGATATCAGTGAATATTATTTAAATGGCGTAATTAATAAATCTTAAAGATTGTGATCTAATAAAATGTATTGTATTTTTTCAATAAACTGAGTTCTCTTTTATTTATTAAACGAGTTAAACAATAAATTGGTATGAAATGGCTTTAAATTATTGGAACATTTTAAATAACTAAATAAGCCATAGTAAAGCGAAAAAAATAATGTTAATATATACAAGAAAAATAAAAACTCGAAACTAATAAATTAAAATTTTAGATTTCTATGTAATATTGCATGTATTTATTATACTATACTACACCTGGAAATTGCTTGAGAAATCTCTCTAATATATGATTATTGGAATTATTATATGATCATTTTATGAGATTCTTCTGAAACTGATTATCACTAATGAGAATCTCTTAATTGTTCTGTTTAACATCATCCATAACTACACATATCTTGAGATGTGCTCAATCAGAAGCCGAAACCATTCACACGCTGCCTGTTAACCGATATACCAAGTTGGTAATTTGTTTTTCTTCTCTCTACGCATAATTATGGATTATTAAAACTCAATTAAATATCCAAGCTTTTTGTTGTCTTTTTATTTTGTTTTTGGCAATTTCCGAGCTCAGCACGTTTCTATTTTTATGGCCTTCAAAACAAGACGCGGTGTGGGCGGCAGGGAGGGACTAGCTAGGGGCAACTGGACAGTGGGCACCCACAAAGAAAAAAAACGTAGCCGGCAAACCACCTGCCCCCAGTGAGAGGCAGCCGCCGCCAGCTGACTGACCCGACTTGCCCAGTGTTCAGTCACACTTTTTGCTGCTTTCTTTGAGAAGTGTGTGTGTTTCTGTGTGTGTGTGTAGGTGAGCTGTGTGGTATTTCGGGATTTTACTTCGCTTTGCTACATAATTATTATTTAATTTTGATTAATGATTTGTGTAATGCGGCGATTAAAACGTGACTTTGTACGAGAATCGACAGACTGCAAAAAGTTATTCGACTGTGAAGCCCCTCCAGATGGCGAGCAGAATCGAGAATCAACGTATCCAAAGGGGGGAGTGTGAGTGCGCCCGTACTCTTCGACATTCGTTGGCAAATCGGTACAGCTCGATTCAATATCGTGTTGTTCTTATTGTTTCTGTTGCTATACCCATTCGTCAGCGTCGTCTATAAAGTCTATAAAACGCTTTCTGATTGTAAACAATACAGACGATTTAATATTGCGCGCTCGCTGACTCGACTCGACTCGACTTGGCTTGACGATTGGATTCCCCAGTTCCACTCGATTCTCCAGCTCCCAGCGGAAACTTCAAATAAGCAAACAACACGCTGAGCACGCCGCGTACCAGGAACCAACCCACAAGCAGCAGACTGCCAGGGAGTATAGGACTGCGCGATACCCTAAACGAACTTTCAGAGTATGGCAAAATTCCAAAAATGAAGGCAAATTCTTTGAAGTGTCTTCCCTTATAGAATCATTTATAAAAATCATTCTTGGTTTTCCATATTAATTCAAACATTCAGTGCCTGCTAGCTGGGCATACTCCTCTCATTTGTATAGGGTATCTCGACACACAGAACAAAACAAAAAGTTGAATTGAAACGCATGTGCGCAATGGATTCACAACAAGCAGAGGGTAGAGTTTTTCTAGCATGCGAGTGTGTGTGTGTGTGAATGGAAATGAAAAAAGTTTAAGTTTAATTTGAAATGGCAAAAAACTCGACAGTAAACGAGAAAGAGAGAGAGAGAGCAGCGCTGCGTTGAAAAAAGACATGGATAGGTTAAAAGTGATGAAAAACCAGGCCTAAAAAACCAGGAACGGGAAAACGAACGGAAGCGGAGCGGGTTTTATTGACAGCTCGATGGTAGAAATATTTAGCAATAACAATCTTACTAGTCTCATGAGAATGAGGAATGCTTTTCGCTGGAATAAAAACAAAAATTAAAGAGTTACCATACGCAGTAATGGAATAGATTGACATGATAGGCAAGAGATTGTTTAGAGGGAAAGAAAAAAACTGAGAACAATACGGTAAAAGTCGATGAAACAAATGTCAATTGAATAACTAAATCATAATAGCATATAAACTCTTTTTAAAGAATTTGCGGCTTAGTAAACAATCAATAATTACTGCAAACAGTTCTTAAGGTCAAACTTTTGACAACAAACACCTGAGAAATGGGTCTTTTAATTAAATTATTGACTAAACATGGTAAAAAATGTAACATTAAGATTCCTTGCAAAATACTAAGATATGTAAGAATGAATAGATTTGAGAAGAGTTGCGGATATATGCAACCGTAGTGCACCGTACCGCATCAAAAAGCGATATGTCAAAAAGTGACGCGGTGTCTTTTTACACGTTACTTTAATTTATGTATTTTTTGCGTTGCACTCTGGTTGAAAATGATGCATTCTCCTCCTCTTATATTGCAGTCTAAGAAGTATTTATTTCCTGAACGTTTCTAACTGTTTGCTGGCATGCAAAAGGCCACTTTGAGTGCATTTCCAGGCGCAAGCGACACCAAAGGCTGTGCGGTACTTTTGGGTTTTGGAGCGTCTCGCGCGCTGCTCTTGGTGGGTCATAAATAATAATCATGACAATATTTAGCCCAGGGCAGTGGGAACTGCAGTCAGTCGCTCAGCAGCAGCAGCAGCATCTTTGGCAGCGCACACCGGACAAGTTTTGAGGCCTCTTTTGTGTTTATGCCGCCGTGCCGCAGTTGACAACAGGCAACGGTCGCATTCGGGCTGGGAATCGGGCTGGGCTCCAGGGAGGGGGCTGGGCTTATCAAAATTGCATTGCTGGCGCATCAGAGCAAAGAATGCTAGCTAAAAATTGTTGAGCGAGGAATAAAAGCAATGCGAAAATGCGAAACAGAAATGAAACTTACACTTTTCAACGGCAGCAACAGCAGCAACAACAAAGACAACGCCAGAAATTGCAGCCTGCTCGTCGGCATAGCCACAATTCTTGACATTCGTTGGCGAGATTAATGCGCCTTTGGTTGCAGCCGCCAGACGGAGAGCCCAGCCAAGCCGAGACGCGAGACCCATGCCCAGTCGCAGTCGCAGCGCCGTCGCCTTGCCAGACCCCGAGATGGTGGCCAAAGTTTTTTGGCCGACGCTTGCATTGTGCGACCTGCGGCCTCGTCCTCGGTCATGGTTGCGCAATGGAGAGGGGGGTAAGGGAAGGGCTCGAAAATTGCAGAAACCTTCCACAAATTGTTAAAAATAATTTATATTAAAACCCGGCAAAAAGACAGAGCAATGAAATTGTGCAAACAATTCAAAGTCGCGCCGTGGCAGATGCACCCAGAGATGCAGCTCAGGATAGGCAGGTAGGACTGGCATGGAGATGGAGTTGGGAATGAGAATAGGAATGGGGACCCATGAGGCCTCCAGCCCGGGCTCTAGCTGGCTGTGGCCGCAAACAAATGTCCGAATGATATTTTGTCATAATAAATGGCACAACTATGATTATTTATGGCTCCGAGCTGCAATTGCGAAATGCGATCGCTGCTCGCAGTCAATTTAAGTCTCATAATCAGCAAAAAAGCTAAAAAAAAAAAAATGGCTAGAAAAAGCGGAGGAAATAGGAAGCTGTAGCAGCTAAAAAACCAGCAAAAACTTCGGTCATGATTTCGATTTCTTGCTTCGCTCAACTCGACCCGATTCGACGCGACTCGGCTCAATGGCATAATTTATAGTGCTCAGTGTATTGAATAGCGCTCGCGGATGAGTTGCACTTGGGCCAGCTGGCGCTGTCGTAATCAAAGCGGAGCTGCAGCGACTGTGACTTAAGCTACGAACTTGGCTAACTTTTTGTACTGCCTCGTCTAACGTTTCTTTTAGAGCCGCGCACTTTTATCGCCGATTGCCAATTGCGCCTGATTGTTGCCAGGCATCATTAGAAGCACGTAAATCAAACGGGCTGCAGATTCCAATAGTTCTCAGCGATGGCAACAAAGTTACACAGCACATTGCAATGAGAGAGGGCTACACTGCCTCGCAGCAGTATGTGATCAGAATCTATCTATCAGAATCTCGCAGGTAACTGCGCTTACGAGCTGACGATTTACTTTTACACTTTACAACTAAATGAATTTAAATAATATAGGTAAATAAATATGTAGTCTATGTAGGCTATGCAAAAGAATAACATTCGATTTATTTATAAGAACAAAGAGCAAAATATTATAAACAATAGATCATAGAAATATTTTCTTTAAAGGAAAGGTGAACTTTAAAGTCAAAATATGGTAGGCAGAAGGTTTTGCTCCACTTAAATAATTTTTTACAATTTTGTTTAAAGAAATATTTCAAATTTCCTTTGAATACCACAATATATTCAATTAGTAATCCTTGAAGATACCATAGAATAGAGGATGCTATCTTTCCAGAAGATTTTTTTTACACTTAGGATTAAATTCAGGTCTAAAAGGTTTAAAAAATCTGATAGGAAACATAAACAAATTCCAAATATAATATAGTACGCCTATTTTAACTATAAATAAATATACATATACAAATAGGTATTTATTTTTGAAACATGTATAATACCTTTCAATTGGTATTTCTCTTTCTGCTTAGTCTTTTACTGTATTATTAAAAATTCCCTTCAACTCTAAATCGATTAGAATCAATCGTGATACTTGCTCCCAAAATAGATGCCAAGTTTCCAAGTGAGCAATCGCATGGCAGGGCGAGTACTCGCCATTGCCACGCCCACGCCCCTACCATCCACCGGCAATAGGTTCATTCCACAATCTATTCCTGCTGTCGAACTATGTATAAACCCCAACAATGCACGCACTTCAAAAGGGAATTTCAAATATTTATGTTATATTTATTGTCGAGCGCCAAGTAGGGTGTGCAGGAACGGGGAAAGGGGAAACGGCTCATAACTGTAGTAAATTACTCGGCCAGGTTTTACATATTAATATCACGGGTTCAACGGGCGCCACACAAGCGCACGAAAACACACTCGCGCCCAATTGAATGGAAACAGTTTCGTGGAGGGAGGCAGAAAAGGGATGCACGGCCGGACGAGGAACCAATTAAGCACATTTCAAGTGCTACGAAAATAACACGACGTAATAATAAGGTGACGAAGCGTAGACGAGAGCAGCAGAATGGGAAGGAGAGGGAGCGAGAGAGAGGAGGCGAATGAGAGCTGAAAATGGTGTTGCATAAGGCAGACAAAGCAGATGCAGCCGCAGCTGAGTTGGGACAGGGCAGGCCTGGGCACAAAAGGAGTGCGCGGCACTGACATTGAAAAGAGACGCGTGTACACAAGAATATAAATAAACGAGGGGAAAAGAGAGACAAAGCGGGCAGGGAGAGAGAAACAGAGAGAAGCGACGTGCGATGCCGTCGGCAACATAAATTAAAACTGCAGCGTGGTTTGTTGGGGGCCGCATTAAGAGATCAAATGAGTTGGGAGGGAGAGAGAGAGGGAATTAAGTAGATACGTAGCTACAGTGGCTACTTGTGTGTGTGTGTGTGTGTGCAACGTGTTATTGAAATGTTGTGCATCTTAATTGAAAATGATTTTTGAAAATTGGAAAATGCGGCAAAAATGTTGGGCAATTGCAAAGGAATTAAAGGTGACTGGGGAAATTTATCTGAATATAACATGAGAGAAATTTGAAAATAATCCATCTAGATAATTGTTTCTCTTTAGGTTACTTTGAAAGATATAAACAATTATTAAGTTCTATGTAAATATTTTATTTATTTATAGTTTGCCACAAGCTTCGAAGATACTGATACAATATAATAATCTGGAAAATTCGATCATTCTAGATAATAATAATATTTAGGATCCTAAAAAAATAGAATTTCTTTATATATAGATATTTTAGATTAGAATATTAGTTATTATCTCTATTTGGAGTTTGCGAAACTTCCCTTTACTAAAAAGTTATTATTATAATTTCAATAGAAGTAAAAGTGAGCAAAATTCATGGTACATTTTGAATATCTCATCTTTCGCAGCTATCTCAACGTGCCTTATTACAACGGTATTTACGAAATAAAATTCTTAACAGTCTGTTCAAATTTCAAAACTAAAATTCTCTGAGATTATAAGTTATTCAGGTTCATATCTCAAGGTATTTATTGTTCGAGCAGTCTCATATGTACAAGCTTGCAGACTAATTAAGTCCGAAACTTGCGATGCTGCTCACATAAATATTTTGAGCCAAAATGAAAGTAGATTCTCATGGATGAGAGCTTAAAAATGTAAAGGCTGCAACTGAACCCGCACATGACCCAACGCAAAGAAGAAAAAAGGGGGGAGTTGGCAGGGTGAGAGAGAGAAGGGACAGAGACGCCCGAGAGAGACCGACGCAAAAGTTAAATTTATAATATCACGTCCGCTCTGGCCAGAGCTCATTTCTTAAAGCTGCATAGCAAAATTCTGGCAAAAAAAAGAAGAAATAACACGAAAAAAAGGCTAAAAAGCAGCGGGAAAATGTGCAAAACTTGAGCGTGGGGCAGGCGAACGAGAGTGGGGCATGCGCTCAAAACTAGCTGGGACGCGGGTGGGGCACAACAAAGATTCGAGTCAAACGGCACGACTCGAACGTTTTTGATGAATGCGACCGAATGCAGCAATAGTGCACAGTGGGAGTAACAGAGAGGGGGAGAGAGAGAGAGAACATTCGCCTGATTGCTAAAATTCACGCGAACGGAGCACAGATCCCGCCAAGTCCGCCTCGTCCGAATCCCGCGAACCGTTGCGACCAAAAGTTATGAGCTTTAGTTTTAGTTTTAGTTAAAAGGTTTCGCTGGGCCTCATAAACAAATCCCAGTTTTGGTCCAAGCAATGGGAAAGTCATTTAAATGCAGCGCCGGAGCGCGGTTCAGGCAAATTGCGGTCGTTTAATGAGCGATTAGAGCGGCCACAGCGACCGCATCCGCGTCCGCCTTGGCGACCGCATCGATGGGCACCAGGCACGACAGCGACAAACGACTGCAGACCAGCGGACCCGAGACGAACAGCTTGCGAGACGTTTGGCAATAAGTTCGAGTTGCCGTTATGATTTGAGTTAGGGTCTCACTCCTCGCAAACCTCCTGCCCCCCCACCCCCCCTACAGCCTTACCGACAGCGCAGCCTGTCAAATTTGTTTCTATGCTCTGCATTGCAGCCCGGTTATGTCAGCCAGAAGACGGGAGATGGAAGAGCATCAGACTTTGAAAGCAGCTCTTCTCGGGTTTAGGTAAAACTTATGGAATTACCGCACTTAATGTCATTGAGGAGCAAGACATATTTCAGCCGGAATAATCTTTGAATAGTCTGTTTACATCTGGGATAACTTTGTTTATTTAATTTAGGACTGTAACAGCTGTAAGGGGGAATCGATTACAAGCAGGGGTGATTTAAATAGGTCTGAATACTTTGGATTATAATATATAATAATAATAATTAATTATAATAATAATTAATATATGTATGTAGCTTAAAGGCTTGTAAATTTCAACAGCGCTTAGTAATATTCTTATTAATTAATTTAAGCATCAAACATGGCTATTATTTGTTAAAATTCGATTAAGAGCGCCCTGTTCGACCTATTTAACCTATTGCAGCCATGTTAATCTTTACACGACCTATTCGACCTATTGCAGCATTCTTGAGCTCCATTACCAGTCCAGTTTTCCTTAGAAAATCTATGATTTTCGCTAGTAGTTAATTTTCATATAAGAGCTGTACTGGATTCAATCTCCTTCCTTTCTCCACACTTGGGTTTAGCTGACATTGCAGTACATTGTTTAATGGTACTCGGTGCTTTCCCCAACTGACATCACACTGTGCCCAGGCTAACCTAACCCACGAATAACCATGTTCCATGTCCCATGCTCCTTGCTCCATTGTCGCCGGCCCTTGGCATGTGGCTTCATTTGCCGTTAGCTGAACCATTAAACCTTTGCCTGATTGCCACGCCCACATACACACACGCAGCTACGAGTAATGTGTGCGAGCAAAATTAAAGTTGGGTACGAGCAGAGAGAGCCTGCAATCAGAGGCACATAGCTCAATCCCAATCGCAATCCAAGTGCACACGCCCGGCTAAATTACCAGAAACAGCTACGAGAGATGCCGACGACGTGTCGCACTTTTTAAATTAAAAACTAAAATCGATTGACATTCAATTTGAGCAGGCAACATCAGCTTTCAATTGACTGCGCCTTGGGTCTTGGTCTTCTTCTTGGTCTTGGTCTCAAAATGGGAACAGGGGACCCGCGTCCCGTCCGTCTGCGTGCAGCTCTTCCTCAACGTCTTCCTCGTCGTATCTCAAGTCAACATTTGTCGCTATAAATTTGCCACTGCACAACTTTGCACATTTCCTTGACTTGTCTGTCGATGCGTGTGCGTGCGTAAGATTTACCAGAGATGTCGAGCAGCAGCAGCCTCAACTAGGGAGCAGCAGCGAGCGAACTGGTAGCTGTGTTAACTGGCAACTGGCAACTTGCAACTGGGAGCTGGTAGCTGGTAGCAGTCTCTGTATGTTGTTTCCTTCCTAACGACAGCCTTGGCAGCAACCGACGACATTCGATACACGTTGACATGTGTGTGCCAGGCTAGAACTTGCCTGTCTTCCCTGCCCTGCACTCGCTGCTCTGCCCTGCCCTGCCCCTGTGACTCTTGCCCTGCTCTCACTCTCTGCCTTGTCACTAGCGCTGCAACTATAACCGGAGCCGGAGCTGTAGCTGTAGCTGTATCTGTTGCCATGTGGCTTTCCGCCAAGTCGCGTGCAAATTTTGTGACACTTCACCCACGGGAGCGATGTCTCTAGTCCTCCTCCTGCCTGCCCGCTCTATTAATCCTGCCTGACACGCTGATGCTGACAAACTGTGCGAGAATCAATTTTGAAGGCGCCTCGCCTATGCTACATATGCTATACATCAACCGATCGGAACTGTATTTTAAAATAAAGGTTATAGCATGAAAGAGATGCGTATTCCTTATTATACACAAAGCAATCAGTCTTAAGAGCTTTATGCTGCGTGCAAAGCTCATTGAATATGCTAGAAGTGCATTTCTAATAGCAAGCTCTCTACAGAGAGTAAAAACTTTAAAATGTTTAGTAAATATGCTCTTTGATGTGAAAGCACATTAAAGCTTTAAGCACACGCAGCAAATTCTTCAAGAGGTCGCGTATTATAGTTACTTTTTGAAAGCACATTAAAGCTTTAATCACACGCAGCAAACTAACAAAGAATTCGAGTATTGAAGTTACTTCTGGAAGCAGCTTTAAGCACACGCTGCAAATTATTCAAGAATTCGTGTATTAAAGTTACTTCTTGAAAGCACATTAAAGCCTTAAGCACACACTACAAATTATTCGAGAATTCGCGTATTATAGTAACTTCTTGAAAGTACATTAAAGCTTTAAGCACACTTTTCTCTGAAAAATACTAAAGCTTTAAGCATACGCTGCAAATTCGAAAGCACATTAAAGCTTTAAGCACACGCTGCAAACTAACAAATAATTCGAGTATTGAAGTTACTTCTGGAAGCACATTAAAGCTTTAATCACACACAGCAATTTATTCAAGAATGCGCGTATTTAAGTTCCTTCTCAAAAGCGTATTCCAGCTTTACTCACTTGCTACCTAGCAATACAAATTCAAATCAGCAAATGTGTTTTCACATTAAAGCTTTAAGCACACGTTGGAAATTATTCAAGATTGTGCGTTTTAAAGTTACTTTTTGAAAGCACACGGTGAAAGTAATTAAAAAAATCGAGTTTTAAATTTACTCTCTGAAATCCCATTGAAAATGTTCTAGTATTTCAAAGTTACCTTCCGAAAGCACATTGAAGCTCTAAGCACACAGTGCAATAAATTCAAGAATTCTTTGCTTTTAAGTGCAATTTTCTTTTTGTTTGACAGATAGAAGACTCGAATAGTTTGAAGAACGCAGAAAGCAGAATGACAGGAAATTGTTGATTAAATTTGTGAGCAGGGCAACCCTTCATTAGGCGCGACTTGCTCGACCCGCTCATTAAAGTGGAAAAATCTGCTGCGTCTGCAGATGGTGAGTGGGAAGGGGGAGGGGGAGGAGGCTGCGTTGCATTCATTAGACTGCCACTTGATGGTGTGTGTATAATTTGCAAAAAGAGAAGCGAGACGCAAGAGTGTTGCAAGAGAGCAACAAGTTGCAGCCGTTTTTAATTGATATTAATTTAATTGACACTTGAGTCGAGTCGAGTCGCGTCGAGTTTAGGCCTCCGGCTTATTCCCTAGCTATCCCTAGGCGCTCGCTCTGCCCCCTTTTTCGACGCCTATGCGCCTGGACTAATCGACTGGCAGCGCGTGGGCTGCGATGGCTACGATGGCTGCCGCATTCGCAGTGGCAGCTTCAATGAGCTTTGCATGTTAACTGTTAGCGGGGAGATTAGCGGAGCGGGCAGCGTGGGCATGGGGGGGGGGGGATCATTGCAGAGCAAGCAGCTTTTTTTGAAGTGCATTTTATGAGTTTCCGTTTAAGTTCAATTATGTTGGGTTTGCTTTGATGATTAGCATAATAAGCAAGTGGCGTGAAGCGAGTAAGCTCAAGTGCGCTGAACAAACTCAGTCCTGGGAAAGAGAGAAAGAGAGAGAGAGATGGGTCGAGTGTGTGTGGGAAACAACTTGGCCAAAACTGAATGAGCTCTTATCTCTTCTATTTTGATACATTCAAGTGCGTCTCGAGGGTTCTTTGCAAACACAATTCGTACAATCTTTGTGGCCATGCGAAAGTTCTTTGAATTCGGAGAAGTTTTTAATTCCTTTGACAGACGGCAAGGAATGCAGTCGTGTAGGTGCGGAAAAGTACACAGGGGTTTACTATGATGTAAAAAAATAATTATAATTGTGAATAATTTGCAAAAGTTTTTAAAATTGTTGTTTAATCATGCAAACTATTTCATTGGAGTTTCTTTAAGATCAGACACAGATACGAGTTCAATTTTTAACCGAAGTTTACTTCACCTTACTTATAAAACTTGCTTTTCCAGTAAGCAGTACAAACAGGCCTAAGAAGTTTCTTTGCATATAACATGATATCGTTCGCATATTATAATAATAATCTTACTATTATTGATATTACACTTCCTTATCAGAAGGTTGTAGTTCGTGCTTGACAAAATTTAAACCTCTCACCTTCAAGTATCTTATTCTCTTATGATAATTTCCAATCAACCTACTTTCAATATCTTCTCCTGTCTGTTTCCAACTTTAATTAGGGTCGAGCTTCAGAGGGAGGGGGACAACCTCAAGCTTATCTGGCAGTAATAATTTGCAAGCATCTCCAATAATAGGTACCTACACAGACAGTAACTTCAGTTCCAATAGCGACTGTAAACAAATGCAACCCACAGTCTCTCCAGATGTGTGTCTCCAGCCCACATCCTGTCGGCAGCAGATAATTAGATTAACCAACACTGATGGAGCTGGGTACATGCATGTCACAGGGGGCGGTACTTGCAGTTAGACGCAAGCAGGTGTTACATCAATAAAATATAATCTATATATCTCCGACTGGGAGGTGGCACTACCTCCATGCGGAGGGAACTCACAGCACTCCGAGCACGGTGTTAATGCGTTGGCTAAACGGGTTTGCAAATTGCAGCCGCATTAAATCCACTTCCGGTTGGGGCAACACTGTGCCCGTTTCCGTTGAGGCGACACACACACTGACTGCAGAACAGGTGTAAACTCTGACGCCCGCCCAGGGGCGACACATTTGGCAGCCATTCAAGTGTAACGACGAAGAGGCGGGGAGGCGGCGGGTTGCCAAAACAAAAGGCAGACACGGGCTGGCAAATCAAATTGAATAATTGTTGCATGAGAGAGAGAGAGAGAGGGAGCAGGGAGGGAGACAGCTGGACATCTGCTGGACACAGGGAAAGTTGCTAACAAGCCTGGGCGACAATAACAATAACATTGAAGCGTTGATGCCGGGCAACACGATGCGACTTCAATTCAATCAATTGAACGTGCCGCGAATGGTTAGCAACAAAATACGAGAGTAGAATCAAGCCTAGTGGACCAGTGGGCCAGGACGAGGATGAAGTGGATGAGCAGTAGTAGCAGGACGAGCACGTGGAGGAGGATGAGGAGCAGCAGCAGGACAACTGGCGTGTGAAATTGACAATGTTGCAGGCAAAAGGCAAAAATATTTTTGCACGCGAGAAACGATGTAGAGGCGAGATTAACTGGCAGCATGGGCAGCACTGGCACACACACACACATGCACACATGCACATATGCACACACACACACACACACACACACCTGACATGGGATTGACTAGAAAACATGTCACTCACGTCGTTTGGCTCGTTTGGTTCGCCATTGTTGGGCAAATTTGTATAAAAATGCGAACCAAAACGAGGAAAAAGAGAGAGAGAGAGATGTGGGACAGCGAGACAGCCTATGAGCCTGTGATTTTAAATATTGGCAACGGGTTGCCCCACATGCAGCACGCTTTATAGCAGGTGTTGATATGTTTATCGACTGCTTTGTGCCCTGCCAGAGCGATGTGCGTGCAATTTGCACAAATTGTCGATGGTCAGCCGCAAAATCGGAGTGGGAAGGAGAGCATAGAGGTCGAGAGAGTGAGAGAGGGGGAGCAATACCCCGTCTATCTGCACTGTGTGTAGGGTTTCAATTAAACAATTAGTGGACTATTATTTGAATAGACACAAGCATAGAAGCGAGAGGGAGACAGGGTGTGCGCTGTGCACACCTGCAACTGCCGAGCAATGCTGGGAGAATTGATAATTGATTGCTTTTCAAGTGAGGTCGTTGGGGAATTATGAAGATAAAGGACTGTAGCCGTAGTAGGATGTGACAGCACGAAAGAGATTTGCAAAAGAAAAATGTTTGTGCAGTGCAAATGGAATCAAAACTAATTGAGATGGAGCAAAGGTTAAAGGGAATAAGAAGGACAGCTTAACTACGACTACGTCGAGCTTAAATACCCTATTAAGTTAATGATTGCCTAGCCGAAGGAACATATAACTTAGAAGGAAAAATGTTCGGTATATTGTATATAATACAGGTTTGTTCTCCCGATTTTACGTACCTTATAATACTCCAATTCATTTGAAATTTTTATACAATATTATTTATCCAATTTGGTAAGTTTGATTGCGATATCTTGAATATAAACCAAGCCGACAGATATTTTCTATGACAGCTACACGATATATAATTTCTATCTTGCTCGTTTCGACTCAAATAGAACCTGAAGCTATAAGAAGCATGTGTGGCAAGTTTCAGCAAGATAACTCTATAGCTGAGCGAGAAGTTTGCATTTCAACAGACGAACAGACAATCGGATGGACAGACGAACAGACAGACAGGCGATTCCGCCTGCTGCATGGGTCGTATATGTGTCCTATATTCCCACTGGTAAGGGAAATACTACTATCGTACATTGCAAAAGGGAAATAATACTTCTCAAAGCAACGAGCACACACACACATATCTCAGCTCGGAACCTTGTCAAGTCTGACTCTGTCGCTGAGTTCTTTATGATCTTTGGCAGCGTGTGCAGCTCGTCTTACAAGCCTGTTTGGGTTAACTTTATGAGCGACCAGTGCATATTTTACACGCTGCTAATTTCCGCCGGGGCCGGGGCCGAGGCCGAGACCATATCGCCTCCTCCTTGCCGCCTGCTCCCTCTACTTGTAGATGCAACCAGCTGAACTGGCTGCGATTTGGCCGGGAAAAACCTCGCTTGAACCTTAACAAATAGCGACGAAAATTGCAACAAATGTGTTACGAATGCTTCGTGATCGTCATGACAGAATGTCGCCAGCAACAGCAGCAGCAACAGCAACAGCAACAACAGCAGTAACAGTAACTAGCAACAACAACATGACAAAGAAGAGGAGGCCGAAGAAAAACTGGAGAATTGTAGACCAATGAGGAAATCGCTTGGCTCGGCCTGAACCACTAACATCACGAGTTGAACTCTTAACAGCCTGAGAGAGTCCAGGTCCGAGCTGAAGATGTTGATGATGAGGACGTTGCCGACAACGACGACGACAACAGCGACAAGCAGGGCCAGCAACAAGATTAGCGCGTTGATGAGGCTGCCGAAATGCCAAAGCAGAAGGAAGACTGCAGAGGGCAGACAGCGGAAGAGACCGAAGACTGCAGACAGCGCACTCTGAGATGCTTTGGTAGTTCGACTCGTTTAGCTGGTAGCCTTCTGGGCTGCTGAGGTTGCATGTTTTCCGCTGCAGTTGCAGTTGTTGTCTTAGTGTATCTCTGCGGCGATTACAACGAGTGTTGCTGTTGCTGTTGCTTTAGTTGCCGCTGATGCAATAAATCGCTGACATTGTCAGTTGTTGCTGGCTGCGATAAAATTAAATAGTTGCAAGTGAAGATCGTGTCGTTCAGAAGGCATAGACAATACATAAACCATCGACAAGTTAGACAAGGTTTGCTTTCTGGCAAATTATTACGGAATTAGTCTAACCAAACTACGCTAATCAACCAATTTCACATACTTTGCGACGCAAGAGATGCCTCAGTTTTGAGTCATGAGTCTCTGAAGGCTTTGAGGAGCTACAGATGCAGATCCATGAGTTTTGCTGGAATATTTGGTATGTACATAGTCAGATATCAAATGACGAGTTCATCTAACTATTTTCGACTGTGTTAGAATGTGCTTTGTGTTTTGATTATTTTAATGTGTAGGTGCCTTGGTATATATTGCAATATGTTTGTTAATGGCTGAGATAATGTAACTAAACTCAGCATAACTTATTTATATCATCTTAACTACATTTTGGCAAAACTTCAGCAAAATCGGATCATGCAGCTATGTGGGAAGAGCGCAAATAAGCTCATGCAAAAATAGTTTTTCAATGTATTCTTCATAATCTAACTCCTTTTTTATTTTTTTTTTTAATTTTTGGTTAAGCAGCATGTCATATTGTATGATATAAGTAATCATATCTGCAGTTTCAAATAGTAAAGAACACTCTATACTAGAACTCCCAAGAAGCATGCAAAATTTTACCCAAACTGAACAAAACTGATCTAATTTGCAGTCAAGAACTTCTCCGCGTGGGATCGGTGTGTTCCAGTTTGCGACTCCTCAAGTCTTACACAGCGAATTTCTTATCAATTTCATATTGGCCAACCAACACGTAGAAAACTTTCTGCGCAACTCGTTGTGTGTGCGAAGTATCTCTGAAATGCTTGCCCTAGCAGGGGGAGGTATGTGAGAAACTTTTGCTGTTTGGCATTTTGAAAATCCCCAAAGCGTTGCGTCGGCGTATTCTAAACTTTGCGCCACTTTTTGCCCAGCTAAAGTCATTATCATTAAAGCCATACTTTTTGGCCAGGCTAGAAAACTTTCACTTGTGTGCGTTGTGGCGGCGAAAAATATTGTAAATTGTATCTAACAGATACTTTATCGAGCCGCAACAGAAACTTTTGCCATTGTCCGCGAGCGCAAAACTGACAGACACACACACACACTCAAACACACACATATACACACACATGTGCACACGTGTAATAAGGAGAAACTCTGCATGAGCGAGTTGAAAATTGCAATCCCCGCCATAATGAGAATGTGAATGGAGTGTGGAGACGGGAGAGGAGAGGGGCGTGTGAGGCGAGTGTGCCGCAAGGCGTGGCACAAACTTATTCTTAAGTGCGATTCGCTTGGCAAATTATGCGCATGTTGAGAAAAGTTTGCTGTTATTATACAAAGTGTTACATGGTATAGGGGTAATTCTTCAAGGTTTTGCGCAGCTTGTGCGCTCACAAGTTTATGCTAAAATCATAATTATAGATATGGCATGGACAGGTTCAAGTGGGGTTGTTTTTGTACTCTATAATAATATATTATAGTTTAATTTAATATATTTCTGGGTTATGCATTCTAAATATTCTTTTACACATGTTCTACGCGTATACTGCATAGAATATAAAGCTGAAAAGCAAGTAGAAAGTCCTCGCTTTGGAACTGTATGGTAAAACTCAATAAATTGAACATTCTCAAGCTTCAGATCTGAGTTGTTTATTCTATGCATAATCTGTTAATTCTCAAGTTAGCCCCTTCGCTGGCGACCACGATATATCTTCATTGACCAGGAGAACCGACAAGTTGCGGGCAAACGAACGATCGCAGACGCAGTTGGAGAGTCATAACCTCCTCGGGCCATGGAAATCAGCGTCGCGTTGATGCCATAAAATTATAGCAGAGCAGCAGCAGCAACAAATAACAAATCGATGCCACAGTTGCCTTCCCCACTGCGACTAACATAGTTGTGCCTCGTGGCCGAAGAGTGAAAGGCGAGCAAAGACTCGCCGGCTGCTCCAAGCAAGGAGAGTAGAACGCTGCGGTGCCAGGCAGGCACAGCTGGCCGAATTGTGGGTTTGCCCCACGGTCGTCGTCGTCGGCATGTCGTTTGCGCCGGTAACCTGATTCAATGAGTTAGCGAATCTATCACATTGCCTGCCCCATGCGGGTTGGGGCCTTTCTTTCTTTTCGCCACACTAAAACTTGATTGACCAGCCGTTGTTTTCCCTCGTAAGTACGCGTACTCTGCATGCACCACACTAGCACCACCAGCACCACATTAATACCCTTATTCTGGTACTTTCTAAAGCGGGCACAACCGGTAACTGGCAACGGGCAACCGACAAACGGGCAACTGCCCCGCAGTTGCTTTATTACAAATTGGAAATTTGTCTTAAATGCGCCAGATTTGAATGCACTCACTGCATGGCGGTGGCTCTGGGAACGAGTGGATTGCAGTGGAGAACGGGGGGAATGGAAAGTCACAAGTCATGCGAAATTTGCATACGACTAAGTAACAAATTCGTTTGCCACACTTATCGCTGGGCAAACATCTCAAAGGCTGCCACGACAAATGCTGCAATTGGCATTGCCAACACGGGCAGCAGCATCGTTTCCAAACTGAACTCTGGTTTTATTTGTGTTCACTAGACGCTTAATTAGTCGCAAAGTTCGAACTGAAAGTCGAGTAATGCTTTTAGAGAGAGAGAGAGAGAGTGGCAAATATATTGATGAAGTATCCCAATCAGTGCTGCCAATTCCGTTTTGTTTGTCACATCTGACTGTTTTTGAAGGCAGGAAGTGGGAATTCTGCATTTTATTTATATTCATTTAGCTTTTTCCTCTTTTTTTGCATTGCCCATGTTTTCTATACAACTTATCTCAAATTGCATTTTTATATCCGCTACTCGTAGAGCGATCATTTTAAAATGTGTTGCTTAATTTTTAATTTATGATATTATAATTTATTTGTTTTTAATTATAAATTCTTTAGCTTTTTTTTTTTTTTTTTGTGCAATTTTGTTTGACTGACATTTGACATTGGTGCCGTCAGAAACAGTTTTTTTTCCCAAAAGTTGACAGCACACAGCACCCATACCATAGAAACTAAAAGTATATTCCGTTTGAAAAAGCGCACTAGTTAAACATTTAATGGGTCTTACCACAGACAGAATAGTTTCACTTGAGTGAGATATATTGCGAAAATATATACTGCAATATAAATTTATATAAAATATGTAAATGAAGAAATTACTTCTTCTGTCTGTTACGCAATTTTGATATTTTTTATTTTATTAATTTTTTGCTCAATGTGCATTAGTCTGTTGCACTGTTATGCACTGCATAAGCAACCACAAAAGCGCCATCTTGCGTAAATGCACGTACAGTAAACACAGTTGCTAACAACACGTTGCATACTTTTCGGCGGCAATTTGTTTTACGTTACTGCATTAAAAGTCCGCATAAAAGTATGCAACAGTATTTTAGTCGACTATTAAATTGAAAATTTTGATTGGAACTGTAATTATTCTATTATTTTATTATTTAATGTTATCTGATATTTTATTTTACTGCTTAAATTTATTTTTCCTTTAGAGTCATTTCTCTTATTAAGTCGCAGCTAGCTTGGGTTTTTTTTAGCTTACTAAAAGATTTATCAAATCATGTTTTGTACGGCCATTGGCACTTCGCGAGAATTAATCAACATTAATTATGCAAATCCATTGAGCCACAGCACAAACTGCGACATATTGCTGTCGCTGCCTTTGTTCAGCAGCAGTCGGCGACTTGCCACCAGGCCCGAAAGAGGAGGCTCCTCTCGCTCCGCTCCTTCGCGTCGTGATTGTGACTATTCCAGGCGACTGTGTTTGCAATTAGCAGCACAGACAACTCGCTTATTGTTGTTGCTGCTGCTGCTAGTGACAAATGCAGCGCCATATGGCGGAACAATGACCCACATTATGAGGCGCTTTTATTAGACGAGAGGGCGCGGCTCACAGAAAAACAAAAGGACGCACAATAGTCGCAATAGTAGTCAGAGCACTCGCAGACAATGGCCAGGAGACGACAACGCGTTGTCAACGTCATGACACAGCACACATACACAGACAAACACACACACAGGGGCACAATGCAAATGTGGCACATGGCATCAACAGGACATTAAACTCGCAAACGAGTCAGCGCATGCGATTCAGATTGGAAACGGCGGTCTAAAGAATCTACACGATTTGAGCTTAAAGACGGCTTACTTTGCCTTATACGGGAGTTAGTTAAGGTATTTCAATGGATGGAAAATGAAGGCATATGAAACTGTACTATGACAGTCTCTTACTTATTCTTAATATGAATTGCAATGATTTAAATGGATGCAACGTACCTGAGAATGCTATTTTGACAAACTGAAAAGGAAAGTGAAAAAGTATTTGAATATAAGTGATATACAATGCATATAAGGTATTGAAAATGTGTATATAATTTAAATACTTATTATGAAATTTTAAAAAAAAATTTCAGAATCGATTCCAGTCCATAATTAATATTATAAACATCAAAACTAAACGACCTAGCTTTAAAATTACACTTGCAATAAAATTTGCATAGATTATATGAGATAAAAGTGGGCATGAGTCAACTCTAATGTAGGGGTTACTTCACAGCATCACATGCAAATATGCTATCAAAATTTGCTGGTTCTAGCTCTTATAATCTCTGAGATCTAAACGTTCATACAGACAAACGAAAATATTGTTGGGGTTCCTTTTATATTTAACAACTTTTTAAATGATTTCGGCGTATTGAAATGGCAGATTCGCATTTGTCAGATCTTTTTGCTGGACAAAACTGGCAATTAGGTCAAAATTAGAGCTAAGCTCCAAGTCCCCAATTCATTTTGGCCAATATCATTTGGCTCAAGCCGCAAAGCCCTTATAATTGCATTTGTGATGAGCAGCATGCAGCAGGTCAAGGGGGGGTCAGCTGGGTTAGTCAACCACGACAACGACAACAATCAGCATCATCATCCTCATCATCATCAACCTGGGGAGGACACCAATTCCACCGCAGCAGGGGCAGCAACAAGCGACACCTGCAGCCAGTTGAGGCCGAGTTCGACAACTGCAGAAGGGAAGGGGAAGGCTACTCTCTGTCCCGCTCACACCCCATATAATTATTCGTAATTTGTTTGCCCAAGTGCATCCACACCATGTGGCAGTAGCAGTGGCAGCTGCAACGACTCGTGTAGCAGTTCTGGCCGTAGTTACCGTTGTAATTGCACTTGTACTTGTAGTTGTAGCTGTACTTGGTCTAACTGCTAACTGTAAATTCAAATGTGCTTAGTTATGGCTGCTAATGCAGTGCCACGCACTTATACACCAACAATTAATGACTAATACAGCAATCGAGCCTTGTAGCTGCCACTTAGACTGCCCACTCGATAACAAACGGAACTCCGCCATTGTATGGCGATGATTCAGATTGATGATGGCAGCGGAAGCGGAAATGCCCGCTCTGACGGGTCACATTAAGAAATAATTAGCAAAACGAAAAGATGTCGCCTAGGACGACATCTCCCTCTCTCTCTCTCTGGCTGAAAGCTCATTGCGTAATTGTCTAATGGACTCAAAGAGGAAGTCAATGGCAATGGCAATGGCAATGGCGAAGTGCCATAAATTATATAGCCCATGTACAGTTAAGCTCGGGCAAAGTCTTTAAATGGCTGTTGATGGGCTGCCTAATTTCGGCGCGTGCTTAAAAGTAGTTTAACAAAGTTACGAGGGTAGCCAGACCGAATTTCCACAATATAATTTATGCACAAAAGTAGGCAGCAATTGTGGCATGAATTCAACAACTGCCACGTGCAACGCGCCCTCTTTTTCGATTACTTATTGAATTCGCATTTCGATTAATACGATTTTTCTTCGTATCATTCGCGGTATATGTAAATCGAATTATGCGCGGAATTTAAGTGGAATTTCGGCAGGCGAATTTCGCGAAATTTGCATCAATTTTTCTTTGCATTAACAAGCGTGAAGAGGGGATGTTTGGGAACCATAATTGAGTTAATAAATCACATGCCAGCTTCCAATTACCGTCCCCAGCCCGCAACCAAAACGCGCCGCCTGGTTACCTCAAAAATGCGCCAAGTGAGCCCTGATGGAATGTCGAATGGAATGACAGCAGAGATAGGAGGCGGGGCATGTGGGCGTGGCAGCTACTTGAGGCGCAATGTCATTACCAGCCACTTGAAATATCCGATTTTCTATTGAAATGCTAAATTCGCGTAATAATTCAGCACGCCATCTGTCTCGCCCACAGTGTGTGTGTGTGTTTGTGTGTGGCTGTGTGCTGAAGTGTGTGTTTGTGTGTGCTCCTCATGGAGTTGAAATCAAATCCAATTCGGTTGTTTGCCATTTGCCCCTCAACCTGCTGCACAATTGCGTCAAGAGGAGACTGATGCCACACAGTTTGTTTCGGGGAATGTCTCGACAGTCGTTGGAAAATACGCGTACAGTGCTTGCAAATTGAATGAAACAGCTGTTGAGCAGCAGTTGGCAATACACAAAAAATTGATAGTCAGTCAGTTAAGTAGCGAGTGGGAAGAGAAAACAAGCGGGGGAAAGTTTTTATCGGTGAGTTTTAAGATGCCAACACAGGGAAGACACAAAAGAACAAGCTTATATAGATGACGAAAGGAGTTTAAAGAGAGAAAAGCTTGATTTGACAAATTTCTTAGAGTAAGGATACACAAGGATGTTCAATAAAATTATTATAAGTAAATCAAGCACAGCTTATAAAGACTGTATTTAAAGAGAGTCCGATTTTGAGGAAATTTTTAATGCATATCGGTAATATATGGGAATGGTTATACATTTATTAATTAAGCCTCTTTGGAAAATTCGCTGGCGCCTTTTAAAAATGTTTTCACAGTTCTAAATAAATAAGTCGTAAACAACCTAAACAACGGCAAACGCGGCGCAAACCTAGTTCAAACGAAAAAACACTAAGAAACAAGCTTATATAGAAGAATAACGGAGTTCAAAGAGCGAACAGTTTGTTTAACAAATTTCTTAGATTTAGGATACAAAATGAAATTCAATAATATTATTTTCAGGCAGTAAAGGAAGCTAAGCTGATAAACACTTTATTTAAAGAGTTTTATGAAATGCTCGTGTACTCCCATTTTAATGCCATTTTTAATGCATGTCGGTGAGATAAGGAAAGGGTTCAACATCTATTTTTTATACCTCTTAGCTTTTAGGAAAATTCGATGGCTCCTTAAAAGTTGTTTTCACAATTCACAAAAAATAGGTCGTTTCGAAAGAACCGAAAGTATGACAAGTGCGGCTTACACCTAGTTCAATTTATTAATAAGTACTTCGATAATATATTAATGGATACATTTTGTGGAAATTACTTTAAATTACCTTGTTTATAGGCTGGTAGTTTAAACCTTCCCCTATTGCAGTTTTACATAGAATTCCCCCAAGATATTGTGCAACTTTTTCGCTCTTGATCGTTTATTTATGAATTACAAGTACAGCACGAGTACGACAATAACAATATTCAAGTCTAGGCCTTGACTACGTTTCGGCAAACTCCCTCTTAATTCTACCCTCTCTCTCTCTCAGTCTCTCTCTCGCTCTCGCCCTTTCTCCGACTCTCAGTCGCAGGCGACGGCATTGAGCCGAAACTGTTTTTCTCAATGGCAGCACAGCGTGAACGTGTGAACAAACCGGACATCCGTTTATGGAACGGATGTTGCCTGATCTCCGGTTTGTTGACAGCTTACCGCTTACGCTTCCCTCGCGCCCCTGCTACGCTCTACACTCTGCTTCACAGCAGGCTGGCTTCATGCCGCGTGCCTCTTTGTTGCCGTAATAATTTATCTTGGCCCGCATTAAATGGCGATTTTGAGTTGTCTTCTTGCTCTCGGGCAATAAAAACACAGTCGCCTGCCGCAATTCGCCTTGCTTCGCATTTGTAGTGCAGTGTAGTGCTGTGTTGTGTAATGACATAAATCAGAGAGAGAAGCGACTGCGAGAGAATGTCGGCGAGCAGGCACGGTAATTGCCTTGGAAAAGTGGGTTAAGCTGAAATTAGTTGCTTAGCAGACCGCCCCGCTCCCCTCGCCGGCCCACACCACCCGGCTGGGATTCATCTTCAACTGCTGCGGTGGCTCATAGAAATTTTGATTTAGCTTTCGATGCGAAGCACAGCAACAACTTTTACACAAGCGACAGGCGACAACTGGCACAAGCATATTTCACTTGCAGGGGGCGGAGCAGGAGGAGAAAGGGGAGGGGCAGTGGGAGAGGGAGTGGGCTGCTCTGGTCAATTGTGGAGCCGAGGCTGAGACTCTGGTCTGCTGCTGCTGCTGCTTCTGGCAGCAGGAACAAGCACACTAAATTTTCATTTGCAGCAGCAGCGAAAGCAGTACAGGGGGATGGAACAGTGGGAGGGGCAGGCGGGGATATGCATTTAAATATGTGTTGAATTATTGTTGTACAGCCCGAGCAGTTGCAGGCTACAACTGCATACAAGCACGCATCCTTCGCACAAGGAAGTCTCGCCCAGTATCTCGCACAATGCACAATGCGCATTCCCATTCCGCATCCATAGCTGTTCTCACTCGCTGCTGCTGCTGCTTTGTATCTATTAAATTAAATTGCTTAATTTTCTGCACTAAAGGGAGATACAGAGAGGGAAGAGAGAGAGGAAGAGCGAGAGCGAGAGAGAGGGAGGCAGCTAGCAGACAACATCAAACATTACGAAACTTTCATCATTGTGTGACATGGAATTATTTGTTTCTCACTCTCTCTCTCTCTCTCTCTCTCTCACTCTCTCTCTCTGTTTCGCCCTGAAAACATTCATTTCAGTTGTTTAGATTTTATGCTCTGGAATTTTATTTATAGCAGCAGCTTGTAGTTCCACCGTTCTCCAAAGTTTCTGAAGCTGTTCTCATTATTTACATGTGCGTAGTTCCCCAGATTCGTGTACAGTCGAGGTCGTATTTGTTCTTCTCTTGTCTCGAGTGCATTGCAATAATAACAATAATAATAATAATCAAAATAAATGGAGTGTTCTGAACTTATTACAATAGTCAAAGTAAATAACAAGAGACAAGCGGCAAGTTATTCGCCAAAGAGAGGCGGAGGAATAATGTCAAGTTGGACAGAGAGAGAGAAATATGAAATGTGTGGGATCTTCACATAGAATTCACCAGCCGAAAAACAAAATAAATAAAAATGAATTGGCTCCAACTAACGAGCAGCGAGTAAAAGGAACAACGAGAGCAATAATGGAGAATAAAATAACGAGTTAAAGTGTGGAGTATATTAAGAATTTGCAACGAGTAACCAGTAAACATAGTTACTAAAATATATGCCCCTAAGAAGAAAAGCGTATTAAAAATGAAATTGAAGAAACTAGCGAGTAGCAAGTAAAATAAGAAGAAAGTTCAGAGCGAAATGGCTCAAGTAAATCTTCTAATACTTAAAAATATCTTTTATCTTAATAGAAACACTTTGGATAAATAGCATATGAAAGTAACGAATAAACATTAAAGTAACGAGCGAGTAGCAAGTAAATTTAAACGTAATTTAAAAAAAAAATTCAATTATACGGGAATATATTCCAACCGAAACCTGCAATATGAAGTACTTGTGAAACCAACGAGTGACACTAACGAGTAACGAGTTAATTGAAGAGGCAAATTGACGGCAGTTAAAGAGTAGGGTATTCATATAACGTTTAATAACTATAGATAAGTAACGAGTCGTGAGAAAACTGCAGCACAGACTAGCTAGTAGATAAACTATGGACATAAGCAGGGCACATTTGCAGTTGGACACTTATTGAAGCCGCATCATAATCAGGAATAATCACTATTATCACCTCACACAAATCAGCTTTAAGGAGAAGGTCCGCACAAACTTGCAACTCAATTCAACTTTCGCAGAAGTAGACGAGACAACAGGCAAGGCAAAGGACTCCATGCCCGACTTGCTCGGTAGTTCCCAACTCCGTCTCCGTCTCCAACTCTGTCTCCATCTCCATCTCTTCTGGTGGCAATGGCAACGGCGCAGCCCATAATTCATTAAGACTTTGAGTTATTCAGAACTTTTTCTAGCATCTACCATTTTTACAAATGGTGTACAAGGGCGCCAAGTACGTCTGAAGGGATTGAGGGGCAGCAGGGGAACGGGGGGTCGCCTGTCTGCCGCCAGCAGACAAAACTGATAACGGGTCTGCCAGAGCGACTGCCTGCGAGCGATAACTTTGCTGCCTCGTTCAGTTAGCTTCGGTTACTACGTCGTCTTTTTGTTTGTTTCTTTCGTCGGCTTGAGCAATGAGCTACAGTTCTTTAAGGTGTAAATTGTCGAAGCTATAAACAAAAGACAAAAGGGAGGAGGCGAAGAAGGAGGAGGCGCTGCCTTCTCTGCAGCAGAGTTGCCACTGCGCTTTTGGGCGCTTTTGTTTGCACTCCCTGAATTTGCTGCATTGTGTACACACTTGCAGCGAAGCGAAGTCAGGCTCCACAGCTGCAATTCCACGTACCTCCAGTGGATACCTCTGCCTCCGGCCCCTTCCCCCCGTTCACAGCCTTCCCCCTCCCGCACCCAGCTTGCCACCAGAGAACAAAATGAAATTGTTTTGCTGCCGTCGTTGCCGTCGCTTGGGTTTTGAGTTCTTTTTAGTATGCCGAACAGCTGCTGCTGCTGCTGTTGCTCCCCAGGGAGCAGGGAAGGGCGTAGCAGGCAGTGGCAGTAGGCAGCTGGGGGCAGGGAGCAGGGAGGCAGAGCGTGCCGCGAGCAGCCCTGACCGTGGACATGGGCATGGTTCAGTGCGCCGCGTTGCACAGAATTTGTAATTGCAATGTCGGTTAATTAAATACAGTTTTACTTTATGCCCAGACTCAGCTCCCTTTTCTCCCGCCTCCCTCCCATCCCCCTTCCCACCTACCCTGTGTTATATATCCTTTGGGTGCGCAATTTTTCTTTATTTTTCACTTAGAGCACTCGTTGCAGAGCTTTGCGCCTAGGCCTGAGCACACAATTTATCACTGAGGCCGAGAAGTGCAAAGTTTCCAGGCTGCTGCACTGCATTATGAGCTGTTCCTGCTCCTCATCCCCCAGCTCCTTCTCCTCTGCTGCACAACTTGACAGTTCAATGCCAAGAACAGCGGCCAGGAAGCGATAGCACAAAAGACGTTGCCATTGGAGCGAGTCCACCCAACTCCCACATCCTTCAAGCGATAATTAAATGGGGCTCCAGCGCAGGGAGGAGCTTGAAATTTGCTATGCATAACGTGTTAAGAGCAAAAACTAATGGGATAACTTATTGCGCATGTTGTAGCCGTGGAAAACTATTCAATAACTTCAAGTTTAAGTGCTTAAATATTTTAATTCTATTTGATATATTTTCGTGGTAAAGAAATGCGTGGAAATTGCAGATTCCGTTTTGACATTTCTATATAAAACATTACAGAATATATGGCAAACTTATCTGAGTTTAAGTTTTCTGTTTCATCTATTTATTTTATAAATACATTTATATGAATTATAATCATGATTTTTATACACAAATATACTAGCAACATTCCGAAATAAGTGTAAAATTTGCAAAATTAAAGTAAGTCAAGTAACTTTTCGAGTACATAGTTTTCAAGCTTTCTCTAGTATCTTTCTCTCTTTCCCAATCTCTTTCCCATTCTTTATCTCCTACCTCACCAATTTGCCTGTTAGCCTTTACGCTTTATCGTCAGTTGTATCGTTAAATTGCAGCAGCAATTACAGCAACATATGTTGGACAATTAAAAACGTTGCGCATACGCCCCGTTGCGGCATGCGCTCGTCTTTTTTCTGTTGCCTCTCTCTCTTTCTCTTCATTGTTCATTCCCTGCTTGCTATGTCACTTTCTTTCGTTTTCTTTTGCGCATACAAATTTGTCAAAGTTGTTTCCTTTGGCTTTTCGCTTGCGGAAGGTTTTCTTTTGTAGGGTTCCATTTTTTATGGTTTTGCTGAAATTGTTTTCGTGTACTCGTTTTTTGTATTTCCTACAAAACAAAATGAATGGGTTGATAATTCCGGCAATTGATTGTTGATATATCGAACATATGGCTTTATAATGAATGAAGTAACTCAGCTGTAAGTATATTTAGTTTTTTTTTCATTTATGTTCAATGGATTTCTACGCAATTCATATATTTTAAGCAAAAATAAAGAATCTTTAAGTTGTTTTATTTTTTCTATAAGCATAGCTATCCAGCACAGTACTCTATCCAATTTAACTGGCACATTTCCTGAGCTATGTCCAAGACATTCAGGAATCTGCCTGCTTTATAATTCGCAACAGCAAGTGAAACAATAATTCACAGACCAAATAGAAGGAGGAGGAGTTTTGGGGAGGGGGGTCTAAATTATATACTGGTTCGGCAGGGGGCAATCAAATATTATTTATTTGCCATTTATGCATTAAACATTTGCCATATACTCAAGTTAAGTAACATACGACCCCCTACGACCCGCTCGGCTGCCCGATCCTTCGAAAATTTATGTAAATTGTGCGTAGCTGGGCACGAGCGACGAGCGAGCATGGCGCATAAATTGGCTTATTGCGCTATAAATTGTATTTATTTTGATGAAATTTACACAACGCATAAACGAGGCGTGTAGGAAACGTTTGACTCCTCACCCTGACTACGCCCCTGACATGTATGCAGAGCGTTGCCTTAAAGCTTTAAATCAAGCGACGAGCCACATAATGAATCGCAACATCTAAGCGATCCTATAACAAATTAAATATGTATAAAAAGCGTGCGAAAATGTTGCGTTTCGTTGGGTTTTTCTTTTTTCTTTTTCTTGCGGCTAACGGAAATGAGATACAAGCACGAAGGGGGGGGGTGGTGGGGGTGCAGGCAGCGTGAGGGAAAAGTCGACTTAGACGCGGCCCTATTGATTTCGCTGCTTAGCGACGTTGATGCTTATGAAATTTGATTGGAGCGAGCGATGCCTGGATAAGCACGCTCCCAAGCCCAGGCGAGGCTGCCGGATAGGGAGGGGGGAAGGCAACGGAATGACGCATTTAATGAATATCAAAATTGGCAATTTCAATATTCCAACGATTTGCAGGCTACATGAGCTGTGTTATGCCCGATAAGATTGCCAAGATGTGCCATGCAAAGCTTAATGCATATGCATACGCGAGGGAGGCAGTATGTGTGTGAGTGTGCGGGCGTATAAAGCTGATTCCAAAGTCATTGGCGTGTGAATTATGCCAGTCATTGGTTTGGTGGCTGCGATTTGATGGCGTGGAAAAGTAAACCACAGCCCACAGTTGATCATAAATTGCCCGACGACAAAAGCGTTCGCTACAAGTAAATGCTGGGCAAGATATGCAAATGACATGGCAGGCAGATCAGGACAGAGAGTGGGGGGGATAGGCAGAGAGAGAGAAAGAGAGGTAGAAGCATAGAGTTACTGCATTTAAGCCAAGGCTGCTGCTGTATCCAGCAAACTCACACACATAAAGCACAACGAGCATCAATTAAAATGTAAAATTACTCAGAAATACACGAGACGGGGAAGGGGGGCAGGCAGAGGGTTGGCAGGGAGAGGGCAGCCCTGGCTCACCAAAAGTTTTCAATATAATTGGCCAAAGGGTGCAGAGGCAGCTCAGTCTATCTGTGGGTGCGCCCGCCTGGACCGAGGGTTGCTTTAGTGTTATTGCAGCCATTTCTAGTTGGCCCAAAACTCATAAAATCAAGTCAAGAGTTGTACGGGTTGTTGTTGTTGCTACAATTGCTGTTAGTATTGTTGTTGCTGTTGTTGCTGCTGCTGTTGTTGCCACTGTTACTGTTGCTGCCTGCAAATGAACTGGTGCCTGGTGCTGCCTTCCCTGCTTGGCAATTTGCAACCACCAAAAAAGGAGCATCTGCAACTACATAAATGGGAATTAATTTCCAACGGAATGACAAAGCAAGTGGCTTGGAGAAGGCATAGGGGGAGGGCAGAAGCAGAGGCTGGGGCCGGCCAAGATTGAACAACAAATGGGCCGGGCTAAGCATGTAAATTGAAAAGCAAAAAATCGACAGTAAAAGAAATTGAGAAAGCATCGAAATACTTAGGGAAAACGAAGGGTTAATTTGCAGTTGCAAAAAGCTGAGGGAGCGCGGAAAAATCTTAAGGTAAATCAAGCTAAATTAATAGGCAAAAGGCATTCAAGTCTAAGCTTGTATTAAAAAGATTTAAAGAGCTAAAAGAAGCTATAAAACCTTAAAAATAAGGTAGATTTACAGAAAGATAACTTGAAAAACCAATCAAAACTTTATTGTGCTAGGATTTAATTAAGCGCTGCAATAAATTAAATGATTCTATGTATTTCAAAGATAGTTAAAAACTCAAAGAAAACCTAGAAATGATAAGAGAAAATAGTTAAAAATGCATTGAGCTATAAATCCTTTCTACGTATTTATAATTAGTTAGACTATTGGTAAAGCAAAAATGTATTTCCCAAATTACTATGCTATTAAGAACACTAACTAACTGCTATTAGCAAACTAAGCCCACAATTTCTCCTTGCCCGTACCACTTGCATCAGATACCTCTACTGCCTTGATTGTTTTGCGGCTTGAGCCCACAGATATCACAGATATCAGCAAACTGACATTTGATTTCCTTTGCCAAAGTTGTTAAACAATTGAATATGATAATCTTCGGCTATGCAAAGCACGCAGGCGTTAGCCAAGCTTTTGCAATTCAAACAGCTGTCTGGCACTCTATCTATCTCTCTCCCCTCTTCACCATCTCTCTCTTTATTTCCACTGCTCTATAGTTACAGGTTCCCACCCCCGCAATTCATTTAACTGCGTTAAATTAAATCACAAATCAAAAATCAATTACAGTTATTACGACAACGACTGTGACTGCGACGATGTCTACGATTTTCAATCTCTAAACGAGAGCACAACCCCTCGAGGGGCCACATGGAGCACCCCAAGCAACCCATGCACCCCAAGTGCCAATGCCGGAGTCCCATGCCACAACCCGGTCCCAGACGGAAGTGCGAGCCATAGCCATTGCCGTGTGGCTGTGGCAGCTGAGGCACATTCCATTCCATTCCATTGCTGCAATCTGTTCGTGCCGCCGCCGCCGCACGCTTTGCTGCCTTTTTGCCATTTGTCCTGCCCCCCTCCCCATCCTCTCTCGTACAGAAGCCACGGCTTCATCAATAATGATGTTATCGGTTACGAAGCAGGCAAACTGAACAGAGGCAGAGACTACGACGAGAACGACAACGACTATGGCAGCCCACGCTGCATATTTATTTAAAGTTTTATGGCCAGGCCAGAAAGGAAGTAGATCTGTGCAAAGGGTCGACAGTTGAACCCGCTCGCCCGCCCCGCACCAGGAAGCAATTCAAAGCGATTTTTAATTTCGATTTGATAAAGATGTTAATGTTGTTACCAGTAGAGCAATATGAAATTAATACAAGGGGAAATCGATGCGATTTGATCAAGTTTTGCAAGCCGAAGGAAATACGAATTTTTATTTAGAAATAAAACAGTTTAGGAGGAGTTTATTCCTTAGTCAGGCGATTTGAGTTGTCCGTTGAATTGAAAGATTACGACAAAATTGGTAACTCGAGCAGGCAGCCAGTCAGCTGCTTCTGTTCGTCCGCACTTTGCGCAGCATTTAATTAATTGTCCTGCGCGAAATAGAGCGATTACTGAGGCCAAAGTGCAACATAAATGACACCGAAAGACACCAAGGATGATGATGAAGATGACGCTGACACAACAAACGACAAGAGCAACAAAAGCTGCAGTAAACGGATTCGCTATCGCAGTCGCCCTAACTTGGCATTGATGCTGACCCCAAGACGCGAGCAAGTGCTGCGCAGCGAGCAGGAACGGAAGCAAGTGCTGTCAGGTGCTGATTGTAGTGTAGCGCGAGGCGTAAAAGGACAACGCAGTCAGCACTTTGATTGCCGTTGCCTGCAGATGCGACGGCAGACGTTCTTAATGTCCGGCCAAGAGTTAAACACTTCAATAAAACGTGTGTGCAAGGAGAGAGAGAGGGAGAAGAAGAGAGACAGATAAAGCAGTAGATAGAGCGTGTGTTTGCGTGGCCATAAAGCAATTGTCTGCCCATTGTGCACTCGCGGCGTATACGCAATTACATTGCACATACGCCACGTGTTGCGGCGTTAGCCAAAGTAAGTGGCGCTTTTATTTTTAGGGTTTAGTTTTATAGTAATAAGTGACCAAAGATTCTTTTAATACTCAGTTAGTTTAAATACTTTGAAATGGCTTTAAAGTTATTTTTAATTTAACTTTCAGTTGGTTATTGTTTAAATGGTTTATAAACAATAAAATACTATGATTTAACTATATTTTTATACAGCAAATCCTTTTTGACAGCCAAAAGCTGCAGCAGTAGGGCTTGCGCAGAGCACATAAGCCTGGCTAGATCTGGATCTATTAACGTATTCCATTTGCCTGCTTTGTGCCGTGGACAGGCTCTTTAAGGATTAACACCAAATGGTTGCCCTTATTCGCCGCCCTGTCCCGCTTTTCTTCAACTCGCCCAGTAGCCACCGCTTTGTTTGGAACGACTTAAGTGCACAAATTTGTGGCGTGGGCGTATTTTAGCCAACAAGGCAGCAAAGCAACAACTACAACGACGGAAATGAGCAGAGCAGACAAAGAGCTTTTGGTTAAATAATATTTTATTTGCAAATGCATGCGAAATGAACTCTCCCCCAGGAGTTGGGTGCCCTAAGTCGGCTCTGGCCCGGAGCAGCTGCTGCTGCTTTGTGGTCGTCTGCACTGCGGTCAGTTGGTTATAAATTATTTCATTTGCCTGCACTTCTTCGGCCCAGAAGGCAGCGCAATTAAAAATCAACAATAGATTCGGTCAGTGCAAGCTACGAGCTGCTTGCCAGCGGCGAATCTATCAAGCGAATTCCATTACATTCCTGGGCTGGCATTTAGGAACCTTATACCTTATACCTGCTAGGCCTCTGCTGATGCACAAAGAGCATTGGAAATATTCGAGTGCAAGTCCAGGCAGGAATCGAAGCTGGCAAATGGCACCAGTTGACCTGCAGCTACAAATTTCCAATTTAACAAATGACAAAAATTTTTGCACAAATTGATTGCATTGCAGGGCGGGAGAGTATATGGCAGGGAAAAGAATGCTCTATAGTTAAGCAAAGCCAAGTAAGTGGATTGCAAAGGGGAAATAGAAAGGGAGAACGGAAGAAAGATTGAAATAGAGAGACTGAGAGAGCGGCGGAGTAGAGCGCTGCAGAGAAAAGTGTGTGAAGCTTAATCACATATCATTTGTAAAAGTCTGCTTTGTAAATGTGCGAGTACACTGAGAGAAATTAGAGTGGGAAACTTAAGACAGTCTAGTAGAAAAATATATAAATGATACAGTAATTGAATTATATTTTTAAACAAGTCGGAAAGGCTACAGTCGAGCTGACTCGACTGTGATATACCCGCTACAATTCTTCGGAAAAACACGTGCCAAATGTGAACAATGCGTTCTTGCTTTTTATTTCTTTCCGTCTCTAATTTGTTTTGCCTATGCAAGTTCCACTCGATTCTTATTGGATGTTGCCCTTTGCTTTTATTACTCTGCAGTTATAAATTATGCATGTGTGATAGAGACGCCTATACATACATACATATATGCTGCCTCACAATACATCTCAACATATCTAATTAGATTTGTCGTTTGTATTTTGTGTTGCTGCTCAATGTCTCTTTCGATTTTAAGTGGCTTTAAATATACTAAAAATTTATTTTGAATTTTGCAACACACTATAAAATAAAAAAAAATATAAGATACAAAAAAATAAATTTAAGTCGCCCAGGCACACCCAGGAGTTGAACTCCGGACGTCTCGCTGAACAGTCAACTACCATCACCACTCGACCACTGCACTTCTTTCGCAATAACCGATAAAATTGCACCATGAATATTTTCGGTGCACATAATTAAAAAAAAAAGTTGCCACATAATTTAAAAAAAAGTTGCCACATAATTAAAAAAAGTTGTCTGCTGCTGGTGTTGAACTCGGGTACTAACATTAGGAAAAACCGACACAGGCACATGGCCACAAGGCAATACTATTTCTTGAATATCTTCCTTATTTATCGGCCGATCTTATTGAAACTTTCGCAACACGCCCGGATGGTGGTTTTTATCACATGGATAAAAAATGAATGCTGTAGAGCTATATTTGCAGCTATTATCGATTTATTATCGATTTTTGGGGGCGGATGGAGGCGTGGCAAAAATCCAAAATAAACTTGATCTGCGGGCATAATTAACACATATTGTCTCCAAATTTGGTAGCTCTAGCTCTTATAATAGCTGAGATCTAGGTTTTCATACGGACAGACAGACGGACAGACGGACAGACGGACAGACGGACAGACGGACAGACGGACAGACGGACAGACGGACATGGCTATATCGACTCGGCTGTTCATGCTGATTCAGAATATATATACTTTATGGGGTCGGAGATGTCTCCTTCTGCCTGTTACAAACATTTTCGGTTGGCACAAAGTTATAATACCCTTATACTCTTCGAGTAGCGGGTATAAAAATGTATAAAGGTTCTAAATGGAATTAAATTGTAATATATAGATAAATATATTTATTATAAAACATTAAATATATAAATAAATGTTCTAGTAAACTAAATTGGTTTCTTAATAAATGTAGAAAATTGAAAAATACATAAAGGATTAATTAAAACTGTTTTGTTAAAGTAATAATAATATAAATAAATATTATTTGCATGCTTATTTAATAGTAACATAAAGAAAATTGTTAATTACTTAAAGTATTAATTTAAATATTATACAATAAAGTGAATATAAGATATATAATTTTTAATTATTCATATAAAAGTAAAAATTGTTATAATATTTTTTTTTAAATATGTAGAAAGCATTGAAACCCTTAAAAGATATATTAGTGTAATTAAAAATTTGTATGAATCCTAAATAATTCGCTGCAGTGCAGCTGGCCAAAATAGAGATTTCTCGCTTGACACATGAATTTAACAAGCATTTGCTGTAAATTGTATTAGCTTGCCCAAGGTAGATTGGCAAATTTTTGTGCTGAGTTTAAGAATTTAAATTACTAACTTGATGGCATTATTGATTGCAGCCCAAGGGTAATAAGAAGCTGGACCACACAGCTTGCAGTATACATTTCTTATAAGCTTGTTGCCAGCAGGGTAGGGCGATAAATATGACGGGAAATAACTGGGGAAATTACTACGAATCGATAACGACGATAAGGATGACGTCGATGATGCTCATGGAATGCAAGTGTCAATGTTTATTATGCAGAACTTAATTCATATCTCCCAGTGCCCCCGCAGGCTGTGGCACTGCACAGATTAGCGACCCATACCAGGGCCACGCCCATTTCCATTATGCCAGCCCAAAAGGGGCGTCACCGTGCGGCAATCAATGCATATTAATTTGTCAGAAACGCCCGAAAATAGCTGCCATTGGAAATTATGTGCTAAGCTAGCGGCGACTGGCGACGACGATGCCGCAGACAAAGTGACGACAACTCGGCCAGACAGCGAGAGGAGGAGGGGGAGAGCCGGAGCCAGCAGAGAGAGGGAGTCACGGCTGCTGCTGGTGCTGATACTGCGGCTGCCTGCAGCAATAACTCAAATGATAATCATAATAAAAAGCAAAGAAAGAATGAAGCTTCTCCCTCGTCCAGCCATGGGGCCTGAGGCTCGGCGCACGTAAGTATGCAACAAAAAACGAAGGCGCGTCGCGGCCGGAGAAAGTCAATTTGTTAAGCTGCTGCAGCCGAGTCGGCAGCAGACAAAGGCGACAGCAGACCACGCGGCGTATGCGTCACAAGCAGTGGGAAGGAGCTTGGAGCAGGCTAAAGTGGAGCAGAAATCTGCTTGGACCGCACCCGATAAACTAACCCGAGAGCAGCCGCAACCTTTCTTGCACTTATTTTATTATAATAAAATTGATTTCTTTCGCAGGCAGGCAGCGCCACGCAGCCCCAACGACAGCCTCAACGTTCGATGCTGGCATACAAATTAATATAAAATGAAAAGTTTGAAATTTATTACAAATTGAATTGATTTATGCAGCCAGCCGTAGTCGCAGCCAGTCCCGGTCCGCTCCGCCCCCACCGCTTGCTGAAAAGGTGACAAAGTGAAAAGTTTTTTCTCGCCATGCTCCCGCCCCATCGTTGGCAAATTAAATTGGGGCACACCAGCGATCGAAGCGCTGCGTGAGGGGCGTGTTAATCAGATAAGGTGGAAATCAGCGCATGAATATGCAATATTAACTGACGTGGCGCCCCGGCAAACCTCACCCCTCGCCGTCACCCACCTCCTTCCTGCATTTCCGCAGCGAATTCAACTGCCACGCCTAAAGTTATGCGCCCACACGCGCGTCTTTTCCAGAGTTACGGAAATTCTTGCATGCAAATTCGCTGCATACCAGCGGTATTCCAATATAAATACACAGAAATAACAACAACAACCACAGTACAAGCTCGAAATAAGCACACACTCACACACACACACGCACAGCTGCACAGTGGTTGTGCTTCCCGCAGTGCACGCAATTAAAATAACACTTGTTAAAATATTTATTTTATGTAGCGCGTTGCACACACTCACATACACACACACACACTAATAACAAAAGTGAGCTATGTGTGTGTGATGTTGGAAAAAAAGCGAAAGCGCTGACCCTGGCAGAATAAAAGTTTATATAACACGCTGCTTTATATGGCACACAGATTGCACGTTTTTTCTAGAGTTGCCAGATACACCGTGCAATGTTTAATTTACCCGCACCGAACTATGTGTTTAATGTGCCGTGAAGGTAACAAATACCCCAAGCAGCAGTGGCCAAGTCTGGATGCAAAAACACAGCAAAAACATCGCGTTACCCAGCACTGGTTATTCAGCCAAAAGTAGAATTAACTTTCATTTTTCGAATGCATAATCAACATAAATAGAGAAAGGATTGCTGGCAATTTGCATATATCAGATCTTGTATCTTAATTAAACATTGGTTATAATATTAAGTAAAGATGAGTAAAATCAAAGTTTTCTGTTTTGAGGTTAGGTATAGTGTAAGTTATGCGATTAATTGTATAGTTCAATTATAAATTGTATAGTTTTTTAATTAGTTAAATTAACGCAAATGTATATTTTAAGTAGATTCATGATCTACATCAATATACGATTCGATACGGCAAAAATTTAAAAATTAAAATATAAAATAAATAAAAATCATTTTTATTCAGGGTTGAGTAATGCATTTGTAATCGAGTTTGGCTCTATTTCTTTATACAGAATATTAAAGCATAGTAGAGTTAATAAGGAAATAAATATATATATAATATATACATTTTTTCGGGTCGCAGCAATTACTACCGTTATTTATACCATATTTCAGTGTTGGTTAATATATTTGCAATCAAGTAGAACTCAAGCTCTTTCTATAAAGTAGTAACTCTATATTAAAATCAATTAATATGCATAGTTTTTGTAGAACTCTCCTCAATTGATAATAGTTCAACTCATTGTGATCCAAAGTTCTTTTTTATAAATTCAAAACTAATTTGTCACATATGAATATTTATAAACTCTGAGAACATTGAAAATAAACAGCTTGCAGCGCTATTCATCATTTTCTGAATTGCATGAAAAATGCAATAAAAATTAATCGAACTTATTTCACGTAAATAACTTAATGGAAAACTTGAAAAATTCATGAAAACAAAACAAAGAGCACAAAAAAACGATAAGCATTTTATTGCAATTATTAATTTTAAAAAAATGTATAAAAAACGAACTAGAGTAAAACGAAAAGGGAAACAAAAGACTGCAAAAAAACTGCTCAAAGAGAAAACACGCAAAAAGAGCAGATAAAACAATTTTTGCACAATTAATTTATTTTAAACACACATAAAATAATAGTTGGTATTTTTATTATTAACTATTCGATTGAATATTTAATGGCAAAGTCAACTTAAACGCAAAACCCTTCAACGCGCCAGTCGAACAAGTGTTTTGCCATTAAAGCACCCATTCACAATGCACTCGATGGGTGCTTCAGCTGCCTCGACTCACTCGAGAGTCTCAGAGACCGTTGCGAACAGGAAATGAATACCCCGTTGATAGACGGCGTGTGGAGAGGTGGAACTGAACCCGAAAAGAAACAAAATCGAACGGAAATATGTTCAATTTAGAGTATAACACACACACACACACACAAACAAACTGAGACAGAGAGACTGCGTTTTCGATTGAGTGATGCGCACAGCAGGAAGTGTAAGTGGCTGGAATACTTTCAAATACCCTTTAGAGTGTCAAGAAAATACATTAAAATAAAATAAATATACGTCATTATTTGGTGTATGAGAAAAATACCGTCTAAAACGTAAAGAACGGTTTTATTTCTTTACTCTGTAAAAAATACCCTCACGATACCCTGTAAATATATATTTATATTATTGATCTATATTTCTATGTGGAATACAGCACCTAAAGATCGTATAACAATCGATCATTTTTATAGCCTAATCATTTGTCAACAAATCGGATGTTTTTCATAACTATTGATAATTTGCAAACAATTTTCAACACAGTTTGGGTCTGAATAATTTGTGGTAAGTAACAATCAAGGATATAACACAAATAGAAATCCGATATTATCAATAGAATCGATGGTTTTACTTAAAAAGCAAACATAATAAAACCAAATGCAACAAAACGAAACAATGCACGACACACACATACAGCCAAAAGTTAACAAAAAATAACGCTGCTCTGGCAGTTGAAGTTGAAAGGGGCAGCTAAAGGGGGTGCCTGGAGGAGCCAACTCGAGTAGCAACTGTCGCAACGTCAACTCAGCCAAGTGGCGGTCATTGTGCGGCTGACTGGACAACTGCAGCTGGCTGAGGCTGCCACTGGTCTGTCCCAACAACAGCGGCAGCAACATGGCAGCTGGAGAAGAGAGAGCAGCGGAAAGAGCAGGATGCGGAAGTGGATGTGAGCACGCGGATCAACATCCGCTGTCTGTCTGTTTATGCCTCACCGTCTCCCTCCTCCGCCCGACTGCCAGTCCGCTTAGAATGTCAATTGAATCATCGCTGTTGGGATCTTTTGCATTGCTCTGGCAATTGAACCTTTAGAAATGCTACGAGCTCGGCACTAAATGCAATTAGAATGCCCTTTTTTGTGGCTTGTAGTTGGCTTTAAACTAATTTGAGAAGTCGGGTGATGGGGTGGGAGCGGGACAACTAGTGTGAGTGTGGGAAAGTGTCGAACGCAGCATTGATTGTCATTCATTATGCAATCAATATTGATTGCTGTATGGCAGCGGGTAGCGCAACCTGCCCTGTTCCTGCTCTAGCTCCTGCCTGGCAACCACTGAAAAGTGACTTGACAATCTTCAAAAAGCGCAAAATAAAATCTCTTTTACAATTTACTGAAATGCGCGTAAAGGGAAATATCTACATGACATGAACGGAATTTCAGTGCAGGAATGAGGGATATAACTACCGAAAGACTCTGCATTATAATGACTTTCATATCGAATATAGTAAAAATGGGTACATTTGCAGTATTTTTAAATAATTAGCGAAGCTTTGAGCTGCATTAAAAGCTTTCAGGTGCTTTCGACAAATATTAAATTGCATTCTCTAAGTCTTTCGTGCATGCTATAAAGCTTTAATGCACTTTCACCTCAAGTTATATAATATGTAGTATTTTCTTCAGCTTTATTGTGCTTTCAAAGCTTTTGTGTAGGTGTTTGGGACTTTGTAGAGTTATTTTAATAAAATGTCGAAACTTTTTCGATTATCAGACTTAATTTCACATTCAAAACTTAAGCTCTTTAACAAGCTCAATTCAATCTAAAACTTTTGACGTGTGCTAGTATGTTTTATTTAACTGATTGTAGTTTAATTGCAACTTCTCTTTTACCTCTACAGGGCATTCGCAAGTCGTGCTCTGGACCACGTGCTACATTTTTATTTGACTTTTCGCGCTGACATTTTTCATGCTATGCCACGCTCTGATTGATGAATGAATGAAATGTTGTATTGCTGCCATCCGACAGGTTTTTTTTCTATAGCCGTTAAATCTATCGAGTGCTTTTTAGTGGACAAGTGTGGTGGAGGATGGCTCGACACTGCTCCCTTTCTGCTTTGGCCCGGAAATAAATCACCTTTCCATTTTAATTTCTATTGTGCTTTTTAATCAAAATCACATGTGCACAAAGAGCACAGGAAAAAAAAAAGAAAGAAAAACACGTAGAACTTGGCAAAACTAATTCCGAAACGAGTGACATGAAAGGACCAGGCAAAGAAAAAATAAGAAAATAAGAATGGAAAAAGAGCAACAACTTTTTGTGGGCATTAAACATTTTCTTGAGCAGCTGCAAATCCCGTCGAGGCACAGCTGAGTTAGCGACCAGAGACATAAATCAAACTTAAAGTAAAACAAAAGGTATGGGGGGCGAATCTGCACAGACGCCCTGGCGACATTAACTAATGGTGGGTACCAGAAGCGGTACAAGCGGTCGGCCCGATAAGGGACCCCAAAATGATACGGATACGAACGGAATCTTAGCCACAAAGGTCTCGCGAGAAAAATTGCAAAAATATACGAAAGTAAATGTTGAATCATTTAACATTTAAACCTGGTGACGAAAGCAGCCTGACAACCCTGCTCCACTCTACTTTCTTCTTTCTTTCCTCTGTCTCATGTGTCTGCACTGCATGTGCTTGTCAAATAAATACACAATAAATGACACACTCACTCAAACAAGTCGCGAAGTGGAGCACACACACACACACTCATATACACACACCCTCCAGCTCGTCACGCAACCTTTGGACCTCTCAAGTGTTTCGGGTCTGCGGCCTCCTTACTCACCTCAGCGAATTTAAGTGATTGAAAGGCTGTCTCGAGTTCTGGCTGTGTGTGAGAGCAAGCGCACAGATACTCCTTGTGCTCCTTGCGCCCCTTGCCGACTTCTCTATTTACTCGCATAACCATAACCGTCATTCTAAAGGGGGCGGCAGCAGAACCCACCCCTCTCCACCGCTACCACTCCACACTCCTCATTGCCGCACTTGAAATGCTCTTAGTGCATTTGGCTTTACGCTTACATTATTTGGAAGAAAAGCCAAGCACGATGATGGCAGGCAACACTTGAAGTCTCTGCAGATTGACGTGTTTCCACTGCACAGCAGCAAGTCACAGTTGTGACGGAAAATTCTTGAAATAGTCCATATATTATGTGGGAAGATCTCTGATAAATGTATGGAATGGTTGAGCATAAATGCCAAAATCATTTAATAAACTTAAATGAAATATGTTGTAAGTTCTTTAATAATTCAAAGCTATCAATTTATTTTTTAATTTCCCAATAAAGCTGATTTTTCTGAATATTCTATCGAAATTGCGATAAGTAATTTAAGCCTAACTGTCAATTTAAAATTTTGAAATAATAAATATCAATATAAAATCAATTTTTTCTCAATTGATTTTAATTAAACCCTATTAACGCATCCATCGATTTTCTAGCCTTTATTTCGAGCTTGTATTTCATTTCAATTAATGAATCTAAAGATATTAACATGTCTTCTAATATATCGGCCTAGGAACTTGAAAATATCGTTATTATATATTAACTTATCGTTTTATCGATATCTCTATTTTTCCTGCTGTGTTATCTATCATTGTATGCGTTTATTAATTAAATATGTCTACAAGTTTTTTATAAAATACTGATTGAATTTATTTTGGAATCCCGAGCAATATTTCGAAAGTATCGTCCCTCTTTTGCATTTTCACTTCTTTCTGGTACAGTGGAAACAGCTCGGAAACTTAGCGGGCTTGTGCAAATTGTGTATGAATATTACACCGTAAAGTGTTTTTGTTAAATGTGCTTTCATTGTGTGTGATGTATGTGTGCATGAGTGTGTGTGTCTGTGTGCCTGAGTGTATGTTTGTATGTGGGGCGTAACTGCAATTGTTTGAGCATGACTTGATTACGCGCCAGGCAGGTGAGTGGAAAGGCGGAGGTGGTCTTCTGTCTGATTGAAACTCGCGTGTGCCTGCCCAGACTTGTAGGAGTTCGATGTGGCACACACGCTGTGGCCGCAAGCGGTTGCTGCCCCGCTGCCATTAAGTGGCAATTTCTGTGGCTAATGGCTGGCATGGGCTGTGTTCTGGACCCGCATCATACATCATGTTAATGGGCAAACGTTTAATGCAGAGAAAGAGAGGGAGAGAGAGTCTTCTGTCTGTCCCCTTGTCCGGCACCGTCTTTGGGCCTGGGCATCATCAGTTATGGTGTCAAATGGAAATACACAGGGGAGACGACGCAGTGGCTGATATAGTGGACGAACTGGTACGAGAAGTATTCATATGCGTATTCGTACGCTCAGCTGAGGCTTCTGTTCTGCGCCATTGGGCATAATGTGCCTGAATTCAATTTGACAGCTGACAGGACAACGATAGACAGCGAAGGGAAGGATGGGAAGGGGGGGGGGGGCAGCAGCGACTAGACAGGCTATCTGGAGAATTGGATTCACTGGAGATTCGATTTGGTTAATTGAATTAAATTGCATTATCGCGGCAGCAAAATGCAGAGAGCGTAGAATTTAAAACAAGCTCAGCTGCCTACGAAGCTGCTGGCCATGGCAAGTGACAGCTCCTCCTCCTCCTCCTCCCTGGCTAAGATACGCAGCATTTCCTTCTGCATGGGTGAAAAGTTTATGCAGTTTTCCTCCCACAGTTTGTTTTGAAACCCGCAAGTCATAGGCAGGAAGGGTATTTTGACTTTGTAGCAACTAAAAGTGTAAAAGAGTTTATATTTATTGCTGATTTGCGTCTTCTGCATCGATTTGCCTGTCTGAACAAGTAGATTTCAGAAACTACAGGAGCTAGGGTTGCCAAATTCGCAGACAATATGTCTTATAGTAGCACGCAAAATTTAGAATATTTTAGAATCTAGACGCGCGATCTGAATAAAAAAACCTCTAAGCTAGAAAAATCGTTCGTTGTGTGTACATCTTTTAAAACCATACAAGTTATTGATAGCGATTCATTAGGATTTTATCTGAATGGTATTTAAGACTCGAGCACACTCTATCGTAGCTTTTGCTATTTGTTTTTCTTTGGCCGTGCGACACACGCTGTGTGCGAGTGCTCAAAAGTCCAGGCTCACAGTGCGAATCCAATTCCGATTCCTGCACCGAGTCCGAGTCTCGAGTTCGGACTTGACTTGCAGCTTATCAGCCGGTCACTTTTCATCCCCCCTCCCCCACCCCTCCTCGGATCCTGCTGTCACTCTTGCGTTGAGTGCATTAATACGCTTGCATAATACTTTAATGTTGGTGTCTTGTCTGTCGTGACAAACGGAAAAGCTACTGCTGTTGGGAAAACTCTCTCGCACTTTGCCAGGCAAAACTTTCGCAGTGCAGGAAGCGCAAGAAAATTAAGAAAATACTCATCTCTGCTTCTGCTTTTCTTCTGCTGCTGCCGCTTCTTCTTTTTCTTCTTCTTCTTGGCTATTTACAGTGCGCATTGAAATTATACGCGCCAGGTCCGCTCGCGCTACTCGCTTTGCCATTTGCTAAAGTAAAAGTCAACATCAAGCCGGTTCTAAGCCAAAGCAAATGTCCAAAGAAATTTCAAGTGTTGTAAAATGGCAACATGGATTGTTGAGCAATTTGTGCCTCAGTGTGTGTGTGTGTGAGAGTGTGCGTGCCTGCCCCCAAAAAAGTTTGCGCCACACACAAAGTTTGACTGCGTTTGGCAATCGTAGCGAGAGGCGACTTGAAGGGGTCTTGAGATATGAGCACAATTAAAACTTAGCGCAAAGGCCAGTTCCCGTTGCGCCGCATATCAAAACTGAAGCTTTGAATGATAAGCCAAATGCCGACAGTTGACTAACTGAGCAAAGCCAACTCAAATTGGGCTTCAAGCTGCTCTTTTCACCAAGTTTTCTCCGGCAACTCGCTGAGGGATTTTGCGATAGCGTTACGAACAGAAAGAGTTGGCCGTTCAGAGATTTTGAATTATCTTAAAATCAAATAGATAAAACTAGATAAGAGCAAGCTACTTCTATCAGGATAAGACTAGGAGAAATGAAGCTAATGCAATGGGGAAAGAAACAAATTCACTCAGTGTTTTCATGAAATAGGTCGTTTTGCCCCAGGAATAGGTCGTTTTTAACTAGCAATAGGTTGTTTTCAAAATAAATGAAATAGGTCGTTTAGCCTACTTAAGGGCTTCCAGAGCTCAAATTTAGTTCAGTTTATTTCAGAAATTCGAAATGAAAACATAGACAATAATAATATTTTATTAATTGTTTGTTTATAATTTAATAAAGTCAATAAAATCACTTTGAATATCCCAAATGAAGAACAAAATCCTAGCTATTTTTTTAAAATTTGTCAACTTTTTAAGGCATATTTATTTTAAATCACCTTAAATTCATATCATATAACTGCTCTTGCTGCCTTTGCTCACCAATATTTATCTAGAGGGTCGCGGTCAAATCAAAACTTTTTAGCCGCAAGAAAACTGACGAAAGCAGCATCATAAACAGGATTCAATGAGCAGTAAAGCGGCAATAGATTTGAGTTATGGTTATTAATAATGGCACAACAGCACAGGCGGGGATGAGGAAGACAGAAAGAGAGGTAGAGAGAGCGAGGCGGGAGCTGAAGCAGTAGCAGACCCGACTCGACCAGGCCAGACAGGGAGCATGGCACATGCAGCAATGCAGACTTGTCTGGTCTAAAAATACAATATAATATGATATGATGGCGGGCTGTGAGGCACATCGTGTTGCTGCTGGGCAAAAGGGCAACCAACAACAACAGCAGCAGCAACAGCAACAACTACAAAACACGATGAACAACGATGTTTGTGCCCCCGACTCGCTGCTGCATGTGGCACAACCTACGCGCCGAGAGCAGAACGTGTGAATCCAATATTGGAGGCTCTTCTGGCTGTTGGCTTGTCTACCACTCCAGCTCCCCCTGCACCTTCCCCTCTGTGTGCCCGGAAATGCCTTTGTCTGGCTTCATAATATTTTGCTCGTTACTTTTTAATATGACTCACAACAACATCCGCAGCATCCGTGGCCAGACAGACGCTGACAAACAATGAAACAGGCAGCACAGCCACCCACCCCGGAGGGGGAACCCTCTATCGTTGCTCTACCTCTCCACCGCAGACATTATCTACTCTAACGACAATGCAAAAATCTATCTAGAAGTGAGAATTTTATTACCATTGCTGGGCATAGTTGCAGTCTGATGGAGAGAGAGCGAGAGTCGGCTGCGTAATCAGTGCATGTCCTTGTCAGCAGCTTTTCCCACTCCCCCTTCCCCCTGCCACACTTGTGTTAAAAAGAGTGTTGGGATTACTCATAAAATTTGCGATATCTTTTGTCACCTTTTGTCGATGGAGCGAGCCGAGGGTGAGTGATATGCGGGGTATTTGAAGGTTGGATTATTGTTGACGCTGCCACGGGGCAGGGGTCTGCAACTAATGGTCGCCTTCCCCAAGGAGCAGCAGCAGCATCCCCCAAGGCCAGTGCTCATCCATTAGCATTTATTGCTTATGATAAGCTACCCCCAAACTGCGCCGAACTGACTGAACCAACACAACCATGCAAATCAAACAACCCGAAGTTATCTCTGCTGCGTCTGCTGTTTCGATAACAATTGAAATTCACTTGAATGAAAATGTTTTTGCTTACGCAGTGAACAACATGGAAAATGCTTCCCCCCCCCCACAGTTCCGTTTTCCGCTCCTTTGACACTGCTGCCCAAATATTATTAGAACTGTGCTTGACCGCACTTGAATGCAGAGTCAAGAAGCGACGCCCCTGAGCTTGCTTCATTTGCTGAGCTATTCGGATGATTCGTAATATTTCATATTATTTTGACTTTTTATATGCTGCCTTCAATCACACCTGCCGCAACCGTACGTCTCCCCCCTCTATCGACCCTCAGCCCGTCTCGAGTTTCCTTGCGTGTTCGTTTTCAATTGAATTATTCGCAGACACTCACAGAACGAATGGGAATAAACTGAAGACTCCGTAATGCAGAAACAACACGACAACATTTCATTGACATTTCAATATTGCAATATGGTTGGCTCCGGGTTAGTGACACGTATTAAAAAGTGAACTGAGCACGGGCTGTCGTCTGCCTGGGATTGGCATGCTAGAGGGTCATGTTGGGCATGATAACCAGCTGTGGCTTGAGGCGGCACACCATATCGAAGGCGTTGAATTGGCAGTGATTTGGGGGGGGGGGGGGCGTGCTTCAGTTGACAGCTAATGATAAGGTTAAGGGTTTGCCAGGTGTCTGTGGATAGGAGCTTAAACTAGTTGAAGATAAGTTACGTTGGGGCTTAAAAGATCTGCAATATTTGCCTGATTTATTGAACGACTGGAAATAGAGTTGAAGAGAGATAGAGCTTAGACAATGAGCGTGTTCTAACCTTGATAAGAAGGGGTTACAGCAAGGGGCATCTCTGCAGAAGCAACTCAGATGTTTCTAAATAGTTCCCTCGCTAAACATTGTTGCGCCCACTGAAAGGATTCTCAAGGTTGCAGGCTCAGATGCTACAAGTCTCCACTTTAGAAATACTTTGGGTTTCCGCTGTTAGTTAAACGGCGTGTACCGCTTAAAGACGCCTTAAAGTCCCGTTACGCCAATCATAATTTCGCCATCTTAAGCGGGCACATAACACTCGTCGCCTTACAGCAGCTTTCACTGGCAGCGGTAACAAGCAGCGCTAACGCGGCGAACTCAGCTGGGCAATTTAGGAATTAGGCAGAGCATGGAGGGCAGCAGGGCGGAATGGCAGAGAGGCAGAGCGGCGGAAGGGGTAGTGCCTGAAACACTTTAAGTAAAATTAGAAAAATGCTGTTGACTGCAGCAAGGCGGCCATAAAGAGGCAGCAGCGCATGTTGCAGGCGCTCGCATTGACGCCGTGTCGTAATCAGCACTTGCAACATGCCACGAACAGCAACAGCAACGGCAATGGCAACAAGGGCAAAGAACTAACGGGTAATAAGCAACAACAGGACTGTAATGAAGCTATCAACCGTAAGATGGCGCTTAGGCACGCAATCATACTTTGGGGCCGTGTGTGGCCAAGGAGATGGGCGCAAGAAGCCGCAGGTCATATAAACGTTGCTGTTGCTGTTGGCCCACATACGTGTGGGCACAGTGGGTGTGCTAAACGAATTATATGGCAAAATTAATGATCAAATATATAATAAAATAAAATAAATTATAAGCAATTCCAGCTTAAGTTTAATTTTAATTATTTACTTTTATTTTTAAAATTTTTAATTTAATTTTTAAAAACCGGAATAAACTTTTTGCCCATTTTACAATTTTGTTTTGCAAACTGTTTTTGATTTCTTGGTTTGTAGCGCTGACTTAGGCCACGACACGCCATTCGCAGGCGAAACGCGATGCGGCACACACGGCGTATGTTTAATATTTCCGCAGCAAGTATGCGCATATTCATTTTGACGACGCTTTGACGTAGCGACCGCGTACGTTGACCGCTGGGAAAACACGACAGTCGATGCTGTTGCAACATTGGCGAGGACGCTGCTCCTCTACGCTCCCCAGTCTAGTATACCCTGCGGTACTGACCTAAATTTGCAGTTTATGAAAAATATATGTGCAATATAAAAAGTGTTGCCGCTGCCTGCATGCATAAAGCAAAGGCAACAAGCACGCCTTGTCATATTTATACTGTATACGTTACGTATACGTAATATATAAAATGTGTGTGGTTCACACACATACACATATGTGGAGCAGCTAATGCACGGACTTTGTGCAGCATGTCGAGAGTCGAGACAGCGCCGAACGATGACAGTAATGACGCGCGCGAAATGCCCTCGAGTCGCTGGCACAGCGCATATTGCGTATACGCCATGTGGTGCACATAAGGGCTTGAGATAGCCCAAAGCTATAGCAATTTTCGAGCCACTGATTGATTATCTGTGGACACCACCCCACTCCCACATTCACTCCCTGGCCACAGCAGTGTTCAGCAGAATAGTAACGTCTTGTTGTAGCATTCAAACATCAAAAGGGGGTAGGCGTGGCGCGCAGGGGCAGGCAACTGCTCTAAGCATGTTGCCGCGTTTAACACTTCATTAAGGGTCATTTCAGCAAAGTTGTAGACAATTAAGGAGAAGCGATGGCACTTAACACATTTCCAATGTTCATTGACCGCGGCAAACGAAATAAAAATTGCAACAGCTACTTCAGTGCGAATGCTTCATTAAACAGCAACAACGGCAGCAGCAGCAACAACAACCATAGCTACAACAACAACTTGAGCAGCAACAGCAATTGCGGTACGAGGGCAATAGACAAAGTTCCCAGGACCACAAATTACACTTGGCTCGGCTTGGCTTGGCACAACACAAAATGGCGTAAAAATTGCAGCTGCTTCTGCGAAAATATCACTGAGTCTGACTGTGTGTGCGGCTGTGTGTGTGTGGCAGCCATGACTGCTGCCTGCCTGCTGTTGTATTTTTTATGATGCTTGAAAATAAATAAACACTCAATACACGATGCCAAAGAGCAGAGCGGAGCAAAAGCACGGGAAGCCTGCGAGCAGCCTCATCGCGCACATTCAATAAATCTTCAGTCCGTGAATAGTCACTTGAGACAGCAGAGAACCGGAGGGATGGCAGGGGGCAGAGTTCAACACAAAGTTGAACCGCAGCTTTCGTTTTCATTCCATAATGGCAATAATCACGAGGCATGACGAGGCAAAGTGTGTGAAAAAGCGCAGCTTGCAGAAGTGCCAGGAAAGCGGGGACTCCAGAAAGGGAACCCATTTGCAGACTCTACTAAGCCTCTAATAGTCTCACATACTGCACATAACTCAGTGCAGTAGACGCAGACGCTGACTCGCAGTCTGCCAGCGTGTTATGTACTCGAAATACCGCACAAAAGACAAAAAAAAAATAGAAAAGCGCCGGAAGTACAGAGACAACGTAAATCACACTCTGCCTGGCTTCAGCAAAAATATTCAATCTATAATGCCGTTTACACGACCAGGAACAGGATATGTAATATCCTTTTTTGGGGCCGAGTTTGAAATTTTAAAACTTGCCTGCTCAACTTACTATTTTGCAAATAAATTTGGAGAGAGCTGCCGCTTTTTGCCAGCCGCCATAAATCTCAACAATTTCCGTTGTCTGTTTTGCATTGACTGTGAGAGGGTGAGGGGGAGTAAGAGGGAGTTAGAGAGCGGGAGACAGGGAGAGGTGAAGTAACTAGAGGTCACACAGAACCCTTTGAATCCAGTTTGGCTTAGGCTGTATTTGTTATAACAAATTTATGGGACCCTGCAACGAGTTGCCCCTTATTTTAGACTACACTTTGGCATATAAGAAAAACTTGTTAATGGATTTTAGAAATAGTATTCCCCAGGCGGATACTGGAAAAAATTCAAGCTCAGCATGTACTAAAATGGAAAAGGTTTCATAAAATTAGACTAGAAGTCACAACAAATTCGAAATTCGATAGCCAAGTGTAGGCCAGAAGATATAGAGAAGGGGTATATGATATTAATAAAATAATTATTAAAATAGTAATATTAATTATATAAAATAATTATTTCCTTTTTTAGAATATTTATTTTAAAATTTCATAGAACCAACCTATATATATATATAAATCACAGCTAATAAAAGAAATATAATCTTTAGCTTTATAATCTCATTCAAAAACAACTTCCAGTTCGGTTGCTTAGAAATCTCCCCTAAAACCACAGCTGAATCATATTTGCTAATGAAATTGATCTTTTTATTTGTTAACTCATTACATCAAGCCCACAGTCTATTTGCAATCTACGTGCTTCATTTATCTAGTCAAATATGTCTAACCTACACTCTTTGTCTAGCCTGACCGACTGGGAGACACCTGTTCCATCTCTCTCTCGACCGCCTCACAGAGCTGTCAATTATGCGGCTGGCCATGAGCAGCGCCTGTAGGCAATCAGACTGGAATTTTGACAGCTTCCACAGTGCTTTCAGTCGCCAAGTTGCTAACTCAGCGCTGATGCAGCACCAAATCGAGCCACTTCTACTCAGACTCTTGCTCTCTCTATCTCTCTCTGTCTCACTTTCTCTCTCTGTCTCTCTCTCTCTTTGTCTATAGGGTCGTCTGTCACACAGTGTGTCACATAATATGGACAATCACTAACCACGCAAGTGTCAAACAAACAAAACGAGCAGAGCGCAAAGCATTCGCACTCGCATTCGTATTCGCATCCGCACACGCACATGGTCACCCTATTCTTCATCCCCTTAACGAAAATTTGCAAGCAAATCCTATTTTCCTACAAGGGTTGCATTCACTCGTAGACAGAGAGAGAGAGAGAGGGTGAGAGAGAGAGAGACAAAGGGAAGATGGGAACAGAGGAAGTGGGAGATGCAGAGCAGAGAGAGCACACTACATTTGAGTGCTGCGGGCGGTTCGATATTTTTTCGGCGTTTTTTCTTCCTCTTTGGGAGTCATGTCAAGCCGTGTGTTTGACTGTGCGCAAGAGGGAGAGAGCGAGTGGGAGAGAGAAAGCGAGAGCGCTGCTGCAGGCCATCTGCTGCCGCTGCTGCTGCTGCTGTGCACACATCAATCTCGTTCTAACTTTTCAGATACGAATCTTTCATTTTCGTATTTCCGTTCAAATTTCGTGTAACTGAACTGGAACTTTAGAAAAAAAAAGCAGAGTATGGTATCTCTTTTCTTCGCCCATTTCTGCTACTCACAGACAGTTAGTCGGATAGACAAGTCCGACTCGTTGGGCCATGGTGCCGCATGTTAATGTTGCCCCCCTAACACAGTTAGAGAGATATCAGGATACGCTAGGAGATACGCTCTACGAAACCGGGGATCTTAAGTTGCAGAAAAAAAAAATCAAGATAATGACAGATAGTAGTAGTACTGCGTAAAAATTGCCAAATCAATCACGTATAAATGATTTTTTATATAAATTAATATAATATTAAAAAAATATAATCTTTAGTGTTATTTCCATTAGTATGATCAATTATAAACAACAAAACAAATAAATATAGTAATAATAATATAGTATTGTCTTTTCTCGTTCTGACATAATTTGGGGTACTTTAAAAATAAATAAAAAATTATTAACGATTCTAATACCTAGCATATATCTTATATATTATTCACAATTTTAGTTTCTACCTCCTTGAATTTTCGACTTGATTTCAATTTACGCAAACTGAAATCCGCTTTCGGTACATGCTGCCCCTAATTGCCTCGCCTCGTTCTCACTTCACATGGGGTTTTTGGGCATCTACCTCACCCTATCGAGAGCATCTTCGCCTGATTGCCGTCGCCGGCATCAAAATTTAAATTTCTTCATTTGCCTGCTCCGTGTGCAAGTTCAAATGCCAAGCTTGGTTCCGTGTTTTTTCATTTTCTTTACTTTGAGTGTGCTTGGGTATGAATGTGTGTGTGTAGATGTGTGTGTGTGTAGATGAGTGTGTGCACAGTGCACAAAAATTCAGGTCATGTGCGACCAAAAGTAAGTGGATGCGTTCTTATCAGCGCATACAAATGTTTTATCTCGCTCGGCGCGTGTGCAAGGCAGCGTGGCTTGTGGTTGCCCCTGGCCCCATCCCTCCCCGCAAGCCGGCACGCCCAGCCCTTCGTCTGTCCGTCTATCCGTTCGTCTGGCATTCTGGTTAGACTTCCGTCTGGCCGTGCTCAGGAGCGGATGTGCAGCCTCAGCACAAGGTTAACTGCGCGTAGAAACTGAATTTGTTGCAAGTTTTTTTCTGCTTTACTTAAGAAAACAATATATTAATTATATTATATTATAATTTTATTGTTCATTAATTATAAATATATTTTATTATATTTATACGTAGTAAACTTTCGTATTATAATTGCTTTACTTTCTTCTTGCTAATCCGCTCCTGACTCTGTTGCCTTTCTGTTGTGTTTTGCCAATTGTCGGAAGTGCCTGTGGCTCTTGTATAAGTCACATACACATGCACACACACATACACGTACTACCACACAACACACACGCACACAGCCAGTTAGACACTTTCTTTTGCTACTTGAACTTCCGTTTCCGCTTGCCTGCCTGCCTTACAGTCTGTCTGCCAGGCAACTACGCTCCGCTCTCTCTACCCGTCTGTCTCTGTGTCTGTCTGTCTGTCCGTCTGTCTGCTCGCCTGTCCGCCCGTCTGTCAGTCTGTCCATTTTGTCTACACTGTCTGCTTATTTACTTATGCATAGCATATAACCTTAAACATAATTTTGTTTGCCTCGCTCTCTGTGCTGCTTTGTCTCCCCACGCTTCTCACATTGCATGCAATTCTATTTCGCCAGAGCGGGAGAGCTCCCAGTTCTCTACGAAACCCAATCTAACACTCCCATCTTTGTTGTGCTTTTTATCTAGCATCAAAGTTTATCTATTTGACTCGTGACACGCTCCCAGAAACAACTACAGAACATGCGAAGTTAAGAAATAGTTGCAGGAAGCCAGAAAAAGAAAGAGTTAAGATTAAATATGCAATAGAAACTTTCTTTCACAAAAAAAAAAACAATATTTAGTAAGAGAAACCCTCAAAATTTCGATTCATCGTTTAATTTGCTCAATTTCGGATCCCAATCTCCTGGCGGCGGAGAAACCGTTCGTATATCTTCCTCACGCAACTTATTCAATCGTTCCCGTATATGCTGGAATTGGACATCCAACTTGACAACTCGATTCGATATGCGAACGTACTTGAGAGCATAGTACATATCCGACATTGGCAGATCATTCTCCTTCATGAACTTCATAGCGTCTTCTGTCTCCTTTTCGGAATAGGTCTGCAATGCAGGGCAGGGAATCTTAAGCTGTTCGTGAAAAACAAATGATATCTCACTGCATACCTCTTCGACCTCCGGCACATAGGAGAATAATTCATCGTCACCCATTTTTCTTGTATTGCTTCGAATACTTTCTAATAATTTCGCTTGGATTTGTTTTTTGTTAACAGCAAAAAAACTTTTTTGAATTGTTTGACTATGGACCGCCTACTACTTCTATAACTCCATTGAAATTCATTAGAATCCTGCACAGCGTGTGGTCGAAGTGACCCATCAACACTTGTCAAGTTGCCAACCAGAGTGAACCAAACTAAACCGAACCGAACCGAACCGAACCGCTGCAAAGTGAACCGCATTTCGCATTTGCAGTTTACTCGGTTAACCGCTTTTATAGCGGATTTAACACATTTTCACTGCAGACTCGGGGAAAAGTGAAAACGCATCCGCACCAAAACATGCCAAAATGTTTGAATCGAACAATTAACACACCGCGCCGAACACACACGCACTGCAAACAAGCGAGTATCGTGGCATCGCCGATGTGGCTGTTGTAGTAGTGCGTGCGTTTCCCATTTTCCATTTCCCTTTTGGGGCCCCCTATTGCGCTGTCTTTCACTCGCCCCACATTGGCTTATTTCCTTTCACAAGCATCTCACATTGTGTGCGGGTTCATTCCTAGGGGCGTTGCATACTTTCGGGCGCTTGCGATATTAATCTGTTGCACACCAGTGTTGAGTAAGTATTTACAATTTTCAGAGTATTGATTTTGGCACTTTAGATATTGTAAAATATAGAGATACTGTAGATCCATCACAAAACAAAGAAATAAGCTCTAAATTGACTCTATAAAGTTTTGAAAATGGGTTGAAAAATGGAAATATTAGTATTGTTTTTAACACTTATTTAAAATTTGAATAAATACATGCTTAATATTTATTTAGGTTATTATAAAAAGTTCTAAAAACATCATTTTAATAGAAATAACTTTATAAACACTTTGGAAATACGATCTAATATTTCTTTCCCATAGTATTGTCCGGAGTAGCTTTCCAATAGGCTTCTTTAATTATTTATAGGTTTTCTGTTTATACTATTGTTTATTTGTGTGCGTATTTCTTCAAGCTGTTTTGCCATCGAATGTGCGGCCTGCTTTTATTATAATAAAGGGAATGCCCTTATTGTTGTTGCGAATACATCTACAGATGCTACTTATATGTTTTTATACGCAGCACACATAGGTACCCGTATTTGTGTGTGTGTGGCAACATTTATCCATTAATTTGCGCAAATAAAGTTGCCACAACATACGCGCACTCACGGAACCGCAATCGGAGCGAGATAGGGGGAGACGAGACTGTGCTGCCGCTGCTGCTGTCTCTGTCTGTGGCGTGTGGACATATAGATACGCTGAAAGGTAAACAATTTTAATTTATTTGCCCAATAATAAACCCATCATTTGGGGATGGAGCGGGGGCGGGGCAGTGTAAGGAGGCTACACACGGCCACAAAAGCGACGCAGCCTATTGAAATATACAAATCAAATATGTTAACGCGCATACGCCCTGTTAACAGGCCGTCGCATGGTTGGCATTTGTATCTTTGTATGTGCGTGCTGTGTGCTTGTGTGCAGATATTTACATGTGTGGCATTACGACAATGGCATGCAAATTAAACCGAAAGCAATGGGAATGAGTAGCAGAATTCGCACAATTATTCGCCTAGACAAATTTGTATCTAGGAATGTTGTGGGGCAGAGAAAGAAATTCTTTTGCAAGCTGCAAATTTAAGAATGTTTTGAAAATGTTAACAATATATTACTCATACTGTGTAATTAAATACGAAACTGAAACAGATTTGTAAAAGAACTTTGATTCTCTGAGAAAGTCCGTTATTTTAAGTCTGATATATTTCTGTCTGCATACACAATTAAAATAAAGTGCAAAGTTTGTCTTTCAATTTTATTGCAATTCATTTGCTTAATAAATGGCACAACAAAAGACTGTATGAACTGTGAAATACCTATTAATAGAAGAGAAAGCAGACTTAATAAGCTTGATTATATATTCAATATAAATGCAGCTACGAATTTTTTTTGTTTTCGTACATAAAGATTTTAAATACCTCTCTAGTCTCCGCTCGCAGGGTATAAAAGAGCGAGACGTCATCAGCGAGCGAACTTAATATGCTATTTTACTTGAGGCTCCCTCTGGCAGCTGCCTTGTTCTCAGCTGATTGCAATTTTTAATTGTCAAATGCAGCCGAGTGACAAATTAAGGCAACTTCTTTGGGACAGCAACGGACATGGACGCAGACATGGAGCCGAGCAGACAGAGAGTGGGATTAAAGAGAGAGAGAGAGTGGCAAGGAAGCCCGCGAGGGGCGCACCTTTAATGGCAACTGATAATTTATTTAACAAATGCAACAGCTGAGCAATGACGTTGCCAACTGTCGAATTGTTTTTCCCGAATTTTGCAAATTTTAATGCGAGAGAAACACGGAGAGAACAAGTAAAAAGAGAGACAGGTGAGCGTAGTTAAGAACTACGAGGTACCCTGCAGTAGTGCAAGGGGTAGCATGGAATATAAAAATTTATAATTCATATTTATCTACAGAAATACCATAATATGAATACTAGATCACCATGAATATATCTTCACAAAATATAATTCAAAAGTTTAAGTCAGGCTCATCTGTATACACTCAGAATTAACATAGATGATATGTCTCTCAGACCTTCCAGCAGTCTCTGATTTATTTAATACCATGCCTCAAGGGGTGCAACTGCAGAAGAAGAAGCGGCAGCGGGAAGGCAGCTGAAGGATTTAGCAGGAAACGACTCACTCGACGGACTTGAATGAAAATACATCCGATGGTCGTTCCAGAGCGCGCTCTACATGCTACAGCTCAGGATGTCCAGCTCTAAAATGCAAATGAAACGCAGTCTCGCAATTTTATTTGGAGACTTAACAAATACGACTGGCAACGAGGGGGGAGCTGGACGGGTTGGATGGGGGCACTCGTTGTATTTAATTAGACATTAATAGGGAATGCTTTTAACGCTTTGCTGCGGTTAAGTGAAAGTTGAGCTTAAGCGCTTAAGCCGGGGCTAAGTTTAATGTTCCCCAACGAACGGGGAGGGAAGATTGTGCGGGGCGAGGAAGACGACCAGACAGCAAAGCGACAGCGACAGCGACACGCTCAATTTGCATTTGCATTTTGTTGCTCGCATTTGAAAGCTTGGGGAAAATTGACTGAATCCCGCTGGCATTTTGTGGGCTTCCTTTCCGCCCTACTCCGACCATGCTTATCAAAATTCAACCCCGACGGCAATGCAAGGCAAGAATTTATTGTTTCAAACGGTTTCGCCGTGGCGAAATTCGATTACTCGTAATTGCCTATTGCCGGCACTGTGGGGCAGACAAAAGCGCAGCTTAATTCAATTAAAAGCGTTGCAAAGCTGAAAAGCTTCACGCTGCCGCTTGCCATGATTAACGTTTTAAAGCGCCAAGTGATTAATCGTGTGCACTGTGCAGGGCCGAGGGGCGTTACTAGGCGATACAAGGAATGATAGAAAGTACTTAAGATTACAAATCTACGCTTTAAAGAATCCACTCAATGCGCTGCAGTTAGTTAGAAAATAAAGATTCCAGATTTTACATTATGCTTTAAATTCAATTTAAAAATGTTCATGTGAACGTGGATTTTTAAAAATAAGCTAATGCACACTGTAATATGTATTAAAGTTATGTTGCACTAGCTTTTATAGTCTCTGAAATATAGGTGTTCATACAGACTCAATCATGAATATATCGTACACACTTTACAGTGTCGCACATGTCTACTTCTGCATTTAAAGCACATTGAAGTCTGTGGACGAACGTTATATATCAATCTTTTCTAAAACACTTAATACAACTCACAGAAACTCTCTTGCAATTTTATTCTGCTTTTCCATCGACATGACTCCAAGTAATTAAAACAGTTATGCCGCATTTAACATATATTAAAAGAGCTTCGAGGAGAGTTCTCGTAAAAAAGCAGTTTTACTTTTTGATTTATTTACTCTTTATTTCTTTTGCTACGAAAAGTTCAATTATCATTCAGGAATTCTTGTTGCATTCTTGAAGCAGCAAACTTTGCAAATCAAATGAACTTCGGCAGGAGGAAGGAAAGGTGGAAAAAACGAGATGAACCGCCTGCCGCTGAGCCTTAGTTAACACTCGAAGAAAAAGTGAAGGAAAACAGTTACGAAAACTATGCAAACTATCGCTAAAGATACGATACTATAGATATTTGTGGATATGTGAGCCAGCATAAGAGGAGCGTGCAATCAATGTGGGGCAGCAGTTGAAACTTTTCAAGTCGTCGACAAGTTTTTTTTCCCCCATTTTCCTTACTACTTTTTTGTTTCTACCCTATCTGTTTTGTGTTGACTTTGCCTGCGAATGACGTTTGTTTTCCCAGTGAATACACAATTCAGTGAGCTTTGCTTGAAATAGTTGTTTTTGATAGCATTTTGGGAGCAAATTCTGATTCGTTAGCTAATTCACCGCTCGACCGTTTTTATATCTTTATAATGGATATCGTTAGCTGCAGCCCAAAGAGCCTGGAGATCTATGAGGCAATTCGTAAATGCAAAAAGTATCGTTATATCATCTTTCGCATTGTGTTCGATAAAGTCATCGATGTGGAGACGGTTGGGCTACGCGACAACGATTACCAACAGTTTCTCGAGGATCTAATGCGCAATGGGCCCACCGAATGTCGATATGGTCTCTTCGATCTGGAGTACAATCATGTCTGCGATATAACCAAACAACCGCAGAAGCGTGAAAAGCTTATACTGCTCTCCTGGTGTCCCACAGCAGCCAAGCCGAAGGGAAAGATACAATACCTTAGCTTCCTGCAGCCTTTTATAAAGCAGCTCAAGGGTGTGCAGTACTATAAAACAGCTCAGGATTATCACGAACTATCGCGTGAGATGATCGAGAACTTTTTTCATTGAGCAACGCAGAGAAGGTACTATATAAAATGGATATAGGACTCTCTTCGTTTTCCTTACATATTTTATAATGTTCTTAGTTAAGTTGGTTGCTTTAGGATTCTTAAATAAAATGAATGACGGTTTTCCACTATCTTTCTCTATAGAAACTCATAATTCGTAAAGTTCCAGCTTCCTTTACGCGTTCCCTTTCACGCGTTTTCTTTAATACCGGACGATCGCATCCGTTTATTTGTTTCACAATTTACACCTCCCAGGGACTACCATGCTTTTCCGCCTGTTGACAAGGACACTGCGCAGCGAGTCGCATTCAATTTGGCAACAAACAGCCAAAGTTTTCTCCGCGCTGGACAATAAGCGAACGCAAACTTGCCACCACCTAAAAGTAGGCAACGAAAAGTTGCAGCGACAAGTGCAGATAACTGGGCGGCATGGTGTTGAGCGCTGGGGGCGTGGCAAAACGGTGCAGTGCAACATAAAAAGCCAAGTAGCTGGCAGTGAGAAAAAGCAAAAGTTTTCACTGACAACCACAAGTAAAAGGTGCTACTTGTCTGGGATACGGAAACGGGAATAGCTTGTCTGTAGGCAGGGGCGGGGGGAGGAGAGAGAGCGGCAGAGAAGACACTGGAGGCCAGGTTATGCAGCAGGTCCATTGTTTCGTAATGGAGAAATATTGTTTAGCATAGAGAAAGAAGCTGGCTGAAGTCAAGGCAGCTGCCTTCGCGGTAGCTGCCGCAGGAAATGCAACTGCACCTGGGAATATTATGCATAATGGTTTTTGGTCTATTGACATTTATGGCATTGGACTAGTTTGCATCCATCCCTGCCGCCCCTGGCCAGCAATGACTTAGGATAGCGTAGACTGCCAGCTAAAGTTTGTCGTGGGCAAAGTTAAAGTAGAGTTGCTTGTTAGGGTTACTTAGAGGTGAGAGAGAAAGAGATGTTTGGTGCGGAGCGAAAGTTAAAAGCCGTGCAATTGAAATGAATACGGAAAATCGAGCCACAACCGCAGAGTTCTCAGGGCCTCATGGAGTAAAGTTGAAACTCATGTCGCAGTTCACATGAACTTCCATGAAGGAAAGTAGTTTTTTTCTCAAAGAAAAAGAGTGTCAGTGTTTAATAAAAGCTCTAAATATTTTGTATTACTTAAAGAAGTGTACTGCAGAATAATGATATGGATAAATCAATTGAAAGTACTTACGAAAGTTTCAGATATTGTAAATGGCTTGGCAAACGGATCTGGAAGGATGGAAAATTTTGTTATTAAGTTAATGTCGGAGATATTTAAAGGTAGTAAAAATACTTAATACTTAAAAACATTTTCTACATATCTCTAAAACTTTTTGAATACTGTAATAGATTACAAAATAAATTATATTAAATTATAAATTCAATAATGCAAAAGATGGGATAACTTAGACCGCAAAATGTAAGTCCACATGCTTAATTCTCGACTGCATTAACTCGCATTACTGCTAACTCCCTCAACAACCACAGGCGACATTATCGCTCAACGGCTCAACTAATCAATCTTGTACAAGCTAACGGTATTTAACCCACATCCCGTTATATGCATTCGTTCAGTTTGAGTTGCCAGCGCCATTACAGACGCCAATTACGCGCGAGCCATATAAATCGCGGACATAACATTTAACGGCTTAACAGAGCAACAAAAAAGAGAACAACAACATGGCCAACCATGGGCTGGTAATGATGACATATGGCCAGCACACACAGCATGGGGAGGGGCAGCTGCAGCAAACTGTTGTAAATTGTCGCTGGACAAAGTCCATTGCACTCTGATGAAATATTTAATCAATTTAAATTTGCCAATTATCTTGGCCGCATAGGCAGCGCCCAGAGACAGAGGCAGGCAGAGCCAGAGACAGAGCCAGAGACAGAGTCCTATGCCACATTGTAAATATGACAATTTTTCCTAAAAAAAAAAAAAATGGTGAAAACTAAACTAAACGCTGCCAACGTTTACGGCGACACAGGAGTCGGCTGTCCCTCGTTCTCCCTTGTACCGTTTGTTTGGGTGGCATAAAAAGCATTTTGAATAATAAATGCATAATTCCTAGATACAAAAGCGCGTGCCATAAATATTCCATGATAAATTATAGAAAAGCTATTAGGCTGAACAAACGACACAGCAAGCGAGTCGCGACTCTTAAGTCCTGACTGCCTGCCAGCCAGCCTGCCTGTGCACCCTGTGCACCCTGTGCACTCCACACCCTGTGCTCGGGCCGATTCCTGTGCCGCCCTCGATTTAATGGCCGCACTGCGTTTGACATTTTTCAAATGAGGTTACGTCGCAGCCAAACAGTTAGTTGCCACAAACGTGGAGCCTGCCTCGCTCGTGCCACGGACTGAGCCTGTTTATTTATGTAAATTTGTGTAAATTACTATGAAAATATTTACGGTAAATAGAGCATTTTAAATATTAAAAGTAAATGGCGCTGGTTAGGCTTGCGTGGGCTCCAACCACTTGACTCCAATCGTAGCGCCCTCCTCAAATTGACAGACAAACTGACATCGCAGCTGGCCACAAGCTGTGCACGAGCAAAGGGCAGGAGGGGAGAGCGTAAGAGAGTTGCCAAAGAGTTGCAACGTACACGTAACAACTTGCATTTAACACAGATGTAAACTGGAAACCGGAAACGGAAGCAGCAGCATAGAGCACAGCAGTGCACATACGGCACATGCACAAAATCGGCCGAAAGAAATTGAAAGAACCGATGATAGACTGAGACACATAGGCAGATTCTTACCCTAACAAGTGCGGAAATGCGCAAAGGAGGAATTGACCTTATAAATAGGTTTATCTGAGTTTTAAATTTAAACTATTTAGTATTTAACTATTTTATTCTTTAATTTTCAAAAAATTAAAATTTTCTTTAATACAAAAAAAAAAAACCTTGGTCTTATAATCAATTATCTACTTGTATACTTATAGTTATACAACTCTGAAATTGTACGAAATTTTTGTATTAAATAATAAATAAAGGCATAGATATTTTCATAAGCCAAAATCAGTATAAATTTAGGATAATAATAATTCTATATTTATTCTGAAATACAAAAGGATAAGGCAACTTAAAAAAAAACTGTAGAAAATATAACAATTTATTCGAAAGACACAAGTAACAGAAAGGCTTGCTTGATAAGGCAGTTAAAACTTATAAATCTGGAATCAATCAAAATTTTCATATTTTTTACATTTTAAAATATTTTTCCCAATTAGGGAAAATGTATTTCTATTGGAATCTTGAGATCAATAAAACCATGAGCATAACTAACTAAAGCCTCTAACTGTGAAACAAATAATAATTTTAATTGAAGCACTTTTCAAGCCTTGTAACATCGCAAAGTGCATCTGAAAGAGCCTAAGCCCGTAGCTACTCGAGTGCGATGTGCACAAAGCCAGGCATATATATGTGTATATGTGTGTTCGAGCCTTGTCGTGCAGTTAAATTAAATATTCTTGTCAAATGCAGTCGACAGTTGCAAATGTTGCCTTAACAATTTCAAATATTTGCACCGCACTTCATAGATTTTAGGCTTTTAAATAATAAAATACAATAGCAGACAGGCGGCAACAGGAATAACCAAGAAAAACAACTGCAACAAAACAGAGTGCTTCGAAAACTAGGAGAGAGAGAGAGATAGACGAGACGAGTAGAGACAAGGAAGTCGGTGCCCATTTCGACAGCTCCCCGTGCAAAGTGTCTTTTTGGGGCGCAAAGTGCTCTCCAGTTAGATATTGTATTGGTGTGTCAGTGTGTGTGTTCAGTGTGTGTGTGTGTGTTGGGTGCTCTATAAAACATTCGCTTCTGAAGTACGTACTTAAATTGCATTCAAACCGAGCGAGCATTCGTCCTCACCATCGTCCTCGTCGTCGTCGTCAAGTAATACTCACACATCGTACACAGAGCCAACCATATATCGTATATCGTGGTCGTACATCGTACACGATCTACTATACAACTGTTCCAACACCAGTTGAGTTGTTAAATAAGTTGGCAGTACGTGTGAATGAGTGTTTAAATATGTGTCGAATTCATGTCGAAGGCTCGAGTGCTGCGCCAGCTTCTCTGATTATATGAGGCGAGACAAATGGCGTCGGGAAATTCATTGCAGGCATAGGAAAATTGAAAATTGTTCACAACGAATGCAGGAGACAGGCGACAGGCGACGCAAAATGGGTACTCGTCGTGTATTCACACTTAGGGGCACACTTGAAAAGTTCTCAAGCCATTTGCCGAAGACAGAATTCAATTATGAATGTGGTGAAAAGAGGGGAAAAGGCAACGTCTTTGATTGATTCTATTAGATTGCAAGTTCCGGAATTTCTAGATTTAGAAAAAAACAAAAATACTCAAAAAAAAAAAAGGAAATATTTCAAAATATCTTTAACATCTTTCTTTAAGTAGTTGAAAAGAATAATAATTGTTTATTGGTATAATAGTTAAGATTTCGGTTGTATCTCAGTTTTCCTAACACCATATATCTTAAGGATAGTGCTTATTCGATCTTTAGTATAGTGCATTTCAAACTCTTGCCCAATAAACTTTAACCTCTATAATTACATTTAAACATACCATGTCTCTTTCTCTGTGCTTTTCTATCTTTCGATTAATCCCGTTAAATCATCTATCGATAATGCATAATGGCCATTAGCTTTATGGCGTATGTGTGCTATAAATAATTTGCGACAGACCAATATTTCTATGGCTCACGTTATAATGGCATTAACATAATACCATACTTTGAAATGAGCTGGCCAGGAGGCATTACCTTTTTTTTTCGTTTGTGATAAACGGCATCAGATACCGCATTCAATAGGCTGCCCAAAAAGGCAATTAGCCACGCCTCCATACCTTTTACTCGGCGTTGCATTAAGCTGGAACATTGAGCGATAAAACCTGATGCGGTCATTAAAACAACAAAAGGGTATGTTTATTTAATTAAAGAAATGGCAAAAAGACAAAAAGAAGGAGAAAAACAAAATCGGACTATAAAATAAAACTAAATGTGCGATGCATTAAAATTAACCAAGCAAGAAAACAGATAAAAATAAATAAACAAATCGAGAAGAAGAACCCTTTGGGCAATATATTGTACGTCTGTATTCGCTGCGTATATATGCCGATAGTTTTTATGAATGTGGCTAATATGGCAAGGCCAAGCGGACAGGCCAAGTCCCAATTAGCCTCGGCTCAGTGCGAAGCTCACACAAGGAACAATAATTCTGCTCCTTATGGATGCCAAGCGTTACGAGGCGAAGATAGGGCGGGGCGAGTTCCACAATTTTTCGCATTACTTCCGCTAAATTAATGCCGATTGTGGTGGACGGTCGGTCGGCGTCAGAGCGTCGCCAAGTTGTCCAGGCACCAAAATCATATTTGCCTGACGACACACATTGGGAAAATTGCGAAAAACCACAGGCAGAATCAGAAATGCAGGGACTTCTATCGGGCCTACCAATGCGTATGAAATACTGGCTTAGCATGTAGATAATACAGATACGGAAGAGTGTAAACCGTTAACATTTTATATATATTAATATTATATTTTATTTTATAATTATATTTTTATTATTAATTTAATCTATTGCTATATAATGTCTATTTTCGAAAATGTGCTTTATACTGCTCTTTAAAACACTAGAAAGTTACTAAATTATTTATCCGAGCTGCCAAAGGATTATTTAATTTATTCATGTAAATCAAATTTGCGCACTTAGCTAGCCAATTCGTTCCACAGTGCGCACAGCTCTGTCCTGCTGTGCAAATGTACATTCAAGCCGAGCTATTTGGCCTTTCACTTAAAATTCCTTCTTTTTGCAACGACTGTTATGTATTTTCTTTGACTTGTTTGTACCCTAAGAACGGGGATTATAATTTTATGAATGTATACTATATTGGACTATTTGAATTAGATCTATAAGCACGAACCATGGAGAGAGAGAGAGGAAGGTAATAACTCTGTCTCCCTAGCAGCTACTGAAAGCAAATGCAACTACCCCTATATGATGTATATTATTTGATTTCTTTCGGTATCTGCTGCATGTATTTCAAGCAAACTCAGCAGCTCTGTTCCGCAATATATCACGGATATCCTGCTCAAATTTCATTGCAAGCGAAACATTTTTAAAGTGTATACAAGATTCGACTTAATTTTCATACTGTTTGTTTTGTTTTGGCTCTCGACGCCTGGGTACATTTCGATTGTGCCGGCGACTGTCGTGTTGCGTGTCCCTTTCGCCAAAGTGTCGTCGAATTAAAATTCATGGCAGCGCATTTAACTGGCACTGAAAAACGCGCCCAAAACTGCGACAGAACAAGGCGAAAGAGAAGGCCGGACTGTGGGCCTGGCCGTCGCTAACAGTTCCGTCCAGCTTGGCGTGCACATAATTTCAGTTATTTATAGTCGCCTATAAAAAATGAGGTCAGTGTGCGTTGTGTGTCTGGCGGCGACTTTTGGCTTAATTAAAGTCGTTAAATCTGCATTGTGAGGTGGGTTCTCGTTACAGTTACACTCCTCCCTCTCACTCTGTCTCTCTCTCGCTCTCCCGCTCTCTGTCTCTCTATGTATGTAACTTCAAATCAAATTAATGAACTGCAGGGCGACTAATGGGCAGCTCATAGATTTAAACGAGCCGCGTGCTCGTCAACTTGAACCGCAAAAGGGTCGCAGCAGCAGCTTGAAGAATCGCGAAAGACAGTGGGCTAAGACTCACGGCTGCTTTTAATGGCCTGGCCAAAATGCTGGCCAAGTTAAGCGGCTCATAAACAATTACTTAACACAATTTTCAACTTAATTGTGCACAATTGCAAAGAGTTCAAAGGTTAAGTGACTGCAGACTGAGACAGCGAGTGTCGAGTTCAAATAATATCAATTAACTGCAAGTTACGTGCTTCGGCTAATTATCTCGGTTAATAGGGCGCTTAATGGCTGAAAGCAGCTGCCAAAATATAGCAACAAAGCATGCAACGGGAGAGAAAGAGAGAGAGAGTGCGAAAGAGTGGGGAGAGCGCGATATCCTTTCATAATTCGGACGCCATTTTCACACTTTCCCTTGACTTGCAGTTAAAAATAATTATGCTCAAATTGCGTTGAGGCTTTTCGAAAATTTAATTGTTGGCTGCACACCCCTTTAACCCCTCCAACAGGCGTGGCAGCGCCTTTAAGTTGCCCTGGTTAGCCCATGGCATGCTCGACTGAGCCTCATTTGCATTTGCTGCTTCAAATGAATTCAAACACGCTAAACTAAGCAAATTTTTTACACATTTTTAACAAGAAATAATAAAATGTTTGGCTGCACATAACGCTCAGCAAATAAAGGCCAAAGTTCACACACACAGGTGTGGGAATGTGTGTGTGTGTGTGTGTGTGACGTTTGAGCTCATTAAGAAAACTCATGCGGTCGCTTTGGCAACTATTTCAACGGGCACAAGCGAATATTACCAGCGGCGTGGGCACATGCAATTTACGAAGGGGTTGGCAAGCTGCATAAATTTAGCAAGGGTAAATTTGCATATACTCCTGAAATGTTTTTATTAAGCGGAATTGCATTTATAATGAAGCAAAAGCACGTTAACGAAGCCAGAATTGGCCAAGTTTCATGATAATTCTATTAAATGCAAACTTTTACAGTGTTGCAAAGCAATTTTAAAAATGTTCTGTTTTATGTTATTAGCAAGACACTGAAGGGAAAGTAGAGATAATTGACTAAAACTCTGAGCTTTTTAGTGCAGGAATATTATTTAAAACAATATCCCCAGGCTTTTTGTCGAATAACATACACAGTTTGTGGAATTGTTATAAGTATTTAAAAATAAGTTTGTATATTATTTTAAAATTCGCCTAAAATAGATTGTAAAATTAAAATGATATGCAATTTTTATACAAATCTTCAAATGTCAGTAAAACTCTTCATTTTGTATGGAAAATAAATAACTTGTGAATGATATTTTTGAAAAATATAAAAATAAAAGTGAATTCATAAATTGCCATTAAGTTTATATAACATATATATAACAACTATTAGGATATTCTATAAAATGCTTAAACATTTTATTTTCAAAAAGAGATTTCAAAAGGGATAAAGAATAATTTAAATTATTTTATTTATTATTTTTGCTTAATAACCCCTTCAATCTGTCAATTAACCCGCCCATGCTTCGGTTTATTTTTCATAGCATTTTCACGAATACAAAGTGTTGCGTTGGCCAAACAAAACGCAAGTGAACTCTGCATAATTATGCGCAAAATCTACATACAAAATAAATACACACACGCACACATAAGCGCATATGCACACATGGGGGGCGCATAAATATTTGCCTTGCGCACACACACAGGCAAAAGGAGAGACAGAGAGAGAGGGAGAGAGAGAGAGAAATCAGAAGTATAATTTATATTAGCAGAAGGTTAAGTGCTGGTTAAATATTTAATAATTTAACCGAAAATGAAAACGAATTCATTATGCGTATTTAAGCGCGCAAACTAACCAAGGCAAACACAGAAGTGCCCCCTGCTGCAGGGGCGTAGAAGGGGTTGCCACTCAGCATTAGTTGTGCGTGCTTTGTATCGAAATGAGCGCACACCTTGTGCATGGCTGCGTGTGTGTGTGTGTTTTTAACAAATTGAGTTGAAAGCGGCGCAGCGCAAACAAAATTGCGAATATTTGCTTGAAATGCTGTGCAAATAGTGTTGCAAAACACCACGAAAAAACAAACTAAGTAAATAGAAGCTTATTTTCTATACAAAAAGCTAAATGTAGCAAGGTTTATGCTGCTTTCCTGCAGCTGTTGTTGCCAGTGTTGCTGCTGTTGCTTTTCCAGTGTTGCAAAGCAGCAAATTATCCGCAGTTAGCACAGCTGCAGCACAACAGTGAGCAACCACTTAGCCAGAAGCCTGTAGCCACAACCAACGCACCACAGCCGCACACCACACGCTCGACTCCAGTCCGAGCCGGATGCCAAAGCCTTGTGCCATTTTAGGGGCCATTTGTCTTTGGCCTGAGCATTTGCAGGTGTCGGCCATTCCAGCAGGCAGGCAGGCAGCCATCGCTAGAGACAGCGGTCTGTCGTGTGGAGTACCCCCTTGCCACGCTCTCTCTGCCCCCCTCTGGGCTGGATAAAAGTTTAGGTAAACCACATGTTACATTTTTCGTAACCAATCAACAGCCTTGGGCGCATTTTAATGGGACTCGAGCGAGTGAGTGCTGCAGTTCATGTCCTTGCAGAGACACATACACACACATACACTCGAGAGACGGTTGCAAAGAAGTGGAAAGAAAGCACACACACACACACATTGAAAAGCAGCCACAACATCAGCAAAGTTGTTAAGCAAAACAAAAACAGAAAACTGCAAAAACTGCAGGCAAGAAGCGAAAAACAACACAGAGAGAGAGAGAGAGAGAGAGAGAGAAAGCACACCCAAGACACACACACCCACACAGCGCACACCCCAGACACACGCACACACATAGCACACACACACAGCCACACACAGAAGCAGTGCAGCAAGTAAACAGGCAACAACACGAATCTAGACAATGACAGCTTCTCAGCGTTGTATTTAAGCCGCAGGCTATTTGTCAAACCAGTTTCCCTCATGCCACGCCCCAAATAAACAGCCGAAACAACAACAAGCACAAACAACACTGGCAACAACAAGTGAAATAAAAAGAATAATAATAGCAACAGTAGCTGCGCCTGCAACAGCGCTGGCACCACCTGGCGTATGCGTAATGCGCAGAGCTGAAAGCAGAAATGAGGTTAAGGCGAGGCAGCTGGCTGATAGAATTTAATGAAATTAATTAATATGTATTTATTCAAATGTATTTAAGCTGTTTTTGTTTCAATTTAGTTGTATTATTTAAATTAATTAATTGTTGACAAATCAAATTGAATTTGTTTTGACACTAATTAACCTGGTTTTTGTTCGTGTAATTGAACCGTATTGCAAGCACTCAGTTTGCTGCATAATTCAGGCAACAACTTGGCCAACAAAATCAACGATTTAGACCGAGCTAGGGGCAAGTGCAACGATTTATACCGAGCAGGGGGCAAGCTGCAGCTGTCATTGGCAGCACACAAACTGTATTAATTTTGGCAACATGGCTGCAAACAAAACTGGCAAGCCTGCCCTCCGCCCCCTCGCCGTCTGCCACTTCATGCAATTGGGCTAAATGCAAATTAGACACACATTGGCAGTGCTGGCAGGCCGCTCGTAGCTGTATTTGTATCTGCATTCGCATCTGAATCAGTGAGGCTGATTTTGACGATGACGCATTGCGTATGGTCCGCTTCCTCACCCTCTGCGTGTGACAGCATCGCGTTTAAATAAATTTTACAGCTTGCGAGCTTTTAAGAAATGCATCAGTTGCCTGTCCCCCTCGTTCTCCTCTCGCCTCTCGCCCCGCGCCGCTGTCAGCTGCAGCATGAGGACGACAGTTTTGGGCCTGCGTTGGGGCCAGTAAATGACAGCGTTGATGGACAGTTTTGTGCAATTGCACTGCATATGGTTAGGCGATGTGTCAGTGACAGTTACACACACACACACAGACACTCACAATCACGCACCCACACAAACTCATCAAGCGGGGGTGGACAATGGCAGATAGCACGAATGCGCATAAAACTCGCTACATAATTATATGCAAATGCAGCGCCCGAAACTATGCTGCAATTAAAAGCTAAACGCACTGGACGATAGCGTCAAGTTGCATTTGTCAATTAACCCATTGAGTGCGCAGACAAGAACGTAAAATCAAGGCGAAACAATGGTTAACTACTGTGATTATGGTTGGATATATTCAGTTGTAACCCTGACGAAGCACCAAATAATATCTTTAATATCTTTTGTATTCTGTCATAGTTTAAAAAATACTTTATATGCACATGATATACAGACATCTTTATGCCAAATTTGTTGGTTTGTCTTTTATAACTGCAGAGATTCGAGTTTAGATAAGTGTAAAAATTAAAAAAAAAACAAAAACGAAAATGAAAACGATTTCGGTAATAAGATATTAAAATGCACTTCTTATATAAAATAGTAAAATATTTGACGTACATATACTCCTCAATTAAGTTGAAATTATATTTTGATCTACAAGTTTGCTTTCTCAGACCAAATTGGCTACAATGGGTTAACTGAAGAAGCGCTGAGCGGCAGCACAGCGGGTAAAACCGCGAGATATCTGGCCAATTTAGTGTTATTGCAGTCGCATAACTCCAGAGATTGTCCTGGACGCTGTCGCCCTTAAACAATGGCGATGGCAACGTCAACGGCACCGACCACCGACGACGCCAACGGCCGCACAATTAGCACTCGGAAGGAGACGCGAGAAAGCAAGGGGGCAGAAGGAACTGTGGAAAACTGTGAGGAGCCGAGTAGCTGGGGAACTGCAGAATGGTAACTAGCGCCACTGCAGAGCAGAGTAGCAGCAGGAGAAGCCAACAAATGGGAAATAATATTGTCGACGCACTGGCGAAACGGAAATGTAACTGGGAATTATTTAATTTGCAAACTACAATGCCGAACGGAGGCGGAGACGGAGGCAGCTGGAGGAGGATGTGGATGAGGATGTGGAGTGCAATGGGAGCCACTATTGCTGCGCTGTGTGGCATTGTTTTATGTCATTGTATGAAGTGGTTCCTCCGGCGCATTTGGTGCCCATTGTCTTTGCCATATAATTGTTATGATAACTGCAGCATGGCGAAGTGCCTTTGCGTTCCTCGAGTCACTTAGGCAAATGTCAGGCCATATGCGACTTGCGACTTGCGGTTCGCTGCACCGGCCCAGACAGGCATCCCGGAGAGCGTAAATTGAACCCATGTCGACGCTGAATCCGCCTGCCTGCCTGCCTGTCTACCTTTACCGCATTTATCAGATTCAGACGGGCGCCTTTTTTACCCCGCCTCAGTGGTGCGAGGAATAACAAATTTCTGCAAAAGATTCACCTTTTGTTTTGTCTGGCAGGCGAAAAACCACGCGATTTCGTGGCTATTTTCGTCGCTTGACATTTTTGCCAAAAACCCCGCCGACTGACAAGTTAATGAAAGTCTGCCTAGGGCTGCCCGTTGCGGCGGCGTCGATAGCCTCCACAATTGAGAGAGGAATTTTCGGCAAGCAATCGACGCAACTGCCAGCGAAGCTGCCAGAACATAAGCCCCGACCTATTGATTTAAGAGCTCAACGTGTGCCCAACTGCATGAGTAGAGTGGGGGAGGAAAGAACAAGTTAAAAAGGAAGAAATAGAAGAAGAAGGTAGTCTGTGAGAAAGTGAGAGATAAAGAGAAGGGTATGTAATGCATGCATGAAACAATTTAAAGTTTGTACCAAGTATTTTTCAATAGATTCTTATCGATTCACGGTTGTAAAAGGGCGTGGCTAAATTCTAAAGCAAACTTCCTGTGTGTGCAATAATAGGACACATTCTGACAGATCCCCAGATCTTTTATACCCTTTCAGCTTATAAAAGTATGAGGCACTCCGCCTGCTCTCAACATCTCCCTTGGCACCTTGAAATCAGTTTTTTAGTGAAAATTTCAAAGTGTTCCTTCGCCTTTCAAGTGTCATTCAATTTGCCTTACCTAATCTGCGGTTAGCCAAAAGAAGCATCAGTCCAATGCCAAATCCAAGCTGGCTGGAGGCGTAATTAGGCGCCATTTGCCATAGAACTGACATGCTAATTAATGCTGAAGGAAATTGTAATTGGAAATGTTCGCATCGAGTACTGCGAAACACGCGGCAAGTTGCCACTGGATATGATTATAACTTTCAGCCACAAATTTAACAAAACTCGCAGACTAAGTCTCACTGACAACACACACACACACAGTTAGGGATAGGGATGTGAGGGAGCAAAGTTTGCTGCTCGCAGATAGTAGTTTATAATTTAGGGCTTACAGCGACGTCGACGTCGTAGCCGGCGCCGGCGCTAAGCACACAAATCATTATAGCCATGATTGCGAGAAGCGCATTTCGCGTTTGCTTTTTAAAAAGGGCACCCCTTTCCAATGGCTTCTTCATCCTCCTTCTGCTGCGAACAACAAACAAATCCAAAACGAAACACAAAAACAACAGAAAGCCAAACAGAACGAAACGAAACCATACGAAACAAAACAAACGATGTGGAACGTCGTTCTACCATGTGTGAAGGGAGGGAGGGAGGTAGGGAGTGTGTGTGTGTGGGGCCATAAAGTCAAATCCTTTTTAGCGCCATAAATTAAGTTCATTTCCGTGCCAGACGCAACACGACAGGGCAGCAAACGTATGCGGTTTTTATAGGCGTGAACGAAGCATGCAACAGAGTGGGGCAAAGTCACGAGGGATCCAGCGAGGGAGGCAGTGCGGGTGATTAGGAAACTCGCACATGCACATGTTTTAAATTGCCAAATCCATTGGCAGTTTGGTTAATCCACTTACACGGCAAATTAAAGAGAACTTAAAGTTGATAGGCATATATCAACACGAAGGTCGAAACAGTGAGAGATACAAGCAGAGGATTTTATTCTTGATACTTATAAACTCTTAAGAGTATTCAAAAATATATATATCTTTTAATTTCATTATTATGCAACTTCAATTAATTTAAAAACTGTCAAATTGATCAAAATATTCCCACTTAACTGATTCAGTTCATAATATTTGATATTCTTCATCAAAATACAAAATTAGAATTGATAAATCTGTAAATAAACTAGTCTAACACAATGCTTATCACTCTACCAATGATTTTTTGGTTCGCCTTCGTTTATTATATATGAAATAGATTTAATCTATTGCAGATACATATATTTAATATTAAAGTGATTCCAAGTAAACTAAACTATTAAAATTCAAAACATTATATTGAATATGATGTTTCTGTCTATAATTTGTTACTATTTAAAAAATATATATATATATTTTAATTTAATATTATTATTTCATTATTTAGAAACTTCAATAAAATTATTATTAGCTCTCAGATTGATCAAAATATTCCCACTTAACTTTTTAAGGTCATAATATTTACATAATAATTAATAGATAAAAATATAAATATAAAATATAAACAATAAGCAAACTTGTTATTATCTATTGCAAATAAATATTTTAAATGTTTGAGTTATTAATTAATGTTAATAAATCCATACTATTATATATATTTCCAATTATTGATAATTTTATTTCGATGCATCATTAAATCATTAAATGCAAAGGAAGATTTACTCAAAAAAATAAACTAACTTTTAATATTTGTTTTTAAGCTTTATAAATTATAGGTAAAATGTTGATTTTAGAGAAGTGAAACTCAAAAGCTCTAAAACTCGAACCTCACCTAAGCTACCCCAACACTGAAGTAATTTTCCCTCCCAGTTCATTATGCGAGACGACATTTTCAATGGCGCCTGAAAATATGCTACAAAATGTTACCGGCAATCACTTGAGCACCCCGAAACGAAGAATCTTCATTATTGACAACTGACAAAAATACTTGATAAGCTGCAAAGTTGTCAACAGCTGCACGTTGTTGTTATCAGCATCATTTCGTCTTGTTACCGCACCCCACTAGCCTGCCTTCCCGCCATTTCCCTAGTCGGCACACTTAACGCAAATGGAGCATTCTGCCCGTCCCTTGTCCGCTCCCATCGCCTCAGCCTACAGCGACAAAATTTATATGCTTACAAAATGCACGTTATCAATGCGGCACGTATACCGTAGTGTGTGGGCGCAGTGAATGCGTTGAGGAAGTGGGCGTGGCATCGTCTGTGATGGGCTCAGGTATGCCGTCAGCACAAATCTGAAATTGAGCATGGAATTTGCGTATTTTGTAGGCTCTGTTTGTGTCTGGCTACGTGTGGGAGTGTGTCTGGCTAGTATGTGTGAGTATGCGTGTGCGAATGTGCGTGTGTGGTGTGCGTGAGTGTGTTTTGTCGCATTTATGGCATGCGAATAGTATGTGTGATGGCATTCTTCCCATGATCTAATATCGTATTTGTGTTTGTCTACCTGCCTGACCGTGTGTGTGTGTGTGTATGTGTGTTGTGTGTGGGTGCTACGTGCCTCAAAAACATATGAAACAAATTTAGCAAGAATCTCATTAGCTTTGAGCAGTCCGAAGGAGTGAAATGTTGCAGACATTTCGCAAAATCTGAGCCAAATGCACAGAGCACAGAACGATAAATATTTAATAGGTAACAAGATAATATAAATAAAATACTATAGATAATTTATATAAAATAAAATATAATAGATTAATAAAATATAAATATGCTGCCCTATTCTATAGTTTACATTTTTAAAATTACATATTTTTAAAATTACATTACGTATACCTAATTTTTGCACTGCGCAAAGAAAATTTATGTGCACTTAATTGAATTATTTATCAACAGATAAATTAAGTAAACGTATACGTAATTTACTGTAATATACTGTTTGCCAAGCACTTTGCTCAGTTTCAATTGCTCTCGCCTTAAAGCATAAGGATTATCAATATCAATTCGCATCTCTTTCACTCTGGCTCTTTCGCTGTCTCTGTCTCTCATATCATATCTAGCCATGGCTAATGACAAACACGCGCTGCTCTGCTCTGCTCACTTCATCGAGTGATTTATAGAGCTGGCATAAATAGAGGCCGTAAATGACTTAGTGTTCGAATTTCTGGCCTGTTGTTGGAGGCCCATATATCATTTTGTAGTGCGTAGTGCGTGGTACGTGGCGCGTAGTGCGACTTGCATATGCCAGACGCAGTTTGTCTCTGGCTTCTCGACTCGGTTTAGGCGCAACTTTCTGCACATCGCATGTCTGCACTTGGCATTGACACATGCCACGCCCACAAGGCCAAATGTCTTGAGCATGTATCTGTCACACTTGTGTGAAAATGGAAACAGAAACCAGGGCAATTTTACTCACAAGACAAAACGTATACGCTTATACAAATATGTCTTCATAAAGCATCGTTGAAGGAAGGTAAATTGACAATGAAATAAAATTACAACGTGCCGAAAATATTCAATAAAGTTTTTTGTAAAGTAATAAAAATCACACGTTTCATTTGTACAGAATACAAATCAATTTTGCCAGCCAGCCACGCAGCTAGGCCAGCTAGACGGCACGTCAATCATACGCAACGTTGCCGGCGCAAAACTTTACCACTTGAGCAAGTTTTCCCCCTAACAACAAAGAAGTGTATGCAATTCTCTTTGTGTCTAATGAAAAGAAAGCAATTTTTCAGATCAAATGGAAGTCTAACCATATACTGCTTGCAATTTAAATAATTAAAATCAACATTGCCAGAGATAACAAGTCAGACAGCCAATTGAACACACACGCACACACACGATTAAAATATCATCAATAAAACGCTTTTGCAATTGTAATCAATTTTTTTCTCAGTGCAAATGGAATAAAAACAATGTGGCAAAAGTATTTTTATGCTCTCTCTCTCTGTGTGTAGGGAAAAATATTATGCGTAAAATTTTATATTTATGAGCGACACAAATGCTGCCCGTCATATTTTGTATAAAAGCACTTGGGGAATATTTTTATGCGGCCGCTTCTACGCGACACTCGACACTTAGTTGCCATTTTACGACGCCTCCGACCTTCGAGGCGGCAGCTGACCGAAGACTCGTGCTCTGCATGTATGTATACACATATACATACACACATTTCTTAGCTAATCAGAGCGAAGTTCAGACGAGCTACACAGAACCGGCATTGAGAAAAGCGTACAGAGCTTGTATAAAGGCAACATGATTTTCTTATCTATCAAAACTAGTTTTATAATTATCTTCATAAGTGACTATAGAAAGCTAAAATAAATAACTTGAATGTTAATTTAAGCATGAAAATAATATTAGAAATTCAAAATAATCAATATTTGCTTTCCAGTGTATTTAGAAAAGTGATACTGCAAATTAGGCTTGGTTTATAAAAATGCGATGTAGTATATAAATTTTATATATACATTGTATAAGCTATTGAAATATTATTATGTATATATACAAGTAACAATAAAACAAAGAAATATTACAACTCTATACTCATTATTTCTTAATAGACTTTTTAAAATTAAATTTTCTAAACAATTTGCTTATGAAAACTCAACCCAAACACGTCACAAAGTTTACTTCCAAATCTAGATAGCTCAGCTAATTTTTTCGCTTAACTGAGCACAGGGCGCGCCGAAAAGTATAGGGTGCACATGGTACAAAACGCATCAAAGTTTTGCCTGCACACACAGGGTCGTTTGGCACATAAAAAAGTGTTTACATTTCATTCATAAAATATCAATTACGTACATGTGTGACAGCTAAGCGACACACACACAGAGTAAGAGAAAGGGACAGAGATAGAGAGAGACAGAGAGAGAAAGAGAGTAACATATGAGTGCGTGTGGCGTGGCTTTTATAAGTCAAATCGATATTACACAAATACGTGAGGACATCAGGGTTCATTGCTTAAGTTTCGCTATGTGCGACATTTCGGTCCAATATGGCGCACCACGACGCGCACACACTGATGGAAATTTAACGAGTTGCACAACAACAACAACAACAGAAGCACAGTGTAATGCACAGCAGCACATTATAATCAGCTGTCAGTCCGAGGAAAATTACGTAACACGCGCAGCCAAATGATCATAAACAACTCATTGCATTGCTGGACGTGACAGCGTTTTATGGTGCAGAAGATCGCGTTGATACTGATATATATATAATAAATAAATATATAAACAATTAAAGAATTTATTATGATAAGGAACACACATCGATTTCTTACAACAAAGAAATCTGCAGCATTTTCAATTTAATTTGAAAACCTGTTTCATAAAGCCTCATGTGGTTTTATCTTATTTATTGGTGTTAAATTATTTAACTACCTAAATCCGTATAGAATTTGTTTACACGAATTAATTGTCTAATATGTTTGCGGAGTGCTAATTAAAAATAATTTCGCCCCATTGCGATAACATTACAGAACGCGGAGAAAATAAAATAATTTATATGTTTATCTGGCAAATCAGACAGCAAACAGATCCATAAATTAATGTGATATATATATATATATATATATATATATTTAGCAACCGGCAAATGCAATTAGGCAGCGTTAAATAGACACCGTTTTTTTCCAGGTCTATACAATTATTTTCAATATTAAAGTAAATTGTAAATTGGATGAAATGTATGTTGAGAAAGCTGCTAATTAAATGGACAAACTCTCTAATTCCTAATTGGACGGAAATTGGCCTTAAATACTGCAACAATTTATTGATGTTTTTTGTGTGTTTGTGGAGTTGATTTGTTGCGCAATATTTAAAAATTTTAGAGCATAGGCTGATGGACAAATGAGCCTAAAGAAAAATGCTGCGCAACGACATTAATGTTGGATTTTCTTCTACATATTCTGAATACACAGACACACTCACACATACGCAGTCACGTAGATAGCCCACACACACGTGCGCCTGGGGATATGCTGCAAAATATTTACATACATTTTGCATGACGCGCTACACACAAAAGCAACGATCCAACTTGTTGGTTGTGGGCTGACAGGCAGCCGCTTAGCCATTTGGCAGCCAATTGTGTGGCTTAGATGCCCCCGCCTACCGCCCTCCCACTGACAGCACGGAAGGAAGAAATTTTCAGCACATCTTGGGCACAGAGTCGCCCTTTTTTATGATGCCAAGCAAAACCGTCCAGGCAAAAAGGTCTCTCCCCACCTGCAGCTACTGCCATTTGTTGTCGTTTTTGTAGTCAGTCTCAACTTGTTGTTGTTGTTGTTGCTGTTGTTATTATTGCTATTTCACTCTTGCCATTGTCTGGCCGTGATATAATATTTATTAGAGCGTTGGCATCTCTAAGCTTTTGATGGCAAGACAGGCTCTTTTATTAGGCTGTTTGCTGAAAAATATTGTGAAAAATGATTTTTCGTTAATGTTGTTGAAGTGGTTAAGTTTCTGTGAATTTCGAAATATATTTGACTCTTGAACTAAATTTATTTTGAATATGTTTAAAATGAATTGCTCTTTACTAAGGGCTGCAAGCCATGTCTACACCATCTGCATAAATGCACAGTATATCGACTTGGGTAGCCTTCAGGCGTTGCCATTGCAGCACAATACCGTGATTTACAATGCATTGTTAATGCGTTTTTAATGAGTGCCGCCTTCGCTTTATGCGGAAAAAGTTGCGCACGCCTCGAAGTATGCAGCAGAAACTTGTCGCTAGAGATTTGAGGCCAAAGTTGCAATCCCAATCCCAATACCAGGCGACAGCGAAACATCGTCATGCTGCCACAAAGCCGCCTTAAGCGCCGCTCCAAACTTCTGCACTGCACTACGTCATTAACATTAAAGACATTCCATGTTGGGTAACGGTGTCTGTGAAAAAGTTTCACATGTATGTAGGCAGTGGCACGTTCACACACACTCTCGCTCAACCCACAGCTGGGCCGGGCTGCTGCTGCTGCTGCTGCACTGCAGGGGCACATTAATAATTGAGTGGCGCCCCAAAGTAGGCAGCAAAGTGCTGGGCTGCAGGTGCAGCAAACGAGTGGAACATCCCCCTCACAGAAAAAAAGGGCAAGGCATAGGGTAACTGCTCAGTTATGCCAATGATGTGGGCAACTCTATCATGATTTCAGCCTAAAGTAATTGGATCTCCTCAGAGAACTTTCACTTAGGCAACATTTAAACAGATCTAGTTGCTATAGGAAATGTAGAAAAGCTAACGCAAGCTATTAAAATAATTTTTAAAAATTATATTAAAGTAGATAAACCAATAAAATCAAACCCTAAATGAAAAATTTATATTTATGCAACTATAAAGATATATCATATTTTTCTTCACTTACAATGAGTACCGATAAAAACTTAACTCAACTCATCTGCTCTGATTTTTTGCGCATTGCTTTTTCTAAGCTGCTCCCCAGTAATTACACTTTAAGGAACCACATAAAAGAGCCGCAACACCCAGCAGCAATGAGACTCCGGTGACCAACAAAGAAATTAACTACAAAAAAAGGAAGACACAGAAAGCATAATGCAAGCATTAACAATAACATTTAGGCGATAAAAAATAACAAGACGCATCAATTTTTAACGCAACTCTCAAAACGCCCAACATGAAGACAGAGAAGCGAGAAGCCTGAAAAAAGCAAAATGGCCAAATATAATTTCTCATGGCCTTTTTATAGCCGGCCGCTTCGTGGTGATTGTTCTTGTTGTTGAAAGAGCCTTTTTTTGGTTGTCATTTCAAGTTGTCGCTGGGGAAATTCGTTTGCGAAAATTGTTTAGCCGCCTGACGACAATTAAAGTTCAATTTAAGCGTCAAGTACATAAAAGAAAATTTGCTCTTCAATTTTGCTGTGTTTTGGTGAAAACCAAAGTAGGAAAGTTCTAGCTTTAAATTTGGTATGAATTTGTATTAATTTCAGAGGGCGGCAGGGGCGTGGCCAAATTATAAAACAAACTTCGAGTCACTGCAATGCACACAAGTGTTGTCACAAAATTTAATGGCGTTCATAGAGACAGAAAGGCTACCCTGACTTTACTCTGCAGTTTCGCGAATTAATCTGCATTTAAAAAACTAAAACAAAAAAAAACAATATATTTATGAATATTATTTATTTTTTAAATTCAAAAGGAAAACACCCTACTCCTGTTGTTTCCATGACAGGCACAGTTAGAGGTCGTCATAGCAACCATTGAGCTTATTGATTGTGTAGCCAAACCCAACGTTGAGACACAAACTGGAAATCAAATAGAAAACAAACAGTATTCAAACTGAAAAGAAATCAACATGAATATCAGCTCAACTATTTGGTAAGTTTTGCAACAAAGTTTACTTAAATATATAAACATATTGCCTCCAATTCATTTTCATTTCAGCTGGAAAAATGTCTACGACTCGAAAAACCTGGTCAATGTGGGACCCAATGTAATCGCTCTGCATGAGAATTCGGTGGTAAAGTTCACGCACTTGGTAACTGGGGTCGTCAGCTATTTTCGGGCAGAGACCGCTGTAACCGGTCTCAATATCAAAAACTTTGCTGGCCACAATCGTTTTCCACTTTTTGCTTTCGACGAGTCCGTACTCTGCCCCCAAATCTTTGTGTACAAGTATCCCGAAATGGTCAGATACGCTACATTGCAATGTGAGTACTTCAAGAACATAGTTTTTAATATTTCGATTTTCATGCGATTAACATTTCACAGCTTCCTACCTACTCTACACGAACCTATTCTTCTCTGAACAGGACCTAATTATTGGGATCGGTAGTGCACCAATTTATCCGATTTGTGTGTTCAATTTTCGCACCAATACACTGATCGTTGACCACAACACATTTGTAGTCTCGCGACGAAGGACAATATTCCTAAGCAGCGGTGTCTGGCCCACTATAGTGCACTATAATCACCAGGCAATGAGTATATCATGCTATGAGGTGTGTATTCTCGAGAAGGAGGCCTACTTGCATCAAACCTCTGATGTGGAAATGGGCAAAACCTATATGTTGTCAGCGGAATGGGCTCTGTGCTTCCACGAGGATAATACACTTTATGCGGTCAATGATTTTGGAGAATTTTCGCAGATAAACATCTCATGCTCAGAAATCTCGCGTCGTTGGGCCCCCACCTATGTCGATGAGCAAGGTGACGATCTTGTGCCGCAAGCTCACTCCCTGACTTCGCATCGCTTGGGTTTCCTCGTTGCGAACACCCGCAACGCGTTCTACATTAAGAAGCAAAAGTCAGGTCAATTTCTAGTCGAATGGACTCTCGACTTTAGCGGCGAACCACCGATCTGGCGAACCTTTGTCAGTAACATGAATGGCGAACTCTATATGGGCGGTGAATGGGGCAAGGTGGAGAAAATTATCACCGATTCTCAAGAAGCGCATCTGCAATTGGCAGTGCCAACAGGAAAACCAATAATTGGTTTTTGTTCACTCAACTGTTTCAAGGAGGAGTGTGTTGTAGTGTTGCACAAGGATGGCGTGGCAATGATGGACCTACCGTATGGCAAGGTCCTGTCAGAGGTTCCGATTGCGCAATCCTGTACGATTAGTTCGCATCGCGTTACTGGATTTGTTGTTGTGGGCACCCTGGAGGGTCACCTGGCACTAGTTAACTTCGAGAAACCAAGCGTGGCGAATATTATGTACTATCTGGATTGTAACTCGCCTCCTATCTATGCCATGGACTTCTACGACAACACTGTGGTCTTCGAGGACCAGACAAAGGTGTTTCACATAGTCAACGTGGAGTACCGACCCATCAAGCTGATAAACTACTGCGAGATCAACGACAATCTACTTAGATACGAAGTGGATGTGCATAGTTTCAGGCTCGTCGAGGGACCACGTTTGCTGGTCATGATTTCACGCACCAAGGGTATCCAGGTACCGGCAGTTGCCGACGAGTTGTGGATCTTTAATTGGGGCAAGGATAGGCGCTTACATAGGCGGGAGTTTCCCCTGCCCAATACATATGTCAACTTCACTATTCAACCGCCCATGGGACGCTGGGTCAGCATTGAGATCATTGCCGTCGTCGTGAGCAGCGCCATCATCGATCAGTATATGCTCAGTGAGACCAACGATTTACAGTGGGTCGCTTCGATTAAGACAACACATTTCGATCAAATCATTGGCGTTGGTCTGACCAAACATGTGATGACCTGGGGCATCGCGGGCATCATGGTACAATTTCGCCAGCATAAACGTGCCAAGCGACCGTTTGTCATGTCACGCTACGTCTCGATCTTCTTTCTGCCCGATCTTATTATAAAGGCCAGAGAGGTCTACAATTCAAAGTAAGTTATACATATATTTGCCATGTTAGATCTCTAATTTGCAATCGATTGCCAATCGAATAGATATCTTATCGTTTTGAATGCCGCCAATGTCCTTACCGTATCTCGTCTGCCCTCGCTGGCGGACAATGTGCGCGAGAATACCGAACTACCTGTGCCTGATAAGTACATGGTATTGCAGACCAAGTTGGAGACCAAGATGCTAATACCGCTTTCAATGAAGTTGGAAGTTAAAGAGGAGTACACGTATGCGGATATAGCCAAGCGTGATCGTGTGATACAAATGGTACACGATTTTTCGGCCAAAGTGACGGCCCTGATCAACTACGATATATCGGTGACGGGAAAATCGAATGGTATCTTCAAGAAGTTTTGCTATCATTACAAATGGCTCGAAGCCCTCACAGAGGAGGCGAATAAACTGTGCCTGCGTGAGCGTGAGTCTCTGATGCGTGCCATCGATGATCAGTCACGCATTCGGGACTGGATCAAACAGCTGGTGACACGAGATGCTGTCAGTATTAACTATAAAGTTCGTTCAATATTTACCGAAGCGAATTTCGAGAGTTTTTCCATGTTGCGCAAACCAAAAATGGAAACATTCGATAAGTATCGTTTCTATGATCTTGAGGATCATATACGATTGTCCGTGTTGTCGCTGGGAGAAACCGAGGAGCCAGAGGCAGATCTAATGGAAATAGTCGACGAGGAGGATGAGAAAGCGGAGAAGAAACCTGCTCGAGATTTGAAAATTTTTGTGGTCGAGGGACACAGTGTCTACGATCACATTATGAATCCACAGTTTCAGCTTCAGGACAAGCACACGGTCACTTCAAATCAGATATTCAACAATAATTGCAAGTTCAGCTACTATATAGCCGATCCGCTGAAACTGGAGTTCAACAAGCACTTCCATTCGGCGCAACAATTGAAGCAGGAGACTATCGAAAGTGTGATCGGCACTAATGCCGTATTAAATAAGATCTACGATAACATGAACATAATGCTGCGTTTACTGCGCATGGAACAATTTGAGGTGCCACAACTGAGCTTGCCGAGACTGGAAAAGGACGAGGTAATCAAATCCATTATGGAGGTCCATGAATCCGAGGTTAAGGCAATTAATCGACGTAGAAAAAAAACTATCGATATGGGTGGAAAAAAAGGTCGCCTCCTGCTGTGGAGCCTAGAGTTCTGGGCTCGTGCATTGATCGTGATGATGGATGGCGTTATTGAAAAACTGTGGGAGGAAGAGATCAAAAAAGATATTCCAATACCAGAATTTGTGCTTAAAAAGCAACCGCATGAGTTTTCGCTGGAAGAACAGCGCATATATCGTGCCTACGAGCAGGCTGTGGTTCTCCTGGAAGCCGATCGGCACAAGTATCTCGGAATTCTGAACGTCAATGAAGCCAAAACGCAGCAGTTGAAAACCAAACACATTCTCAAACTAAATCAACGCGTCGCCGAACTAATGGTTATCAAACTCAAATATGATTTTGCCATCTCGCAAAATCTTATGCGCATGCTCAACCTGAAGACGATCAATCATGTACGCGATCAGCTGCGCATCAAAATAAGAAAGCAGCGCAACGATATCGAACAACTGAGCGATTACATCACTCGTAACACATTCTTGCACGAGTTCTGGGAGCGCAGCTTGGCCGACACGCGTGTACGCTTGGATAACCAACAGACCAAGGATCGCGCACTCGAGCGACAATTCCGTAATGCTTTCCTAAACACAGTGATGCATGCTGCCCATGAGCTGACCAAGCTATTCAAGAAACGCCCGAAGTCCTCAAACAAAGTATTCAGTTCCACTCTAATCTGCAATGAGGTCGCTTCACGCCTCGTATCGAAACAAAAGCAAGTTCAAACACCCTTCCCGCTTCCACCAGAGGTTATCGATTACATAGCCGCTGTTGGCGAGATGGATAATCAAAAGAATTGCCAGGCCACGATCGATGCCAAGTCTTGGGAAACATTCGTCAGGCTACGTCGCCAAAAGATCGAGAGTGAGCTACGGCTCAAGGGTATTGGCTACCAGTTGATCGACTGTCAGAACTGTGTGACCAATCTCACAAGCAATTCGATAACACTGAAAGACGCCAAGGCGAAAACTTTTAAGCAAGTGCAGGATAACATTCAGAGTTACGTAAGTATTTTTTAGGGATGATAACAACTATGATCTTCGATGACAATATTTAAAGCAGCTTTTAGAATTTAAGAATAGAGACGATACGTCTCTTTTTATACTTTCCAGTCTGCCTGTCTGTATGAACGTCGGAAACAGAAGCAACTGTAAGAACCAGGGTTGTCCAATTTGGTTTCAGTATGTCTTGTTGTTGCACGCAAAACTTAGAATGTTTTAGAACATAGTCGCACATCTCTGTATCGTAAAAAGACGAATCTTGAAATAATCGCACATTTCTGTATTTACTTTTTAGCTGGAAGCCATGCGAAACATGAATCTGCAAGTGACCCTATCCCTGGGTCAGGTCGAAGTACATATAGGGGGCGATCGCATGTCACTGAAGAACAGCGTTCTAATGCACGTAGATGATATTAACGATGTTAATACAATGATAAGGGTAATGTTATTGATAGCACACAGTACAGATACATATGAGATACATTCCGTCTTCCCTGCTGATAGGAAGCCGGTTTGAAGAAAATCAAAGCTATGCAGCGCGTCGCTGTCTTCAGACGTAAGGTGATCTATAAAGAATGGGAACATAAGTTGTACAAGGCAAATATCGCCTATCTCAAGTACATGCTGGATGCCATTAAGAAGTGCAAAGTGACCATAGAGTTTCTTAATATTTTACGCAATTGGGAAAAGGTTAAAGCGGAGCGTCAAAAATATATGGCAGCCGGTGCTATAGATCGTATTGTAGAGCAGAAAATTGCAGTCTTCAGAAAGCAGATCGACCGAGTGTAAGCACACATTTATGGTATTCCAATAAACTATCAATTGACCTCAAACTTTTTTGGATAGGAACTCACAAATCGATGTTTGTAAAGAGAAAACTTTGGAATTTAAACGACTCAATCATGTTATAGACTTAAAAATCGAAAAGCTCAAAATTGATGTTGCCTTTCAGAATGCTGAACGCGATGTTATGATGGAAGAGCGACGCGATCGGGAGCAGCGCCAACGGTAGAGTATAGAAAATTGGAAATCGAAATTGTTAACTCTGAAAATTTCCAACTACTTTTACAGCATTGAGCAAATAAAAATCCATAGTAAACTATTGGATAATGTGCGCAAGCATTATGCTCACGTTTTGGAACTGCAAACCATTGTCGAGCTACTGCGACTGCGCACATACCCTACACTCGGTCCACCGTTGCCACAATGCCATCCACCGGTGCCTGATTATATACTCAAATCTGTTCCATAGTTCGAAAGGCAATAATAAAACTTTGTTGATTGTAAAAATATCATACTTTTTGGAACATACTTTAAAATAACAGAGAGTTGTAATAGGCGAATATAAAGTGTATTACATCGAACTGGAGCATTGTTTCGACTCGTAAAGCTTTGTAGCCAAACTAATGAAACTTTTGCTTTATTTATTAGTCTAGAAAGTCGTTGTTGCGCAGACTTCGCCGGATGCTGCAATGAACAAAGGCCAATTGATTTTCAACACCTTCAACTTTAATTAGCCCGGCGCCAGCTAGAGACAGACAGTTTTCCCCCGGTCTATGCTCGAACAACGTGGGCGAAAACTTTACGATGTTCGGGGGGTTGTTTGGGCAGGCGAAATTGCAATTAAATATTTTCACTGCGGTAAGTGAAAATTTATTTGAGGTCTTTAGTTTTTCAGCGTGCTTCAACTACAATACATTCTACCATGCCTCCCACTCTGTCTGCTTTTCTGGTTTTTGATCTGGTTTTGGCTTACAGTTTTGCCTGCTGACTCTGTCGACACTTCATTTTATTTGTTTGTGTCTGGCCAAATGACTATCGTCGCACACAGTCATCCTCCATTTCCCATTTCTCATTTCCCATTTGGCGCGGCGCGTTATGTCTGTTAGAATCGCTGTTAATTTCGCTGCTTGTTGCTCTCGAGTGGAAAATAAACTTTTCCGGAAAATTGTTCGCAGCACAACTTGAACCCAGACAGACGCGCAGACACCCGGACTCGGATCCAGGCCGGGAACTGTAGCCGGGAGTGGCCAGAGCCGAAATGAAGCCAATAAGTGAGCAGTGAAGCCATCGCTTAATTTCGCAACACAATTTTACATTAAATTGTTTTAATGGATTGCACTCGAAACTGCGTTAGGCGTCGACAGGTTCTCCAGATAAAGTGTCTGTATCAGACAGACAGAATTGTTCAGGGACAGATACATACAAACATACATATATATTTACGTATATTCTACATATTTACAATTGCATTTAGTATCGAATCATTAGAGCAGTAAATATGCTAGCGAATCGACTGGAGTTCTAAAGTATTCTAAATAAATATGTGTTTACTATGAAACGCCTTCTTTGAAATGCGCTAACAATTTTAGAGCCATAAATAATGCAATAATATTCATACAACAAATTATTCCGTGTTTATAGAAAACACACACAACGTGCCCAGACAGTTGTCGCTGAGGCGGAAAAGTCGATCGAGATCGGGGCAATTGTCGGCACTTATCAGCAGTAATCCATGTATGCGTGCGTGTGTGTGTGTGTGTATAATCGCTTATGTAAGTGCCGTCTCCGGCTGTCGAACTGTACTTTTTGTGTGCACACTGTGTGTCAGCTTGTGATTGAAATTCTTATCTCTGTAGAAAAAAATAAAAAAACAAAGTTCAAATCTAATCCCGGAGGCTGAACCCATGCGATAAGTAGGCGATAAATTAGCAAACAAAAATAAATGAACAGCATATTGAAATGTGTATACCCTATAGTTTTTTAAGAAGTTACATATATTACATATGTCATATAATCCCTTATATTTCGATATTTTAAAGAAGATTTTAGCCTTTAAATAACGCTTGTAGATGCATTTTTTTTTTTCAATTTATGGGGGCGTGGCATAATTTACAAAATACACTTCATTAAGATAAAAAAATAAGACATATTGTCACCAAATTTAATACCAGGTTTTAAAATAATTCACATTACGGTTCTTTTTTCCCCCTGTTTTATACTCTAAAAGTATAAGAAACATGCAGATACTTATAATAGAAATAGACAATCAATATTAAAATCTGTTATTTCAATATACTATTTTAGTATGTAGAACATCTTATCAGAGATTCAAAAACACCGCGACTTTTTTTAAATGATATGCACGTGTCTCGCATTGACGTCATCTCTGACATGCAAATGTAGCTGAAATTTGAATGAATGAATCTGACAAAATCTGAGTACACGCCCAAGCAAACAAATGTGGGACGATCGTGCTACAATCAGGGGTCAGAAAAGGCATGCGAAACCCAAATTGGAAAGGTTGTATGCTAATTTTGAACCTAAACAGATATATACTAGCTTTTGCAGCTCATCGGCTGATGCTGTTTATGAAAATATATGTGTATATAGTAAATAAGTATATTGTAGCGTCGATCAAGCTGTGAGTAATGACACTGATATTTCCTGCTATTCCCACTATTTGTATGCACATATTAAAGCATGTATGATCTTTCAGCTCACAAATAGATCATAAAATATTAATGTATTTTTGAGTTCTTTCTAACTTACCGAGCAGTAGCAAAAGAGTATCAACTTCACAGAGCGTAAAGCGAAATTGCAATACATTGTAGACTTGTAGACTCCCACAGATTATGCCTGATTACAAATTGACTTAAAAAACTGTCAAGCTCTGTGTAAGCGTGTAACGAACTCCTCGCATACTATGTAAACTGATAAAGATAACTTTTACACTATGTGCTTGTGTGTCTTAATATTAAGTGTAAAAAGTGCACTTTGATTTCATCTACGATCGGCGATCGACGATCGACATCGATCAAAGAATTTAAAAGCTGTGGCCCCCTGGAAATGCACTCAGTTGTAGACTTGTAGTGCACTTTGTAAGTTCTACGCGAAAAACTACTTAGAGACCGAAATGGGAAAACTCGTAGTCATCTTTCTGCTCTGCGCATTCGTAGCGGTAAGTTCAGACTAAGCTCCATTCTTTGGAAACTTCCAAGTCGTCGATTAACGTCATCAATTAACGCAAGCGATAACTGATCGATAACTGTAATTCATGTGATGTAGATCTGTTTCGCCGATGAGGTCGCAAAGGAGACTAACCCCCTGGACGAACTGCAGGCACTGATCGAGGCGCGTATTAAGGATATTCGTACATTCTACCAGGAACACGTCGACGAGGCAAAGATCAAGGAGTTCGCCGAAAAATTGACGGAGCATGGCAGGAAGTTTGTTACGGACGCAAAAACAGACTTCGACACCATCAATGCCAAGAAAGATTAATCTAAATATGTGTGAGCAGAAGACTTAAGAGTCAAGTGTTCTGAGAAAGACATAAAAATCAAATAGTTTTCATAAAAAATAAAAAAAAACTTTGCAAACAGCAAACAAAAAAGAAAACACTTAAAACTATCGCTAATTTTATTTTATTTACACAAATACCTCTTCTGTAGTTTTTCTGAAGGTCCCACACTGACAAACTAATCGTTTACATAGAAAACTGACCTCGTTGAACTATGTCTGTGTTTGTAAGTGATAGTGTTAGTGTTTCATAAGCAAAGACTTAAAAGCTTTGAGTTCTCCGAAAATGAAATCAGTTCTAGATTTGTAGGCTGGAAAAAAATCAAACGAAATGGGAAAATATTTTGTTCTATTTTTGCTTTGCGGAATCATAGCGGTAAGTTTTGATGGTTTTTAAGAAATCCCAGCATATTCGATATACTGTAATCGATAATTCATGTTATCCAGCTCTGCATTGCCGACGAAGTCAAGCAGGTGGAAAACCAGCTGGACAATGCAAAGCAAGTATTGCAGGAGCAATTTGCGAAATTTAGCGAATTCCTAAGTTCGAAAGTAGATTTCGCACATCTCCAGGATTTGACTGATCAATTTGCTGAGAAATCCAAGAATTTTTTAAAGAACACCAAAAACGCCTTTGAAAACGTTAATGTCGAGAAAAATTAATGTAAATATCTGAGTCAAAATAAATAAAGTGCAATATTCATGTTGAAACTTTTAACTAAAAAATATATTAAAATATTGCAAAAACAATTTGGGCTCTCGCCACGTGCAGCAGCAACAGCAGCAGCAGACTCAAAAACAATTCAGAGTTCAAGGGGAATTTCAGATCGGCTGATACCACACGCAATAGTACTGGCCTCGTCTCGGCTCAGCTCGGTTAGGTTCGGCTTGGCTCGGCTCAGCTCGGTTAGGTTCGGCTCGGCTCGGTTCGATTCGTTTCAGCTGATAAGTTTCAAAATACAACAGATTTTTGGGGCCGCAGCGCTGCGAATCAAAGAGAAACAACGCAAAACGAGGCTTCGTTTTCGATTGTTTGCAGCAGTTTGATCAGTACTCAACGCCGTGTTCAACTGTGCAGAGCTTTAAACCACTTCCCAGAAACCCCAAAACAATACCAAAAATCCAATAAAATGGCCAAGATCGCTGTGTTGTGCCTGCTTTTCGCTCTGGTTGCTGTAAGTGTTGCCAGGACGCCATTCAGAGATTAAAGATTCTATCGATGTGCTCCTCCTTTTTGTACTCTCAGGTTGCCCAAGCCAATACCGTGCCCCAGTCATCCTCATCCTCCGATATCGATGTGCCCGCTCTGGTCAGGCCACTCATTAAAGCGATCCAAGAAAACGTAACCGAGGAGAACTTCAAGGTAAATATTAAAATTCTAAAGATAAACACAGAGTTCCTGCTCCCAACTATAACTCCTGCCCTTTGCCTCCTCATTCTATTTCACAGACCGCATTCGATCAAGTCAAAGCACTCGCCACGTCGCTCGGCGCTCAGGGTTCACAGTGGTACGAGGCATTCTTGAAGCAGGCCGATGAAATCAAGCAGTCCTTCGAGAAGAATGCCAAGGCTTAAGACAATAAACGAAACGATGCTAACAAATATATAAGAACTTGCAAAAAAAAAAACAATAACAAAAAAACCGTTACTGTATCAACCACGCACCACCTCGGTTCTCCTATTCCAGCATCATCCAGAGGCGCAACTTGATGCGGGGCATGGCAAGCAATCGATATGTGGCCAGGGAGCAGCTCATGGGCAGCGGCTTGAACTGATCGCTTTGCCCGGCACAGGTGTAGATAACCTCGTTCAGCTGCTGCTCCACATCGGTCAGCTGCTTGGCCTGCACATAGAGTGCGGGCAGCGTGGCAAAGTATTTGACCAGCATCATCTCGCGCGGCGACGAGATCAGTTTGAGGCAATAGCTAAGACGTCGCTCCTCGTCGGGTCCCTGCATTAGCTTGACACGTAGCCGCCACGTTTCCTCGAACACAAACATTGTGCTCAACTGGAAGCGTAGCTCATTGCTCATCCTGCTCCCATGCTGGGGCCAGTGCAGCTCCAGATCCTGATAGAATATACGATTGGCACTCAATGCACGATTGCATAGGCGCAACGGTTTGCTATCCCATTGATCCATTGCATCCATATCTTGCAATGCGGCCAGTATATGTATGCCCGTGAGCTGGCAGTGTGTGCAGCCAACCTCGTGCTTGGCACTTGCCTCATACCAGCCGCGCCACGGACAGCCGAGGCAACGATACCGACAGTTTACCAATCGCTTGCCACACTCCAGTTTCATGTGCTGTGCCAGCAGCTTGAAATCGAGTTGCTGCTCACAGTCGGCACACTTCTTGGACAGCTCCCATAGGGTTTGACCCACTGCCAGGTTCTTGCTCAGCTCCGGCCAACTGATGCGTGTGCGGCAATGCGGACACTGTGCGTCACGCTGATTGAGTGCCGCCTCCGCCAGCAGGCGTGTCACACAGTCCTCGCACACAATGTGACCCAACATGCATTGATAGCTCTCGTCGGGATGCGGTAGATCCAGGCAGACGGTGCACAGCATCACCTTGCGGAGGCGTTCGCTTAGCTCAGGCTGCACGCGTTCCAAGGCGTGGGAGCTGGAAGCAGCTGGTTGCTGCTGCTGTGCCTCCTGCTGCTGTTGCTGCTCCTGCTGCTCCTGCTGCTGTTGCTGCTCCTGCTGCTCCTGCTGCTGCTCCTCCTCTTCCTGTTCATCTGCAGTTTCGTTTGTTTCATCGCTTTCCATGTCGAGACGTAGCCGCTTGCTAGGCCTTTCCTCTTCTTCGTCCTCCTCAAAGTCAGACATGCTGCGTTTCAATTCTGCTTGGCTTGAATGGGGAAGCCCCTGTTGTTGTTGTTGTTGCTGTGGTTGTTGTTATTGTTGCTGCTATAGATCAGTTGTTGTTGCGGTTGTTGTTGCTTTTACAGTGTGTCTTTTCGCATTGCCAGTTTTAGTTTTCAATGTGTGTTTTGGTAATTATTTTTTTATGTTGAATAAGCTCACTGTGTGCTGCCTTTTTGCTTCTGAGCCCCCACCCACAATAGTCGAGAAAAGTAGGGCAGAGCCTACCTATACTTTAAGAATTATATAAATTATATTCTCTACTGATATTACAAATTCTTCCGATTTTGAAAAAACTAAACATTACAATGCGATTATCATATTTAATTGGTTCATAAAATCAACATCTATGCGTAAGTCGATGCTGCAGGTTGAGATTTTATGACTTTACTTTATATTGCCTCAATACTGATTTACAGGATCCGTGGGCGTGGCACCCAACATTTGAAATAAGCAATATCCACAGACAGTTCAGACCAAATTTGATGATTGTAGTTTTTACGATAGCTGAGATTTGAGTGTTCAAACAGACAGATAGATGAACATACAAAATAAGTGGTGCACAGATTAATAGACAGACATAGGGAGGCATAGCTAAACCAACTCTTCTGCTGTGTTTGTCAGAATGAGCGTAACAGGCGGACCCCATAAAGTATATATATTCTTGCCCAGGATTCTTAGTCGAGTCGATCTAGGCATGTCTGTCTGTCCGTCTGTCTGTCTGTTTGTCTGTTTGTCTGTTTGAGCGATTGATTCTCAGCTATTAGAAAAGCTAGACTCCAAATTTGATATGAAGATGTCGATATACCTTAAGCAGTAAACCTAAAATTAAAATTTTGCACCCACAATGGGTTACTAAATTGAATATGCCAATATAAAGCAAAGTATAACAGTCTCAAAGGTCACACGGTATACAAATTTGAATCTAATAAAAGCATATTCTATTTATAAAACACAATCATATTTTTGCTAGCTTTAAAGCGTAGTTCTTTGAACTATAGCAATTTTTAAAACCCTCCCTAGTGCGGCAAGCAACCCAAAATTTTACTGAGAGATTTGGCATATATTATCGTGTATATTATAGTATATATTATGGGTATAGTCGCAGAAAAGATGCGGGCATGCGAAGCATAAATAGGTTCAGTTATTGCAGCACATATTTCATACACTTTTGATAACCCTGACCAGCTTATTAGGCCAAATAAGTCCCCTAGGCAATGCCCGGGGAGCGATAAGGCCAGCGAGCTGCGAGCACTTGTTACATAATCGACGGTTTAGGCTGTTGATAAGCACGGCACACAACACGCCATGACCCTCAAGCCGAGACAATCTGCAAAGTCTCAAGAGACCTCCCCAAAAAAAGTCAACAAAAATAATAATAATAAATATTGTACAAGGTCGAAAACGTAGCTGATAAGTATATGGAAATTTTCAGTATAGTTTCAGTTAAACTATAATATGGGGGCAGTTTCCATCCACATACTCCCCCCTCCATTCCTTCTTGCCCTGGTGATTTACCGAAAAAGCAAACCAATAAGCGCAAAATTACATGCAAAAAACGAAGCAACAAAATGTGCGACAGCTGTAAAATATTTGCCAGTTATTTTGCACACCTGTCTGCACAGGTAGAAGCATGAAAAATGTACAAATATTTGCCAGAGAGTGAGTGTGTGTGTGTGTGTGCCTGTTTGGGGATCCATGTCATCCATTCACATCAGACTCGCACGATTGCATAACATCAAAGTGTATTTTTGCTTCCCATTCGAGCGTATCGTTTTTCTTTTGGCCTAAAGTAAAAAATGATATGCCTGTCCCCGCCCAGTCCCCTAAGCTGTATGTAGCTTATTGAACAATTCGGTCTATTGACAAGTTGTTCTATTGCTTCTTCCACTTGGCATTGTAGTGTGAAATTTGTAAATGTTTCTCTCTCTCTCTCTTTTTCTTCCCGACAAATTTTGAGAGTATCGTATATCGTATACAATCCGCACACAGCTCGATAACTTATTAAGCAATGAGAGATTGCTTTTTTCAAGTGTTTTCCTGAATTTTCCTTACTGCAATTTTCTAGTGGCTTTGTTGATTTTCCCTGGCTTTCGAATGCACTTTGATTAGCCAAGAAATTAACTATTTATAGGCAGTAGTGAGAGCAAGGCTTGAGCTTGCCTTGAGGTAAGAAATAAATAACAATTTGAAATTTGTTTAAAAGCTGCTCGAATATAATTTAATAATGTGACCTAAATCAGTGCAAGTCTGTTCAAATATGCCTTATATATATACCCTCTATACCACGTCGTTTGCAAAAGCGTCTATCTAAATGGTCTGTATTTATTCTTTTGTTGCATATCAACTGAGTTGAATGTTTGAATTTAGTGCTCAAAAATGTTGTGTATTTGCTGCAAATAAACAACAAACATATGAACAGTGTACAGAGCATGGCTTAAAATAAATCACGCATACGCCATGTACACACCGTACAGAGTCATTTTTGCTGCTCAAACTTGTCAATCGCTTGTACAAAACATTTTGCATTTAATTAAAAATTTAATAAACACTGCGACACACACGCACACACACTCACACAGATAAAATGGACGCAACACGCACAGCAAAGCGTAACCCAGTTTCAAATTGCCTTAAAAACAGAATGCGAAAAAAAACTACATCAATATGGCGTTCATTCTCACATTCTCTCCTTCTCTCCTGTCTGTGTGTGTATGTGTGTGTGTGAGAGAGTGCATTGTAATGCTAATTTAAATAACGATAAGCTGCACAACAATAACAACAGCAGCTGCAAAAGCAACACACACACGCAGGACGAGCGACAACAATGGAAACAATAATAGGAAAACAATTTGACATGCTGTGATTCTGTGCCATCGTTGTCGCTTGTAATACCCTAACTATCTGTGCCGCAAGGCGGGCTGTTACACGCGACAGCACACTGGTAACATTAAGCCAAAATAAAACTACAACGATTTGTAAATTATCTGCACTTTGTTTAAGCATTTTAATTGTGGTTTTCGGACTACGAATTGAACAATTGAAATGCACATTATTATAAAAAATATGTATTTCGTTTTTAAAGAAAAATGAAACAAAACAATTTATTAATGAACGGCAAGTTAAAAATAATTTTAACTACAACTATAAATAGTGTAGTTTGATTCAAAAGGAATTTCCGTAGTTATTGTAGTGTAATTATTTTCGCGGCACCGCAAAGTATGCAATATAAAAGTGTACTGAGGGGTTCGACTGTCATGCTCTGCTTATGTTTTGTAGTAGTCAGAGAAACTGTCAACTTCGATAAACATGCAACACGCAGCACACACACACACACAGTATTCGCATATAAGCGTTGTGGGTTGCAAAAACAAATAATAAAGCTACTTGCGCCCATAAAGAAGGCGAGAGAAAAAACACACTCACACACGAAGTTTTGCATGGGCTCTGCTTGTATTGTTGTTGTTGTTGTTGTCGCTACTGCTGCGTGTGGCATGCAGGCATTATCCTTTCTATCACTTGCCACATTTTCGCATAATGCTGCGTCAAATAGCAGCATCATTGTTGTTGCAGTTGCTGCTGCTGCAGCTGCGAACAATGAATACATTTGTAATGTTAATGGAATGCAACGGCAACAGGATCAACAACAACAACAACAACAGCAATAACAATAACAACATCTTGCAGCAGCAGCAGCAGCAGCAACAGCAGCCACAGCTATTTTACAGCTGTTCTTGTTTGCTTTGCTGCGCTGCACTGCATCGTGTCGTGTCGCTTTTGCGTTGTGTGTTTATCATGCAGTTGCTTTGTCATAAAAATGAACCCAAACCTCAACACTAGACAAGCGCCCTCTGGCGTTCAGTTGGCGTGGTTGGCAACACGCCTACACGCTCTGCTGCTCTCAATGTCTGCTTTCCATTGGAGATGGCATATATGATCGATACACCTATCGGAATTGAAGCAAATATGATTTTAATTTTGAAATTAATACTTTAAAATATGTTACATTGTTAGAACCATTCATTCCTTCGTAAAATAAATATATAAATAAATTTTAAGTTTATTTTTAGTTAATAAAAAATATTGTCCTCTTTCTTTTCCATATACCATATTCCAAATCAAATAAGGATAAAGTCAATGCACATGAATCATGAATTTTAATTTTTTGTCTATTTCATATTTTCATTCGATACTATAACATATAAATTTATTTTATAATCGATACTTGCACAATATAAGCAACAATTTTAACGAAATAGTTACTGAATTTATAAATTGATCGGTTCTTTTTTATAGTTATAGATGGTAAACAATCATAGGCAATAATTTAGTCGACAGACAATATATCGATATGGTCAAAATGTTTGAAGGTTTTAAATAGTTATTCGATAGTAATGTAATCGATTATTTTCAATAGTTTGAAATCTGCACTCTAAATTGAACCCACTGTCTTTCATCCCCAGAGTTCGTGCTCTACTTATCCAATTTTTTTCTTATTACAACTTTTCTCTGTCTGTGTTCGTGTGTGTGCTGTGTGTTGGGGGTTGTGGGTATGCGCCTAGTGCTGTGCATCGAAGCTAAAATGATGTAAAATTTTTATTAGAAATATAAACAGCAAAAAGCAAATGCAACTCTGCACACACTGGCACGCACACACACTCGCACACAGCGACGCACTTTGGCTGCCACAATAAAGAAATAAAAGGCTCAACAACAGCAGCAAAGCCGTGTGCTCGACATCTTTGTGGTTGCTGCTGTTGTTGCTGCTGTTGTTGCTGCTGCTGTTGTTGCTGCTGCTGTTGTCGTCGCTGCTGTTGTTGCTGTTGGCGTCTTTGTCGTCGGCAAAAAGCACAAAGCAGCATTTGCAATGCAAATGCAACATAATGCACAACAACAGCAATAACAACGTGAATCACGCGCACACACACACAAACACAGAAGAAGAAGGACGCATTTGCTTGCACTTCCGAGAGCATCCTGACGACAACAACAACAACAACAACAGCAAGAAGAAGAAGGTGGGGTAGTTGCAGAAGCAGCACAAGAATAAAGTATTTGCCATGACAAGTATTTAAGTTTTCTGTTCGTCTATGGTTTTTTTCTCCTTTTCCTTATTTTCTCGCATTTTAATGCATTTTAAATGTGCAATAAAAGTAAAATCTATTTGCCATATATCAAATGGTGCTTACCGTATGCAAAATGCAAGGAAAATACGTAGAAAAATACCTATTAAATTACAAACACGGAGTAGACAAAATACAGTAAGATTCTTCTGCATATTTGCATGAAATCATCGAGTTAATAATCGTTATTCTAACTAACCGATCTATTTTCGAGAATTGCACATAAAATAATAGCTAGAAAAAAAGCTAGCCAAATGTTTAGAAAAAGACCTATTAAATTTACAAACATAAAGTGACAAAGTGCAGAAAGCTCCATTTGCAGAAAATCATCCAGTTATTAATCGTTATTCTACCTAACCGACCTATTTTCGAGTGTAATTCCTCACCATATAAAAATAGCTAGAAAATTGTCTATGTAAATACTTATCTGCACAAAGTGCAGATAGTTCTAATTGCATATTTCCTTGAAATAAGAGAGTGACTAGACGTCATTCTAACTAACCGACCTATTTTCGAGTAGAATTGCTCACTTTATGAGAATAACTTGAAAAACGCCTAGAAAAATATCTCTTAAATTTACAAAGATAAAGTATAGAGTGTAGAAGAGGCTATTAACAAATATGCATTAAATCATCGAGTTATTAATCGTTATTCTAGCTAAACGACCTATTTCAGACCTATTTTCTAATAAAATTTCTCAAAAGTATAATCTTTCTGTGATAGTAATCAAGTCCCAGCAATTCACTTACATCACTGTTTTCGTTATAAATTTTCCCGGTCATTCTTCTAGTAAAAACTAAACAATTTCTATGCTTTAATTTTGTTGATTGTGCTACGTGAGCGTTGAAAACCTTTGTGTTCAGTTTCGTGTATCAAAGTGTGCATCTTATTTATTTTTTTTGCCATATTTAGAAATCTTTAAGTGTGACAGCACGCAGTAATCGCTTAAATACCCGCAAAAAATACCACTCAGTATTATTTACTTAATAATTTGAGAAGCCCACATAATATAATAGGTATTTGAAAACTTAGTGTGGACTCACACCAGCGAAAGGGAACTGAACATAAACTTGAACTTGTTAGAGGGCTTATCAGCCGAAAAAACAAACGCACTGTTTGATTAATTCCGGAGATGATAAGCTTATAGTAATAGTAATATAATATAATATAATATAATATTTATTATAGCTGCACAAGAATATGTATATGGTTAATAAGCATCATATCTATAATATTGAAATGATATAATTGTAGAAATTTCATTGGAATGGAGTTCCTGCTCATTAACGGTCTATTAAAAATTCCTCTTTCAATCTAGCTCGAGAGATAACTTCATTAAAGTACACTCGACAAAGTTTCGCAAGTATATAATCATATTTTTTTGTTCGCAACTTTAAGATAATTTCGAAATAAAAGAGGGGAAAAAACCACAAGGCAGCAATGAACTTTTGATTTGAGCAAGGTGCAACGTCCCGTGTCCGCTCGCTGAAAAACTTTAATGATGTTCGGCCCGCGGGTTGTTTCGAAGGTATCAGACGACGTGGAGGAGCAGCAGATGGAGGAGGAGGAGGATAACCTCTCTGCTGTGTGTCTTTTGTGTGCACAAAAAACGCAAGCCAAATGCACAAGTTCGTGTGCGTGTGTGTGTGTGTGTGGGGAACTGCATGAATTAATGCAGCAACACGAACGTGGAGGAGCCACCAGCAATGGTAACATCAAAAGCGACGTCGCCAGCCAAACCCAGCTCGTCGTCGAGTGTTCCAATTAAACTCAACACGTCAAACAACAACAGCAGCTGGGGGGACAGCGGACAAGCGCAGAGGCGAGCGGGACGGGCCAGCGACGTCAGACATCAAGTATACGCCATGCTGGCTGCGCGTCGGTTAAGCTGTGTGTTTGTGCTCTTGTTGTGAGTGGTCTCGTTTGAAGGAATGGGTTGGGAACTGCTCTACTCTGGTCGCTTCTAACGATATACTCGTTAGTCACGCGGTTAAATATCATATGGCAACGCAGCGCATCTCTTAGTTTTAAAGCTGCTACACACCCTGCCTCTTCCCTTCCTGCTATTCTTTCTTTTTTTTATTTGGTGTGGCATGTTTTGATGGCTTGCAACTGCTCATGCATATTCATGCAAACTGGCGGCTGCTGCACAAACGAACCGCGTAGAGACTGTCAACGCCATTGGCATTGGCATTGGGCGAGTCGAACCTCAAGCTGCAGCTGCTCCGAGTCGTAGTGCCTCAAAGAAACTCCTGAGCTGCCAGTCGCTGGCTGCATATATGCAAATGGACGCTAACTAACCCACCTGATGAACCACAAGTTGTTGCAGCACGAGCAGCACAAGACTTGGCTCTTTGAGAAAAGTGGGGGGAAAAGCCAGTAGAATGAGTGAGGGAAGATTGAAGTAGAAGCAGTCAGTAAAACATGGCAAACTACTACTAGCTGAGGATGAGGAAACAATAGGCAATTCAGAGCGCTATAGAGTTGTATTATATAAAACATTATATAGTTTATTCCGCATATCATATAAAACTATCTTCAAGTTTAAATAATCTTTGTATACTTATAACAACATAATTAATTTCTAATTAAATAACATTTACTTTAAGTTAAGCGATTCTAGTTTCCATATTCGAACATATTCAACAACATATCTTACTATACGAAATGTATATAGTTTATTCCACAGACCATACTTGTATCTAAGTAAAACTCTCTTTAAGTTAAGATAATAAAATATCTACATGCTCAATTTTTATAAAATAATATCTAGCAAAAATTAAGTGTTTCTATTTTCCATATTCGAACATAGCCTAAAAATGAATATATTGTTACATATATGAAACTCTATAAAACATTAGAAAACCCTTGTATAATTATCTTCACATGATTAATCTATCACAAATCAGTATACAACAAAAGTTATTCCTACATAACCTCAAAACGTATGCCTAGCAAACTTTATATAACTACACAAAAAACAGTATACTTATTTCAATATGATCAATCCATCAATAAGTGTCTATTTCCCCCCCTAAGATAACCTCAAACCCATATAAGCAAAGTGAAGTAACAAGGCAAGTAACTATGCAAGTTCGTGCATGTGCGTGCATGTCTGCTCTATGCAGCATATGTCATTATTATTTGCAGCTTATTGGGCGACATTCTACTGTTTTCCTCACTCTCACCCACTCTCTCTATCTCACTCTACTCTCTCTTTTTGCTGTGTCAGCCCAAAACTATGCAATATTGTTCTTAAACTTTGTTAACGCCCTCACCCCGCCCTGCCCAGCTCCCAGCTCCCGCGCACACTGACAGACAGAAGTAGTGTCAGTGAAAGCTGCAATAGTTCTGCCAAGCGAGGGGCGTGGCAACTGCAGCTAAGAGTGCCCCAAAAAAGGACAGCCAGTTGCGCGCTGTCATATCGAAATCGACGCGCCCAAAACTATGCAACGCCCATTTGCCAAAGTTAGTGAAACAATGATGGGTACACAGGAGGGGGGGAGTGAATGCTGAAAGGGGGGGTAGGAGAGTTTGCGACAGGCAGATAAACCTAGCATCGCTGCTCGACTTTTCGCAAATTTAATTCAGCAAGTTATGACAAAGTTTTGTTAAAGTTTTCACGCTACCAGCATGTCCAACTGTCAACTGGCTGTCAGCCGCCCGCTCTCCCTCTTCCTCTCTAATTCTCTGCCTCTCCCTCTCACTCTGCTCTCTTTGGCCTGCTACGTCGGCGCTGAGCCGTTTCTGATACGCTGCTTAGCTCTTGAGGATTTGCCAAGCCGTTTTCATGTTTGAATATTTGCAAATGCGTTCGCTTTTCATGCGCAGCTTCAAACGAGAAGAAAAACAAGAAAGCAAGGCTACCTTCGGCTTGCCGAAGGTTTCATACCCTTGCAGTTATACAAAATATAAAATATATTTGGATTGCTGCTGGTTTCTGTGGTATTTATTGAACAATTATAACAGTACAGGAAGTCAAGATTTTGACCTGATTAAGGCTATGAATCAAACACCTGCTTCGAAAAAAAATAATTCTACCTTTTTAATGCTTTTGTATATACCTCGATTTCTTATATACTTAACACAAAATGTTATGAGGAAATGTCTTTGTGTTATAAAGGATCTGTTGGTCATAAAATATAAATAAATTTGGAAAGTTCTCATTCAAAAATGCGTTTGAATAACAGCTACATGATTTTTTGTTTAACAGCTATATGTAATAGTACTCAGATTTCCATAAAATTGCAACATGAACCTTCATGAGGCCGATCGTTGATCTTTATAAGTTATAAAAGTTCGATTTCGAACTTTATTATTAGGGACACACTTAGATTTGGATGTGGTAAGCCTGATAGCTATATCTTGAAATATAACGAAAATCGGCCGATAGGCTCCATGACAGCTATACGATATATCAGTCCGATCTGGCCCGTCCCTTCTTATTTAAAGAGGGCAGAAATAAGAAGCTTGTGAGCAAAGTTTCATGAAGATAGCTCAATAACTGGGGGACTAATTTGCGTTGCAACAGACAAACGGACTGACTGATTGTTCCTATAACAGCTATAGAATATAAACGTCTGAGATATTTAAATGGAAAAACTAAGGGTGGGTTACTGTATAACATTAAAAAGTATTGATTATGTTCGGTATTTCCAAAAACAAAACGGGTTTGCATACAAAAACCCTGATTTCAGCCGATTGTTCTTATGGCAGCTATATGTTATAATGGTCCGATTTTGATAAAATTTTGACAGCACATTAAGAACGTAATAAGAATAGGATTTGCCAAATCTTGTTGCAATATCTTGAAAAACAACAAAAATCGGCCGATAGCTTCTATGACAGCTATACGATATATCGGTCCGATCTGGCTCGTTCCGACTTATTTACAGCCTACAGCAATAATAAGCTTGTGTGCCAAGTTTCATGAAGATAGCTCAATAACTGGGGGACTAATTTGAGTTGCAACAGACAGACGGACTGACTGATTGTTCCTATAACAGCTATAGAATATAAACATCTGAGATATTTAAATGGAAAAACTAAGGGCTGGTTACTGTATAACATTAAAAAGTATTGATAATGTTCGGTATTTCCAAAAACAAAACGGGTTTGCATACAAAAACCCTGATTTCAGCCGATTGTTCCTATGGCAGCTATATGTTATAATGGTTTGATTTTGATACAATTTTGACAGCACATTAAGAACGTAATAAGAATAGGATTTGCCAAATCTTGTTGCAAAATCTTGAAAAACAACAAAAATCGGCCGATAGCTTCTATGACAGCTATACGATATATCGGTCCGATCTGGCTCGTTCCGACTTATTTACAGCCTACAGCAATAATAAGCTTGTGTGCCAAGTTTCATGAAGATAGCTCAAAAACTGAGAGACTAGTTTGCGTTGCAACAGACGGACGGACGGACGGACGGACGGACGGACGGACGGACGGACGGACGGACGGACGGACGGACGGACAGACGGACATCCATTTTTCGACTCCTCTGGTGATGCTGATTCAGAATATATATACTTTATAGGGTCGGAGATGTCTCCTAAGGTGCGTTGCAAACTTCTGGCTAAAATTAATATACCCTCTGCAAGGGTATAACGAGAAAGAAATACAAAAAAATCCTCTTTGTTGTAATGTAAATGCGACGATACACACACACACACCGGCAGACAGAGACATGCACACGCCGCTCACATTTCAAATGCGTGTGCGGGGGCAAATGCCTTAAAAGCTTCCGCATTGCTTTACAAGTCGGCTTAGACGACGCTCAGAGACCTCTAACCCCCCGCCCTAGCTCTGTCTCCCCCCCCCCCTCCACAGGCACACATGACACCAGACAATCAATAACCATTGACAAGCCACAAACAACAACAGGCGCATTAGTTGCGCAAATCCGCCAGCCCTAAAAGTATGCAAAGACTTTTTATAGCTTTCACAAAAACTGCAAATCGACGTCGACTTCAACGTTGACGCTGACGCTGACGTTGACGACGCCATTGCGACGTAGCCGCCATCACTGTCGTCGATTTCGATTTCGATTTAGCATTTTTCATATGATTTGATTAGGTTTTTGATTTCGCCCCCTCGCATTGCACTGTGCACTCTCGTTCAATTCTCAATTGAAATACAATATTTCTGCAAGGCAAATACGAGGTATATTTATTTTTCTCATGCCAGACACCAGACACTTTGAGAGCGGGGAGGTCGAGGTCGAGTGATGATTCGAATGCTTTGCAGCATGATAATAATATATATGAATTTTTGTGGGTGCTGACTGCGTTTCTTCTTATAGAAGACTGTGAGACATGTGATTCCAGCGAAGAATTTAAGCGAAGCAGTGGCATTTAATATATATGTTCTATGTTCATATTTTGAAATATACTAATTATGGCTTGGTTTGTAATATAATTTTCAATATCTTACAGTTTTTTTTTAAGCTTTAGTTCTTGAGAAAAATTATAAAAGTTATTAAAGTTTTAATTCCATGTTGCCTTAACGCTTTTTAAATCAAAATTAAGTGTTTTTTTTAATATAGTAGGTATTTTAAAATGTTTTAACCCGTGTACAAATAGTATGTTAGATTCATAGAACAGAAAACTAAATGTTAATGGTAAAAATATAAATAGTTAATAAGAGAAAATTCAAAAGCACGTTTTTTTCTTGACCTTACTATTGTAGAATTCTTATCGAGTTCAAACAGCGCGAGAATGAAGACTTTCTTCGATCTTCAAGTTTATTAGTTTGTAAAACTATTGTACATTGAATTAACTAAATATTTTAAGCAGCAAATTTATTAGTTCGAGAGTCATTTTCATTTAAAAGAAAACCCTATAAAAATGCAGTAAAGCCTATAAAATATGTCCTGTTTATGAATAATTTTATAAATGATTATTAGTAGTTACTTTTAATATGTATAGCATGTTATAGTTATTTTTATAGTGCATAACATTTTCATAGTTCATATAGACCTTAAACGTTATGCTGGCGCTACACTTCCGCATCCTATATCTCTGCTGCTGCTTCACCCCCCTCGCACGCACATATTGTAGAAGTCAACCCCCGCTGCTATTGCTTTTGTTGTTGTTGTTGGTTTATCTGGCGGTCCGTTCGATGCTTGAGTGCTTCGAGAATGCCTGCAACCCGCATGTCAATCACTGAGATTGGACTCCAAAAACCCGAAGCCGATGCTGATATCGGCGACGTCTATTGATAATGCGCCAAATGACGCTGGCGATGGTAGCTGTGGGTAGGGGGAGACGGCGGCAGGGGATGCTAAGCAGCTGCACGTGACTGCCAAAGTGATTGCCGGCATAGCGTAAGCCACACCACAATCACACCACTCTCTCCCTCCCAAGCATATTCATCCCCCCATTTTGGCCACAAACTTGTGTCTCTCTGTGGGCGTTTTGTCTGCACTCAGCGTGTGTTTTATCTTTATGACTCAAATCACAAGCACACACACATGATATGGATACGCCGTACTTCCCCCTGTTCAGGTAAAACCTTAGCACACTTAAAGTTGCCTCATTAGAGTTGAAGTGTCTGCCCCAATCTATCTGTAACTCGTCATGCGACTCTATCTTTAGTTGCGCTGTGCGTGCCAATCGCTTTTTATGTTCCTTCAAAAAGGTGTTGAAAATTAGCTCAAGTTTAATGAAGTATGTAGTAAGGCCAGTTCCACTGGTTTCCCATCGAAAATCCCGTCCCAGTCTGCAATTGTCTGCATTCAAGCTCTGTATCTAATGCGTTAAGTAGCAGCTAACCCAACGCGCAACCAACCACTTTTTGTCCCTCCCAATCTTAAGTGGATAATGCATTTCCTGCTCGCAGAGAGAGAGGAGCAACAAAAGCATAAAAGGACTGACAAAAGAGACAAACTCACCAGGCAGGACTTTCTCGTTGTTGTTGTTGGGCAAGCCCCGGCACAGGCGACAAAGTTGCACAATTTGCACTGTAAATGAAAGAGAGATGCAATTGTTATTACTATAATTTCATAGTTTATCTAGATATGCAAATATTATTATTTTAGTTTCATAGTTTTTCGAGTTATTCGATTATTATTATAATTATATAGTTTTTCTAGTAATTCAATTATTTTTATAAGTTCGTAGTTTTACTAGATATGCAAATATTATTATTATTTCAAAGTTTTTTAGATATTCAATTATTATTATTATAATTTTATAGTTTTTTTTAGCGTAATGAAGGTTTGTTTTAAATAAAAACAATATCAATATATAATATTTCAAAATCAAGTAAGGTTTATAATTGTATATTATTTTATAGATCACATAACACATATAGTTATTACCCCTTTATCATAATATTTTTTGAATACCAAATTTTCCAAATAAAGCATATCTCTAAGTAAAAGATTCGACTTAGATCTGAACTCTTAAAATATATGAATAATCACTCGCACATGGTTTATTAAATGTTTAAAGGCAGTGTTTCATATATTAATATTATTATACAGCCAAAATTTAGGCGGACATTTAATGTAAGATTTAAAGAAGTGTCCGCTTTACGGAGATCTCCGCTTAAGACAGGTTTAGAGAGCTTTACATCTTAGAGAGGTGTTCGTTAATTAAATGTTCACTATAATCTTTTTGTATTTAGTGACATGTTCGCTTTAGAATGGTATCTGCTTAATAGAGCTTTTCGTTAAGGAAATTTTCACGTTATTCCTATGCTTTTTATTATTTTATACACATCTCTGAAATTGAGTAGGTTTAGTATTAATGTGCAGAGATATTCGTCTATTTATAAGAAGTTCAGTTTACTAAATTATTTTATGCGCCAGAAATGCTTGATTAAAGAAGATTTACATATATTCATCTTTCTTTCAGCATAATTTTAATATTACCATTAAGTTAAGTTAAAAGAGAGCAAATAATGCTTCACTTTACGATTCTTCCCTATCAGAACTTCAACTTTGACTTCGGTTCTGTCGCCTGTGTGCTGTAACATCAGTTCGACTCACTGCACACACACTCATAGAACGACAACAACAAGAACAACACGTTGCACAACACTTCATTCGACGTCAGAAAGCAGCGGAGCGCATCTTGCGCTTCATCTCACCTCGCTCTCACTCACTCTACACGCCACCTCTCTTCGCCGTACTTCGCCGCTCTTCCTACAGGCGTGTCTCACAGAGGCAGCCGCTAGGTGCGCTCTATAAAATTGTACTTAAAATGCCACAGCATTCCGTAGCTGCACACACCCCCAGCTCCACATCCCTTGCACCACGCCCACTCTTACAGAATGAAACATTTTGCAATCTGTTACTTTTCTGCCATTTGTGTGTGTGCGTGGGTGTGCGTGTGCTGAAGTTTGACTCAGACCGAAAATGCTGTAGTCTCTTTCGGCTTTTGGATTTGGCTTCAGTTTCTCTCTGTGTTTACTTTGCTTTTCACTTGACTTATAAGCTGCCATTTATTGTTGAGCGTCAGAGAGCGTGAGATGAGCGTGTGAGAGGGGGGACGGAGGGGTGGCTGCTTGCATTGCCTGCCACGCCCACAATACGTTTGCAATTTCGCACGTACGTGAGGTAATTTTAAATCGTTTTTTTTAGCAACTTTTTTGTATCAAGCACTTGCCACGCCCACACGAAAAGAACAGGGGCTGCTGCTCCCCTTTGCGTTTGCTTTTCGTTGAGTTCGTCCTTTGACTTTGACGATGCACGCTCACAATCAACAAAAACAACGAATGCAGCAAATGTTAGAAGTGAAGATGCTTGACTAAGGAGTACCCTATAGTCGAAGGCTCAATAGGTTTAACATATTAACATATATTAACATTTTGAATTTTAAATAAATAATAAATATATTAAATATTTGTATAAACAAACTTTGTCAATAAATTTTAAAAAATTCGGCCAATTTATATACATTTTTTTCATTTAATATAATAAAAAATAATGACAAATTGTAAATTACCATTAAATATAAATATAAATTAACAAAATAACATAACTAAATTAATAAAATATTTAATTTAAATATTTATTTCCTTTAGCAACGCACATACCCTTTTTCTCTTCGATAACAGAGTGCGCACAGTATGCAATGCGCATTGTTATTTCTTTTACTTACGCGTTGCCGAGCAATGCGCTCAAATTAAGCGCAGCTGATGGCGCACACAGCGAAGACAGAACACAGCAACAGAACAACGCAGCAAACAGGGAGCAGGGAGCAGCGCAAAGAAATAGAGATTCACTCTCGCACACACACGCTCGCGTTTACGCACAAAGAGACAGCTGTTGATAGTTGCTGCCTGCGCTTTGCTTGCGCTCTGCCCACTGCATCGCTCTTTTGCTATTGTTCCTGCGTCATCGTCATCGTCGTCGTCGTCGTCGTCGTCGTCGTCGTCGTCGTCGTCGTCGTCGACGTTGTCGCTGCTGTTACATCAGCTTGAAAATTAGTTGCTACTTATATGCTTCACTTAGTTTTTCTTAAGTAGCTCGGATCAAGTAATGCGTGTATACGTATGTGCAAGTGCATCTCAATGTGTGTGTGTCGTTATCAGGTGCATGCGTATGAGTGTGTGTGTGTGCTACTTAAAACTTGCGCTGCCTCAGCGGGGATTATTTTCTCTTCTTTAGCTGCACATTTTCTACTTAAAAGAGTCTGTCAACGTGATTGCATGTTAGCACCAACCGCTCTCACTCGCGCTGCCCCACTCTGCCGCTCACTCGCTGAGACGCTGCTGCTTCCAGTCTCTCTCTCTCTCTCTTTGGCTGTGTGATGGCCTCTGCTTGGGATTTGCGGCCGCACACACACACGCACACGCACAGTCGAGCTGACATTAAGCAACTGTTAAGGCGGGCGGCGGCAGTGGGAGAGTGGGACAGCTGATGTGCCTGAGTAAATACAGTCGCGGACATAATAACATGTATGCTGAGCCCAAACATGTGTAATTTAATTAACTGCAGTCGGAGAAAGTGAAAATTCTTATCAAAATCAATTAATTGGGACTTACATTTGGTATTATTCTGTTATTATAGCAATGTAATTGTGTATTGTAAAGCAATACGAAACTTGCAATTCGTTATTTGCAAATTATATTATTCTAATCGTAAAACATGGCCACACCTGCCCAGCCACAGCTCATTGAAATTCTCAACTGGATTTTATGCTGCAACTGCGTGTCCTCTTGTCTCCGGCAATGTTATTAGGCAAATTATTCGACATGCAATGCACAAGGCAAACAAATCAAAACCGAAACCAAACGAAACCGAGTCGAGGCAAACAAACGTGACAAATGCAACAGCCGCCCAATCAGCAGGCCACCCCTAACCCGTTCACCTGCTCACCTGCTCACTTCACCAAGCCCCTTCTTCCACCTCCTCCGATCTGGCTTATCCTGAGTGCGCATCGCTTGCTTTGACTTCATTAGTTCTGCGGGTTCTCTCGACAGCACGTTAGTTATGCTGTTTATTGAATTATACTATATATTGTATATTCGCAAACAAAGAACTAAACAAACAACGAGCGAAACGCAGCTCGGTCGCTTTGCGTATGCTTTATTAAGCATACGCCCCGTGCAACTTTCAAATGTAATTAAGCTCGCGGTATGTGTCGCATAGCTTCCCTTTCTTGAGCTTATTTACCTTATTGTGTAATTGCAAAAAGACTTTGTTTATTTGCATACAAAACGCTGCTCTTGCTGCCGACCCCGCTCCCGCCCGCGGACCAAACTAATCTAATTATGAGCGTGCATGGCAACAGTGTGTGCATCACTAATTACATTAGCTAATGAATTGAAACAGTCGCTGTATTTAATATTTATTCTCATTTATTCGAAAACCCAGTACACTTTCCCCTAACACGCGTCGATAAATAATTGCAAATCGCACAAGATGCATTCGCATTTAATTGGCAACTATATACCAACATTTCGATAGATTTGTTTGCGCCATTTTGTGGCATTTAAATCAAACTCATTTCTGGTCAGTATGTGTGTGTGAAAATGTAATGTAAATTTAATGAATTTCATTTTATACTAAACATATTTTACGTGGCATAGCACGAGGGAAGACGGATAATAAAATTATAGACAGAAGCAAACTTATTTGTGTTTCTATATTGCAGAGACAATAAGCGATAGAGCCCTGAAACAACAATCGTTAATCTTGCAGTATTTTAAGGTTTTTTTTTTTTAATTTTTCCACGCTCTGAAATTGTGTAAAAATTAAATTTCAAGCCCAATCTTCAAGCCAGTACATTTATGTTTGCTGGCAATCGCTTAATAAACATAGCAGAAATTCAAGAACTGCTTTTATGGCTGCTTCGGAAAATCGCGAATATAATAACATTATTTAAAGCTTTTAATATTATATTACCCAAGTAAAATCAGCTTATCACAACTATCCGGGCATTTTAAAACTTGATAACTCAATTTCCGTATCACATTAAGCGATCTCTTTACAGAGCAAACACACACACACACACACACACACACACAGTAAGGCAGCCATTTGTAAGACCTTAAAGAGCACTCAAGCCTGATGCAGAAGAGAAGAGTGGAGCGAATCATTCGCCACTCCACAGACACTGCCATGCGTCGAGTAATGACTTTGGTCAACAACTCATCAAGGATATGTCAGCGTCCCAGCAGCAACCTCTGGCACCCTCCTGCCCCTCCACCCCACTACCTTCCTTCAGCTCGTGGCTCGCTGCGGCTCTGCGGTCGGACTCAGCGGGCATACAAAAGCACTTAACTCGTTAGCGGTTAACGCTATATTGGTAAACCCAACAGACACGGGCCCAATAATTAAACAACACACGACTTACATGACTTGTCAACACACACACACACTCCTCCTCCTGCTGCTGCTCCCGCTCAGCCCACAAGCTGGCAAGGCCAACCCGAGGGCAGCCAATCGCAGTGGCAACAACATAGTCAGGTGAGGCAAGTGATTTGCAATTGATTGATTGATTGATTGCTGATTGAATGCCAGCTGCCACAAATCTTGGCCAAAGCGACCTCAAGCAACTTGGCCAACTTCTTGCTACTCTTCTTCTTTTTCCTCATCTTGCTGCTCCGACTGCGATTAAGCGAAATTAATGCGATTAACTAACAACACGTTGCGCAAATCCAAATACGGATTCTTCTAGTCTTGATTAACGGCTCAGAAAGAGTGTCTGGCAAGTGGCCAAGTGGAGAACAGAAAGGGATAAGTGTGTAGAGTATACGCAGGCGGGGCATATGCACTCAGGCATGCAGACCAGTAAGACCAGTATAAAATAGTAAATCTAAATATTTAAGAATATGGTAAATAAATAATAAATAAATAAATAAATAAATAAATAAATAAATAAATAAATAAATAAATAAATAAATAAATAAATAAATAAATAAATAAATAAATAAATAAATAAATAAATAAATAAATAAATAAATAAATAAATAAATAAATAAATAAATAAATAAATAAATAAATAAATAAATAAATAAATAAATAAATAAGTAAATAAATAAATAAATAAATAAATAAATAATAAATATAAGCTATAAATATTTTTTAAAATATTTCTATTTTAATTTATAAATAATATAAATTTATTAGATTTATTATTTCAATAATATATAATTATATACTTACACTATAACATTATTGATATAAGAACACCTTTAACTAAACGCCAGAAAATACTTTGAGCATTCTTAAAAATTAATACAAGCTTATAAATAAATAATATACAAATTGCAGAGGTTTTCATACATATTTTAAAATTAATAACTGCTAGAAAATAACATAATAAAATGCAATTTATTTATTTATAAGGTAGAATAATTTTAAATATAATAATATAATATAACATAATTATAATATAATACAATTATACTACGATTATAATATAATATAATTATAAAAAATTATAATTATTATTTTTTCACTCTATATAAAGTAAGCACAGGAAATATTATTTTCATATCACTGTACTAGTTTAATTCTTCAATCGATTCGTATAGCAAGTATACACATAATAATTTTCCCTTCGTATATATTTTTTCTTCTGCTACAATTTTTAATCTTAAGCTTCAAAATTTCCTCACACTTCCTCCAGGGCATATCGAATGTCTGCCATTGTATATCGAATTTTTTAACGCTACATTTCAGTGTTAAATGAGTTAAGAACTCTCAGCTAATGCACTGCGGCAGTGGCTGCTCCGGCTGCTGCTCCTCCTGCTGCTTAACGGGATATTAAGACGGCGTGGCTAGTGCGAGGGAACGGAGGGGGGCTTGAAACTTGCCAGCCAATAGCACACATGACTCAACACACAAAATACTTGGACCAGCCAGTGAAGGAGTCTGTGGAGGGAGGCCAGCGGCATTGTCGGAATAAAAATAACAAATATCCACAGTTAATTGAAATTCCTTAACTTTCTCAATTAAACTTTCCTGCAATGCTTTCAACTTGGCCTCGAGTCGCCTGAGTCGCCAGTCTGAGTCGCAGCTGGGGCAAAAAAAAAGAAAAAAGGAAAAAAAACACACACACAAAAAACGCACTCGCCAACTTTGGCTGAATCTATATCTAGCTACTAGCTCCTGCCTCGTCCAACGTGGCGTATGAGCAATGAGTACAAAAAGCCCTTCGCTGAACGTGGCCAACCTGTGGGCGTTATTCTCGTCGCAAGTTTATGAACTTTACAACGGCGGCAGCCCCTCTAAGACTATTTGAAGTATGTGCAGCCAGTCATCTAGGCGGCAGGCAGACAGGCAGGCTCTACCGGCAACAACAACAAGAACAAGTACAATAACTGTCTGAAGCTGCTGTTTTTCTACTTTGTTGTAGTCTGTTTAACGGTAAAGTAAAAAAAGAGCAGAGCTGTATAAAATATATGAGAGATTCAGGTAACTCGAATTGTATATACCTGATTGTGTGGCAAGAAGATAGTAGTTAGGGAAACAACTTTACAGGTTCGTATGAAATTGAGTGTGCTCATCATGTTGGTCCAAGAATCGCAAAATATTACTATACTATACTCCTTATTTCTGGAAAATTCGATCAGCAGCTGTACGCACTATTCACTCGAAATAGGTCAGTTTTTTCTCAACTAGAAATAGGTCGTTATTTCACACCTAAGAAGGGGTCTTTTTCAGAAACAGAAATAGGTCGTTTTTTTATAACTAGAAATTGGGGCTTTTTTCATCTAGTTTTGAGGTCAAAAACAACCCATTTATAATTGACGATGATAACTAGAAATAGGTCGGTTTTCACAACTTGAAATAGGTCGTTTTTTAAAGCTAGAAATAGGTCGATTTTCACAACTAGAAATAGTTCGATTTTTTTAAGCTAGAAATGGGCTAACTCAGAAGCTCTATCTTACTAGATTTCAATCTATATAAAATAAAATTTCATCAACATTATATATCCCTTCTTCGCGCACAAAACTACCTTTTTGTCTGCCCAAATAAGGGTAGCTACGGCGGCAGAGCAACTTGCAACAAACTGAGAACGCGTCGTCATCGTCATCGCCATCGTCGTCTTCGTCGTCGTCGCGTTAGTTTATAAAAAATGCACAAAGCTGCCGTGTTAAGAACTCGCTGGCTGGCTAAAAGTGGCTGCCTTACGACGTCTATGGCTCATTCTTATCAACTTTCGCCGTGCTTATAACTTTGCCTGTGTATGTCTCTCTCCCTCTCCACGCCCAAAAAGGACTTTGTTGGCTGCACGCGACAAGCAACACCATCCAAGCTATTCAGACAACTTCTGCTAACAACAATAATTGTTAATAATGTTTATGAAAAGTTGCCCCATCGCATCGGCATCATGCTGCCACATTCTCCTCCTCCGCCTTCTGCCACTTTGGCTATAGTTTGGCACATCTTTTGGTTTTGTTTAGTCGACTGTCTTATTTCCTCTTTGCCTGTTACCGGTAGCAATTGCTCTGCTTCTCCTTGAGTCTTCGCCCTCGGCTTCTGCTTCGTGTTTGTTGTGTGTTCTGTGTTACTAGTTGGGCAATTGCCTTGAATGGCAAACATTTTACATTTGTTACGAGATCGGAGCAGGAACAGCTCCACGAGGAACCAGCGCAGGAGCTGGCTTAAGTTTAATGATATTTTTGTATTTATGAGCTGTTTTATGCACAAGTTTCAGTCAGGTTAACATCCTGCCATAAGATTCTGCACTTTTATAAGATTTTCCCGTAGGAAAAAGCTCCGAAAATTTAAGAAGTTGAACTGTTCGTCAGCTCGTATTCTTTGTAAAAACCATATATGTTATTATATTATTTCAGATCAATGAATCAACCAATTTATTTGTTGTACTTCTCAATGTTTTAGCAACTGTGAGCGACGCTTTTCAATCCTTTTAAAAATCTTCTCCAATTTGTATATTTTACTTACGGTTTCAACTTTTCATTCGTTTCGAATTCTTTCTTTTATTCCGGTCTATTAAGTCCGGTATCGAACTCGCTGTCTTACAGCCATTCACACTGGATGCATGACCCAATTTCGGGCGTGTCCGAGGAGCATTGTCTGCTCCAGGCCGAGAGGGATGTGCAGGACACACTCCAATTTAAACTATAAGCCACTTCAGTACGCTCAGCAGGCGAAATGGCATTGCTCAGCGGAGCGCCTTCACCTTTGTCACAGCATTTGACAGGGAAAACCCTCACCTCATGCCTCGGCATCCGGTGGAAATGCCTGCCAGCTGATGCGAGCTTCCGTCGGAGTAAACAGCTCGCCAGATCGCAGGAGGAGGAGCGCGAAGGAGGCGCTATCGGAGGAACCAAAGACTGTTGCTTAAGCTCTGCGCCAAGTGTTCAATATATCAATCAAAGGTGTTGAAAATAAATGAAAAATGTGTCGAAAGTTTATCATGCCAGCTCTACTGCTGGTGCCTCCCACAGCCAGCGACACCGGCAACGACAACTACAACGACAACGGATTTTCCTTTGCAATTTTCCGAGAACGCTTCCCAAGCAAATGGGGCGTAAAAATAAAGTAGCATGAAGAGGTAGCAAGAACGACATGAAACTTTTTCCAAATCGATTAAGCTGCGACAACCTGCACACACTGCGCACTGCGCCCTTCACAAAGTGTTTAAGGTTAACGTTTGAAAAGTGAAAAGAATTTCCACCAAGTCGCCTCTCCTCCTGCCCGACCCTGCTGCAATTTTCCAAGGCTAACCACAAGAATTGCAGACGAAGTCGCAGCTGACTGGAAACGAGCCGCAGAGACCTTGGCCAAGCCCCAAAGCTGCATTTTACCTATGCAGCGGAAACAATTTTGTTTTCCTATATTTTTTTTTAAAATCTGTCGAAAATTGTGCACTGGAAATAAGCCCCAGCACACAAATAAACGGGAGTGCTGCCAGGCGACGCCATTTGCCAGTCAACTTTCTGGTCGGAACTTTAGAAATGCAACGAGAAGTACAATAAAAGTTGAGAAGTTTGCAAGCTGACTGGTTTGATACCCTTCCAAACAGGGAGCAAAAGGTATTTCGCATTAAAATTTATGTCATTTTATTTTTAAAAATATTTTTAGATTTATTTATATGATGCATTTAAATTGCAATTTCAATACTTAATTTGAGCAAAAGATTTGAAGGAATTCTAAATAAATTCTATCTTAACAGTTAGATTAAAGATTACTGCAAACTGTTAATAAATTTAAAAACTTTAAAATGATATATGTACACTCTAAAAGCGCTGGAATCTTAGCATACTAAAACATGCAGATAAGTATGCAATACTTTTCAATTTGACTATTTAAAGAATAACAATTCATATAAATGATCCATTTAAAAATAATGTAAACCAGTGTTAGAAAAACTGCTAAATGAATCTAAAAAATAGTTGCTAATTATCAAATTGATTAAGTTATTCAACTTATTTCAAAATATCCTAATCCTTAGCTCAGATCCTCTGCAGTTTAGGCAACTCTTTTTTGTGCAAGTGTATGGTCCGAATATAATGTTAAGCAAGGGCAAAAGATATTGGCAAAAGTGAAGTAGAAAATTCTGCTGACTACTGTCAGGAGCAGCAACAGAAGAGGCTACCGAAAGGAGTCCCTCTACTTACCTCCCAGGCTGCCCAAATAAAGCTTTTGGCTTAAGCGTCGCACTTCACTTAACTTTTTTCTTTGGGCAGAGGCGGAGGGCGAAGGGTCACATTGATGGGAACTATGCGAATTCTCCAGTGTTTTGCTTTTGGTCAAGTATGATTGGAATTTTATATGGCGCAGGCGGTTCGAAGGACCTCGTCGACGACACGTAGCGCGCGGGCAGCAATGGAGTCAGCTCAAGTGTTTGACTTTTAGTTGGTTGGGTCGATTCGATTCGATTCGAGGGCTGTGGCTGTGGCTGCTGCTGCTGCTTAAAAGCATTTTGCAGAGCATAGCAAATTGTTACTTGCTCACTGCTCGTATTATTATTAATTTATGTATGGCGTAGTTCGATCAAATCAATAAACTAGTCACGTTTGCCACAGCTCGAGTCGGAGCCGGAAACACAATGGCAAACCCGGAAGCGCCTCTGCTGCTCTCCACTCACACACACACACACACACATACACAATAAACAAAAGGCCATTTGCAATTTGTTGTCTAGATGGCGAAAATGGAAGGCAGAGACTGTTGCGAGTCTGGCAAAAAGAATGCTTAATTTATGTGCGCTTATCAAAATGGCGCTAATTGAAAATTAGCCTGTTATCATGCAATTATCTATAGACTCGCTCTCTCACTCTCCCAGTTCTCTCTGCTCTTTTCAGCCATGTGTGGTCGGTCGACCAAAATTCAATTTCCACATCTGATAGATAGATAAGCGAGCAAATGAAGCTCACATCTCGTGGCGGGCGGAAACACGAACCCGGCTACTTCTGCATAGACAACGCGTAGGAAGCGCGAGCAGTATGTCGGGTATTTTGATTTGTGCACCCAGAGATTCGTGGCGATAAACGCGGCGCAAATTAAGAGAGCGCCAGTAACTTCACCAGCTGCATGATGAGTCACGCAATGAGAAACATTGCTGGGGGAGGGAGGGAGTGTGGGGCCCCGAGTTAATAGACCGTGCTGCGTAGAATTTATGGCCAAATAAACTGCTGGTTCTTAGCAAACACTTATGGGTGGAACTGGTTGTGCGTGAACTGGTTCACAATTGCCCGAGGGGTTGATTTCCCAGGCGTATAGGACGATCTTAAAAGCAATGTGCAGAAATATGATAATTATAAAAATTTATCTAAAATTGAATTTAAACCATGACACATAAACGGAAAACAATTAGCCTAAAAAACGCCATGAATTGTTGCTACCGTTTTAGCTATAAAAATAGCTGGCTGATCGAATTTATTAGCCAATTCAATGAATTTCAATTTTGTTTATACTCTGCCGTGTATCCTGTAACAATACCAATGGCAACGCTATCGAAATATTTTGAGTTTTATTACAGTCCTTAACATTTTCCGCATACGTATGCGGAATGTGTATTATTTGTGAAATTTCATATATTTTATATATATGCAACATGTATTTAATAATTTCTTTGTGATGCATCCGTCTGTACTGCGCATCACAATAAATATTAATACAACTTTCGGAGGGCGTATTCTAGTTGAAAACGGGAGAAAAAACTGTAAAATTCCACTGCACTGCAGTTCCATGTGGAAAATATGCGTAAAAAATATTGTGCAATAAAAACTAATCAAAGAAAAGAACAAAATAAAGCAGAGTAACAAAAACCAAGTGAGAGAAAGGAATAGCAATTGCGGAATAAATGCCGCAAACAATTGACAATAAACTACAGGACATATGGTACGAGTGTGTGTATGTGTGCGTGGAGGTATAAACATGCTGATATGTGGACTCACATTTGTTTGCATGTGTCAGTGATATAAATAAAATTAAAAGAGGGACGCAGCAAAAGAAAAACGGAAAAGAGCAAGTGGGGGCTGGAGAAGGAAAACATCAGAGCAAATAATAAATAAACTACAGTTCATGTCATGTCAGCAACAAGAGGAACACAACAAACTGCCAAAATGAAATTGGTAAGAGAGAAGCGGAGCTGGCCAAACAAGCCAAAAGAGACGAAACGAGTCGAAACGGCAAAGAAAATAAAGAAAAGAGACGAAGAATACTATATACGATATATGGCACAAGTGAAACTGCGACGAGTTATACATATGCGTGTAGTTAAATTAATGAGGCCTTTAAGTTGCCCCATTTGTACGGACTAAGGGAAATTGAAATGGCCCATATTTCTAACAGTAAAATTAACGTTCAGAAGAAAAAACAAGACTCTACTTGCGGGAGATCTACTCGATAGTAAACAAATTGAGCGAACTATGGCTTGAAGTTGATTAATCAGAAGGATAGTAATTTCAATATTAAATGCAGACAAACTAGAGATATGACCAGGAAAGGGTAGTTTATATAGATATCAAATTTTGGGAGGTGTTGGGGGCATAGCCAGAGTGCAACTGCAATACTTAAGCGTGTAGCCAAGAAATTTGATGGGCTTAGCTTTTATAATAACTGAGCTATAGGCGTTCATACAGACAACTTTGGTAAAAATCGAGCGATTTTAATGTAGAATGATAATTTGCTTAGGTCTAGAGACCCTTTGTATTTTGCATTTCATTTTATAATGAAATTATATCAGTTAAAACTGGCCAAAAACAGGATAGACTAACCCAGAATTCGTTACCAGCTTGATAAATCAGCGAAAACTTCACACATCTAATTGGATTTAAATATGCGTGGTATGGATTAAGTAATAAAGCTGCCAAATCTCAATAAAGTTTTTCGAAACTACATAACATTTCCCGGTGCTTTCCTCACTTAGCCAACTGGCAGGAAACTCCTTTGGCAGTAGCTGATGAACGAATGCTTTTAGCCTCGCTTTGACTTTTATAAGCCGAGTTGCTGCCGTAGTTCGCGTTTCATCAAACTCGCAAATGTTAGACAATTTGCTCGGGGCAGAAGCGGGAGGGGTGTGGATTATTTTGGCACGTGCAGCACAGCGGGTGTGGGAGCCCGGAGGGGCGGTGGTTGATTCATGGAAATGGAAATCGCATATCCATATACGGGATTTATGTGGATACTCCGCGTGGGCTCCACGCTATTGCAATATTGCTAAAAGCCGCCGATGATGATGCGACTTCAACTCAATTATCAAACTTTGGATGCCAATTCCAGTTGAGTCCGTTCCTGGGGCCTGTACCTGGTCCTGGGCTCACACGTGCAGGCATATTTTTTTTCGCAAATAAACGTGAACCGTGCCGGGAGCGGGAACGGGAACGGGAACACAAACGGCAAACGGAAATGGATTTTTGATTGAGTGCACAATAAAATGTGAAATGCATTTTACAGCTCGAAAACAGACAACAACGATAAAGGGAGAAAAAAAAGGAAAAAACACACAAACTCCCCCGAAGTGGAGTTTAGCCCCGGAGTAGCCCTCCCCCCATCCTACTTAAACGTATTCGATCGTATATCGTACATATATTTTATATTTGTTTCCTTTTTGCAATTGTCCGAAATTGTTGCAATTGAAATGAAACTGGCGGTGCGGTATTATTGCAAATTGAGCGACGCAGCAGAGCGTTGTTTCGCGCGCCCCCCGCCCTTTCCTTTCCAACCCCCAACCCTGCACCCTCCACCCCTGGAACCTTTTTAATTTGCGCCAAAAGATGCGATTTATTTGCTTTGGCCAGCATATTGATGCCGCTTTCATGAAAGTCAATTTATTTCATTATAAAGTGCATAGGTTTTTGGATCACAACGACCATTCCCTCTTGCTCGGCTCCATCCAGTTTTTATAGCGCATATTTGGCCAAAATTTATTGGCCTCATGGCTAACAAATTGCGAGCACAATGTTGGAAAATTATAGCCTCGACGTCGTCGTCGTCGTCAACGTCATCGTGATGCAATAAAAATCTAAAGAGAAATAAAGCCACTCAACACGCCGAAAAGGCTATACCCTGTAAAAGTGATTCGAGAATCGATTTTGAATTATAGTTAACTTTTTATCTAGTTTTTGAGCTAATTATTCAGTTTTATTTTAATAAAACTTTTCTACAACTGAGCCTAGTTAAAGCTCCTTATAGTGCCCAAATATAGAGCTTCTAGCATATTTGGAATAAATTTAAATAAGTTTTTAAAAAATTGCATAGAAATTTGATTTATAGCTTCGGTTTTTTAGCTCTAATTGATAAATGGTGCTAAATAATTTATGGCATTTCCCACTGAAGTTTTGGAAATACATTTATCTTATCATTTTTCTGTAAAATTTTTCTATAAAATTTCCAATAAGCTAATTAGGATAAACTAGAAACCACAGATTTAATACACTGTTAAACTTTTTTCAAATCTGTAAATAATTATAACTAATAATAAAAAATACTTAAAAATATAGTAGATGAGCTATAAGCTCTCGGGGAAGAGTATAGAGAAGCGTAAGTTCTTACAGATAGCTGGCAAAACTTTCATTCTGCTTAACATAAAACTAAGTCAACTGCAGTCGAAGCAGGAGAGGGACGTAGTAGAGCAGAAGAGTCAACGCTTTTGGCATTCAGTCAGTCAGACAATCGGAAAACGTTGCCAATTTCAATATTGTGCTGTTTCCCAACTGTTTGGGGTAGGGGAACCGGGACGTGCGTCTACGTTAGATATCGATGTCTGTGACTTGCTTCCAAAATTTGGTCTAGACGTTGTCTAATGACAAACGCAAACCACAAAAGACGTCAACGACGAAGACGAGGACAAAGGACAACGCAAAGAACGACAATGACGACAGTAGAAAATGTTATGCAAGTCAGTCAGGGCAGAGCCAAGTCAAATGGAAATGCCATGGCCTCTGCTACAACCTCTGACCCGGGTCCCGGGGGCTGACACTGAATGCAAAATAAATAAGCTCAACTTTAAATAGAACTCATCGATGACTGCGCCTGTCTATGCCGGCTCAATCCACTGGACAAAATGACCAAGTCGGCGAGATGATTCCCAATTCGGAATTCATAAATTGCATGCAGAATGAACAATCATGAAATGCTTGAAATGAACAAAAAAGATTTGGCTCATCATCATTATTTATGCGTTTGCTCTGGAGACCTACCAGAAATAAAAGAGCCCGAAAAAGTTTGACAGAAATAAAACACAATCGAAGACGACGTCGTCGTTTAACTTTAAAGACCAAATTTGCATAGCAGAGAAAGATGGTCTTACTATTAATACTATTAATATGCAAATGAAAGGGCAACGAGAAAGAGAGAGAACAAATGGAGAAAGAAAGAGAACATTCCCCACCAAGTGACCTGCTGCGATCTAGTGAAATTTTTTGCCCGCAAACTTCTTTTTTGCTATAAAATAGAAATGTTTAGCTAAAAGCAGCTTTAGTATTATTTTTGAAACGAACATGAAGAGATCTTTCAGTTTTCTATGCGGAGGTGCGTTAAATCAAATTTCTTTATGTAGAATCTAAGTAAACCTAAGTGAAATTCAGTGGAAACAAGAACAATGTGTTTTTTTTTAATTCAATCAGTTTGTTTCAATAATTTTGTAGTATAAATGCAGTGAAGCGATATTGCTGCAATGATGTTATAATAGTGTTATAATCTTCACCATACAATAGTGTTATAATCTTAAGAACCACAACCACGCAGAAAATAGAAAACTTACATCTAACTCTATCGAACTCCAAACAAACTTGCCTAGTTCAACTTTCTACTCCAACTTCGAGCAATTTGAAACGAGTTTTCGATATGTAAAATATTCTACCCAACTTCGATGAGCTCAGTAAGGTTCGAGCACGGAACTTTCTAGATCCAGAAACCCACACAGTTCATTTACTGCCCTAACAGATACGCAGAAGGACTTGGGACATTCTCGAACTCGTCTCAAAAAAAAGATGGGGACAAGGCCAGGCAAAGACATTCTCGAGAATAGTCCAGATGAATTTCCACGAAATTCCACGAAAGGTGTCCCAGGTTGTTTTCGCGAAATCCCTACGAAACGCCACAAAACCCAACGACATGAGGCGTCGCGACGTGGACATGATCTGAACCGCGTCGTCCGCGGATCACTCGGCGCTAAGTTGGGTTGCCTTAATTGAGGCTTAGGCCAGCACAGCTGGACGGGCAATTGGGTGCGTTCCCAGCTACGGCTAACGGTACCCAAGGTACCCAGTCATAAAGCCATAAATAAATTGTGGAAATTCCCAGAGTGGACGAACGAAAGGAAAACTCCGAATGAGAAATCTGCAAATCTATGTTTATGACCCACACGCGCCCGGCGAGCACGCGCTAATGAGCGGAACTACCTGGCCAGAGGGTCCTGCACAAGGTACCTGCTGGCTTTATAAGGACGTGTGGCTTGGGTTCGCTCCGCAAACACACGCAGCACCTCAAGATGAGCAGACAAAACCTTAAGAACAAATCGGAGAAGAAGCGCGAGAAGTTACTGAATAAGCAACCCAAAGCTAAGCATCAACTGGATAAGCTGAAGAAGCAAAAGAAGAAACCACAGTCCAACCATAAATCGTATGGCGTTAGCTTTGCCTATCAGCTCTATCTGTATCGCCAGGAACTGAGGCGACCTAGCTCCGACTTCTCATACCTACGTCGATCCCGAGCCAAGATCGTGCTGACAGCGCAATTGATTGCTCAGAACATTGGCCAATTTAATAACCTATGTAGTGTGGATGATCTCAAGATGCTCAGCCGTGAGGTGCAGTTCAAGAAACGTCTGTGTAATCAGGTGGAGCGCTTGGAGCAATTCCGGGAACTCGGCCTAACCGAAATGGTGCTCAACGGCAAGAAGACGCCACTTTAATTCCAAGCCATGCTGTGTTCAAATATATGTGTGTGGGTTTAGTGGGGCATAATTAGTTCTTAAGTACAATTTAGACTGTAATATTTTATAAAATAAAATATGACAATGAATTTGATGTTTAATTTTCTCGAAACACCCTGTACTTGATTTGCAGTTGCGCTTGTCTGCAGCGCGATCTGCGCACCGCTAAATGAAACCCTTGGAGAGAAGCCCGATATGGGGGAAGTGCAGACTGAACCAGTTAGCAGCACTACATTGCCCAGCTTCAGCTCGAGCCACAAGCCTGAGCAACAGTTCCACGACACGGACTTCCATGCCGATCGGCTGGCTTTGCTCTCCAGCGAGGAGCTCAACAATCTGGGTGAAGACGCCAATCCGCTGCATTTCCTCAAGCAGCACAAGGAACTCTCCAAGCCACAGGTGAATAAATATGTGACCCACCCTACCCAGCAGCTTACTGACTTCCATAATTCTATAGCTAACTCCTGCCACATTGACTACCTTGTCGAACCAGCCAGAGTTTGCTGCCGGCACTCCCATCTACATCACCATACCCATCTACATCAACACCGCGGGCAAAATACCCATCAGCCTTACCATTGGCGAGCAGGAACTGTCACTTCAACAACGCCTGAGTGGCAGCCACAAAACAAGGAACCATCAGACCAAGTCACCCAACTCCTACTTCAATCGTCTGCTGCAACCCATCGAGCCCATCAAGCGACGCACTACCAATCGTCATCGCAGCCAGAGTCGCAGCAAGATTCAAGCGTTAAAGGAGCAGGACAAGAAAAAGGAGCAGACAGTGTGAAGGAGACTTAAGATAAAACAATTATTTATGTTTTTCAACACTAAAAGCTAACAATAAATAGTTTAAATGCTATAAAAGTAGTTAAAGCGCTTTTCTAAACAGAATTGGAGGCTGCTGCCGGCACCACGGGTTTCTCCGCTGGAGTCTCGACTGGGACAGCGGGAGCCTGCTCAGTTGGCTTCGCATCACCAGTTGTCTCGTCGGGCTTCGACTCGTCCGTGGCCTCTTCGGGCTTCGTCTCTACAGGCTTCTTATCCTCCTCCTGCCCCTCGTTAGTGCTGGGTGCAACTGTTGCTGGCACTTCATCCTCATCGTCGTCGGCAGCATCGATAACTTGCTCGATGGTTTGCTGTATGAAATGCTCGAACAGCTGGAAGTACTGCAGCGCATTGTTGGCCACCTGCTCCGTGGGCAGTCCCGTGGTGACCTTCTTGAGTGCATCACGTATTAGCACCAGCACGGGTTTGCGGGTGGTGGGAACGACAGTAGATTCCTCGGCAGCAGCAGCAGCATCAGTAGCTGCAGGTTCGGCTGCAGTTTCTGTCTCGGCCGGTTCCTTCACCGCCTCACGACGTCTTCTGATTAACGACTCCTCATCATCCTCGTCATCATCTTCTTCCTCATCGTCGTCGTTCTCATCCGAGTCGCTCTGCTGCTGCTTCTTCACGGCAGCCTCCTCCTCATCATCATCCTCCTGCTCCTCGTCGCTTTCCGCGCTCTGCACCGCGGTAGCCTTTCGCGAAACGGGAAAATTGCTATCCTTGGCTACATCGTAGTCCATTTTGTAGGGCGCTGCGCTCACAGCGATGGCCAAGACGAGCAGGGCAGCTGCACAGAGGATTAGTTAATATCGAGTTGGAGCCGGCAGCGGCGGCAGGGCGAGACTTACCCAACGTCATGTAAATGTGCTTAGCCATATTAAATCCTTATTGTGAGCTATGGCAACCAGTTGACTTTTGCAGTTTTGCAGTCTTTATGAGCGAATCGAGCGCTTTGCTTTCGCTTTTTATAGCCATGCGACGACTTCAGCTTTTTCTTCTTTTTTTTTATTTTTTTTTGTTGTTGTTTTTGTTTCTGTTGACCAAAATGAAAGTAAACATAAGGCCAGGCCCGGCTCGGCTCGGCCAGGCAGGCGCTCAGCGAGCTCTGGAGAGGTCTTCGGGCATTCGATCTGCGATGCTCCGAAGCGGCCGCTTTTACTGCAACTTCTGCTTCTCGGCGTGCTCAGTGTGCTGCTCTCTTTCTTTCTTTTCTCAGCGCTTTTGTTTACCCCACACACACACACACCCATAACAAAAGAAACCGAAATCATTTATTTAAAAATTCAGTTTCTGGTCACTTCTTTCATAAATTTTCGTTTTTTTCTCATTTTTTGTTTATTTATTTCGAGCCGAAAACTTTTGCTCGTGTCTCGCAGCTCATCTGGTTAGCCTGCTTAGGTTGTTTGGCCAAGACATTAACAACCAATTGCCAGTTGCGGGCGGACGTTACGAGACAGACTCCACTTCCCGTTGTTGTTGCTAGGCTTATATGCAAATTCGTGTCACGCATAAAGGGACTTTTCTTTGCCTCGACACGGCATGACGCACCTAATTGACTGATTAATCAGTCATTGCTCTCTAAACACACACGCACACACTTATGCAATAATTAGAGCCCCCACACGACACATTTTTCATATTTTATATGCATATCATTATTATAATTATTATGTATCTGTATTCATTTGCCTCAAACTTTCTAATGCACTTTGGAAATTCGAAAACTTTTCCATAATTTGAAGTATCACGAGCCAAATGAATCATATCGAGTGGAGTAGATAATTGTTCAAGATATTCATTAGTTTTATCCGAAAACCAGATCTATAATTCTTTTTTTCTTTAATTTTATTTTATCTTATCATTAGCTTTTATCTCAATTTGCATTATCAACTTTCTAATATCAAATTGATGTGCATTTGACTTTATCTTTCTCAGAAATATTATAATAAGCTACGAGTCTTGAAAAGCAACACTGGAAGAAAATAAAACTTTAAAGATCAATTCGAAGAAAATATTAATTACTATCTACTAAATATTATGTTCAAAATAATATAATACGCACAATGAAGATTATTTGCATGATTTTTTAAAATTAAAATAACCATTTTATTTTATCTCCCAACTTAAGATCTCTACTCAACCCTCATACAAATCCACAGCAAAATAATGCGCAGTCTCTTCTTAGCTTTTAGCCCATTAATACTATTTTTGGAATATGTGTAGCTAATTATTCAAACAGAAAATTCTAAGTGGAAAGTGCATGTCTCAGAGATAGCATCTTATACCATAATTTATGCCTTTTCAATGGTGGAAAAGGCTTTTAACTGCGGCGCAGCTAGGCCGTTATAGTCGAGCTCATGCGAAGCCTGCATGGAATGACTTTCATAAAAGATAAGAGTCCAGAAAAAATATGTAGATTTAAGGTAATAAACGCTATTTTCTTTCTTAGAAAGCTTTTTTGGACACTTCGAACCAGGTCAGTCAGTCTATCGACCCAAAGATCAATAATCGGAGAACAAAATTCGATACAACTCAGACCCACAAAAGGTCTGTAATTAGAACAGCAATTACGTTGTTTATACAGCGCGAGAGGGGAGTAGGGGTTACCCCTTTCGGGAAGCCCAAGAAGCTCCGTTCAACCGCAACAATAACAACTTCTGTTTAGTGATAACAAGCAGATTGATTGGATTGGATGATGATGATGAGTTGAGGAAACTATGCAGAGCAGCTGGCAAGACACTCGACTCGAGAATTGTACGTGCCCATAAAACAAGATCAGTAAACCTTTCTGATTGACCCAATTCGGAACCGGCTTCGGAACGGGTGGGCAGTCAGGCAGGCGGGCAGCAGGTACGGTACGGCAAGGTGCTAAACAACCAACCAGTTCGAGACCAACATTCTAGATGGCTATCAAAGAGCAGAAGAAGACGGCTGGGGAAGAGGTGGGAGGAGCAGCAGCAGCGCAAAGGGTACTGATAAATGACGAACACATGAGCTTGTATAAGAAATTTCACCAAAGCAGCGACTTTGCATACTTTCCTTGCGGACAAACCGAAACAAACAAACCGACGCAACGCAGAAACAGAAGCCGCAGCAGAAGCAACAGAAAAAGAAAAGAGACGAAGGTAGGTAGATGCGTAGCTAGGTAGAGAAAGAGATGGAGGATGAAAAATAACAGCTTTTTACCGCGATTACCAAGAAAACCGGTAAAGGAAAAAGAACTCCCCCTGCCCAGATGCGCGGTTAGAGACGTACTTAAGCAGCCGCTCACAACACGATGTGATCAGTTGTCGTCGCAGCGAGCAGCTGTTAAGATCACTTCCCGAAGAAGAACGAACCAGTTACCGTTGCGAATATGAAACCCTACCAACTTGCGTGCATCGTAGGTAAGTAGAAGCGCAGCAAAGCGAGCCGAACAGGAACAGGTAGTCATTCCTTTTCCATTTGCAGTTGCAACGTTATTACTGCTGCAACCCGACGGTCTCGAGGCCAAGCGTCGCAAGCACAAGGGCAGCGGTGGCGGAGATCATCATCATTCGCCGGATTCGCATCGCTCGAAGACCAAGACCAAGTGGTCTACCTCGACAGATTTGGCTGGCAGCAATGCACAGGTGGCTAGCGAGGAGCATGGCTACTATGTGAAGCGCACCTACTCGCCGCTTGCGGGTGCCGATGGCAAACGCAAGAGTCCTCCCTACCTGGCCATACCGATTGCCTGGTTCGGATGCGAGGCAGGCAAAGAGGCTTGCCAGCAGGCCAGCAACTCGGCGGCCATCAACAGCCCAGCGCATGCGCTGAGCGAGGGCTATCTGTGCGATGATGACTGCGAGGAAGGCTACGAACCCATCTGCGGTCAGACACCCAACGAGATTGCCGTGTTCTACAACAAGTGCAAGCTGAATGTGGCCAAATGTCGCACCCACGGACTCTGGACGGATCTGGCCTACGAGCAGTGCAAGGAGACGTATCCCAAGGAGACGGCGTACACCGAGAAGAAGTTCAGATGCTCGCCCTTCTTCCGCGACAACTCCACCAAGGAGACGCTGCCCGAGGAGGCACAGAAGATCGAGCACGATCAAATCGAAACAGAAGCTGAGACTGAAACTGAGACGGAGACTGAAATTGAAACTGAAAAGGACAAGGACAGCAACGAGAGCAGCGAGGAGGAGCAGGACAAGAAGAAGAACAAGAAGGAGAACAAGAAGGAGAACAAGAAAGAGGACAAGAACGAAAACAAGAACGAGCAGGAAGAGATTGTGGAACCCATTGCCTTGCCTCTGCTCTCGAAACCTGCAGAAATTCCAGTTCCAGCACCCGTTGAGGCCATTGCTCTGCCCCCACTCCCAGTGAAGACAGCCCCAGAACGTCAGCCCGAGCCGATTCTCGTGAAGGATGCCGAAACCAAGCCACAGACGCAGCGTCAACCTGAAACTCAGGCACAAAGCGGACCTCAGACCGAGAATCAGAGCCAGCCCGAGATCGATGTGCCGAGCAAACCCCAAAGTCAGCCACAGATCCAAATTGCTCAGAAGCCTCAGATCCCTGTCCAGACTAAGCCTCAGATCAAGCCCAAACCTCAATCCGTGCCTGCCCTGATCCAATCGCAAATTCAGCACCAAATCCAGCAACACATTCAGTCCCAGGCTCACGCACAGAAGCAAAGCCAGCCCGAGCAGAAGATAGAGATCGAGAACCAGATCCAAACTGAGAACAAGGCACAGACGGAGAACAAGGTACCAAGCGAGAACAAGGCACAGACTGAGAACCTTATCTCGACCGAGGAACAGACTCAACCCCAGACTGATGCTCAGCTCACTCCCACCAAGATTGTCGAGCACCCACCACAAGCCGTAAAGGTAACAAAGCCTTTGGAAGCTGCCATCGTCGCTAAAGACAAACTCAAATACGTGGTCTCCTAAGCAACAACTAGCTCCTAACTAATGATATTTATTTATTTATTCTCAAAACAAGCTCAAATAAAAATGTAAACAAAAATTGTTTAATAATTTTGGTTTAGTTAAATGGGAAACGAAAAGATTAAGAAGCTCTACAACTTGCATTCGGGGGTTTCGATAGTTTATCACAAAGAGTAGATAGTTAGAGAGTAAACTCTAGTAATAAATTAAAAACGACAACGCAATTTTTATTTTTATACCATAAAACCTAAAACACTTTCAATAGAAGAAAACAACAATTTAAAATAAAATAAAATATATATATATATATTATTTGTTTCTGGCCAAAATCCTCCCTAACGGTCAGTTCGATTTTCATAAAATTTCCTATGCATATTGGGTCGGTCTGAGATTCGAACAACAATTTTTTGATACCCCGTATTTGATATATCCCAACAATAGAAGATTTATTAGGTGACATGTATATTTTTCTTTTTTATTTTAATAGATCTAGAATATTACTATACATTTTAGATTTAAATCCATTTCCCAACTGCTTTTACTTAGATCATAACATATGATAAGGCCATAAAAATACCCCTAACTGTTGTCTTGCAATAAAAATGGTCTTAAGAAACTTGAGAAAAGCTTTTGAGTTTATTTTGTTTTGTTGGAAAAACTCTTGAAGACGAACTGTAGGCGGTTACCGTGTGATCCCTTCGGACCATCAAGATGAATTTCCCAGTGTCATCTCAGTTCGTTGAACTGTCAAACAAGTTCTACATACTTATATAGGTAAGTGGGTTCTATCGTCTGTTTCATGACAATGGGCCACAAATCGTTATAGTCTCAAGTAGTAAACCGTGTTGATTGGGTGTGGGCCGACAGTGCAGCAGGCTGAGCCACTGGTCACGTGGTATAAAAGATGCGAGAAATGCGCTCATTGCACGCAGAAGTCCAACGACTGCAATGGCGAACGCAACGGCAAGGAGGCAGCGCCTGCTGCTCCATCTCCTGCTGCTCAGTGCAACTTTAAGTGTACAAGCTGCGCCCGCCGAGACAGTTACCCAGCCACCGCCGCCCGCGCTGGATGAAGCAATTGTCGAGGGTCGTGCTCAGCAAGGAGATCAGGAAGCCTTAGCCGATGACGATGACTTAGATGGACGTAGTGCATATGTAAACAATCAATATGTGCCCAATGATCCTTCGGAACTGAATGACGAACAGAACGCTCCGCTCTACGAGATTCTGCAGAAGCAAATGGAGCAAGTACTGGCGGCAACTGGGCCAGATGTGCCCATCTATGAGGACGACAAAGCAAAGCGACAACGCGAGCAGCAGTTGCCCAACAAGCCGCTCTTTACGCATCCAAACAACGAGGCCGACGATGCAGATGACGACTATGTGGACGAGGCGGCATCGGAGCTGGACCAGGGGTACACGGATGCAGAGAAACCAGATGCAATTGTCGCGGAGGAGCAATTGCCCGAAGCTAATGGTTATAATTTCCCTGGAATGAGCAGCAGCAGCAGTGCAAGGCCAACAGACGACACCAGCACCAGCAGCACCACCCCACTTCCGCCGAGCAGCTCAAGCACCGCCAGCCCCAGCAGCAGCACCACACGCAGTCGTCCACATCGCAGACGCACCACCAGCAGCAGCACCACCACAGTGCTGCCTAGAACCACTCGAGGCAAACACAGTTCACCAACGAAGCCCTCGGGCAACAGTTCTAGACCAGGTACGGCTAATCAAACTGAGACGACAACAGCTGCATCAACGAACCACAAGCAGCGACCTCTGATCCCCAGCGATAAGCCCGGTTCTAGTAGCAATCCGAGTTCCTATGCTAACAGCCTGCCACATGAACCACAGATCTATCAGCACAAGCGTCGTATCATTTTCAAGACCATCTCGACGGGATCGCAGTTCGTGAACTCTCCCATTGGTGATCTGATGATCAAATTCTCTATTGGCTTTGCCAAGCCAGCACAAGCACTGGGTGTGCCAGCGCCAACTAACGAAGCATTACGTGCTCTATCCAATAATCTACTGCGCAACATCGAGTTACAGAAGCTTAAAAGGTTTAAGTTGCAAAAGGACTAACAAAACATCGATAGTGTATGGAAAATTATTGAAATTTTAAATTTAAAACTAAACATTTTATAAACTGCTATTATAATAAAAAAATAAAATGATTCAATGAATTAGAAATAATATACTATTATAACATTTTGAAAGCTTTTCCCAACTTGAAATCGATTAAAGTGCTTGAAAACATAATACAACTTTTTATAAACTACTTACGAAATATAATCAAGAAATATAGCCTTAAAAAATATAGCCTTCCCAATCAAAATAAAACAGAACATTGTTACTAAAACCATCTAATTAGAATAAATATAGATTTATCTCAAGAATCAACATTGCTTGACGTTTGTCATGTTAACTTAAGCGAGTAAATGGACAGTAAACCGACTGAGCATGTTACCAAGATTTCAATATAAAGTTCTCTAAGCAGTGATCTAACAATTATAACATTTATGTACTATGTTCGTATTAGATACATTGTTAAAACACAAACGCATTCAGACACAGGAATGTTAGAAAGTGTTATGAAGTTTTTTACGAAATTCAATATCTAAGAGTTGCTTAAGACTAGACCTATTGTAGTACTGGTCACAATGACCTAATCGTTTTCGTTGTGTTCGAGTCTATCGTTTGCATAAGATACATAAAAGTCATTTAGTTTGCTTGCAGCTGGGAAGCATTACAAAAATATAAATATAGGTAGGCTTGTATATCCAGGTATAGAAGGGAACATTTCCGAGAGTGAGAGCCCCCTTGTCATGCCTGGACTCTTAGCGCACCGGCCAGTACTTGAGTGCCAGCAGTGGCATTGTGACGCCAATGGCAATGCTGGAGATAAGATTAACACTGTGGTTGTCCAGGATGCGAAGTCCACTCACATGACGCACACCCACACCGGGTGCATCTACAATCTTGCCCTTCTCATTGATGCCCGAGTACTGCAGCAGTCCACCCAGCACTGAGTCCAACAGCGAGCCAAACAGTCCGGCCAGGCCACCGAACAAGATGATCGGCCATTGTGGTGGACTCACCAGCAACATTTTGGCATCCACAGTGTAGCGCACAGTGACATAGTAACCGAATCCAACGAGCAAACCGCCCAGCAGACTGACAGCAATGCCAATAAATGAAATGCCGCCATTTGTGCCACGTGGCACACGTCGCCAACTGATGATAGAGATGGGATCGCGTTTGGAGAGCACGCTGCCGAGTTCACTGCTCCATGTGTCGCCGTTGCAGCAGGCGAATGCACTCATCACTGCAATGCCCAGCCAACTAGAGCGATACTCCTTGGCGAAATCGATCGCACGTTCGCCACTGCCGCAGTCAATCAGGTAGAGTATTGCCAGCTGTGTGGCCATGCCGCCGTTGCACAGCACTTGCACCCAGTTGCGTTGTCCTTCGCCCTCCTTGAAGTCGTGCTCAAATTTGCGTTTCAATTGTGCACGAAACTTGGTGGCACGTGACGAGCTAAAGAAGAATACCACCAGACTGATGAAGAACGGATGGCTTGCTATGGAGAGTGCGAAGGCGACGAGCACACCCAAAGCGGCACCGGATTTGCTGACCGAACGGCGGCGCAGCGCCACAGTCATCAGGGTGAGCGGGGCCAGCGTCGAAAAGAGCCAACGAGTCGGTGGAATGACTGTGGGTTCTAAAAATAAATACAGATCGCCTGAAGGTATATCAGATTATAAATCAATTGATATATTCACCTCCATAGCCGCTGCTCCAGAATATCGAGAAGGCCACATTACCCAGCCACATAAACAATGAGATGGGTATGGAAAGGCCACAGAAAAGCAATGGCATCCAGTCGCTGTTAACCATTTTGCTTGTGTTTCAATTATTTTTCACAGTATTTCCGAAAGGAAGCGAACTTTCATTTTTAATGTAAACAAAAATGGGAATAAACAGTGTGACCAGTTTCGATACAATAGAAAATATCAGTTGGCCATGACATCATGTGCGGTATTTTTGTTAGCATGTCACAGGGTGACTACGGCAAACGGCAGACAAATTCAAGCCGTGGCGCGTATTTTCAAATTGCGTTTTATGCGCACAAAAAATAAATTCGTATTTCACGAGAAACCACGTTATAAACCATATATAAAACAAATATTTACATGTAATATTAATAGGAATTCCATCATAATATGTAACTATAACTATGAAATTATAATCATAAATATAATAACCAACATTTTTTATTATAATTTTTAAAGACAGAGTTATGTTTTTACCGACTATTTTTACCCAACATAATTTCGCTGTACCAGTATTTGTGTGTACATGCGTTGGAGATCAGGACAATTGGACCCAATAAACCACCAGGGTCGTAATAACACTTCGTTACTGTCAATTTTAAGTGAACAACATGTGCAGGCTGAAGAAAATGTTCAATTTTCATTCACAGATGCTCCAAATAGATTTTTTGGGTGCATGCAAATTTATTTCAACAGGCCTGGGCAATTTGTTATTAATGAAAATGAAAACGTATGCTGCTTATTGTTGATCTTATCAAATTGGGTTGGTCTGTGAGCCCCTCTGAGCGCGCGTTTTAATTAAAAATATTTCTAGCCTTGAAACTATAGTAGAAGCTCGGCAGATGATCAAGCCTTTAGTTATACATGCGTATTGTATTATTGGATGTGCGTGTATAAGTAAAAGTACAGTTCAATAATCGAAATAATGCTGAGCAATCGAAGCTGATAATCCCGCACCAAGAGCGAAACTAACATTAGACTGTTTCAGACTCGACTTGGACAACTAAAAGTTGGCGCTATAAATAGATATGACGATTCCTAGCAAGACAGCACTAAGGTTATCAGGCGCAGATTACTTCCGCCTAAATTCGATTAAGGAATCCAAAACAAAACATATCCCCTTCTCTGGGGCACTGCCAACTGCTGCTTGGCATAATGTTCCTACTCAAGTCATTGGACGGACAATTGCAACACACACTACCCACACCCCATAGACATTCTCAAGCCGCATGCATATTTAATGAGCCGGTCGCGGGGACACACTTGAAAATGGAAGAGCCGAGAATTGGATACACACAATTGCGTATCTTTATATGCTAATAAATGGCCGCACATTTCCCCTAAAATGGGTCAAAAGTCTCCCCATCAAAGCGATGTTGTAACGCGCAGAAAGCGAAAGAAACGCAGTCCTCAAGCCAAGTGATCGATCGACACGATCAAAGTGTTGATATGTAATGGAATAGACAGCATACAGATACTGATACAGATACAGATACAGTTAGATGTAGATGTAGACATCGCCATCGCCATCGCCATCCACTTCGCCATCGACTCGACTGAATGGCACTGGCGACGCGCCAAAGCTGAGCACAGCTCTAAGTGCTTCGTCTTCATGTGAGTGTATGTAAGTGAGCGAGTGAGTATGCGATAAGAAGCATGTCTACGTGTGAGTGTGAATCCTACATAAATATTCATGTTGCCACATGCAAATGTATTGAAATTGCTCGCTTTCAATGAACGCAGCTCCAGTCCGAGAACTTTACGTTGCCATGCTCTAACACCGCCTTACGTTATTCGCAATCCGGCAGTTGTCGCGTTCGGCTGCAGATCGGAACTTTATTCTTTGGATCCTCTAGACACCAGGCGAAGAAGTATGTGCCGTAAATTGTGCAACAAATCGTGGAATACTTACATAAGTGCTATCAAAGGATATATGAGAAATCGAGTGATATATCAAAAGAACAAGTTTATGAAAGCAAATATCATTGTCAAGGATAAAACTATGTGATCATAAAATAAGCTGAAAATAAACATGAACTACTTTCAAAGGATAGCGAAAGCTTCTGCAAGTAGAATGTGAATAAAGTGAATTTTTGATTTTGTTCGCAAGTCTAGAAATTCGAATGTGTCTTGTAAGAGAGATTTATCTAAGTTTTCGTAATATTTAAACCTGAAAAAGACTCCGCGGTATCGAAATTTGATTATTGTGGATATTTTTGAATATATTTAAATAAGTGCCTACTTGGACTCCATTTACATTCATAAATCACAATAAGAAGGACACATACTGTTTAATCAATTTCTATAAAATTGCCAGTTCACGTGATTACATCACCGTTGAAATTAAAATCAGAACCAAGAGCTCGCATAGTTTTTATAGTTATTTCTTTTTTTTTTGGCATTTGTGTGCTCATTTCAGTAAAGTTGCTTCGGTGATAACCCCTTGTGACAGACACTGTGAGGAGCTAAGCGAGCATCAATAATAGAAACTTACATACATACATATAAAACGAATACAACGAATATAATCGAGCATGGGTTTTGTTGATAATACAATTCAATTTCCTTTCACAGTTTGCTGGTTGTGACCACTTCGAGCACGCGTTCCCATTGGATTCAAATTAGATTTATTAAAATGTTGCCCTTTCGATGGGGCTTGCTGTTTGGCGTTGTGCTGCTCGTAGCATACGCGAATGGAGCGGCTATAGTAAGTGTCAAAATTGTTAATGAAATTTGTGTGTGTGTCTGTATGTTTGTAACATGCGAATGTAAATATATATGCATTCGATTCGTGAAACTAGAGTAGTTCAATGCACATGAACTCAGCCCTATTTGAATGTGATAAGCAACATTGATTGGTTCGATTTGTGACCAAGGTCAGTTTTAGAAATGAAAATAGGCAGACACGATTAGAGATTAAGACGGCATTAGCATTGAACTATATTCAAATCAATTGCAGGATCACTCGTCTGTAGATGATGATGTTGAGCTGACTCCTCTGAATGAATTGGAGCGAACCAAGCGGAGTGGAAAAGGCTAGTAAGTGCTCCGACTGATCTAACCCCTTGTCAAAGCCAAGCTAACCCTTTCAATTCCAATTGTAGTACGCGCGGACAGACGCAATCTCAGTACTTAAATTTCGGAAAACCCGAAGAGGACGGCAAAGCAGAAGCCGAGGCCAACGAAAATGGCTCACGATCGACTGTCTGTAAGTAACAGAGAGATCACATTATTGGTTTCATGTTTAATCTATCCACTAATCGAATTGAACTGGTGACTCATTAAGCTGGTACCCATGGCATGGGACAAGCCCAGAGTCAATTCTCCTCAGGTGATTGCAGCGGTTGCTCTGATTACCCTGGTGCTGGAGGCGTGTCTCAGTACTCAAGACCTAATGCTATTATAAGCCTCCCTGGCGTTGGTAAGTCATAATGATAATCATAAATAATGCAAATTATGTTAACCTCTGATGCAGGAGGACAGCCAGGAACTGGCCAACCAGGACAGTATGGTATTGGTGGAGGAGTATACCCCGGGCAGCCCGAATATGACATCCGTGTGCGGCCAGGATCTCAACCTTATGGAACGCAGACCGGAGGACAATCTGGAGGGCAGCCTGGTATCGGAGGTACTGATGGTAATGTTGGAACTGTTATAGGCCAACAAGGCGGTGGGGCTCAGACTGGTCAGCCCGGTATTGGTGGAAGTCAAACCGGAAATCAGCCTGGAGCTGGTGGACAATCTTTAATCAGTGGTGGTCAACCTGGTTATCAGTATGGAGCTGGAGCTGGAACTGGTAAAGGCCAGCCAGAATACGGAACTCAAACAACAGTTGTGGATCCGAGCGGTATAAGTGCTGTTCAGCCCGGAATCCAGCCTGGAGTTAGTGGAGGACAACCAGGCTACGGTGGACAGTCTGGAGTTGGGGGACAACCTGGAGTTAGTGGAGGACAACCTGGCTATGGAGAACAGTCTGGAGTTAGTGGACAGCCTGGAGTAAGTGGAGGACAACCCGGCTATGGTGGACAGCCTGGAGTAAGTGGAGGACAACCCGGCTATGGTGGACAGCCTGGAGTTGGGGGACAACCTGGAGTTGGTGGAGGACAACCTGGCTATGGAGGACAGTCTGGAGTTAGTGGACAGCCTGGAGTAAGTGGAGGACAACCCGGCTATGGAGGACAGTCTGGAGTTAATGGAGGACAACCAGGCTATGGTGGACAGTCTGGAGTTAGTGGACAGCCTGGAGTAAGTGGAGGACAACCCGGCTATGGTGGACAGCCTGGAGTTGGGGGACAACCTGGAGTTAGTGGAGGACAACCTGGCTATGGAGGACAGTCTGGAGTTAGTGGAGGACAACCAGGCTATGGTGGACAGTCTGGAGTAAATGGAGGACAACCCGGCTATGGTAGACAGCCTGGAGTTGGAGGACAACCTGGAGTTAGTGGAGGACAACCTGGATATGAAGGACAGTCTGGAATTAGTGGACAGCCTGGAGTAAGTGGAGGACAACCCGGCTATGGAGGACAGTCTGGGGTTGGTGGAGGACAACCCGGCTATGGAGGACAGTCTGGAGTTAGTGGACAGCCTGGAGTAAGTGGAGGACAACCCGGCTATGGTGGACAGCCTGGAGTTGGGGGACAACCTGGAGTTAGTGGAGGGCAGTCTGGAATTAGTGGACAGCCTGGAGTAAGTGGAGGACAACCCGGCTATGGAGGACAGCCTGGAGTTGGAGGACAACCTGGAGTTAGTGGAGGACAACCTGGCTATGGAGGACAGTTTGGAATTAGTGGACAGCCTGGAGTAAGTGGAGGACAACCCGGCTATGGTGGACAGCCTGGAGTTGGGGGACAACCTGGAGTTGGTGGAGGACAACCTGGCTATGGAGGACAGTCTGGAGTTAGTGGACAGCCTGGAGTAAGTGGAGGACAACCCGGCTATGGAGGACAGTCTGGAGTTAATGGAGGACAACCAGGCTATGGTGGACAGTCTGGAGTTAGTGGACAGCCTGGAGTAAGTGGAGGACAACCCGGCTATGGAGGACAGTCTGGAGTTAATGGAGGACAACCAGGCTATGGTGGACAGCCTGGAGTTGGGGGACAACCTGGAGTTAGTAGAGGACAACCTGGCTATGGAGGACAGTTTGGAATTAGTGGACAGCCTGGAGTAAGTGGAGGACAACCCGGCTATGGTGGACAGCCTGGAGTTGGGGGACAACCTGGAGTTAGTGGAGGACAGTCTGGAATTAGTGGACAGCCTGGAGTAAGTGGAGGACAACCCGGCTATGGAGGACAGCCTGGAGTTGGAGGACAACCTGGAGTTAGTGGAGGACAGCCCGGCTATGGAGGACAGTCTGGAGTTAGCGGAGGACAGCCCGCCTATGGAGGACAGCCTGGAGTTAGTGGAGGACGACCTGGCTATGGTGGACAGTCTGTAATTGGTGGAGGACAGCCAGGCTATGGAGGACAGTCAGGAGTTATTGCAGGACAGCCCTCCTATGGAGGACAGCCTGGAGTTGGTGGAGAACGACCTGGCTTTGGACAGTCTCTAGTTGGTGGAGGACAGCCCGGTTATGGAGGACAGTCTGGAGTTAGTGGAGGACAACCTAGCTATGGAGGACAGTCTGGAATTAGTGGACAGCCTGGAGTAAGTGGAGGACAACCCGGCTATGGTGGACAGCCTGGAGTTGGAGGACAACCTGGAGTTAGTGGAGGACAACCTGGCTATGGAGGACAGTTTGGAATTAGTGGACAGCCTGGAGTAAGTGGAGGACAACCCGGCTATGGAGGACAGTCTGGAGTTAGTGGAGGACAACCAGGCTATGGTGGACAGTCTGGAGTTGGGGGACAACCTGGAGTTAGTAGAGGACAACCTGGATATGAAGGACAGTCTGGAATTAGTGGACAGCCTGGAGTAAGTGGAGGACAGACCGGCTATGGAGGACAGCCTGGAATTGGTGGAGGACAACCCGGCTTTGGTGGACAGCCTGGAGTTAGTGGACAGCCTGGAGTAAGTGGACAGCCTGGAGTAAGTGGAGGACAACCCGGCTATGGTGGACAGCCTGGAGTTGGGGGACAACCTGGAGTTAGTAGAGGACAACCTGGCTATGGAGGACAGTCTGGAATTAGTGGACAGCCTGGAGTAAGTGGAGGACAACCCGGCTATGGAGGACAGTCTGGAGTTAGTGGAGGACAACCAGGCTATGGTGGACAGTCTGGAGTTGGAGGACAACCTGGAGTTAGTGGAGGACAACCTGGTTATGGAGGACAGTCTGGAGTTAGCGGAGGACAGCCCGTCTATGGAGGACAGCCTGGAATTGGGGGTCAGCCTGGAATTAGTGGAGGACAGCCCGGCTATGGAGGACAGCCTGGAGTTAGTGGAGGACGACCTGGCTATGGTGGACAGTCTGTAATTGGTGGAGGACAGCCCGGTTACGGAGGGCAGCCTGGAGTTGGGGGACAACCTGGAGTTAGTGGAGGACAACCTGGCTATGGAGGACAGTCTGGAGTTAGCGGAGGACAGCCCGCCTATGGACGACAGCCTGGAGTTGGTGGACAGTCTGTAATTGGTGGAGGACAGCCCGGCTATGGAGTACAGCCTGGAGTTAGTGGAGGACAGCCCGGCTATGGTGGTCAGTCTGTAATTGGTGGAGGACTGCCCGGGCAAACTGGAGTTGGTGGTGGACAACCTGGATATGCTGGACAGACTGGTGGTGCGCAGCCAGGACAGATCACATCTGGTGTAGGACAACCCGGAACTCAGTCAGGAATTGCTACAGGCCTGCCCGGATTTGGAAGTCAGCCAGGCGTTCAGTACGGATATGGTAACCAACCAGGGGCGAGCAGTATCCAACCTGGATATGGTATTCAAGCCGGCAGAGGGGATCAACCCGGTTATACAGTACATCCTACTATATCCGGAACACAAACTGGATTTGGTGGACAGCCCGGTATTAGTGGCGTTCAACCTGGCTATGGTACCCAGCAGGGAGGACAAACAGGAATTGGTGGACAACTCGGATATGGACAGGTTGGTGGCCAGCCTGGAAACGTCCAAGCTGGGCCTGGTGGACAAATCGGTGGAGGTGGACTGCCTGGCGTTGGTGGACAGACTGGCAGCACTGATATTGGTGCTCCAGGTCGATACACAGCTAGACCCGTTACAGGTGTTGGTGAGTAAATCCCTACGAAAATCCAATGAATATTAGTTAATTCTTTGCAAACAGATGTCTCTGGAGGTCCTGGTGCAATCGGAGGAAGCGCTCTTGTTCCTGGTGTCGGTAAGAAATGGATAAATACAGGCCTTCGAACTGTTTTTCAATTGATTGTATTGTAGGTGTTCCTGGAGCAACTGGCGCTGGTGGAGTTGATGATGCCTTCTCGCAAGCTGAGTCAACTATTGGAGATGGTCAAGCATCGGCTAGTGCGCAAGGAAAGAAGAATGGAGGTACTGCAAAAACACAAGTGTCTGGCACCTACAGCACAGGCAGTTCATTCAGCGCCAGTGCCATGACCTCAGATGCAGATCGTGCCGCTAGTGCCCAGGTAACCGGCAACGCCGATGGAGCGATGAGTCAGTCTCAAGGCTCAGGAGGTCCCTCTCAGTCGCAAGCTCAAGTTCAACTGAACAACAAGGATGGTGGTACCAAGGCCACATCACAGAGCGGTGGTCTGATTCACCAAAGCCAAAGCGAAGTGCAAGCTAATGACAAGGGTGGCTTGGCGGATGCGCAATCTAGCGGACCAGGTCAAACCTCATCACAGGCACAAATCGGTTTCCGTCCCGGTCAGGACAACAATTTAGTCACTTCGTCAGGAGGTGGTCAAGCATCAGCACAATCGGGAAGCCACTCTGGTCAGAGTCAATCTCAAATCCACGGCACATCTAGGTAGGCTTAGCTTTCCATTATCACCAATATCACCGAAGTAATTTATTCCTTATAGCTTTGGAGTCTCCTATCATGGAGCCGCTCAGTCTGCCTCAGGCACAAAGGAGCAAGTTGCCACGTATCGCGAGCAGAACCGTGAGCTCTTCAACAGCATCAGCCAGTTTGGCAACACGGGAACCACGTAGGTATTTTCTATGCCAACTGAAAGCGTAATATTAAGATATTTTTGATTGCAGGGGAGGCGATCGAGTTGATCCCGTCCTCAGTGGTCCACCAGCAGATCAGGGTGAACCAGAGAGTTTACCTGAACTACAATTAAGGTCGACCAAGACGAACAAAGTAGAAAAGGTCGACAAGGTGGATCAGCCTGCAGTAGAGGCAGATCCCGAAGAAGATGGAGACGACGATGAGTCTGTCTTCGATGAGTACGAAGATGATGAATACTACAATGAAAACCCCGTTAAACTCGAAGAGGGTACTGCAAATCCCAGTCAAAGCAAAGTTCAGACGCCAGCTTTAGCCGCAGCTCCTCCAAAGACCTATACACAAACAACGCCTACACAACAACAACAGGCAGTGGTGGCCAATCCAAACGCAAATCCTTATAAGGTGGTCCAAAATCAAAATGGACGCGTGAATACCTACCCCGTCCGTAATACAACTGCAAGCGTGCCAGTGGGATTCCGCGGCACTGTCAATGTGGAGAAGAAGTTCCACACCAAAGCCCTGGAGCCGCACATTTCCGGCAAGAAGGTGGAGATCAGTGCCGACGAGGACGACAAAAAGACTTCCGTTGCTACGGCTGCCCAGAAGGCACGTGCACCCGATAGTTATGTTACGGTCACCAAATCGATAACCGGCAGCATGGATAACTCAAAGAACCCGCCACAAGAGAACAAAAACTTCCAATCCACATACTACACAAAATCGTCGACGTGCGGCTACTTTACCTTCTCGTGCAACATCGTCTACGGCGCAAACGGACGCAGCAAAATCTGTCGTCCCAAGACGCAGACGAACGGCAAGTGCTAAGAGAGGAAGTCGATCGGCCATTCATTCAATAGTTCGATGGGGCTCAAATTATATTCAGCTTTAGCTAACCACTAACCTGTTTGTATTTCGTCAATGCCGCACGTTCTCTAAGCATTTAATTTTAGAGTTTTACTGTCATTCAAAGTTCGTACACAAACTGTAATTGTAATTAATATTTAATAATAAACAACATACACGCTGCCGTGACACGTTTGTCGAAGGACCGAAATTGTATCACATTTAATTCATGGAAGCATAACCAATTGCGTATATTTTGCATTTGCACATTGTTAAGAAACCCACGTTGCGCGCAAAATCCGACACCGATTAGTCTATATAGACACGACTGTTTAATATGATCAAGAAAATTGTATTGTTTACTTCTGATTACACTTAAACGTTTCTTGCATTAGCTTTGCCTGCAGTGCTGCAAAATATCAGTGTTATTACATTTCATGCGATATTTTTCGCTTCTATCGATATGAGGCTTCTATCGATATATCGCACAGTTCATCGTATTGCACGCATATAGATATATATTGATATTAAAACACATGTGAAACTAAGCGAGCCGGCAAATTGTTTTTTTTGTTGCCGTGCAACAAAATTTTAAAAATCATTCACTTTGTTTAACCCCTTTAAACAAGTTGTCACTGCTTTCGTCGAAAAAGCGACACCAATTTTATCTCGTTAAAAAAGTGATACTTGAAAAAACAGCAAAAACATGGGAGAAACAGAAAAAATTGAAGTGCGCGATATCACACGCATTGAGCGTATTGGCGCTCATTCGCACATTCGAGGCCTCGGCCTGGACGATGTGCTGGAGGCGCGTGCTGTCTCGCAGGGCATGGTTGGCCAGAAGGATGCCCGACGTGCTGCTGGAGTTGTGGTGCAAATGGTGCGCGAAGGGAAAATAGCCGGACGTTGCATTCTACTTGCTGGCGAGCCGAGTACAGGCAAGACGGCAATTGCCGTGGGCATGGCCCAGGCATTGGGAACGGAAACACCATTCACTAGTATGTCAGGCTCAGAGATTTATTCACTGGAGATGAGTAAAACTGAGGCACTGTCGCAGGCCCTACGCAAAAGCATCGGTGTGCGCATCAAGGAAGAGACCGAAATCATCGAGGGCGAAGTGGTGGAGATTCAAATTGAACGTCCCGCCACGGGCACCGGACAAAAAGTCGGAAAGGTCACACTGAAAACCACCGAAATGGAAACCAATTACGATTTGGGCAACAAGATCATTGAATGCTTCATGAAGGAGAAAATACAGGCAGGCGATGTTATCACCATAGATAAGGCCTCGGGCAAGGTTAACAAACTGGGACGCAGTTTTACACGTGCCCGTGACTATGATGCCACCGGCGCACAGACCCGCTTCGTCCAGTGCCCGGAGGGAGAGCTGCAGAAGCGCAAAGAAGTCGTACATACTGTTACACTGCACGAAATCGACGTGATTAATAGTCGCACCCATGGATTCCTGGCTTTGTTCTCAGGCGACACTGGCGAAATCAAGCAGGAGGTCCGCGATCAGATTAACAACAAAGTCTTGGAATGGCGTGAAGAGGGCAAAGCCGAGATCAATCCCGGCGTGCTTTTTATCGATGAGGTGCACATGCTGGACATTGAGTGCTTCTCGTTCCTCAATCGTGCTCTGGAATCGGACATGGCTCCAGTTGTGGTAATGGCCACCAATCGTGGCATTACTCGCATTCGCGGCACTAATTATCGCAGTCCCCATGGCATACCCATTGATCTGCTCGACCGCATGATCATCATACGTACCGTTCCGTACACCGAGAAGGAGGTGAAAGAAATTCTCAAAATTCGATGCGAGGAGGAAGACTGCATTATGCATCCCGATGCCTTGACTATTCTCACACGCATCGCTACCGACACAAGCCTCCGCTATGCCATCCAACTGATCACCACGGCTAATTTGGTGTGCCGTCGTCGTAAGGCAACCGAGGTTAACACCGAGGATGTAAAAAAGGTTTACTCACTCTTCTTGGATGAGAATCGCTCAAGCAAAATACTTAAGGAGTATCAGGATGATTACATGTTCAGCGAGATTAACGAGCACGAGGAGGATACCACTGGGTCCAGCGGCGGAGGCGCCAAGCGTCGCAGTGAGGCCGGCGACGGCAATGCTCAGCCAATGGAGCACTAGAATCTAGAATCCACCCCAAACTCATACATTCTCAACATCATTCTCTGAGTCCCAATAAATAACATGTTTACAATGTACCCAATTGGTAGTTTGTATTAATCTCCCTAACATTTTTTGACGGAAGGTCGAAGAACCGAATAACTTAATAGTTAAAACAGGTGAACCCATATTTAATAAAAGTTTTCGTTTACTAAAATCCAATTTGTGCTTACACTTAAAATATATAGTACAAGTGGACGTTTTAGCTAGATACACATACATATACCAAATTAATACCCTATTATTTTCTATATAACATGCTTTAGCTTTTTTTTTCTTAAAATGAATTTTGTAGTTAAGTGTAAGCTCAATTTATATTTTCGTTAATTCAAATTTACTTTCACGTCTTAAATTTTGTTTTACATTCCATGAGCATATCAAAATATATAATGTATTTTATTCAAGTACATCTATGTTGTATAAAACGACTTGTGTAGTTACATGAGTCTGGACGCCGTATTGATTCTAATATGCAAAGAGCAAGAATACAATTATCTGACTAGGCATAGCTCTTTGGCCACGGCAAACATATCCAAATTTATGAAGCTAGACAATCAACGAGTCTCTAGTTACAATTACAACGTTAGAAAAGAAATATGTATGTGTATATATAAAGAAGATGTAGTATGTACTAATGTGAAACTAACAATTTTGTCTTTTAAAATATTCCAAACAAGTCAAATGATTCTCAATTCGAAGTTCCTCTTTACATGGTTTCTTTAATTCGTCGTTTCCGTTTGATCTGCAGCCCTATGAGGAAGCGGACAGTAGTGACGATATCCTTTATATATGGCCATCCAAATGATCATGTATATGAAGCCGAAGTAGTTAACCGCCCCGTAAACGGCTATCCAGCGTTCGTATTTTAGAAAAACAAACGATGACAGACACCAGCCCATATAGACAATATTGTAGGACTTTAGGCAGAAGAAGTAAAGGACCTGGTAGATCCATGAGTTGTTAAGCGTCTCGCCGTACTTGGGCAACACTTCTCGGGTATACACGTTTTCAATCTATACACAAAAAATTGAATCATTTTAATGTTAAATCCAGGGATAATATTGATTGTTACTCACCTGCTTCTCTACGCTAACAATCATGTACTCCATGACGAAAGCCATGTAGTAGCCACTATGAAAGCCATGCCAGACGGCCAGGAAAATCAATGCGGCACTATAGCTAATGTTGCGATTGTTGAGGAACTTCAGACGCTTGAAGATGTACTGGCCCACCCACTGATTTGTATTGACATTGAAACTTTGTACATAGTGCTGCATGGTGTTGCCCGTCTCCAGCAACTTAAGCTTGACATTACTGCAACCCGACCAATCAGGATTGCCTAGCTCATCATTGCCATTGTACGTGAATCCGATGTACATGAGGGCGCCCTCGGCAAATAGCCAACACGAGATGTATTTGTAGAGTGAGAACTTGGCCCAAAAGCCCAGCATGTAGATACGCTTAACGAACGATTCTTGCGCGAATTGAGGTGACAGGAAATATGCATCCGGCAGGTAGCCCAATCCCACTTGACAGACAATCAAATAGCCCACAGCGGCAGCAAAGCGTCTAGTGCCCGCTTCAACGTTGCCCCCGTACTGGCGAAAGTCTCCGTTCGTAAATCTTTGATAACGACGATATGGAAACTGAGGGCCAACTAGAAAGCTGCTGGGAAAGTATGCATATCCTAGCAGCTCTAATAGCGTAGGTTGCTCTCGCAGTGCCGTCCCTTGCTGTTCCTTTGATAGTTCCTCGTCGCGTTTAAGACCATCGCTGATATCGAAGCCATAGCCAATCATGCGCAAGGTCAGTATACAGTGCGGCATGGTCCACAGTATATCGTACTCATTGCTGGCAGTGTAGTAGTAGCCCACCATCAGATAGCTCATGTGAAATATAAAGTTTGTGGTGAGCATCACAACCGGGGCACCACGCAGCAGACTAACCAAGATGTGTGTCGTAAATATCGCCAGTAGCGAATGATATGTGTCTGTGCCGTAGTTAAAATAGCATAGGAAAATGCCACACATTGCAAAGTACAAGTGATTCAACGTTTTCGATTGCTCTGCAATATATTTATGATAGGCCGACGCAATGGGATATCCTATTGGGGAAAAATGTAACAATTTAAAGTGAAGATTCACTTAGAAATTTAAATTTCTTACCAGCCACCAGCGTCAGCAGCAAGCGAAAAGCCTCCACGGGGACACCAATGCCGCCGGCGACAATATTTGTCAATCCCATAGTGATGCTAAGGAAGAAGGAAGAGAGCCGGCGGAGACCTTATCAGTAATTTTATACGGTACACTTTACGCTTCAATGTGCGCTCGTTTTACGCGCGCTTATCGCTATCTCTGCTAATGTTGATGCATTAGTGAAGCAAACGGGTAAACTAAACAACTAATTTTCTTGCTCCACAACACATTCGTATGACGCATTAACACAATGGACAGTCGGAAGTCAGGGCTTTTAAAGCGAGTCAGGGCCGACTGGCAGGTCGAGGCGCAACACATGGCAACACCTGACCGAACGCGCCAGCTGCGACAGACGATTTGGTTAATATTTAAAGTATATTGATTAGAGCAGCGCGGGAGACAGCAGGGGAATTTTAAAAATAACACAGGTGAAATGCAAAATAACATTTATCAAACATTTGTTTAGGCGTTACCTAATAAAAATAAGTTGGTATTAGAACTAGATTGTTTCTATGTATTGCATAGGAGATTTAATACTTTTAATTTTGATCAAAATTTAACCAATCGCATGACTGAATTTCAATTGAATTTAAATCACTTCACATAATTTATAAGAATTATTGGTAATAATGTTGCTATGGCAAATAGATTGAATGAAGATAGACAAGCACACGCCGTTACGTTATGCCTGCACAGCTGTTTGTCGATAGGCAATGACAAAACTTCGATTATCGAATTTAGTTCACTTCGATATACACATATCGGTCACTAATCTGTTATACTTATCCTAATTTTGATAACCACATCAAATGTAATAAAAATGTAATATTTTAACCATTGCCCATTATGATTATACATATCAGAATGCCAGCGTATGAATTTTTGAATGAATTTTTTACTGCAGTACAGTAACAACAATGATTACTTGAAAGTATCATCACCGCATGGTTCAGTCCCATGAACAACACTGCGCGCGAACTAGTTCCTAAGTGAAAACATCCAATCGTTAATAAACATTGCATTATAAGCATTTGTTATTGCACACGCTGAATATTAAGTATAGAATTTGGAGCACAATCAGTTGATAAGTTATTGGATGAGTCAGGGATCAAACAAAGCGAAAAGGGCTCATAACAAACAACAGCAACAGCGAAAGTAGCAGCTGTTTTAGCTGTGAGTATGGGAGATTCCCGTTTGGTTTACGTGTCACTCCGAGCACCATGTGATGATTGCCTTTCCTCTTAGAATTGCAACCAAATTAATGCCAAACTGGCTCACTCGGGCAGTAGCATGCGACGCAACAACTACCCCTACCAGCCGCTGAATCCTCAGACTGCTCCACCGACTGGACACGATGCACTGGAGGCGGAAAACGAACGCGCAGCCGAGGAGCTACAACAGAAGATTGGTGCGCTCAAGTCCCTGACCATAGACATTGGCAACGAAGTGCGCTACCAGGACAAATTACTACGCGGCATTGACGATGACATGGATCGAACTGGCGGCTTCCTGGGTAACACAATGACGCGAGTGGTGCGCCTGGCCAAACAGGGCGGCGGCTCCAAGCAGATGTGTTACATGTTCCTCTTCGTGCTTTTTGTCTTTCTAATTCTGTGGATAACGCTAAAGTTTAAATAGGCGACCCAACTCGACAGCTGGTGTGTTGATTTCGAAACAATATTTTTAGATACCTATAAATTGTAATTAGTGAAATGGTCAGTCGAAAATCTAGTTTTAAGTGCGATACACTCGATTCCAAATCGGGAGATATTAAAGTCTATATAATTACTGACAAAAAAAGCATTGAGTTTAGAGAATGATTGAATGCTTAACTTATAAAATTGCATGTGTAAATTGTATATATTTGCTTAAATCTTTAGAATGGTTCGTTTTAGAAGACTCCAAAATTGCAAACACTTTTGGCTACACATATCTACAACTATTTAGATACTTACAATTGTTTATTAGTATAGTGAGAGTACAAAACACACACACAAATTAAGGTAGACATGGGGATAATGTTTTGGTGGGGAGCTAGGGTTATGATTTCTTTGGGCTTAAACTATAATGATAGTGATAATGCCAAGGCATTGAAATTTCGTTTCGTTTTGATTGATCCAGTTACGACACCAGCGTAAACAATATTAATCCGCGATCCATGGGCTATACGTGAAATGTCTTCATCTTTTTGCTGCGTCTGCTAAAGTCAGCATGCTCCAGGGCATCACCAGTGTCGCTGCTTAGGTCGTCTTCGCTTAGAAAATCGGCGCCATTCGAAGTGTTGCCTTCCATCCGTCGTACTGCGAGTGTAGCAGGAGGTTTAGTTCCAGTTAGTCGATTCAGTAATGCTTATTGAATGTTACTCACTTTGCTCGTCCAGATTGTTGTTCTGTTTCTTAATCTCCTCGATATCCTTGTGATTTTCAGTGATCTTGCGACGCAGCGTTTGTATGCATTCGGTGGTCTTTTTCAATATCTGAGCGCGGCTTGCCTAAAGTAGGATAAATGACAAATTAGTATACTATGGTTTCAGATGGTCGACTTCTAGACGACTGTATGGCTCTATGCTTCTCCTGCTTCTACCAAACTCAGATTGGCCGCCTCTCTTTGCAATGACGCATTCACTTACCTTCTCCCCCTTCAGCGTGGGCACAGCTTCGCGTAAATTGGTAAAGCTCTCCTTAATGTGATCTCGCCTTCGACGCTCTAGTGCATTGTGATGCGCTCGTTTTTCGGCCTTGAAACAATAAAAATAAACAAGAATTTCAGCCTTGCAAGTGTGCTTCGCAATAAGGCAATAACAACAACAACGCAGCAACAGAAACGTGCATCTGTTTATAAACAAAGGCGCCGCTATGCGCGGGCCGTTTCTACATCATCTTCATCACAAATTCTTGCTGTTTTCCCACCTGCGTAAAATTCGCTGTGCTTGTGTGGCGGGAGGAGCCCAGGCCGTTTTCGGAGTCCGCATCGTCCTGCAAAGCAAATCAAAAATATTGTATATCCGTGACGTCAATTGCGTTTCACGTATTTGCTTACGTCACTCTCGATATCAATATCTCTATCGTCATCGCTCATGCTCATGATTTCGTTGGCTTATATTCTAAACTGTACAATATTTATATGCTTAAAATTAGTTGATTGTGCTGCGTGGACGTTGCAAAGCGTTGTGTATATTTTTATCAAAGCGTATTCGCGTTGTTTGCGTCTTATTTATTTTGTTTGCCAACGCACGTTTTAGATATCGCGGAGTGTGACAGCACGTGGCAAGCGTCAAAATGCCCAGAAAAAATACTGCACAGTATTTTTCACTTCACACATTTACAAATTGAAAGTAACAATTAGTTTTCAACATGTACAATTTGATTAATTAACCCATGAAATAAACAAAAAATCGCTTAAGTATTTTAATTATTACGGTATAGGTAATTCTTTACTAATTGTCAATTTTTTGAAATCTAGCTGCGACTTGCTGACTGTTAATTCTACTGTGAAGCGTGACTTGAAAATACTTGCGACAAATCACTTTTATTTGCATCGAAACAACAAGAGGATCTCGTGTGGCATTGTCGAAGTTCTTTGATTTTCTTTTTATTTAATTTTTCAACAACAATTTCGTACTATTTTGATGGCTTTTCCCACATCGAGTGCACAGCAAGCAGAAACGAATCGTAAAATACTCGAGGAAATACAAACCAAGAAGCAAATGCTTATAGGCCTGGGCAACCCCACAAATCAGGTAAATAAGAAGAGTTTACTTGTTTTCGCTGCCAACCCAACTAATGCCGCTATTCCTAATGCTTTGTAAAGCAGATGCCCGCACCGCAGTTGCTTGGCCAGCCGACAGTGACCGCAGAGTTCGCACAGAACGTGAGCGTAGGGCAAAACGCCGGAGGCGCTCTCGCCGCACCAAGATCCGCATTTAATCCGACAAGTTCGACCACGTTGGGCTTCTTTATACCGCAGGATTCCTATTTTGGCAATAGCTTCATACCCGTGCTGCCGCGACTCGAGCCGCTGCCGACTACGCCTACCCCTAGCGCGAAGTAATCAAATTCCCCTGTCAGCACAGTTCCCTCAAAATGGCGCGACTAAAGATCAAGAAACTGGAGGAGTATCTTCAGTCTGTCGACGGCTTTGAACAGCCCAAAATACTGCTAGAACAGTATCCAACGCCACCGCATATAGCCGCCTGCATGACACATCACATTCAAGCGCAGCACGACGACATCGAAGGCAAGTTGGTGGCCGATCTGGGCTGTGGATGTGGCATGCTAAGTATTGGCGCCACAATGCTTGGCGCACTGCTGACGGTGGGCTTTGAATTGGACGAAGCTGCCGCTGACACTTTCCGTCAAAATGTGCTGGAAATGGAGCTGCCCAATGTGGACTGTGTGCGTGCAAATGTGCTGCAGTTGACGGGCAGCAAGTGGGATAAAGCCTTCGATACGGTCATAATGAATCCGCCCTTTGGTACAAAACACAATGCCGGCATGGACATGCGCTTTCTGGAGGTTGCTATGCAATTGGCTAACGGCGCAGTCTACTCGCTGCACAAAACGTCCACACGGTAAGCGGGATGATTATCAGATGATTATGGATCTTTATGAGAGATTAACATACTTCCTTTTAGCGCCTACATTCAGAAGAAATCAACCGAGTGGGGTGCACGCGGCGAGGTGGTCGCCGAGCTGCGCTATAACATCGATGCCAGCTACAAATTTCACAAGCAGAAATCAAAGGATATCGAGGTGGATTTCTGGCGTTTTGACGTGAGCGAACTGTGACGCCGTTGGGGATGGGAGGATTAGCTAAGCGAATTAAACTAAATGCATTTTCTAGATACTTTTAATAATACAAAACTAAGACATAACAAAACGTTGTAACTCTGGATTAACCTCAATTCAAATCCCTTCAAAATAGCTGCTTTACTCCACATTGAAGACGACGCCCTGGGCAGCGGCAAGTTCGCCCGAATGATTCAGCGTGATGGTGGCACGCTTGCAGTACTGCTTCCAGGCATCTGAGCCCGATTCGCGACCACCGCCAGTGGCCTTCTCACCGCCAAATGCGCCACCAATCTCAGCACCATTTGTGGTGGTGTTGATGTTTACGATGCCACAGTCGGAGCCCTGAGCACCGATCCACTTGAACGCGTTATTGATATTCTCAGTGAAGATGGACGACGAAAGTCCCTGCTCCACCTCATTGTTCCAGGCAATGGCCTCGTCCACGCTGCGCGCCTTGAGCACATAGACAATTGGCGCAAAGGTTTCGCGATGCACAACGCTCGCATCGTGGGATAATCCCGTGATCACTGTCGGTTCCACATAGTATCCGGGACGCTGCACAACACGTCCACCAAACGCAACAGTGCCGCCCAGCAGTTTGGCCTCCTCAATAGTCTCCTTGAAGCTGTTCACATTTTGCTGTGAGTGCACTGGACCCACCAGCGTCTCGGCCTCCAGTTGATGTCCAATGCGCGGCAAGAGTTGTGCGTACTTTTTCGTCAGAGCTTCGGCGAAGCGGTCGTGCAGCTTTTCGTGCACAATGATGCGCCTGGTGGTGGTGCAACGCTGTCCGGTGGTGCCGATGCAGCCGAAGAGTGCCGCCTCCAGCGCCATATTCAAATTGGCCGACTCGTCAATGATCAGCGCATTGTTGCCGCCGAGTTCGAGAATAATTTTGCCAAAGCGACGTTGCACCTCGACGCCGACATCGCGTCCTGTCTTGGTGCTGCCCGTGAAGCTGACCAGATTGACGCGCTGGTCGGCGACCAGAGCAGCGCCCACATCGGTGCCACCCTGGCAAAGACCAACCACAGGTGGCAGATTGTTGCGCTCCAGCACGTTGGCCACAATGCGAGTGGTGGCCACCGAAACGAGGGGTGTGCTCGGCGCACCCTTCCACAGAACGCTGTTGCCTGTGGTCAGCGCGATGGCAGCGTTCCAGCCGAACACTGCGTTGGGAAAGTTGTAGGCGGAGATGACACCAACCAGGCCAAGTGGACGCCAGGCTTCCAGAATGCTGTGCTGTGCACGCTCCGAGTTGATCAGTTGGCCAGCATAGATGCGTGACAGGCCCGTGGCATAGTCGCATATATCGATGAACTCCTGCACCTCGCCCTGACCCTCACTGTAGATCTTGCCCACCTCTAGGGAGACCAGCTTGCCCAGTGGTTCCTTGTACTTGCGCAGCTCGTCGCCAATTTGACGCACGATTTCACCACGTCTGGGAGCAGGCACCTGACGCCATTGCTTGTACGCCTCCACGGTCAGGCCGATGGTCTGATGCAGCTCCTTCACTGTGCCCTGACGCACTGTAGCTATGGCCTGCCCGGTGCCGGGGTCGTAGCTCGTGACGCTTTCGCCACTTCCCAGCCACTGGCCCGAGTAGACACCGGCATTGTCGCGTTCCAGACCCAGATCCTTAAGGAAACCATACTCGGGTTGGTCAACCAAATACGAAACGCTGCGCAGCTGCTGTAACTGGCCACGCCTCAAGGGCAGTCGTCCCGTCAACTGTCTCAAATGTGCGATCATGCTGTGCCTGCAGAGCGAGAGAGAGCGTAATGAGATTTATGGATTACTGATACGCCTGATAAGCAGCGTGTCGTATCAAGCTGCGATAAGCGGCGTTTTATGGGCGTCGGCGTGGTGTGTGTTGTGGAAAGATTTCAGTAACCCTCGCCCACCCCCAGCAAATTGCTGCTGATTAGTGCATCCCAAGCTGGAGACAGTTCGGGCCACTCACTTTTGTTCTCCACTTAGGTTCGCTCTGCTTGCTGCGCGCTGAACTGCTCCCTGCGCCGTGCGGTAATCAACTAATGCGACTCGAGTGCGCTGCCAGCCGACGCAGCAGTCGCTCACTCTGCTTATCTCTTAAAAACAACTATTTATACCCTGTAGATGTGTTTGCAGGGGGAGCGAGCAGCACATCGCGCGTCTCTCTCTCCCTCTCTCTCTTGTTGTTTTATGATCGTTAGATTAATCTCTGGTAACGAACCATAGCGATAGCTAACGAAAGTGCAAGGCAAGCAAAATTATGTGAACTTTATTATCTTTGTACACGTATTTAAAACCGAGTTCGAATCTCGATACCTGGAAATAGATATGCATATCGATAACTTTCTTTGCTTTTCTCGACTAGGGCTGAAACAAAATTCAAATTTTATATTAAGCCCTTGTTTAACTGTCCTGCAATCTCGATAACTTGATCTAGGTACATGTATCGATAACTAGCTTTATTTATCTCGATTAGGGCTGCAAAAATTTTAAAACTGTTCACAAAATGAAAAATAATTACGCAAACTACTAGAATAGTTTAGGTTGGCAGTTTAAATGGATTATCTGCTTTTAATTAGCCGATGGAAACAATCTTTGAGTTCCGCTGGTTGCCCTGGACAACGCTGCAAGCTTGTTTGCTCGATAGCGAATTTTCAGCTAATCAGTTTGAGGCCAAGTTACGCCGTAGTTGCAGGAGCAAAGGATTTGGAAACAAAGGCTAGAGAATGGAGGTGCTGGAGGAGGGAAACTTAATGGACCGCGTGCCCATTTTACTGCAGCGCGACTTGGAGTTCTATCAGGTAACGTTTTTGGCAAAGAAGGGCAGACAAAATGGCCGCAATGCGAGCGAAAAACTCGTTAACACATTGTTTTCCCATTCGCCTTTCCCTCGCCGTCGCGCTTTTCACTTTCCAATTTCGATGGCCAACAGACGCATCAGCGCGTGCTGCAGGAGCCCATCTGTCCAGGAGTTGTGGGTGGCAAACTGGACTTTCCGCGCTACGCATCGTTTGCCTCGATTAAATTGATACACTGGTAGGCCAAGTCCCCTCTGCGGGGCACCCCTGTTGACCCACTTGAATTGTATTCGCATTCGCCTCTTGCAGGTGGGAGGATGAATACTTTGCTTCGTATCGCAAGCATTCCGGGCTGCTGCACACTGAGAAGGAGCTCAACGAAGGCGATTTCGTAAGTGACGATCTTATGGAATTTAGTAATCTTCAATTTCGCAAATCCCTACAGAGCAATGTGACGGTGAAAACTTCTGATCCGGATAAGTTTGTCAGCCTGGTGACCAAATCAGCTGATCTGCTGCTGGAGCACATACATCGTCTGTCACAGGAGTCGCTCGATCATGCCGATCTCTCCGTGCTTACTGCTACCATTGGAGCTGCTGCGCTGGTCAAGAATTCGCTGAGTGTCTATATGCAGGCGGCCACGACAACAATTTGTCCGCCCAAGGGTGATGAGAAGGGAGGCGCATTGAAGCTGAGCTTCAAGCAATATTCCCAGATGTCGGAGGCACTGGCCGAGCGTCTGCTGGATCTACACTGTCGCTTGCTGCTGCTGTACATCATCCAGGATGCCGATTGTCTGCATTGGGAGGATACACAGCCATTCTTTGAGTCCGAACGTGGCTCGTATACGATACAAATGTGGTGGCATTATATGATCGGCACCAAGACGGATTTGTGGAACTCGGTGCCACCCAAAATGGCGCAAAAGATCTTTGCTGGCATGCTGAACGAGACGCTGAGTGTGCTCACTGTGCGCTACACACAGATTGTGACCAGTGTGGCCCGATCGCAGCTCCATCTGGTCGATATATGCAACATGCTGCTCTGCATTGCCGAATTGCTGCCCCATGTCTGCGAGAGTGGCGAGGCTTATGTGGGCCTACAGCTGGGCAATCAGAGCGTCATTGTGCGGGATATACATGCCAAGTGCCGTGAGCTATTCTATTGCCTGCTGCTGCGTGGTGCTCCGCTAGGCGTGCTCTCCAAGGCAAGTTGGCGAAGGGAAGCGAAAGAGTTTCCTAGGTTCTAACATTTCTGCTTTAGGTGTTTCGCAAGGGTCAGGACAACATGGAGATGTTTAGCTCACGCCATGGTCTGCCCAGCGCATGGATCATTTTTGCACTGCCCCGCTACTTTCCCAAGGAGCAGTCGTGCCAGTGGGTCACCGAATTCGCTGACCTAACCACCAACACAGCCATCTCGCTGGATCTGCGCGTTCTGCTGGCCTTTCCCGAGGCACACTGGTCGTATTTGTTGAAGATTTTGCTTATGCGCGATGCTTACCTCACGGGCATCATAATGCGTCATCTGATGCAGCATCTGCCCTCTTCGGAGAACTTCAAGAACGTGGCCAAACATTCTTTCACCAGCGCCGAGGGAGCGCCACTGAAATGTGAAGCTTTTCTCTGCCGCGGCGAGTGCTTCAATGTCACCGAGTCCATAGCCGGAGACATAGGTAAAGGCTGTACCAAATTTGTCGTTACAATGTGCCACTAAATCTTCTACTTTGTGCAGATCCCGTTGGACAGTCCAACTATCAGATTGTGCTCTCCCTGACGTACCTCATTGTCGCAGTGGGCAAAGCGGTGGACATAAAGTCGTGTCTGATTAAGACGCTGGAGGAGCACGCGGTGAGTGGCTGGAGTGATTGCCTGGACAAGCGTCAGGTGTGGAATCAGAAGCGCACACCGTGGCTGGAGGCCATCATGCATTTTGTGTATCCTGTACTCGATTGCGTCGTGGAGATGCTCATCAATGCCGTGGAGAATGGAGCCAGCATGTATCAGGCCATGTCGCTGGCACTGACTTGCGTCTCCGAGATCTGGGACTGCATGCCCGAGGGATTGTATAAGATAACTGCGCTGCTGCAGGACATTATACCCGTTTCCACGCGTCCATTGGGCGACTCCGTGCTGCTGCAGGTGGTGTTCGCAGCGCTCTACACGGAGTTGATTAAGACGGCTGAAATGCAGGAGCAGGGTAGGTTGTAACTGTGTGTCGACTGGTCTTAGGAATACATATCTCCTCTCCATTCTCCTCTTGCAGCTAAAAACCCAGATAAGGCCGCCGTTTGCTACTCCCTGTCGGAGGCAATTTGCTCCATCGACGAGGATGACAAGCACACGGATCAGATTGAGTTGTTTCTCAAGCAGGCCAAGGAGAGCATTAATCTGGATACGGATTTCGGAAGCATTTGTGGTCGCGGTGCTGGCGGCATGAGCGCTGTGAGCACCGTGAAAATGGATGATCTTGCGCTAACGAACGCCGAGTCGGAGCGCTTGAGCCACAGCCCGCCCGCTAACTACGCCATGGAGCTGGACGTTGGCATTGCCGATTATATAGCCGAGGTGCTGGCCAGCGATGTGCTGACCACAAACATTGGCAAGCAGGCGCTGAAGGTGCTCTACAACTATTTGAAATTCAACAAGGATTGGCTGCTGGAGCAACTGGGCACGGCCGACAACGAGCCGAGTCCGTTTCAGGGTGTGCTGGGACAGAACATCAAGGAGGCCAAATCATCGGTGCTCAAGTCCATGTTCTTCATTGGCAACACGCCGTTCGATCAGCTGCTTACGGGCTCACTGAAAATCGACTATGTTAGTTGGCTGCAGATGCCGCTCTCACTGAATCCCGAACGCACCTGGCTGCATTTGATGCGTCGCTGTGATTTTCAGGAGGATGCCAAGCTGGCACTGCCGGAGGTCGCCATGGTCGCTGGCATTAGCAAGATAATGAAGCGGCGCAAGGAGTGCACCAAATGAGGCGTGCATCGTTAACGTTGCGCGTTGCGCATACGCCGCGTGGCTCGCGCAAGGATGTCATTAATGGCGCATAATGCAAGCAGAGGGAAAATTAGTTTCTTAGACCCGTGCCGCGAACGAGAGATGAGATGAGATGCACGCGTAGATGTAGACAAACCTGAAACAGGCTAAAAAAATATTTACTCCTCTGTTGCTGCTGCTGTGTTTAATGTAAAGCAGGCGGGAGGCAGCTCCTGGAGCTGCTGCCGAAAATGTTTTTATCCACAGTTGCGCGTAGTTTGGAGTGCGGAGGGGGGACGCAATTGTCAAGTGCTGCCCCTCGCAGCGGCCACGCAGTGCGCCAGTTATGAAAATTACTGAAACGACGCCAACAAACACGCTAAGTGATGAAGCGGGAAGCGGCTCGGGCAGGAAGCAAAGCCAAGCTGAAGCCGAGGCATGGGAGACACACGCAGCAACAGCAACAACAACACGCAGAACAACGTGACAAATAAAGCGAACTGGCTGCAATTAAGAGTCGGCTGGGCAGACACGAGTAGTGCGCTACACTTGAGTGGGAAATTTAATTAAGCTGAGAGTTTTGAACAAGTAGAAAGAAGGGGGCATAAAGGCACTGGAGTATAGATTAAATAGGCTGAATAAATGCAAATATTTTTAAGAGTTTATCTTTTAAGTTTCAAAGGGATTGTTTAAAATGGAAACGTATATAAGCTGAAGCTCACTGTAGAATAATTACTACTAAAATAAATCAAATTTATAAAATAAATAATCTATTATTCAATATAATATTCAGTAAATGATATTATTATACCATAACTATTTAAAGTATAAAATATATAATCTATTCTAAAATATGAAATTTCACAAGTATGTAATTGAAAAAATATAAGCACAAAAATTAAGTCAAATCAAGCTTGTAATACTTACACTAGGTTTTATAGTTTCCTGTTATTAAAAAAAAAAAAACAATGTACGTTTTTAGAAATAAACATAAGATACATTCATATAATAATAATATTCTTTATATCACTATTTTACACTACAACCATATACTTTTAATATGCTCTCAACTAAAATTAAATATCAAAATAAATAATTTTAAAATATTACTAAAGATTAATAATATTTAATATTCATCATACGACGATGTGCTACAGAAAGGCACTTTACAGGGTGCTCCGCTGTTGCGCAGGCAGCACGCTCGCTGGCTACAAAGTCTGGCAGCCTGAGAGGCGACTAAGGACGATTGCTCCATTCATTCAGTTGGCGCTGCTGGCAGCGTGCGGACGTTGTTTAGGGCACTCAGACTCCGAATGTGACTCTGGCTGGGGCACGGCATTTTGGCTTCAGAGTCAAGTGGCAAGTGGCAGGCGGTAGGCGGCAGCCGGCAGGCGGCAGGCGACGGCGGCACCTGAACAAAAAACTTAGCGGACAAGTCAAAAGTGTGCAGTGCTCGACGCGATGTGGCAACTGAATTGCTGCACGTTAACGGTAATTTGCAGCCATTAGTTGACACACAAACACACACCGAGACAATGTGATTAAATGCCGCTGTGTGGAAAGGAAAGGTGAACGAATAATCAGTAAAAGGAAAACGCGTTGAGTGTCGCTCGGCATTACGCATACGCAGCGTATGCCGAAATTTAAACGTGTAACGCGCTGCTTATTGTTTTCACTGTTGCTATTGTGTTGTTGTTGCCTCATTCTCGCCTCGCCTGTCTGGGCAGCCTTGGCAATCGTCGCTCAGTCGCTTGCCAAGAAACTGGATACGTTTTTCTAGCCAAAATAAAAAAAACCAAAAAATTCACTCGATTTATATTCAATGCATAGCGCAAAGTGTCTTCGTCAGTGGCGGGCAGAACTAAGCTGAGCCGTCTTGAGCCGCGACTAAGCGCAGTTCGGTGTAATATTAGCCGATACGAATACGTATTAATACGTGGCCAGAAATCGTAGAAAACACATTGCTGCCACTCACCATGAGCCAAGCACATCAGCAACACGAACAACTGCAGCGACAACGGCAGCGGCAACGACGACGACAACGTTGTCGCCAGTCGGCCGAGCCTTGCGAGTGTTTACGTCCTGTGATAAGGGTTTTTGGTCTGCTGACTTCATTCGGTAAGCATACGCAGCTCACACACAAACTCAAACACACTCACGCACACACACCTGCAAAAACGCACAAATAGAAAACAATTCATGCGGAAGACTATGGCGTGCATGTAACGCAGTTGACGCATAACATATGATACAACTGATAAGGGAGGAATAGTGCAGGGGCACGGGGAGAGGGCTGGGGTAATCATGTAATGTGGCCGTCATCGTCTAAGCCGTGAGTTGGCGATTTCATGCATGGCAAATTGCAGAACTGCACTTGCAAATTTCTAAAGCATAGTTTTTAGGGCACGCATTGTTAAGGGAAACAACTGAATGAAAGATTGAATTTAAAGCTATATTTGACTAGGGGAGCAATTAATTTGTGTACAATAAACAATAATTATTAGCAGGGCTTTTCATCATCATTAAAGTCTTCTATATACAGAATAAAATGATTATAATATAATTATTCTTTTAAACTCAATTTCTATAGGTATAAAAATGTGGGGCAAGCTGTTTAAAGTGAATGACTGAATACAATATTCATTTCCTAGCTGTTTTTAAGTACAAGAAAAATTATTGTATGTAAACAGAATGTACAATAATAATTTGCAAGAAACTTTATCATTATTCAATGACTTTATCATTATTTAATATTTAATTAATTCAATAAAGCGCAGACATGCTAAAACTATGAATATTTTTTGACTACATCTTTGTGTCATGCATGTACATTTTTAATTCAAACAAAATAATAAAATGAATAAATAAATATTTATTATACATAATTTTAGCCTACTTTTACATTGCTTAAAGAATTCAAATTAATTTAAATAAATCACCTACATATGCAAATATTTATTTTTTAAATTTTGTAATACTGCAAATATTTATTTTGTCATGAAAGTAAATTCATGCATATAAATAAGATAATAAATTTATATATAAATTAATAAATATTTTACTACATAATTTGGGCTAAATATACATTGATTATAGTAATTAAATTAATTTAAGATAATTTTTAATTTTAATTAATATTTTTTTGTATCAACTAAATTTTTGTCTCTTCAAACATGCCTTTTTCTTCTCCCTGCTCATCTATTCCCCATTCGCATGATATTCACAAAACCATTGAAATATTTTCGCACATGCAACAGTTATTAAATGTATATTTCTCGTGCCATCAGTCTCGAGGGGGATCATCAGCCTTCCCGGCCTGCGTCCGGCTTAATGCGCTTGTAATGGCAGCTCTCAATGGAGCAACAAGAGCCTGGACAGCACAGCCCACTGCACTTCCTCACCCTCCATCCCGCCGGGCACAGATGATAAACGAGCAACGTTTAAGGAGGCAGTTTGCTGCAAAAACTTGGGTCAAGTTCAAACTAATTTCGCAACAATATAGTGCTACTCATTGTTGTTGTCTGAATCTGCATTATATATGCAGGATGCAAGGAACTCACAGTTCATAAACCTCTCGAAATCTGTTGGGGCACGACAAGAAATACACGCGATACTCTCAGGGCCATTAACGAGGCATTGGCCCCGTTTGCAGCTGCACCACGCTTGCCAAGTGCAACCCTTTGTACCCCATTCGCTGGTTCTTCTCTCTTTTGTTGTTTGTGTTGTTGTTAGTGTCTCTCTGGCGCCAGTCGTTCTACCGAAAGAATACCATGTTCCCCCGTAGCCCCCCGGCAGCACTGCTAACTTCTAAAACATGGCGACAGCAGCATCAGCAGCGTGAAAAAAATATCTATCAGCCGGGAATTCCCCGTTAGCTAACGAAGCTCCAACTGCACCCCTCCTCCTCACCCTAATTGTCTGGAGAGGAACACATAATTTTCGCATGGTTTTCATTTGCTTTTCCCAGCTACGCGCACGTTTCATCGACTCTTCCCTCAAAGCGTTTAATGTAATTGGTTCGGCTGCGGCTGCGGCTGCGACTTGGTTTGCGTTCGCTCTTGGCTTTTGTTGCCAATTGCCGATTGTGGCCAGTTCTCATCGTGGCTTTTATCGGCTATTTAATCGGATTTGTTTTGCGCCGCATACAATAACAACTTAATTAGATTGAATTTTGAGTGGATTTGCTAGTTTCTTCTTTGGCTCTCGGCTCTCCAGTCATATTTTACACATCGAAACGAAGTTGGGTATGTGTGGATACGAGAGCGGTTTGGAAAGTTGAGGACATGAGGGAATTGAATGGGATTGAATTATGTTTTTTTAGGTTTGAAGATTCGATAGATATGCTTGAAATTATGTCATAATTATTATAATCATTAACTAGAAAACTTTATAAAATATTTGTATTTTTAACTATTTATGCAATCTATTGTTTAAATATTCCCTTATAAGGAAGCTTCAGATAAATTTGTATAGAAATCAATTTTATCGTAATTATTACTTGATATTAATTAAATATTGAAAAAGGTTTAACAGTTATAATTATGGCATTATACATAATTAAAAAACTGTACACAATATTTCAATAAATATATATATTTTTTCCTTTAAATATTTCGTTATGAGTAACCTTCAGATAGATTTGTCTATATAAATAATTAATTTCATAATTATTACTTAATATTAATTTAATACTGACAAAAGTTTTATAGTTTGACATAATTGTGCATTATACATACATCAAATATTTTTTAAAATATTTAAATTGTCTATTTCTATATTTTAAAGTATTTATAAAGACTTTTTATTAAATATTTCCCAGAATAGACCAACGAAAACATATTTTATTTTAAGTTGGTGTTCTTCAGTTTTTTTCTACTCTTTGAGCTTTTATTTCTACATCATAAACTCCTCAAGCTGCCCTCGCCAAATCAGCCTTGTCTCATCAATGTGACTCGTATTACATATTTGCGTTTGAGCATATTTTATGGCAGCTCGTTTGTTTTAGGCCGAGTCCAATGAAATTATAGCAGGGTGTGGGTAGGCGGAGTATGGGCGAGATAAATTTGGGGTATATCATATGGTTTTATGCGCCTCATTCAAGGCCAAGCTGCTGCTTCGCCATAACAAGTTCAACTCCTTCTGCCAATTCGCGGTCGTTTCTCATTTCAGTTATCTGCGGCGTGGGCGTGGATGTCTACATGCATGGATATCAGGCCGGACTCTATATACTGTAAGCTATCTCTGTCTCTCTCTCATGGATCATACATTTTTAATGCTTGGTCAGTTTTTCAGCTCTGCTGGTGCTCTTCATTGAGATAAAGTGGCTGATAAACATATTTCTGCAGCTCCAATGCGGCGAGTAAGTTGTGAAGGAGAAGGAGGAGACGTCGGAGAAGCACATAAATAAAACACGCTCCCATATGTATTTATTTATGTTTGTTTTTCTTTTCTCAACCCCCGCCCCCTTTTTGGTGTATTCTTTTTTTAATTTACAGCGATAATTACCACAGCAGCGGCTGCCTGAATTGTTGGCGCTTCTCCGACTGGCTGGGCAATTGGCGACCGGCGCTCTTATATGTCCCCATGGGCGTGACGCTGATGCTGTACCCCCACAATCTGTGGCTCAGCTATGTGGCCGGCATGTTGCTGCTGCTGCTGGCTCTGCTCCGTCTCGGCACGCTGCTCCCGCTGGGCGGGCACGCCAGTCCGCGCAAGGATGAGGGCCTGCTGCCCCAATGCGATTTTGAAAAGTGACACACACCACGTGCAGTTAATTTGAGAACGACCCACACCCACCAACATTCAAATACTTTTCTGATTGCTTGCAGAGTCTCCAGTTTTGTGGACAGCGTCGAGGACGATTTCGCCGAAGTCAGCGTCGCGCAGCCGGACGACGACGAGGCGCCCATAGACGACGATGTTTGCTAATGCTTAAGTACGTTCGGGAGAGTTGCAAATTATTGCAAGGATTTTCAGTGTATTCTGTTTGCCAACGCGCGAGAAATTGAAGAGGCCTCTTCCGATTCTTTAAACTGGTACAAATTGTAAAGTAAATGCAGTCCGATTATACGATGAAAATTTGCTTTAGGTATTATTTGAATTCTGTTACGCTTCGCTAGTGCGTTGTGTAGATTTCTAAACAACCCAACTACTATCTAAAGCTAATTAAGTTGAATATTTTATAAACACTTTAAAATGTATACATATATTTTAATATTTACTTGAAGTTAAAAAAGGTTTTTATAATAAAATTAATTGTTCAATCTAATTCGTCAGCGTGAGCAATTTAAACTGTCTTAATATTTAAATTACTCTTTATACAAAAGTTTTAAAACAATTTCCGTACATATTGTTTTTAAAATATTATCCGTCTTATTTGATTGTCATGCCATACTCAAAGCTGAACTCTACGTAACTAAGTCGTTGTTTGGTTATAGCAATCAGCATTTGCATGGCGGCATAACAGCTGCATTCTTCTTAATTTCTCAGGAGTGGCAACGCTGCAAAGAACAAACTGACAACAACCAAAACAGGTTAACATAAAAGTTTCAGCACCTGCCAAAAGCTCCGTACTTAGCAAAGACTTGAATTAAATGCTTTTGCTGGCGATGAAGATGAAAATATTTCATCTTAGTCCCGAACCTTGGCGATAAACAGCCGATTTTTGGAATACCGGAAATATAAAAAAGCTAATTGAATTGCTAGTTATTATCAAGATATCTGGGAATTATTTAATAAAAAATAACACTTTGATGCCTTTCTCTTATACTGCTCGTTTTTGTCCACCTAAATGTTCCACTTGCGTAACCGATTGCGCCCAGCACATCTTTGCAGATATTGCAGCAACTACAAGGAAAATGTGCCTGAAAATTATTTAAGTATTCTAGTTCATTCTGCCCACTTACTGGGTGTAGTTACACTCAGCGCCGTTACAAATCCCACGGCTGGTGTTCCTGTTGGGATAGGGATGTGTCCTATAGCGGCTGTTCTTTCAAAGCTAAGCATGATGATCAACTTGCTGGTGTGTCTCCCGATGAAACCATTGGGTCATGAGATGTATTTATAAATTGTACAGCATGACGTCTAGATTGATAAGCAGTTTGTGGCCGCGTGCGGTGTTCCTCAGGGTGGGAATCATGTAGTTATGGAACTCAAGAAATATAAGCAAGCTTTTATTGCTCGAACTTATAACTGTAACTATACACAAAAGCAAACAGTTATTTTAACTTGTGTACAAATATATAAACAAAATCGTTTACATTTGTAAGTTGTCCACGCAATACGCATCGAGGCAACGTAAAACTTTAGTGAATTTCATTGTGATTGTACAATAAAACAGTTAATAAGTTTATTGATTGCAAACATGTATTTTTACACACGGCTGGCATGTTTTACGTTGTGCAGTAGCGGACGAACAGCTGAATCACAACAAAAAACAATTGTTGAGGCTGCCACCTAGTCGCAGCGCTGCCAGCTTACTAAACAAAAACGGAGAGTCTAGGCTGCCGTATCAATGCAAATTGAAATTCACAATAATAATACGTTAATTTTGAATTATTTTATATTGCTACTGCGAATTTGTTAATTTATTTTTTATTTGGATGGGGAAATATTGAAGTTTTTATGGCTTCACTTAAGAGTAAAAGTTTTACTGCTTTAGTAAGTCATAAATAGAAGCAGTAAAAGTCTGCAAGCGCACTTGTTTTACGGCAATGCACGACAGACATATTACCCAAGTTTTCTCTATACGATATTCCCGTTTAATTAAGAAAATGTTCCGTCAACTTAAGCCGTGTGCACCAATGGGACTGGGACATATTGTTTAATAGTGTTGTCATGTCTTGAGTCTGTGGTTGCGCATACATTAGGCGAACCCGGGATGGAACCACGCCCACCCAGCCGGCGGTGTGGTCCACAAGACCGCGTCTAATTTTATAATACATGTTAAACAGATGAAAGGTTAATTGAATGGAACCACAAGCTTCGACAGGCCACGCAGCGCTTAGCTTTTAAGGGTTGTTGTTATTTGCCGCAGCCCAAAGCCACGCACAGCAACAAAAGTAGCAAGAACAACAACAACATGGAGGGCGAGTACCCCGGGGCAGCTGGGGGATTTCGGTTAAAGTTAAAAGTTTGTGCTTAAATATAAATCACCAATGGCTTGCCGGCTGACTGAAGGCGAACCCCACATGGCAGTGTAAGAGCTAGAGAGAGAGAGAGAGAGGTAGGTCGATCCTAAGATACGGTTTACGCATACCGCGAATTTGTGTAATTAGCAATTAAGCTTAAGTCCGCTGCGTTGGACCCGCCATTGCCTTGACCCCTTTTGTCCCAGTCAATCCCACCTCCGCCTCTGTTCGCCCACTCTCAATCGGGCCTGGCTGAAAACTTGAAAGCTTTCGCATTTACTTTGTCGAGCAATCCGAAATCAGGCACGGCACCAGATGACAAAGATTAGCTACGTGCAATTTTTCTTAGTGCTCGCGGGCTGGCCATAAAGGTAGGGTATTTTGCGGACTGGAACCCAACTAACTTATCTTAAGATTGTGTCGCAGTCGGACGAAGATCAAATGGTTTGCGCAATGTTGTGATTACAATTTGATGTTGGTTAATTAAAATTAATAAATGAAGATGTGCGTGTAGTACAAGCTAGTTGGCACGAGTTCGTGGAATATAGTGGGGCATACTTACTATAATAAATAAAGAGAAGGAGAAGAAGATATAGGAGTTATGTGCGATGCAATTTCCTTACAACTATCATGTTTCGTCTTTTGTTTCATTTATGCCAATGTGTCACTAGGGTGCCTAATCGTAGGGTATTTGAACTTTGTCATCTCACTCTGGCTCTCTCTCTCTCTCTCTCTCTATCTAACTGCCTGCTTATCTGCCGTGCTATCGCCAGCCACACTAATTTGCATTTCTAACCATTTCGTTCTAACCAATTCGCGTCGTTTCTCATTTGAAACAATGAACCCAACAGCAACAAGAACAACGCGAACAGCGCGAGTCATTGTGCTCGGTCCGGACAATAAAAGCCAAGAGACCCAGACGAAGAGTGTGTGAGAAAGGGAAGAGAATGAGATAGAGCGAGAGATTGAGTGGGCAGGAGAGTTGGACGGCTGAAGAGTGTAAGAAAGAAACTTGGCAACTGTAAAGCAGAAAAGAACTTGGCGTAAAGCAGCTTAAGCAATCAGGACCGCCTAATGGATATTGACACTTTAATGCCCGTGCCCACCGACGCCGGCTCGACTGCTCCTCCAGAGCACGCCGAGCAACCCGTGCAGATGTCGTCCTGAGATTTGCCTTCTTTCTTCTCGTTCCATTTCGTTTCGTTTCTCACTCACTCACGGCTTCTCTTCCTTTTTTTTGTTTTATGCGGCATTTTATTCTTTAAACAAAAATTGCAGTGCCGAAATTAATTATAGAGCCGCTTGGCCATATTTAATTAAACGTGGACATTTTCAATGCCCCTTTTAGCCTTTATCCCCGCTCGCTGGCGCTGACCAAAAGGCGTAATTAATTAGTGGAGACGTGCCAAATAATTGCGGCAAAAGTAACTTTTCTTTCTGCTTGGATTTCTTTATTTTTCGGTCAAGGAATGTTTCAATTACGTGTATTACACGGCAGACGGCAGTATGGGTAAAAACGGTGGCACAACTAGGGGTAGATCTAGGCGAGAGCGAGAGAGTTGCTGTCAAAGTTTTTAGCATCTCGCTCAGGTGGAAATTAATTAAATTAGCAGGCGTCACTTGAGCGTACAATTTAGCAAGTGTCGCGCAAAGACTTGAATTATTTTGCCAAATGGATGACATCCTCCGCCCTGCCCACGCCCGTCCGTCTACCCGGCTCGGCTCACAATTTTGCATAGTCCTATTGCCTCACCGACTTCCGCAGCAAAACCAAAAACGTCATTTCCGACAAATTAGTCCAGTCAACTGGGCCGGCTAGGAATATTGTTGCACTACCCATTTGTATCTGTATTTCGTATTTTAACAGGCCCGGCTGCGACTAACAGGCGAGCGACCCACCCGGCCACGTTTTGAGCATATTTCCTGTTTTAGACGAAAAAGTTGGCCGAATTGAATTTATGCCACAGTGCAGATCGACCACCTGCAAAAGTTTCAAAGTCGATAGAGATTCGAATAAAGTACGTTAAAGGCAACTTAAAGCAATTAAGTCGATATTCAAGTGGATATGCAGTATCTAGAGCAGGCTCTATTTGTTGATTATGCTACGATAATGTGCGATAATTGCTTTAATTGTTTACTCTATTGTTTTTACATGATAATTGCGCGCACTTTGATCGTATCGCTGAAACGAGTGCCCATTTCATGTTTATTATTTCCTGAAAACCCATTCTTCATTATTAGACCAAGAGAACACGTTGTATTCTTGGAACATGCTGCCGCTGGTGGTGCTACACCCTCGACTCCACTCGCGCGCGGCTCTTTACCCCTTTTCCACAGAGTATTATGCTGAAAATTATTATGCTATTCGTCCCTCGAGTTGTTGCGATGCTATCTGGCTGCGCGATCGAAAGCTTTCCCCACCTGCAAATGCAATTGACACATGTACGGGCACATGTAGTTCGACGGATGCAATGCGTAAACTTCCTATTAATTGCTTGACATTTCTTGTGGCGTTATTAATTGCCAACGCGCTTTAATTGCATCTGTAATGCGTCATAATTAGTGCAAATTACGTGCTCACACCATGGAGAACAAGTTCAAGTGTGAATGCGAGCTTTTTGTCGAGCTAATGTGATTGTGTGTGTGCGGTTATTTATACCCATTAAAAATAATGCAATAACGTTTTAACAAGCCTTGGCAACACATGCTTAAAGTAAAAAAATGCCTTACATTTCTAACAGCATTTGCGCATAATTCGAATTAGTTAAATTCTTTTGAAAACAGAATGCCAGTATTTAAACTGTCAAAAAGGATTGTCAAATACTAAACACTGGCGAATTGTTCAACACTGCAGTCTGTTGCAGCACTTGATTCATAGACGAATGAAACCTATCAAGACATTGTATTGTGAGGTTTCGATACAAACCCAATAGGTTTTAGGTTTTATTCGTCTATGTTTTGCTTAGTGTTCGATAAGCAAATAAGACTTATCGATTATATCAGCGCCTCTCTTTATTATTTACTCTTCATATATTAAATCATTTTTATTGAATTTGTCGGCTGCACGGGAGTTAGTTAAATTCTTTTAAAAACAGAATGCCCGTATTTTGATAGTCATAAAGGATTGCCAATTTTCTAAATACTGGCGTATTGTTGAACACTGCAGTCTGTTGCAGCTCTTGATTCATAGACGATTGAAACCTAGACATTGCATTGTTTCGATACAAACCCAATAGGTTTTAGGTTTTATTAGTGTTCGTGTGTGATTAGTGTTCGATAAGCAAATAAGACTTATCGATTAAATCAGCGCTTGCTTTATTATTTATTCTTCATATATTAAATCAATTTGATTGTATTTGTCGGCTGCACGAGAGGCTAGCATGGGAGCAGGAGGATACAGCGAACATCTGCAGAGAGTGCTGCGAATGAGAGGAGTCACACTCTTGGGCCTTTTGTGTGAGCTGGCTGGAATGTACCAGGAGTGGAGGGATGCATAAAACAGGGCAAGAGAGTCATGGTCACGTCAACCGAAATGCATTTTATACATTCTGATTTTTATTTTATTTTTTTTCTGTTGCTACTGCTGTTGTTGAACCTTTTGGTGGAGCTGGCGCTGGAGCTGCTGCGGCAACACGAAAAATTATTTACATAAATATCCGTGCTGTCAATTGTGTGTTGTGGCATGTAAAGTGACAGAAGCACACAAAATGGCGTCGCTGCCACTGCCGCCGCTGCTGCCAACAACGCTGTGGCACGTACGTGACTGCACATTTTTTTCGCCACCTTTTTCCGAGTGCGCAAAGTGGGCGTGGCTATCAAATGCAAATGTGCGATTGTCTGCGTGTCTTGCGCTGTGTGCGTGTGTTTATGCTGTTGCGGGTGGTCCTGTATATGAACTGGCGGTCAGACGTCAACGTTATGGCTGCCAAAGTTTTCAATTTTCCACTTAATTGCTTTCAATTAAGCAAAGAGTCCTCTTTAGTCGCACACACACTGACACGAAGTAGATGGTCGAGTACGAAGCCCCGTTGCGTTGACCGTTATGTCCGTTCAATTAAATTACACACCAAAGCGGCGCATCCTTAGTCCAGCTGCCGTCGCTGTCGCCGCACGTCAACCCTCAGCGCCAGCCACACTCCACATTGTGTTATCATTGTCAAGAAGATGCAACGCGCAAATCCTTCGTGTGTAGCAACATTTTTGGACAGCACACGCACAGTGGAACGCAGCAGGCAAAACAGAGAGAAAAGGAATGTGGACTACTACAAGTACCCATAAATTGATATGCATACTTATTTACTTGTTTTTAGTTATAAATATTTAATGCATTCAAGCATTATTTATTGCAGTTTGCAAGAGGAAACATTATAAACTACGGTCAACCTACAGCTCTCTTCACTTTTATTATGCACTTTTCTCTGCCGCATTTCCACTGTATTTCACATGCATCGTGTCTCGTGTACGCCTGTTTGTTTGTTGGCTCTGGCTGCGTGTTTTTGACAGTAAGCAGTTTGTGTGCGCCTTGATTGTTGCACTTGCCCGGTCCAAAAGGTCAGGCTTGCCGTGCGTGCAGTGAGGGCAACAAATAAACAAACATTAACCGGGCGCAAAGTGGAAGTGCAGCAGCTCCGGCAGCTGCAGCCCTTTTGAGCTTGTCTCTCTGGCTCGAATTCTCGGCTTCTGTGCTTGGGCTTTTCCATTGCACCATATGCAAAAGCGCGTGTAAAGTGGACTGTGTCTGAAAGCGGCAACAGCAGAAGCAACAACACGAACATCGTCTCTCTGTGGTCAACTAATGCCACAGAATGGCTCTCACCTTGTCCAGGTGGACTTTTCGGCGCCTTTACAAAGGATATTTTAATTACATTTACGCATATTGTGAAATTGAATAAAGCCCAGCTCAAGTCCAGGGCCAACCGAGAGAACGAGAGAGAGAGAGAGAGAGAGATGTACACTGGTCGAGAAAGAGAGACATATGTTTATTGTGTGTTAAGCTGTGGCGCGGGCGTCGCTTGCAAGGAGGAGTACGGAGCGACAAGGTGGTAGTTCACTTAAGCTGCAATGTAAACAAGCGGAAAGCATTACCCAAGACGAAGCTGGGACTGTGGACACTGTCCGGACCGGTCTCAGGTATTATGCGACTCGAACTGCCATTGTGTGTGCATATCATTTGATGCTCCATTATGATTACGCCAGATGAATTGCCCATTATATTATTGCTCTCTTAGCAGCGTATCAAGTGTGTGCCCCCGGTCGAGAATGTGCCACAAAAGGACGAAGCTGGCCAAAAGCCTTAGGGTGCAACAATAGACTATCCTAGCTGGATACTATGTGTGCACTTGCCTATTATGCTACAGGATGTGTGCGAGGACCTTGAGGAAATTAAATTGGATTCCTCGTTGCGATGCGTAAGTGAAATTTCGATTTAAGCTGAATTTAAGAATTTAATAATAATATTTATATCTAAATTTGGTTTTATTTGTATAGATTGGAGATTCTTTATTAATATTATAGTATTTAATAGTTTTATTTTATATTAAGCGCCAAGACTAATTCAAGTTAGTTAACTATAATAATTCGGCAGATTCAGCTGCTCTCGACAGTTTCAGTTAATAGAGAAAATTCCATACGTGTTTTCATCGATGCGTAGGTAGAGCGCATCTTCAGCACTCAGCGCTGACCACTGGGGGTCCCAGATGGCCCACTCCACACCTACATGGCGCACAGCAGTTGGCCAATCCGCATCGAGAAATCGCCAATCGACAGTCGGCACTTGGTAATCCCCAATCCCCGATCCTGCTCGCAGTCTCAGGCGTAGCCGCAAAAGCAAAGCCTAATCGAACACGTTTCATATGACTGCGGCGCTAAAGATTACATTTTAATCTCTGCGCACTTCACCTGCCCTCACTTCATGTGGTTACCCCCGTTCCCTGCTCTCCTTGTGCGCCTCATTGGCGTCTCTTGCTACTAATCAATGCCTCGTACTTGATTTTAACTTGCTTGTAATTGGGCAGCGTTCGAGATTGGCGCTAGAAGTTTGAATCTCGTCGGAGCTGGTGCCGCAGCAGCTTCTGGCTGTCGTCAGGCCATGGAGCTGGCGATAAATGTCCGAAAAAAATTCCAGACGCGTACACAGCGCACTGTCCCCTCTCTCTCCGCTGCCTGGCACACTCTCACTGTGCTGCTCTCTCTCTCTCTCTCTGTAGTCTTATGCGCGGCGCGGTGTGAAATTACCGTTTAATGAAAAAGCTGCAGCTTCGAGACAGCAGCAGCAGATACAAATACGCAGATACAAACACACAGATACATATATACAGAGATACAGGTACAGATACAGCGATACGGATACAGATACAGATAGGTGCCGCGTAGGTAGTCAGATATTTTTGCTGAAATGCTAGAAATTGCCACCGCTGCCAACGCGCTGCACAGCACGTGACAAGGTGAAATAAAATGAGAAGCTATCAGCGGACCGGGTTCAAGGAGGACGAGAGAGGCGGAGGAGAAGAGGCGGACGGTGGCCAGTGAATTGGACAGTGGAAATACCAATGCCTCAGGTTGAGTAGTTGTTGCTGCTGCTGATGTTGCTGTTGCTGTAGTGCGATACACAAGATACAACATCTTATTAGTTTGTACTGCGGGAATGTTTACATTCGGTTGCAGCAGCACCTGGCGCGGATTTGCATAGCATTTAGCAGCTCTAGAGAGCTGCATTCTACTGTTCTCCATGTAATCCGTTTGCCAGTTAACCGACTACCGACACGAACACGGACTGCGGGCTACTGTGTTGCCTGGCAAACTGGTGAGCGCCTTATAAAGCACTTCAAATTATTTTGACATTCAATTTCGTCTTTGATTTGCAGTAAATTACGCTTTTACAGCTGAAGACTGAGGATTGAAGACTTTGATGCTGAAGAGCTCCACTCGGCCAGCGTATGCACCATTGTTGAGCTGCTGCTGCAACTAAAACCTTTGATTGCCGAAGAGAGAGGGTAACTGGAAAACACTTTTCGTTTATATCGCATCAGCTTGTGGCAACACAAAAAGACTCTTAGCAGAGTTGGTAGTGCTTGCAGCACTAATGACAGTTGCGTTTCGGTTTGCCACACTGATTTCAATGGGAAAAATATCATTTCGCGGAATACTTTAAAGTAATTTTTCAGTAGGATCCGTTGGTCTGTTGCAGCTGAAGTGTGATTAGAAAAGAGAATACGACTTAAATGGTATATAGAGGACTTTGTAAAAACTTAAATAGGCCAGCTTAAGATGGGAAGGATTTGTAAAACTGTTACTGCTGCTGTGCAGTTCCGATTTCGATCAAATTTGGACATCTAATAAGGTGTAACATAATTAGAGCAATAGTTTAAGATTAAAATATAGACAAGCTGTGTTCTGAGTAAGAGTATCAGAATCTTGAAGATAGCTTTAAAACTGAGAGGCTAGTCAAATTAACAGATAAGCAACATAATGATAGGTAAATAGTTGGTAAGATATACGTCAGCTAGGCAAACAGATGTAGAAGCATAGAAGAATATACAAGCAAAAGACGAACAGAGGTAATTAAATTAACTGCTAGTTAGAAATGCTCTATGTATAAGCTTTATAACAAGCGAGTTTCCTACATCTAATCGCTCGCATATCTTACTCGCCCCACTATGAAGATTAAAATTGTAATTTATACATGAAATATTCTATTTAAATTGTCTTGCAGAACAACCTTGACTTTTATTGGTACACCTTGTCCAGGAGCGAGTCTACCCCTATTATTGGGCTGAGTAAGTTACTGTTGACACTGCGCTGCAGTCCATTAACATATCCAAACCCAACTGGCCTTATAACTCACTTGCACTTCCTGCTGCTGCTGCTACAGCGGAGGCAAATGAATCCCTCGCTGCAGCGGGATGCAACGGGCGAAACCCTATTAACCTTTTAAATTTCGAATGTTAACTAGAAACGGCGGGGGGTGCCAGTTTTCTACAGAGCGGGTACTCGACTTGGCTTGGCTCTGCTCGGCTTGGCTGGGCTCGGTTGTCGCACTTTGCACAATTTACGTGCACATAAATTACCATTAATTAAATATTTCTGCGCTAATGCCGGCAGAGAAGAGCAGCAGACGAGCAGACGCGCAGTGGCCGTAGTAATCACTGCACCTTTTGGCCGGCTACCGGCCTGGTCGACTGGCCGACAAGTGACACCGAGCGACACCAACAGCGACTTGAACAACGCCAGCGACACTGACACCGACACCGACACCGACACCAATACAACTAAACACGTTCATTAGGCTTAATGTAGCAGCAAAGAGCAACGATGCGAACCAGGCCGGGCCTGGTCTGGCCAAGACGTTTGCATATGACAAACGCGGCTTAAAGCGGTGCTGCGCAGGCGCGTGGCCAAGGAAGACACTGGCGGCTAGTCTCCGTCTCCGGAGTTGCCCGTCGAAAATTTATGGAATTATGAATAATATTTTAAGAGGGCCCTGAGGGCGGCCACCGGGCAACAGCAGCAGCGGCCACGAGAGTCACGCTGGCTCAGTTGGCCAGTTAGTTCTGCCGGCTGATTGCCTCGGACGGTGACGAATCGATTGATGTCTCGCTTTGAGTTATCACGTCGCTTGTCTTCAAAAACCTTAACAAGCCATATAGGAAAGAAATTACACAAACATACACACACACAGACATGCTCTAAAATAATGCTCGTTGTATCTTCATCTTTATCTTTATTTGTATTTATATCTGCTGCTGTATCCGTAGCTGTAGCTGTAGCCGTATCTGTATCTGGAACTGTGCCTTGTGTCGTGCGCTGCATTTTTGATGAAAATCACTTATAATCCCATCAGCATTCCCTTGACCGACTGGGGGCCTCCCTCGAAAACCAATTGAAAGTTAATGCCGAAGTGCTATTGTTGTTGCTGGTGCTGTTTATTTGTTGTTCTTCAGTTGGTTCGTTTCGTTTGCTTTTTATTGATGATGTCTTTGTTTATGTGTGTTGTCGCGTTGTTTGTTGTCTGTCGTTGGACGCGCTTCGGCAATTTGTTGTTATATATATCAAAAAACCAAAACACAGGGCTAGAGAGTGGGGGCAAGAGAGTGGAAACAACAAGATGAGCGAGCTGCGCGCACTAAATAATTACCAAACAACATCCGGTGCCCCATGAGGACATAAGGCGGCTGTCGGTTCTCCCCGAACGTGCCCCTTGCGCTAGCAACTCTCCATCCTCCCCTACTCCTTCCATCGTCATCCTCATCACCGCCGTTGACAAAGTGTTCCACTTAATATCGCATGACGCCTCGTCTGATGGCAGCGCGGATGAGGATGAGTGAGCTGCTCAAACAGATTTTTCGGAATGCTCGAATTATATTTATAGAGGTGCTGTGCGATATGCTCATTAACTGGAGTGTCATGCGGCAAGAGTTGCATGTACAGTACATTTATCAAATATTTCAAAGAATAAAAACAAAAACACTGGTTTAGCTGCAGAAGAAAATAACTAAATACATATCTATTAGTTTTCAATAAATTCCTTTGCTTCCACTATTCGTAGGAAATCGATTACACAACGATAATTTGACATTTATGCGACTCGGCATGCGACAATGCGGCCTGCTAATTGCCGATTGCGATATTTGGGTCCGATAACTGTGAGTAAAGTTTCGCACTTTATGGCGTATGCCATGCCCAGTGAATGGCTATAAATGTATTTAATAGCAAATTGTTGTGCTGCTGCCGTTGCTGCATACCACAAAAAGCTGCTCATTCCAAATACGAACGCCCCTGCTTGTTTGTTGACATTTTGCCGTATGATTTCCATAAGCTGCCAACGGCTGCCGTAGACAAGTAGCTGCTGCCAGCTCTCCCCCTTGCTGCCACAGCCCACCCGCATCCCCTGCCGCGCACCCACACTCCAAATTACACACACGCATACTCGCACACACACACACTCTGTGGCGCACACACATGTTGCTTATTTTAAGTTATAACACAGCATCCAACAAATCCCCGACACCGCAACTCACTTAGCGTTGACTGCGACAACGAGGCAGCAGCGTCGCTGTCGCTGCCGGCTGCGGCGTTGGCGTCAACGTCAGCGTCAGGCATCGCCGGCTTGCAGTGACAATTGTCAATGAAGTTTCCGTAATAAATTTTCGTCTTTTGCTTGTCGCTCCCCACCGTAGCGAGCGCCTAACTTGACGCGCTTGTATTTGTTGTTGTGTGTGTGACGTCTCTTTGGTTGCATGCAACGCGATGTGGCAACATTGAGGCAACGGCTCGTTTGCCACGCCATGCGGATTTGGTGTCGCGGCTTTTTATGAGGATCAGCTGCAGTTGCGGCCATATTAAATACCCAAGAACTTTTTTCGAATGGATCTTTAAAATGCCGCAGACATAATACTCTAAAACTCTCTCTCCCTGGCAATAAATGCGCGTATGTTACATGGTATTTTGATTATTTAAGATTGATTCATGGGCAAAAGGAACAGGGATATGTGATATGGCTCAAAAAGGGGGAAAACCTCTTCAATAATGTCATAAAAAGTTGTTTAATAGATAAATAGTTTTTTTTCTACAATATACTAAGGAAATACATTTTCGAGTATACTCGAATCACTACTCGTACTCGTTGTAGTTTTTTATTTAATCGAGCTGGTCTCTGAAACAGAAGTACTTGATTGTTATTTTTAAATAAAAATCTCACAGCATCTTATAAGATATAAATGTAAATTTATAAATAAGATATAAATGTAAATTTGATACATTTTTGTTAATAATGTATGAATTAGTTAGTTTTAATTCATTAAGCCTTATTTTTTGCCAATATATTCAATTAATATCATATTTACTTAATATTATATTCTTAAAAGTACTTGTAAGCAATGTACATTTAATAAAAAGATATTTAGAAGTCTTAAAATCACAAATTTGAATAAATTAAAATATAAATTTAAAGGAGAGATGAAAATATGTTTCAGAAAATTGTTTACCCTGATCTACTTTTTACATGAAACATTTTTATATCAGAAACTTTTGACATGCAGCTGTCGTCTGCCTCTTCCAACTGTCACACTTGATGACCAAGTGCTAATACACTACACACTGTAGGGTACTTGAGAAAGACGCTGCACGCGCTCTCTCTGACGTCGTCTTTGGCGGGAGTAAAAATCTTTTTAATATGCAAAATTCACAGCATTAATTACACTTGCCGCACGTTGTTGTCTTTGAAGCAGCTAACAACACGGCTGGCTCTGCGAGACATGTCTCCCAACTGTGGACCCGCTCCCGCTGCGGATAACATTTCCCACTCAATTACCTTGACGCTGCGCGCGGCGAGGCATAAATCATTTACCATAAAAACGTCGCCGGCTCTACACTTTTCCTTTTCGTATGCCAAAAATACAAGCGAAACGCTTACGAAACACTTGAAACATGAATCCGGGCATCGGGAACTGTATGGAGCAGAGGCTGGGGCTGGGACTGGGACAGCGGTTGAGGGAGAGGCGCAGGAGCTGCGTCGAGGGAGTTGTAGGACCGCCCCGCGCCATTCAATAATCGTCAAACAGTTGCGAGATTTTCGAGTGCGCTGCTGCTGCTGCTGCTGCCATGTTGCGATGTCTATTTTTGGGCGTCGCACGTTTTGGTTCGACTCTTTTTTTGGCTAAATGTCTGGCCGAGTCGAGCCGACAAGGCATTCATAAATTCCCATGTGAGTGTTGAAAAGTTGCCGATCGAAAACGTATTCGAATCGTTTGAAATGTTTGCTGCTGTGCCACAAATTATTGCCTCCTGCCCTCTGCCTCTGCCCAGCTCAGCTAACCAACCACTTTGATTTTGCAACTCGCACTCGTAATTCAATCAATTAATATCATTATTTGAGAGTGCCTAAGTATGCGTGTGTGTTCTGTGTGTGTGTTGCGGCTGCTGTTGCAATTAATTATAATAATTAGAATTTAACAAGCCCCAAAAACAACTTGTTGTACGAGCTGTTGTTGCTGTTGTTGTTCCACATTCCTGCCCAGCTGTTTGTCTTCCATTATGCATTTTTTTCTGTTCTTTTCGTTTTTTGGGGGAGAAGGCGTTACCCATCGTTTTTTTTTTAGTCGGCGCTGCCTCAAATTGCGTCTGCTGCCAAAGGTCACAAATTCTTACCGTAAGGCATCGAATTCCCTATACACAAGGCGAGGGGAGACTTTTGGGGCCGCCTCGCTGAGTAGTTTGTTTTGTTTCTGCTTATTGGCTGCGATTTATGGTGGGAAACAAGTAGCTCGCCATGTTGTTTATAAATATGTTATAAGTAAACAATCGCCGACTGGAGAGATCTTTCTCTCCCTCTCCCTCTCTCTGAGAAATGTGTTCCTAATAAAGATGCTAATAGCCTGCAGACTCGAAGATTTATCAAAGGGGTCTCAGCGTATCACTTACACACACATTAGTGTGCGGAGGAAGGGCTTAAGCAATCCCTAGTGTATTAGCTCTTGGGTAAAATTAGCCAGAATATGTAGGGTATATGCCAGGGCTGCCAGCTACCCGTCTTATACACTTTTTCTTACATGTTTCACAGTTAATCGATACGCGATAGGCAGCAAATTTTGTGGTGGTATGTCGATTGTTAAAAAAACACTCAAGAATAATCGAAAAAATAATGTGAAGAGATGCAAATAATCAAAACAAACATTTGTAAATAAGAATTTATTGGGCACAGTACTAGAGAACCGATTTTCGGATAGTAAGATTAAGAGATTTGTTCAGGCTAGACGATGCTTAGGAATGAGAAGCTTATGCGACTAAATAATTGGAGAATGGCAAGCTTTTTTCGGAAAATATTTAAGATTAAATTGTAAATGAAATTTAATTGGGTGTGCAATTGAAAATCATATTGCAGCTATTCTATAGACTTCCATTTAAATAATTAAATTACCAGAACTTCATCTCTTTCTTTCAAACTGCCTTGTTAACTTTACGATTATTTCAGCCGAAATTGACTGAACTCCTGCGCAACGAACACAATTTCCAGCCGATCAGCAAGCCATTAAAGGTATCCGCCGTCAGGAGACGCTATAATTATCTTTCGTTTGTGGTTGTCGATGATCTTGACGATGAGGTCGAACCGCAACGCGATCGAGCAGGTATCAAGCCGGAGTATAATGAGCACTTTCTAATGAGTTAAGCATTTAATTGATATCAATCTAAACAGACTGAAGGATTTACAAGAAAACACTTAAGCCATTAGGATCTCATGATGGGATTACAGCTGTCCCAAATGTACAGGCTAGGGATCGAGTTGAGAATTGAGGATAAAGTCAAATTGGAATTCAGGGTAATTGTGTTGTAGAGCTGCTTCTAACTGCTTCCCTAACTGTCTCAGGAAGCATAAAGTATGTTGAAAAGGGACAAACCTAGAGAGGCCCGGGAACAGCTGGGCCAACACAAAGTTGGGTAATGCCCTTGTGTGATCACAGAGTGAGAGTGGGAGAAGAGGAGGGAGTAGGGAGTGAGTTTCGTTCCGCTAAGAAACATAACTTATAAAGTTAACTGCCATTAAAATGTCCCAATGCGCCGTCAACGGGCGACTTCCGCGCCATGCAAGTTGTCAACTATGAGAAGGTGAAAGAGAGATAGATAGAGAGAGGAAGGAGGACTGAGAGAGAAGAAATCAAGCCATATGTTCAGTGAAAACGACAAACAGTAAAACTTAAAAACAGGCCGCGCTAAAAGCAAAATTCGATTCTTGCCATTTTCACTGAGTAACAAACAACCGTTGCGGAAAAAAGAGCTCAGAGAGAACGAGAGAGAGAAGGAGATAGGGAGAGAAGAGAGACAAGAACGAAGAGCTGGGCAACTGAAGAACCCATTGGCAAGCTGGGATCTGGTAAGTTGAAGTTAAAGTTAAAGTTAAAGTCGTAGCCAGTGCCAAAGTCGTTGCATGTTTCTTACTTGATTTTCTGCTATAAATTAAAGGACTTTAATGACACTTTGGACGACGACGACGACGACGACGACGGCGGCGGCGGCGGCGGCGGCGGCGGCGGCGGCGGCAACGATCGCAGCGCGCATTGGAATTGTTTGCTGAAAGTACGCATAACAGAGCAGGCAGGAGAGCAGGCCCAGAGCAGGAGTACGAGACCGGCACCGAGACCAGCAAGGCCAGCAGCTTGGACCCAAACGAGGTAGACAGTCGAAGCCGGCACCTCGATGGGTGCGAAAATGCCACGCAATGGACAACGGACAAGACCAATAGAATGCGCCTGCTGTCCCGCAGCCTGCTGGCCATGCTGCTGCTGCTGACTGCAGGAAATTCATTAAGTGTATTTATTGCTTCGATTAAGATGGACACTTCTCACCTGCAAGCTGGCAACGACTTGGACTCTGGCTTCGTCTCCGTCTCCAGCCGCGTCTCTGTCTTTGTGGACTCGCCTTGAAGTTGGCCAAGTATTGTACATAAATTTTGGTTGGGGCACAATGTTTACACAATGTCGCCAACCCTGTTTGTTGCTGTTGTTCACCTTCTTCTTCTTCCTCTTCAGGCTCTTCTTGGTCGTCTTGCTCTTCTCTGTTCTCGCCGGATCGCAGAAATATGCAGATGAAATCACCAAAACATCATGCGTTGATAATTAAGCCAAAGAATTCAAACTGACGCTGTCGCCTTGCTTCGAATCGGAGTCGGAGTCGGAGTCGGAGTCGCAGTCGCAGTTGCCTGCCAGTTGGATTTGCCTGCCGCAATGTCGAGTCCCTTGTGACACAAAAATCCAATTCAATCTTTTCACTTTAATGGATTCTGATGTTGGTACACACTCGCCATATATCTGTGCCCATCCCATACCATGCCATGCCGCGTGCACTTAAGCAACCTGGTCGAGGGAGCCGAGGACCAGAAAAGAAACGAGAAGGTAAGAAGCAAATACATACTTGAGAATATAAATAAATAAATTCATTCAATAAACGTTTGTGTCAGGATCATTAACAGAGCCGTTACATTGAGCAGTCCTGCTTTAATTAAATTAAATTAATCGCCAATCGGATACATTTTGTTATTGTCTCTCCATCCGCATCGATTTAATAATCCCCACTCGGTGCGGGCATGATATATCAGGTTTGAGGTCAGTTCGAGCTAAGTGGTGAGAAAGTCGGTATAGTGGAAATGTTTAAAGCAATAAATATAATGAATTTTGAATCATAGAGATGTGTATTTACTTGAGATATACAATAAAATATGGTTTTTTTTTAAGAAATACTTTTTTCTGACATAAACTAACCTTAATGTGAAATTGTATTTTATTATCTAATATGATTATATTATTGATAACTCTAACTTAGACAAGACTAATGCAGTTAGCCAACTATCCATGCATGGAACACATTTATTACTCTGATATTTAGAAGTAATAAAATGAATATTATAATTTTTGTAGCTTACCATTTACCATATAAAGACATCAATTTAGCAAATATTTCGTATTTATACCTCTGTGTCCATCATCCCTAATGATATATTTTAACTCTTTTAAGATATTTTTATAGTTTTCTCAAGTTGGGCAATGGATAATGCCCCCGGCAATATTCTTTAAGCTGTGCCAGGTCACATCCACACGCTCTACCCTACACGTGCGCTCATCTCCTTCGTGTTCGAACATGAAGACATTATTATTAAAATACTTAATACGCGGCAATAAAACAATTATTGCCCATAAAGTTGGAGGCAAAATAAAAAGCGCAGCGTATTCAACAATGTCAAAACAAGATCTAAAACCGAACCGGCAATGGGAACAGCGCGCACAGTCACGTCTAGAGAGGAGGAGTTGCAGATGAGATGCTAGAGATCCAGAGTGGTAGCCGCTTCCGACGTGGCTAATCTTTTGGAGACTGTTAAACGGAACAGTTTAAAGAGCTGCCGAAGCAATCTAATGCTTGGCTGGGTACCCACACTCCACCTGGTATCCTTAACCCTACCCAGTACTCCTTTTGTGTCGTTGTTCCCTCGTCCTTTCCCCATTGGCGATTCTTTAATGTGCCTGTTGTTGGTTTTATGACTCAGCGCGGCTGATGCAGCAGTAAATTTTAACTTGCAATTGTTTTAATTGTGCGGGCCCGTCGTGCTCGCATATTTATGGCATAACGGAAATGAGTTAATAACAAAGTACAAGCCGGGCCCAGAGTCAAGTCCAGTCCGGGCAGATTTAATACCTGACAGGGATAAACGTTTCTCTCCCTCCCTCACGTCATCTCGCACGTCTTTTGCGATCCGTTTGCCTTGTTAGTCGCACAACATAATGTGTGTGTGTGTGTGTGTTTGTGTGTGAGGTGTTGTACAGTGGGCGGGACGGTGTGACGTTGTCATTTAAATGAAATTACTGTCAGATTTTACAGAAATAAAATGTCGAAATTGCGTCTGTTTTATGTACTAAACTTTGTCTCTAACGGACTCTATTCCATGTTCTCTGCACTGTTTCTCTCTCTCTCTGTTTTGGCCAACTCGAAAGATTGGACACATTACGTATCTACCGAGTTGTGCACAACATAAAAATTTTTGACCATGCACTCGCATTCGTAGTCGCATCAGACACCATAATTCCGTGTGGACTTTCTCAATGTTTTTACGCTGGGATTGAAAACGCTTTTGTGGTGCTTGGGCGAGAGATAAGTGCTCCTCCTCTTCCATGAAGCGGATTCTAATGAGATTTTTCGATGGAGTACCAGATTGCAGCTAGTTCCGGGTTGGCAGAGAAAACTATATGAAATGCTGCTGCGTATCGTGTTATTCTCTGTACATCGAGAGGGAAATATACTTTTAATTAATTCCATAACTCATTCATTAGTGATAACAGGTGATTAACAAAGCATAGCTCTGGCCTTCTGGGGCCGTGTAATACAACAATGCATTGTGCCATTGAATTTGTTATGTTTTGTATATCATTAAACATGTTAATGCCGTGCAACAATACAAGTTGTTTATAACCTAGATAAATATATTAATGTATGTTTTCAAACCAATATCGTTTCAGCTGACAGCTCTTTCTGAAAACTGTGAAACAGTCCAGGAAAGTTATTCCAATTATTGCAGCTGTTTTGCAACGATATTAGGTTTAACCAAGGAATGATAATCATATATAAAAGAGTATCTAATGCAGAGTTGTTTTGCGTTACAGGTGGATCTCCTATACAGCTGCAAATCAGGAAATGAAGACTCAGATCGCTTCATTTGCACTACCAGATAAGATTATTTTATATAACAGTTAAATGCACCAGCTGTCCCGAGGAGAACTTCTGAACGAATCAGCTACTAGATGGTTCGATGGGTCCTTCGCCCTATGCTCAATTCTGACAACCCATTTGAACGTCTCCATGACCTCCTTAGTGATATCTCATTGTATCGGGGTCCCAAAGGAAGCATATGGATATAACGACCAAAAGCAAATTAGCAAAATTATCAATTAGTTATTATGATCTTTTGTGCGCCTCTCTTCATGCGGTGAGCTAATTACCTCGTTTAACAATATTTCATTATTATATACTTAGATTCAGAAATCTGAATATACGTATATTCCAGTTGCGACTACTGTGCGACCTTTTGCGAGGCATTAAAGCAGGCTTAGCTGCAGTTAAGCTCCGCTTGGGACAAAGTTGCCGCTCGGCATTAACTGCTTACAAGCATTACACAATCGGAGCTAAGCCCACAATCGGGCCACGTTTCATATTGAGTTGTTATTGGTCAAGAGGGGCATTAAGCAAATCCGATGGCGATGCCGTCGCGCCGGCAGCAGCGGCAAACACGCAAATCTTGATTGAATCAACTTAATTTAGATCAGAACTCAGTGATTCGTGTGCTCGTAAAAAGCGCGACATATTGGGCCACGACTTATCACACGTGTTCACCACACACACTCACACACACTCACACACACACACATATATATGTTATCTCCCCACCCACACTCGTACACACTCGCTGCCACATACCACTGACCCAGCGACCTGTGCTGTAACGCAACGGTAACAACTCGTGCCGTGGCTCGCGCTCAGCTGCCACGCCTCCTTTCCTTCCTCCCCTCCGCAGATCTGCCCCTTCCGCTCTGCTTCTATTGCCGTTCCTGTGTCTGTAAACTTTTATGACACGTGCATTGCTCGACCGACGGCGTAGCATGTCCAGCAACAAATAACACCGGGCACCAAGAGTTGTTTAATAATAATAAAAACAAATGAAAGAGCACGTAGTTGAGCAACAATAGTAAAGGGAGATAGCAGGAGAGTGAGTGTGTGAGAGAGAGAGAGAGAGAGTGTGAGAGGTAGAAGAGGCTGGCTCCCTCTGGTTGCCGGCCGGTTGGGTTTGTCCATACGCTGCGAATGCCATTTTGCATGTTGCACGTTGTTGCTGCTGCTGTTGCTGCTGCTGCTGTTGTTGCTGGTGTGACAAAGCAGCAACCAATTACCAAATACGAAAAATGACAACTGGCAACAACACACAAAACAAAACCCAGCTAAAACCAAACCAAACCAAAACAAACCAAACAAAACACAAAAGCACTAAAAACCGACACAACACTGAGAGAAGTAGAGAGAAAAAAGAAAGAGTAGAGAATTTTCAGAAAACGAAGTACTTGTACACTAATGTTCGATTAAAGGCAATCAAGTTGGTTTGAATCATGTAAAATATAGAAAATTTTTAAGTTGTGAATTTTATAAAGCTTAAACAAAAAAAAAAAATCCTAAGAAACCTTCAAAAATGAAACTACTCTACCCTATTTCCTGTTCATCGTTTATCCAATTTTTGTAAAGTTATATCATGTGTAATATATAGGACCTCTTAAGTTTTGAGTTTCATAAAGTTTTAACAAAAACAATACAAAGAAATTCTCATAATCTAAACGAACAACCGTTTTTATAGTTTTATACAGATTACTCAATAATTTCCTGTTTTAAGTTGATCCAATTTTGCTGAAGTTTGGTATTTGGACTCCAAAAGCTTAGAGTCTTATCTAGCTAATCTAGTGATCAGTCAAAAGAGTTATTCATAGGAAAACACAAACCTAAATATAGAAATTAAAGAAAAAATCGCCTAAGCTCTTGCAGTTGATTGAAAATACTATGTACAGTCAGCTTTTATTACAAAATGAATATACCCTCTGCTAGAGTATAAAAATATGTTCGAACAACGAGCTACAACAAATGCAGGGACAGCAGTGTGGCCAGGTCGGGGCAGGGCTGGAGCTGGGGCTGGGCAGGGGCAGAGAGCGTGGTGTAGTGAGACCAGCTCCAACCGCAGCTCAAAACATTATCCTGTGCCACCAATTTGATTTGATAGTTGCACAGCCGACGCTGCCGAGCTGTGCCCCACCGTTGCACCACACTCTGCGGCAATTGACACGTTAGCTTGGAGCTCGGCGACGCCTGGCAGCGGTTGCTACAACAGCAGCCACGGTCCGAACAGACACATTCAGCTGGCTTGTTTTACGAGCATGTTGCACCTATCCAACTATGCACAATCGGACTCACCTATACACACAGCCACACACACGTGTACTACACACGGGCCTGTGTGTGTGCGTCAGTTTGTACTCGTATTTGTTGGTGTACGTGATTTCATCAAAACGTAACAACAGAACGACCTAAAGAATTTCGTATTGAATGCAAAAATTGTGCAAACTCGTGAATACAAAATGCTCACAACTTGCGTGGGCTGCCCAGAGACCCCAACTTTGCAAAGAACTAACTGCTAGTATACCCTGTAAAGTGAGCCGGAGAGGTATAGGTTAGCTGCAGGCATGGGCTGAAATGATTTGTATTTAATTATTTATAATATATCAGGTTGAAGAGAAGATTTGCTTTAAGACAGAGCTTTAGAATAGCTATAATGCTTATGCCATATAATATCAGACTATATACATTTGTATATATTTCTCTAATATTAATACTATTAATTAAAGAAATGTTAATAATATTATTAATATCAAGTATTAATAGTAGACTTATTAAAAGGATGCTCATAAGTATGATTTATAATCATAGTTAAAGAGTTAGTTTAATTATTTCTACTCTATTCTCTCCATCTAGAAATTTACTCGTATCATCTGAATTGACTTTCTGAAATTTCTAGATATTTCAGAATATTTTCGATTATCAACTTTGTTCTACTATTCGCGTAATATTTTCTTTGCAATTTCTGCAACCAGAATTATTTCTCAGACTATACATCTGAATATATTTATTAAGTATTAATACTAAACTAATTGAACAAATTTGAATAAGTATGCTTTATAAAAATAGGTATAGTACGGTTAGTTAATATGTTTTTACTCTATTCTATCCATCGGATATTGTACTCTTTCCTTCCCAGAATTGCTGGAAATTTCAGAATATTTTCACTCATTTTTAATTAATTAAATTATATATATTTATATTTATTTATTTTATACCATTTGCAAACTATTTTCTTTTCAACTTCTGCAACAAGAGATCTTTCTCCGCCATGCTCCTCTATTCCTCTTATCTGCTTCACAGGGTATCTGCTAGCTGACCGCAAGCTATATGTTTGTGTGTTGTAGTTGCTGCCACCGTTATCTCCCCCAAATTTGATGCCCCTTGCCCCAGCCCACTCATCCCGAAGCTTAAAATGAAATCAGAGCCAAACGCCAAACCAACGATGACCAATTTCTGGCCAGTGGCAAACTGAATTATATTTGGAGTGGTTTTTGCAGCTCAGACGAGGCACACAGATACTCACGTATCACCCAGGGCGTGTGTGTGTGTGTGGAAGGGGAGGTGTGCGTGTGTTGTTTTCATGTTGTCAAGCAATTAAAATTTTGTGCCAATGTCGTAATGGAAATTTAGCTAGTTTTACTGTCATTTATCGTGCATTTAGTGTGCGTCCTCCAGTCAGATAGGCTGACCAAGACACATACAAATACTCTGCCTGAGTGGCAATTTGATCCAAGACTCGAGTGTGTTTGTGGAATTTTTTGATGAATGCTTCTTCGCCTGAGAGAAATAGGAAAAACAATACGTTTCGCTGAGAGCTTTGCTTGGGAAAAAGATTGCTCATCATGTGCTTCAACTTTGACCCCGACAGCTTGAATGACGTTTGAGTTTTCGAAATATTTTCTAGCATTGGCTAACGCTAATACACTAGGAACCTAATATGGGATAGCAGGAATTATTATAATTAAAATGAAATTATTTGCAGTTTTCTGAGTATCCAATAATAAACAGATAAATATACTAGTATATTTTAGTAGTAGTAATAGCATTATATTATAAATAGTATAAACTTTAAAGAGTATGCCTGAATCCAAAAATAAACATAGACAAATAATTAATAGTTTTTAATATAATAAATGTTTTAGAGGCTCTAAGCCTCGAGTATATTGTTATTCGATTGTTCGATTTTACGAGCTCGTAAACGTTCCAAATTTAGTATGTTTTTTTGCAGATCTCTAGGCAAACAAAGCGCAAAATGGCAAATGATATGGGCGCAAGGAACGGGCAATAGGAACGATCGAGTGTTCAGCTACCTGTAAACACATTTATGCTCAAAGCCCCCCACGGGCAGGCGAATTGTGAATACCAAGAGGAGCTTAAAACGTAACTTTATTCAAGGTCTTCGTCTCGCTCTTTCTCTCGTTTCCCTTACCACTGAAGTCGTTACACTTTTTATGAGCACCGCAAATCGCATTAGTTAATCCGACAGATATACACACACTCACACACACAGGGTGCTTGCAACTTGCAGCACGGGTATATATGCATTTTGCCCCGACTGACTGTGTGTATGATAATTTCATTGAATTCGCTGCCATACCCTGTAGTGCAGCTTAGAATAAAAACGCACTTGCCTTGGTGGGAGGCATAGCTACTATATATACAGGTGCTTCTTCAGGCCAATCCATTAAGTAAAGTTATAAGATTTGGTATGGCAACTGTAATAGTATTTTTCTATGAGAGTTTTTAGGGCCGTTGCCTTTGCGCGTAGCTTAAGTCGAGTTGCAGTGGAATCTACAGTCCTAACGCTCGCTCAACTCTTACAGGGTATCCACGGAGTGCGCTTAGTTCGCTCTTAGTGTCGGCTATAGCTCGGCTTATTTAACTATTTACCACTTCCTTCGCACACGGCAGCAGCAGCTGGATAAAGTCGATGGTTTCAGCTGATTTATTGTTTGTCATACGGCCTGAAATTGCGCTTTAAATTTTGCGCCAACTTCGAGTTTGCAACAATTACCGAGTCTCTCTCTCTCTCTCTCTCTCGAATACGACGATGAGTCTCAGTCCCCTCTATGCTTCCTCTGCTCCATGCTCGTCTCACTTGCATTGTTATCTTTTGCATGGTTAGGTTAGTCCGATCCGCCTGCCGCTCTACACCTCCTCCTCCTTCTGCTTCCCAGAGCTATTGACTATTTTTTTCGCGCTTAAGTTGTCGTCGTCGTTATATTCCTTCCTGTCTGTTTGCCACAGTCGTCAGCCGGTTGAATTCCAGAGCCGGTCGTCGTTCCTGTGATTTATAAAAGCACCGAAGGTAGAATGATTCTTCGACGTACAAACGTACCTTGGGCCCAAAAGAATTTGCAGCTACACACACGCACACCCATACAAAGCACACAAACACACACATGTGTAGCCAAGAAACATGAAGAAGCTTTTAACGAACTCTTTTCATTTGTACTCGCACTCGTACTCGCCTGCGATGACAAGCTTCGCAGTGTTTGCCCGCGCTTTCCTCTCTTTCTAACCACCTCTCTCTCTCGCCTGGTCTCTTTCTCTTTTATTTTTTATTTTTTGCCCTGTTGTTGCTGCTTTATGCATATGTATCGTCTGGGATCGCTTCAAGCTGCGGCTTCGATTTGGTTTTTGTATTAAAATTTTGCTAAACAAAAATGCAAGCAGTAGGTAGCACAGGCTGAGAAACAGGGGAAGACAGAGAGGGAGAGAGACAGAGATAGGGTGGAGAGGCAGCTATGCACAGCAGACTGGTTGGCCAGTCGTCTGTCTGGCACATCGGAAGCGCCCGCTTGAAGAAGTGATGACAACAACGACGTATGAGCAGGCGAGTTTGTGGCGCATTTAAATTTCAAATTGGTTCGTTAACATGAAGTTAACATATCTGCTAATTGCTGATTGCCAAAGTCGCTCGCCAAGAACCCAGACGAGAAGAGGAGCATACAGAAACCGAACCCGAACCCGAACCCGAACTCGATCCCGCTGCCGCTGCTGCTGCCACAGTCGCTGTCGAACCTGAAGCCCGGCAGCAACTTGCTACCAATGTAGTCTGTGGCCTGTGTATCTTGATGCCTCTGTGCAGGCAGCCGGCAGCAGCAGCTTCCACAACAACAAGTAGTGCTGTTGCAACAACAACAAGTGTGGGGCAGGTAGTCCCCTTGCATTTTGCAGTATGTTGCAACGCTGCTGCTGCTGCTGCTCCTGCTGCTGCTGCTCCTGCTGCTGCCTATCTAATAGATACACGCAGCAACAACATGCAGTGAGGCCTTTCCCTGCTGCCTTTCCTATGGAAATTTGATGTTGTTGCCGAGTTAAGTTCATTAAGTGTTACTATTTGAACCTCGTTTGCCTTGCCTCAGCCTCCAGATACCATCCGTGCCGGGGCCCACCCCCTCTGCAATATGTACTTATCTACTACCAACCCCATCGCCTCAACTTTCTATAACTTTACTAAGAATACACAGATTTTTAAAGGGAATATATCGTTCTATTCATCGTGTTTTTCTTTTCATTAACAGACTAGTATACCTGGGGCTGCCTGCCCACCTTGGGGGCCTTTCTGTCAGCTCATCTGCAATAGAGTATATAGGGGCGTGTGCGGGAAATTGGTTAACTGTAGCTTATCAGAGACGTCTATGCGTATATGTGTGTGTGGAACTGGATGAGATGCACCTTCAGAAAGAGGTAGTTAGCCCAGGTACAACTTAAGGAATGCAGCTAAGAAATGGATTGAAAATTAAGGAGCTTTTTCGAATGGAATTCGAGTTCAAACAAGTTACTGGACTGATGATAATATGGAATGTTCGTTAAAGTGCTACTGCCAAAGAAGGCTAAAATGGGTCTTGCCACAGCTTTTTGGGAAGCACAATGTGTTACATTTTCGCCGTTTAGCTTGGCTAACATGATCATTGGCGAGTATTATGTAGAGATTTTGGAAAGTTACTTTATTGAAAATAAGAAAATTTCAACCCAAAGTTACGTTTTACAAGTATATAAGCTTTAAATTTAAAAACTAGCAGAAAGTTAAGACTAATACTTTGCATAATAATCACGTATATAATAAAAATACTACTGGTGGGCATGGTACCCAAAACTTGATATAAGCATTTACTGCTTAGGGTATACATGACTTTGTATACCAAATTTGTGGTCTGAAACTTGGCTAAATCGACTTGTCTATTGATTTAGAGCAAGAATACCTCTTTGTACTTTTTATGGTCGCAGATGTCTCCTTCTGCTTGTTACACACATTATAATAGATAAATAAATCGTATAATTATATAAATGATAATGAATTGCTTGTATATTAATCAGTAGATACTCTTGAGTTATTTTGCTCGTTTATGGTTGAATGTATGATCCGCTGCAAAGGAAGCAATAAGTTAGTCTTATTAATTTATTTTAACTAATTGTTGTCTTGAATGTCAGATCTTTGAACTTTCGTGTAGATTTGCGTAGATCTGAAAAAAGCTTAGCATTTTGAATTTTTTCATATTTTGTGTTCTGTAATTACAAAATTATAGCGATATATCTAAGATACATTTATATACCACGGAATAATGATTTTTATACCCTTGCAGAGGGTATATTAATTTTAGCCAGAAGTTTGCAACGCACCTTAGGAGACATCTCCGACCCTATAAAGTATATATATTCTGAATCAGCATCACCAGAGGAGTCAAAAAATTGATGTCCGTCTGTCCGTCCGTCCGTCCGTCCGTCTGTTGCAACGCAAACTAGTCTCTCAGTTTTTGAGCTATCTTCATGAAACTTGGCACACAATCTTCTTATGTAGGCTGTAAATAAGTCGGAACGAGCCAGATCGGACCGATATATCGTATAGCTGTCATAGAAGCTATCGTCCGATTTTTGTTGTTTTTCAAGATATTGCAACAAGATTTGGCAAATCCTATTCTTATTACGTTTTTAATGTGCTGTCAAAATTGTACCAAAATCGAACCAGTATAATATATAGCTGCCATAGGAACAATCGGCTGAAATCAGGGTTTTTGTATGCAAACCCGTTTTGTTTTTGGAAATACCGAACATTATCAATACTTTTTAATGTTATACAGTAACCCGCCCTTAGTTTTTCCATTTAAATATCTCAGACGTTTATATTCTATAGCTGTTATAGGAACAATCAGTCAGTCCGTCTGTCTGTTGCAACGCAAATTAGTCCCCAGTTCTTGAGCTATCTTCATGAAACTTGGCACACAAGCTTATTATTGCTGTAGACTGTAAATAAGTCGGAACGAGCCAGATCGGACCGATATATCGTATAGCTGTCATAGAAGCTATCGGCCGATTTTTGTTGTTTTTCAAGATATTGCAACAAGATTTGGCAAATCCTATTCTTATTACGTTCTTAATGTGCTGTCAAAATTGTACCAAAATCGAACCAGTATAACATATAGCTGCCATAGGAACAATCGGCTGAAATCAGGGTTTTTGTATGCAAACCCGTTTTGTTTTTGGAAATACCGAACATTATCAATACTTTTTAATGTTATACAGTAACCCGCCCTTAGTTTTTCCATTTAAATATCTCAGACGTTTATATTCTATAGCTGTTATAGGAACAATCAGTCAGTCCGTCTGTCTGTTGCAACTCAAATTAGTCCCCCAGTTATTGAGCTATCTTCATGAAACTTGGCACACAAGCTTATTATTGATGTAGGCTGTAAATAAGTCGGAACGAGCCAGATCGGACCGATATTTCGTATAGCTGTCATAGATACCAGTATCGATACCAGTATCGATACTGGTATCGGATCGGTATCGATACTGGTATCGGATCGGTATCGATACTGGTATCGGATCGGTATCGATACTGGTATCGATACTGGTATCGGATCGGTATCGATACTGGTATCGGATCGGTATCGATACTGGTATCGATACTGGTATCGAATCGGTATCGATACTGGTATCGGATCGGTATCGATACCGGTATCGATACTGGTATCGGATCGGTATCGATACTGGTATCGGATAGGTATCGATACTGGTATCGATACTGGTATCGATACTGGTATCGGATAGGTATCGATACTGGTATCGGATCGGTATCGATACTGGTATCGATACTGGTATCGGATCGGTATCGATACTGGTATCGGATCGGTATCGATACTGGTATCGGATCGGTATCGATACTGGTATCGATACTGGTATCGGATCGGTATCGATACTGGTATCGGATCGGTATCGATACCGGTATCGATACTGGTATCGGATCGGTATCGATACTGGTATCGATACTGGTATCGAATCGGTATCGATACTGGTATCGGATCGGTATCGATACCGGTATCGATACTGGTATCGGATCGGTATCGATACTGGTATCGGATCGGTATCGATACTGGTATCGGATAGGTATCGATACTGGTATCGGATCGGTATCGATACTGGTATCGAATCGGTATCGATACTGGTATCGGATCGGTATCGATACCGGTATCGATACTGGTATCGGATCGGTATCGATACTGGTATCGGATAGGTATCGATACTGGTATCGATACTGGTATCGATACTGGTATCGATACTGGTATCGATACTGATATCGGATAGGTATCGATACTGGTATCGGATCGGTATCGATACTGGTATCGATACTGGTATCGATACTGGTATCGGATCGGTATCGATACTGGTATCGGATCGGTATCGATACTGGTATCGGATCGGTATCGATACTGGTATCGGATCGGTATCGATACTGGTATCGAATCGGTATCGATACTGGTATCGGATCGGTATCGATACCGGTATCGATACTGGTATCGGATCGGTATCGATACTGGTATCGAATCGGTATCGATACTGGTATCGGATCGGTATCGATACCGGTATCGATACTGGTATCGGATCGGTATCGATACTGGTATCGGATAGGTATCGATACTGGTATCGATACTGGTATCGATACTGGTATCGATACTGATATCGGATCGGTATCGATACTGGTATCGGATCGGTATCGATACTGGTATCGATACTGGTATCGATACCTATCCGATACCAGTATCGATACCTATCCGATACCAGTATCGATACCGATCCGATACCAGTATCGATACCAGTATCGATACCAGTATCGATACCGATCCGATACCAGTATCGATACCGATCCGATATCAGTATCGACAATGGTATCGGTATCGATACTGGTATCGATACTGGTATCGATACTGGTATCGATACTGGTATCGGATCGGTATCGATACTGGTATCGGATCGGTATCGATACTGGTATCGGTATCGATACTGGTATCGATACTGGTATCGATACCTATCCGATACCAGTATCGATACCTATCCGATACCAGTATCGATACCGATCCGATACCAGTATCGATACCAGTATCGATACCAGTATCGATACCAGTATCGATACCAGTATCGATACCGATACCATTGTCGATACTGATATCGGATCGGTATCGATACTGGTATCGGATCGGTATCGATACTGGTATCGGATCGGTATCGATACTGGTATCGGTATCGATACTGGTATCGATACTGGTATCGGATAGGTATCGACACTGGTATCGGATCGGTGTCGATACTGGTAACGATACTGGTATCGATACTGGTTTCGGATCGGTATCGATACTGGTATCGACGTTAAACTTTTTTTTAATTTAACGATTTAATTTTTTTGCATTTTTTTAATGTTTTTTTGATCAAAAACCGTTAGATTTGTACAAAAATCGAAGTTAATCTTTTTTTTAATTGAACGAATTTTTTTCATTTTTTTAATTAATTTTTTTTTATCAGAAACCGTTAGATTTTTAAAAAAATCGACGTTAAACTTTGTATTTTTATACCCTTGCAGAGGGTATATTAATTTTAGCCAGAAGTTTGCAACGCACCTTAGGAGACATCTCCGACCCTATAAAGTATATATATTCTGAATCAGCATCACCAGAGGAGTCGAAAAATGGATGTCCGTCTGTCCGTCCGTCCGTCCGTCCGTCCGTCCGTCTGTTGCAACGCAAACTAGTCTCTCAGTTTTTGAGCTATCTTCATGAAACTTGGCACACAAGCTTATTATTGCTGTAGGCTGTAAATAAGTCGGAAAGAGCCAGATCGCACCGATATATCGTATAGCTGTCATAGAAGCTATCGGCCGATTTTTGTTGTTTTTCAAGATATTGCAACAAGATTTGGCAAATCCTATTCCTATTACGTTCTTAATGTGCTGTCAAAATTGTATCAAAATCGGACCACTATAACATATAGCTGCCATAGGAACAATCGGCTGAAATCAGGGTTTTCGTATGCAAACCTGTTTTGTTTTTGGAAATACCGCACATTATCAATACTTTTTAATGTTATACAGTAACCCGCCCTTAGTTTTTCCGTTTAAATATCTCAGACGTTTATATTCTATAGCTGTTATAGGAACACTCAGTCAGTCCGCGTGTCTGTTGCAACTCAAATTAGTCCCCTAGTTATTGAGCTATCTTCATGAAACTTTGCTCATAAGCTTCTTATTTCTGCCCACTTTAAATAAGTCGGAATGGGCCAGATCGGACTGATATATCGTATAGCTGTCATGGAGCCTACGGCCGATTTTCGTTATATTTCAAGATATAGCTATCAGGCTTATCACATCCAAATCTAAGTGTGTCCCTAATAATAAAGTTCGAAATCGAACTTTTATAACTTATAACGATCAACGATCGGCCTAATGAAGGTTCATGTTGCAATTTTATGGAAACCTGAGTACTATTACATATAGCTGTTAAACAAAAAATCTTGTAGCTGTTATTCAAACGCATTTTTGAATGAGAACTTTCCAAATTTATTTATATTTTATGACCAACAGATCCTTTACAACACAAATACATTTCCTCATAACATTTTGTGTTAAGTATATAAGAAATCCAGGTATGTACAAAAGCATTAAAAAGGTAGAATTATTTTTTTTCGAAGCAGGTGTTTGATTCATAGCCTTAATCATGTAAAAATCTTGACTTCCTGTACTGTTATAATTGTTCAATAAATACCACAGAAACCAGCAGCAATCCAAATATATTTTATATTTTGTATAACTGCAAGGGTATGAAACATTCGGCAAGCCGAAGGTAGCCTTGCTTTCTTGTTTAGTCTGAAAAGAGCAGAAGAATTACATAAACTTATCAAATGAAAATCAGTGGGTTTTCCAAAGAACAAGCTTCGAGCATTTCTCCAAAATGAAGTGGGGTGTGGTGAGAGAACTTCTTTGAATAGTTATCCATTCTCAGTTTACAGACGATGCAAAGTCGCAGCTCAATTTTAATTAGAATTGGCGTCGCGTAACCGCATTTTCCACTCTCCCAACTTCTTGCAGGGCCATAAAATCAAATTAAATAAAAAGTCGAGAAAGAATGAAAAGGCGGGGAGGGTGAATGGAAGAGAGAGTGCGAGAGACGAAGGGGGGTGGCAGTAGAATAAACACACTTACTCACTGCAATTGCATACGGTGGGACGGCCGAAGAAGAAGAATTTCCCAACTCGTTAGGCTGAGCTGTCAGTCAGTTTTGCAGTTGGAGTCGGAGTCGGAGACGGAATCGGAGTCACTGTCTGCAGTGGCACTTACTCGGTCCGTTCATCCATTATCATTATTGGTTAATCATCGCCGGCAATGCCATAACATTAAAAGTAAACAGCACATTTCAAACGGGTTTTTATCATCGTCATCATCATCACTTGGCACTCGGCTCCGTCTGCGCCGTAATCAGCTGCAGGTTGACCCGCTGTAGCCCCCCACCCCCTTCGCTCTCTGCTTATCTGCAGTCCAGTTAAAGTCACACGGATTAGTAAGCAGCCCGTTTTGAAATTAATTACCAAATCGTAATCGTAATTTGAATAAAACTTTGTTGGTGGCAAAATCTTCTAGTCGAAGAAGCAGGAAGAAGACGAGTCTCGCAGCTGAACCGATTCGGAGCTACGTAATTTGATTTTCGCTGGAATCGTAAATTAATTTTTTTCCGTAAATCTTCACAGACTCGCGGAGGCGCAGTGTCTCTCTCGCTCGCACTCTTTCTCGGTTCCTGCACATACAAAGTAGTTTTTTGGTCGCGGTCGCGTATAAACCATCAGATTTCGATATAATCGTAAATTTTCGCCAGGCAACACACAGGAAAAGAGAAGAGCAAAGAGAGAGAGAGAGCGAGAGAGAGCGAAAAAAGTCACAAAGAGTCGACGGCAATAAAATAGCTGTAGCTGAGCGGAGTCAAGTCAAGAGCCTCGCGTCGAGTCGAGTCGCCAGTTGAAGGCGAAAATGTGATTAAGTTGCGCGCAAAATCCAATTTTTATAACTGCAGAATCACTTGGCTCTTTTCCTTTCCTCCCCCACTGTCAGCTGCAGCAGCGGCAGAGGAGCGGCAAAAGCAGCAGCAGCACCAGCAGCGAGTGCCGCCGCCATTTGGGCTAAGGCGAATTGAGTCCGCTGCTCGTAAGATGCTTGGCAGGGCAATAATCATAAATTTAGACAACAACAACGCAGCGCACAGGCGACGGCAACGGCGAAGAGGCGAAACGGAGCCAGGGCGTCAGGGCGACAAGGCGACAGGGCGACAAGGCGAGAGCCAGGCAAACCGGCAGCCAACAGTAGGCAGCAAGCTGAGGCCAGTGCCATGTGCGCTGGCCACAGCATCGTCTGCGCTCCGCTCCGCTCCGGCTGCTGCTTTCGGGGGTCGTTCTAAGCAAACAAATGCTTAAAGCATAAAATATTGATACACATACAAACAAGCTGAAATATTGTACACACACTCACACAGCAAACCTTTTTTTTCGGTTTCGAATTGAACCGAATCGAGCTCGCTTTGCCATTCCCCAATATGAAGTTGTCTTTTTATTTGATTTTAAATTGTTTATTGCTTTGCATATTTCATAATTCTGGTGTGTGTGCTCTTGCGCCTGGCCTTGAGGTCGGAGGAGTAGAGCGTGTGTGTGTGTGTGTGTGATCCAATTGCAACAGATTGCTTAAATCAAGCGATCATCCAAATGTGAAGCTTAAGCGTTGAGCGGATACGCGATGCGATTTGTAGATTGTTTATGAAAGCAGATTGGCTGCAGTTGGCTGAGATTGTCAACTAAGAAAGTCGATAGAGATTGACAAGTATGGTAAATCCATGAATTACAAATTGAAAGCTTTCAGGCAGGCAGCTTTCATGTGCTTTCACTGTAAGCTGCTTAAGATTTGATTAAGATTTGCTAATTTCACTTTGGATTGAAGTCAAAAAGCGATGCCAAGGGATTAAGGATTCATTTCAAGAACTGATTAATTTAGTTAACAAAACTACTTAAATTGATCAGATCAGATCAGATCCAGCTCTGAGGCACTTTTAAGCTTTCAACTATAAATAAATCAGGACTTAGACAAATTAGCTAGTTATGACAGGATTAGTCAAACTACTCGGACTCCCTCTTTAAGACCCACAATTCGCACCGATTATCATGGTCTTTCTCTTTTATGGCATATTACTTTAAAGCTTACGTATTTATGTTTACGCTAGTAAAGTTGATTGTCCGAGTGATATAAACATTTATTTCTATTCCATATAACTTTATGTCAGATCATAAACGAGTTAATTGCAAGCGCTTGACTGGTAATTAGCCTGTACATAAAAAGCACTTCGATTTTCGAGCACACGATCTGCGGTATTTATATACGAGATTATATAAAAATTTCCCTAGAAAAGTTTCCCAAGCTCACGCAACGACCTTCGGCATGTATGTAGTACGCGATTTATAGCTGAAATTTCCGCAATAAGGAAACAGACTGAAATACATTCTTGTTATATGCAAATGTTCTATACACTCACTTAAGATTCATGGAGTGTGTGCGAGTGAAACAAGCCCTAACAATGCAGATGACGCGTATTGCCAACTTCAGTATTTTGTGCAATCGATGGAAACGTGCGTGCCTCGAGGTTTTACGATCTGCAGAGCGATAGTTATGGCTGCCATATATTAGATTGTCAGTTGCCCGGCGAGAGAATCGTGAGAATCGCGCGCCAAGCTAACGGTTAATGCGAAACTTTAAAGAAAAGTCCGGAGAGTACCTCGGTGTGTACGAGTGCATTTTTCCCCCACAAAAAGCTGCCCCCACATCCAATTAGCATGCACTAAAAGTGCAAGACGTTGTTTGCCCGTTGAGACATTACGAGGTATTATATGGGGAGTACCGCCACGCATTGTTAAGCGGCCTCAGAGAATGGTCGACCATTTAAATGAAGTTACGTCTACCCCAAATCACTCTTTCCAGTCCCTGTAATTGAATTGGTTGTCTCACTCTATCTCTTTCTGTCTCTCACTCTCTCTCTCCCGCTCTCTGTCAGAGTGCGAGTGTAAACATAAAATTAGTTTTCATGGCGTTAAAAAACGCGTTGGCCAGTCAACAATTTCCAGCGAAAAGAAAGAATTCAATTTAATGCATTTTCGACTCTCAAGTTTGTGTCTTCTTTCGGTTTTTTTTTTGTTTTTTATATTTTTTATAGCCGCTCGGCGGGCGCATAAAAGGTTATCGGCGTTTATAAGGGGCAAAACTACGAACTACGAACTGAGATAAGGTCCAGCTATTATACGATATTATATGCTCGCATCGAAGGAGTGTGCATGCGAGTGCGGGTCAGGGCAGCAGGGGAATGGGTAGGGTAAAGTGCGTGCAGAGCCGCGTAATTGGAATAATGCCTGAACAATGATAAGCGCCTGGAACAAGTGCATTCGGAAACAACAAAAACAAACTCGAAACGCCACAGTTGAGCGCACTCGATGGCTTAATACCCTGCACGCACATCTTAATAACTAAGGAATTTTGTTCTTTTCAGAATTATTATAATTGTTGCGATGCGTCACGGGATAAGCGCTGACTACGCATCCATATAATATATATATAGTTAATTTTATATGTATAGGGAAATCTTACTGATATTTTCTGTGTAAAACCAAACTAATTTAAGGTATAGACAGATATATAAACAGTCTAAACGCGTCTTCAATGCACACTCTAGGCTCTAATATTATCCCTTGTAATTTTGTAATCTGTAACTAATTAAATATATGAACTCGTATACAGATACTCTAATATCGTTTGATGTTTTGATTTTCTGCGTATTATAATTATAATTCCAAGCATTTTAAGAGATAAATACACTCCAAAATAGTCTTCAATGCTGTTGATATTGATAAGAATATATAATATAATAAAAACTTTGCTGTTTTCATTGGGGTTCCCTTTACTCATACATGGTATTACACGGACATGCACTTAGCCTCTCTTATAGGGCTTGGTCTGGCACGCCTATGCGTCCCTCCCTCTACTTAGGCTACTAGATACGATATGTCGGCTAAGGAACCTTCAAAATACTTTATTTACATTCCGTTACTGCTTTTCACTCACTCGCATGCTGCGGTGGGTGTCTGCGATTAGAGATTGCGTGACAGGCCCGTCGGCAGGAGGGGAATGGGGCTACCCGGGACCGAAGCAGTCATAAATATGCCTCATAATTGGCCAAATGCCTCGCTGACCAATTATGATAATTGCATAATTTTCGTTCTAAACAAGCCAAAAAATATGGAGAAAAAAACGTAGACAAGAGCCACAAGCTCATATGACAGCGCCATAAAAGTGCACTGAAAGAAAAGGCTGGGCAACAACTTGTTTGAAAACCTGTTATGATTTGAAAATATGTAAAATTCTGTTCAATATATGCATAAACCCGATTGTGTATCTGAAATTTCGATAAGTAATGCTCCGCTTAATCCACACACCGTACCTATTTTCTCGCCGTGTAGTCAAGCATAGCTAAATTTATATGTTTACTGTTGGATTTATGTCTTGAGACGCCGGCGCAGACGCAGCAGCCGCCAGCTCAGGTTCAGCTTGGGTTTGGCACTGGCTCTGGCTCGGGCTCTTTTCGGGTTGGGGTTCGGGTTACCGCGTCCAGGAAACAATTATCAGCATGCTTGTTTTAGCTGGATCAGGAGAGAGCCAGTGGGGCAGGGGAATTGCTCGCCACGGAAGCGACGGAGCCAGCAGCTCTTTTTGGGGAGCGGGAGCGAATGCGTTTAGCCTGCGGCAGCGCAGCGCATGCGTTTAATTTGCTGCGACAGAGAGGGACAGGCATAGGGGGTAAAGAGAGAGAGAGAGAGAGAGAGAGAGAGAGAGAGACAGGGTCTCGAGGCTTTTCAGTTTCATTTTGGGACAGCGAAAATGAGCGAGAGGCGGTTGATTCAAATTAGCCACGTCTTCGGAAATATCAAGCAACAAACAATGGAATGAGCAGGCGGAGCCCCAGAGGCGTTTACCAGGCCGGCTCAAGCAGTCAGCCAAGCGGCCAACCGGCCAACCAGGCCGGCCAGCCGGTCGGACCAAGTGGTCCGTCGGCCAACCAGCCACGACTAGTTGTGCCCGGGCCAAACTGATCAACTGTCCGGGCCGTCCTGCTGTATATATTGTAGTATGTGCATATGCGTTTCACTCGTTGATTATAGGGTCGAAATTGCCGGGTTCAACAAGATTATTAATGTGCGCCTTCTCCTCGGGTTGCTGTTGACGATGTTGTCGTTGGCTGTTGCTGTTGCTGTTGTTGTGTTACTTCTTATATACGAGTCCGAGTGTGTGGCGGCATGCAACCCCGAGCGAATGTTGTCGAAATCGAAACCCCAAATAACTGGCCGAACATGTTGCTCTTTAGCTTTTTGTTTGTTTAACGTGCTGCAAATTAAAAGTCAAATGACAACAAACAAATTAAATGGAAATGGGCTATGCCGATCCGAAAATACTCCCACACGCGCTCCAAGTGCGAAAATAATGTTATAAACATGTTGCTGACCGAGACGAGAGCGTAGGCCGAGCATGGCCTGTACCCGGTTAGGGCTTAAATCAGCAACATGGTGAGGAATCGAGGAAAACGCAGAAGTCATGAGTCGAAGCTGAAATACCCTACCAGTGTAAGATATAAAGTTTTATTAAATATATATAATATATAGCTGTAAATTTGTGAATTTCTTGATTTTTTCCAGGGATCTAGTGCGTTTATTTGCGGGAAAAGTACAATAAAATAATTTGTTTTTTAATTTCTTTATAAAGTGAGAATGTGTTAGGGAAAATTAATTAACTATCGAACCCCATACCCAAATATGTGTATTAAGATAGTAAAATCATGTTTTTCATTTTATTTTAAAAACAAAAAAGATTTTCAATTTAAAAATAAAGTTTCAGGAAATCTAAACTAAAACCTTTTGTTGTTATTGCAAATTTAGGTTTTATGGGATTTTAGAGTAAAGAAATTTTGACATTACAATTTTAAAAGAATAAGTCAACCTATTTCTTAAATATAGTTTATATAGTATATAGAGTTAGCTGCTTGTTTCAACCATTTAATTCCATATTGCACCACAGAGTGCGCATACCCTTTGCTAGGGTATAGCAACGTTGTCTGTTCTCGGTTTTGAGATACATATGTTCGTCGCTGACATATCCGCAATGTGGCAGCAGCATAATATAAATTGACATTGACAGTTGACATTTGTGGTACATAAATATTAGCCAGGGCTCTGTCTCTGGCCCGCACCGCGTCTCTCTCATTCGGTGTCTCTGGCATACATCAACAGCCTCAGCCTCTGTCACAGCCTCTGCCTCGGCCTCCGGCTCCGGCTCCATCTCCATCTCCGTCTCCGCGTCGCAATCAGCAGGCGGCAACTGGCTTACAGAGTGACCAGCCCCGTTGTTAACCGGCTCGCTTTCTTTGTCTTCTCAGCTCAACTTTTATTATTTTATTATTATGCACTTTTTGTTGGGATTTTGAGTTAATTTGTTGTTGATAGGTTGACATTTTCAATTGGGCCATGCAACACAGCGCCGCATGCGGTGGCCGCAGCCGACAATTGGGTTATCTGCAGCTAGATATGGGTATCAGTCATTCAGTCATCCAGTCAGTCCGTCAGTCAACCAGTCACGCAGGCAGTTGCGGCTTAAGCCACAAGGAGAAAAACTCAATTGTTAATTGGAGTGAAAATTAATTTAGAAAAACCAGATAAAAGGCGCACAAGGGAACAAGAAAATGTGTCTATATTTATTTTATTTCAGATATAACAAACTGTCAGAAGGCATAAGTTTGTGGCGCTTCAGTGAGTAATAGTTTATTGGAATTCGCTAGAGAAACTTGAGTAGAGTTCGAAATATTTAGATTAAATCGAAAAACCTAGTTACATATGGATATTTTTTAATTTGATTAATTTAATCACTTTTTACATGGAAATAGAGTGTTGTTATCAATTAATTTCAAGATTAATTAATTTCAAGATCTATCCGTACTTGTATCTGTCTTGTAGACTGCTTACGGCCAATGTTTGCTTGAAATTCGTTGGATTTTGCTTTGGTTTGTCATTTTTTGGCTCTGTACAAAATTCTAATTACATTTATATATTACCATCTTTCTTTTTTTATTTAGTTTTTCAAATTAGAGTCAAAGTTTATTTGAAAATATGTATACAAATAATTTTAAAACAAGTTTTTGTTGAAAAATGTATCTAGTAATTCAAATTTTGTTAATGATATGCATAAACTCATTTATATTTAATATATTTTCAATTTTGTAAATGATTGACTCCATACTAATTTCTGATTATATTTATTTTTTTACCGTTATTCGTTTTTAATATACTTTTTCAAATTAGAGTTTTCAAAACAAGTAAATAAATAATTTTAAAACGAATTCAATTAAATTTATTACATTTTCCTTTTTGTAAATGATTGCGACTCCATACTAATTTCTAATTTCACTTATATGCCTCCCCAATTTAGTTTTTGATATATGTACTTTTTAAAATTGGAGTCAATGTTTATTTTAAACAAATAATTTTCAAACGAGTTTCTGCTTAAAAATGTATAAGATTTGGAAAAATAGCGAGTTTTCAAAAGTTACATGTATAAATTCACTTCTATTTATTATATTTTATTTATTTTCGTAAAACATTATTGTTTTTCTAAGAAACTGTTTCTGCGTTTGCAGTTATATCGTGTTTTCGTGTATTTAATTCCAATCTAACAATATTTTCCAATCTTCAGATATCTATCTAAGCTATTTTAATCCTCAAACATCTGCGTAACCCATGTGATTGTCGCATCTTAGCTTTATTGAAAATGGTGTTGGGTTCCCAATGATATCTCTTCAGCAGCATCTGCTGTTCCATCTGCTCATTAAAGACCTGCAAAGGCACTCAAAATTTCAATTTCATTCTCAATTTTCTCGAAGATGGAGAGAGGGGTTCGGGGGAGCTAGGGGCGGACTTTCTTGCACCTAATGCCTACCTTGTCTTTTACTTCGCCTGGCCACATAAACAATGCGACTTTAGTGCTTCCCGTACGCTGGGAAGAAGCAGAATCAGAGCGGACAAGAGTCTCTTATTGATTCGGCGAGTAAATCAAAGCAGCGCACATCGCGGACCTCGAGATACCCTCGGGCTAATTAGTATGCCCGCTCAGGCCTGCATATAAAGCAGCCGCAGGCAGCGATGATGAGACGACCTGCATGCCAAAAGGATTCGACGGTGTTTCCGTCGATGACGATGATGATGATGGTGCTCCCAAATGTGAAAGCAAAATCAAGGCACTGGCAGTCAAGCTGTCTGGGTTTTGGTTGCGTTTCGTAACTGGCATAGGGATTGGGATCGGGATTCCTTTGCAGACACAGTGTCTATGGCATAAATATGTTAATTGCCTGGGACCCGGGCGGCCTTATCGATGTGGCAACGCATGTAGTCCATTACTCAAACACTTTCCTGATCCTTAACCCTCCCCCCTAGCACAACCCTTGCCCGCAGCAGACGCACTGGAACCGTTGCCGAAAATCATCGTTTCATGTGTCCGCGCTCTCTCTGCTCTCCACTCTCCGTGCCGCACTGCGACACGCTGTGCAGCGGGAAAAACATGTGCGGCATGTTGGAGGCGGGGCAGGGGCGGGGTTTGTCAACGGGTCAGCGATGGAAACTCAATTTGATTTCACTTTAGATAACAATCAATCGGTTCGATGCTTCGATGCGCGCATGTTAACCCAAAAAGAATGCTCTCTCACACACAGACACACACATGTATACATATCCTATAAAAAAAGAAAAATGAAACTAAAGCGGGAAAAAATAAAGTAAATTTTATTTAAATGAACCGGGTTATGGTAGAGCAGTTCGCAGTGCGACACCTTGCCCCAGAGCACGCACATTGCATGCAACGCTACAGCGCACAGCAACAACAGCAACAGCAACAACAACAGCAACTACAACAATGCCTGCTATAAGGAATAACAACAAGAATAACAATGGAACATAATGTTATAACCCATCCAGGCGGCGAAAGAGTTCGAAAGGGTTTGCCGAGGTGTCTCTTGAATCGACTCCTCTTCTCTCCCTCTCTGAGGCCCTCTTTCTCTGTGTTGGTTTCCTTTTGTTCTTGTTATTTTTTGAACTTGTTTCGTATCGTAAATTCAATAATTTTGACATTTTATTGCATTTTTATTGCGTTTGTGACATCATTAAACGTTTTTATGACCCTTCTTTGTCGCTTTTTGTTGCCTCAACTTTGGGTCGCGTTCTTTATAAGCATTTGTGGAGGAGATGCCTCGTACTAGGAAGGTTCAAGGGGTACCAGCGACTTGTCAAGTGGTATAGGTAGTATTATTTGGCATCGGGAGGGGCAGGAGGGGGAATACTAAAGTAAGCAGATAGATTTGCTTCTTCCATGGATTGTGGGAATGTGTGTCTTTTTTTGGCTCTTTGATAGTTTCTCATAACGGAACTAACTAAGTTCCGGATTTGCCCGAGACTCCAGTTGTAAAACAATAGTAAAAGTATAATTTAACTGATAATAAACAAATAATTAGGCATTTGTATAATTAATGTTACACAATAAAAGATTTAATATCACTTAAAAATTAAAAACTTAAGAAAAGTTGACGGTATTTTGAGTTAAAGGCTTGTGATATTTTTGTGTTCTGATTTGAACAAGTTACACAACTAAAATAATAAAATAAAATGATATCATATCATAAATTTGTTTAAAGGAATAGAAAATATAGCGGCTTTTTGCGTTTATGACTTACTGACTTTCGGCTTTTTATTTTATTCCCAACATAACAACCTAGTGAGAGTATTTACTATTCGTTTCAACGTTACCCTCAGCTTGATATATTGTACTGGTTCTGTCTGTTTCTGATCATTTTATTCGTTGCCAACGTTCCTGTTGTTGTCAATAATAAAAGCCCGTCTTTTTCCCATTCGAGTTACGTGCATATTTAATGTGCTACGTGTGTGTGTGACGGATGTGTGTGTGTGTGTGTATGGCGGGTGTGTGTGTGTTATGTGTGCATCTTGCGCGACCTTTTGGCCATGGCCCTTTCGCTAACAGCCATGAAATTAGATGCGGCTCTTGCAACTTGTCTGCGCGCACATGTGACCCGAAAGGGTTCCGCTGCCCCGCGCCCCCGCCCCCGCCGGCGGTATTATGGCCCATTGGAAAGTAAAAACTCGAAACTTAATTACCCCAGAGAGTCCCGGGAAGTTGCCTGCCTGCCCGCCTGACTGCCTTACAAGCAGCTGACAGTCGAGCTACACCCGCGCAGTCTAATGGCCGTTGGATGATGGCTAATGGCTTTCAATGCGCTTCGATTTTCTCATGTGTAAAATTGCTGTAAGCCAGACAGGTGGGGAGGGGGGAGCAGGGGTATTCTTGTTGTTGTTGCTGTTGTTTTGTTAATTTGTTTAATTGTCTTGCATATTTCGCTCCGACTGCGCTTCATCAGTCGAGTCATGTGAATGTGAACAACTTGTGCGGCGATCGGGCACGCAATGAACCCGAAAATGCACGCACATCCGACTCAACCATCAGCATCTTGACCTGGCCCATTGTTGTGTGCATTCAAAATAGTTGTATGCACCTCCTGTGGGTTCATTCCCCACCCCTGCGACATGCAACTGAAAACAAAAATGAAATCAGGTGTACACGAGAAAAAGACTAATGAAACGGGCACAAAAGAAAAGTTTCTTCTCTTTTGTACTTGCATTTTGTTGAGCAACATTTTTCGAACGCTGCGATCGTGTCCTCACGGCTGGAGACATCGCCACGTCTCGGGGGCGCTTTTGTGTTGAGCCGTGAAAAGGCCAGAAACAACAACAAGCGGCTTAAATGGCGCTTTTTTCGGCTAGGGCCTTGAACAATGGCCAAAAAGGTTTACAGCGCGAGCTAGGTAGAGTAACAATACTCACAATGCAGCGAAGAGCAACAAGACAACAAACTTCATTTGATATGGTAATTTACAGTGTTGGAAAATGTGCGCATAACTCTCCAATCTAATGAGTTTTCGAACTGGCAAAGCTATTAATGACAACATGAGTTCATTGAGCTGTGGAAAATTGTTCTCAATAAAGTCGAGATTGGGTTTAACAAGCCTTGCCCATCATTAAAACTGAACTGTGTGTGATCTTTGCTGTCTCATAACTTAACGCGAACAAAAACTACTTGAGAATTACACGATAATGGGAAAGTCTTTTAAAATATGCAATTGGGGAAATGTTCTTGAACGAATCAACCTAATATGAATGAACAAAATTAAAACATGTAAGAGCAGCTACAGTCAAGCTATGACTTATAAGGCTACAGATTTATCTTAACTTTTATTTTAATAAAAAAAAAACAAATACAGCTAATTTGGGTTATGATAAAAAAAATAATAGGTGAGTTATTTTACGATGTAATCCTTATGGACTTACTGTGATGGAAGGGGGCGTGGCTAAATTCGAAAATAAACTTATATCTACTGAAATAGGAGATTTCGCGCAAATTTCTACTCTAGTCTACGCGATCTAGACGATCATACAAACAGAATGAAAGAGGATATCGTGGAATGTAATGAATATGCTGTTGCTGCGAATTAAAAATATCTATATCTTCTGGGACGCAAAGGTTTTCTTCTGCCTATATACATACAACAAATTTAAATAAAAATAATACTTTACCCATTTGTAGTCGCAAAATCGCTTAAATACTATATTATATTAATAGATTCGATATGTTTTGTTCCTCAATTTCGTATGCCTTGATTTCTACAATAAATCGTTTCTTTTTATTTTGTATTCTTGCAATAGTCGAACCTTAAATCTTTTAAATTATGTGTGTATTTAAATTTTCTTTCAATAGTTTTTGAATTTTCCTTTAAAAATTTGCACATTCCGTACTTAAACCAAACGAGGCATAAACTACTCGTAATTTAAACGAGAATTCATTAATATCTATGCTAATTAATGCTGAGCTGTTGATTTGCCAGTCACCCTGTCCCTAACCCTCTCCCGCCGCTCGTTTGTCCCGCGGGGCCCTAATTAAAACGACACCTTTCAGATACATATATGCATATATATGTTCATGTGCATTTTCGAGCTTTTTATCATTTGTCAGGGAAATTGAACAAATTAATAAATTTTCCATATGCCTGGGTATGTGTGCTAATGTGGACAGTTGAGTGAAAAATTGGACAGTTGCAGCCCCCTGCTAGAACAACCCCCTTCGATGTGTATAAACCCCTATATCTATGCTAATTATACGAGATACCAAACTGGGCTTTAATAAAAATGTTATAATAATTCACTTTGAGGAATTTATTGACCTGCAAAGGCTGCACATGCTCAATGGACGCGACATGTTGCTGATGACGAGGATGGGGACACGGCGACGCGGCGTTCGTGTTGCCCGGGGGTTAGTTTTGTGGCGGCCACGGCGGCCAAGACGACACGCAACCACATGGAACCGCAGTCGGAGCAGGCTGTATAAATTTAATTTAGTCGGTCGGCTGTTTGCGCCTAACAATTAAAAGGCAAACTTCAACTAGAAACAATTTTCGAGATGAATGCGAGAAGATAACGAGGCGGGCCGTGCGACGAGGGTTGCCCCGATCCCCGGTCCCCGATCTCCTATCCCCGACCCATACCCGTACCGCTCGCCCTCGCTGGCGTTGCGGGCATTTACGCATGGCATGCAGTTGACGCCCGGCTCGGTTCGGTTCGGTTTGGTTCGAACTATGCGCCGGCGTCTCTGGCGCAGTGACACAGCAAATGGAAATATGGGCAAGGGGCTGGATGGGGTGCGCATGGAAATGGGCATGCGTGTGAGCTGTGCCTGTTCTCCCCTGCTTGTACCTGGCGCAAAATGTTAATAAAAATCATTTGGACAAAAGGAATGAGAGAGAGAGTGAGTGAGAAAGACAAAAACGAAATAATACACCTATAAATAGGTATGAAAAACTTGGCCAAGACTGTGTCTAGGTGCATGCATTCCGAATTGTGTGTGAGACCATTTCTCAGCTCGTTTCTTAAGCGTTTCAAATTTTTCCGAAAGACAGAAAAAGAAATGAAAAACAAAAAAAAATGCCGAAATAAAATAAATAAAATGTTTGGCCATGGAATATTAATTTGGGGCAGGTAAAGTCGAGTCGAGAGCGGGTCGGGCAGCGCGATATATGTAAATGAATTCGTTTGAACGTTAATGAGTTGAAAAACGCCTCCTGTCTTTGTTTCTGGTTCTGCTTGAAGTCGGTGACGGCGATGGAGTCCGCTACTGGAAATTCACTTCACTTCGATATTAATTAAAGAAAGAGATTTCTCGTTGGTTTCCTCGGCAGTCTCTGCCGCTTTTATAGTATATTTTTCTGCCACTCATTCTCGAGTTTTTTTTGTTTGTTTCCTTTAATTAATCATATGCAATTCGAGGCAGTCTTTGGAAGAGACGTATTACGGAGTCGGAGTCTGGAACCAGGCCGTTGATCCACTTAATTATTTAGCAATTTATTCTCACAATTGTTAACAATTTTTCTGCTTCTTTTTTTTTTTTGGTCTTTCCGCTTTGCACGTTTTGCGTAGTTTGGTAGCTCGTTTATGGTTTTTTCTTCGGTTTCTGTTTGTTTTTCTGCTTGTTGGGGGGGATTGGCCTGGGTTTTCGTTTCGCCATTAAACTAATGAAATTAGGAGAAACTGTTTATGCTGATAAGACAAAACTATTAACGTTTTCCTTGCCCTCTTCCCCTCTCTGCTTTTCTTGGCTTATTTTTTATGTTTCTTTTTTTGGCAATTAAACAGTAATTAATGGTTGTGCGCACGTGTGTGTGCGTGTGGTGTGCTTGGTGGTGTGTGTGCGGCGTGTGTGTGGCCTTTGGTCGGGGGACCGCGAAGTTGATATAGAGCCTGGTGTGCGATTAATCAAGATCAATTAAAAAGAGTTCAAATATTGAACTTAAATCGTTGCATGGGAAACTTGGCGGGAAACGAAGAACACACGGAGGAAGAAGGAGAAAGCTGAAGTGCAGAATGTTACATTATCATGCGATGCGTATACGTAATGGGCAACAAAAAAAGAGAAGGTCCTAAAATGTTTGGAAATTTATCAAGCAGCTTAAAATTGTTTCATGCGTTCAATTACGCAACATCTTTATGTAATTTACTTTAAACTGTTTTCAATCTAAAAGTCAAGCTTAAAATGTTTAATTAGATTTACATTTTATAGCTATTTCTATTAAATACTTAACTTTCGAATTTGGCCAAAATACTTTAACTGCGTTACGCAAAAAGCCAGAGCCAGCTACGTATACGTAATTCGCTTCACTATGCAATTACGCAACGTAAATATCGTAATGCAATTGATGAACTTAATTGCAAATGCCGTAAAATACAATTTAATGTATTTAATTTAAATAAAATTAAATATGAATACATATAAATATAAATACTGAATGCATATATATTTTCTACAAGTAGACAATATTTTATTTTGAGCTGGTTAGCTGATTTTTAAAAGGCCATCTTGGCTAAGGGACGGGGCTCGTAAATAATTCCCAAAAAGCAACCAATTCACATAATGTTGTCAATTAATTTTTGTTTGCGCAAAAATGCTGAAAATCAATCAATTTCGAATTTTATTGCCGACATTTGTTGTTAATCTTGTTGTCTGTTGTCGATTTCAATTGGCATTTAATTAATTAATCGACTCTAAAATTGTCGTTCCCAAATGTTTATCACTTATTAAAGATCTATTCAAATGCGACAAAAAAACAACACGAAAACCTAAACAAAAGGATGGCTAATCGCATAAATTTAAACTATATCTCTCCCGCTCTCTCTCCCTCTATCTCTCTCTCTCTCTCTCTAGCGTTTGCTGTCTGGCCTGCAGTAAACTAATAAAATTTATATTGATATTTGGCAAATAAATTGAACTAAAACATCGTCTGGTTGTCACGGCGGCTCTGTAGCTCCAGTTTCGGCTAGAGTTTCAGACTTTGAAGCCTCGTTCCAGTTCCAGTTCCAGTTCGAGCTGGGCTGCTGCTGCTGCTGTTGTTGTTGTTGCTGTTGCTGTTGTCGTCTGAGCCCCGTTTAGATGCTTGACAGTGATAAGCAGGGGGCGATGCTGATGGCGTTGGCCACACGCATTAATTTTGCGTGGCTTTCATTTAAAATATAAAAAGCAGCAACAGCAGCAGCAACTGCGTCGTGCAGGAGAAAAATGTTTTGTGGGATTGCGTTGTCCGCAGTTCGAACCGAACGGGATGGGGAGCGGTCCGTGGACGGCTTGGGTTTTGGGGGGCTGGCAGCGCTAAAAACTCGGACACGCCACATTCGCATTCACAACGGGCCTCCAAGTAGGATTTCGACTTGGCATTGCCTTGCATGACTCTACCAGGTTGTTGCTGTTGCTTTTGTTGTTGTTGTTGTTTTGTCTTATGAGTTTTCTGACGCACGATGACGTTTAAATTTCAAATGATTGATTCCCCGCTGGCAAAAACTTTGATTAAAGCCGCAGCAGCGCCAGGCACGCCCATTGCCCGCTCGCTCCCTCTCTCTCTCTCTCTCTGTCGCTCTTGCGCGCTCTGTCTGCCGGCCATTTAGCAACTTGCCTAACTGGCTAACTGGTTGGCGAGGCCAAGCTAGCCAGGCCTACTATTTGCGTGCTTAAATATTTTAATTAAGAAAACCAACCAACAACAAGCGCTCAAAATATTTTGGGGTCTCTCTCCCTCTTCCTCTTCCTCTCCATCTCCCTCTCGCTGCTTCTCCTGCTCTGCGCGTGTTTTAATTGCAGTTTACATGTCTATTAACTACTTGTTGTTGTCGTAGTTGTTGCAGATGTTGCTGTTGTTGCTGCTGTTGCAATTGCTGTTGGCTTTTTAGTTTTTAATTGCAACTGTCAGCAGATGTGGGTAGCGGTAATTGACGCGTCTGAAATAAGTTGTCAAAATGCCAAAAGTAACGCCCGTTGCTCCCCCCCTACCGATGACATCTGCTAAGAGGGTGCGACGCGGCGGGGGGTTGACTGTGAGAAGAACGCTGTAAATTACCTTCAATCATTCATCAATTACAGATTGTCAACCGCAGCGCCTCCGCAAAGCGACCTGGCTCGAATTACGCCAGCTGTCAGGTGTTTTATGACAAAATACCAGAAAACCGCATTGAGAAAAAATGCCGAACAAAAATAAGCCAAGGGAAAATCCCATAAAATACTCATTTTTTAGCAAAATTTCACACGTTCTCGTGTTACACACTCGCCGAAAACGGGTTTTTTCTTTTAGTAGTAACTGCTACGAATTATGGCAATATAATTTTCATCGTTCGCATTTAATTGCCCACAATATCAATTTGGACTCTTGATTTATGCTCTTGTCGAGCGATTTCCACTTGAATTCTTTCGTTCTAACTGAAATTAATATTACTATACTACCTGAACTAGTGTTCCCAAAGGAAACTTCTGCTTTAAACTGAAAAAAAAAAAATAAAATGATTCGATTAAAATAAACTCAGTTAATGCAGAGATTATTATAGCCAAAATATGTAACATATGTACACAATAAACCTTATATCATGTGTTATAATTTAATATAATTTGCAGTAAGCCTGGCTTTATAAATATGATAGGCTCTGGTTTTTTTTTGATAAATTAAAAATGTTGTACATAATTCACAGAAAGAATATAACGGAATCATATATCATAATTTGATTGTAAGCTTTTTTTTTTATTATTATTATTTTATTCTTTTTTTTTTATGTGTTATTATCATTGCTTTTACACCAGTGTTCTACTACCTATAGATTGTATTCAATTTAGAGGAAGAATATAACTGAATCATATATCATGTTTTTATTGTGAACCATTTTTTTTAGTAGTTTAAATATTATTATTATTATATGTTTTGCTGTTAAGCCAGTGTTCTACTAACTACACTGGCAGCCTAATAAAATACAGCTTAAATAATAGAAAACAATATTTACTTGTATCACAATTTTCAGATGTCAAACTGAATGTGTTAATTATAAAATTATTTTTTAAAATTGATTATATTATTTACAATCTGCCTTAAGACAATCAGTAAATTTAGTAATTAATCAATCGAAAATAGCAGTTCTCGAATGGATCCTATAAGATCATTAAAAAAAGAATGAATTTGGATCTCTAGTATTTCTTAACTTTTATAATTTTCTGCTATTTTCCATTCGATATTGAGCTTCTAACAGATTTTTTTTGCCAAACATTATTCCACCTCGTTTTGCCCGATAAAATCATATCAAGTATACAGTTAATTTATGGTATGCCCAAATTCTTTTTAAAAGTCAATTATAACGCAAAAATAAAGCTCATAAAGATGGTATCGAATTGCGTTGGAATTCAAAAAAAAAGAAAAGAAGAAGCAGGAGATGCTACGCTTAATTAATATTATTATGCAACCCGTATGCAGTGCAGCGGCAGAAATGATGCCTCGTAAAATTTATGAAATTCATATTATTATCGTTTAATAAAAAAATAAAAAAAGAAGAAAACATGCCGCCGTTTGTCAACAAGGCCACCTTGCAGCGCCAGAAGACCAGAAGAGACAACGGCAACGGTTAATGGAGATAATGTTTTCGGGGGCTACCGCAGACGCAGACGCAGACGTGCCCCGGCTGGCGCGGAAAACGAGGTGCCAAGCGAGGCGACATCACCGAAAAGCGTCGCCATGGCTTAGTCACTGGCAATGTTTGTTGTTGCTGCTGCTGCTGCTGCTGTTGGCCACCGACTGCGCCCGAGTTAGCAGCGACTTCACAAGTTTGCGCGCTTATCTTAATTGTTGCTCGCATATTAATTTCGTACCTGCTGTGCTGACAAGCAGCGAACCAGTCGAGCAGCGTAGTCGGTAATCGCAGCAGCCAATGAGATACCTGCTCCCAGGCAGCAGACGCGTCGTTATCGCCTCTGTCCGCCGTACACTCCGTCCACTTGCAGCCCCAATCGCTCTGCTCTCTTGCTCTCATTCACGCGTCTCGTCGACGTTGATGTTGTCAGTCTGCTGTCTCACTTCTCTGTCCCAGCTGGCTTGTCTGCCCCTCTGTCTGTCTGTCTGTCTGTCTCCTCTATCTGTCTGTCGGTCTGCCTGTCTGTCCGTTGTTCAGTCTCTTTTATTGTTGACAAATTAATAGATTGTGCTGTCCATATTAACACGTTCACGTGTTGCGCTTCCTTCCGGCCACAGTGCGCATTAAAAATGTATCAACTTTGGGCGCCCGCGGTCTGATTAGTATTGATGGGTGTGCGAGTGTTTGAGTGTGTTAGTGTGTTAGTGTGTGTGTGTGCCCGATACGAGTGCATTTTATGACACACTCGCCGACAATTTATTCGTAAGCTGATTTTAATTAGCACAAGCGGCTCAAGCAACTGCCCCACTGTGCGTGTGTGTGATAAGCTTACGACTTAAGCCAGCTCAGAGCAGAGCGAGAAAGAGACAGGCAGAGAGAGTGGGGCTGCTCCTCGAGCTGGCCATGCTAGCCGGAAGCTGCTATGCGTCTGTTGACATTATGGGAGACTGCTAAAAAAAGCCCCGCACTGCTATGAATCAGATAAGCGGGTTTAATGATTGATTGCCAACCCACGATAACCTGCGTTGATTGCGACGTGAAAGTTGCTTATCGCAGCTCACCGATGAGGCTAATGACGAGGCTGAGCGGGCTGTAAAGAGCAGGCAATTATCGCATTGACTTGCTCGCTCAGCAATTGATGATCTGCCACTGGACCAGGTGGAAAAGAGCAAAATCGACTTGATAACGAGCAGACGGCAATATACTAAAGTGTATAAGACAAGTCAGTAGATCAAGCTATAAACATAGGTATCGATATCCATAGAATCCTGTTTATTTTTGAATTTCCATAGAAATTTATGTCAGGAACAGCTCGTTGTACTCTCGCCAGGAATGACCATATAAACTCTATCATTAATTGGCCAGACCATAAACACCTGCTCTTCCGTTGAACTAGCCTCGGGTTCGATTTCCGCTTAATTCGATTTTAACAACGCTTTGATGGCTCTTTAATCGTTCGCAAACTAGTATTTTGGGCTTGTACAGAACTTAATATCTGTATTTCATTGATTTGAGGTCGGATGACCAAGATATGCAAATGCTACAACGGATGTGCTGCGGGAAGTGAATTCGTAGATCGAATATGTAAATAAAAATTAAGAAATATGTATTATTAATAAGATCGACAGATAGACAAATAGTGGTATAAACGGATAGACAGATGATAGAGATAGATAGACAGATCGATAAATATGAGTAATATAAATGAAAATAAAGAAAAAATGCGTTCGATATGCCGTAGGTCAATTGCCCGTGCAGTCTTAGATTTCGAACGACTTTCCCTTAAAATCTATGGAACATGCATACGTAGTTCTTATATAAGCATTAGGTTTCGTCAAGACTGCTGTTATCAGGTTAGGTTAAAGGGTGAGACTTTTCTGTGTTGCAAATTTGATTAAAACCTTTATCAAGGTCTGAATTTGTACAAACAAATTTTTTAAGTTATGCCTTTCGAGGCCTTAACTGGGATGTAAATTTAAGACTTCCTTCCTATGGCAGTAGACTTCTACTACTTCTCTATCTAATCGTAGAACCATGCTGGGTGTGGTATTTATTAATAACCTCATCCAAGGTGACATTGACAGTGTTAACCTGGTTAGCCAGTTATACTTTTCTGTCCCTTGCAGACTAACACGTAACTACTTACCACTAACTCTTCCTAATTGTAGTCGAACTATGCCCTTCACGATCCGTTTAGGGTATTATGTTTGGACTATAATAATCTTTACTTTCTTTTTTCTAACGCTTCCTCTGTTGCATGCCTAAAATTTGAAATTATGCCCTACCTATCTAGAAATTAAGTAATCTTTCCTCGAAAATCTTTTCTATCTCGGTATCTTTGCATGCCCGCGTTCTCTATTTCGTGTTTCGCGTTTCGAGTCGTACGTCAGACGACTGTGCCCCTCGGTCGGCTGGGCGGGAGGTGGACATTCGCTGTGTCTGGGATCCGCGCGTAACAAGCATCGGCTTGGTTTTGCAAGGACCACTTGATTATACATTCATTGTATCAACGTCAAAAAAAAAAAAAGGCAGGTTCAATGCGGTCGTCATTTCCGTTCGATGCTGTTATCAGTCCGGTCCATTGTCGCGTGATCAGAGCTATAAAAGTCGAAGAACCAGCGTTCGAAACATCATTGTGGATTCTGACACATTGTAAAAAAGAATATTTTAATTTTTTGTGTTCCGCGAGAGTCTCCAGAAAAATGAGACTAGTCTGCGCTCTTCTTTCCAGCCTGATCCTCTTTAAGGCTAGCACAGTACATGCTGTTCCAGATGAATCCAATCAGGTGAGAAAAATATCCTTTAATAGATTACAGTAGATTAATTGCAGTAGAATCTGGATCAACATTTAAAGGGATCTCATCGAAATGTTTGTGTTTTTTTTAACAGTCTTGTATGTCTCATGAAAAGGATAAAGAGTGCGGGGAGTATGCAAGCCAAATAGTGAAGCCGATGATGGCATATTTTCAGCAGGCGAATCAGAAGATTGACCAGTGTTATGCGGAAATAGAGAGCAAGAACCATCGAATTAGGCAACTAGAAGAGAGGGAAACTATGCTTGAAAAAGAAGTGACTCAGCTCAAAGTCGAAATTGCAAGTGCCACATCCAAGGACAAAATTATAAAGTTACTTGAAGAAAAAAACGATTCTAACGCAGATAATATTAAATACTTGAAGCAAGAAAATCAAAATTTAATAAAGTCAATGGAGAAACAGGCGGGAGTCTCTTGTGCAAAACAAATCAATGAGATAATAGAGCAAATAAACCAGATTAGGTCAGACACTCAAAAAACCATCAAGTGCGGTACTGAGTTGATAAGCAAAGATGTTGCAAATAATAAAAAAGTTTTTCTATTTGAATCCGAAGCTAAGAACCTTACGAACTCAATAGAAAGAATAACAAAGATTGCGGAAATCATTGAGAAACTCCTTTCACCTAAAGCGGTCAAATGTGAAACTGAATTAAAAAGTCGAAAAGAAATCAATACTGCAATTGAGCGAAAAATTGAGAAAATGGAAACAGATCACAAGGTCTCACTTGATATAATATCAAAGGAAAACGATAGGAAAAATAAAAAGGGTTGCATTGCAAGAGATTTTACGGGTGTGTACAATGTCACTACAGCTAACGGCTTTACTTTTGAGGTACTATGTAACCATGACATCCTGGGTCCGGGATGGACTGTTATACAGCAAAGGATCAGGGGCAGAGTCGACTTCAACAGGAATTGGACTACGTATCGCAATGGTTTTGGAGACTTCTGGGACGGGGACTTCTTCCTCGGCCTGGACAAGATCCATAGATTAACCAGCGAAAAACCTCACGAGCTTTATATTCACATGCAAAGCATTAATGGCAGTACATACTTTGCCCGATACGATCAGTTCGCTATTTCGGGCGAAGACGATCTATACCGACTAATCAAGTTGGATAAATTCTCTGGTAATAATATAGTGGATAATTTTGCTTACAATAAAAATCAGAGATTTTCGACATATGATCGAGACAATGACAGTCATAAAATCACTAATTGCGCTGAATACTTAAAATGTGGCTGGTGGCACAACAATTGTTATGTGACGTAAGTGTCCTTGATAGATTACACTTCATTATGATTCCTTTAAATATTAAATACCATAACGTTTGTTACAGAAACTTAAACGGAATTTACTTAGGATCTGAAAAAGCCCAACACGTTCGTTGGAATGCCGAGATTCTTCTAAAGGAAGTGAGAATGATGATCCGCCCCAAAGCTGTTTCAAAATAAATTTCAAATGGTTTCACTCTATTGTAAATTCATTCTTCAACTATTGAAATTTGTTGCTTAGTTTTTCAATAATTATTTAAATAAAACGAAAATTATGATGCATTATTAATTTGAACGTATTCTGCCTTTATTTATTTGATTCAATTCGGAATAATTTCTAGAATTCTACACACAAAAGTTCACAGCCTTGAAGTCCTGTTTGGAGGCTCAGGTTTTCCTATGATTGTATTCCTCTGGCTTTTTAGATTACCAGCGATAAAGAGAGGTCGATTAGAAATGAATCAATAAAATAAGGGTATAAAAAAAAACCATAAATGCCTTTCTGAAACTAGTGAATATATACTACAAAGTACTGGCTTTCAGTTGGGGAAACCTAATTATAATATGAGTAATGCCTTCAATGTCTTGTAATTACAGTGAAGCTCAGTGGATGCATTTTTTGTAGATTTTTCTAGCTGCCTTTAAAAGAAAACTCGATGGAAGATTGCAATAATTATCCAATCAGGCAGTTTACACGTGCGTCGCTTTTGACAACTTGACTTGCCTGGGACCAGGAAATACCAAATATTCAAAATAATCATATACCCTAACTAGCTGCAGAAAATGAGGTATTTGGTTTTTTTAAAACATTTTTTTTTTTGCATTTTTGACATTTCTCAGGCCCGCCGACGAGCTTCTCCTTCTCCTCCAATGCCTCGCATGATATGTAGATAATAGCTTGTGTTGCAGCAACAGCAATGGCAGCGGCAACAGCAACAACAGCAACAACTCGTGCGGCAGTTAATCTGCTCTAACCTTCAACCTTTCGCTGGAGCCGAGCAATCAGTAATCAACTGTGGCAGCAACAACCGCCCGCTGCCCTTCACTCAGCTGTTCCAACACCTTTGCCTGGCAGTTGCAGTTGCAGCTGCCTGGGCACAGCGCGAAGGGTAGAGAGGCAGAGTGAGCGGGAGACAGAGACTAGAGAGACAGGCCGCCAAGAGTGTAGACAACTTAAATCAAAGTGCTAATTTTAAAATAACAACCCTGAAGACAGCCTAAACACACAGGCGCAGCGGCAGCAACAGCAACGAAGCGAAGTCATATTGGAAAAACGTTTACGCGAAACTGCTTAACTGCTTAACTAGCTGGCTACAACAACAACAACAACAACAACAACAACAACAGCAGCAACGCAGGCAGCCCCACAATTGAAAAGACAAGATGAACGGCACGAAACAGGATGTTGGAACGTGGAACGTGGAACGCGAATTTGCAAAATAAAAAAAAACCGACGTACGCTGTGAAGAGCGCTCGGCAGTGCTGCCACCTTTTGCGAACAAAAAAAAAACGGCCAAAGAAAAATTGTTATTAAAAGAGAATTTATAATTAAAAGCGTAATAAATAAGCTAAGATCGCACTATGTAATTATGAAAATGAAGCAACTTATTTGGAAATTATTGTTTCAACGCTATTAAAAAAAACCAAAGAACAACTGTTTTTAAAAGCGAAAAAGGCTAAAGAATTTATAATTAAATACGTAATAAATAAGCTAAGATCGCACTATATAAATATGAATTATCGATTATCGTAAACAATTTTAATTTGTGATACATTTCATAGCTACATTTTTAGCTATTCCGAACTTTATATAAAAACTTCAAAATTCCCGCCATTCATACATTTTTACCGCTGTTGATTTGACGGGAAAAAAGCGAAGGTGGCAGCACTGGCGCACACAGTCTTTGCTTGTCTCTCTCTCCCTTTGTCCCGCTGTCTTTCTCTCATTCATCTGCCTGTGCCAGCTTTGAGTTATCGCCGAGATATTAATTTGAGCTGCCGCTCGATGGTTGAAGGCTCCTCTCTGCGAGGCTCCTTAAGGGGGCACCCAAAAAAGTATCTTCGCACATTCGCAGCTCGTTGGCTCATTCTAATTGACGAAAAATCACTGAGACAGACAGACAGTGCACACTGCGCGAAAAAGGCGAGTGAGAAGTGCCACAGAGATTTGCGATCTACATCGAACTCCTCGTTCCTCGTACCCCCCCGCACTGCCCAGCGTAATTGTTTGTGCATATTTCCGAAACACCAAAGCAGCCATTTGCCCATTGCCGGCGTTGTTGATTCTCCAGCGACGTCTTCCTCGGGGCTCCCTCGCCGGATCGGGCTCGTTCTCCGTTGGGTTCCCTTTTGGTTTCGTGGTATGCGCTTCGTTCTTAGAAAATTGCCGTCCCAATTGAAATGAAATGACGTTGGATCGTTTGCCCCGCTCGGAGCGAGCGAGAAAGCAGGCAAAAAACCAACAATCGAAACGATTTTCGGTGATTTCGCATTGAAATATTTCGCGTTTGTCTGCGGTGCGAAAAATGCCAAAGTTGGCTTATTTTCTCCTTATTTTTGTTTCCATTTTTTTTGTATTATATAAACAATAAAAAGCAGGCGCATTTGTTTGCGCTGCGAACGCCATTTCTGGCCACAGACACGGACGCCGGACAGAGTCGAGTTGTTGGCAGGGGGAAAGGGGCAGGCTTGATTTATTATTGGGTAACAATTCATATGCCTTTATTGATATTTTTCAATTCCTGAACGTCGCTGCGCGTGTGAGACACAATAAATTTTGAAATAAATTGGATTTCGCAGTTTTAATCAGCAAAAGGGCAGCGCCTGATGAGACATCGTCCGAAAAGGCACGGGAATTGGCGAAAAAGAAAAAAAAATGAAAACCAGGCAGCAGACTCCTTAGCCGGGCACGCAGAGATGAAGGTGCCTTGCAACTGCGAGCTGAGCTGACGCCATAGCGCTGACAGCCAACGATCCGGGTCGGGATCGGGATCGAGTTGGGGAACGAGCTGCGCGCTGCAGTTGCAAGCAGGGAAACGTCGCCTAGGCATGCGCGGCCACTTAAACGGTGTGCAACAACAACAAATACCAGAAGTGGCAGCTAAAGTTGCCACTATACGAATGGCAAATACCCTAGATTCAAAGGATTTGCAAGGCAATGGAATAAAAGTTATAAAGAAATTTAAATATATTAAATAATTTAATATAAAATAATTTAGTTACAAGAAAAATGTATATCAAAGTAGAAAAATGCATTTAAATATTAAAGTATAATATCAATTTAAATTCAAATAAATACATCTATAATCGTAAAACATATAATATATATTTTTTTTAAATTTATATTCAATTATATAGTAATCAAATGGCTTGATGGGTATTGATTAGGGTAGTTTTGACATACATCAGGGTGTGATATTCTTAAAGAATGTTAACGAAAATTATATTCTTATTTAATGCCAATATATTCTATGTTTAATGCCAATATCTTAACACAAATATCAATTTAAATAATTGTCGCTTTAATTTGAAAACCTATGATATTCTTGAGAACTATAAGCATTATTAATGTTTTTATAATGTGGAATAATTGGTATACCGCATATTTTATTTCTCAAACAAATAAGGATTGAAACTATATAAACTATTGATAGGGAAAACGTAGCTGCAAATTACCATTTAATGATCTTTGGCAAAGCTATTCGAATTTAATGCATTTCTTTCTGTCAATAAATATAAATAAATCCGTAAAAATAATTTATAGTAAATATGCAGAAATATGGAGAATGCAACTATTATTTTTAATTAATTGTGCGCATTGCCGACTGCAACGTGACAAACTGCATTTAAAAACTAATTATACCCAATTTGCGATGAACTTAATGCGATACACTATGTAGGAAAGCTGCAAAAAGTGCGTACTGCGATGTCGCTTCCAAGACAGTTGCAGGGGCAGGGGCAGGGGCAGGTGGGGCCTGGGCCGTGGGTTTTCGGTGCAAGCCAAAGTGTAAAAATATGCTGCCAATGTTGCAATTTATTTATTTATTTTTCTTCATTTTTTGCAAGCTGCTTTTGTTGCTGCTGCTGTTGTTGTTGCCGTGTCTGGTTGAGCACAAAAATGTTCAACCAACACGAAGAAGAACCCATTGGACGACGACTACGTGTGCACATTGTTTATTTCACACACTTATTGGCCCGCAGGCGCTACTGTGCGCTCCTCTACTCCTCTACCCCCTCCTGGCCACGGCCCCTGCCCTTGCCCGGCTCAGTTGCTGCCTGCTCTCTCCGGCTTCGGCTTCGAACTCGAACTGCATCCACAGCTCGGCGCAGCCAGCCAGCAATTGGCTTGTCTTGTCTTGTCGTACGTTTTCCAGCTAAGATTGGCGACGCCATGTAGTTAACGCGTTCGCACTTTTTTCTGCCAACCTGCGCACCATCCCCCCCTGCACCCACCATTAGCTGCATGAAACACTGGATGGGCTCGTGTCCAGTCCATTGAGTTTTCATGCCACGCAACCGCAGCGCAGCGAAATTGGCTAAAAATGACACTCGTTTTCACTGACAGTGCCATGGGCGTAGAGGAGGGAGGGGGTATGCGACAGAAGCTGCTGCTTATGCATATAGAAGAAAAATCTGAATCTGTAGTGTGTGTGTGTCTGTGTGTGTGTGTGCATATTGAGGTGGGCCTGGGCATGATTTCTGATTGGCCATAAACACACAAAAGTATTGAGTTTTATCACCTGCGGGCTATATGGGTAGCTACAGCTCCCCCCTCCCGACTCCGCATAAGCCCGTCTCGGGCTATCCCCCCGCTTCGTGCTAAAAATTGCTTTTGATAACCGGGCGCGGATTGAAGGCTGAAAAGTGGTTTTTAGCTTGCGGTTCACATTTGACAAAGCAATTGATGAGACTCTTAAATTGGCTAACTTTGTGCCGATTCAGCAGTATATACATACCGTATATATATATAAACATACATATAAACACATTGATGGCAAGCGCTGCATGCATAAATATGGCCAATCATATTGGCATTGTAATGGCGAGCAAACATTTTCGGGCAGCTAATCAAAGTGGGGAATGTAGTATGTATAGCCATACTATACGAGAGAGGTTAAGAGTTCAGGAATGGTTCGAAAAGTATTAATCACGAAATCACAAATATTTTGTAATCTCCTCTCCTTTATTGCCCTGATAATGTTACCAAAATCAGACATTGCCTACGCTATAAAATATGTACCTACATATATATTCTTGAACAGCATCGTAAGATAAGTTGTTCGTCTGTTTCACTTTCTTTTGCAACGTAAACTAGTCGGAATCCGTTGGATCGTACCGATTATAAAGCACCTATTTGCTGACTTATATTAATATTGACTCACCGACTTTTCCTTGCATATAGTGAGCTATCAAAGATTCCATAAAGTCTAACTACTATAAAGTATTTATTTTCAAAAAGTTGTCCCCACCTTGACATATTCCATACTCGATCAAAAAATTGTTATTCCGTTGGTTTCTAAATTACCAATTTGCGATTTTCGCATAATGCTTGATATTTTCCAGACAGTATTGGCCATGTGTAAATTTGTTTGCTCAATTAAGTAAGAATTCACCGAAAATATTTCGTTTCTTCTGTTTGCTAACAAGTTAAGGGATTTTAAATTATAAAAATGTAAAAACTTGGTTTGGGCAAGTGATGCTACTTTTTTCACAGCTGAACATGCTATAAAAATGATCGGCTGAAATCAACTAGTTTGGATAAAAACTGTATTGATTTTCGAAGTGAATCATCTAATCAATTTACCAACTAAGGATATATTGAAATATTGATCAGTTTAAGCGCATTTTCAAGCGATCAGATTAAGAGTTCTTATCTGCTTGTGTTAAGGGATCTGTGTACCTTTTTATATATACAATTATAGCACAGAAACAATCGGCAAAGAATGAATAAAGAGCAGCAAGTTAGAGCTGGAGACTCGATTGATTTAATCGATTCGGCAAGTGTATAGAAGCCGTCGTGTTCCTACATTCATATCAGATTAGACCTGAATGCATATGTATAAGCGAGCTACCTGCTTCTACATCAATTTTCCATTCAATCTCTTTTCTTGTTTTTCCACTTTTCCCCACAATGTAAACATTAAGCACGCTTCCTGCTCGCAACCAACCCGCAATTAACGTGGAAATTCTATCATATCTTCATTTGAATTCGCTTTATCAGCGTTTACCCTGACTAACATGAAAAACATGACAGTTTTTCCCGTCAAGTCGAGGAAAACAAAAGGCATTTCTTGGCAACACCAGCCCATCGATTTATGGCAGCGAGTTCGTTCCTGAAGCGGCCTGGGCTCGGCCCCTTTTTTGGTTAGGGCATTTATGAGAGTAGTTAGCAATTTCGGTGGCAGGGATTAAGATTAAAACGGGGTGCTACATCAAATGGGTGTGAAAAACGCAAATTACAAAGAATTTTACGAAGAGCTGCGCGAGAGGAGCGGCAGGCTGAGGCGGGCAGGCAGGCAGGCAGCCAGGCCGCGAAACGTGGCCCTGCAGCGTGCAACAGGAAACTGGCCACATAGTTGAGGCCGGCTGACTGAAAGGCTGACAGGCAGACTGGCAGTCAGATAGGGAGAAGGGGAAGGGGAAGGGGGTTCACTCGTTGGACTAACTAACTAAGGGCGTGTCGGGCAAGTCGAGTCGTCAGTCGTGTAACTTTGAAATATGTTGAGCTGCAAGATAACTGGCCAGGTAAGTTGCAACTAGCAACTTGCAACGGGCTAGCTGCAACTGGCAACTGGCCGGGGCAAAATGCATATGCATATTTTATGCCATTTAAGCGGCATTTATGCAGCTTCGCGTGTTGACAAAAGTTGTTGCCTGCTCGTAACTCAATCTCAATATTTCAGGCAACCGAATCGAGCATCGAGCGTGGAGCATGAAGCGTTGCATTAAAACGTGACTTTGACAGTAGCCGTTTGGCTTGAGGAAGAAGAGCAGGCAGGCAGGCCGGCAGGCGGGAGACGGGCAGGGGGCAGGCAGAACAGCAACAGCAACAAGAACGGGAGTCGAGCGTACGTGCGGCAACACATAAGTGAATGTGTCCCGGGGCAAGCGATGCAGTGCGGCATCTCCCATTCCAGGCCATGTGACATTCGTTAAGCAAATATATGTCATGAGCAGGGGGAAGGTGGGGGCTCGGTAGTAAGAGGGGCAGTAGGGAAGGCGTGCAGTTAGCGACTTGTTGCCTGATCTATTGGTTTTTTGCGTGGCAGCCCGTTTTACAAAACCGCAACATATTTTCGTGGCCTCCGGAACACAGCCTGCCCAGGCCGAAGCCTGCCACTTCTTGGCTGATTGCATGCATATTAGCCATAGCCATCAGAGCTGCTGCGACAGCCACTAAAACTGCCGTCGATCTGCGTTCTAAGCGGCGCGGGGGGAGGGACAGTTTTACCCCCCCTACTACCCTTTTGTTGCTGGCTCGAGCGTGGCAAGAACAAGACACGATTTTTAAAACGAAATCCATGTTTGCCCAAACACACAGAGACAGAGAGAGAGAGAGAGAGAGAGAGAGAGAGAGAGAGAGAGAGAGAGAGAGGGAGAGATCCCAGGTTGGCAGGCAGAGCGAGAGGATTAACCAGCTGGATCGTCGCACTTTTTTACATCTTCTCTGCTCTGCTTCATCCACTGACTCTGCCAGCCTCTGCATTTGACAGTAGTGCCTGCTGCACTGCCTCCCAGCCCGACTCGATGCCTGCCCTTGTCGCCGCTGCCTGCTCGACTTGGCGACTGCTTAGCGTTATTTATAAAACATGTACGAAATGCAAACTATGCGACACGACGAAGCCTCCTATGCCCTTTACACAAGTGCCGCATAGCACAGATTGCTGACAGATTATTCCATTTTCTGTTTTCTGTAGTTCTCTCCTTACTTCGTTTCTCTCGCCTCGTATGACGTACAACTGTCCCGACTTATGCGCTGCATTGCCTAATTAAAGCACAACAAGCAGCTGCAACATGTTTGATTTTTGACAAATTCTAAGGGGTGTCACCTTGAGGAAGCTGTACCGAAAGGAATCAAAGGAATCTGCAAATATTATATAGTCAATAGTTAGTAAGCTAACTGCATTTCTTACGAAATTGAATCTTCATTATGCATCTAATTTAAGCAATATCATGAATGTAAAATCATGTTAATTTTGACGAAATTTCAGAATTAAGAAAACCCTACTTGAGTGCGCAAATTGCAAAATATAACAGTTTGCGTTCCTAGAAATCTGTATGTATTTTTCGCAGCTGATTTGTGTTTAGTTTTAATCTACTACTAATAAAAAATAGGTATCATTCCGCCATAACAATCATATTTATAATAATTACTTAGCATATTCAATATGTACGTCAATTTTCGAAACATGACGACATCATATCATAACACAGCCCTGTCAATATCGAACATACCGATCGTGGCCTGGATAAGCGCGAAAACATGTCAAAGTTACCTTAAAAATAACAACTCCAAATATCAACCATAATCGGTAATCAGCAACATGAAAAAATATTTAAAAATGAATTGGCAAATAATTTCAAACCTACTGTACTCGAAAGAACTTGCCCAATGGATTTTCTTGAAACAGAAAGGGTTCATAATTTGCTTTGAAAACTAAAAGAAATGTGAAGATGATGAACTTCACCTTGAATTATAATTAAGATTGTTTTCAACAAAAAAAACAGTCATTTACAATTTACGTAATATCCTATGTTTATGACATTTACTAATGAAAATTCGTCAGGTTTGAAATTTGCTTCTTTAATTAAATGTAAATTTATTATTATTATGTTCAACATAATAGTTCTAAAGTAAAACTAGTTCTAAAGTAAAACTATATTACATAGGACCTTCAGGTATGAATATAATGCATGCAAAGTGTGTTACAATTTATAGTTGGTATAATAGTGTATTTTATTATTATGGGTATCATTATTAGCTAATAGTACAAAGATAAGCTAATAGGCTTAAACTGACATCTAGTATTGTGTCGCATGGAACACAGAACCTTCTGCTTTAAATATAAATATTATAATGTTCTAATTATATATATATATATATATATATATATATATATATGGCGTTTTTTTGTATATATGAATTCCAGGAGATTTTCGTTCAGGAAGAAAGTGTTTCCCAGTTATATAATAGCATTGTTTGCATAGCGTTCCCCAAAACGATTTCACCACCCACAAAGCGTTCACATTCATCGCCCGACTGTCTGCAACCGAGCCACAGCTGCGGATCACGACTCACGACGACAACGATAGCAACGATAGTTTTCACATTGCAAACCCTTCATTAGAAAACAATTGTTTTGAATTATGGGCTGCTCGGGGGCCTCGTTGGCAACACAACAATCCCATCGTGTTGTGGGATTGACTTTTGGGTGGGGGGGGTGGGTGCAAGGGAGTGTAGAAGGGGAAACAACAACAACAAACATTGCGTTGCATATGTTTAGGGCTACTTCTAGGGGGGTAAACAATAGAATCGCCTGCTTGTTGTCACTGTCAATGTGCGTAACAATTAAATCGTGTTGCTGCTGCTTTTCTCTGTTTGCAAATGATTGCAGCGAGGGCGTGGGCCAGGAACAGGGGGCAGGAGGTAGGAGGCAGGAGGAGTGCTCGAACAGATGCCCCATTGCGTGGCCATGCACCTAACTTCATCACGATCCGCGACATGAAAATAGTTGCACTCAGAGCGCCGTGTTGGCTCTCGCTCTCGCTCTGGCTCTGGCTATGGCGAGTGGGAAGCGTCACATCACGACGCCAACGCCGGGCACCACCAACAGCTTGAGGTAGTACTGGTAGCTGGGCATAGCCGGCACCACCATGAGGCTGGCATAGTAGTCCGGCCATGGCGATGGCGATCCAGCCGATGTCGATGCGCGGAGTCGCTTTGCATATTTAGCAACACATTCCCGATGCTCGTAACGAAAAACGGTTTCATTGTTGCCGACGCCGCCGACAACAACATAAAAGCCTGCGCTCCTTTCGAGCTGCCCCACACACACCAACACACACACACACTCAAACACACAGAGCGAGAGTCGCGTACACAGTTAATAACAATCGACACACACATCGAGCCACCGAGTGAGCGAGAGGGAGAGGGAGAGAACTAACCAGACCGGGATCCGCAGACCGGGGACCTGAGAGCTGAGGCCAGAGCTGGCCGAGACCAACGGACAAGAAAATAAGTTGAATAAAATTATTGTGAACACGTCTCGTTGATTTATTGTGAAATCGCGCATGAGTAATGATCGCATATTTGGGTATACTTGTTGGCTTCTTGGTGGTGCCGATGGTGGTGCTGGTGGTAGTGCCGCTGCCTACGTTGCTGCCGCTGCCGCTGCCGCTGCCGTTTGCCGAGAGAAGGTCGCCGGATTGGACGTTTGGTCGGTCGGTTCGGTCGATCGGTCCTCCGCAGTCCCCAACTCCGTTTCAAACTCGAACTGAGTAAGCTTTTTGGTTATTGCTCATTTTCGTATCGATCCGCACTCGCTGTTTACATTTGCCGGTCTCCTATTGTTGCTCTAAATGGCAGCGAATGAGTTGGGAGTTTTTTCTTAAGTCTCTCCCTTCCCTCGCTCCTCGATCTTGTTGTTCTTCGGCATTATAATCCAAAAACAGCATCGCGCTGCCTCGTCTGGGCATACAATAAAACATGATGATGGGCCACTTGCCTCGCGATGCCTTGTTGGTTATCTAATCGGCTTTTATAATTGGGTAGAGAGAGGTGGAGTGTGAGAGAGTGATAGAGGTAGACGCAGATTCAGCGCGATCATTGTGTAACAATTAAGGTATAGAATCAACACTACAACAACCGAAATGGACAAGGGACAACGCACTGAAGTCGGCAGTTAGCCCCACAGTTTGTACAAGGTCCCAGCGACTATACCTGCGACTCCCAAGAGGGTTAGGTCAGTGGAATACGTAAATAGGTATACGATGAATTTGCAAAATGCAGAAAACATTATTATGCCAGAGCAGGTTCTTTCAGAAGAGAATCCCAAGCGGGCATCCAATGAAATACTCATTATGAATTGAGTGTCTGCTGTTTTCCAGATATGAATGGGAATCTTAACAGAAATCCTTTCATAAACTAAGCACATTTTTGCAATACCTACGACTGCAGAAAACTAATTATGCTTTCTGCGTAATTTCAATTTACCCCACGCCTTCCCCTGCAACTAATATATGATTTATCCCGCCCGCTCGCATTACTCATTCGGTGTAGAGCAATAAGTCAGTCGGCAGGTAGGTAGAACGAAAACACTTTAAATCATCTTTGTTGCATAGTGATAACGATGAGAGCAGGCCCAGCCGCAGCCGCGGACCTGGAGACCTGAAGACCTGGAGCCGTCGAGGGCCCCGGAATGGTAAACGGGAAAAGTATCTCGAAGTACGCAGTTGTAGGCATCGAAAATTGATGATCGCGTGCCAAATGTGCATGTTTATAAACATATTTCTCTACTGCTCGCTCTCTGTTGCTCTGTCGCTCGGTCGCTCTCTTCTCGGGCTCTCTTCGTGCGAGTGCTGGCTGGGGAACTGAGTATGGCATGACTGTCCATTGGGATGATCTTGCATTTGATCAGTCGCTTTGTTGATTGCTTGAAACTTGTGTCCATGCAATAAAACACTCAAAATGCCAACTTTATTTTGGGTCAAAGCCGGCCAGACACGCAACGTTGCCTGTCTGGGACGCTAAAAGCCGCCAGTTCCAGAGCGAGAGAGAGATAAACTTTTGACTGCCCCCTGCGCTCGCCGCGGATCCGCGTCTACCCCTCTCCAAATCAAACTCAAACTCGACTTCTGTGAGCCAATTTGGCGTTGTGTTTGACCTTTTTCAAGACGCCTCTTTGTAGAGTTCCCTCGCTCAGCCAAAGGTCTTCTATGACCTGTGTGTAGTAAATGGGCTATATAGCGCGTAAATATATATACACGGATTCCAGTCCAAGCGACGACTACCAACTGTGCATTTGGCGGAACTTTGCGCCACATGCGTCGCATATCTTTGACACAATCCGTGGCGCCCACCCGTCGCGCACTCTCTCGAGGGCAACCTTTGGTGCCTGCCTGCCTGCCTGCCCCCAAAAACCGAATGGGACCGTGTCTCAAATTAAATTAATTCATAATGAACGAAATTATTAAAGTCAACTGGGAAAGAACTCTAGCTATGGCTCCCGTCCCTCTATCCACTAACCAGTTCAGTTTCCAGTTCCATTTGCGAGTGGAATTCGAAGCGATCCCAGTTCGGTCTTTACAAGGGCGTTACCAAGTAGTTATAGCGTCGAGAAACCCGTCTTCCGAACGGACTGGATTAATGGCCGCGCTGACAGTGAAAATCCTGCGGTTATAAGTTTTATAGCCCTTCGTCTCCACTTTAAAATGGTTGCCTCAGCAATTAGAGTGTGCCGCTGGAACAAGGGTTCTGTCTCTTCTACACCTCCTTCCCCTTCTCCTTCTTTTCTTCTTTTTTTTTCCTGCCTGCTGCCCGCTGCTGCTGCTGCGGGTTTCCATTTCTTGGTGAGATCATAAAGTTTCTTCTGGGAATTCTAGGAATGCCGTAACCCCTCAGCAGCCTCGCAAGTACCGCGCTTCATTAGCTACGCTGCGTGGGCTGAGGTCAACTGGGCAATCGCGGTCTACAGTAACACACCTCATCATCATCGTCGTAAGGCTTACCAGGCCTAATTACAGGCGGGAAATGCGCATTGCCGGCGGATTCGATCTTACCTGGAAATGATCTATGCAAAACTCCAGCGCTAAAATCAACAAACAGTCAGCGCAAGGCCGAGAGAATGTCCGATATAATGGTGTAATATTCGGCAATTGTGGGCTTATGAGCTGGATAAGAAGAGTATTTGCGTGGAGGGATCAATGAAGAATATTTCACAGTTTACAGTTCCCACGAACTGCTTAAAGATGCACCAAATTGTGTTAAGGGCTTGCTAGAAGAATGGAAACAATCGATGATTATGGAAGACAATGTACATTTTCATTGTGAATATAAAAACCGCTGTATCGAACCTCTACTGTGTCGTATAAAACATTAGTAGACATAATAAAATAACATTCTGTAGGCGATGAACATCCTCCTTTGCGTTACAATTTTCTTATGAATTTGAATATACCTTCGCAAGATTATACACACACAGAAGCAGAGATTATAAAGCAGAGGTTGCAATTGTTTTTGATTAATTGATTTTATGGTTTATGAATGCTACAAAAACAGACAATTAAATATGTCGGAGAATGCAACCCGACGAGCAAACAATCTTGCATATTATTTCACGGGTCACTCAAGTAACCCAAATTTTTCAACGACGCTGTCAACAGTCTACGCCCTATCAGTCCAGAACATTGCCTTTGCGCGTCATCAGAGCTATAAAAGTCGAGGAATCAACGCTCAAAGCATCATTGTTCATTTTTGCATATTGCATTATATTTGTGATCTTGTATTCCTCGAGAGTCTCAAGAAAAATGAGACTAGTCTGCGCTCTTCTGACCAGCCTGATCCTCTTTAAGGCTTGCACAGTACATGCTGTTCCAGATGAATCCAATCAGGTGAGAAAAATATCCTTTAATAGATGACAGTAGATTAATTACAGTAGAATCTGGATCAACATTTTAAGGGATCTCATCGAAATGTTTGTGTTTTTTTTAACAGTCTTGTATGTCTCATGAAAAGGATAAAGAGTGCGGGGAGTATGCAAGCCAAATAGTGAAGCCGATGATGGCATATTTTCAGCAGGCGAATCAGAAGATTGACCAGTGTTATGCGGAAATAGAGAGCAAGAACCATCAAATAAGACAACTAGAAGAGAGGGAAACTATGCTTGAAAAAGAAGTGACTCAGCTCAAAGTCGAAATTGCAAGTGCCACATCCAAGGACAAAATTATAAAGTTACTTGAAGAAAAAAACGATTCTAACGCAGATAATATTAAATACTTGAAGCAAGAAAATCAAAATTTAATAAAGTCAATGGAGAAACAGGCGGGAGTCTCTTGTGCAAAACAAATCAATGAGATAATAGAGCAAATAAACCAGATTAGGTCAGACACTCAAAAAACCATCAAGTGCGGTACTGAGTTGATAAGCAAAGATGTTGCAAATAATAAAAAAGTTTTTCTATTTGAATCCGAAGCTAAGAACCTTACGAACTCAATAGAAAGAATAACAAAGATTGCGGAAATCATTGAGAAACTCCTTTCAGACGCTTATAAAGCGGTCAAATGTGAAACTGAATTAAAAAGTCAAAAAGAAATCAATACTGCAATTGAGCGAAAAATTGAGAAAATGGAAACAGATCACAAGGTCTCACTTGATATAATATCAAAGGAAAACGATAGGAAAAATAAAAAGGGTTGCATTGCAAGAGATTTTACGGGTGTGTACAATGTCACTACAGCTAACGGCTTTACTTTTGAGGTACTATATAACCATGACATCCTGGGTCCGGGATGGACTGTTATACAGCAAAGGCTCAGGGGCGGAGTCGACTTCAACAGGAATTGGACTACGTATCGCAATGGTTTTGGAGACTTCTGGGACGGGGACTTCTTCCTCGGCCTGGACAAGATCCATAGATTAACCAGCGAAAAACCTCACGAGCTTTATATTCACATGCAAAGCATTAATGGCAGTACATACTTTGCCCGATACGATCAGTTCGCTATTTCGGGCGAAGACGATCTATACCGACTAATCAAGTTGGATAAATTCTCTGGTAATAATATAGTGGATAATTTTGCTTACAATAAATATCAGAGATTTTCGACATATGATCGAGACAATGACAATCTTGTAATAATTAATTGCGCTGAATACTTAAAATGTGGCTGGTGGCACAACAATTGTTATAAGACGTAAGTGTCCTTGGCAGATTAAACTTCATTATTATTCCTTTAAATATTAAATACCATAACGTTTGTTACAGAAACTTAAACGGAATTTACTTAGGATCTGAAAAAGCCCAACACGTTCGTTGGAATGCCAAGATTCTTCTAAAGGAAGTGAGAATGATGATCCGCCCCAAAGCTGTTTCAAAATAAATTTCAAATGGTTTCACCCTATTGTAAATTCATTCTTCAATCTATATTAAAAATTGTTTGCTTAATTTTTCAATGATTAATAAAATAAAACATTTAAACAATTTCGCCCACACAGAAGAAAGACTGTCACGAATTTGCGTGGCAAGAAATAACAATTAATAAAGTGTGACTACACACATTTTTTTGTCAATCTTTTTTCTGTAAATTTTGCACGTACATTGATGAAACATTTATGATCTATTTCGATAGTGAAAAATATTAATTGATTTATTTAGATTGTGTACCAAGCTCAATAGATCAGTTCTCTATAAGGTCATTATGGTGAACATTTCAATCATTTCTGTTTTCCACTTCTCACCTTCGCTTTCTTTTGTGCCTAACAGCGAAATTAGTTACGTATTGTAAGCGATGCGAGTCCAATTATTGAATTCTTCTGCGATCAGTGAGGGGGTGGGGGCTACCTTTTGTCATTGTAGAAACCCCACAACGCGCCACGATCGACTTCATTCACTTTCCACACAATTTTCACAGCAACTTTCCAAGTTCGGTATGAAACTCGATCACTTCCTCAAGCAGCTGATAATGGAACTGATATTTCAACACGAAATCTGCAGTCGTTGAACTCGACGGACGCTGATCGCTTTCCTAGAATGCCCACCAGAGACGACAATAAAGAGAGAGAGAGAGGGAGAGATAGAGCGGGAGACTAAGATACTGGGAACATATGCACATGTGCGCGTCGCTGTAGAAGAAGCCACAATATTTCCAGCTCAAATATGATTAATTTCGGGTATTTGTTGCGGACACGCGGACATGGGGCTGTCTATAAGTCTTGCCTTTTGCAATTGGCTTGGAACACGTGTTCCGTGCCCGTCCCCGTCCCCGTCCTGTTCCCGTCGCACCATCTGTCTCTCCCATTCTTTCTATGTTCTCTGGCATTCTCTAAATCGCAGCTTTCACTCATGCGTGGAACGGTGTTGACTTCGGGTACGGTTTGAGTTTGAGTTTGAGTTTGAGTCTGGGGATCGGCGATCGGGGTTGGGGTTCGGACTCGGGTACGGGAAATGCGCATGCGCAAACGCAAATGTTGCATGGCCAAGTTGGGAGCTGGATAACTGAGACAGCAAACAGGGAATAGCAAACAACAGCAATAGCAACAGCAACAGCAGCAGCAACAACAAAGTCATGGAACAACATGTGGCAGCAACAACTACATGACGTAGTGCCTGTGTCGTCTCATTAGGATTAGACCCACGATATTTAATTGCATGTTAGGGATTCCAGCTTATTTATAATGAGTTAGTTAAATACACACGCACTGCAACTGGCACCCAGAGGGAGAGAGAGAGCGAGAGGGAGGCGTAGAGCGACTGTGTGATAGAGAGGGAGCATGAGTGAAACCTTCGTCTTTCCCGTTGACTCGTTGCAGGCGTTGCTGCTGTCCGCTGCCAGCGAGCGGAATGATTAATGATCCGAGCGCGTGTTAGGCGGGTCCGCAAGTATGTCTCCCTCTCCTACACTTGCTCGCCGCTTGCCCGCTCTATCTGCGCTCCTACCCTCTCTCCTTGAGCACTAGTTGTTGGTTTTTCGTGAATTTATTTACAAATAAAATTATAGCCTCGTCTCAGGCGTAGCCAACCTGCAGCAGCAGCAGCAGCAGCAACAACAACAACAGCAACCACAGTAGCAACACCAACAGCAACAACTTTGCTGGCCATTTAAACACCCCATAAACAATTTGCCATAATTTCGAGCAGCGTCAACGTCGTCGTCGTCGAAGTTGGCGCTCTCCCTCATTACAAAATGACGGCAAATTGCAATTTTCGTTGAAGGTTGAGTGAAGCCCGCATGCCACATGCCACATGCCGCATGCCGTAGCAGCCCAGCTCCAGCTTCATCTACAGCAGCAGTTCCAGTATCCGCCTTCGTCTCCATCGCCATCGCCATCGCCATCGCCAGTAGCAGACGGACGCGCTGTGACAATCAACGCGCACGTCCCGCCTGATGATGTGATGTGATCTGATGTGATGAGTGCGTCTATCATATCGTCAATGTGCGTCGTTGTCGTCAACCTCAACCTCAGACCCAGGCCGAGTCTCAGCCTCAGTATCAGCCTCAACTTCAGCCTCATCGCCATCGCCATCGTCATCGTCATCGTCATCCTCATCGTCGTCGTCACTGTCAACGACAACATCATCATGCAGTCGCAATCGCTGCAGTTGCCTTGATCTTGATCGGCCTCCTCCTCGCCAACAGAGCGAGCGAGAGAGCACCTGAGAGACAGAGAGAGAGCGAGAGAGACAGAGAGAGGGAGAGCCGGAGAGAGGCGGCGGCGGCTCATCATCGTCGTCATCGAAATTGTCATGTCACGAAAGTTGGCTCCCAGCTGCTAAAACAGCTAAAGCTGCTGCTGCTGCTGCCGTTGCTGCCGCTGCCGCTGCTGCAGCTTGTGGCAACAACAACAGGCGCGGCGTCTCGGAGTTTTATTGTGGCATTTGCGGCAACCCTACGCCAATGGGGTACGATAACTTTGGCATTAAATGTGCGCGATGCACAGCAATTAAGCACTTCTCGAGATCGTTTCATACATATCTAAATATGTGTTCGTATCTGCATCTACACAGATACCCACTTACTATGCTCATCTGGCTCTATATGTATCTGTATTTATCTGCCTTAAGCAGCAGTTAAATTAGCGAGGCGACGGCAGGCCAATTTGCTTATCACCATAATGCATGACGACTTCATCGCAGTACACTGCAAGCAAAGAGGGGGCAGTTTAACAAAAATATATAGAGCTGGTACCTTATGACAAAGAAATATCAAATAGATCCTCTAATTTGTTATTTTCTTATTTCAAATTCAAATTAAATACTAGTAAAAGTTTAAAAACAAAAGAATAAATATTTAATTTACTTCATATCAACAATATATAATTTAATTTTAGTTTAACTACTTTTATTAATTATATTAATCTATTTATTATTATAAGGGGGATATATATAGAGCTGGTACTTTATTACAAAGAAATATCATAGACCGATCTTTCCCTAATTTCAATGGCACTTAAAGTTAAAAAATAAGTAAATATTTAACTTATCTTAGTTCAAAAATGTTTACCGTATGTGTAATTGATTTTACTGTTCTTAAACGACCTTAAGTAAATAAATAATTATTATTACCTTGAAAAGGTATTTAAAATATTAAGCACTCAGTTCAATTTATAGAAAATGTAAATAATAATCCTGTAATATTTTGTGTAAAATATTATAATACTATATGATGGGAAGTTTTGCTTAAATATATCAAATATAAGTTAAAATATAACTATGGAATAACACTGAGCCGACTGACTAAAAAAAATTGAAATTAAATTTATATTATTAAGAATGTATTTTAAATACAATATTTTAAATTTTAACCTACTTTTGATTGAAAGATTTGCTTAAGTAATTAATTTTAAGAAGAATCCCCTAACATATATTATAAATATGAGTTGATAGTCCAGAAATACTAGGGAAATAGACGAGGGAAAAATAAATATTTAAAAATTTACATAAAACCTTTTGAAATTAAAATGAACTATGGAAAATGTTTAAATTTATGAAACAAAGTTATTTTCAAAAGATCGTTATAAAAATGATCAGAAATTAATGATTAAACGAAGAAGATTTCAACAGTGTAAGGCATTCCCAAGTATCTCAACCGTATTCATTATTATTTCAATTCATATTTCAACTACCTTTTTCAGTCACTTTAATGCCGGCATAATCGGTACCCGAACATGCCATAAAACTGGCAACTTGCACGCCTAATTATAGCTATAAAAAGTCTAATTACTCAAATGAAATTATATTCGATTGCGGAGTAATTAATTGTGAATACACTCACGAATCAGCATTAGATCAAAGACAACAAATGTTTCGGCAATTGCAATTTGTCAGTGCGCCACACGATGATCGTGTGAGTGATTGAGTGAGTGCATCGATTATTCGTCGAGCGAGTGCGATGCGATTCACTTGTTTGTAATTGTTGCAACTGCGGCGTTTGTTTGCTTTGCTTGGGCTGGGATTGATATTGCTGCTGCTGCTGCCGCTGGTCTTGAGATTTTGTGGCTTAAATGCCTTTTAAATGCAGCTCCCCACGGGAATATGCTGCCGCCAGTCTGACTGACTGCCTGTTGTTGTTGCTGCTGTTGCTGTTGTTGCTGCTGTTGACATTGTGATCAACGATAGCGGCCTGACAACTGATGGCAATCACTTGTCGCGCTTCAGATCATCCGCCTGTTGCCTCTGCCAGCGCCTGCGCCTGCTACTGCATGTTGCATGTTGCATGTTGTTGCTGTTGCTGTTGCTGTTGCTGTTGCCGCTGCTTCTGTTGGTGCCCAATGGCTTGACACAGATTTGTTGGCCAAAGTTGGCGACAACGTCGTCGCCTTTTTAGGCCCAGGCGTCTGCTTGCGTCTAAGTTGCAAGTTGCAAGTTGCAACTTGTTGCTGCCCCAACTAGCTGCCCCTTTTTGCGCCAATTGCCAATTGACAATTGACGCAACATCTGAGCTGTCTAATTAAAAACATTGCCAGCAATGCGTAACTGAAATCGATGAGGCAGAAGGGCGGGAAAGAGAGGTAGAGACAGAGAGGGACAGTGGCAAATTTTGCCGACAAAGCATTTGACTTTATGACATCTTCAAATGAGCGAGAGAGAGAGAGAGGGATGGTTAGACAGAGTGAGGGAGTGAGTGAAAGAGAGAGCAAGAGCACTGGCTATTTATTTTGTAATTTTTCTCAGCTTTTTTTACTCCTCTTTCTTTTTGGCCGCTTGCTTGGGCTGGCTAAATTATGGACTCTGCAGGTTAAGGAGAGGAAAAAACGCAGCAGAAGAAGAGGGAGCAGGCGAAGAAGAAACAACAATGATTCGTATAAATTGGAAACATTAAAAAAGCAATCAAAAATGTTCGGGCCAAGGCAACAACAACAGCAACAGCTACGTCGAACCACACAAAAGATACGCGACTGAGGCCGAGACTGAGGCTGAGGCTGAGGCTGAGGCTGCGGTTCGGTATCGGGTCAGTTTAACCTGCGCTGGCGTGTTAACCTGCTGCTGCTGCTGCCTCTCTGCCACGCAACAGTTGAGATCTTCAAGATGCTGCATGCTTCACACGATTGCCCCGGGTAGAGCAGGGGGAGCAGGAAAGGGTACTCGATTGAACAGCGATCGCAGCTCGCAGCTCGAAGTGATCTTGAGTCTATGCGGGGTGAACCTCACTCAAATCGAGCTGCGACGCGTTGACTGACTGATATGAGGCAGCAGCAGCAATAACAACAACAACAACAGGTACAACAGCAACAGCAACAACAACAGGCCGCCGATTGTTAATCAGTTAGATATAAAACAAAATACGGCCAAAGAATCAGACTCGAATCTCTGCGCGTATCTACGACATGTTAATGATGTTTTTTTATTTTCTTTTTTCTCTGGGTGTTAGCTGAAGTAGAGGAAGACGTGCAGAGCGGTGGAGAGGGGGAGGGGGCGAACAAAAAGAATATTTAGAAAAACGTTTGGCCCACGTTTCCTAGAAGTCAACTCGGCTCAGAGTCTACAGCTCCGACTCCGACTCGGTCACTATTGATGTTATTTATGTGAAATGTCTGTGAAATTATTACCCTTTTTTGGGCTAGAAATTTATTTGATTCGACTGGCCGTTTTACTCGCTTTTAATTAGCAGTCGAAAACAAAGGGAGAACGTTGTAAAGAGTGAGAGAGAGAGAGAGAACATGGTAATTCAATCTGTGATCCGCTTGCTCGATATCGATCTTGATTCACTTTGGGCACTCATCAAGCAGTGTCTATGGAACTTTAAAAAGTGATTCTCTTTTTCCATATATTTTCCCTGGATTTTCGTAGCTTTTCTTCTCTCCGATCTTGTCTGATCGTCTCGAACGATCGTTAACAGTTTTGACGCTGTTTTGTTTACTTTTGATTGCATTTAGTTGCAAATTGATGACATATTAGTGAGATATAGTGCACTTTAAGAATCTGGGCCGCACATTAGTTAAGATTGTCGAGGAACTGATTAGATTGGAGGCGCATTCCGAGCGAGGTTCGTTTGTGAGTGTTAAATTTGCTGTAGGTATTCGACTATTCGATATTTTCAAGCTTGTTAGGGCAGTACGATGCGATAAGTGCCAGACGTCTGCGTATGTGGCTCGAAAGTTAACCCATGTTAACCCCAATAATACAATATATTCTTTTATATACTATATATAGTTTTATGCGACTATTTTCATCCCTCTTGCCTCACTAATCTTACCCATTCAGAGCATAATTTTTGCTCACTGATCGTATGCGGCGAGACGAGCTAATTGAATCGAATGCGTGAATTTATGGATCGTTTTAGACTTATATAGGCTGACTATTCTATAGACTACTCTATGCTGCCCATTTCCTGCGTGCTACAAGCCTTTGTTAATTGTGAATGAATTGTGAATAGACGCGCTGTGCTTGGTGAATCATTGCTATAATTTGACTAATTCTAATGGCATAGAAATGAATCAGTTCTTATGCAAATTTGTTGCTTGTAGAGGCGTTTCGCCCCCTCCCGTCTTGGGGAGCAGCTTTTTACGATCCGACTTGAGGTTGGGGCGTTCTCTTGGTTATTGCCTGCGTTTTGCATATATATTCGCTGGTCAGTCAGATCAAGGTTGTTGCCTTGCGTGGTTGTTGCTGCTGTTGCTGTTGCTGCTGCTGTTGTTGCTGCTGCTGTCGTTGTTTGTTCATCAAATTATATAGAGCTACCAGTTGAGCTACTCGCCTCGTATCCTGTGGCAAACAATTGGCTCAGCCAGACAAAAGCGACTCCACTTCGAGCTGCCTGTTTGTCCGTGTCGTCGCAACGCGTCGTCTGACAGTGCAGAGTGCCCTCTCTCCCTCTCGCTCTCTCTCTCTCTCTGTCTCTCTCTGTTTGTCGGTTGTGCGTCCAGTTGGAACGCCAAAGCATAGTCCAACACACACACACACAGAGAGAGTCGCGCCTAAAAATATCTACAAGCTTTGCCACGTTCCTCCTGCAGCCGTGCAACAACTTGGGCAACCACTTTGACTGGCACCGTGAGGCAGCTGCAACGCGTTTCGATTAGTTTGCCACAGCGGCTCAGCTACGTATGTCTCTTTCTCTCTCTCTCGCTCTGTCTCCCTCTGTGTCTGTCTCCCCGCTCGTCTGTCAGTCTTCAGGGTCACTCACTGCTGTCTTGTTAATTTTTTGAGCTATTTATTTTGATGTTTTCGCTTTTACGCTCTCGTTAAAAGTCGCCGAGTGCGAGGCTACAGACAGTGGGACAGACAGAGAGACAGATATGCTATATAGACTATATATACCTAATATAGCTATACACACAAGCATAAGAGTTTAGCGAAATGCGAATGAGAATATAATAAAATACGCTGACCAACACGTACTGCGAATGCCAGAACTGTGTGTGCGTGTGTGCATGTATGTATCTGTGTGTGAGTGAGTGTGCAACGTTGCATCACGAGATTGCTGAAGAGAGATACGCAAGCATAGTACGAAATTGGAAATGCTAATTAATATGTTTTGCACAGCAGATACGACGCGATTGCGCCGATTGCGTCGCGCAGTGCAAGTGGATCTGTTTACATAAGCGTTAACCGCACACCCACAAGTTGCCACACACACACGCAGAGAGATTCACAAGCACGCATACACTCAACCGGCAATACACTGAGAAATTAAATTAATTTTTATTAGGCGTCAAGACATAAAGAACATAAAGAACAGCTGAGACGAGCCTCGGTCGAGCAGGCTGAATGAATGGCAAGCTCACATGACAACGCTTTATAATTAAGAACAATGCCGACTTATTCAAATGCGACGAGAGAAAGAGACAGACTGAGAGGGGAAAGGAAGAGAGAGAGCAAGCGTCATGCTGATAGAGTCGTAGAAACTCATTCATACTCAACTTGATTCCCTGGGACGATGAATTCCATTGCCATGACACATATTAATTGAAAATGCAGAGCTGTCTTTAATCATCACAGGGATCCGTCATAATTAAAGAAAAATCAAAAAGAATTTTTTATGTTTATATAGTATTATATAAAACAAATAATAATTTCCAGTATTTTTATATTATTAGAAATAGGTACTAAATAAACTGGATCTTGAAAAAACATGCCATATAATAGTAATAAATAATATAAACTGATATAAGATTATAAATTAATAAAATTTGATGGCAAATCTTACTTGGTTATGAATAAAAAACATTTTAATGATATGTTTTAAATTGAAAAGATATTTAAAATAAGTACAATGTGAAATGAGAAAAATCGTTGAAGTAAATACCATAAATTAATAAAAAGTATAAAATAATGATATTATATTGCGAATATTCAATTTTATCCAATAAATATTACATTAAAGATGTCTCTAAAATTGGAAAGATCTTCAATATTGGTAGAGTAAACTACTAAATAAGTTAAGCATATGAATTGAAAGAGAAACTACAAATCTAGAACAATTTTAAACTAAATCTTAATTGTTTACCATTGAATTCTATAGAAATCATGTGTTTTAAATGTGTAAGATATTCAAATAATTACCAAAAACAACTATTTTGGCTGGAGATGAGTAATCAAAGAGAAACTCGGAAAAAATCTTCCAAATAACACATATAAATTTATATAAATTATAAATGTCTACAATATGTTAATAAAGAGCCAAAGATTTGGGTCTCATATCCTAACTGGTTCGCATGATAATTTATTATGTTATAAGTCAGATTTATATCGATAAGAAATTCGACATGCTTGATTATGTTTCTGAATTAATTTATTAGCCGCGAACGATAGACAATAAAGAGAAGTTTGCTTTAGTTTCGAAGATTCCAACGAAGAATTGAGCGAGAGAAGAGTTAGGTTCCAGTTTTCAGTAGAATATTAAGAATAAAATGGGAAATCTGAAATAATTCTTTAAAGTATTGGAATAGCGTAACTAATGCAAATTTCTTGAGCAATACTCTGGTTATGCCAACAAGATATTATCTACAGTGAACACTTGCAAAGATCTATGAAACCGGTTTAATATTGGCCTGACATCGTCTAGCATTCCTTTCATCTATGCGATAGAGACTAAATCCAGATCGAACTGATTGTGGGGAAGTAAACACTTAGCGAGCGACAGCCGGACCCGATTTTAGGGTTCTCCTCGCATTGTTCCACAATTCGCTGGGGCGCTGTGGCCATTGTCATTGATAAAGAGCGAGAGGCAATTACAAAGAGCGATATTTCGCAAACGGCAGCTGGCAAAGTGTCTACACACACACACATATACACAGATCCCGTGAGTCATAATGTGACTGCAAATGGAAACGGGGCTGGGGGTGAGATCAATGTGACCCAATGAGCAATATGCACCTACAACACTTGGGTCTTGGCTTGGGCAACTACAAAGGAACGAGACAAACGAAACGATTACAAAGAAAAATAATTTGCGCAAATTGTGAACAGCAAAAGAAGGTGGAAATACAGAGGGAAGTACAGACGAAGGAAGGGAGGTAGCGGGGTTGCAAAAGAATAAATAACCATGATCCGTCATCATGGCAAATGTTGCCGAACTCGACTAATCTAATCAAATCAAATCGAACGCCCGTATTCAGTTACAGTTACGTGTATGCCCGCAGGAGAAGAGACAGACAGACAAAGGCAGAGTGAGAGTGAGAGGGAGAGCGACTGATCGAGACCTACATAGGCCTAATTTTGTTGTAGCACTTCCTGGCTTACACCCAACCGGCTTGTTCGATCGATAAAAAGGCACAAAAGCAGCAGGAACAAACAATTGAAGACGGTTCTCTCGTCGCTCGATCTGTGCTCTGTAACAGAATCCTAGTCAAAGATCCAGATACCAGAGCGCTAAATGCAGCTCTACCTGAGATGTTTGCACGGTCAACTTTCGTCAATTTGTAGGCTACCTGCAGTTGGTGTGGGTTTTCCTGAGAACAGCGAGGAGAGACCTGAGATCGGGGCCGAGGCGCTGCGCTAACAGGCTGACTGACAGATACGCATCGCCGAGAAGAGGCTGCCAGACTGGGGATGTGTTTGGTTAATCAGCACCTGTCGCTGTTGTGTGTGCTGCAGGTAGTGCAAGTGCTTCGATTTTTTTTGGAAAGTTTCAAAAGTGTATTTCGAGTCATATGGAGCGAGCTGCCTGCCCACTCTCCTCTCCCACTGATCCACTGATCATGCAAGCAGCAGTTTGGAGCCCCCGTAGAATGTGTAAGCTCGTTGGGCAAACAAAACGCAAACAGATCGCCAGCTCGCTGATTGACCAGCCGGTCCCAGCTGCGACGGCCTGATCGCACTGATCAGCGATCGCAGCAGCAACGGCAACGAGCAACAGCAGCAACAACAACAGCAACTGCTCTCATAAATCAAGAAAAATCAGTCAATTTTTTACGTGTGTGTGTGTACGGCGCGTATATCAAACTGACATTGCCTGAATTAACAATTGATTTCAATAATTTTTTATTATTATTTTTCCTCTCGTCGCTTAAGCCGCCGCTGCAGATCACCATCGCCGTCGCCGTCGCTGTTGCTGTTGCTGCCTTTTGTTGCCCCACGTATAGACGCTCTCACGCTCGCACTCAATTCCCATGCGCTCTCAGCGCAATTCAGCGCCGCTCTCCCTCTCTCGACTGTGCGCTGAATATGAAAAACACTCAATGCGAGTTCGGCTCAGTAGGATCACAAGAAACTCGTCTAACCGGTGTGACGAGTGTCAATGTCTCATTGGAAATTGTTCGTTTGGCGTTGACGCTCAACGAAACAGACAGGGGAGACGCAGTGCACAGTGGGGCAGAGCGCTAGATTTATACCTTATGAAATATATGTGAAAAATATAGAAAATATAATAATAAATATATGGAAAAGCAAAATAATTGTTTGTTAATAAACCATTCAATATTGCTTAAAGTACGATTATAACCTTTAAATACATGAAGATAAACCAAATAGATTTTTATGGTTTAAGTCTTTGAAATTGATGAAATATCCGTTTTTAAGCTACGCTCTATCTGTTTAGTTCCTTATAATTCGATTTCATTCATATACATAACTAGAAGAACACTTTTGCAATCTAATTAATATACAATAAAATCTTTGGGGTAGTCCATACTATTTATTATTGTTTAAATATCGATTATAATCCTAATAAATAAACAAATATAAGCTAAGTTGGTTGATGTTGCTAAAATATTTTTAAAAATTCCCATTTTTTAAATACTTTCTGTGTTAGGCTCTTTAAAATTCCCATTTCCCTTGATATCTTTAATCTCCAAACTAACAGGAGCACACTCTTTTGAAACTTACTTAACTTCCCATGAGAACTTGTTACACAATCCTCCCGGTTGATGAAACCCTTCGATAGCCTAATCCAGGCATTCAGTAATCGTATCACATATCGATATCCTGATGCTAAATCCCAGCTCAAATACAAACGTAACGCGCATCACCTGCTTATCTCGCTCGATCTCATTTCCTCCTTACGGCTCAGCTTACGCAGCGCAGCCAAGCACTTCCTACTCTCTCACACGCTTGCACTGTGCTTGCCCGTTCACAGCCCACACAAACGCACACAGACGCGCGCACATGTATGCAAACACAAACAGAGTACACATTGTCAACATTGAGCCCACTGTGCATTGCGCTATTGTGCGTTGCGTTTTTGCGTTTGCATTCGCCTTGCATAGTTCTTGTTTGTTTTGCTCACCCAACGTTGCGCTGGCTCTCGCTCTTGCTCTCTCCCTCTCTCTCTCTCTTGTGCGCTCTCTGCCCTTCCCGCAGCACCGACAACACCCGCGCCCAAGACGTTGTGTGCGTGTTCATTGAGTGCTCGCCCAGAGGCATAATTCGACTCGCTCTCGCTCTCCCAGAAACTCACTCAATGCAGCGGGCGCTCAGCTCAGCGCACGAAACTCAGCGGCACTTGCTGCTTTCCGCGGTGCGCTGTGTGCGATCAGTTTTTGAGCAGACTTCGAGCCGAGCGCACGCGTTGTCGGTGGAAACGCACAGAGAGAGAGAGAGCGAGCGAGCAAACAAAAAGAAACGAAGTCGCGAAGTGCTTGCAAGTTGAAATCGAAAAAACAAAATTGATGAAAGCCCAAAAAGAAAATAAACATATCGCATTCGCACCCCCACTTGGATTACGGTCAGCGCGAAAGAAACAAGAAAATTGAATTAGAAATATAAAAATAAAATCGGAATCGAAATCGAAATATAAATAGAGAGAAAGAGAGAGTATCGAAATCGAGAAGAGTAGCCAAAGTGCAAATAACCATTTGATGTGGTCTCGTGTGTGTTGTTGTTCTTGTGTTGGATTGTGCAAAGATCTATAAAAGATTGTCAAAACATCCACTAAAATGGGCTGCAAATAGCCAGAGGAGCGCCAGACGAGACGATAACCCAAAGACTCAGCCAGATCTCTCCTTGGCGAGAGACACAAGCTACTCCCCCCAACTCCCCTTCCTACTCCACTCCCGCACTATGTTGGCCAGCCACATGCTGTACGTGCTGATTGCCAGCTGCGTCATGCCCATTTTCGGGGCGGCACTGAGCAAAACGGTATTGTATCAGGCGCCCGACGAATGCCGCTGGTCCGGCGGCGGGGAGCAGGACATCACATTGGTCTGCCACCTGCGCACGATCAACTCGGAGCTGGAGAATACGAATTTCAGTGTGATCCAGCCGCATAATACGGTGCGGCTGCGTCTGGAGTGCAACGATGCGCTCTTCTTCCAGAGCAGTCTCAGTCCCGACAGTTTCAGATCACTTGTCGAGCTGCGGGATCTCACCATCGAGTACTGCAAGCTGGGCAACCTCACGGAGGGCTCGTTCCGCGGCCTGCAGGAGCTGCGCAATCTCACCATACGCACCCACAACGGCGACTGGTCGACCATGTCGCTGGAGATGGCCTCCAACAGTTTCGTCGAGTTCCGGCAGCTGGAACGTCTCGACCTGAGCCTGAACAACATCTGGCTAATACCCGATGGCATGGTCTGCCCCCTCAAGTCGTTGCAGCACCTGAATGCCTCGTACAACAAGATCCAAGACATAAGCAACTTCTACTTCAGCGCTTCGCTCGGTTCGCGCAAGTCGCGCGTCTGCGGATCGACGCTGCAATCGCTTGACCTGAGCGCCAACAAGATGGTCAGCCTGCCGTCGGCCATGTTGTCGGCACTGGTGCGTCTGACCCACTTGAATATGGCGAGGAACAGCATGAGCTTTCTGGCGGATCGCGCATTCGAGGGCCTCATATCGTTGCGTGTGGTGGATCTGTCAGCGAATCGACTGACCTCGCTGCCGCCGGAGCTGTTCGCCGAGACGAAGCAGCTGCAGGAGATTTATCTCAAGAACAATTCCATAAATGTGCTGGCGCCGGGCATCTTTGGTGAACTGGCCGAGCTGCTGGTGCTGGACTTGGCCAACAACGAGCTCAACTCGCAGTGGATCAATGCGGCCACATTCATTGGCCTCAAGCAGTTGATCATGCTGGATTTGTCGGCGAACAAGATCAGTCGCCTGGAGGCGCACATCTTCAGGCCGCTGTCCAGTCTGCAGGTGCTTAAGCTGGAGGAGAACTACATCGATCAGCTGCCCGCTGGCATCTTTGCCGATCTAAGTAATCTGCATACGCTCATTCTGTCCAACAATCGCATCACTGTGATCGAGCAGCGCACGCTGCAGGGTCTGCACAGTCTGCAGATACTCTCGCTGGACTACAACCGGCTGACGCGGCTGGATCAGCGTGCGCTGGTCAACTGCAGCCAGTTGCAGGATCTGCATTTGAATGACAACAAGCTGCAGTCGGTGCCGGAGGCACTGGCGCATGTACCGCTGCTCAAGACCCTCGATGTGGGTGAGAACATGATCGGACAGATCGAGAATACGAGCATTACGCAACTGGAGAATCTGTACGGACTGCGCATGACTGAGAACTCGCTGACGCACATACGCCGAGGTGTCTTCGATCGCATGAGCTCGCTGCAGATCTTGAATCTGTCGGGAAACAAGCTGAAGACCATTGAGGCAGGTGCTCTGCAGCGCAATAGCCAACTGCAGGCCATACGCCTGGACGGGAATCAGCTGAAGAGCATTGCCGGCCTGTTTACGGAACTACCCAACCTGGTATGGCTGAACATCTCTGGCAATCGGCTCGAGAAGTTCGATTACTCGCACATACCCATCGGGCTGCAGTGGCTCGATGTGCGTGCCAATCGTATCGCGCAGCTGGGCAACTACTTCGAGATCGAGAACGAGCTGAGCCTGAGCACCTTCGATGCCAGCTACAATTTGCTGACCGAGATCAATGCCAGCTCGATACCGAACAGCGTGGAGGTGCTCTATCTGAACGACAATCTGATTAGCAAGATACAACCGTATACGTTCTTCAAGAAGCCCAATCTCACGCGAGTCGATCTCATACGCAACAAACTGACCACGCTCGAGCCGAACGCGCTGCGCTTGTCGCCGATCAGCGAGGATCGCCAGATACCCGAGTTCTATATCGGCCACAATGCCTACCAATGCGATTGCAATCTCGACTGGCTGCAGAAGATCAATCGGGAGTCACGCACGCAGCCGCAGCTCATGGATCTCGATCAGATCTATTGCAAATTGTCGTACGCTCGTGGCGCCACGCATGTCTCCCTGATCGAGGCCAAGTCCAACGACTTCCTATGCAAATACGAGTCGCACTGCTTTGCCCTGTGCCACTGCTGTGACTTCCAGGCCTGCGACTGCAAGATGGAATGCCCCGATCGCTGCTCGTGCTATCACGATCAGTCCTGGACATCGAATGTGGTCGACTGCAGTCGCGCCACCTACGATCGTGCCCTGCCCTCGCACATACCCATGGATGCCACGCAGCTGTATCTGGACGGCAATAGCTTCCCGGAGCTGCAGAGTCATGCGTTCATCGGTCGGAAGCGCTTGAAGGTGCTGCATCTGAATCACTCACGCATCGAGGTGCTGCACAATCGCACGTTCTACGGTCTGCTCGAGCTGGAGGTGCTGCAGCTGCAGAGCAATCAGTTGCGTGCCCTCAATGGCAACGAGTTTCAGGGCCTGGACAATCTGCAGGAGCTGTATCTGCAGCACAATGCCATTGCCAGCATCGACACGCTGACCTTCACGCATCTGTATCACCTGAAGATACTGCGACTCGATCACAATGCGATCACCTCGTTCGCTGTGTGGAACTTCCTGCCCAGCTATCTGAATGAGCTGCGTCTGGCCGGGAATCCGTGGAGTTGCCGCTGCGAGTTCATTGACAAGCTGCGCGACTACATGGGGCGTCATGAGTATGTGCAAGATCGCCAGAAGATGCGCTGCCAGATGCCCGGAAATAGCACACAGCAGCAGCAGCAGCAGCAGCTTGGACAGCACCAGCAACAGGAGCAGCAGCAGGTGCAACCTGTGGAAATGGCCATCTATGCCGCCTCCGCCGACTCGCTGCCCGTGGTGCAGTGCAGCCAAACCCTACAGCTGGGACTGGACAATAGCTTCAACTACGCGGAGCGTGCGGGCGAGGCCAACGAGTCTGTGGTGGGCAACATGACCTCCACCAAGATGATACTCACACAGCCGCCCAAGCAGGACTACATACCCATACTGGTGGCCATACTCACAGCCTTCATCTTCATCATGATCTGCACGCTGCTGGTGTTCATCTTCCGCCAGGAGATGCGTGTCTGGTGCCACTCGCGCTTCGGTGTGCGTCTCTTCTACAACGGCCAGAAGGATGTCGACAAGAACGAGCGCGAGAAGCTCTTCGATGCCTTCATATCGTACTCGTCCAAGGATGAACTGTTCGTCAACGAGGAGCTGGCGCCCATGCTGGAGCTGGGCGAGCAGCGCTACAAACTGTGCCTGCATCAGCGTGACTTTCCCGTAGGCGGTTACCTGCCCGAAACGATTGTCCAGGCCATCGACAGCAGTCGACGCACCATCATGGTCGTCTCCGAGAACTTCATCAAGTCGGAGTGGTGTCGCTTCGAGTTCAAGTCGGCGCATCAATCGGTGCTCCGGGATCGCCGGCGTCGTCTCATTGTCATTGTGCTCGGCGAGGTGCCGCAAAAGGAGCTCGATCCCGATCTGCGGCTCTACCTGAAGACCAACACGTATCTGCAGTGGGGCGACAAGCTCTTCTGGCAGAAGCTGCGCTTCGCCCTGCCCGATGTCTCCTCGGGAGGCGGCGGCGGCGTTGGCCCTGGCTCGCATGCAGCACAGCGCATGGGGCAGCCCTGCCATGGACCCATCAACCATCCCGCCTACCATCATCATCATCATGTGCATCAGCAGCAACAGTTGCAGCTGCAGTTGCCGTTGCCGCTGCCGTTGCATGCCGGCGCACAGCATCCCGTGTCGGCGCCACATCCGCATTCGCATCATCAGCAACAGTTTATGCTGCCGCCACCGCCGCCGCTGCTGCAGCCGGGCAGCTTCCGGCGGCAGCCCTCGACCCAGCAGCAGCATCGCCCCAGTGCCGGCAACAACAACAACAGCAACAGCTCCCAGCAGCAGCAGCAGCAGCAGGCAGCGCTGCTCATGGGAGGCGGTGCTGGGGCTGCTGCAGCTGCAGCTGGCGGTGCAGGGGCAACATCACAGATGATTCCGCTGGCGGGTGGCATACAGCAGCAGAGCTTGCCACTGCCGCCGCAGGCGACGTCGCAGCCAACGCCAGCGTCGCGTAATTTGCACATGTAAGTTGCGGGTGAAAGAGCGTAGCAGAAAGAGGGAGAGGGAGAGAGAGAAGAGTGAGCAAAGCAAAGCGAAACAAACTGGAACGAAACAAAAATGATCATAGAATTATGTTAAAGAGAAGCAAGAGTGAAGAGCGAGAGAGAGAGAGAAAGAAACCGATTGCGGATTCTAAGTAGCGTATGCAGTGCAATTTGAAAGATCACTCCCAAAAAGTGAAACAACTCTAAAGAACCTAGGGGAGAAGAACTGAAATTATAGCACAAGATAGATAAAGTTAGTAAAAGTATGGCAAGAGATGGAGAGAGAGAGTGGCAGAGAAGGGCCTAAGCAGCTGTATGTAGCGCAGTTTCATATTAAACCAATCTATATCTGAGCTTAAAACGGGTGGAATTTAAAAAAATAACGAAGCAATCGAGATGTACTTTGAAGAACCTCAAGGAACCTCAGCTTAAATTCCAGCAAAAGCTAGCTAAAGTTGCAATATATTCAAGCTATACTTCAGTCGAATCAGATCGACTTGCATCAAAGTTTTCCTCTCCTCGATTGGTTTCCAAAGCAATTTGCAGCTTAGGAAATCAAACCGAGTCAAGTTTTTGAATACGCTACGTTCTTAAACCTATCTCAGGAGTAAACCACAATTGGCATGGGGCTTACGAGCTTTACGAAACAAAGAGTGGGGGAGGCGGAGGTAGAGAGAGAGAGCGGGAAAGGAGCAGTCACAGTCACAAGTCACAGTGAATATGCAAATGAAAAGCGTTTAGCGATAAAAGCCTAGTTACATGTTGAAATACCAACAACAGCAACTGCAAATGCAACTGCAACAACAGCTAAGGGGCAAACAAACGAGTGGAAGAAAGAATGAGAAGAGAGAGAGAGAGAGAAACAGCGAAAAAGTGGCAGCAGCAACAACAGTAAAATACCAAATAGTCGTGGGCAGAGAGGAACTGAGGCAAGCGGGGCAGCAACCGGCAGATGGGGGCGTGTTGCAGGGTTATCTGAATAGCCGGCGACGGAGTATGGGACAGAGAGGGGTGTGTGTGTGGGGGGGGGAATCCGAGCCGAGCCAATTGTTGTTGGCCCTGTTCTGTTTTCTTACGGCCAGCTATTTTCAGTTTCCTGGCTCGTAGCAAGATTCGAGAAAATTGATGTTGCATGCAACACAGCAACAAGCGGCAGCAAGAGCAACAACAACAGCAACCAGTCGACGCAGCCAAGGCCCAAAACAATTTTTTCTCCGTTTTTTTCTTTTCTTGTTGTTTCTCTACGTACCACCATTTTTTGCTGCTGCTGCCCCCGTTGTTGTTGCAACGCTCACTCGTTAGTTCATCTTAACTGCAGCATTTTACTGTAACAAGCTGTGTGTGCGAGTGTGTGTGTGTGGTGCATAGAAAATAGGCAACGCAAAACATCAGAGAGCTCATGTCTGGCTCTGGCCAAAAACAAAAACAAAAACAAAAGAAAAACTGAAAAGAAATTGTAACAAAAAGTGAGGCGAGCGACATCGTCAGGGCCACAAGAGAGACAGAGAGAGAGTGAGAGAGAGGGGGGAGAGAGAAGACAAGGCAGACATAGAGCTAGACCGGCAACAGACAGTTACGGGATACGTATGTTGTGGCAGAGGCGTTTTGGCAGCTGCAGCACAGAGAGAGAGCGAGAGAGGGGGAGAGACAGAGGGAGAGGTAGACACACTCAGTCAGGGACTCTGCAAGTTTTGGGACCCCGCTACACGTGCCAATTGCTCAGGGTTACCGCGCAGATCAAGCTGCAAAAGTGAGGTTAGTTCTCAGGCTAAGCTGCAGAATGAGGTCGTAGCCGAGGCTAGTGAAAGAGCGAAGAAGAGAGAGGATTAGTTAGAGAAGCGTACCATACTCGAAATACTTCGCAGGCAGTACTCTCTCAATGGAAATTAACGAATTATAAGCTACATGCCGCATACGACCTTCGCGTAGGCCCCCCACACATACACACACACACACCAGCACACACACATGCTCAGTTTCCCAGGCTTCATTTTGTTAGACCTCTACAGCGACCTCAAGATGAAAACGGCAAAAAGATTCGCACGTGTGACGCTGCCCCAAACTCTCGTTTCGTTTCGTTTCGTTTCGTTTGGTGTCGTGTCTTGTACTCGGGCCAAGGCTTTCAGCAAAATCAAACTGGCAAATGCGCTTTCACACACACACACATACACACACAGAGGTAGATATAGAAGGGGTACATGTAACTGCAGAGAACCGTGCCGAGAACGGAGGAGGCAGAACTGAGTGGAGAACCGAGAGCTGAACGTAGAACAGAACTCGGAACATTGCTACAGATTAGTTGGCTGCGATTAAAATCTACCTTGTTGTTGTTTGTTACGCCTGCTTAGCTGTCTCTCTCTTACTCACTCTCTCTCTCCCTCACACTCTTGCTGTCGCTCTCTGATTACAACTAAGATACATCCAACAAAATGCATTCCAAAAGCAAGAAACTAGTTAACTGTTAGCCGTTTAGCTTTTTTTTCGTTTCGTTTCCGTTTCGTTTCTGTTTCGTTTCGTAGTTTGTGTAAAATTTGTATATATAAATCTTTGAAGGTTAAGTGCTCTACTTAAATGTTTATTGCTACGTTTATTGGTTTAATAATATTGTGATATTTTGTTTGATTAAGCTTAAATTATATTTATAAATACGAACTATTAATATTAACTTTTTGTCCTACTATGTGAAGAATAATTGTGAAACTCTTCTCCTCATAAGCTTAAATTAGTTCGATAAGTTCATTAGCTCGACTCCGATAAAAACAAAAAAACAAAGCCAGACCGAGAACACACACGAACTCAAAACGAACTTACACGAATCCCGCTCACAGCCATATTAACTCTATAAAATGTCATGTGTGTGAGCACTACGAGCATATATAAAAGCATAAATCGACTGATTACACCTAGATATTAACTGATATCTGTTTAGCTATAACTCTGTTTAATGATTTACGTTGTAAATATTGTATTCCCCACTCTGTATTTGTGTAGTCGTATGTGTAATTTTATGTTTTCTAGTTTATAGCCAAAAAAGCGACAAAAATATATATATATAAATATACCGAAACAAAACTGATAATCGAAAAAATAACATTAACAGCGTTTTTTATACCTCATTTAATTTGCATGTTTATAGCTGAATTTCACACGGCAGCAGTTTTTCTCTTTTTAGCTTTTTAGCTTTTTTTATTTTTTGGAACTAGTACGAATAGTATATGGTATATGGTTGATAAGCCATAAACCATCCATCCGCCTTGACATGTGATAGCCTGGCATAAACAGAAAGAGCGAAAGAGAGAGGGAGAGCGAGAGAGAGAGCGAGACCGCTTGGGGTTTCGGAATTTGTCGGAATTTCAGTATCTGTATCGCGATCTGAATGAGTGGGTTCATCGCCTGTCGCCGTCGTCGACATTTCTGCTTACTGGAGCAGTCGGCGGGCTGTGGGATATCTCTCGCTCTCTATGGCCACTTAAAAATTTGCAAGACAAACATAAAAGAAAAATGAGCATGGGAGCATGGGCGACGACGAGAGCAGGTTGGAAAGTTGTCGAATAAATTAAAATAAATTGAATCTTAATAAATAAACTCGCCGAGGTGTTGAGATTAAATCGAGAACTTTGACTCTATATATGACTCGGTCAGATAATAAAAACTGATAAAATCTTTATAGTTGTCACAAAAAGGAAACGTTTGTCGGCTTGGGGGAATAGACAAAAAAATAAACACAAGTCTATATTAAGTAAGGTTGTTGTGCGGAATTTGTGCTGCGTATTTAGAGCGATAAAGTATAGTATACGGCGAGTTCGGGGCTATAACAGCTCCATGATTTATTTATGTGCCACGACTTGCGAAAAGTCGTAAAGCTTTCGTTTAACCGATATTCGGTTTAAGTACGCGAAAGTGCAGTGATCTTTCAAGCGAAGTATAGTCTGGTTATATCGCCTCATTCGACAGTTATTCCGTTTGCCAAACAGTTTTTAATCACCTCGTTTTAGCTGCTCCAAAATAGAGAGTACGAGCGACCCACGATTGCTTTATTGGAATTTGGCGCAAGAGTGCAAAACTCTTTTTAGCTGCCTTCAATTTCTTCCCAAGCAATCGTAGTGTCGTTGGCTTGGGGCCGTCAACTCATGCATATTTTATTGATATAGCCGCACTATCATCGCATATTTTGCCTATTTTCTTTCTTTCTCAACCGAGGGGGCCCACAGCGTTGCGAGTTGATTTTGTGCTGATTTCGCAATCTTTGTGGAAATGAATGAATAATTTTTACGATCAATTAAATGCGCAATAAAATTGATGGGCCCCCACCAACATGAGACAGAGTGAGAGTGAGAGACAGAGACAGCGACAGAGAGAGATAGAGAAGACATGAGACAAGTCAACGGGCAGTTGCGCGTTGTGGGACCCTCCTCACTCTACCAACATAAATGTACATTGCTTAAATTAGCAAATTTAACAATCAATCATTAGCTAAGGAAATGCCTCCAACGTCGCGACGAGGCAACTTTGATCTGCAATCAACAAGCCATGCAGGAATCGCAATCTATCGATGTACATTGTAGTTGTAGATATATTTATACCTGATACTTATAAAACAGAAGGGTATTACAGTTTTAAGGCAGTCGCAAAGGTATGTGAAAGGCAGAAGCAGGCATTTCTGATCTCACGGAGTACAGCGGCAACAGGCAAGTTGATATAGTTCATTGCCGGCCTGCCTATCAGTTCGTGTGTATGAAAGCCTAGATCTCTGAGATCATAAGAGCTAGGACTATCAAATTGTGAGAGTATGTCTTATTATTGCAAGCGTAATAAGGCTAAAGTATTCATTTCTGGGTAGTAAAATAACAATTACCAGACAAATGATTTATGCAAATTTGGTTGCAATCGGATAATAAATAAAGAAGTTGTACATAAGCATAATATACTCAATATAAAAGCCATTTGTGATGAACGAGGTGAGTAGCTGGTATATGACAGTCGAGCACACTCGACTCTAGCTTCCATACTTCTGGTATCTGAATTTGTAGCTGTTGCTGTATCTTGTATCTTAAAGTCGCTCATATGCTGTGCCCACGTATCTGGGTTAACCAGCACGAAAAGGCACAAAAAGTTCAAGCGTAAGTTAAACCCTTTTCAATTTTGTTTCGTAGCCCCTGGCTCTGAACATGTCACTCCCCTCTACGCGTTCCCTGCCCTTATGATTCGACATCGATGTACCTATTTCAATGCAAAAAGTTTTTTGCGCAAAAAGTAAAAAAAACACGTCAAATATTAAAAACTTTTGCCTCAGCTTTTACTTTCTACTGGCGCTTAGCTATATTTCTTTTACTCTCTCTCACTCTCTCTCTCTCTCTCTCTTTGTCTAGAAGCTTCTCTGATGTTTTCTGTTTTCATCTTGTGCTGCTGCTTTATCAATTTCGTTTGTGGGATTTGTTACGCCGTAATGGCAAAAACCTTTGCCGCAGCCGCAAAACTTTCAATTGAATTCGTATTTCTTTTTTCTTTCTTTTTGCCAGAATACCCCCTTCTTCTTGCAGGGTTTAGAATTGGCCGCCCTGCGGCTGCGGGTCGGCTGTCATTTGGCTTTACGCCGAGCACCAGGCCGACGTAAATGTTTCGGTTAACAAGCCAGTTTAGTGTCAAAAGAGATGGCTTTTTATTTATAGATGCGCCCGGAACAGGGGCTTGGGCGAATCATGCCTGTGCCCGCGCCGTCGCTGAACCGCACCTGTCTTAAGCTGAGTGTGCTTTTGTTTCCTTCAGGGGGTAGGTACCTACATCAAAAAAGAAAAAAGATAAGAGCTGACCAAGTTGAAGTTTTGGTCAAAGTCAAATCAAAGTGCTTGCCCCCCGCGCAGTCGAACGGCACCTGAACCCCAGCCATATATCAGACTCAGACTCCGACTCCGACTCAGAACCTGCTCGCAGCCAGGAGCCGTGGTCGGAGTCGAAGAGTCTGTGCGGATCTCCCCATGCTCGTCAATTACGTGCAACAGCCACCCAATCGCTGCAGCCTCGCGTCGCGTCCACTTGCCTCATTAGCCTCCAACGAATCGAAAGTCATAAACGTCTGCGATACAGCTACAGTAACAATTCAGTGCTATAGCTATAGCTATAGCTGCAGCTATAGCATCGGCTCGGTCGTAGCTGTAGTCGTGTCCATTGCGGGGCTGTGTATAAATAAATATGCTTTTATTGGAAGACGACTACAACTGTTTGCAATAAAAGCAACATTTTTCTTAATTTCCATTTCTTGCTAATTTAGCAGCCATAAATTGTCGGTCCATGTGGCCCGTCGGGTCTCTCGTTACCCCACTGGGCCTGCCTGCTATGGTCGAGAGAGAGCGAGAGAGCGGGGTGGCGTGCAGGCCCGTTTCGGTGGCCCCGAAACAAGCCAAGCTGAACCGCCGGTAGACACATAAAATTGACTACAAATTATTGCACATTGTCAAAACAACATTGGTTTGCAATTTTCGCGCTTCAATGCAGATTGCGAGCTGTTGCATGGGGTGGGTTTAGGGAGCGGAGAGGGTCGGTGAGAGGGGCTAGGCCAGGGAAGAAGCAGCAACAAGAGCAGAGCGAGGGAAAACCAAATTGCCAATTGGCACATGGTTCAGGTAGACAAACTATGCGAATACCCTGTGTGATTCGTTTTTAATTGCATGAATGAAGTTGCCCAGGTCGATTTCAATTTAGCGTAATACTGGGTTTCATTGATCATTCTCTCAAGCGTAAGAAACAATCAACTTGGGGATTAGGAAGGGGAAAAAGAAACGTAAAAGAATTAATTGCGAAAAACTTGAAATGTTTCTATTAAATTAAATTTACATTGTATAGAAAAACGTTATAGAAAAAAGTTATAGAAATAAATACATTAATTGTCTTTAAATTTATTTAATATTTACCTTACAGTTCCATTGTATTCAATTTCTCTTGAAAAAAGAGAACTAACGAAAATTATAAAATATGTCTATGTATATAGATATAGAAATCTCATTGTTTTTAATTCAAAATAGATATTTACTATACAATTAATTTTATATGAATTGAAAAACCAATTAAATATTCTTTTTTTTTATCGTTATTTTCTGTAATTATAAATTATTCATTTATTATTTAGTTGGTTTTCCGTATTTTTTATGCTTTTAGCATAAACATTTAAGAGAAATTAAAATTATTTTATAACCACACTCTTTAATTTACTAATAAATAACCATATAATATAATGTTTTCTATTTTATTTAAGTGCACTTATAAATATCATTTAATTTGGATAATTTGTCTTGGCTAATTGCAGTAAAATTTTAAAATTATTTTTAAATTCTTTCTTTACTTTAATTCTTTAATACTTTAATTCTTTCTAAAATGTATTTATTTGGAATTTATTTAATTTTATCATGCTTTATAATTATTGAAAATTGAAATTCAAAAATGTCTTTAAATACATTTATCTTTCGCATTTAGGGTGCTAATAGTGTCGCTGTTGCCCTGCTGCTTTTTACAGTTATCACTGCAAATATCTGTGCATGTTGCTCTTTTGTGGCTCGAGGTGCGAGTGTGTGTGTGTGTGTGAGTGAAATGGGTTAGGTTATGGCAGCGTGGCGGCCATTGCAGGCAGACAATGACATTGACATATTGGCGGGCGATTAATGAGCGGCGCGAGAGCTGTTGATTGTTTTCATTGAAATAAATGACGCCGCCTCGGCTGTTGACACACGCATCGCAGGCACATTTGATACCCTACACAGCAAATAAATAATCATAATTTTCGGAACCAGCACTCGCCGCTCTTGCATAAAGGCAAATTTGTATGCGATTAATCTTATCGCGATCACGTTGCATCTGTGGATGTGCCGGATGAGGCTCGATGGGGACGCACTGAAACAGACTGCAAGACTGAGAGAGAGAGAGAGAGAGAGAGGGAGAACGCGTAAGTTTCACGTATTTTCATGCACGATTAAAGCCTTAATTTTCGACGTTGCGAACTGGACAAAATCTGCAGGTATCTGCAGCTCCTAATTAATGGTTTGCATCGGCTTCTTATCGCGCCGCACGCATCGCGATCGCCTCGCCTCTACTTGCCTCTGCCTCTGTGTCTGTCTCTGCATCTCTTCTGCCTCCTCTTCCTCTTCTTCTTTGCTTTGCTAAGTGTTCGTGGATCGTTCGCTCGATCGGTCAGTCAGTCGGTCGGTCGTTTGGCTGGACGGTCGTTTGGCGGCACCTGATCAAGGCAAAAAGAGATCCGACTGCGTACTGTTTGCGTACAATTTTGTAATTCCTCGTGCCGCCTGGCTCGATCGCTCGCCGGGCAGGGCACTGAGATTTTATGAGCTGTAGCATTGCACATTATTGATAATCCCGATACGCGTTTTGACTCGAACATTGCCAGAGATTTACCCACTGCTACATGCTGCATGTTGCATGCTACCTTCGTCGTCTTCTTCTTCTTCTTCTTCTTCTTCGGCAGGGGTGTTGTCAAGCCGAACAAAATGCCTGATCGCCTGCTCGAATGTTCGCCCAGCCACATTGCTGATAAGGCCGCATTGTTTTTCGGGGTGTTGTGCGATCGATATCGGAATCGGCCAAGGTAACAGAATCAGTCAGGAGAAAGCTGGCCGCATGGGAGCAACTGGAATTCGATCGTGCAAGAGATCTCTGCAGATGCTGATAAGCTTTGAGGTTAGTGAGTGCACTAAATACTTAAGCGAACATGTTGTTGATCATAAAAGAGCGTGCAACATGTGTATGTTATGTGGGCACATAAAGATGCCCCCAAATATGCAAAATATCCTGTATACAATACTATATAACGCCAGGAACTGAGCAATTTCAAAAATCTTAATAAAAATATTAACTCTTTTCGGAATACCAATAAATTGAGAATCTTTTGCGATCTTGCACACTGAATCAGCTGCAACGATCAATTTATTGACGTTATTCGATCTATAATAAAAGTACACACTACCAGAACGATCCTTTCGCCATTAAAACAAGGGATAATAGCCGACCATAAAATGAGCATCTCGCCAGGCCCTAAGCAGATGCGAATTAATAGAAATATTCCGTAGCAGGCAGCTGCCAATTAAATAGCCATGCAGCCCTGTGTAGAGCAACATGAATGTTCATAAAACTGATCATTCGGACAAGTGCGAGGCAGACTTAAGTACGGGCTGAATCTATCGATCTTTGGGCTGCACACAGTGGGGTGCGCAATCGCCTCGAGTTGGCCCAGGTCCACGCAACTGGCCCCAAGTTGAGTCAGCTTGGCTCGCCTCGATTCGACTCCCACAGCTCGTTAAGAGAGTTAACTATAAATGCCAGGATACTTTATCATCTTGTCCTCAGTTTATGGCCGGGCTTAGTCATTCAACTTAACAATTGATTAGCTGACGATCTTGGCCTTTGATCGTGGCCAAGCGATGCCACAGCTTTCGAGAGAGAGAGAGCCCAATTCATTACCAACAACCGTCGCATCGACACCGAAATGCAGTTAGCCGCTTAAACAACGCTGGAATTTACTCTTTTCAAGTATTTAACTCCCCGAACAAGCGAACAAGAGAACGGTAAATCTTGCCAGACCGATACTTTAATACTCTTGTTGATCGTTTTTACGACTGCTTTATAAGCAGATTATTGGATTAAAGTGAAACTGGGTTGAGCTTCTGTTTATAAGGTATACGAGCTCAAGTGCGATAGAAATATCTTCTTGAAAATTTTAAAGTTTTAGAAGTTTATTTTGTGTGTTGATCATATAATCTTTATATACGAAAAAGTGATAGATTCAAATACTTTATGAAAATATTTTATAGAATGCAATTGAACTTTAGGAACAAGCTATAAGTAAGGGTTAACTTAATAAACCTTTACATACTTTAAAAGAATGTTTCTTCAATGTATGTAGACCACGTTGCGTGTTTTTGGGGTTATTCCCCTGATCTTTGTCTGTATGAGCTTCACACCTTCTACTGATTTGATTAGATATGAATCTATATATAATATAATAATATACACTGTTTTTAATTCAGCTTGTTTCCCTGATAAAGATATTATCTTTAAGCCTCCTATTGATTTTATTTTTGATAGTTATCGATCTATAGTTTTGTGTAAGACGATAAATCTGATCACAAGTATAGAGAAAGTTTATTCTACATTGGCTAAGCTGTGTTCTTGAGTCAGCTTGTTTCCCCGATTAAGATCACACCTTCCAGTCTCCCCGTTTGTGCGTTACATACCCTTATCGAATCTCGTAATACCCTCAGCAAGTGTATGGTATGGGGGGAATATATAAACGTTGCTTAAATGTTTCTTTTACAGGGAATTAGGCCGACGGAATGCAGACGGGGCAACGTCTGAGTTACCCATCTCCGGGCCATCTCTCTCAGTATCTCTCTCTCTCCCTCTTGGCCAGTTTCAAATTCGTTTTTCGGCACGATCAAGCAACGATCGCAGCGATCGCTTCGATCAACCGCTCATCGCTCAGACTTCCAGCAGGCAAGCAACAACAATGAGGAGAACCTGGTTCGCATCTCAGTTATATTTTTTTGCGTTAACGTTTTAATTGATCGCTTTCAGTTATAAACAAGTTGGCTTTTGATTTATGAGCGCGTGCGTGCAGCGACAGAAAATGCGTTTTAGGCCAAGTTAACCGAGGGCTACCCGACCCGACATATACAGCGTGGCCCTGGCCCTGTCTGATTCGAGCCCGAGCTGGGGCTTTTGCGGCTTTTGTTTATGTAAATGAAGATAAAGTCGAAGAGCTTTCAATAGCCCGTTGATGATGTTGTGTTTGGAACGGCGACAATGTCTCTATTTCTCTAATTTCGACGCTCCATACACAAATCCCTGCGGCCCTAACCTCTTTTCCCCGCCGTAGCTCCCTCTCCCCTACAGTTGGTGTTTAATATTATTTGTCTAACGGTCACGAGCATTTGGCCTGTTGTTGTTGTTTGTGGTTAAGCGTCAAATTTTTAAGAATTTCCCGCATCGTTTAACCAGCCATATTCGTTAGCCATCGCCATCGCCAGCGTTGTTGTTGTCGTTGCTGTTGCTGTTGCTGTTGCACTGACAAGCAAATAAATCACAGCTTCCACGTCCCCGCCTCTCTCTGCGCTTCTCAGCTCATCTCTCGAGTCGGGCCTAGTCAGTCGACTCTCTCGCATGGACGGGACTGGGCTCGGGCCCGGGCCTATTGTATGGCGTAGGCATCTTAACAAATATCTTTACATTTCGACCGAATCTTGCTTTATGTACATTTCTTTTAGAGGCGACAAATGTATTTGTTTTATCAGCTATTGTTGCGCTGTTTTTTTTTCGACTCTACCAAAAGCTTGTGAACTTTTTCTCTCCCCCTTGCACCGCTGCTCATAAACTTCACTTTCACAGATGAAGGGAGGAGAATCGAGAGACAAGTTCGTGTAGGGCTCGAAAACAAGAAGAAAAATGTTTGTTGAAAACGAACAAACATAAAACACAGTTTTGGATTTCACTTTAGCCTTTTTTCTTTAGCTTTTTCGGGTCTTGTTGAGTGGCTTTTTAGGTTTTGCGGTGCGAGAGATGTCAGTGTGGCAATTAATCAACGCATCTTCGGCGATGTGAGTCACCCACAGCGGGAAGTGGCACTCGAAATGCGTTAACTGCTGCAACGAGCCAGCTCTCAGCCCTCTCTCTCTCTCTCCCACTCACTCTCTTTCACTCGCTCCAGTGCAGCATCTTGTTTTGGGGCAATGCGAATGCTCCAGACTGCGTTGCCAAGTGATGCTCTGCGATTTGTTTATGGAAAAACAAACACTTGGCTCATCGAAGTGTGTGCGTCTAGGCTGTGTGTGTGTGTGGAGTGTGTGTGGAGTGTGTGTGGTGTGTGTGTGGTGTGTGTTTTGGTCGCTGTCCGTTACTCATGGCTGGCTAAGTGGGTCGTGACTTTTCAAAATGCAAACGTGTCGTCGTCGTCGTCGTCGTCGTCGTCTTCGAAGCAATATGCATGCGCAGTTGGTTCAGTCGGTTTGCAGCTCCCCAACTCCAGCTAAGTAACCCTGCACTGCCCCGCCCCCACACATGCCGCCCCCCGCCTCCGTGAGCCCGTGGCGCACCACGTACGTAAGCGTAATGAAATTCTTACCTCAAATAGCACTTAACTCCAGTTTAAAACGAGCCAAAAGTGAATGGAACTGACCCCAAACCGTTGCACGTTTGTCTTAACACTTTGTTGTTTACTTTTCTTTCCACAATTCTCTGCAGTGTCTACGTTTTTTCTGTTGCTGTTGCTTTTGTTGTTGCTCTTTTTGCAAATTTTTGGGGGCAAAATAGAAAAGTTGTCTCACCGATCGAGCCGATCAGACGATCGGAAATTTGTTTAATTGAATTGAATGTATGAAGAAAAAACAGTTCGGGGGGAGCCAAAGTCAACAAAAAAAAAAGCCAAAAAGAAAACAAGCTAAACTCAGTGGACAAGTCAATGCGGCAATTTGAATGCGAGCTCATTTTGGGTGCATGCATCGACCTGGGGTACCTGGCGTACCCGACAATCACGGTCATGTTTTCATGTTGCATGTTGCATGTTTCAAGATCAATAGCGGGAAAAAGGCTGAAGGCTCTTGTGGTTATTTGAACTGCTTCTTGAACTTATCTGTTTGCATTTTGTCGCCTGACAATTAAATGCTTGAATGAATGACAAGACAAACAAACGTTCCCAACGAATCAACGAGTGAATAACGAACGATGGATCGTTGGAATCGATGGACGTTGCCACCGTTTGTTGTAAGTGTCGATCAGCAGGAAATTGTGATGAATGCCACGATTCGAAAACGATGTCAAAAAGGCATATGAAAAAGCTTAGGGCCCCGAGGCGAACTGATCACTTTAGAAAGCAAATTACAGATGATCCTCAGGCATGATCCTCAGCTGGGGATCACCAGGCACAGCAGAGATCCGGCCGTGTAGCCGTGACTGCCACATTCAGCTGATGCTGACAATTGCTAATGCGATAAGTGGATTTAATTTTTACTTTGACTCTTTCCTTTGCTGCATATTTTGGGCTCCACTGCGATCAGTCAAGATCAATCAATCGACTGACGAGGAGGATCAACGTTTTACACTTGACTTCACAGTTTTCGAATGTGAATGGAAAGAGATCATTAACGAATCACGATAAAGACACAAACAGATTGTATCAAAACTCATTTATATTACGGTGTGAAGATCGCGTCGATTCCAAACCGATCATCTGCCAAGGGAGATCGATTAGGAGAGCGTAGCCACTGAAATGCAGTCGAATTTCGAGACTGCTACGCCAGAAGATGACGGAAAAGCAGAGCATTAGATTGTTTTTTTTTCTTTAAAGTTTTTCATAAAAAATAAATCAAACTGGGCCTCTCTCTACCGTTATTCGAAAAAAGCCCAGTAGCTGAATAGTTCTGCAGTTGCTCTGCGATGCGATTAAAATCCTTTCACCGGATGCCAACTGCGACCCCGAACGGCAGCTGTAATTGAATCTAACTGCAAATAGGAGAAAGAAGAAGCCACGGGCTGCATATACGATACTACGGGACTACAAGTCGACTTCGATTTCAGGCAAGCTGAAGATTTGATGAGATTTGATATAGAAACTCGGTCATTTTCAGTCTAATGTGCATATTATGATAATTCTGATTTCGATTTCGATTTCGATTCGGAGCTACACCTATTCAAATGTTATTCATATCATACTCATACTCATTGGTGCACACGTAGGCAGAATAATCATCGATGGATATAAACATAATTATGTAAATCCGACTAATACCGATGCTAATGCGCCAGCTATGTAATCAGAGACTTATCGATGTTGCAAGTTTCGATTGCAGTAAAGGGGTGACCATATTGTGGATATTTATGAAGTTTATGACAAATATGATGACGGTACAAGTTGCTGGCACTTTGGTTGAGTGCGGGAGGGGAAGAGGGGCCAGAGGAGAAGGGTGGGGGGCAGAGGCAGCTGCCTCCGTATTTGCCATTGTTTCTCTTTCTCTTGCAACGACGCACATTTTTGAATGAAAAACGAAAACAATGGCATTTTACAAGACACTTAACGAGATGTCGAGTGAAAGCCATAGACCAAGTCAAAGCGCTGGCCAAAAGCCAGCGTTGTGTACTGCCTGTGCCCCTCTCCCGTCCCGCTCTTCTATTGTTGTTGTTACTGTTGAGTCTTCTTGGCGATTTGATGTGCTGCTGGCCATTCGCCGTGCCGTGCTGCTGCTGATGATGACGATGACGCTGACGCTGACGCTGGCTGTAGATTCGAGTGGAGTGTAGTGCCTCGAAACGGTATGGGAGTAAGCTATAGGGAAGTGTGTAGCATGTGTGTGTGTAGTGGCCAAGTGACGTGGCTTGTTTTGGCGTACAAGTGCACTTCAGCTGAGTTTCAAGTCCAATCTAAAGAAGCACAAGTGAGCGCAGACTTTCGGTCTAGTGTCGACTCTCGACTCTCAACATTCAGCGCTTTTTTTTCTAATGACAGGCAAACAAACAGATGATGCAGGTACCCCCGTCCCCACTACACTGGTTCCCCCTCTGCCAGCCAGCCGGCCTGCCTGCCTGCCTGCCTTGTGGCAGCTACCGCTGCGGCAGTCGCAGCAGCCGGCGTACTTTCTCATGAATTTGTTGTCATAGTAATGGCACAAATGTGTGTACATACAACAACGACGACGGCAGCAGCAAATCGAGAAAGAGAAATAAAAGATTTATGGCCAAAACCATTCACCAATTGTTCGAGCCATGTCTGGCTGCGGTTGCAGAGGCGACAACTAGGACAAAACTGTTTTTGGTCACATGACTCAAATTAGAAATGCGACCGAGAGAGCAGTCGCATATAATAAATGAGAAATTCAAATGCGCCGAGACCGCAACTACCTCCCGCCAAAACAGGTTAACAGCGACAGGCTAACAAGACACAGAGGCAGTCGCAGTCGCAGGCACAGGCACAGGTACCTCTCCCAATCCCAATCCCAATCGAAGTCGGCGTCCGTTTCCAATGCCGAACCTGGACGCATGCGCGTTGACCGCCCGCCGCGCTACACATTCTGAGAACTTTCCACTTCAATTAATAACTAATTTGATGTGTGCCGCGCAGATCGCAGATCGCAGATCGACGATCGCCGATCGCGCTGCATTTTATCGATTCGGACAGCGCCCCGGCCGCATTTGGAGCAACAGCTCCCTGAGGTGAGGTGAGGTGAGATACGGTGAGGGGGAAACTCTTAAACCTCACTGAATGACGATATCGATGCGACGTTTTCAAGCACCTTAGATGCAGTGGCTCTGCTCCTGCCCCCGTCAATTGATTGAGCAGGGTCTATGCGATACGTGACACTGAATGTAACGCACAAGCGGAAGGAGGCGTCAGAGTCGCTAAGGCAGCGTGCATATGGAATGGGGGAAGGGGCGGGGAGAAGAGAATTATGGATGGACAATCTTGATGATTTGTGGATTGTGAGCAAAGCGGGAGGGGCAGGAAGAAGGAGGAAACTGCCTTTATTAAAATACTTGAAATGCTTTTAATAGTAGTTGTGTTGGATAATAAATATTATTTCTTAGGCATTCTCGGAAATTTACGATTGTTATAAATAAACTAAAGTTATTGTAATAAGAATGATGTTTTTAAATATAAGGTCGTAGATTTTCAATTAAATAATATAATAATTATGAATTACTAATTATTCTTCTATTATTTTCCCATCGCAGCCAAATAAAATGCCTTCTTCATTGGCTACACTTAAATTATGCTTGCAATTTGATTTAATATAAATTTCCGGGTGAAAAAGGGGGCGTGGACAAATTATAAAGTACACTTGATTTGGGTACAATAGTAAGACATATTGTCATTAAATTTGGCAAGTCTCATTCTTATAATAACTAAGATCAAGGTGTTCATACAGACAGTCTGACAAGACTACAGTGATTTGGCTATTTGTCTTGAACAAGAATATATATATTTACTTTGTAGCGGCTTTCCCCGCCTTCTTCTGCCTGTTACACACATTTTCAATTGGCACATAGCTATAATACTCTTTTAATTTATTCATAGAGGTGGATTACTCGTTTCCCCACCTATAATAAATTACGTAGAATAATGATAATTTCGTTTAACTACTATTTCTTATAAAAAATTTAAGAATTGATTACTTGAAAATTATCTGATATTGAATTATCTATATCTATTTATTATATTTTGAAAGGTAAAGTTATAAACCGTGTTTATAAAAATAAAATTTAAAAGTAAATGTATTTGGAAATTTTACTTTTATAACAGAGAATTGATAAGAAATTATGTTTCTATCGATTTCTTCGAGAGATTTCTGCAATTTCTTGCAGCATTTTCATTTAATAACTGACATTATTCCAATTTCAGCCGCATTTCCATTGGCACTACGAAAAACAGTTAGTAATAGACCATTTTGGGTGCTTGCATAAATTTTCGCATAAGCCTCCAATCGGGATGTTGAGTTATGAACAGTTAGCATGGCGCAATGCGAGAGATCTAAATCATGGGGCATGGAGAACACTCTCGCCGGAGTGTGTGTTGAGCACAACCAGTCGGATCAGCGTTTGGATAATTATGGCTTATTGTAGTCGCATGGCTGCAGGTGTGTGTGTGTGTGAGTATGTGTGGTATGTGCTGCTGCTCCACACAAACACACATGGAGGGTAGCTGCTCCCTCGCAGTCTCAGCTGAAGTGTTGTTGCTCCCGCAGCCGCCGCTCGAGCTGCTGGAGCTGCTGCTGTCAAGCGGTACACCGCCTGGCGTGCCAGGCTAAATAAATCACCGGCTAAATACCCCAAACCGAAGTTTAGGCCCAGCTACAGCTACAGCTTCAACGTCAGCTTCAGCTCGGATGCAGCCTCGGCTCGAGGTTTGCTTTTGCTTTTTGCACTGCAACACTTCAACAATAAATAACCAAGTCATATTTTTCACCTCCGTTTTGCCGTTCTGTGTGCTTGTTGTTGTTGAGTCACTTCCTGGTTTTTGAACTCCACAGAGGGGCTGCGGGTGGAGTGAGGGGGGAGGGGGAGAGGCCGATCAAGGCAGTCGGAGAGCGGCACATTAACGAGCATATTACCCGCTATCTGCAGCCGGAGAAAATATGCAAAATTGTTGTAGTCGAAGCTGGAGCTGCAGTTGGGGAGTTTGGGGAGTTTGGGCAGTCTGGAGTCGAGTTTGGAGTCCAAGTTGCAGTCGCAGTCGGAGCTGCAAATCATTAACATCTCTCCTGGGCCAGAACCTCCTCGACCAGGCAGCACCACGAACATATTTTGCACGTGACCTTATTTCCCCCGCACAGAACAGATCGACGCTCCGCTCGGCACTCCGCTCTCTTGGTTGCCGTTGCCTTTCGAGCTGCCTTTGCATTTGGGTATGGGTATGAGTACTGGGTATGGGTGCTGGGTATGGGCTGAGCGGGCTGCAATGCAACATCAATTTTCGATCACGTTTTAAGTGTCTTGCGCGGTTCGCGTCGCCATCTGCATCGCACCGCGCCGCCATCGCCATCATCATCATCGTCGCCGTCGCCGTCTTCGTCGTCGTCGCCTTCTCTAGCCAAGTTAAATGATTTAAAACCAACAAAAAATATCGTGCCAAGTGCTGCATATTGCACATTGAGGTCCAGGCCCCCAAAACCCCAACAACGGCAGTCACTCAATCCAAAGCAATGCAATCCGTTAGACGGCAGCCACGTCCCGTCTCGGCCTCAGTCGCAGTCTCAGTCTCTGTCTCTGTCTCGGTCTCGGTCTTGGCCCGGCTCGTAGGTAAATTTCTTGGCTTACGACAGTCCGAGAGCGAATCGGCGGCCAGCTCCAGCACTTACTAAACTGCATTATCACGCCTCTCCATTGCATTATTGGCAGCGCAGTCGCTGGTGCTGCTGATGGTGCTGCTGCTGCAGCCGCCGTTGCCATCGCCATTTCCATCACTTCGTGTAGGTTAAGGTGAAAACAAGCTCGAGCTGGAGCTGCAGTTGGGCCTGTAGCTGGACCCAGCGAAGCCGAAGCATCGATCCTAACTACACTTCACTAAGCAGCCACAAAAATATATCTGACAGATGCGACTCGCGCTGACTCGAAGCGCATGAGAAGCGGAACGGCAGAACGGCGGGAGAAAGGCAGCAGGAAGCAGGCAGGGAGGGGGAGGGGAGGCTGGAGCGTGGCTGCGGACGTGGTTCGCATTGCTACGATTCGTTGCGCTATTCACATTTAGGTGTCTACTTAAAAAATCAAAAAGTTATACAATCCCAGCCAAAACGACATTGCAGGCGGCGAATCCAGCTAACCGCAAGCAAACTAACAGAAAAGAATTGGTAAAAAAAAAAAAAAAAAAAATATCAGCCAAGATAGATGATAAGCATAGGCTGCAGCATACCCTGGAAGTTGGACGCAGAGCTCTGATGAGCAATAGTATATTTAATCTTAATTCTAAACTATTTCTGGTTTTTTTCGGGTTCTATGTACGTGTTTATTTCCTTTCATGAGTAATTTTTATTTGTTTATCAATGGAACATTTTCCGATCATTGCGTTTCTTAGGCTCAACACTTAACTGACTTTGTAATATCATGATTCTCTAACTGCAATCTATCTCTTTATTCATCTGTAAGCTAGAGGCAACACACATCGTTCCTACTAAACCTTACACCTCTTTTTAAGTGTAAAATCAATTAATTTTATACATTTTTTTAAATTTTTTTAATGTAGCATTTCTGTGTCCTATTACCGATCTACAAGCCCAATTTCATAGTTTCATATTTTCTTATCTTCAAAATCCATGGGATCAAAGCTTAGCAGTCTCTGTTATATTATAGGTTTCTAACGGATGGCGTTTTCCTGCAGCTATCTGCATCATATTTCTCATTCACAATATCGCAACAGCTTTACCCACTTCTAGCTAAATTGCAGGGTATTCAGAAATGACGTGGCAAATAAAACAGAGCGACGTCTGATACTGGACAGAAAACCTGGGACTGCGAGTGAGACCGCGACGGAGATGGAGACGGAGACTGAGACTGAGTCGGGCCTGAGATCGAAGACGCAGCTTTGGTTTGTTTGCCAACTCGGCTTGTGTGCCTTTCATTGTGTGTGTGTGTGTGGTGTGAATGTTATGGAAATTTGTTAAGTTCTGCATACACAAAACTCGAAACCCGAAAAGCACTTGGCAATTTGCACGAAAGTTGCCCCCAAACGGCATTGCCAGCTGCCAGGGGAAGCGGCAGGGTTAGCGCACCACAGAGCGGGAGAGACAGCGGGGTGCTGAGTAGGGAAGAGCAGGGTAGGCATGGGTGGGCAGAGGTGTTCGGGGTAGATGTGAAGTTTCTTTTTGATTTTCACACCCAAACAACGGGCCGAGCAAACGGAGCACACAAAAGGCTTCTTCACGGTGCGGCGGCACGGCGGGCATATGTGACAGCTTTATTGGATTCCCATACACACCCAAAGCTATTTAGCTGCACGGCTGGCCAATCGATACGAGAGCTGAGCCCAAGCGGCCAGAGATTTGCTTAGACTCTACTTAGCGGGCTCGAAAATGATTTGTCAGTTATGGATTTGCTGCGGGCCGATGCGACGGTGGGAAATTGGGAATCCGGCACAGCAGAGTGGGAAGAATGTCGACTGATCTGCCTAATGCAGTTGCCATTCAATAATTTTAAATGCGATTGGAATTCAAACTGGAGTCCCCCTAGCTGCTCCACCGTATTCACCTAACAATAGCCTTAGCCTTAGCTGCTGATTGATTGAGAGCTTAGGTCATTATATCTGTACCCCAATCGTTGAGGATGATGATGAGTTGGGGAATCGCTTTGATGAGTTCAGTCCTTGAGATTCCTGAAAAAGGAGTGTTTTTTTTTCTGCTAGATCATGTTAATACAATTACGCGTTCCCTGAGCTATCCTTGAGCGGACGAGGGATCTGTCAACTTGACTAAAAATGGCAGATGGGCTCTGAAAGGATGCTCGGCAATAAAAGAAATCACACAAAGATGCAGCTGAAGATGTGCTTGAATTTAATTTAAGTTTAAGCTCAAGTTGAAGATAAGCATTAAAGATCTTGAAGGTAGAGTAAGACAGATCCATACTTTCATTGAAAGAGATTAAATATATATCTAGATTTATTTACTTTCTGGCTTATATAGTAAATACGTTTTTAACTAGATCCATACTGTATTTCATTGATACTAAATAAATAACTACGTATATCCATACTTTCTTTCATGGAGAGTAAATAAAAAAATATCTATCATGATTTCAACTTTCTTTCATTGATAGTTTTTCCGGTTTTGTGAGTTCTCACGAGGCGATTTGTCATGTTGTGTGGTATAAACAAGTTGCAGGACAATCTACAGTTGTTACAGGCGACTGCTGGGAGCTCTTGAGAAACTGCCAAGTGGCCACAGTAGTTGACTCGCTTGTCAGCCCACCTGGCTAGTTATGAGAACCTAGGAGCACCATGTGACAATCCCAGAAGCAAAGTCCTAGAAAATGCTTGTCAAACTGTGTGTGTGGACATGTGCAATTTTCGGGAACTATTTGTGGGGTATTTTATTGAATGGAAAACGACCAAAATTAAGACCATAAATAAACAAGGCTCGGTGAAAGAGATCGGAGGAAGGGGGAAGAAGGAAAAGAAGAAAGGAAGACTGATAGAAGAAACATTCGACGTTCTTAAGCCGTAGAGAAAACGACAGACGATCGATCAAAATAAATCACAAATGTATAAAAACATTGAGAGAACGTGAAGGAAAACTGAAAACTGGAAAAATTGAAAACTCTCTAAGCCAGCAATTGTGTGCACAATTTTCCAATTTTCCGGCTTTGTTCGTACCGTTTTACTTTCGTATTTTACTTTGGGTAAACAAACGTTTTGCGTAACAAAAGGGAAACACGGTGAAGACAAGAAAACTGCCCGCCAGGCGCAACCAATGCGACTCGAAAGGAGCAGGATGCGAGGAGGCACAAAGAGGGAGAAGCAGGCAGGCAGCAGCTGTCAATGGTCTAAGAAATGTGGATGGGTAAATGGGTAAATGGGAATAGTGTCGTAGGTATAGGTAGAATCGACCTGGGCCACAATAAGCATGGCAAAAAGCGCAATTACTTTAGGCTCTGCTGGCTAAACAAACCTTCGGGCTTGGAAAACGGATCCAACGGGGCAAAAAGGGACAACAGCTGGCGTGCTGTGTGAGGACTGTGTTTTGAGACGCTCCGCGGGAGGACGACCAGGCCAAGCAGGGTGCGTCTATTGTGTCCGAGCACGGTCAATTGCCTGGAAATACATATGCGTGTCCTTGCCATGCATAGAGAGAGACAGAGAGGGGGAGACAGAGAGAGGGTAGGGAAGAGAGAGCAAGAGGGAGGAGAGACGATACCAGATTGTGTGGTCTCGGCTCGCGGTCAACCCAACGGCTTGGTGAGGGCAACGTGGCAACAACTGCGGCAATATATCAATCCCAACTGCGGTTGACCCGAACCAAGACACTAATCATAGCTCAAGCGTAAAGGCGTTGATAGTATCGTGGCACAGGTACCGAGCACGGCTTAAGCCGAGTCTCAAACTGTGACTTCAACTGCGACTTTGACTTTTCGCTTCCCGAAACTCATTAGAGTTGTTCTTCGCTTTTGTTGTAATATTGCTTTTTTTCGGTTTCGGTTCTGGCTTGGGTTTTTTGAATTTTTCGCTTGTGCTTAGGAGGAAAATCTTAATAAATTCATCAAAAATCAGCAGCAGGCATCTCACGACCGGGCCAGCGAACAGGCGGGTGGGCGGGGCCATGCCAGGCGATCGTCAGCAACATATTTTAAAAAACACAAACTTACAAATATATTTAGCATTTTGTCGCTGCCGTAAGCTGAAGCCAAAAAAATTTAAGAACGGTAGGGCTAAGTGGCAGAAACCGAAGAGCGAATACTCTGAGGAAATATCGATAGGGTGCTATGAGTTAGCTAACATCGATAGAAGAGTATACTCTTCTACATTAGAGTCTCCTCTACCTCCACCTTCACTGGTACCTATGCCAGAAGATCCCCAAAAAGATCAAAACATCGATAAGACTATCGATAGAAGCAATGAATATGCTATTAATGTGCATAGATGCAGTCAAGCAGCTAATATTGATGGTAGAGTATCCTCTTCCCCTTTAGAGTATTCTCAATCTCTATCATCGATGGTAGCTATGGTTAAATATCCCCAAAGAGCGGATGCCTTAGGATATACCGATATCATCGAGAGGGTGTAATACATAAGCTGCCATTAATAGGCGAAGAATTTGTGGTAAACTTTGAGGAAAATTACTAAAGTAATACCTTTACAACAGCTATTTTAATCTGAATTAAGATTAGCCCACAGATTTCGTACTTGTTGATCCTCTCAATATTAAAATCATAGATGAATCTATCTAAAAGACACTTGCATATCGGTAGTTATCTCCAAGGACCGACGACAATCGAGCACAATCGATAATTTGAGAGTAGTATTCTAAAGGAATCCCTTAAATATTCTTATAATATTATATCAAATAGGATATCCAAGCGAATATCCTTATATATTTAATAAAGATCAATGAATTTGCTCGTCATATATTGAATACACTAAAATCGGTAACTGTCAAAATGTCTCCCACATAAATTCAAATCTTGTGAGTGAGGGTACTTCTATGATATATGGCATACCTTATGAGTTACCTGCTCGAGCGTGAAAGATTCGCAGTTTCCACTGAACTCAACGTCGCCGCAGTTCTCAGTACTTGAGAGGGTCGAGGCCACGCCTAACCAGAGCACGTAGCATGAACTGTTTTGGGATTAGCATACCCTACGCGCAAAGGGTATGTGAAAAGCCAAAGCCGTTGCAATCGGACACGTTTCTGGCCGTGCCAGTTAGCCGGTTTCGCAGTCGCAGTCGCAGTCGCAGTCGGAGCTGAAGTCGGAGTTGGAGTTGTGCGGCGGTGGAGGCGTCTTTACACATTTGCATGCTCAAACAGCAATCGATCACAGGCAACCAGAAGACACCGTTCACCCGGCCATATGAGGCAGCAGCAAAAAGAGGGGGATGGAGCAGGAGCAGGCTGCAGCAGGAGTGCAGAGAGGGAGAGCAGGGCAAACTGGTTTAACTCCTCTGCGTACACATGCGATGTTGACTTGCACTGAGATTTTTGCGATCGTTCGTCGGCTACGTTTTTGGTTGTGCCAGGAGCAACATCAAGGAGAACAACAACAACAACAGCAACAGCGACGACGACGACGAGCTGCAAAGTGGAGGTTAAAAAAATTTGCAAAAATATTAACGAAACGTAGGCAGCAACCGCTGCTGCTGCTGCCGTCGCTGCTGCTGCTGCTCGCCTTTTTCCACTGCAATCTGCAATTATAGCAGCATGATGAGGCAGGGTGAGGAGAAAGGGAAGCAGGCGGCAACTGGCCAAGTCTCGGTGCTTTTGACTGGGCGGTTTGTTGAACTTTGACAGGAAGTCGAGAGCCGAGCAGAGCAGAGCAGACTGGAGACGCAAACTAAAACCAAAGCTGAAGCTGAGGCTGTAGCTGAGTCCGAGGCTGTTGCTGGATCTCAGGCTGAAGTTGAAGCTTTATTTTCTTATTTTGATGTGACTTGGCTTTTGTTTGCTGCTGCTGCGACTGCGACTGCTGCTGCTGCTGCTGTTGATGGGTGAAGGTTGTGGAGGACATGGAGATGGACATGCAGAGTGCTGCAGACAATTGACAATGTGAAAACGATGTCGATTAAGTTGCTGCTGTTGCTTGCATACGACAGAAGGACAGGGAGACAGGGAGAGGGAGGGCGAGTGGAGAGGGACAGTGGAACAAAGAGAAAAAGAGAGAGAGAGGGAAGGTGAGTTGCCCAGCAAAGGGCAACTCAAAATGCTCTTAACGATCAGCCAAAGCCACAACGCAAAGTTATGCGATTTTCGATTGTTACCCGCATCCTTGCTGCTGCAGCGAGCCCTTCACCCCCTCGCCTACACCTCAGACACCCCTCCGACTGCCCTACGTCAACTTGACTGGTGTAAATTGTTTTAACAGCCTTGAAGGATAAGCAACAGCAGCCGGAGCAGCAGTAGCTGCTGGGACTGCGAAGTGTGGTTTCGCTCGTCTGAGGCCTGTGTGAAGCGTAGGGAAAGGGGAGAGGAACACCGAGATAACATTAGCTAACCTATGGCTAAAGAAGTTATTAAGCGCACAAAAGAAACACATAAACATTAATGACGTCAGTTGATTAAAAAGCGAACAAGGTGTGTGGCAGAAGCTCTCTCGAGCAGCAGCAGCGGCCAATTAACAACGAGATTTGTAGCGAACCGATCTGCGAGCATTTACTGCTATAAACCATAGAGGAATTGCCTCTATGTGCCATAAACTGTCTCGGACATAATGATGAAATTGGATACGCTTATCCAACGCATATGCAGGCCCCATAAATTCCAGCTAACCGAAATGGTTCGAAACCTAGTCGATTATGGCAGGGCAACAGCTTAAAAGAACTTGCCATAAATTAGTTGTATTTATTAATTTCAAATTATTTCGAGATACATATTTAAATGAATTGAGTTTACAGCTGAACATGGGTTTATTTATAGACTAGCTGCGCTTTATTTATTATTTCTGCTAAAGATTTCCCATCGCATGCAAGGGATCCCTCTGTGCCTTCGATTGGAATCTCTCGCTCTCTCTCTCTCTTTCGCTCTCGCCTTATCGCCTGCAATCAGATTTTGCCACATAGTCAAGCGATGCTGCAGATAACTACGTGCTGCAGCGAGTGGGGAGGGGGTGGGGGGTAGATGGTGGTAGATCTTCGACTTAATTTTGTAATTACTATAATATATCCCTTGTTGCCTTGGCTGGCTTGGCTGGCTTGCAGGCAGCATTCTCACATCCATTCGACGTGCATCCTAAACGACCTGCAATGCTCAAACAACTGCGGGGCATGCAGTCTCTCTCGCTCCCTCTCTCTCTCTCTCTCTATGTTTTAGTCGCAGCTGAAGGCTGAAAAGTGTTGCAACAACAAAATTGAAAACTAACTGCTCCCTGTTTATATTTATATTATATTACGCTTCGTGCCACAGCAGCAGCAGCAGTCGGAGAAGCGATTGCAACAAGTGAATGTTGTCGATCGGCTGGGGGTGTGTGTCTTGGCTAAAGAGCAGCGTTTATGCCGCCGCTGCCGCTGCCAGCCCCCTGTGACTCTTGAAATAATTATGGAAAATGCGTTGAGAGAGAGAGAGCGAGAGAGAGAGCGCGAGAGCGGGTAGGGCATGTTTCCTTTGCAGCTGAGTGCATGGGCATGGGCAATGAGCTATGATGAAAAACAACAAGCTCATAATAAATAATAATAACCGGGCAGGCAGGCAGGGAGCAGGCGGCAACACGCGGCCTACGGTGCGCGGGGTAACAAGCGCTAATTATCGACAACAAGCTAAAACAGTGGCCTACAATTACGCAGCGACGCCAGCAGCAGCAGAGGCAGCAGCAGCGACTGCGCCCTACGCACTGGCGAAGCAGCGCAGCCGCAGCCGCGGCAACTGGCCTGGAAAATATAACGAGGCAACGCCGGCTTGGGCAGGCTCCTCTACCTGTTGAAAGCTGCCTGCCTGGCTGACCATCAACCTGACTGGGGGATGTGTATGTGGCTGCTTCTGCTGCTGCCGTTGCTGCCGCGGATGCAACTGCAGCCATTAAAATTTACACAGCTCTTTTTAAGCGTCCATCGTCAACGCAGCTTCACTGGGCCCCAACCTGAGCGGCAGCCTCAGCCACAGCAGCCTCGAAGGCCTTCGTCTTCGTCATCCCAAGCGTCATGCACATAGTCATCGTCGTCGTCGTTGCCGTCCGTTGCCGCTGCCGCTGCCGTTGCCGCCTTCTTCGCCGCCTCGAAGGCCTTTCTCCCATTGGCGGCGACGGCGCAAACTTGTTAACTTCTTGGCATGATGGTCATCATGCAAGCCAAATTCAAGCGAGAGAGAACGCGAACCACTCAGCCAAACAACAACATGCAACAGCCAGAACAACAACAACAACAGCAACAACAACAACCGAAGTGCACACTGCATAATAAACGAACTTTTAATGCTCTTGCGGAAGTTGAAAACTTCTGCGAGCTAAGCTGGGAGAAACTTGCAACGGGAGTGCACTGCAGCTCAATATCTTCAAGAAAATTATAGGCAAATAAGGATATTGCATAGGTAACCATATTATAGTATATATTAAGACGTACATATATAAAATAAAATTAAATTATATTTTAATGATGTATTAATGACATCTTGATCAGCAGAACACCTGCAGAACATCTGTACAAAGGAGTTATATTAGTTTTTTTTTTTAATTCTTAAAGTTAAAACTAAATTCCAATTTTATCGGTATTTTATAGTAATAAATGCCACGGTGCAATTAAATAGAACTCTTCATACTGCTTAGGTAATATTTTTAAAATTAATATTCATATGTCAGATGAGCTGAGTAGTTCTAGTAAATGTACTAAAAATATGAATATATCTGTCTTAAAACTTGAAATCTTCAAAACCTTATATATAGCATAGGCTAATGTGATATGCGTAATTAAGAAAAGCTTCAGTTATCAAAACATATTGGAGTAATAATATGATGAGTGAGTAGCAACTGTATAAAAATAAATAATAAATAAAAAATAATAAATAAAAAATAATAAATAAAAAATAATAAATAAAAAATAATAAATAAATAAATAGTGTTAAATTATATAATGTAATTCGAGCTTTGAAAATAATCGAGAAATGCCTTAGAGCGTGTTGCATGCCACAGTCGAGGAGGCTCTGGGCCTGCGCCGCCGTTGCAGCGTATAACAAGCAGCCGCGGGCCGCGGGAAAGAGCCGCGTGTATTGGTTGCAATTTATAGGCGCAGGATCGGTTACAAGCGAACGAGTTGGTAACACAAACCGGCGGCAGTTGCAAGTTGGCCGAGGCAGCGGCAGCAGCAGCAGCGGCGACGACGGCGACTGCAACTTGGACTCGAACCTGGTTGCCAGGAGATTTGCAACGCATCTCTTGGCATTGGCTGCGCTTGCCTCTGCTCAGGCTGTGGCTCCGGCTCGGGCTGAGGTTGTGGCTGTGGCTGAAGCTGAAGCTGCAGCGGGGCGTTAACTGCGAAGTAATTGCGTTTCGGCTATGCAAGTACATAAATTGGATTTGAAATATGTACACATGTTGATGGATTCCTGCGAGCAGGCAGGCAGCAGCAGTGGCTCCGGCTTTGAGTACCCGCACGAGTACTCATACTCGCACTCGCACTCGCACTCGCACTCGTACCTGCCTCTATCTGTGGCTGCTATCTATCTGCCCGGTCTGCTCGGACTGCCGCTGAGTGTTGCATTTCTAAGCGGACTCGATGCCGTTGCGCCAGGAGGCAACAAGGGACAAGGCGGCGGGGATGGCGGCGGCACGTGGAGACGGAGGCGGCAACGGCGGCGGCAGCCAAGCCCAGCCAGGGAGCGTACCATTTGTCTTTTGATAATTATCATTTCGCTCTGATAGCATCAATTTCAAAGCAGTTGATGATTTTTGCTGCGTGTGTCGCTCGTTAACAAGCCGAAACCGGGACCGGGCCCGAGCACGGGTCGAGAGCAGCTGCCAGCGCGTAGCCAGATAAGTCAAATAGCCAAACAAAACGGTAGCCGATGCGGTCCGATGCGATGATTCTGCTGCATCATCTTTAGTTTCAGCTGCCGCGTATGCTAATTAAGCGTACTTAGCAACTTGGTAATATCGTATTAAAAAACAAGTTAGCAATTTTAATATAATTTCATTTAATTAGCAATTATATATATTTTTTTTTTGTTATTTTCTGTAATTGAAAACAAAAAATTAATATCGTGTATCGTAAATATTGCTTTGCTTGTCACTCAAATGTAGCATACTTTTAGTTGACAAGCAATTGATTGGCGTTCTGAAAATTTAAAGTGCAGTATTCTTTTAGTTGCTAAACAAATAATGAGTGGGTACTCTGACAAATAAAAAGGTAGCATACTTTTAGCTGCGATCAGCAGCAGTGCTAGCTAAATGGCAATAGATGGCGCAACAGCCGCTATTGCGATCCAAGTTGCTTACCCTAAAACAAGCTGCAAGAACACAGTGCAGGTCAAACTATGTTCATGTTTCCTAACAGTGCTGCCCATGCCGACTTTTTCCCGTCGAATTTGGCTCTTTTTGAGCGCAAACTGAAACTGAGTGAAAAATAGGGAACTTTATTTGAAATCAGGTGATTTTTAACATATAAGGTATTAATTTACTTTGTGGGAAATATTATTTGGCTTTTTTTGCATTACTTTTTTTCACACAAATTGGCAGCTTTGCTAGTTCAATGCCTTTTGTAGATTGGCTCCGTTTAATGTTGGGTTATCGATGCAGCATATTTCAGAAATAAATGTCGCTGATTAAAAATGATGCAATAAAATGATTGATAATCACTGCAGTATACAAGGTATTTGTTCTTATCATTAATTATCACTATTTTCGCTGTAACTTTCACCGCCCTCCTGGGTCTGATTTGTGTTAAGATCATTTTTTATTATTTCGCTGAAATTCCACTTTTGGCTTAGGTTGGTCCGATTGCATCGCTCCATTGTGATCTTGTCATGCAACTGATCGTATTCCAGACAGTCTGAGTAGCTCACCAACCACATTGAGTTCCTGTCGTAGTGCCAGCTCTGGTATCCTCCCAAATTGTGGCATAGATTCAGGCCCACTTTGCCGCTCCCTGGCTGCAGCTCAAGGCAATAGTAATCGTTATCGCGTATATCTCCCGTGGGCGACAGATACCACTTTTGGTTTGCGTTGCCAGAGCATGGCATGATTCTAATGATGCCTGTTTCCCTGCTTCCGGTCAGGCAATGCTTTGGCAGTTGGGCAGGTTGAAAGGCGCCAAGGTCAAGGTCCGTTTCCGGAGCAGGCTCGAGCGGAAAGTGCTGCAGTAAGTCGGTTGCAACATGTTGCAGATACCAATCGAATGATTTGAATTCATATTTCTGAAACCGCTCGTACAACTCCTTCATGGAACCTATGTTCGAATTTTTGATCTGTGGCTGCACTTCGTAGACTTTCAACTGATAGAGCGGATCATTAAGCCAGATCTTGGCCAGACGCTTGTAGCTCTGTAACGAGGAGGCAGAGGCTAGCAAACTGAATACCCTGAAATACAAAAAAAGTGCACTCACTCGTAAGAGCTGCAATCCCATTTGGTTCATATCGCTATAGCGTTGCAGCACATGCGTGTCGCTGGGCTGCAGATGCGCGACTCGGGAGCAGGGCACGACAAGCACACGACCTCCACTGCACCAGTACTCTAGACTCAGCGCCAGCTCGGCTGCAGCGGGGGCATTCAGTTGCCCATCGAATTCCACGAGGTTCTGGAACACTTTCACATTGACAGCAAACACTGCGGCGCGCATCACGGGCGTTTCGTAGGGGCGTGGCAGCTGCTGCAGTTGCTCCTTTAGTAGAGGCACCTCGCGTCGCCTCAGCGTCCAATCGAAGAGTCCCCGTCGCGGCTCTACCCGCTTATACTGCAACGTGTCCTCGTCCAGCTCATCCAACTGCGGAGTGGCCAGCGTTTTCTTATTATCTTTTAAGGCGAGCAGCAGCGGAGGCAGCCAACCCGCAGTCAGCTGCACGTGGGCATCCAGGAAGACCACCTTTGTTGCTATAGCCATATTGATCGCCAATCTGCGTGCTCGCACCACGCCAATTGACTCCTCCAGATGCAGTATGCGCACCTCTCTGAAGATGGTTTGCCTCACATACTCATCGAAAGCGTCCCGCGAGAGCTTCTGCTGCCAGAAGCCCATGTCGCTGTGGTCATTGATCAGGAACATGCCATTTATCAATTCCGGCGGCGTGGCGTCTTTAATGCTGTGCAGGGTGCGCAGCAGCATCGCCAGCTGCTCATTGCGAAAGATCACAACGATGGAGGCGGCCGTTAGGGCGGCAGGTGGCTCGCTGCGGTCGCAGCGCTTGTCTCGCACATCCCTCACAGGCTGGCGCAGAGGCAACTGCTCCACCAGCCACGCATTGTAGCCGAACTGTTTGCGCAGTAGCTTGTACCTCTCAATCTTACGCGGAGGCACTTGGAGGGGATGTTCGGTGGCTTCATCGATTGAAACGGGGTTTGACACGCTTGTCCATAGATACAACTGGGAAACCAGCATGTCAATGAGTAAGAGATTCAAGACCAGGAGAAACAGCTGACAGAGACGAGATCGCCAGCAGCATCGTCTCAGAAACACTTGAGTACGTGGCACGACCAACGGGGGCAGCATCTCGCGTTAAACTAAGGCATCTCACTGAAGTTTTGCACTGGCTCCGCATTTGCTACACTTCATGGTGCATTGCAGAATTTTAAGAGCTGTGGTCGGATCTGTAACCCCATAAACAAGAAGCATATACAAATGAATTTAATCTAATTTAGAGTAGAACCTGGCTGAAAGTCTCTAATGAGACAGAAAGACATGAGCTGGAATATTTACTATCTCAAAAGCCTAGCAAGAAAGCAAGTTGCAACTGTAGTCAATGCTGACCCTCGGACTAGAGTCAAAAGAAGACTCAAGCGACACCACCCTCGATGACCTCCTCGACCTGGTTTTGACCTAGAAAGTGTTAAGTTCATTAGAATAATTATATAAATAATAAACATTAGGATATAACTATTATAATTCTCCCTATCATTATTAGAATTCAAAATCTGTTAGTTGCCGCATGGGTAACAGTGCGTTGATCAAAAAATTATAAATACATCATCATTAAAAAATTGGGAATAATTACTTATCATTTTAATTCAATATATTCAATATTATAAACTTTAAAATAAAGCAATAATTAACAAGATTTTTGAATTATAAAACAATACATTACATTACAATATCTTATAATACAAAATTAAAAGATACAAGGCAAACTGTGTTTTCACTGCTGTTTTATATATGTAATTATATAAATTTGTTTGGAAATACAGATTTATAATTAAAATTTAGCTACACATCTGGTTAGAAAAGAAAGAGATAATATTAAGGACTATCCCAAGTTATTATGGCTTTCTGCTTTCTGAACATTCAGATCGTATCATCGAATTGCTTTTTGTTGTGGAATGCAGCTTGGGTAGGCTATAAAACATGTTTAGGGCATTGATTACATACGAATTAATACATAGCTATGCCATATAAAGAATTTCTAAACATTTCTAACACTCTGAAATTTTAAAATGAGCCAACCTAAGTCAGGGCAGTTCTTCTGTATATTAATACATTTCTTCCTGCAGTATTGTTTCAGTTTGAGTTTAAAGCGTAGAGTATTTTCATTATTGAATCAAATCAAGTTGTTGTCAAATGCAAACAGTTTTAAATCGCCCAACAGCGATGTGAATTATGACATTAGGCAAGAGACAACTACAGCAAAAGGGGTAGATAGAGAGTGAGCTAGGGGTGATGAGAGACAGAGATGGGGACTGGGAACGAGTTGCCTAAAACGTACGACTTTTCCCCATAGTCCAGGCAATACAATAATACCGTAAAGCCAAACAACAATAACAAATAACAGCAATAATGGCAACAATAACAACAGAACAATTTCCCACGGTACAACGTTACGTATGCACAATGTGTTTGCCAACCTGAACATGTGTAGCTATCTGTAACTGCGTACTGAGAAGGGGGGAGTTGGAAGGGGGCAGCGACAGGGTCTGTTGTTGTAAGCAGGCAACCAAAGGCAGGGCAGGGCAGGCTGGAGGGGCGGCAGCAACACATGCAAAACACAACAAACAGAAGCAGAAATAGAAATAACAGCAGCCTCGCAAGCAGATATCGAGATACGTTGTGACAAGCAGAGCGTGAGTGAGAGGAGGGATGGCGGTAGATGGGTGGGGTCAGAGGCCAGGAGGGGGTACTACAGATAGTAGCAGAGCGATAGCGAGAGAAATGTACATTTCAAAAATTTATTTATTTACATTGACATTTTGTGCTACTTGCGCACTTTTTTTTCGCCATCCTCTGCCTCTCCCTCTCGCTTTCTCCTCTCTTTGCCACCCTTCTGGTCACCTTCTTTTTGGCCTCTTCGGAAACTGCTAACAAAGCTCTAAGCGCTTGTTTAGGAGCCACCAGTTAGCAGTGCCAGAGACGACAATGTATAATATATTGACTCAACTACAATACGGACATTGTCAGGGCGAACGGAAGTGCGAAAGAAACGGAAGACGTGAGCACAGAGCAGGACAGAGTGGGACAGAGTAGGACAAACGGAAGACAGGTCAAGGGAGAGTTTATTTCCGCACCTGAAGCAACTCACAAGTAAACGCAAACCGGCAGCGGTTCGAGTAGGGAAATCAAGATGAAAAGGCAGCACACTGTGCGCTAAGCGACCAGTGTATACCCTGTAAATTGTGGCAGTTTTAAATTCGATTTTTTAAATATTATTAAATATTTTCAGTATATAAGCATTTAGTATTTTATCAAAATGAAGTTCCTTAGAGTGTTTATAAATATTTATTTAGAAGTATATAAATAGAATAGGATTTTGAAAAATACTATTTATTAATTTGGTATATTCATTATTTACATATGTTCGCAATTAACTAATATATTATTATTAATTAAATAATACACGATTATTAGATTAGTATTTAATAGAGTTAGTATTTAATTTATACAAATTTTGTATGGTCTTGAACAATTACTTCTGCATGTTTTGTAAAAGTACTATTTAGTAATAATTTAGTATTTTAACTTTTCAGTACTCTGTGAATATATATAAATAAATTTAAAAATATTATTTTAATGTGCATATAGGATTCCACATATTTTCTAGAATTTATTTAGTATAAATTTTTCAAATCGTTGTCGAACATATATATTATATACATTTTTATATATGTATATGGTAAACATGCATACAATTTGTCTAGTATTATTTAGTAGTATTTGTATTTATTTTAGTATTTTAAAAAATGTATTTCATTTTCAATTTATTCCTACAACATTGCCAAATTTGCTGGAAAAGTGATTGGATCTTCTGCACAAAGACTTTTCCTGCGGCGTTGCGGGGCCAAGGCAGGTAAGGAATGAGATGGCGTTCGATAAGAGACAGGGTGGTCTGCAAGGGCGGCTAGAAGGGGTAGAGGGGGGTTAAGCTGGCAAATGTTTGCAAATGCTAAACATGCCCGTATTTCTTGCATATTTACAAATTTCGATATTTACAACCCCTTGCTCTGCTGCTGCCCGACTGACAGGCGTGGGGAGAGATGGGAAGAAGGTGGTAAAGGGGGTAAAGAGGCTGGGCGGGTAACAAACTGAAGAGTTCACTTAACAGTTTTATTTGTCTTTGGAAAACTTTGCCCTCCTCGCACACACGCAGCAAACACACAGGACACTCACAGGACACACACTTGAATGATTTGTGGAGGAAATAGAGGCAAGTCTGTCGGCTCTCTCAATTTTCTCTCTCTCTCTCTCTCTCTCTTTCTCTCTGCTCTCTCTCCGCTCTCTGCAATGTGGTCAAAGAGAAGCCAACGTGGCCAAGTCAAAGTCGTTGAGGGCTGGGCAGGGCAGGGTAGGAGCAGGAGCTGCTTCAATATCTTGGCACACTTGAGCAATTTGTAACATGATAGAGATAAATGCCAAACCAGCTCATTGAAATGTGTGTGAGTGGGTGTAAGTGTGTGTGTGGCAGTATGTGTGTGCGTGTATGTAGAGTGTGCGAATGTGTGTGTAGACTGTTGTTTTCTTGATTTGTTTATGTTTTTCTTTGCTTTGCATTGACTTGCCGCTTGGACTTTTTCAATTGAGCAGCGCCTCGAAGGCAGCCGCAGAGCTTTCCATCTCCATCTGTCTCTCCCTCCTCCTCTCTCTTAGTGTCTCTCTTTTCCAGCTGTTTGTCTAAAATATTTGCACTAAAATGGCAACAAAAGACAGCAAAGAGATGCCAAGGCAGCGAGAGCAGCAGCAGCAGCAGCTAAATATGTGCAAAAGCACAAGCGCTACGCAGGGCCTGGAGAAGGGAAGAAGAGGCAGATTTGCCTAGTTAGAATTTCAATTTGCAGTTGCCATTGCCGCTGCCGTTGCCCTTTGGCCATATTGAAAATGAAAAACAATGGCACGCTTGGAATTTCCCGGGCGGAAAATGATTAACTACATTTTATGCGGGGCTGCCGTCGAAACAAATCAAACTTCAAACTCAGCGTACAACAGAAAATTGACAAAATATGAATTGCACATGGCGCAATAAACAATAAATTTTGATATGGCCTGAGAGAGCGGAAATTGAGAGAGAAAACACAGAGAGAGAAAAAAGTCCAGAAAAAGCGGGAAACAACGAACTCCAAATACTCTTCATGCTGCACTTTGAGCCTACTTTAAACCTATTGGCAACCTACAAAAAACCTATTCCTTGCCAAGCATTTCCATTTGAATTCTATTTCAATATAAATTAAAATGGATACAGTAATTAATAAATATTGCAAAAAAGTGATAGAGAAACAGCGAGTGAAATAGATAGATAGAGACAGAGAGAGATAGTATTAAGTTCAGGGTCAGTTTTTATCTGCGTTTCAAACTGCGGTCAAATGTGAAAATTTCCACAACAAGGTCGTGACCTAAATGTTTCTGTTTTATACATTTATTAAATATCACATTGCACATTTAAAAATTCGTATTGTTTTTTTATTGTGTCCATCAAAATAAAACCACACTTTGTGTATCCCTTTTTTTGTTCACACTAAGCCAGCAAATTGCGCATATCTGACAGCTTTCTGTCAACTTGGTTTCATGAAAATCAACGGAAAATGTATGGAAAATGCACTGCATAATTTATAAGCAAAATGTCGAGGTATATAAACGTTATGAGAGATTTGTTTTTTTAGCATTAGTGTTCTAAATAAATAAAAAGCAGATATTCCTTATTCACATGTATATACATAATAAATATATAGTACTTTTTAATATGTATAAAAAATAGCTAAAACTTTTTTATATACGGTAAAAAATAAAAAGTTTTTGTGAAAGTGTTTAGCAGAATTAATTTTAATATTAATAATTAGTAAAGGTAAAAAATAAATAGTTTATTATAATGCAGTTTATTAAATTGATTTTATTTTCCATTTTCAACTCCCAAACTTTCCAACCTGCTCCAAGCCCCCTCAAAGTTTTCCCTACACAGTCGAGCACATTAAAAATGAATCCTTTCTGGTCTCGGACAGGGTTGGGGCATGGAACCAATTAGTTCATAAGTAAGCTAATATAATTCCATGTGTATTAAGGCACATGTGAAAGTCGCCATGCTCCTGCTGCCAGGCTGGCGGCACAGGCCTAAATGAATCTCTCTCTCGCTCTCGCTCACTGTCTCTGTTTGTGCCATAAAACAAATTGGGTAGGCCCAATAACAACGAGAGAGGGAAGCAAGAGGAGTCGCGGTGGGGGGAGGGGGGTGTTAGTTTTGCATGCATTTATGCCAAAACCGCTCGACATTGGGAACAGAAATAGGAGCAGTTGCTACGCTCTTGGACATTCGGCCTGGCATTGGCAGCAGCCAGAGACATAACGACAGTGGACAGGGGCAGGGAAAGGGGGCTAGATAAGCGACAGAGAGGGGTGCTTGCTGTCAGTTGCAGTCCAGATTGGAGCGACAAACAACAGCAGGCGTAGAGGGCATGGTAGCGGGAGGAGGGAGGAGGGCTGCACAAACGAGTCTCGTCGAGTTGTGGCTAAAAGAGTTTACAGATAAAATCAAATATGCACTGTATGCGGCGGACAGCGATGGCGGCCACAGCGATTTGGGGCAACAATTTGAACCTGGCCCAGAGTCGCAGCCATGGCCAGCAGCCGGACGAGGCCTGTGGCTCATCCCTGCAGTATTTCGCTCGGGGCGGCGATTTTTAGTTTTTCCGTAACGCAGGCGAATTTATTGTTCGAGACGTTTGCATGCAGGGCCGTGGGAGGGGGATAGGGGGAGGAGGGAACAGGGGGAGAGTGGCATGTATGGCAGTGCATTTGGCATGACAACTGTGGTAGGCGTGGCAGCTGGCAACAGCAGAAGCGTGTGTGAGACGAGCAAACTACACAGCAAAAGAAGAAAAACTCTACGATTGACCTACAAAATTGCAGTGTAGCTCTGAAAGAGGTAGGGGGAGGGGCGGGGCGGAGTGTTGACTTACTCAGGCGGTGGCTGGCAGGCAGGCAGACGGAGGGACAGATGGACAGGCATACAAATCACAAAAATGCTGCTGGGAGCGGGAGCAAATCACATGCCCAAAAGTGTTTGAAGCGAAATTACACACAGTGCAAGGCACACGCGACTCATCAGCAGAGCGAGACAGGGAGAGAGAAGGGAGCGAATAGAGAGAGAGAGAGATAGAGAGAAGGGAAAATCAGTGGGCAAGTGAATGGAAATGAAAAGGCAGAAAAGGCACCAAATCGATGGGCGATTTCAATGGGACAGGCACACACCTCCCCAAAGCAAACACTTCAAAAAGCGGAGACTCAGAGACTGGGCAAGGGAGACGCAGAGTGGCCAATGAGGGGAGGCGGGTAAAAGAATCTGTAAAACAGAAATTGAGGCAAATGAAAAGTGAGCTATGTGGCGTGCAACGAGATTGTATTGCTGGGCAGCTGGGGAAATAGAAAATAGAAAGATGAAAAAGGGTTAAGGGGCAACCCAACACGCCTTGATGGGAAGGGAAATAGCGAAGGTGTTTCAAAATCAGCTACCCGAATTCATAAACGATCACAATCTTTATGCTGTGCTAGCAACTTAAACCAAATAGCTAAAGCATGTGAACTAAGGTTAAACGCATTTGCCAAGCTACTGCAGTGCTTTACAACACTGTTCTAATGCATAATAAGTGTTGTTTTCTCTTTGTTTTTTTTTTGTATAATCAATTTAATTATGAAATCTACTCAATATTAAATTTTTAAATTTATATATTCATTCAATATATAAGTTAAACTATGTTTGACAATGTGCTAGGCACATTCACAAAGCAACTAAAGTATTTTACAACACTGCCTGAGTGCTTACTTTTTCATTTGTTAGTACAATCAGCAATATTTATTCATTTCAATATATTTGCTTAAATATAATATGTGTGAAAATAGGTTCAGCAACTGCAGTGTATTTAACACTGGTTGAGTGTCATGACTACAGTATTTTCCAACATTAGTTGAGTAGCTAAAGAGCCATACTTCTACTTGCAATCAAGGATAAAAGAATGTATATGCATGGTTGTATCAGATATGTCTTATACGGGCCCTGAGTGAGTTTGAAGCTGAACTCCAAGATGGATAACCTCAGCATCTGTGTTAGGAAACCATCTTGTCCTGCTATTTTCTATACTGCACACATCTGTGTTCTCTTGATTTCCCCGAAATACTCTGATGCCGCTCTTAAATTGAGTAGAATAAACCTTTCTTTCGTTTGATTTAAATCTTTCTCCTTCGCCCCATCTCCTCCATTAGTCACTCTCATTTCTCATAACCAATCGTCCTCTCGCTCGTATCTCTGCAGAACTATTCAAACTATTTGCTAGTGAATAGCCCCGTAGTTCTGTCGAATATGTCGGTGAGTGCAAAGTTATGAATAAATTTGTGTCGACCGCATAACTTGAATGGCAACCGAAAAACGATGGAAGCGAAAGTCGTTTTCGGGGGGAGATACGTAGAGTTGCATGGCCCAACTGTCCTACATAGTTTTCCCCATAGTTTTCGCTCCTCACTTCATTCTCCCTCCCCCTATGCCCATTTCACTGACAATTATACCCTGCGAGGTTGCTCTAATTTGTGTGCCCTGCTGTCTATTCAGCTTGACGTTAATTGCAGCGCACGGGTCAAACATTATGGCTAATACCTAGTTTGTCTCCCCTCCCCGTCTGGCATCCCCTTAAGACGCACCCCTTAACGGACACCCCTCAACGAAGACACTTGTCTGGACGTGTGTGTGAGTGAGTGCGATTTAGCACCGTTGGCGAGACATTTAAGAATGAATACGCTTCCCCCTTGGCCCTTTCCAATTCCATTTCGAGACCCAATTGCAGAAGCCCCCTCCCCTGCAGCTCCAACCACACCGCAACCCCACAAGCCCTTAGCCAACCCCAAGCGCAGCGGGTTGCATTTATGGAAAAGAGCGTGCAAATTGGGGTTGGGCCTACCCGGGCAACAATAAATGACAATAAGAGCGCAGTTCAAGTGTCAGCCGTGGCCTCTTATTGTCACGCGTCGTCGTTGTGCCCCAGTCCACCCCACGCCCCTTGCCCAACTCTGCGCGATGCCCAAAGGAATGCCTCCGCACACACACACATGTGTGTGCATATAAATATGGTGGCATTTCCGGTGCTCCGGATGGGCGCCCCAATGTGCTTCTGGCATAAATTATGAATAAGGCAAGAGGCGCGTGTTGTGTTTGTTGTGTGTGTGTGCGCTGTGTGTGTGTGCTGTGTGTGTGCGTTGTGTGTGCATTTGTGGTGAGCAAAATGAAGTAAAAGCAACGACCAGAATGAAATGAAAGCAAGTGCTGTAAAGGGGAGGGAACAGACTGAATATGACTCGAGCAACACAGGAAAAGAAAACTATCTGCGATGTTAAAGAAGTTTTGATACACTTTCCGAGAAGATTAGATATATTTGTAGATCGTATAAACATGAAAATTAATATTATTGTCAATAAACTAATGCCCGTAGCTCTTTATGATTAGAAAGTGTATAGAAACTCAAAAGGAGTATCGGTTTTAAAGACATTATCTGTAGTCTTCAAGTGTTTCGAATAAAGATATATTTGTAGAACGTAAATAGATAGAATATTAAGAAAACTATTTTATATAATAATAGATTATAGAAATCCAAAGATCCTCAGAACTATATTTTCAGTTTTATGATTGCATACTATAATATATTGTAAGAACTTTCACTATACTTTACCTTGCTTAGTTATACCCACGATTTCCAATATATTTTCTTAACTTAGAAAGATATTTCCGTCCTTTATCCTCACAAGTTTCCCCTCTTGGATGGCCCAATCAAAGTACCCTGCTTCGGCAATACATTAAGCGAAAACTGTCCACTTTCGTTCGCCTGTGCCAAGGGGGCAGAGAGGGGTGGCAGAAAGAGTGTACAGAGGCCGCAGGATACTCCATGAGAGAGGAGGTGAGGAGGCAAAAGGGGCCGGGACCAGAGGCAGGCAGGCACGTTGCAAAAGCAAATGTGTCTGGGCTGTAGGCAACCACAAACGAGCTTCGTTTGGCTCACTCACTGCAAGAAAGAGAGAGAGAAAGGCAGAGAGAGAGGGAGAGAGAGAGCGCTACAGCTTCGGCTTGTTTATAGTATCTCAATAATTAATGAGCTCTTAGGAATTTTTGTGGCGTACGCAGGACGAAGACGAGAAACAAAGTCAACTGCCGTCGCACAGCAGTTCGCGCAGCGCTGCTTCTGCCTCTGCTTCTGCTTCTGACTCGCCTTTGGCTGCTGCCAGAGTTTCCACAGTTGCCGCTGCGAAAACTTAATGTACAAATATAATTTGCCGCACACACAAACACTTATGTGGCCACCAACGGGGGAGGGAGGAAGGCGGTCAGAAGGCAGGAGGCAGAAGGCAGCTGCCAGCCGGAAGCAGGCAGGGAGTACCCCTAATGGCAGGCAAAGCAAGTCAAACCAACAGTTTGTTGCGGACGAGCCGCAACTATGCGACCCACATAGCCCCGAAAATTGCCAAAGCACAAGCTAGTTAGTCCGCCCGTCTGGGCCGTGGCCAAAAGGAAACGGTCTCCTTGCTGCCAGTTGTCGCCAGCATCCTGTGAGCCGAGGAACAAGCGAGTTCATATTTTATGAATATAACCATATTATAAGGCGCGTTGGTCGACACAAAACAGTCAGCGGAACCGGGAAGAGCAGCAGAAACAGAACTCGGAACAGGAACAGGGAGAGCAAGCAGAGGGAACAAGCAGCAGGGACCCTCAGTCAGACACAAACACATCAAAGCATTTGACAGACAGCGCACTTTGAACGACATGACAGATAGTGGTGTGAGCAGGGCGAGCGTAGATGACTGCAATATACCCTGTAGGAATAGATTGTGTGGAGTTGAAGATCGGGAACAGGCTGGGAGCACTAGCATATGCATATGGAAAACTTTTCAGAATAAAAAGCAGCTTTATTTGGAAATTATAACTACAAAATCTACTTTTAGTTAAGATTTCATAGAAAATTAATTTATTTTGAAAAAAGCATACAAAGCTAACTTCTTTTTTGTAAAGTTTTTTCGCTGGTGTCTTTTAATAAAAGTCAGATTTTAGTGAAAAAGAATGGAATAATATATTATATTTATTATCATCTTACCATAAAGAGAAATGTAATATATATTTCTGTGATTATGGAAACTTTTATTGCGTTAATTATATCAATATTTTTAGAATTTTAGAGTTGACTGAATTTGAAAAAATAAACTGTTCCACAAAATGTTAGAGAGAATAAATTAAATCAAGTTAAATGTATTAATTTTCAATTATTTTCTTATGTATTTATACTAATTATAGTAATAATAAGTTTATTTAATTTATTTAGATATTTTTGCGTTAAGTTCTTGAATTGAATTAAACTGAATATGAATTGTAGTACAAATTATTTAAGTTTTGACTAAACGACCTATTTCTAGTTAAAAGTGAGTCGATGACAAATTTAGTCCTACAGATATATTTTATTGTATATTATATATTATTTATATATTAGCTAAAGAAATAATTGCAATGATTAAGCCTCTGCTTATGATATTTTCTTTTCCTTTAAATTGTATACTGAAGCTCAGTGGCATTTCGCTTGGAAAACTAAGCTCAAACCGAGCTGAATCTATTTGATTACGCCCACCGAGGACTTTCGCGAAATCCCACATAGAGTTGCCCAGACTCAGTGACCACATGAAAGCGCTGTGCTTACTGCAGGGTATACGAGGTACATTATACTCATTACTTATTCATTTGCGACGCTTTTAGCGCTAACTCTGTTACACTCTGCCCTCGCAGTTTGCTAGTAGTAGCTCCACATCGGAAAGGGACAGCATTATACAACACTACACACCTACTTCCCCTCCGCCTTCCCCGTTACTCCCACGCATTTTGAGCTTGCCTTTGATTTGCTTAATTTGTAAATTGTCGGAATGCAGCGATGAATAGAATGAAAGGGGGAGGGTGCAGAGAGAGAGGTTTTCGGCATCGGGGGTTGGGTTATTTTCATGGCTTTTAAACGCTTTCGTTGGCACACGAAATTGACCAAAGGATGTGTCGCACGGCAGGCTCAGGGCGCGAGGGGGCAGTAAATGTGATGGCATGCAACATTTATGTTTCTCTCTCCACCTCGCTCTCTCTCTCTCTGACGCGCTGCTACATATGTTTTAGTGCCATAAAAAACAACAATGCATGACAAGCGTAGCACAAACACAAACACCCACACACACACCCACACACGCACACACACACATACCCACACACACAGATACACACACGCACACACTCTCGCACCGGTGTGCATACATATTTTATAGCATATTTTATAATCTAATTACCGCGCAATATTGTCCAAAAAAATAAATGATCGCACAGCTGGGACAGGGCTCTCAGCCATGCCGGGCGTGGCCAAAAAGGGGCTGATAGATGCGCGCACAGGGACGTAGAGAAGGGGGGAAGCGTGGCAGGGGGCATAAAAATGCCACGAAATTAGCTCGACGCGCTTGGCATTAAAAGCGGCGCCCAAAGCGTGTGGCATTAAAATAAATTGCACAATATACGCAGCGCACAGCCCTACACCCTTACACCCCCTCCCTTCACACACATACACACACACACACACTCTCCCTCTTATACCTTTTTGGCACGCAAGTAACCTAACAAAGATGCCGCGGCGACCTCGTAGTACTTTCCTCTCTGTCTCTCTATGTCGGCTTTGCCCAATCGACCGCAGGTGTCGACGCTTTCAACGCCTTTTATGGCCAATACCCGCTGCCCTCTCCATCCCTCCCTCGCCTTCCTCCCTAACAAAAGTGTCATATGGAACAGCAGCCACAACAACAGCTACAACAAAGTGCTGGGCACAGTCTCTGATAATAACAAAACACAATTTAACGCATTGGCGGCTACTTAAAAAGCGTCGCATGGCCAAGCGATAAGGCGCCGCATTGCTGCCGAAGATTGCCACGAGCTGAGAAGGGGCAGGGTGTTTAGCGTGTGGTTCGTTCGGCCTGTTTGCTTGGGTGGTGGTTTGACCAAATGAATGTTAAGCAGTTGCCCGGCCCCGGCTTCAAACAGTCTCCCCCCTAGGTCCCTCAAGGCAGCAGATATATGTGCGATATTAAAAAGGAGCTAAGCTTAACTGCCAACTGGCAGGCAACTTGCCTACAGAAAGGAGGGTTTGAGTAGCACTGCGGTACAGTTTGAGAGTCACAAGTGATTGAATGAAACAGTCCAGAGTGCTTAAGAGAAACTAAAGAGGCTCCAGAAACAATAAAAAAATGTAGAAAAAAAAAGGAAAAATCCATGACCAAGCAATGCAGAACTTATAATATAAGGCCTGTAGAATCAGAGCTACATTTTAATAAGGTAAATAATTCTTCATTTGCATGTAGTTTATTAACAATTATTTCATTTTTTTTGGAATTAAGTCCTTAAACTTTGCTATTATTTAAGAATTATTTAAGATAATTCAGTTCAAATGTAATAAGAAAACTTTAAAATAAGATTTTATTTTTTAAAGACTTCAATCTTTGTATTATATATGGACTTGGAATGCTTAACGGAATTAAAGAGGCACAAAGAGATAAATATATACGGCTCCATAAGTTTCATAGATACTCGAATATATATACTAAAGGAATATTTTTGTTTCTTTTAAGTTTTGTAGGGTGTAAGTTTTATAGCTTGGGTTTCGATTTCGGAAGAACCAAATAAACCTTGGTAACGCCCAAAGAAGATGCTCCTTTTCAGACTGTTGTAAAAGCAATACAGCTTACGCTTGATAAAGTTTATAAACAAAAGATTTAAAGATCAATTTTAGTATAGAATCGTCAAAGAAGTACACTCCCATTGAGAGCATCTGAGCACCTCACTGAATTCCCAAGTCGAAATGCAAAATATTCCCAAGAGAAGATCACGCTGAGCTAAAGCAAACACTGTATCACAATGCCATATTCTCTTTGGCATCTCAAAAGGGTTTATAACGCGACTGAGGCAATTGATGTAGTGTGATACCATCTATCATGCAGTTTCACTCATCAATGTCAGAGCTCAAGCCTGTGACTAATAGAAACATGGGCGAACCCCGATTGAGATTCCCTTTGTGAAATAATGATGTGTAAAGTGCCCATATACCGTGAGCGTGAGCGAGTATATAGCTAGATATGCTGCCTGATAATCGATGCATTACTTTAGGGGGTAGGGAAGCAGACAGGGTTATGTCATCTGGTCGACTGAGCGCGTATGATGGGTTAAGGTTCAGGTAGTTGCTGCCGAAATACGTTGCCATTGTCGGAGCCTACTTAATATGCAGTTTCAATTGTTATCCTAACACACACATTCGCAAACACACACAGGAGGGAAATAAGTGATGCGCGTGCACCTTAAAGCAGACAATAGCAGCTCACACACACACACATTTGCATATATTTATTTATTTTATGTCTCTTCTAAAAGTGAAGAAGCAGAGGGGGCGTGGCATCCAGAGAGAAGTAGGCATCAAGTAGAGAACACTGCACAATAAAACTGAATGCGGTTGATGACTGCTTTTTATGGTATGTGCCCACACAATACGAATTACAGATAGAGAGAGAGAGAGAGAGAGAGAGAGAGAGAGAGAGAGAGAGAGAGAGAGAGAGAGAAAGAGAGAGGACACTACCCTGCTTGCCCATTGCATACAATATTTATTGGTTTATTTTATGATCCCTTTTGATATGTACTTAAAGAAAATTTTACATTTATTGGTTTGACAAGCGCAAACAAGACGATGAAGAAGAAGTAGCAGGAAGGGAGGAAGTGGAGGAGAGAAAAACGAGAACAGGAAGTTTGTGCCTCGATATAACACTGTAGTTGACCGAGGGTTAAGCAATATGAAGGGGTCGAAGATGCCCGAAATGGTCAATGTCTTGTGCCATTTTCGGTTTGTAATCTGCTCATTTGCTTATAAAATTATTCACCTCATTTGTTGCCCCTTTTTCTGCTTGCCTGGTTTCGCCCTTTTTCCCGCACTCACCAACACTGGTCGTTTGATGAGTTATGGCTACGTTGCTGGGCATCTGTTTATGGCCATTTTGTTGTTGTTTTGCTGCCGAGTGGCGCACGTAAATTGTGCCCCATAAAAGTTGAAGTGTGCGCAAGTGTCTCCATCTTCAACAGCCGCCGTCCCTCTCCCCCCATCATGATCTACATTTTCTCTGCACCCGGAAACGTTTAATGGCCAATGGCAATTACAATTTGAGGCAGCGTGTTGTAAAGGATTCGCCCGGCAGCTTCTTGAGCCACTTGCCGGAGCGGCACTCAAGTGTCAATTAGATGCACTTCCCACTCGGTTCGTGTATGGCAAAAACCTGCCAACTCACATGTCGTTTGGCTTCCTCTCTCGCCTCTCCCTTTCTCTTCCTTTGTCCTTGAAGTCGCTTTCAGCTTGACGTTGCGACTTCATGCCCCGACTCGCGCTGCTATTGGCTCTGGCTCTGGCGCGGTCTTTGAAGTGTGGTTGACGTCATGATGAAGCAACTTGGCATCGGTTAAGACCGCGCCCTACGTCTTATGCGCCACGTGGGCGTGGCTGGGACCATATAGGGTACTTATCGAGCTAACTAACTTATTAACTGAAATTACTGCAAAGATTTTGTACTGCGTGTCAGGCGGATAACGTTGCGTATGAGTAATGTGCTTATGATTGCACAATTGGCAGCAGGATTCATGGATTTATTTGGCTTAGTATGCCCTACTTAATAGGGCACTTTATAGTTAGTTTGTATTATGCATATTATGGCAAATAAATGAATTTATAGTAAGTTAATATTAAATATACAACGGCAAATAAAATGACTTTTGAAAGCATTTTCTTGCATTGCATTTATTAATTATTATGTTTTATTTAATTACCAATAATTTATTGGCATATAATATTAGTTTATAGTAGGTTTAAATTATGGCACATGATATGATATTTTATGGTAAATTTATATAATTTTATTTATGGCATATAAAAGAGTTTTAAACATTTTTTTTTATTAAATGTATGTAGAAATAAGTAAATTTAAATAAAACCATTTAAAGAATTAAATGAATATTTGAATTGACATTAAATTTTACATTTATTATTTAGCTTAATTAATACAACACACAAGAAAATCTAAGTTACCTTGACTTAAAAACTTCTCTAATTTCCCAAACAAACGTATTTAATTCCGTCGCTGAAGAGTCCCTTCTCCCTCTCTCTTCTCCCCCTGCCACACGTTCTCACACTTGACTTCCTGTTGTGTTTTTCCAAGTTAATTGCCGAGGAAAAGAATCATTTCTCAAAAAAAACAAGAAGTGACTAAACAAAAAAATTAAATAAAATAAAAAGAAAGAGAAAGAGAAAGAGAAAAGGAAAAGGGAAGAGGGACGCGTAGAAAAGTCAACAAATTTGCTGTGTAGCGAGCAAATACACAGACAAAGCAACATGGGTGTGTGTATGTGTGTGTTCCTGTGTGTGTCCTCTTTTGCCATATCACTTTGTATGCAACCATCGCCTCGAAGCGTATCAAATTGACGCATTGATGCGGAAGCGGCGATTGCCACGGCGAGTGGCGGATGCGCCAAACAGGAGCAGCATCAGCGGCAGCAGCAGCAGCCCAGCCAGGGCAGGCGACAGACAACAACAAAACAGCTGAGCAGGCAGGCTGGCAAGGGGCATGTTGCAGAGGCAAGTTTAGCGCGCGGGCCACACGACTTAGACGCCAATTTTTGTTAGCTCAATGGCCTAAACACAAAACGCCTTGTAAATTAGCTTGTTTGTTGTTGTAGTTGCTGTTGGCGGATGTTGCTGCTGCTGTTGTTGCTGTGTGACTCGGCAAATTGTGTTGCTGTTGACTGGGGCCGAGTAAATTGTTCAATAGCTGCAAAAAGACTAAAGGAGACAGACATACACACACGCACACACACACACACACATGACACACACACACACTCGTGGCACCACTACACACACTCAACTACACACATACGCCCATACACACTCGCACATCGAACTGTGGCGCCGCGCGTCGTGGTTGTCGCCTAAGTCGCAGCTAGAGAAAGTCTTAGAGGCATGTAGAGAGTGAGTACAGAGGGGTATGTCGCTGTTAGGTGCAGGGGCGGGCTGAACGGAAGCGGAACTAGCGCAGATAGAATGACAGACAAAAAGGGCATTATTTTATACGAGAATGAACAGGCTAAAATTCACTTGAAGCAGGTTTTATGCTTCAACAATTTTGTGAAATTCAATTTATGTTACCCAAGGACATAAAACATATACCGAATCATTACACACACACACATGAAGCACGTAAAATATCAGTTATACTAGTGTACTGCGGGTGTGGGTGTGCATGTGTGTGCGTGTGTATCCCTGCGCTGCAGACGTGCAATGACGTAGTCAAAGCGTCAAATGCAGCCAAATGGCTGCCAGCAGCAACAATGGCAGCGACTCTCTCGCCGAGTCCCGAGTCCCCTCTATCCTTGTCTGGCTTATCCTTTCGTTTTCCATGGCATTGAATTGCTTCCTGCATCCCTACTCCCTCCTCTACCCACCTACTCCCACTCCTTCAACTCCCTCACAGACGATACAACTTCAAAGTCAAAATGCACAACGCCAAGTTTAATGATAACTTCTAAATAAAAAGGCCAAGCGGAGAGTTTGAGCTCAGCTACGATTGGAGTCGGGTTCGCTTCGGTTTCAGCTTCTGTTTCCGGGTTGGGGTTGGGTTTGCCCACAGCGACACTCACACGTAGTGCACATAAATTTCACTTTATGGTTTGTTAACGAGTTAAATTCGAATACAGAGTGTGCAAAACGCACAAACTTTATCACTTGCCGCAGGAAGAACAAGCCAAGAAGGAACAGCTAAGGCAGTCTGGTAGCCCTGGCAGCCTTGGCAGCCATGACACCTACAGCAGCAGCAGCTCCATCCCGTGCCGAGACGTGCCCGGTACAGTGTGGAGCGTGATAAGTATTATAGTTAATGGATTTTTGGGGCGACAGCCTCGAGAGAAGCAACTGCAGAGAAATCGTTTATTACTACGTTTATGCGAAGGACATTTCATGATAGCGTATGAAATTTCAGCGTAGAAAAGTTTGTACATAAACAGTAAATTCATCTATTCGATATTTTGACTTTTACTACGTTTATGCGAAGTAATATTCAATTTAAGAATTGTGTGCTAATCATGTATTTGCTTGAACACAAAGTCTGACTGGGATTTTAAAATATCTTTGAATCAAAACCATAGCACATGACAACTAAATATGTTGGGTAACTAAATCTTTATTAAAAAAATTATTGCTGTTTTTCCTAGGTATTTCAGGAGTATAAATTGTCAAAACAGTGCTAAAAATATTTTGAAAGCTATATATTTTGAACAAGCACATTCCATGCATCGATGAAATTATTAAACCGTCGATATTATCGTTTTTGCTATGATTTTTCTGCAAGCCTAGCTACAATGCATTAAATAGCCAAGCCCAACTAATTTGGCTCAGTCAAAGTAGGTGACATCGTTTTGCAGAGAATTAAAAAAAAAGCAATGACAAATTCCGAACTCAGTAGAAATAGAAAATTTGGATATACTCACGAGTTTTTATTCGCTCTTGACGATTTATTTAAAGGCATTTTTACATTGTCAATATCTTTGTTTAACAAACAGTGTTGCTTTATTTCACTCGTATGACAGCTTTGCATATACAATACATATTTACGGTAACTACTTTTGTAACGTATTTAAGAATACATGCAGCACATGGCATAAACGTATTATAACTTACCTCAAACTTGGTTGTGAGTTTTCACTTTTATGAGCCGAAAAAGGTATTTAAGTCATTTGTTTTTCAATTATTTCGCATATAAAGTGCCTTAATTATGATGACCTGAATATAGAATCTAATAACTTAAGCTTTAACGAAAAACAGCTAATTAAAAGCTAGACAAGCTGAGGCTAATGAGAGCAGCGGAGTGCATTAAGAGGAAATGTTGCCATTTGCTCAGCTGTTGCACAAATTATCGAAACGATTGCTTATATGGGGAAGTCTGCAGGGTTCCCTGGGATCCCTGAGTTCCCTGAGCTTAAACTGACTTGACTGTTTGACTGTGCAAATAGAGCTAAAGGCGTTGCTTCCTCTCGCTCTCTCTTTAGCTCTCTTTCTCTTTAGACTTTGACGTGCTACAGCCCTGTGCTCTGGGGCAGCTATTTACCGTAAGGCTAAGCTACTGTTTGGGGTATTATATGGCTATAATCTGTCAGGCCCGCTTTCTTTCTTTCTTTCCCCCCTCACTTTGCATTGATTACTCTGCCTGGCTGCAGTTGTAGGAACTCATTCCTTGGCGACTTTGCTCATTAGCGTTTCATAAATTTGATTAAGACAATCCCATGGGTTTACAGCTCTCTCTGTGTGTATGTTGTGCCTGTCTGTCTCTCGATGGGAAGGGGAGGGTAGTCGAAGCAACCCTGCAACATCTGCCAAATTAGCACGGAGCTAGCAACCACCAAAGCGAATGCAATCTTGCCGAATACGCTCTAGATGGTCGTAGTATGGTGCTACCTATGTGGTGTATAAGGGAGCAGAGTGTGGTTAGGCCAGATGGGAGACGGGTAGAGGAGGGGGCACACAGCACACATATATCATAAGGTCTTTTACAATTTTGACGCCACTTTAATTGGATTAATTTGCATTAATATTTATTAGACGCAAATGCAGATTGCCAGTCGTGACATCCGTGGGGGGAGTAGCGCCAGGGGGGGATGCAGGGAGAGAGTCGTGCAGAACGAGCCCAGACGGATGTGCCCTCTGGCCATTTAAGTGGCCATTTTGATAGCAGCAAAGGATGCCGGCAAAAGCATTTGCAATGCAGAAAAAGACGCGCACAAAACGGCAAAGGCAGCCGAGGAGAACAAGAGTGGAAGGCAGGGAGCGGGCAACTGGAGGAGCTGCCTCGCTGCCAACGTGGCTAGAAATGTGCACTTGGAACTGTCAAAGCAAATATGTCAAACATCGTCGTCGTCATCGTCCTCTACGACGTTTGTCGTGCGTCCTCTCGAGCTGCAGCAAATTTTTCTATTTGCTTTGCTTTCCAGCGTTGTTTGCACTCATATTGAATATGTGTGTGCATGTATGAGTGCCCTCTGTGTGTGCGTGTGTGTGTGTGTCTCCAGGCGCGACTCCTGCTCCCCTGCTCCTGTCCTGCAGCTCCTGCTCCTGCTCCTGCCCGGCTGCTGCTCCTGATGTGTGCATTTGTTTGTTAGCAAACATGTAAGTTGCCTTTGGCCAGCGCCAGCGGGCAGACATCAAGCGGAGCAGGCAGGCAGTGCGAGTGAGTGAAAGGGAGACAGAGATAGGCAGTGAGTGAGAGAGGGCAGCAGGCATAGCGGGAGAGGCACTGCTAGACAGGCGGCCCAGGCGCACACTTCAATCATCTGCCGCACTTGGCTCGCCCCGAAATCGAAAATGTTTGCCCTCTCGCTCGCACTCCCTATCCCTCTCTACCTCTCTCTCTCTCGCTCCGACTCTGATTCTGACTCTGACTCGTTTTTTACAATGCAAGAAAATTCCCATTGAACAGCGTTTTCTTCGCTCTTCTCGCTGCATTGTGCGCAGCGTCTCCCTATGCATTTTTGTGCTTCTTCTGTATTTTGGCATATACTTCATAGCTTCCCCTCCTCGCTTCCCCTCGCTACTCCACTTGTGCCGCGTCTTGGCGAGCTGTATTTGATTTCGCAAAGTGCGCGCTGGAAATTTGATTTTGTTGCTGCCGCCTGCAGTAGCTGCTGCTGCTGCTGCTGCCAATACATCCCTTGTCAACTCAAAACTCAATAGCAATCACAGACACACACACACGCACGCACGCCCAACACTTCAGACGTCATGCACTGTCACACGTGTGAGAGAGAGAGAGAGAGAGAGAGAGGGAGAAAGAGAGGCCGAGCTGCCACCGGATGCAGGCAAATGGCAAAAGGTCTTGTCTTGCAGCCCGTCTAAGTACTCCAACTTACATCTGGCTCTGCCACTCCCTCTCCCTCTCCCTCTCCCTCTGCCCCTACCCCTGCCCCTGCCTCTGCCTGCTTTGCATTAATTGTCAAGCTTCTCTGCCAAGCTGCTTCGTATGGGTAAACAGTCGCCTTTTCCATTCAGCCAGACAACAGACAGATATGCCATACTATATATCAACAAAGCGTACGCAATTTCCCAACCCTCATCGGGCCAAGCGTTCGCATATGCAATGAGGATTGCACACACTGCAGCAAGACGAGTTAATTTAATTGAATGCTTCAGAATGATGCATTATTCAAATTGAATGGAGTTTTTCAGATATGAATTCACATAGAATAACGATAAAATAAAAGACAGACAGTCTAAACACTAGACTAGACAGACACAAAATAAAGGATGTGAAATAAATATTGAAAAAACAAGTAAGCCGTTCTAAATGTATAACTTTTACGATCTAACTACCCTGGAACATATATCATTTGGGCTGTTAATTAATTAAAGTAAATAAGCAATTCATATTAATATTCTGAGGTAGAAGAGGGCGTGACAAACTTCTTAAACATACTTTAAGATCCTGTAATAGAAGTACTCTCACAAAATTCGGATGGTCCAGCTCTTATAGTCTCTGAGATTTAACTATTTATACAGACAGATAATGGCCTAGAAACTGAACATATATAATTTAATTACTTATAAAGAAGAAAGAATGAAAAGAGATAATTAAAATGTATCTTTACTGCTTAGTCTATAAATAAAACATAATTAAAGATTCATGTATAGTGAATAATAACTTTATTATACCTACAAACAAGTCGCATTTTTCCCATGCCCCATAGCAACGTCTAACTAAGTTTTGCCTCTCTCATTTTCTTTCTGGCTCTCTCTCTCATGCTCCAACAATAAGTGAGCTTATAATTTCTGCTCCATCAGCACCTACACAGTTAACTCCGACCCCTTTGGCCACGCCCCCGCACGGAACTGCATCATTTGACTCAACAAATGACAAGCTGCTTACGAACAACTGAGCAACAAATGAAGCATTCATCATTTTAAGAGCCACCCAATCAATTACACCGACTGCTACTCTCCTTTCTTTCACACTCCCATTCGCAGATACTCTGCCTCCTCCTCGCTCTCGTCCTAAATGAGCTGGGCACAATTATAAGCATTCAAATGGGCGTCTCCTTCTGACCTTAACGGCAATTAGGAACTCTCGAATTTGCTATACAAGTGGTCGACTATATCAGCATAAATCTCTCGCAATCTGATGCCCTGCTCGACCCGAATATGAGGGCAAAATGGCAAACTGCTAAACAGGCGAAAGGCAAAGGCGATGGCGGGGGAGGAGGCTGCGCTGCCTTGGCTTCGGGCTGCACTAATAAGCCACAGGGCAAAATGATGCGAAAACTCCTTAACAATTTTCCTCACTCGGTTTGCCATGTGCAGCGCAGCAGCAACAACAGCAGCAGCAGCAATAACAACGACAATGAGAAAATAACAAAAACAAACGAGAAAAGAACCTAAAAATGGAATGCTGAATAGTAGATACCCTTTACTGTTTAAATATAGAAGACAAATTAACAGGTGAATGCACATACAAAGCACAAAATATATTTTAAAGACAAACATGATGTATAACCTTCAAAACAAAGAATTTTATTAAAAATATGAAAAGCGCATTAAAGCACTAAGCTGAAAGCTGTGAAAAGGGACTAGAACGAATCATATTTCTAGAGTGTCTGAATTTTTTTGCTCTAAATTGCACAAAATGACTAATGAGGTAAAGGGATTCTTTATATATCTTTTTCTACTGAATCTGAAAAGTGTTCATTAAAGTTGTAAAAGAAATGCGCTTTCAAGGAACTTGAACTATTCATATTTAACTTTAAGTATGTTATATACCGCTCTGAATGATTCATTTGATCATACCATAATTAATCCATTAACTTACGAAAAACATATTTTGAATAATTTTATGATAAATTGAAACTTTATTGAATTCCATAGAAACAATCATTAATCATGATCAGAGAAAAGTATTTAACCAAAAATATAAAAAGCTCACTATAGTGCAAAACTAACAACTTGAATAAGCAACTAGAACTATTAATATATCCACTATCCAGTCTGAACATTGTAATAATTGAGAGGTTATACTTTGTGATTGAATAAATCTCTCAGTTCTATTTAATCTTCTGATTAAGCCAAAGTCTCTTAAATATGTAGCCAGGATATACATAAGGTTCCACTCGAATCCAAGCAGTTAGCTCCCCATACCCAACATAGCTTTAGTGCCACTATAAAATCCAAACAACTCGCTCGTTCATTCTGCATTACTTCTTTTCTCTCGCTCTTGCTGTCTCTCTCTCTCTCTCTGTCTCTCATTTATGCTGCAAATCATCATTAATATTCTAAAAGTTGTGGGCGAAGCTTTCAGCGCAAAGTTTTGCCAGAGCATAAAAATTTTTACCCTGTTTAACTTGGCGTAAATTGTGCGCTATAATAAAAGACTGAAGTGTTGGGTGAAAGGCAGGGGGGAGGGCGAACTGTGAGGGAGTGGAAGAGAAAGAGTTAGAGAGGGTTCTGCTACACTGTGCGCACAGTGGGCGATGTACTCGCGGCAAGGCTTAGTCCATCTTCAATTAATAATGAAGGTGTTAAATTGTCGAAATCTGTGCGGTTGGTGGCGCCACCTAGCGACCTATATTATGAATCTCAAGAAGGAAGAGCGCGCTCGCTGCAGTAGCAGCAGCAGCAACAGCGTGGGCAACATTGCCGGCTAATTAATGAAAATGCTTTGAAATAATTATGCATAATTTTTAGTGTATACATTGAGCAGTTTATGGCTGAGTTATTACAGCAGCTGCTGTCGAAAGTAATTAGCATACACTGCCGGAGGAGGGGGGGGTTGGGTGTTGGAGTATGAGTGTGCTATAACATTATGGGCATTTATGGCATGAGAATGCATTTTAAAATGCCAAAATTGTGCTGCGAAGGCAACTTGACAACTCGATTTCAAAGTAAACAAATGAGCCAAACACACAAGGGAGAGAGTGGGAGAGTGTGTGGAAGAGAGAAAGAGATTCTCGCATTCTCTCGCTGCCATCTACAAGTTGCATTGCAGAACATGTTTTCCATTTCGAGTGTAAACAAAATTCTAATACATAGAACATATTGCTGGAAAATTGCTTTCCTTTCGGCAATGGCAGCAGCAGCAGCCAAGGCAAGAACAACTCAAAAGCATTGTTAACAACAGCAACAACAACAAGAACAGCAGCAGCAGCAGCTACAGCAGACGTTAAGCCTGCAGAGTGTACTAGGAAGGGGTAGGTCGGGGGAGAGCAGGGATATGCGGGTGTGTGTGGCTCAACTGAACGAAGAACGTCAAACTTTTGATGTTGCAATTTGTAATTCAAGCAGAAAACGAAGCGAGCAAATTTTTTTCCATTCACTTTTCCTCTCCTTTTTCTCCTGACGAATATGTGAATGGCTGAATATGTGTGTTTCTTTGTGTGTGTGTGTGAGTGTATAACTGAGTGTTCTGTGCGATATGTGCGCGAGTGTGACTGTGTGTGTGTGTTCGTTGGAATTTTATTTCAAGACCCACACGGCGTATAATGTATAAAGCCGAATTCCGCATGAACTTTCAAGGAATTCATATGAATACCCTATTTGATTGAATGGTATTTACTTTATTCACTTAGTACCATGGTAATTTATAGCATACGTTTGAGATAAACGCATAGAGTATACAACAAATAGTAAATACTATTTATATTTACTTAATAGTATCATTTAAGTAAATATCATTTCGGGTTACTGACGAAGTTTTTGAACCTGTCGATTTTAATGGATTTCTTATCAAAAATAAGTCTCTAATATCTTTATTTTTTTATGTGCAAACGATTTAACAACCATCAATAGTTCGTTTGTGATGCAAGATTAGAGAGGCACTATATACATAAATAAATCAGACAATTTCATTGTAATGCCAATTATAATAACAATATAAATACATACTTAATTGTTTATACATTTTACTAACACCAAATTTTTTTTCTTTGCGCAAACTTTTTAAAAAGGGTTGGAAAATCTTTAAAAACAATCGATAGTTAAAGAAAAAAAGCTATGTTTGAAAAAAACGATTGATATGGTTTGCGATATGAGTTTATAGCAGCTCTATATATATAAATAAGCCGGACCATTAATTCGTAATGACAAATATATAATAACAATATTGATATTGTTATTGTGGATATTGATATCCACACAGTCCAGAAAAAAGAAGCATATAATAAGAGAACTATACAATTTATTTTTTGCATAGAAAATTAATTAAAATTTTGAAATCAATATATAACAATAATATAATGGGCTCTTTCATAGATTCGCTGAATTGATGATTCATTGAATTCGATTTATAAAAATCCATATTTTGCCTTAAATATTTTTTACGCTACATTGAAGAATCTCTTGTTACCAAGGCGGATTGAATAACCGAAGTACCTCACAGTGAGTTCGGTTTCGGTTTGTTTTGTTGGTGTTGTGGTGCTGGTTGGTTTGGCACGGCTCGACGAGTACTCGTACTCGTAGGAGTTTAGCCTGCATTTCTCATTCTCATTCACGTTTGGCCCGTAGAGTTTTCTTTTCGTTTTTCCTTTTTTTTCCTCCATCTCAACGCATTGTGTGGGCATAAGAAGAAGGGCACAAGCCGTAAGAAAACTTTGGCGCTTGAAATATTGTTAAGCGTGGCGGTTTCGAGTCCCTCCCTCCTGCCACGCCTCTCTCTCCCCACCTCTTGGCTGTGCCGCAAATAAACAGCAAGCTTGGAAGGAGGAGGCGACACAGCTGGCAGTCCGCCGAGGCATTTAAAATGTTTGAGAAGTTTTCGATTTGGCCATAATCCCGGGCACTTGTTTGCCAAAAGTGGAATCCAACTAATGCTCCAATTTGGTATAACCAGTAGCGACCGATCTGAGCGACCGAGTAGCGTGTACCCTCACTCATTTTTCGGGATTATTATTGTTATTTGTAGTGCACTACCCGCCCCTATCATTAGCGTTAGGGTATTAATTGTTAAGAGAATAAGATTGTTGCCTTTTGGGAACTACTTAAGCTCCCTCTCTCACTCCGTCTTCCTTTTCTCTTTCTTCTATTTGCAGCCTCTCAATTGTCATTTACTTGGGCTGAGCACCTACTTAGGGATCGGCGTAGGGTGCGACGCGATCGACGACTTTCTGCTTCGGCGACCCTGCAAGAGATCGTAAATTGCGTTGAGCGCAGCTGTCGACGACATCTTCACCCCTTTGCGAGCAGCGATGTACCCTGAAGTTTTCTATTTATTGGCAATTTAAGTGCGATATAAATAATTTGGCATTCAGGTAGCCGACAACGATCGAGGATCCGAGGGCCTGAGGGCTGACTTTGATGAAGTATGTGAAAGAAGATCGATCCCTTTGCAGATCCCGCCACGAGTGTATATAATGAATTAACAATTTGCCAGGGTTGAATTAGCTCGATTTAAATGTTCTGGCTTCCCTACCCTGCGGCCTTAACCCTGACGATAGGGTTTAAATTGATTATGCAGCGTTTTTTCATTTATTTTCGTTTTTCAATGCATTCATTATTAAATGCTGGGGATGGTCTGCGATGTGGTTCGTTAGCTTCTCTAGTGGTGCCCGCTGAATGTGTTTTCTTTCGATAAACTGCGGTAATTGAAAAGTTTTTCGAGTTTCCAGTTTGGAGAATAAATAACGCGCACTTAACATTAAATTGTTCTACTTTTGCGACTTACTCTCTCTGATTCTTCAAAGCAAATAATGAAGTTATAGCATATTTGAGGTTAAGCTGAGTTTCTCTTTGCCCAATTTGCGTTCCGTACAATCTTTCGAAATTCCACTCAAAATTAATAGCGTATTCTCTGTCAAGTTTTAACTTTTCTCAATGCCTAATTTACGACTCTCAATCAAAGGATGTTTCGGGCCTAAATGCCTTGCCTGATTGCACAATTTGTGGCCCCAAATTTCATAATTAATTAAATTATTTAATTTGCCCTGAACGACATAGTACTACTTAGCGTAACCGAAAAACTCCCCACGAAACCCCCGAAAAAATATACCCCAAGAAGGCAACAAGATAAAGAGACAGGGACAGTGATAGAGAGCGAGAGAGAGGGTACTCTCACCGCAGTCAACAAAAAACCTTGTTAGTAATTGCGGTAAATGTGATTAGAAAGTTTCCTGCAACGTTCTACTGTGCTCGTTGGCAATGCTTTCCCCTATTTGATTTTTAGCACCAGAAAAACCAGAACTTTTAACCTACACACGCACACACACACACACACACACACACAGACACATACCGAAATACACTCACTCACGCACACACACACGTAAATAGTTGGCCTTTTACGTGCGTTAATGATGTTTTCTCAATCAAAAAGTTAAATCTTGCCGAGCGCAAGAACGAATTTCTCTAGCTGCCGAGGCACGCAAAAATCCGACGCATTCTGGAGAGGAGAGGCTAGAGGGCAGGGTATTTGGGGATTGGGGCTGCGTGTTAAGCGTTTTAGGAACTGTCGCTCTGCGGTTCGGCGCTTCGTTGGCGGTTCTCGGTCTGCGGTTGCCAGAGAATCGAACAAGAAAAGCTAATTACAAGTAGCTGAAAGTTGTGCGTGTTTTCGCCTGAATGGTGGACACCTCCACTTGCCACTTTCCAGGAGGTGCCTTGGCCCAAACACCTGTTCGAAACTGTTTGAAACTTTGATTGGTTTTATATGATTTTTTTGTGCGCTTTGTTTGGGGATGGAGGGATTTGCTTTTTGACCAACTTTGCCGATGCCGCGTCGCAGCAAATGTGTCAATAATTGGCCTAAATTTTGTGCAAAGTTTTTGGAAAATTCGCTGTGAACTGTTAATAGAAAATGTGGCAAACAAGTTTGAAGAAGTGCGTGAAATCGCGCAATTCAACAACTAAAAGTGGGTTTGCTTGCGAGTCAAATACAGAATGAGTTTTTGAGCCATATATAAAAGCAACGTTATATAAATAAATAAATACTTATTTATTTAAATATTTAAATAAACTAAAATTTAAAATATACAGTATTTAATCAATTTTTTGCAGCTGAACAAGAGCACATATGACTGCAAGATAACGTGTTTGAAAGCCCCTAAACTTCGCTTTATAATTCGACCGCTTTCTATTACTTTCTCGTGAAATCGAGGGGCGCAATCATCGCTGCTCAAAACTTCGAAAATAATTACTGTCTTTTAAGTACGATGTACCATGTTCTTGCAAATTGGGAAATAGATGCATATATAAGTCATCTATGTGAATATTGAAGCAGAAAGTCAATACCTTATTACTTTGCCTAATAATCGAAAGTTATTGTATTGCGCGGGCAATGGTCGTGATATGCAATATTAAAAATAAACTTTAGTAACTTTGGTATTTAAAGTTTTTATAATAACTGAGTATGTGTATTCAAACAGACAAACAGATATGGCTAAAATGAATCGGCTAGCTTTGTGAGGTCTGTCATACCTTTTCTACTTGTGCATACAGTATAAAGTTTGTCTAACCTTTCTTAACCATTTTGTTTGCGTTTGTTGTGCTTAATAAATTTGGCAAAACCAAACTGAAAGAGTAAGGGACAGTAGTAGAAATAGAGAAAGAAAAGAACAGCTCAGACACTCGAGTACACAAAACTAATAAAGAAAAGTTGTGACTGCAATTTTGTTTTGATGTGTTGTCTGCTTAATTGTAATTGCGAGGCAAGGCGAGTCGAGTCTAGCCGAGTCGAGTCGAGTCGACCCTGTAATTGCGACAATTGAGTGTAAAAGTTGCCAACTTGTAATTATCACTTACAGCTCACAGTGTGCTCCCCTAAGCCAGGGGTGTGGGTACCGAAGGGGGGCACTCTCACTCCCACACACATCAGCTTAATTAATAGAGACGACAAACGTTCCACCAACCAAAATCCGCACACAATCCGCCTCTGGCTTTTGCCTTTTGCCAACATGACGAGCGAAATTCTCTGGCCGCAATAATAATTTACATTTTCAGCCAATTCTGAAAATGTTGCACAACGGTAAAAAAAAATGGGAGAAAAAAAGAAATTTCCATTTTCACAGTTAAATAAAAATTAATTACAACAATTTATCGTCGTCGCTGTGACCGCAGCAACATGGGTAACAAAAACAAGCGAGAAAGCAACAATCGAGTGAGCTCGATTGTGTTATACCCGCTAAACTATTAAATATATTCCATTACACACTTTTGAGTGCTGAAGTTAAACCTATTTAAATTAAATATTAAATAACTACATTGTTTTTTATCAGATCGCAATCAAATTTGGGTTGTTTATAATCGTTGCACACACCAAAAATAAATTTTTTAATCCACTTACTATTAAATTTTGAAAGGGATAGCCAAATTCTAAAACAATTTTAATCTACGATAATATTGTGACATATTGACAGCGAATTTGGTGGCCCAGGGCTGTTATAATAGCTACGATATAGCTTTTCAAATTTTGTGCAAAGTTTTTGGAAAATTCGCTGTGAACTGTTAATAGAAAATGTGGCAAACAAGTTTGAAGAAGTGCGTGAAATCGCGCAATTCTACAACTAAAAGTGGGTTTGCTTGCGAGTCAAATACAGAATGAGTTTTTGAGCCATATATAAAAGCAACGTTATATATATAAATAAATACTTATTTATTTAAATATTTAAATAAACTAAAATTTAAAATATACAGTATTTAATCAATTTTTTGCAGCTGAACAAGAGCACATATGACTGCAAGATAACGTGTTTGAAAGCCCCTAAACTTCGCTTTATAATTCGACCGCTTTCTATTACTTTCTCGTGAAATCGAGGGCGCAATCATCGCTGCTCAAAACTTCGAAAATAATTACTGTCTTTTAAGTACGATGTACCATGTTCTTGCAAATTGGGAAATAGATGCATATATAAGTCATCTATGTGAATATTGAAGCAGAAAGTCAATACCTTATTACTTTGCCTAATAATCGAAAGTTATTGTATTGCGCGGGCAATGGTCGTGATATGCAATATTAAAAATAAACTTTAGTAACTTTGGTATTTAAAGTTTTTATAATAACTGAGTATGTGTATTCAAACAGACAAACAGATATGGCTAAAATGAATCGGCTAGCTTTGTGAGGTCTGTCATACCTTTTCTACTTGTGCATACAGTATAAAGTTTGTCTAACCTTTCTTAACCATTTTCACACTTGATTGATACGAAAAGTATTTAACTTTTGCACTTAACCAATTCGCAAACACATCCCGCAAGACGAACTTGATAAGTGCAGCCAGTTGCCTCAGCTGCCCGACTCTCACACGCTCACAACATTCGGATTTAATTACGACTTTAATGTGCTTTCAGAGCTCTTAAGTGTCGATAGTAAATTATCTTGTTATGAGACCGGACTCAGACAACGAGTGTATTTAAAATTCACTTAAAGCTGCATTGCCGAGTGTGGCATGAATACACAACCCCTGGAGCAATTATGAATTCCATTCTGGTCGAGCAACTTTAGTGCTTGCTAACTCGCATTCATTCAGCTATCTGTTCATTCATTTATTCATTCATTTTGCGTGCCCTAAGCTGCAGATGGAGCTTCACTTGCTGCAACATTCCTGCGCTTTATAGCAGTAGTAGAATCGAGTTTACCCCCCTCCCAACACTTTCAAACTCTTCAGTTTGGCACAAAGTTCTGCGTACGGTACTGCTGTTCCAGGGGATTCCTTTTGTGGCACTCCGGAGCCCGAGACGAAGTCGTAGTAGCTGCAAGTCCGAAAGCCCAAGCCAAACACTTACTTAAAATTTGAACCCCTTTTTGGCAGCTCAAAAATCGTTTTGAGTTCAGTTCCCAACAAGCTTCACTTTTAGTTCACTTGCGCTCATTTTACGCTGTCTCTCTCTCGCTCTCTCTCTCTCTCTCTCTCTCTATCGCTCTTTTATTATATCGACCTCTGTTTTTTTTTGGAATTTTAATATAAGCCAAGCTTCTGCTAACTGGAATTTGTTATTTCACCCCCCGCTTGGGAGAGAGAAAACTTTTTATCTACGACCAAATAGTTTCTGACTATTTCTCCATCAATTTTATTGGTAATACTTAGACAAAAGTTTGCCCACATTACTGCAAGGGGTGGCTGCAAGAAAAAGGAGTGCCTTGAAGATCTTAGCTTGTTTTAAATGAAAGGATTCAAAGTGTTAAAGTTTGTTGGCCAAACAAGCTTCTTGGCCGGCACTTAGAAGAGCGTTTGTTGTGCTTAATAAATTTGGCAAAACCAAACTGAAAGAGTAAGGGACAGTAGTAGAAATAGAGAAAGAAAAGAACAGCTCAGACACTCGAGTACACAAAACTAATAAAGAAAAGTTGTGACTGCAATTTTGTTTTGATGTGTTGTCTGCTTAATTGTAATTGCGAGGCAAGGCGAGTCGAGTCTAGCCGAGTCGAGTCGAGTCGACCCTGTAATTGCGACAATTGAGTGTAAAAGTTGCCAACTTGTAATTATCACTTACAGCTCACAGTGTGCTCCCCTAAGCCAGGGGTGTGGGTACCGAAGGGGGGCACTCTCACTCCCACACACATCAGCTTAATTAATAGAGACGACAAACGTTCCACCAACCAAAATCCGCACACAATCCGCCTCTGGCTTTTGCCTTTTGCCAACATGACGAGCGAAATTCTCTGGCCGCAATAATAATTTACATTTTAAGCCAATTCTGAAAATGTTGCACAACGGTAAAAAAAATGGGAGAAAAAAAAGAAATTTCCATTTTCACAGTTAAATAAAAATTAATTACAACAATTTATCGTCGTCGCTGTGGCCGCAGCAACAAGGGTAACAAAAACAAGTGAGAAAGCAACAATCGAGTGAGCTCGATTGTGTTATACCCGCTAACCTATTAAATATATTCCATTACACACTTTTGAGTGCTGAAGTTAAACCTATTTAAATTAAATATTAAATAACTACTTTGTTTTTTTATCAGATCGCAATCAAATTTGGGTTGTTTATAATCGTTGCACACACCAAAAATAAATTTTTTAATCCACTTACTATTAAATTTTGAAAGGGATAGCCAAATTCTAAAACAATTTTAATCTACGATAATATTGTGACATATTGACAGCGAATTTGGTGGCCCAGGGCTGTTATAATAGCTACGATATAGCTTTTCATACAGACGGACATGCTATATCCACATTTGATCAAGATTATTTATACTTAGGCATCACATACAATTCCGGTTGCCACAAAGCTACGTTATCCTTCTCTTCTATCGTGTAGCGGGTATAAAAACGGAACGTCACAATGTAACGAACGAATTACAAGGCGTACATGCCCCTAGGACGAGTGCCCCGCCTCCGCCCCTTCCTCACGCTCACTCTCTCTCTCCCTCTCTAATGTGAGGCCTGTTGTTGTTAAACGCCGCTGGATGCCGCTCGCAAACGGGCTAAAACGCAAATGTTAAACCCTTTCGTTAATGCAGAATAATTGCTACGGTTCGTGGTCCAAGTACGGCAACGAGTTCCGTCAAAAAGCAACGGTATTTTCAACGTTTTAGCCAGCTCTGTCCCGTTCTGCATTTTTTCTTTTTTTCTCCCAGCTTTGTCTTTTTCGAAAATTAGAGCAACGGGACCGGGAAAGTGGGCGTATGCCGAGTTCCGTTTCATTTAGTTTTCAGTTTCCACCTAATTTACCCAATTGGGTAAAAGTGCTTTGTCATAATCAGCCCGGGAGCAGGGTTCGCATATCTAATGAACGAGTCGGCCAGAGACAGAGAGAGAGATAGAAAGGGCTGGCCAGCGAGTTGGGCCCCATAAAGCAAACTTTTCGCATGAAAAAGTGGCTCTATTTGGCATGGGGTCGGTCTATTTGCTGAGATCTGGCACCTCCTGCTCCGCTGGGCACATATTTATCGAGTTGCTAATAGGCTGTCACATAATTAGCCTTGTAACAACAAAATCGGATACCCAGAAAGGTAGCCAATGCGAGACAGAGAGTGAGAGATAGAGCGAGGAGCGAGTGAGTGGGGAGAATGGACATTAGCATTAGCCAGGATGAAAGTCAAAGATGTTAACGATAATGTCCGGCCGTGTCGCAGCCAACGACTAATGCGCTTTTCACAAAGTGTGCGACCCGCTGTGTATGTGTGTGTGTGTGTAGGGTTGAGTTCCCTTTGAAAGACAGTCCACTCCATGCGCTGTAAACAGACTTATCTTTGGCGTAGATTCAAGATAGGCGAAGGAGCAAATGTGAGGCGAGTTTGGGTTAGATTTAAAAGAGTTGATTTTCTTGGGAGTGTGAATCATAAAAGTCAACGGAGGCTTTTGAAAAGCCCTTTGGCTTTTATTCGTTTGAAACTTTTGAGTTAAGTTCGCACGTGTCAAATATCAGATAAATAAGAAACATGCCCAACAGGTTTTATTGGGGATGCGGCTTGAAGATAATGCGCAAGGAATTGCTAATATATGTGCATATATTTATATGAATTATTAGCGATATATACGTGAAATTTAAGGACTTATAAAATATTTTAATTATAAAATACGAAAACAAATATTTATGCGAAATTTCAGAACAGCTTAGAGTTGTTTTTCTAAAAAAGAAGATATGTATTTACTCAAGTTTCCTAAATTGAAAACCAAAGAGAGTCATTTCAGCTTAGTTTTCGAAGTTTTAAGCCATGTTTTATTTAAAGTAAATATATTTTCCCTCAAGTTTTCTGAAATCTGAGAAAGTAAAGAGATAATTACTCAACTTTTTTTTAAATTTAAATGAATAAAAATACATATATTGTAGACAATATGAAATCAAATATATAAGCTAAAGCCAGAGTTAATTCGCCCAAGATCCTCTATATCTAAAAAAGGGCTGATAGATTAATCTCCAGACTGACTTTTAAAGTCTGCATGACAAATGATCATCTCTTTAATCTATAAGCTAGCGTATCCAGTTCACTTTCAGCTGGTTACATATTGCTGCTGGTAACGAGACTACCCTGTAATTGTGCAGTGTGTGTGTACGCGCCGTCACAAAGGTAAATGCGCCTTCCCAGAGGTGACATTAAATTTCCAAATTGACTTTGAGAAATGGTGTGAAAAATGAGTTCAGGTCGCTATGCTCAACCCAGGACCAGCGCGATGCAACCCTGTGACGTGGAATGGCTGGCAACCTCAAACCCAAAAACAGTTAGCATTAAACGCATTTTGCATGGATGTTGCAATTAACGAACGACGCGACGAGCGGCAGCTGCAATCAGCCAATAAATATTCGATATGCCGCGATGCGGGGCGATGATTATTGTTTCAACGCCTCAATAATTCGAACCATTTTTTAAAAATGGCTGGCAAAAAAAGACAGCACACACTCACACACACACGCTCGTGGAAGGCAGCATAAAACGAAAAAGGGCAAATATTTGTTGCCGCTGGCCAAATGCAAAATGCAAACGCTGACCGCGCTGTAAGTTCAGTGTGTGTGTGTTTGTTGGTATTCGCGTGTGTGTGTGTGTGTGGGGCAGGCCATGTTGCCGGCTATGCCAATGGCCAGTGCTAATTGCCAATTATGGACAAATGCGTTCGTGCGCGAAATTAAATTAACCCCTTTTTTATTTGACTCGTGCCTGAAACGCAGCCACTGCTCCAGCTCGTTCTGTGACTACCATGCACCTGCTGTTGCTCTTCCACTCTTCTCCTCATCCACCTCCTCTTCCTCCCCTTCTTCCACCACTCGGACAGCGCAATCCGCGATCGTTTGTTGCCAAGTGGCCGCCGCCGTGTGCCATCAATCAGCACAGCGCGGCGATATGAGCAAAGCACAACTACGCGATGCGCAAATATGAAATACATTCATGGCATGGCAACTATGAACTATGCTGGCCAAGGGGTAGCTCTGCTACACCGTCCAAGAAGAAACAGATATGTTAGACTTTCTTAAAGTTTTCTATATAATATGCAAGCAAAAGCAAAAAGTGTACAGGTAGGTTGCAAATACTATAATAGTTTAAATAATATAGAATAATTACATTTACTTTACAAGTGAAAGATAAGAGAAAACTCATTTAGGGTTTTTGGAAAATGTAAAATTATATTCAAAATATAAATTATTAAAAAAGCAAAGTTAACAAAGATCACGAAAATAAAGTGTTCGGAACCCGTATTATATCATTATATAGTATACATTTACATTATCTGATAATTCACTGCATTCGCTTTAAAACGGAAGTCAAATTCCCAAAATATTTAATGTGTTTATAGCGCATCTCTCGGCCCACAACAGAGAATCCCCCATTGGTTTCCTTTTGCATTTTCGCCTGTGGTCAACTGACAATGTACACATCGCCGTGCAATTATTAAAAATTGACTGATTGGCACGGTTACATATTGGTGAAAAGAAAAAAACACATCAACAACAGCAAACAGCAACACAAAGCGAATACCCCCAATGAGTTAAGTGCCGAACTGAATCGAACCGCATTGAACCACATTACAAGCGCGCATTAAAAATAATAAAATTTTGAAACTTTCATAAATATCGAGTGACATTACAATTTATTTAATATTTTACTGCTCCACGGGGCAGATTCTCGTCATACCCTGTGCATGTAAAGCACGTTTCGCAGGGTCGTTCAAAACATTGAATTTAAGAGTGAACTTTTTCTAGTTAAATTGCGATACGAGTACCGCAACTCGAAAACATCGCAATTTTTCGATACTTTTTCGGTATAAATCGCAAACATCGCAACTCAATGAGCAAACGGATATATCGAAAATTCGACAAGATTCGAGTTTGTAAACCAATATGAATTTTATTAAAAAGCATTTAAATGCCTATTTATTTATGAACGTGGAGTACACCTATCTGTCATATTCAGATTTAGTGTTATACATATATAATATTTAAAGTAATCAAATTTATCTACGAGATATCTGCAGACCGGAACTGGCACTCGATATCACCTTTTTGCGAGTATCGTCGGCACGGGAAAACGCTGTCAAATGGAAAAAATAATAACACGCATCGCGTCAGATTTTCAGATGTTCAGATATGATAATGCAAACAATGAGCCTCTTCACTTGTCGTTTTTGTCGGGTAGCAGCAGTTTTCCTCGCAAAATGACATGGCCTGACAATGTGTGTGGTTTAAAAATGATTCAAAAAAACTGTGTGCATTGTCTTAACCTATCAAACGCAATTTTTGTCACAGAAATGAGAATGGAATTGGGCGGGTTTTTTTTTATTGTTGTTGTCGTTATTGGTTTTTGGTTTACCGGCAGTTGCAGAATTCCGATTTAAATCGGTGGAAAAGAGAGAGGAAATTATGCATTTTACATTACTCTGATTCCATTACATGTTCCTGGCATTATGGCTTTTAATCAGATTTCTCCTGTTTCTTGCTGGACGCACTCGCCTCCTCATGATCCTCTTCTTCCGCGCAAACAGGAATGGATGGCTCACTGATTTGATTTGAGGGCGGACGTAATACCGTAATGATATAACGAGAGTTCGTAGTGGTTTTCTGATGGCTTTGCAAGCTAAGGAATCGATTACGCAAACGTTCATGCCTCTCCTTCTTCCGCTGCTCGATCAATTCTTCCAAATTTACTGTATTTACAAAATAGATGATCGTAGAGCTAGGATCATTTGATAACTACTTAAACAACTCACAGCTTGTAGGTCGATCAGGTTTCAATAGGTTATCGCTGTCCGACACACCAACCCGTGCGATTCCCATGTGGTTGGAAGCGGAAGAGGAGTGCGAAATAAAAGTGGTACTCGACTCGTGAAAGTAACTGTTTCCCATTTTACCAGCCTAAACGGAAGATGGATTATAAGATGACTTGAAACCTTATTCAACTCACATAAAGCACTTTGACACTGGGCACTATTTTAGATGTTATTGGACCCTGTTGTATCAGTTTGGCCGTAGAGGCTTCTGGCCAACGCCAGGTCTCATCGGGATTGGGCATCACCTCATCCCAATATTGATCCTTCAACAGCTGCGGATACTCCTGATGCATTTCGTCAACAATTAAATAGCAAACCGCCAGATTGCGGTCGATCATCCAGTTGAGCTCGAAGTCATCATCGTCTTCGCCAAAGGGATTGATCAGCGACTCGGCGACTTTTAGCCAACCCATAAAGAAGAAGAACTGCAGCACAGTCATAATGGGAAAATACTGATCGATGGTATTATCATGGGTAGGGGAATTGGGAATCTCCACCCACTGATGTCCGATCAGGCAGCATGAAAAGTACGTATAACATGCCAATGTGACGACCTGGGTATAGACGAGCGGCACACTGACCCAATCGTAGTACAGGAGAAATCCACAAAGTCCGCGAAATAGATTCAACTCATCGATGATCGACTTAACCGCATAATCATCGCGTATCTTGTTCTCTTTCCGAGCGCGTGTCACAATGGTTGCCGCCCACACAATGGGCATCCAGTGCTTGGGATAGTAGGGGAATGCCGCATCCAGATTCTCGATTATGTCGCGCTCGCTCTCCTGCATTAGCCCAGCCTCGATGATTTTCGTGTAGTTGGGAAAGCGTCTCTTCACGTTCGAGGAGATCATGGTGAAGACGATAAGCTGGCACAGGCAAACATATCGCATGATCGTACGTCGCATTGCCCGAGCACGATCGTCCAGTCCTTGTATCGAGGCACTTACCAGTATGGCTATTGCATCAGGCCACGGTATTGTGGTATACTGGGCCCACCAACGCCCCATCACAATGGTCACATAGAAGCCGAGTACGAAGGATAATGGTATGAAGGCACCTTGCGTATTACAAAATAAGACAAGCAGCTCGAACTTTCTGAGTAGCCAGTATATAATACAATACCATAAATAAAACTGTAGATGAATAACTGTATAGCTAACCTTCGAGTGTCCTCATTCATAAGAAGACGATAAGAGATCGCCAGCAGCAAGTATAATGTCAGGAATATCAACAGATCCATCCAGACGAGCTTGTAGATGCTGCCTTTCCATCTGAAAAATATTACTCAGATATCACTGGAATCATATATAGCTAATTTCACTGTTTATACCTTATCAAAAGACGCAGAAAGTTGCTTACAAGCCTCGAAGTACTTACAGAAGATGTATAGGTAACAGTCATGTCTGAACGGTTTCCAAAGACTGAATGATATTTTATTTGTAGACAAGTATATGCAGGAAATGTGACAAAACACGCCTACTACGATCTGGTGTTACAAAATATTTTCTAGTAATTATTACAAGGTATTTGTTTTATTTAGTCCCATTCTCATTTCAATTACTTATGTTCTCTGCGTCGAAAAGCGCTTTTATCGGTTTGGGTATTCTTAGAAAGATCGATATCCTGGTTTGTTTCATTTACGGCCGATTCACTGGATGCATGACTGGCTGGTTCGGTTGGAGCTTGCGTTTCACCCTTGAGTAGATCGAGGGTTATAGCAGCATTTTGCAACTGTCTGTTGATCCGTTCACGTTCACGCTCCTCGATCAACCGATCGAAATCATCTTTGCTGGAATTCTGAGATGAATAGGCAGTGCCTTCCTCTTCTTCCTCGTCTTGGAGATTTAAACCTTTCTCCCGCTGGCTTGAGTCGCTTAGGTAAATGGACGATGTGCTTTGATAAATGTCTAGTTCATGCGGTGCGAATTTGATGCGTAACTCGGTAGGTAATTCTTCATCTTCTGCGGAGAACTCGGTGAAATCAGATTCTTTCATGCTCGACGAGCTCTTTCTTAAACGCATATTTGATGTACTCTTCCTGCTTACATCCATCTTTGCAGTCGATGGCTCTGGAGGTGCTTGACGTAGCGACTGATCGGCATAGGGCAACTCGGGGAACACCTCATCCCAGTACTGATCCTTCACCAGGGTCGGATGATCGTTGTGCATCTCGTCGACAATCAAATAGCTGACCTGCAAATTGCGATCAATGACCCAGTGCAGCTCAAAGTCATCGTCGTCATCGCCAAAGGGACAGATCAAGGTCTCGGCTACCTTCAGCCAACCCATAAAGAAGAAGAACTCCAGCATGCTGAAGACGGGAAAGTAATAGTTAATACTATTGTTGTCGCTGGAGCTGTGCTTCTCGATGTACTGATGCCCGAATATGGCAGCCGCAAAATAGGTATACACTGCCAGTGTTACCACCTGCGTGTAGACCAGCGGCACACTGATCATATCGTAGTGCGTGAGTAGGTTGCAACCGGCGCGGAACTTGTTCAGCTCGTCGATCATTGACTTCAGCGAAAAGTCATCCCAGATGCGACCCTCCTTGCGAGCACGTGTCATTATGCTCGAAGCCCACATTATGGGCATCCAGTATTTGAAATGTTTGGGGAACTTCTCATCCATGGATGTGATAATATTAGCCTCATTCTTATTCATCAATCCCGCATCGACCAGAAAGTCGTAGGTGGGAAAACGACGCTTAATGCCCGGCGATATCATGGTCAGGACCATGGTGAGCGACAGGCAGACATATCGCATGATGGTACGTCGCATCAAGCGACCATGTTCGTCCTGCCCACGCACCAGGGAACTAACATAGACGGCCAATGGATCCGGCCAGGGCACCGATATATACTGATTCCACCAACGATCCACAATAATCGACACATAGAAGCCGAGCACGAAGGAGAGCGGTATAAGGGAGCCATGACGACGGCAGTACTCGACGAGGTTCTCGAATGTGCTAATAAATATATCAGATGAGGGCTAATGGAAGAAGATCATTGTTCTAGTCTAGGACTCACTGCTTATCCGCATCACTCAGCAAATAACGGTACAACAGAGCCATGAAATAGAATAGGGTCAGAAAGATGAGCAAATCGAACCAGATGATTTTATAGATACTTGCACGCCATCTAAGGGTTCAGTTCTCAAGGCTTGAACAGGACAATTTACTTGGCAATTCGCTTACCTGGCCAACAGCTTCCAGAAGCAGCCCAAACGCCTACAGGTTGCTACCTCAGCGGTATAGGAAACAGTCATATTTCGCACGAGAATAAAACGAATCGATGAAAAGTCAACTCGATTATGGGTTGAGTTTGCTTTGAATGCCTGACCTACTGCAGTCGTATTCCTGTTTCAGCCAACTACATATTCGAAAGGTATACTGACGAGATTTCATTGAAACTAGTCTAATATTTGATTTTAGCCATTGGTTTTCCTCATCCTTAGATAATTAAGGCCAGGCATATCTTACTGTATAATTACCTTTAACTCTGTCTAGGGTTATTGTTGCCTAATGATGAAAATGCGTGTGGCTGGAAAATAGGCTCCCCTCGACACCCGTCCGTGCCTTTCCTTCGCTTTCCTTGTAATTATGTGTAGACTGGCAGAAGTTCTGATTGTCTTTGCCAGCTAATTTTGGGGCCGTCGCTCTGCCGTTAAATGAAGGCGGCAACACAATTTGAGGCATCGCATTTGTGGGCGTAATTATTTAAATTAGATCATTTATATTTGCAGGCGACAACAAAGGCAATCACAATGCCAATTTGCAATCGCAGCCACATGTGCGAAGCATCTTTGCTTATTTTGCTCCGAGAACCCCCAAGGCTGCTCCGACTCCGACTCCAACTGCGACTCCTCCACACAGTTCCCCGAGCGGGTAATACGAGTATGTGTGCGAATACTTAGTAGGTGGCTGTGGCAGTAAAATTTTAATGCTCACACAACGCGTGCTGCCGTGATTTGGACTCCCTTTAGACCCACCTCTCCTCCTCCTCTCACTCTCTCGCTCACTCGTATCTAGAGTGAAAGTGTGAAGAGCACCCGGAATATCTTATCAGTATGGCGAGCGAGCGTGTGTTATACGATTTCGAATATGAGTGCGAGTGCTCGGATACTCGAATACTTGTACACTCGTACCGTGTCTCACGTTGATCGTTTGTTCTATAGCAATTGGTGTGTAATCCACATGTGCAGCGTACACTGGAAGAAATCTGAATGGATTCTGAATAAAATAATAATAATAACATCTAGTAATATAAGGTACTAAATAATATTTATAATTATTCAGTCAAATTTATAATAGTTATTAGAAAAAATTGTTGATTTTTGTTGTATATTTATTTAATATATTATAATACTATACAAAATTTATAATATTTCATTGTTATTATACCAAAAATGTATTAAATTTATAAAATTATTTATAGCTTTTAATTCTAATTGTGTATATACATATTTTAATCAACTCTTTTATAACATTTTAATAATACTGAATTGTCTAAAACTGTATCGAATACTAGTCTAATAAATATTTAAGATACATTAATACAATTAAGTTTCGTTAGCAACAAAGTTAGAACCCAAATTATTTGTAGAATGAAGATTTTGTAATTTAATATTATAGCTTTAAATATTACAAGTACTTCAGCAATATGCACATATTTAAGTACACCCTTTTTCTCGCAGTTTATAAACCCACATATGACGCATAACCACATAAGCCCGAGCACGACAGCGCCCGGTCTAAGGCCGCCTAAGTTTAATAATACCCGTAATCAGTTTATAGATAATTTAATAGTTGCTAATGGCGAGGTGTTTATCACACATATGAGAAATGAGAGTGCCGGGGTCCCACTAATACATATTAGTGGGGCGTAGCTATACAGACCCGTGGGAGTTGTTAATTTGTAGCGTCAGTTTAGCGAGTATGACTGCGATGTGTATTGATAGAGATCTCACTTTGAACAATTGTTGGCATTAAATGATACAATCGGGCAAATAGGCATATACTACTCAGAGTGAAGTATCGCTTTGTTATGGAACTGTTTGATATGTAAACAAGAAATAGACACTTCTTCGCAACACATTCGAACATTTTATATACAAGGTAAAACACATTATAATCCTATAAACCTCAGTTTTATAGACTATATAAATCTCCAATAAAACTAAATTTAGAAAATGCATTTAATCCAACACTATTAGCAAGACATATGAGCGGGGCATGGGGATATTTTTGGAAATGATTTTCAGAATGGGCTTCCGATCTATGTATAAGCTTCATTCAACTCCTTCTAGCTGACCCACTTGTTGCTGTCACGAAATGAGAAAAAACAAATAAATATTTATAGTCGATTTAAGGTGTTATTTAAGAGTTAACTCTAAAGTGCTCGTGCTCTATCTCTCCCGGTCTCTCTGTCTCTTTGCTCTGATTCACTGATATTTCTCGCACTGCATTATATTTGCCATAGCATATATGAAACCGCTTATTATCATCCAGTTTCAGTTACCGTTTTCAACTCGTCGCGTCGAGACGGCAAATCGAAATTGAATTAACCGAATGAGATATTGAAACCGTGTCGCCAAATCGGAAATACTTATACTGAACCTATCGATAGGGCAATGCGACTATAGAAAATACCACTTGCCAAATACAAAATACCTAAAATACCGAACGCCAAACAATCTTATCTGAACAACATAAATAACAATAAATGACAAGTTCAAACACGCGGGGCAACACCTGAGAGCGCAGCCGAGAAATCAGTTGATATCGCTCGAAGATCGTAAACCTGAACAGGTTGCTCGAATCTCTCGTAACAGCATCCGCAGGTAGCGGCTCTCTCTCTTTGTCTCAGTCAGTTACCTGCTAATTTTCATAGTCGCTCTAATTACACGCCCCCCGCGGACAAGTCTCGTCGCGCTCTCTATGTGCTACCTGTGCCGTCCGTCGCTTTATTTTGTTGTTTACCGCCTGCAGTCTCTCTCCCCCACTCTCTGTCGGCGACTCTAGCGATACTTGAGCTCTTATCAGTTGCAGATGCTCGACTTGTGCTCTCTCTCTCGCTCTCGCTCGTTCTCTCTTTTCGACAGTCTCTCTGCTCGTTTGCAGTCTGCTTATCTTAAGAACAATTCGAATTCGCGGCTGTAGCTCAAGAGTCCGGGCCCGGGCAGACGCATCTAGAGCGCGAAGTCTGTCAGTTGTTGTGGTCGGCAGCGCGTACACGCGGTTATTCACGTATTCACAATTGCATTCGGACACCTACTCAAACTCGAATTTATACTCGCTCGTTCCGCATTGTGGCTCAAGCAAATATTTGTCCAGCGTTTGCAGCAACTGCAGTAGTAGACGGCAAACAGTGAGAGAGTTGGTAAGTCAACTGGGTAAAGAACTAACTCCAGTACTGCTGTAGTCTTATATAAGCCAAGGTACATAATTCTTTATTCGACAACTTCTGCCTTACCTAGACCCACTTAATTATCTTTATAAGCGCCGCAGCGTCAACGTCGGAGTGGAAGAAGCACAAATGTAAATAAACCTCAGTGGAAAATGATAGTTAAGCATCTATTCTTGGCGCTTATCAGTTTGGTGCTCTCGGTTAGTCATTGGATAAGCGGACCAAGCCCAAAAATGACTGAAAGACCAATTGCAGTCTACTGATAGAACCGAAGATATTGTCCCCAAAATGTGTATCAAAATGTTTATCAAAATCGTATCAAGTCAGCTGAAAGTAGTTAAAAGAAAAACTCGAGGTTTGTTTTGATTTTGCAGGAACGGAAGAGACTATATATAGTAATATTGATAGCATATTACAGATAGTCTATGTAAATAACACTTAACAGAGTAGTTTATTGACTTTTCTATTGAATAATGTTTAACATTCCTATAGATATTGAAAACAAATAAATATGTTGATCAGAATTGAATAGAAATTGTATAGCACTATTAAAATATGTATATATTTTATTAACTTCTTCTATTTTCTGCTCAGTTCTTCAAGTACATGCAGCTTATTTATAGTTGTATTTATAGCAGGCGTTAATGAAAACTTTCCAAGTCGAGTAATCTTTGCACTGCGTCACTTGGCTATAAAAAGGAAATCCATCTCCCTCCTTATCCGCATAAATCGAGCGACAACTCGAAACAGTAGACTGGCCTCGCCTGCACTCGATTTGAGCTCAATAAGTTGTACTAGATTGTATAATCGCAAGCCTAGCTAACTACGCATTGATAAGCTCCTGGTACAATATAATCGAATGTGTCTTTATGTAGGTGCAGGCAAATTTGCATGATCTTGGCAGTCGGAGATGCACCTTCGACTCATAAATGATGACGATGATGATGAACCCTAAGCAAATATTTTTGTTTCGCTTTCGACAGCAACATACCTAAGGTTTAATGAACTCACCCACTCACCCATCCACTTCTCTTGTTCGTTCACAGAGCGATAACCCAAAATGGTGTACAGGTGCTCAGCATGGAAGGTGCTTACGCGTCGCAAACACCTTACGGCCGATGGCAGTGAGGGCGAGACGAAACTGAATCGTGTCCTGGGCCTATGGGATCTGACGGCACTGGGCGTAGGCTCCACACTGGGCGCGGGTGTTTATGTGCTGGCCGGCCAAATAGCCAAGGAGCAGGCGGGCCCATCGGTGATAATATCCTTTGCCATCGCCGCTCTGGCCTCCCTGCTTGCTGGTAAGTGAGCCTCCCCACCTGGCGCTGTCTGTATACGTTTGTGCATCTCAATTTAATGGTCCAAATGCATCTCTTGACAGGCATTTGCTATGCGGAATTCGGGGCTCGCGTGCCCAAAGCAGGCTCCGCTTATGTCTACAGCTATGTGTGCATCGGGGAGTTTGTGGCCTTTGTTATTGGATGGAATCTGATGCTGGAGTATGTAATTGGCACGGCGAGTGTCTGCCGTGGCATTAGCCTCTACCTGGACTCGCTGCTCAACAATACCCTGAAGGACACCTTCGCCGAGGTGGCGCCCATGAACGTCAGCTTTCTAGGTAGCTACTTTGATTTTCTGGCCTTCGGATTGGTCGTGGTGTTTGGTGGTAAGTAAGCCAGGGTAACTCCTTAGATCTTGCAGTAAAGATTATGGCATTGGTGAAATACTTATCTGATTTGTACTCCAATTCCAGTTGCCTTGGCCTTCGGCGTGGAGACCTCCGCGATGGCCAACAACTTTGTGACCTGCTTGAACATATTCATTCTCGGGTTTGTTATCATCGCTGGCGCTATAAAGGGTAACTCGTTCATATTATAAATGCAGTAAACAAGTGATTCATTCTCGATTCTCGTGCAGCTGATTTCAGCAATTGGAGCGTGGATCCAGCAGCTGTGCCGAAGAATGAGACGCACCTTGGTCAGGGAGGATTCTTTCCCTTTGGCTTTGCGGGCACTCTGCAGGGTGCTGCCACCTGCTTCTTTGGCTTTGTGGGCTTCGATTGTATTGCCACCACGGGGGAGGAAGTACGTCATCCGCGCAAGAACATACCACGCTCAATTCTACTCTCGCTGCTCATCATCTTCCTGTGCTACTTTGGCGTCTCCACCGTGCTGACTCTGATGCTGCCCTACTATAAGCAAGATGCGAATGCTCCACTGCCCTACGCCTTCGAGTATGTGGGTTGGCCAGTGGCCATGTGGATCGTGACAATTGGTGGGCTGATCGGACTGCTGGCCAGCCTATTTGGTGCACTCTTTCCACTGCCCAGAGTGATGTACTCGATGGCACAGGATGGCCTGCTCTTCCGTTTTCTGGGCAAGATTAACCCACGCTTCCAGGTGCCTGTGACGGGATCCATTGTGGCTGCTCTCTTCACGGCTCTCATTGCGGGTCTCTTCGATCTGGCTCAGTTGGTTAGCCTGCTCTCCATAGGCACCCTGCTTGCCTACAGCGTGGTGGCCATTTCCATAACAATTCTACGCTACATGGAATACTGCGAGATGGAAGAGCCGAGCCGAGTCCAAGGTATTTCAGAGATGACTTCGCTGACATCGCGTGGCGAACGCTTCACCTGGAGCTCGCTGTGCACACAACTCTTCAATGTGCATCGTGTCCCCGAACCCAATCGCCTCTCCACCAGGATAGTCGGCGTGCTGATAACAGTTTTCTGTAAGCTCCTCGGTACTCCTCGGGTTGGACCTTACTTTAAACCCGCTTTAATTTTGCAGGTTTGCTCTCGCTGGGCCTGGGCGTGCTGCTCATGCAGGCCTATTCCTCCATTAAGGAGCAGGCGCCCTGGGCTGTGGCTGTGCTCGTGGTGCTGGTCGTGCTGATTGCCGTGGTGCTGCTGCTCATTTGCCTGCAGCCGCGTGAGGCAAAGAGCGGCCTGTTCCGGGTGCCCTTTGTGCCTGTCGTGCCTGCAATTAGCATCTTTATTAACATTTATCTCATGCTGCAGCTGGATAGTTGGACCTGGATACGCTTCGGTGTCTGGATGATTGTGGGTGAGTCGCAGCCTTCCTTACTACAGCTTAGCATGTTGAACTAGCCCCGAGTAATGCATGTTTTCCCCCGAACCTACTCCCACTCCTACTAACCGTAATGTGCCCTAGGTCTACCCATTTTCATTGCATGCTGGTGTCTCTATGACATCAAGAATCCCCTGAAACGCAACCCGGAACGGCTGTCGTTCTATCAGGCCTTGCGTGTGCCCCGCGAGCTGCCGACCAACAAGATCGAGGGCAATGGTTATCACTCCAAGCTGAGCACCCTGACAAACGAGACGCAGCTGGTGCGAAATTCCAATAGCTTGGATCAAATACAGAGCATGAGTGAAGTCTACGAGGACTTGCGAGAGCACAAGCACGCTAATGGAAAGGTATTCTATGTGGAGGATGCCAGAAGCGAACACTCACGCATCACGGAGTCTGGCAACGATGCTGGCGTCGATGAGCAGTCGGTGATTGCAATGCTCGACGATGTGCTCGATGCGGAAGACTCACAACAGATGCAGCTGGAGCAGCAGATCTTTGAGCGCAATTTCAGCATCGACTCGGAGCTGCTGCCAAGCGTGATTGAGACCACAATTGTGGCCACGGTGCATAGCAGCAGCAGCGATGACGATGACGGAGCTAGTCAGCAGTCTCTGGTGCTGAACAGACAAGAAGAATGCCGTCGCATGGCCGAGCAAATGCTGGATGAGATGTTCGACACTGAAGCCTTTTACGAGCAGCTGCAGGTGGCACAGGCTAATCACCAAAAGGAGGCGGAGCTCATCCAACTACGGTCGCAACTAAAGCGAGTTCCGTCGACTGCTTCCCAGGCCTCATACGCTTCCGTTGTGGATGATCCACTGCATTCGGACAAGTTTAAGAATCGACTTAGCCATTTAATCATGAGCGGGCAGCCACACGAACCGAGGCCCAGACGGCAGGAGGAGGCTGTTGGCCAACTTGTTCCCGAAGCTGTTCTGGCGAGGCCAACACGGCCGCAGCTGAAGCAATCGAAAAGTGAAACCGATGTCCGATTGCTGCTGCTGAAGTCCATTCGAGAGCTGAAATCGGACAGCGAGGATGAGGCCACAAGCAAGGAGCAAGGAGTGGGTGCTGCGGCACCTTCTGCTACTGCAACCGACGGCAACAGTAATGCTAATGGTGATGAGCCAGCCGAAGGCCGAGCTGGGCATATACCCCGTGCACCGAAATTCGATCCGGTTCTGTACAAGACCATAAACAGCATTAGTTTGCACAAACAGCGACCCGGTTTGAGCCGTCAGCTCGTCCTCGATGCCAAGAACTCGAACGCGGCTGCCGCAGGAGCAGAACATCAGCTGCTTGAAGCCTCATCCCGTCTTCCCCCAACGGCATCCGAACCGGAGCCGGAGCCACAACCAGAGCCGTTGCCATTCAAAGCGAAATTGGAGGCCATATTGCAGCGAGGTCCCTCGCATCGCCTGCAGCAGCGTCCGGGTGCGGATGTGGTGCAACGTCGGCGGCCTCAATCCTCGTACATCGAGGAAGCGGCAATCGAATGAGCCAAGCCGACTCCATTCCCATTTAATCCAAAGAGGGGCCTGCAATTTCGTAGCACACTGTAGCACCCCAGTAGCTTCACTAATGTAATCTAATGTTTAGTTCCCGTAGTTGTACTTGTGGTTGTAGTTGTAGTTGTAGCTGTAGTTGTAGCTGTAGCTGTAGCTGTAGTTATAGCCATAGCTGTCGTGGCAGTAGAACTGTTAGCTAGTTAAATGGATGCAATACCAGATGATAAGTGCTGAGTAGGGATGTGCAACGGGAAATGCGTGAAATTCAATTGCGAAAATTACGAAAATTCGTTCGCTGAGTGGCAATTAAGACAAGTGAAGAGCACGCGAAATCAGGAAGCTGCCAATGCCGAAATGGATGAGATAGAGAGTAGTTGGTTGGGTGTGTTTATCTGTAGAACCCAAAGGGAAAGTCCTAAAGGCTTAATGGAATACTGCTAGTCTTTCTCGTAAAACTAAGTTCACATGGAAAATTTTGAATGCTTGTGATACTTAGGCAATATAATATGAAGAATATAAGATAATACTGTAATGATCACTTTTCCAAGTAAGCCAACCACTTGTCGATGATAGTAGGCCTAGAGAAAAGTCCTTAGGACTTAATGGATTATAGCAATTGTTTTCCTTGGTAAACTATGAATGTATTTAATACTAATGCAATATAATATAAAGAATATATGACAAGTAAACAAACATTTACCAATGTCTACTCAACCTTTAGGTAGGCAGAGATAAGTCCGTAGGACTTAATTGATTATTGCAATACAACTGGGAATGCAAGATATAAAGATGTAAAGAATATATATAATACTAAAATGAATGCATCTCCAAGGAAGCTAACCCTTTGCCAATGGCTACTCAAGCTACTCAAGTTACATTTAGTACTAAACTAGTCCAATAATATAGCGATCTAAGCACTTATACAATAACGAAGCTAAGACTAGTCGCGCCTCTGACTCAGCAAGATGGTATTATAAATACGTTGCATGTGCATGATTCGATCCCAGTATTATACAGTCTTAACTAATCAAGAAGTTACCCTCTCGATCGTCCAGGTCTGTCCATATACTTTCTCTACGGACTACCCAATAGCTATAGGGAAATGCGAAGACAACGTGCCGGCTGGCAGAAGCTCAAGTACAGCGAGCACTTTTAGCAGCCGTAACATCAAAGGAGGAACTGAATCAAAACTCAATAATTACATAAAGTAGAGATACAGATACATATTGCTACATACATATGTGCTAAGCTGATTTGATTAATGTGAACAATTTGTTGTTATAAATAACAAGTCGGAAAGGCTACAGTCGAGCTGACTCGACTGTGATATACCCGCTACAATTCTTCGGAAAAACACGTGCCAAATGTGAACAATGCGTTCTTGCTTTTTATTTCTTTCCGTCTCTAATTTGTTTTGCCTATGCAAGTTCCACTCGATTCTTATTGGATGTTGCCCTTTGCTTTTATTACTCTGCAGTTATAAATTATGCATGTGTGATAGAGACGCCTATACATACATACATATATGCTGCCTCACAATACATCTCAACATATCTAATTAGATTTGTCGTTTGTATTTTGTGTTGCTGCTCAATGTCTCTTTCGATTTTAAGTGGCTTTAAATATACTAAAAATTTATTTTGAATTTTGCAACACACTATAAAATAAAAAAAAAATATAAGATACAAAAAAATAAATTTAAGTCGCCCAGGCACACCCAGGAGTTGAACTCCGGACGTCTCGCTGAACAGTCAACTACCATCACCACTCGACCACTGCACTTCTTTCGCAATAACCGATAAAATTGCACCATGAATATTTTCGGTGCACATAATTAAAAAAAAGTTGCCACATAATTTAAAAAAAAGTTGCCACATAATTAAAAAAAAGTTGTCTGCTGCTGGTGTTGAACTCGGGTACTAACATTAGGAAAAACCGACACAGGCACATGGCCACAAGGCAATACTATTTCTTGAATATCTTCCTTATTTATCGGCCGATCTTATTGAAACTTTCGCAACACGCCCGGATGGTGGTTTTTATCACATGGATAAAAAATGAATGCTGTAGAGCTATATTTGCAGCTATTATCGATTTATTATCGATTTTTGGGGGCGGATGGAGGCGTGGCAAAAATCCAAAATAAACTTGATCTGCGGGCATAATTAACACATATTGTCTCCAAATTTGGTAGCTCTAGCTCTTATAATAGCTGAGATCTAGGTTTTCATACGGACAGACAGACGGACAGACGGACAGACGGACAGACGGACAGACGGACAGACGGACAGACGGACAGACGGACATGGCTATATCGACTCGGCTGTTCATGCTGATTCAGAATATATATACTTTATGGGGTCGGAGATGTCTCCTTCTGCCTGTTACAAACATTTTCGGTTGGCACAAAGTTATAATACCCTTATACTCTTCGAGTAGCGGGTATAAAAATCTAGTAGTAATTAATAAAAGTCAAATGTTTTACCTTTTCCTGCACTCCAGAGGATGCAACAACATGAAGAAATGTCGAGAGCAACTGCAGCCGCTTCCGGAGGGAAATCGGGGAGGGAGATAGAGAGAGAGAGAGAGAGAGAGAGAGAGAGAGAGAACGAGAGCCCAAGACGATCGTTAGCTGGCAGTTTATTAATAACTCGTGAATGGATCGTCATTGTCGTTTAATTCCCGAAGGTCTTGTCTTCCACTGACTTTGATAAATTAATTGATCGCCCAAAGAGCAAAAGAAAAGGAAAGAGAGGAAGATATAGAGTGAAAGAAAGAGACAGTAAGCGAACACGACAAGATGCGAGCGTGTGCCAAGAGACTCGTATAGTTGCCCTTTCCACTCCTTGCATTGATTTTGATTGGACTGTACCATCCCCCCCGGGACCTTGTTGGGTCGCTTTCCCTTTCACCCAATCGATTTGAGACCGTCTGATTTATGCGCCAGTTTTCCGGGCATTTCTCTGGTCAGGTTGACGGTGATTCCAGCTACCAGATACCAGATTCCAGATTTGTATAACCACAATACTGGCGACGCTCTGGCGTCGCATCCGCCTGTTCCCGTTCTTGGGGGATGGTCTGACTTTTTGTGCTGTGTAAGTGTAACAAATTGTAATCGTATTTGGCGGCATCACTCTGCTCCGCTCTGGGAGGACTGACGACTGCCGAATCTCTGTCTGGGGGTCGCCCCTTGCTTTATTATTATTAACTTTGTTATGGGTACCCACACAGTAGTCGGAGAAGTCTCTGCAGTCGAACTCCGAAGTCTCACAGCTCCCGAGCGTCTAGCGGGTGGTGGTGGTTTTTCTTGGCATTGTTTTGCCCCATTCGCCACGTTTTCGTACACTTGCTGTCCGCCCCCTTTATCAAGTCGAGCGTCCAAATAGTTTTATGGCATATTTATGGGCGCCGAAACTTAAAGTCATCTGCCCGCGCCGGGGCTAAGACTTTAAGACAGCCGGGCGCATCGCCACATGCACTGCGATACTGCCTCGTCTCCCTTGGCAACCTCTCTCCCTTTCTCACTCCTCTACCCAGCACTCTCTCTCCCTCTCTCTCTTTCTCTCTGCCTTTCGTTGTTTGTGACAAATTGCAGAACCCAAAACTAATTAACAGAGCAGCGCAGCGCGCATTATACTACTGAATGTCATTGGGAACTGCGTACTGAACTGATTTCTAATACACTTTCCCGTTTGGGGAAGCGTGGCAGATGATTTAAGCTGCGAGAATAAAGTGAATTATTATAATTAATTGGAAAAATGTGATAAATTTAATTGTATTAAATTTGAAAAGAACTTTGGGAGTACTTTTAACAAAGGATGTTCGTTTGTTGGGCGTTGAAATTTACGAAAATTGTTGAAATAATTGTGGAATGTTTTCTTATTGAGTATATCTATTAAACTTGTCTATAATATTAATATGATCGATAGGGCCAATATTCAGAACAAATTCAGTAATAAAAAGTAATAAAAAATTTAAAAAGGAATCAACATATTTTAAAGCATATCGAATATTTGAAGATATTTCCAGATTTTTTATTGTCAATTCCATATTCTCTAAAAAGTCTCTTCTTTACAAATATCCTCACAAAATGCCATTGATTTCCAATGAAAAGCCAGCAAATTCTTTGAGAATGATATATTTAAGCTACGTCCAGTCGGTTAGGGTATATGTGTAAGCTTTTGTGCTGAGCTCTAATAACATTCCCTAACTCCGTTCGTGTATGTGTGTTTCTGTCTGTTTCTGATGTTTTTGTTTGAAGTTAGTTAGTTCTGTGCTGGCCAAAGCGGCTTTTCATATTCATAAAAATTGCGAGTTTCCATTTCCTGCGCATATACGAAAACATAATCGGCTTACGCTCGGCTACAACTGCGTATTGGACTCTACTTGGACACGATTTTTGTCTCTCTCTCTCCCACTACCTCTTGCTCTTCTTCGTCTTTCTGCCTTTTGTTGTTCGTGAATTGTTTTGGAAATTAAAATATGTGTGTACTTTCGGACCAAAAGCAGGAAATTGTCAGCAAGGGCTCAGGTAAATTGGGAATGGAATGGAATGCGTATTCGAATGCGGGCTCTGGGCAACCTGCGACCTGCATGAAGGTAGTGCAGAAGAGTCGCATGCGCCGGTGCGGTGCGGCCCAAAGTCAATGGGCACTCAACAAAAACATTTTGTCAAAACATAAAGGCGGCTGCCACTGTACGCAAAGTGGATCAGTGGATTTGGCCGAGACGACAAAAAAATAAAACGAGTCAACACAGCTGTCCACATGCAGGTACTGCCGCTACGGCCACAACAGTTGCAACTGCTACTGCATTGGGTAGTGGCAGGGGAAGTGGAGAGGGAAATGGAAATAGAAACGTTTGTACTATTTGTACTGGGCTACCGTAGAAGGATTAGCGTCTGGTTTAGCAGTCAGCTCAATCGTGCATGGCTGGAACAACAAGAAGAAGGGGAGAGAAGGTAGCGGTGTCAAGGTCTGCCCTGCGGTCGGTAAGTTGCATATGCTGCACACTGATTGCTCGATGTTCGTGCCACAGGTATTTGTTGCAAGTTGTGTGGGATTTCGTAGTCGGCTAAGACTGGCTTAGGGCCAAGACACAACTCTTTGATGCTAAGCCAGAAAGGACTAGAGCTGCTCTTGTGCTGATGCCATTGACAAGCAGCCTAATTGCCTTATGACACGAACAGTGCTGGAAAACGAATTTAGATTTACTTGAGGTCATAATCAAATTTTCCTAGGACTCACTCCCCTCTACCTCTCTCTCGCTCTCTCAATCAACTCCAACTGTTTTCTATTTTCTTTGCAATTTATTTTGTCGTCATTGTAAAATATTGTTAAACCATTTACCTGCAGGGTCCATTGCAGCGGAGCAGTACCTCCTTAGGCTTCCATTGTACCATTGTACCCTAGGCCAAATTGTTAATCACAATTTGTTTGAATTTCATTATGAATCGCTTGATTTCTCAGCACTTTCCTCGCACTCTCCTTCAGCAATAATTGCTCCTTTGTCATTTGCCACAACAAGGACGAGGACAACAGGCATAGGAACAGACTGAGAGAGAGAGATGCAGATGCAGAGGGAGAGAATGGCAACGAGTGAATGGGCACAAGGGAAACCAAGAAAAATAATACGCTTCTGATTTTCTACTCGACTTCAATTGATTTTTATGGCCAGTTCGCTCTTCATTCCTCTTTTTTCACATCTTCGCATTGTTCGCACAGCTCTCAACAATTTTCTTCCATTTATCTTGCTTCCCGCTCCCCCCCCCCCCACACGCTTTATAGTATTTTTCGACAAATGGTTCGCCTGTCATAACCTTTTTAATTTTTGGCCTTGTCCGAGTATCTCGTATCCTCGCATTTTTTAAGAACTAGAAGAATAATATTTACAGAGCACGCACAATAGAGCCAGATACCCACAGGACTCCTACGACAGAACTGCATTGTTTTCACACTGACAATGAGCACTCCAGAGAGGGAGGGAGGTCGAGGTGACGTCTGCGAAGACGCCGAGCTGAAGACACGACTCGAGTCGCCTCATGGAATATCAAGCAGTCGAGCAGCCAACCAATTCAAATTCAATTTGCCCCATTATACGAGGCCCATTGTTCATGTGAAATTCTGGTCTATGAGCAGGAGTTACAATGCACTCTCTTCCTGCACCATCCCTCTCTCTCGTTCTCTCTCTCTCTCTCTCTCTCTCTCTCTCTCTCTCTCTCTCTCTCTGGGTCAGAGTTAAGTGCACTACAAAGGCGGCAGATTAAAAATAGCAAAGAGATGAGCACAAGATGAGAGCAGCTCGGCCTGGTTAGCCTCGGCAAATGAGGAAATGTGGCACACTGTGTGCATGAGCAAGGCAGAGAAAGAGAGAGAGAGAGCGTGAGAGCGAGAGGGCACTCTCGACTAAATGAATGCAATAAGTAAATAACAAAATGTCGTTAGCATTTGTGACTGACACTCACAGGCTGCAACTGGGAGAGAACCGAGAAACAGGACAATGGCAAATGGCAAATGCCTGTGACGGGTACTGCAACTGCAACTGGAACTGGGACTCGAGCAGAGACTAAGGCAGGACAGAGACAGAGACCGGTACAGGGACTGGGACAGAGGCAGGCACTGGGTATGGGTACGGGTACTGAGATAGGAATTGGGACGGTGTCTCCTTCCTGGCAATGCCTGCCGTTCGTTCTTGACGTCCGCTGGCTCTTCTATTTGGCTAGTCCTTTGGCCTGAATGCAGCAGCAGAGCAACAACAGCAGCAGCAGCAAAAACAACAACAATCTCTCACAGCTGTCAACATCAACAAATTGCGCGCTAAGCTGACATTAGATTTTGCGCTATGCAGAGACCGCATGGCAGAAATGGGTCTACTATAGTACTAACTATGATGCATGGCCCATAGACTGATGATAGCTCGGGGGGGTCGCATCGAAAGTGCGATGCTCTTAACTCGGCCAAGGCGAGTGACATAAATAATGAACATATTCATATTTGTGATGCAAGGGAATAATATAAATCAGAACATAATTGCAACCGATTTGCATATCTTACGAGTTGATAAATTATGAAACTGTATACAAAGTGCAGGTCTGACAAATTGAAGCTACTAGAAAATTGAAAATAAATAATAAATTGCTTATAGATTGCTTTACTTTAGTATATAACATACATATATCTTTATGCTCATTTGACTATGCATAGGCAATTTTATGTCTTTGAAGTTTATATAACATTTAAAAATCCTATAGTCTGAAGATATATATATATATCTTAATTATATATTATTATCTATAACTTTTTATCTGTATAGATAAATATAAGGAATTTATTTAAATATTTAATATACTAAGTGCATGCTGAATAATGGAAATATGAAACATACATATATCTTATTTATAAGGAGCAAATGGAGTTCTTCAAGAGTCCAAACAAAACTTATAAACGGTTTTTACCTCGGCGCCACTCGAATTCCCAACGATTTTTAGCAGCGTGGAATTGAATACAGTCTTAGATCATCTGGTTGATCAGCAATAAATGCTGATAGTCGATGATAATTAATTTACTTGAAGCTAAAATACTATTTATAATTATATATAATTGGTAATATATTACTATACTATATTTTTGCTAAGCAGAAGTTTATAAAGATAACTATATCTATTTGCTAAGCAGAATATATCTTTATAATTATATCCATATAATAGATAGAAGATATAGTACCTAGTTTCAGTTAGCCAGTTTCGCTCTTAGTCTAATTGAGCTAATTATAAGACTCGACTCGCTCTAGCTTACAGTTTTGCGCATTATCCCTGGACTACCCTAACAATTACTGAAGCTTCTTAGCATATTCAGCTATTATGAAGCTTTCATTTTAGTGCCGCATTGCGTTAGCTCGTTTGCCTCTGCCCCTGGCCATTGGCACATCAAGTGGCAATCATATTAACTGGGCTTAATTGTCAACACAGAGAGAGAAACAGAGAGAGATAGAGGGAAAGAGAGAGTGGGAGAGGGAGAGCAGTCGTGGCACAGTGCGCTGCTGTTGGCCCCGTCGGCTGTTGCGGGTGCCACAGCTTGTTAACAAGTTTCCAGCGAGCCGTTAACGCTGCTGGCCAGTTGCAAACAGCCTCCCTCCCTCTCTCTCGCACTTTCTCTCTCTCTTTCACTCTCTCTCGCTCTGCTGTTGATGGGCAAATGTGCGTATTTCAAATGCTCATTAGCCACAATTTTTCGACACTAAAAGTGCGTTAGTTGCCATTGGCAATGTAGCCAATTGTCAGCTTACTCGACGCCAGTTGCCAGTTGGCACGTGAGTTTTGGCCAGTTGCTGATTGCCAGGGCAAGCAATCCAGTTACATAACTTCGCCTCGGCTGTCTGTCTGTTGGTCTGTTTGTCTGTCTGTCTGTCTGCTTGTCTCTTTGTCCGCTTGTCTATCTGCCTAATGTGCAAGCGCTAACTAACTAACTGAGCGAGTAACGTGCTGCTAACAAGGCTAACACACACTCGCACACCTCGACATTAGATTAGAATCCAGCACACACTCACGCACACACATAACACCGCCAACCACGCCCAGTTACAAGCACAATTACAACTACAACAAAGGCAGCAGCCGACCCCCTCGAAGTGTGCGCGCTGCGTTGTTCGGCATTATCAATTCCTTTAGTATTCAAATGCTCATTTGAGTTGTTGCTGCTGTTGTTGCGGCTGTTGCTGCTGTTGTTGTTGCTGCTGTCACTTGTCCTGTTGTTGTAGTTGGAGTAGTTGCAAATGGCATTACGCGCTTTAAGCGTGAAACCGCGAAATTAAGCGCAGACGGCGTAGGTTGATGCTGATGATGACGACGACGTTGCCTGCCAGCCACTTGTCAACAAGGCTTCAAGCTCATCCAATCTCATATTCGCATGCCACCCACTGTTCCTGTGCCCCTCTTCCAGTCCTTCCCTTCCTTGGCTGTCGCCACACCCCATCAAATTGTATGCAAACTAATCACACGCAAGCATTTGATGCGTTTAAAACACACAGAATGAGAGATGGGGGGAGAGAGAGAGATGGGAAGAGAGAGACAAATACGTTGAATGAAATGCTCGATGTGCGACAGCGAGTGTTGGCATTAAAGTACTGGAGGTTACATTTAAAGTGAGGCTCGTTTCACTTGACTCTAAACAATGCAGTGTGAATCTAAACAAAAATTATACTTGTTCTCGTTAATAATTGGATAGAATTTCTCTATCATAGATAGATAGAAGATATAGCTAGCCGATTCTTCTGAAATTGAAAAAGCTGGACATTTGAAAAACATAAATTAATATAGTTTTGTTGCCGTAAATGCTTATTTTACCGACCATTTCTACGGCAGCTTTATATTTGTCGTTTGATCAATATAATTTTAATTACTAAGTAAAACCCAAAAAGAAAGGCGTCCTTAGTTTCAGTCTTTATTCATATTATAACTAAACCTAATAGCACATAGTTTTAAAACATGTTTCGATTGGTCGTTAGAAGCCACATGCACGCCAATTGTTGTACACATAGCATATATGACAATAGTCTGATTTTTCCAATTTTAACAAAATAGTGTTATTATATATGTATTTATATATTTCCAATTGAGACAATTAAATATGAACAGCGCATTATAGACAGATATAGGCAGACATTGATATTTTTAGAAAAAGTAATAATAAATCAATTTATTCAATTATTTCACTATCAAATGTGTAATTTCAAGGAAATATCTTAATATTTATGCTTTATGGACTAGTATGTCTGCTGCCCCACACTTATTAATTTCCCTCAACTGCTCAAGCTACCCTCGCATAGCTAACCGTGCTGCGCTGAGCTGCGAGAACTGACGCTGTTCATCTTTTATAATGTTGGTAATTTGAACATTTCAAATCAAATCTAAACGTCAGTTGGTTAGCAGCTGCGGTTCACTTGGCTCGAGGACGTGTTGCGATGTGGTCGGAGGGGGAGAAGGAGGAGAAAAGAGGCAGGGGCGAAGGGGAATTGGCGCCAAATGGAAATTGTCAACGGGCATTGAAATGAAAGTGCAGATTGGAAAATGGCAGCAGCAGCGCCGAGTAGAGTAGAACGAACCACAGGCAGTTTTGATGAGAAGCAGCAGCAGCACAAGCTCACGATTTGTAACCACCTCCCGCCACTCTCTCTCCCTCCTACTAATCCAGGCAGAGTGAGAGACAGAGAGAGGGAGGCGAGTGAGCGAGAGAGGGATTGCCTTGCATAATAAATCGACTTGTAAATGCAATAAATTTTCAATTGCTGCCACCAACGCGGCGCACATTGAATTTAAAACGCTTTAAGCTTGCAACATAATGAAGACAGGCTGGCAGACAGGGCAGGAGAGCGGGCGGCGCGGGCAGCGAGGGGGATTCACGTTCTTCTAGTTCCAGGAATGCCAAAAATGCGCAAACGAAAGGCCAGAAACGTAGCTGTAGCTGGAACCTTGGCAAGTGGCAAGTGGCAAGGAGAAAACAAGAAAACAAATCACGTTTTAATTTTGTTTAACTAAATACGAAAATCGTACAGTGGCGTCGACTGCGAGGGGGTCGGGCCGGGCCATAGAAGGCACTGCCTGATGACGTGCAACTCTCGTCGCCATTTTGTGCGCTGTCATGCCGCACACAATTAAAGCGCCTCCCCAAGTACGCTCTCTCTCTGCTCCTATCTGCCCCCTAGCTGCCCCTGTACCCCTCCCTTTCCCCAACCCTATGCTCGTAAGCTGCTCTGAGCTTCTGAGCTGGCGCACACGTCTATCTCAACCGTCTAGTTGCAGGGAAATTAAATTAAAATTCACTTGTACGCAAAAGTCGAGACGGCACGGCACGAGGAGTGGGCAAGGGGTGTCTCCGGCGGCACAGTGAAGTCAGTAAGTCAGCGTGCGATTGGAAAACTGCGCAGATTTTTCCCGCTTTCCCTCTGCGTTTTTCTGTCTTTTGTTTCATTTTTCGCTGTTCGCTCTTCGCCTTTGGTGAGCAACAAATTAATTCGTTGCACTCTCAGTCGTCTTTGGCTCTTCTACCGAGTCGGTGCGAAAAACTATGCTAATGATATACGAAATTGAAATTTTCCAAGACTATGCTAAAATTTTGCAAGCAATTTTCCTGATTTCATAAGTTCTTTTCAGCTTGTGTTGCGACCTTAAAGCATTTAACAGTGAATTTCCTTGTTAAAAGTGTGAGAGTTTGAGAATAATTTATTTATACACTATCATGGATATATCAATAAGATTTGATAATATATATCTCTAACTAAATAAATATGTAACAAGAAAGCAAGGCTACCTTCGGCTTGCCGAAGGTTTCATACCCTTGCAGTTATACAAAATATAAAATATATTTGGATTGCTGCTGGTTTCTGTGGTATTTATTGAACAATTATAACAGAACAGGAAGTCAAGATTTTTACATGATTAAGGCTATGAATCAAACACCTGCTTCGAAAAAAAAATAATTCTACCTTTTTAATGCTTTTGTATATACCTGGATTTCTTATATACTTAACACAAAATGTTATGAGGAAATGTCTTTGTGTTGTAAAGGATCTGTTGGTCATAAAATATAAATAAATTTGGAAAGTTCTCATTCAAAAATGCGTTTGAATAACAGCTACAGGATTTTTTGTTTAACAGCTACATGTAATAGTACTCAGGTTTCCATAAAATTGCAACATGAACCTTCATTAGGCCGATCGTTGATCGTTATAAGTTATAAAAGACAGACGGACTGACTGATTGTTCCTATAACAGCTATAGAATATAAACGTCTGAGATATTTAAATGGAAAAACTAAGGGCGGGTTACTGTTTAACATTAAAAAGTATTGATAATGTGCGGTATTTCCAAAAACAAAACAGGTTTGCATACAAAAACCCTGATTTCAGCCGATTGTTCCTATGGCAGCTATGTGTTATAGTGGTCCGATTTTGATACAATTTTGACAGCACATTAAGAACGTAATAAGAATAGGATTTGCCAAATCTTGTTGCAATATCTTGAAAAACAACAAAAATCGGCCGATAGCTTCTATGACAGCTATACGATATATCGGTCCGATCTGGCTCGTTCCGACTTATTTACAGCCTACAGCAATAAGAAGCTTGTATGCCAAGTTTCATGAAGATAGCTCAAAAACTGAGAGACTAGTTTGCGTTGCAACAGACGGACGGACGGACGGACGGACGGACGGACGGACGGACGGACGGACGGACGGACGGACGGACGGACAGACGGACATCCATTTTTCGACTCCTCTGGTGATGCTGATTCAGAATATATATACTTTATAGGGTCGGAGATGTCTCCTAAGGTGCGTTGCAAACTTCTGGCTAAAATTAATATACCCTCTGCAAGGGTATAAAAAACAAAAAATTTATACTATTTATAGAATTATATATATTAAAATAATTAAAAATAAATGAAGATAACCATTTTTACTTTTTTTATGAGCATTTTTATTTAATATAAAAAAACTATATTTATGTTACTGTGCTAGAGTAAATTGAAAGTAATTGAAAAATTAATAAAAAAGTTTTAGTGTTCCTCAAATTCAATATTGTTTTCTTTTAAATAAATATAAGTAATCGACCCGCAATTAACCTAAATAATACCTTTACTATATAGACTCAGTAATATAAAGTAAAGTACATTTTCTGGCAAGAGAATTGAAAGAATTAATGTGTGTGAATATTTAAAGTGATAAAGGAAATATTTAAAAGAAATAAATATATATTTTATTATTATTTTTTGTGTATTAAATAAATAAAATAGTAAATTTAAAATAGTCACATATTTTTTTGTAAAATTTATAAATAATAATAAAGTGAAAGTATTTTTCAAATTTTCTTTGCAGTTAATTATTATAACTGTACTTAGTCTTCGTAGTACTTATCAATTAATAGGAACTGTAAATTCACTTTTCAGAAAACAAATAAACTCAAAGAACACTCTCAAGAAGCGAATACCTTTCAATCATTATTTACACACAGCAAGGAAGCTGTGAAACTGTTCCCCTTTAGAGCTCTCGACCTCATCAGCATCATCGATCGCATAAGTTTCGACTCTTCTCCATTTATTAACTCTACAAGCCGCGCTTGGGCTATTTTTAGTCGCGGGACCGAGGCGAAACTGCAGCAGAAGGTTATGATAAATGACACCAGAAGTATCAAAATACACAAAACTAAAACTAGAGTATGCAAAGACAGTAAGAGAGATGGAGAGAGAGAGAGAGAGAGGGAGAGAGGGAGAGAGTGAGAGGCAGCGAGCGCCTGCAAGCTGAGACCAAAGTGTCCTCAGACGGAACACTTAGAGAGCGGAGCGCCAAGGATATGACAGCTGCTGCTAAGTACCCATTGGCAGGGGCGTTAGATTTAGTGCCTCGCTATCGGGTAGACGTGTGTACATGTGTGTGTGTGCTGTGTGTGTGTGCTGCATGCAGATATATGCCACAGATATGCAGATGATGAGCTATGCAGCGCAATGTTGCTGGTAGTTTTATGACTACAAGAAAAACCTTTTTCTGGCTGCATAAAAAATGCTGCGGCTAGACAGGCAAACAGAGAGAGCAATAATCAGAGAGAGAGCGAGAGAGAGAGGCAGCGACTGGAACACGCCCTTCACCTTGGCCCCCAAACGCCTGTCAGCATCTTATTGAGCGTACCTAAGCACATTAGCTGCGGTTTTTGTCTGCGGCGCATCCAGCAGATACACGGATACATTGCAACAGAACCGAAACCGAGCTCGGCTTCCCTTTGGTCCAACGCGAAGCGAAACTGAAACTAATTTTCGAAAAAATAAAGAAGAGAAACGGAAAAGGATAATTGCCGCAACCGAGTGCAACATATGGCGGAGCTGGCAACCCTAGCCATATGGTCCAAGCGGCAACAGCAGGCAAAGAGTTTCTTCCAAGTCATGCCCGGGAGTCGGGAGTCGTCCATCAGCCGGCACGGATTTGTCATGATCTCGTTTATTCTGTCTTGAAAGTGATAAATAGATTCCGAAGAAAGAGACGAAGACAGAGAGAGGGAGCGGGCGACTGCGTGAGAGCAGGAGCCGCCCGAATTTTTTATGGCTTCAGTTGTACGGGCATCAAATTATCGAACCGACTTGGAACTTGTTAAGACGATACACGAGGCGTGGCAGGGCCCACATGAAAACTGTTCAGTCATTTCCGATCTTGTCGGGCCATAACATTTGAATTTTCCGATAAGCTAAGCAGCTTGTTTGCTCGAGATCAGGGAAAATTGAATATCAGATGGGCTACCTACCCGGCGATTATTGTGAGGTCTCTGATTATATCAATATTCCACCGTGTTGTTTGCCTAAAAGGTGTGAAGATATTGCCATATGTTCGACGACTCGACATGCTTTGGCTTTTATTTGGCCATTAAGTTTTGAAAATTGGAAAAACGCTATGAAATTTCCATTTGAATCGCATAAAACTGCGGGACAACATTTATTTCTACATGTATGATGCAACGAGACGAGAAAAAAAGCAAAGGAATTTTCAACGAACTACCTGATGACAGCGCCCAATTGTCCCGATTGAACTAAAGCCGATTAGAGCGAACATGATGATTTCGGTCTCTCCTTCTCACTCGCTCTGCTTGTGCGCGACAGCTGCCACATGTTGCAGCAAGCAAGGCACAGGATCCTAATAGGATTTACGACCCTCAGGCCGTACAGGATCGTCGCACTCAGAGACCTCGCCGGCTGTTGTGACAACAAGAAGAAATCTGAAACCGAAAAGATCCCCATGACAAAGTCGCTTAAGAAGTTAACGCGAAAATGGAAAGTTTTTTTTCAATGTACTCCCATATAATACCAATTTGCTACCACTTCCGCTCGAGTGCAAATTCTTGGTACGAACGTAAGATGATATGTAGCCTCTTAACTCAGAGATAAAGTTGGAAACTGTGAAAAGTGGCGAGCTAAGAAAATATCGAGCAGTTTTTGGAAATATTTTAAATATACAAAATATTTCGAAAGAAAAGGTTTTGCGGCAGATTACCGATAAAAGAAAATTATAGCAATTTACTAGATCATAAGTTGTTATCTGACTTTAACACTGCAGTGTGACCAAATAATCCAGAATCTATTGAATATATTTTTGTACCTTACCTGCGTTGATAATAATAAAAAAGAGTATACCCACTTAATATCTAAGAATATAATGATATAAACATATATTGGGAAAGCGAATATGATGATTCGGCTTACGGCTGTTTCCAAAAAATGTCAAATGTTTTTTTTATATTGTAAATTCAGTTTTAAGTCTCTGTAAATATAAAACTACTTTCAAATGCGATTTAAAATAAAATTAATATATTCATTTAAGCATTATAATAGACTGTTTTCTTTCTTTACATAATTTGAAATCATTTCGAATATATTGCACCCAAAACTTGAGCATCTCAACATTTTCTTTAGGTTCTCAGGTATATATTATATACTCAATATTATAAAAACATATTTTATACCCAAGAAGCGCTTCTCATCTATCACTGAAACTCATTTTACAGACTTAGCTATACTCAAGAATACAGCGGGCAATACGATTATAGCCTAGCAATGAATAAGGTTTTATATACAGAATATGTTTCAAAACTATTTCTGCATTTTGCCTAACATAAATGAAACATAAACTAGCCACAAGAAATAATTGAAACTAACTTAATAGTTTGATTAGGGTGCTCATGTCAGCTGTCCCACTGTGCCGCCCGCAGAAATTTCCTCAATTTGCATTCGAAATATTTTGTAATAACACCTGTCATGGTCCATCAATTCCAAGCTAGTGCAGTCAGAATTTGGATTTATCAATGGCCAAATTATTGGCAGGCCACGCCAGAATGTAATACAATTGCAGGCGCTCTTGGCCAAAATATGTGGGGACAGGCATTGTGTGTGGATTGTGATTTGCGCTGCAAATTTGAATGCAAGGCATGTGATTCCTGTTGCATACCACCACCATCATCATCATCATCATCATCATTCTGATCATCATCATGCACTTGTGTCAAAATGTTTGGCCAAAAACCAGAAATGTGTCAAATCGATAATTGTCAAAAAGGAAAGGCCAAACTCGATACGACTGCACTCTCTCTCTATCTCTCTCTCTCTGTGCTCGGCCCAAGCTCAGCTTGACTTGGTGGGGTCTGTCGTAGGTTGTCGCAGCTGCAGTCTGTGGTCGTATGCAAAGATGACGGGCAGGAGTTCTGCAATTGGAAAACAAAAAGTGTCATTATGGCCGACAGCACTCGAAATTTGTGGCGATATGTAAAAACACTTATGTAAATTACGTTGAGCAACTCCCAAGGAGTCAGTCGACTCGCCTGACTGGACACCAAATGCCAGTCGGATACGGATTTGGGTGCGGACTGCGATTCAGATACAGATTCAAGCCAGAACTACTACATAAATCGAATTATGTGAACACAACGAGCAGGCACTTAAGTGTCCTTCTTGTCCTGCTTGTGCACTTTAAATTTGTCTGCCTCTCTCTCTGCGGTGTGTGTGTGTGTGTGTGTGTCACATACAAAATTCTACTTCATTTGTCTAATTCTCGTTGTCGTCTAGAGCCCTCCACAAACACATCAAAACACACACACACACAAACACAGTCTGATACGCACTCCTCGAACACAAATGAAAGTAAATCCTCGGACTAAGCCTAGGCTACTGTAGTTGTGTGTGTGTGCCTGTGGGTGTATGTGCCTGGGTGTAAGTGTGTGTGTGTGTTTGTTTCTCTGTATGTGTGTGGGTGCGGCAAAGGATAATCTGCATTTGAATAAGAGCATTTTAGTGTTTTTTTCCTTCTCAACTATATGCGGAGTATGCCATGTGTGTGGGTGTGTGTCGGGCACGCCCATACGCCCATGTGTTGGCAAACAGACTGACAGAGAGAGAGAGACAGATAGCCTGACAGACAGTTACGAGAAAGAGAGTGGGACAGGTCAGAGCAACCGACAGCTCATTTTGCTGTCAGCGCATACCATAACCAGGCGAAGAATCTGATTTGAAGTGAAGCCAGTTCTCCATAAGAAATGCTCATATACCATTTCTGAAATTTGTGGAAAGCATTTAAAATAAAAGCAACTTAACAGTTCAAAAGTTGAAAGATGTTTTATCCGTTTTCTTAAGCTGAAATACACGAAATACTTTCCATGTCTACTAAATTTCCTCTTTAGTTTTCAATAAAATACAATAGTATTTAATTTTCGAAACTTTTAGGAAATATTTAGAAAAAAAATACTTTTTAAAGCTTTCACTTTCGCAGCAATACCCAAAATACTTTCTATGCAATAATATCTTTTCCATTTCTAAGATATACTCATTTATTATATTTGAAATGTGTAGGAATCATTTGTGGGAAGGAAAACTCCTGAAGCAAACAGCTTGAAAACATTTTTAAAGAAACTTTAGCTACAAAAACCGAACTACTTTCTATATAATCCTCTTCTAAGCAGTTCTCAATAAGATATACAAGTATATAATGTTTGAAATGATATATTTAAAATATGGGAAACTTAATTTATTATCAGTTTAAATACATTTTAATCTTTTACTAAAGCTGATATACTCGAAGTACTATACATTTGGTCATTTCCTTTCCAGTTCTCAATAAGATTTACTCGTATTTGATTTCTGAAATTTGTAGGAAATATTTTCAGAAATGAAAACTCAGTAACCACATAGTTAAAAGACATGTTCATAAGTTTCTGTGCCGTAGCTGCAATACTTGAAATACTTTGCGCAAAATAGATTTATTCACTTGCCACAAATTTCAGATTTAAATTCCGCTTTTTTTCTCTATTTTAAGCCTAGTGTAGTTGACTCCTCTCTGCAGACCTCAGCCAGTTTAGGCCTCTTATACAGTAGAATATTTTTTCTGTCAGTGTATGCTTTTTTCATTATTTCTTCATTTCATTTGCTTACTGCCATTTTTGGTCCATTTTGAGGAAGTTTTTTGTTTTCGTTCGTCCTGTCGTCTGCGTCATCTGAGCTTGGCTAATGTGCCCAACTTAGAAGAGGAGAAACGGAGGGGTGGAAGGAGGGAGAGAGGATTTCGAAACCCACACAGTCACAACTTTTGGGGGCTTTAAAATAATCGATTTTCTAATTTCGTTCGTCTGGCAAAAAGATTTCTTGTGAATTGCTTTGGTTTTTTTTTGCTGTGTGTCAAAGCAACTGACAATGTGGAAATTAATATAATTTGCCCGATTTGGGGCTGTCTGATGTCTCGCCTCGAGATTTGTTTGGCACAAATCGAAAATCAAAATCAATTTTAAGGATTTTCGACTCACAAACAGGCGAGAGGGAAATGGGGAGAGTGGGATTGAGCGAGAGAGAGAGAGTGGGAAAACAAAACAACCACAAGGCGAGTGAAAGGAAACCTCCGCTGCTGCCGCTGTCAACTGCTGCTGCCATAGCTGCCTGATAAGGCGGAGGAGCACCCTAACCGGCTTCAGCTGCTCCCACGCACACTACCCCGCCCCCCGAGTTGGCAGATTAAACTAATTGATAAAAATGTCGCCCGTTTTCTGCACGTTGGCAACGTACGTGGCATGCCACACACAGTTTGCCTCGTCTGTTGCTTGTTTTTGTAATTTATGTAAAATAGCAACGTGTAAGTCGCAATTTGTTTGTGCCCGGGTCAACGACGACGGTCTACCTCCCACCTCCAACCTCCCAACACCCTCTCCCAAAGCCTCGCTCCACTTGAGGGCCGCCTGGCAACGCGGAGGCAACAACATGTCTTGACTTTTAAATCCAAATGTATTAAATTTCCATGCCAAGTTCTGAAGAGAGCGAGACGCGCTCTGTGTCATCTCTCTCTCTCTCTCTCTCTCTCTCTCTTTGTGTGTGTTTTTTGTTTGCCAGCTAAGAAGAGCATGAAGGATGATGAAGCTTCGCACGGCAGCGCAAGCAGGAGCGGAGTGGGGCCAAGACTCTTGCTGCAGCAAGTGCCCCTGGCATTGCCACAAGTATGTGTGTGTAGGTGTCTGTGTGTGTGCCCCGTGTGTGCGTGTGTGTGTGCTCATCTGGTTTGGCTCTCCAGCATTTGGCATGGCAGCAATTATTCAACAAAAGCTACTGACAATTATGGCACACCAGCCATAGAACATACCAAGTTACAAAGCAGTCAGGGGCGCGGGGGCAGTAAGGGCGGGGGGAGGCAGGCAATGGCGCCTGTTTAGGCTGCTGCTCTGCACGACGAGGGCGGCCCAACAAGTTGCGCCAACTGAGAGTAATGAGACAATTCAGCAGGCAGAGCAGCAGCAGTTGCTCCCCGCGGAAATATTTTTGTATTTTCTTTTCAATTTTTCATTTTCTTTTCAAATTGATGTATGTTTTAAGGAGTGGGTGGGGGAGGGGGGTCTGCTGGAGGAAAAGTTTTGCTAGATCCACTTTGCACAATGTAAATATTTAATTTAAATTGAATTCATGCATTATTTGCTTATTACGATAGTAAAGCCGATAGTTTGACAGGTTCCTTAAGAAATTTATATACTTTCTGCTTATTATAATAATAAAACATATGTCATTTAAGTTATATTATATTAAGTGCAGTATACGAAAATGTTTAACTATTTTAAAACCTATTTCATATTATTTCTTACTTAATCATTTCTGCGATAACTCATATATTGCATAAGACAATTGTGTTGCTTATGAGGCACACTATCCAAGTTTAAAGTGCAACTCACATAACATTCAATCAAATTATCTCCTTATACATTTTAAAATGAGATTACCTTCTTCACGTATGATTTATACAATACTATTAACGATCGTTGAACAATTTTGTGATTTATATCGTATCTGATAGCAAGTCAAGCTGCATGAAACGATAGCTTAGGCGATAGTTTTCCAGTTTTCTATAATAAAATTCAACTGCAAGAAACCTTACCTATAGCTAAAAGTTAAAATTTGTATGAACGATAGTCTAGTCGATTAGGCTCTTTATTATAAAATTAAAGAATATCGTTTAAAAGTATCTTCTTAATTTTTGTACAACGACATAGCTTGCTGAACTCATGACTTATACGATACTCTTACCAATAGTTGTAATGCGCATTATGCCTGATACTCGATTTTAGCCATAGTTTAAGCGATAGTTTGATGGCACGCTGCAAGGAATTTCCCTTTCTGAATGTGTTTGCCAACTGTTAACTCAACCCTCCACATGATTGCAGCTACACTCACACACACGCACACCTACTCAGGCACACACACACACGCAGGCAGCCACACACACCTGGCTAACTGTAGGGCTGGGAAAACCAGAGTAACAACAACTGGCACAACCACAGCGAGCGCAGCTGGTGCTGCCCCCCTGGCACGCTGCCTGCCCGTGCTCTGCCCGGGATATACGCAGGTATGTGTGTGTGTGCGATTGTCTGCGTATGCAAAAATATAATTTAACACACATTTGCGCAATTAGATTCATTCGTGCGGAGCAGGAGCTGGGAAGCAACCAGTGGGGCAGGCGGGGGCAGGTGAAAGGTGTATGCCGACTGACACACAAATGAATATCTATGACTGTGGAAAGTGGAACATGTGTAAGCGTCTTTGCGGGGGAGAGAGATGGGAGGTGGGGAGAGAGAGGTACATATGTGTGTGTGTCTGTAAATGTCACAATTTGAATACATATAAAATGCAAATAGCAAGCAAAGCCACAACTGCGCTGCAGACATCGCTCCTGCTGCAGGCAGCCGGGCAGCCAGGCAGGCGAAGCATCTCCAGACCGATTTCCACGAGTACATTGCTCCAATAAATTCCATTGCAGACATCTATTAAAAGCACATAAAACCATATAGCGGAAATGATCTATAGGCGAAGCGGGATAGCGCGAAGGGCGGGACCGAGGCTCGAGTCGAAAGTAAAAGCTGAAAATTTCTTGCTCGTTGCGCATACGACCTGTTGCCCCACATACAATCCGCACAATTCCCTTTTTTGGTTTGTTGCCACTGGCTTCCGGCTAATTTAAGTGCTGCAGGTAAAGCTTCCCTCCACCCTATTCCTGCTACCCCACAGCCCTTCCACCCCCCTCCTATCACTGCCCAGCCAGCGACAATATATAATGAAATTTACACACTTGCAAATGCTCGGCTTGTTCTGGTTAGCTACGGTTCCCCTCTGACTGCGCTCCTGCATGAAATATGCTAGCCAGGAATGCTTACAAGTGTAAACCACAGCCCGGGCACATGTAGAGCTGTCAGAGTCGCAGGCTCTACAGGAGCCTGAGAGAGAGGGGGGCGGGATGGGGGTCTGGGGTATTTGTGGGCGGACTTTTGCTATACGTAATTGTTTTTCATAAAATTTAATTTATGGCATTTTTTTACACAGTCAGACACACACACACGTGCTGGGAAAACTGGGCAGGCAACTGCACTTGAAACTTCAACCGCTTGCCATTTTTTCTGTGTTTGTGTGTGTGTGTGTGTGCGTGTCGCGCTGTGTGTGTGCAGCTGGCATTAAAATTTATTTGCGTATTTTCAAATATGCAGCAAAAATCCAAGCTAAAAAACATGTACTAGAACATTTTGTGACATATCGTTGCCAGTGTGAGTGTGAGTGTGTGTGTAAGTGTTGTGTGTGTGCTGTATATGCGTGTCGTGTGTGTTGTGACAAATTTAACGCCTGCACATCAAAACTAAAAGCTGCCTAAAAAGCGATGCGATGCGATGCGGGCGAATGGCGGCTTAACCCACGACATGTCGAAGCTTTGCTCGCTTCTATTACAATTGACATGATTTTAACGCTATTTTCCCAATTTTGCCCCACTAGGCATATATATAAAAATAATTTTGGCACACAATAAAAATGTAAAACAGCAAAAACCCTTAAAATAAATTTGGCAAATACTGTTAAAATTACAATAATCGATTTATTTGTATTTTTATTTATTGTGAAACATTTGCAACAATTTAGTAATTTATTTATTTTCCCGGCTCTCAACTTACTAGTTTGCAACAAATTCTTTAATCCCACAGCACAAACTGCCTGCTGCCTAAAACATCCCTAGCCCTAGTTAGGGCCCCAATTAGCTTTTCTGCCTGCTTTGAACCTACACGAACGGAATGCGATCTATGCGAAACTTTCATTTGTTGTGGTTTTTCGTCTGAAGTTGCGAGGCAACATCAATATTTTTTTACTTTTCTACTCTTAACTGTTACAAACGGGTATATAGAAGGTGTGTAACAGGCAGTTGTGGGCGTGGAAGATCCTCAGAGTATCTGCATCATTTATGCGTTGATTTAACCATTGCTGTCCGCTCGAACGCAGAGATCTTAGCTATTGTAAGAGCTAGGTATATCAAAATTGGCATGCAACTTACTTTATATCAAACAAATACAGAGTAGCTGTAAAATCTTTGCCCTCGAAAATCAGTTATTTGTAATACTTTAAGTAAATATTTAGTTCACAACGTTTTATTTGGCACACACATATATATATTATGTTAAGCTATTATACAAATTTCAATAAGATCGGATTATAAACACAGCAGCTGTGCAATTTTAAGTTATCCATCGTTGCAAGAGAAATTTGATTTTTTGCGAAATTAGGCGCAGGGTATCTTATGGTCGGGCATTGCTGACTTTCAGTGAATTTTTGAAGAGCAGCCCAAAAATTTAATTGCCCTGTTGTATTTACCCCGTTCTCGCAAGAGTGAGAGAGAGAGTGAGGAAGAGATGGAGAGAGATAGAGTGGAGGAATATTTTAATTAATTTCTCCCGTTTCCCGCTCCCCGTTCGATTTCTAATTGCACGTTTTTTGATGTTTCCCTCGCAGCTTTCATGTCAATTATTTGCCTTTGCTTATGGCTGAAAAATTTCGCGGCACGCCTCATTCCTCCGCCATGCCCCGCTTGATTGTTGCCATGGCACGCGTCTTGTTTCTTTTCGTTTTTCGTTTTTCACTTTTCGCTTCACACTTTTCATTTTTCTGTTCCACCCCCCTTCCCCTGGCCCCCTGTCATGCCAACTGACAATTGGCGCCTCTGCCTACACCATTTCGCCAGAAATCAAAGCCGAAGCGACGCAGCCAACTGCCGCAAGGCACTTTAATGGCGCGTTCGGGCGAATTCGCTGTAGGCACTGCTCCCCTAACTACTATGCCCCCGCCGCCGCTAGCTGGCGCCACCTCAACGTGCATATTTGCGGTTGCAGAGCTGCTGCTGCGCTGCTGCTGCTGCCGCTCGTACAGTGCGTGGCGCAAGTATTTGCCTCAACCGAGCATAAAACTAAAACTCGCCTTGAAAGTGTGTCAAAATTGCACAGAGAACACACAGAGGCAACGGCAGCAGCAGTTTGCAGGGAGCCAACACTCAAGCAGGAGTGGGCGGGGAGTGTAGAGAGGGAGGGGCTGTGGGGAGAGGGTGAGCAAAGTTTCGTGATGAAAGCGGCAACATTGTTGAGGGCCTTTCACGTATTTTCATATACAATCTACGTACATATCCGAAACTTAGGCACAAGTATGTGGTTTTCCAGGGTTTCCCAGGGATACGCCGGATAGAAGAGTATTTAATGTAATGGAGGGTTTATTAGCGGGGAGTATTTAAAACTTAGCTAAGAGTCACTCAATGGAAAACCATTATACAGCGCTATTTAGAAGGATTTATGGAGAATTGACAAACTTAAATTTCATTGAGAGTTTTGAGAATCTTTCAAATCTCCCAGCTTAGTAATATTTAATCAAAGGTTTATTAGTGAGAAATAAATCAAAGGTATGATATTTAAGTGAGTTTAAAGGTATTAAATGAGAAACATTTATTCTATAAAGATATTGAAAGGATTTTTGATAAACCAACGAAAATATTACTTATATTTTCTTTAAAATATCGTAATTTTCATACATTTTTGTAAGAGGCGCGAAGGTTTCCAAAGATATGCTTAAAAGAGTATTTAACATAATGAACTAAGTTTGATTAGTGAGAAGTATTTAAAATGAATGTTATTATAGTACAAATTTTTAATGGGAAAAATAGTATACACAACAATAATTGTAACAATTCATACAATATTATTAGGAATTCGTAACACCTACATATTATATTTTCTTAAATAAGCTGTTAATATCTTTATTTAGTTATTACCATAAATATTTATAAATTTTTTTGGTCTATTTAATCATTTATTTATACATCTTAGTCCATTCTACACTGTCTATAGTTCTGAAACTCCTTGTAGCTTATAATCTCATAAAATAATTTTATTTCGATATTTGCAGACATGAATATTTTTTTTACTTGCAATACATTCAAAAATAATTTTAAATCATCGTTCTTACCACTGAAAATTATTTTCTAAGTTTAGAAATTATTTTTAGATGCATAACTTATTATATGTCTTGTCATTATATTTTCCGCTACCCTTTTTCTCTTGATAATTCGGAGAGTTTGCATAGCATTTTAACGAGTTAAGTCCTTGACTTATTTGGATATACACATTCCAAAATGATTTCCTAACATTTAATTAAACCAAGAGCTCGTTCGATTTTTATACATTTTTCTTTATTATATTTATTTAATTTTTTCTTCTGCAAAACAATTCATCCCATTAAATCATTGACTGTTTTAGATAAAATCATGAAAAATCTTTATCTGTTATTCCTACTCCTGCTACTCAATAATAGCCTTGAAATACAGAAACTCTGCAGAAATAATTATTCAGCTTGTTTATTCTATTTTTTGGCATGATCTTTTAGCCACGTTATTTGCAATTTGTTCAGGATTTTCCTTATGCAATTTAATAAACATTTTTCGCAGAAAAGCCTCCTTCACTTGGGCTTGAGAACTTCTTCTTTTATGGGATTCAGCTACGCCAGCTAGGGATTATGTGGAAAAACAAGCGCAGACAGACAGAAAAGAAAACCTTGGGGCACAGTTTTGTCCATGTCAAGAGGAAAAGAGGAAAAGCTGCTGCTGCAAAGAGGCTGCCTCTAATTAGCAGTAAAATCCCCATTCGCGGTGCATCTTCAGTTTTGCCACATTTTGCAGCTCAAGAGGTGACACGCCCCAAGTCCCCCCTGCCCCCTATAGCTACCCATGCCTCTACCTCTGCCACTGCCCCAGCAACAGTTCAATTGATGTCAATAAATATGAAATTATTTTGGAAAGGAAACGCGCGGGCTGTGGCACGTGACGTGAACGAGGACGCGCGGCAAGGACGACATTGACACAGAACGAGAACTGAAAGTGAAGCACGAGACAAAGCAGAAAATCAAGCAAGGCGTCGCTGCCCGCTGCGCTGCTGCTGCTGCTGTTGTTGCTGGCAGCGGGAGAACTGCAAAGCTGCAGCTTAATAGTTCTCGAGAGGCGAGCGTAATTAGACTGATTATGCATCAATTAATTAAAACTTATTTTTGTTGAAAAAAACGCACAGCAAAACAAAAGCAACGCACATAGGCAAAAAGGAGTGAGCAAGCGAAAAAAAAAACAAAACGAAAACAGAGAGCGCAACTACTCGAAAATGTGTCACCCACGCAGTGAGAGTTGGGCGCAAAAAATTTCCCTTACTGACCCACTGAATGAAGCAGCGCGGCAGCACGAAGCGGCGCGAGAGAGCGCGCAATGGAGAGCAAGAGAGCGAGCACGTGTGAGAGAGCGTCGCCAATCGGAGAGCGTAGGCTGTGGTGAATTGCGGTCATGTCTGCACAGGCTGCACGAGCAGCGGCGAAACTCACCACGGCGAACAGCTGTCGTGCGCTCACTTACATGTACCTAGAGCGCACACACACACACACGAACACAGTCGCACCCTTGCACAGTGAGTCGCCTGCTTGCACATGGCCTGCTCCACGGTGCACGGCAAATTTTCTTTATTTCGTTTCGTTGTTTTTTTGTTGTTTTGTCGAATGTCTCATGCGGTGCACAGCGAACGAAACGAAACGAAAGAAATTTTCCTCAACTGACTTTTCTGTTTCTTAGCGTCATTCGTTGTATATTCCTTGTACATTTCACTGTATTGTTTTTCATCTTTTCAGGCTTTTCTCTTTGTGATTTAATGAGTTTTTGGTGTGAAGTCCTGCGGCGCGCTGTCCATGCTGTTAACGGCATTATATATGGAACTGACTTTGGTATAGTAGCACTCATACCACGCTTCGTACCCAGTTCCAGTCCCAATCCCGGACCCATCCCGACCAACTGTTCGCCTTGATTGACAGCCAAATGTCAAGCTAAACAGTGTGACATCTCTCGCCCGGCAACAATGAAGCACTGATTGCTGGGCACACTGTGCACACTGGGCTGCTGTGCATTGTTTTCACGCCTTTTGTGCGATCCGATCGTGCAAAACTCGCAGATGAAATAAGGAAAAATCGAAAAATAAATTAGAAGAAATACACAAGTTCGAAAATCGTTGGGAAATTGACACCTTCTCTTAGCTAGAAACCCTGTACATTTATGAAATCCGAGTAGGCGCTAGCACGAGTAACGAGAGGACGAGAGGACTCAATTGGGTCAGAGCAGAACAAAGAACAAAAAGCATACGATAGACCTGAAAAATAATTGTCTGATTGTGATTTGTTGAGCTCGGGACGGAGGGCTGAGAGTTCTGAGGGGTCTGAGTGGTCTGAGGGTCCAGGTTGGGTGGTTGACTCAATTCCGATTGCTTTGACAGGCGACACAGGCCTGTGTCGAGGCACAGAAAGCTGTTTTACTGTTTTCTGTTTCAACTTAATTCCGAAAAACTCTTTGAGCTCGGCTCCGATATCTCTCTCCCGCCTTATCGGGGCAACCCCAAATTGAAACTGGAATTGCAATGATAAATGATAAATGGTAACTGGTTACTGCTAACTGGGTACCTGCTCCCTATGCAGTCGATTCAGATATGAAGTCTAAGCAAAATGCCTTCGCAGGGCACCTCGCTCGAAGTGCCTTCGCATTTTGATGGATAACTTGGGAAATGATATGATGGATCGCTTATCGAGTGTTGCAAATTGAAATGTACTACTCCATAGCGATTCACAGTGAAATCCTTTGAATTGCGTGTGGTTTTTAGAGGGCAGGAGAGACAGAGAGAGAGAGAATAATCATTTTCTTGTCATGGGAAGATTTGATTGAATTGTAAATCTTTTCGAAAATCGTTAGGGAGATTTTCTTGCTTGCCAATGTGGTTTTGGAGGGTTGATTAAAAAGCAATGTGCAGAGATCTTTCAAATAATATCTGACATAAAAAGACGGATGATTTAATGTACTGATAATATTGATATATTAAGCTCTAGTTCTTTATATAGTACTTAGGCATTAAAATGGAGCTCTCTATAAGGAAGTTCTCAGCATTATCTTCTTTAATTTATTGCAACTATATTTATGATAATTACTCCCATTAATCTATCAAGATTGACTTGCCTTGAAGACCTTTAATACTATTGAAACATAATCGATAACTTTATTACTTAATATTAATTTTTCCTTTTTTTCAAATTAAAAACGAAATTAATTAAATATCTCACAGGAAGTAGGTTTTTAGAAGTAGATACTGCAAGTATATTTAAATAGTTCAAGGAAAATGTACTTATCCATTAACCCTGCTTTAATAAAAGAGCCTATAATAAAAGCCTATAATTATATATATTTATAATAATTAATACGAACTTTAACTCTACTGAACTATTATGTTTAAACTCCCTTCCCTTCTTTAAAAATGAAAAACTAGACCTGGTATTGCTTCCCTATTAGCAGCTTCCCTTGAATGAATTGCGAAAAACCTTTTCGAATTTATTGCAAGTATGTTTACGATAATTAAACTGGAGTGTACTTATCTATCAGGCCTGCCGTCATAGCCCAACTCAAGCGAAAAGTTTGTATGTCGCAACTTTAGTCTATCTTGGTGAATGTTGTAGTGTTACGCTAGTTTTTACAATGCCGACGAAGGAAAGCTGTTTTGCAGGCCTTCAAGGCCGTCCAGCACGGGTAAGGAGTGGGGGCCGACCCAACCTGACTAATAGGGTGGCCAAAACAGTTGCTCTACAGCTGCCTGGCCCTCTTTTGCACTCTTATCTGCGATGGTCGCGTAAGTAATACTCCTTAAAGTGCCTGACGATTTTCTTGTTTGGCCTAAGCAAACAGGCAGAAGAAAGAAAGAGAGCGAGAGGGAGAGGGAGGAAGAGCGGAACACTCTGGAAATTACGTCAGTCGTGCGCCAACTCTCGGCGGGCTAATGATTTGCCTAATGTTTCTAACAATTATGTGCCTGGCCACACAAAAGAATATATTATGTAAGTTATTAAAATTATATCACCAGCAGCAGCATCAGCAGGAGAGAGCGGGAGAGGGGTACGCGGCAGAGAGGAGTCTGTGGTCTTGCGTCTAATAAGCCGAGGCTTGGGCCCGCATCCCTGGATTCATTTGGGCGATTGCTGAGGCTGCTGCTGCTGCGATGGCGGCTCCTGTCGCCGCCATTGTGCCACAGGCTCTGCTTGCTTTCAAATGTAAATGGCGTCGCCCCCCACTTCTACCCCCTGCCAGTCATCGCCTTGTTGTTCTGTCCACATGCGAGCAACTTTCTGGCGGTTATCAATTTGGGCCTTTTGTGTCCAACGTCGTTCCTCACGCGACTCTTGCCCAAGAGTAGCTCGGCTTATTTATGTGCTGCCTCCCTGCCTCCCTGCTGCTCCTTCTCCTTTCCGGGTTTTTTATTACGCGAATGACAAGATTTTCATCAACGTCATTAATATTAACTTTGGCAATAATTCTCGGCTCGGGAAAATTATGAGAAATGACCGTGTAGATAAACGCCAGCGCTGTCCGCTTTTCGACAATGCCAGTTGGACTCTGCGGCCTTAGCCTGGCCAGCTTGCAAGTCAATCTTAATTGTGTGTAATGCTGTAGGAGCCCCAGTTCCAGTTCGAGTTCCAGTTCCAGCTCCAACTCCAGCTCCAACAGCGACTCCAAGCTGACATCTACGCAGCGCCTAATGACAGCATTTCGGATTACTTTCACTCTCTCTCACTCTCTCTGGGCGCACTACGCAAAAGGCTGCATATTTTACGCTGGGGGTGATTGGCTTCCAGAACGGGTATCAGGGGCCTAGCTCGTCTCTAAAAGGCTGAAAGCCTGCAGCGGATGATGGCGGAAAGCTGCTTAAGCGACGAAGACAAAAATCACAATTAAATGTAACAATTGCGTCTCTGGGGGCATTAAACGACAAACGTAGCTGAAGGTCCTAGTGGGTCTGCCCAGCACCCTCCCACTCTACATGGCCCTGTCCTGGCCATTGGCCTGGCTGTCAGTCTGCTCGCCCGGCTTTCAGTTGCTTGTCCAATGCCAGCTTAAATTGCCCATACACGTCAGGACACTCCACAGTGCACAGGACTGCCCTGCCCTAGCCTACACAGCCCCCAATCCGCCCCCCACCCCCCTTCGAAGCTACGCAGCGTCCGGCTCAGTTTCGTTCCAATTCTTCTCTCTATCTTACACTGTCCTTCTGTCGCTCTCTCGCTCTGTTTGCGTTTATTAATTGTTGCCTTTATTTGGCCCCATTTTATTTGATTTGGTTTTCTTCTTCTGCGTTTTTTCCCTCTTTCTTTCCCTCTCTCTCTCTCTCGCTCTCTTTCGTGCGCTTTGGGCTTTTGTTTTGGTCGCCAGTGGCAGCTATAAAGCCAAACCTAATTGACTTATCTCTGCCGGGCTTGCTAATTTCTTGGCCATTGTGTTTGGAACCAGCTCCGCATCCGTCCGTCTACGACTCCGACTCCAGCTCCCGTTCCAGCCCCAGCTCCAGCTCCCGCTCCAGCTCCCGCTCTAGCTTTGTCTCGGACTCCAGCATTGCGTTTGGGTTATAAAAATGGCGCGATAAGTCAGCTCTGGCAGATAGAAATCTTCAGCGGACTAATTAGCAATTGACATGAATTGCTCATTAGCAGCAAACTGAAACTAAGGCCCCAACTTACAGTCCATCCCATGGCCAGTTAGAGGACCCTAATAGCCGCACAGCCGCAGCCCATCTGCCCCACAAAGCGGGAATGTTAATGGCCAACGCAGGCACCAAGCGCGTAGAATAATGACAGGAAAATGTGGAGACAAGGCCTAATCTAACTAAGGATAACCATGAGATGGTTGGGATAAGCAGGCAGTACACATAGTACCATAAACTAAGGTACTTTGGGACTAGTTACACGCTCATTGGAATGAATTGGAGTACATATTCGATAGACATCACATCAATCAGTAATATTTCCTAGCTAGAATAGAAATAATACTAATTTCAGAATATTACAGCTTTATTCCATTATTATTAACATCCATGCTTGTGGATCTATAGATTTCTAGCATGTATTCGATGTACATTAGATTAATCCTCAATATTCTATAATTGAAATGAAAATAATACGTAATTATATTTTATCACATCGTATTGATCAGAATTATACTATAGTTCGAATTTAATTTATTAATATTATCATCTCTTCTTTAAAAACAATACAATTTTATGAAATTTCAGTGATCTATACTGGATACTAAAGGTCTAAGCATGAACTGGAATTCTTCTTTTATTTTATTGAGAACTACATGAATATTACTTAAATTGAATTTCATATATTAGAAATATTCCACTTTTATCATGCGTCATATCGAAAATAAATACTAAGCTAGAAAGATCTAAAGAATTTAAGGAATTACTTTAAAAGTTGTTAATAAAAGTTCATCAAACTCGTTCTATATACCATATATAAAGTTTAAGATCAGCCAGCTTCTAAATAAATACACAATTGAATAATAAATGAAATGATATCTTAGATCACGATATATTCAACATGTGCCAAAGAAATCTAAAATAATGAAATTTTCCCCAAACCCAAACCCTGCCGAACCGTACTCAGCTCTCTCATTAGAGATAAAGGTAGCGTATTATTACAAACCTTTCGGCGCCTTTATCAGATAATTTATCAGTAGGGGAAGAAACATGAATCGCCGCAAAGCCGCCTGCTGCAGCAAGTGCAACACTAGAAAGAGGCAAATTGCACAAGTCAAGGACGCGGTAACGGTAGCGAGGACCTGGCAACAGCAATCGGAACTGCCCGTAGACGGACACAGTAATTGCTCGGACGACCTTCACGGCGATGTGCCGCAGGACCAGCCGCAGTCTTGCGGGTTACACAAAAGGGAAAGGTTACCCAAGAAGGGAAGAGGAGAGAGAGGCAACCGGAAATCGAGCCATGTGTCAAGTCAAATGCTCAATGGATGTTCCACTGACATTTAATTTACAAAGTGCAGGTCTGAGCGAAAAGGGAACCTCCGACTGCGACCGTGCTCGGGCTGGTGCTGGATCTGGGTGGGCCGCACTACACTACATTTGGCTGCCGCCTTGTCTGGCGATTTAGTTGTCAAAATACGCCAAAATGTAAACAATCAAGAGAGCGAAAAATCAATGGGCATTATTATGGGAGAAATATGGTCGGGACAAGGCCGAAGTCGGAGACGGAGCAGCCTGACTTGACATCTTTACCTACATGCGAGTCCGGCTGCTTCCTGCTTCCGCCCGCTCCACTCCGGGACACTTTTTGCACAATGCAGCCTCGTCAGGACAGTCGAGTCCATGGCCATTCAGTCGGTCAGGGTGGCCGCACTGACAAACAAATTTTTGATATCCGAAGAAGAAGTACCCAAAACCGACTCCTTGCGAAGATAAATGGCCATGAGCATTGAATGTCCTTTAAAGCAAACAGAGAGGAAGAGAGAGAGAGAGAGGGACCACCAGAGCACAAGTACTCGCTCTGCCCTTCCCTCCCTCTCTCTCTCTCCTTCTGTCACTCTATAATCTCCTACATCCGCAAGTGTTTACCTTATACTTTCCTTTCAGTCCCATTTGTCCTCACAATTGTGAATTGTGCATGATGATTGGCTTTCGCATTAGGCGAATCTTGAGCAGGACCTGCAAATCGGCTCATCCAAGAGCGGATACAGCCGGCGACACATCCTCATCCTCTTTAGCGCTCCTCTTGCTCGTCGTCTATCTACATCTTAATCAGCTCCCCCCAAATGACGGCTTTGCATTTTAGCGCATTTCCTAAAGCGATTCTTATCGCGACGGCAAAGTGCGTTGAAAAGTTTCCAGGATCTTGATAGGGCTACCAAGATTTGTGTGTTGACCCAACAGTGGCAGGCTGAGGGCAGCTGACCTGTTCGAGATCAGATTCATAACTTTCAGATGGTGCGCGTACTTGGGCAGTGCATTAGCCGAGGCCGGAGATACTGTGGGAAATGCGACAGCAAAGGGATTGAAGATGGTGAAGATTGCATTAAAACTACAACAAAGATTGGCTAAAAGACAGTTCTATTCTTCAAGAAACTTCATTGCGCCACAGTTTCCCACGAAGTACTAATTACCTGGGAACCTACACAACCTGATAGGATCTCCAAATTTTTATTTCGAATTGAGTTAAGAAAGAAAATTGTCGTTTATAATCGAACTTTTTCTTTTATTTTTTATTTATTTTGCATCAGAAAGTATTTTCAAATTTACGCTGTGTATAAGTAGGAACAAGCGAAATATCTTCATATCTACAATGGAGCATAGACATAACAACCAGACTAGCCTTACTTATCTTTTTCTGTATGGAATAATTTACATAATTGGTAATGGACCCCCGTCTGTATGAAATTCTTGTATGTGGGAAATAGATTAGCAGACCCAAACCATAGAGTTTTCATAGAAACATTGAGTCGATATCTAACCCTTGTAGGGTTTTTAGGCATCTGATTACGCTTCCTTCTTGTTTTTAAATTCTAAAATAATATAAAATTTATTATGTACACCATTATATCACTGAGAAGCTAAACTCTTTTGGGGACCCCAAAGACGCTGCAAAACTCAGCTAACTTTATTTCGACTTAAGCTGCCCTTCGTACGTCTTTAATCTTAAAAGGAAAACCAAAATGTCTCTTTAATCTCGTCTTCTTCGCGACATTTTCCTTCTCAATTTCTCGCGTAGCCCGACCCGTTGACCCGTTCACGCCCAACTGCTTGGGCAATTTACAGTACGAGCAGCCCAGCCAGGGTTGCCTACTTCCGTGCTTGTCATCATCATAATTTTGGGGGTCTTCACTGACCACACACACACAGACAGAGACAGAGACAGAGAGAGAGGGAGAGAGTGAGAGAGAGATGGAGTGCGAGTGAGGGGAAACTGCAGCATATTGATTTTTGAACCTAACCCAAGGAAAAAAGCAAAGAGAACTCGCTGAGCTGAAGCCAATTTAGAAATTATCATAAAGCCAACGACAACAAGCCGCAATCATAATCCCGATGATGATGAGAACAAGCGGTGATTTGGAATGACAACACAGGGTGTGAAAGAGGGGAGGGAGAAGAAAGTGAGGCAAGGCAAGCTAATGTTATTTCAAGCGCAAACAAAACAGTTTAATTAAAATTATTATTGTAATTTAATGGAATGTGAGGAATTATTATTTTTATGTGTCACACACACACACTCACACATGGCCAGGCAGGCGGCACAGCGGCACACCGGCAGCAGGACATACAGACAGACAACACACACACACGTGCGTATAAAAATAAATTACATTTGTATGAAGATTGGCGCTGGTCGACGACGCCGACGCCGACGCCGCCGCCTGCACATCATATATTTTCATTATCAAAACAGAGGCAAAGTCGAAGTCTACTCGCAGTCGGCGTCGCTGTCATAGTCGGATAAGGCGCACACGACGCTAGGCAGCAAGGAGCAAAAGTACCGACGGAGTACGCCAGCTGTTTGATGCGATTAGAAACCCCTAAGCAGCATCCTCTCACTCCAGTTCGCTCGCGCGCTCGCTCTCTCGTTCGTTCGCTCTTGAGCTGAGCAAATTTCCTTGCTGCTATGCTCTCTCGGTCTTAAAACTTCCCTCACGCGCGCTCTCTTGCTCCGTTGTGCATTGCGCTTACTTCGGCTGCCGCTGGCTTCGTTTGCGCCGAATGTTGCCTGCGGTTCGCTCTCTATTTAAGTGAGAGTTGCGCACGTTGCGGCAGTCAGTCGACACTCAGCTAACGTGCGCGTCAGACCTAACGCCGAGACGCCGCCAAATACGCACCAAAACACACACGCACACACCCACACACACACGCCTAACGTGAACCGTTACAACAGAACGAAACGAAACACAAGAAGAAGAAGAAGCAGGCGAAATTTAATAGAATACAAGTGATAAACGCAGTCAAACGCGCCCGCAGTAATTCGAATTAAAACGAAACGAGGTTCCTACAAAAAGCGAAGTAAAGAAGAAAGTGAACAGAGTAAAAATGCAGAAAGCAACAAAGTGAAATGCGAAAACGTTGAAATTAACTCCGACTGCGACTCCGACTCCAACTCCAACTGCAACTCCGACTCCAACTCGGGGCAAAGCGAAAATATGTGCGCAGACTTTTTGACCGGCAGCAAGTGCAACTGATTTTTCATTTCGTTTCCTCTTTGAGTTTTCCGAGAGTGTTCCCCCCTACCTCCTCAACACACACACACACCCAACACACACACACATAGAAATAACAAAAATGTCGCTGCATACAACGTGTCTGTGCCTGTGCCTGCTGCTCACGCTGAGCCACTGCCAGGACGCAGCAGCGCCCTCCAACAGCAGCGGCAGTGGCAGTGGCAGCGGCAGCGGCAGCAAGCACCAACAACAATCGCACTCGAACGCCATCATGGGCGAAGCGGGCGTCTCGAATACGCAGCTAATGCAACCCTCGCTGACGCCGGCACGCACCCTGCGTCCCGTTTCTGGCGCGGATGCGGGTCTCTACGACGCACCCGACGACTGTCATTTTCTCCCCGCGGCCGGGCTGGAGCAGCCGGAGATAGCCCTGACCTGCAATCTGCGTACGGTTAACAGCGAATTCGATACGACCAACTTCAGCGTGATTCCCGCCGAGCACACGGTCGGACTGCACATACTGTGCAACGACGAGATCATGGCCAAGAGTCGCCTGGAGGCACAGTCGTTTGCGCATCTGACGCGGCTGCAGCAGCTGTCCATACAGTACTGCAAGCTGGGCAAGCTGGGACGGCAGGTGCTGGATGGACTGCATCAGCTGCGCAACCTCACGCTGCGCACGCACAACGTACTGTGGCCGGCCTTAAATTTCGAGATCGAGGCGGATGCCTTTGCGGTGACCAAGCAGCTGGAACGCCTCGATCTGAGCTCCAACAACATCTGGTCCCTGCCCGACAACATCTTCTGCACGCTGTCGGCGCTCTCGGAGCTCAACATGTCCGAGAACCGCTTGCAGGACGTGAACGAGTTGGGTTTTCGGGATCGCAACAAGGAGGCAGCACAGGCCGGCTCCTCCACAGAGTCGAGTGGCTCCAGCACTACCACGGAGTCTGCTCGTCGTGGCGGTAGCTCATGCAGCCTGGATCTGGAGCTGCTCGATGTGAGCTACAATCACTTTGTTCTGCTGCCCGCCAACGGGTTCGGCACACTACGTCGGCTGCGTGTGCTGCATGTGAACAACAACGAGATCTCCATGATAGCGGATAAGGCGCTGAGTGGTCTCAAGAATCTGCAGGTGCTCAATCTCAGCTCCAACAAGATTGTTGCGCTGCCCTCGGAGCTGTTTGCGGAGCAATCGAAGAGCATCCAAGAGGTTTATCTGCAGAACAACTCGATTAGTGTGCTTAGCCCGCAGCTCTTCTCGAATCTCGATCAGCTGCAGGCACTGGACTTGTCCTTCAATCAAATCACCTCTACCTGGACGGATCGCAATACCTTTGTGGGCCTCATTCGGCTGGTTCTACTCAACTTGTCGCACAACAAGCTGACCAAGCTGGAACCGGAGATCTTCAGTGATCTCTACACGCTGCAGATACTCAATCTGCGTCACAATCAGCTGGAGAACATCGCCGCAGACACCTTCGCACCCATGAACAACCTGCACACGCTGCTGCTCTCGCACAATCGGTTGAAGTACCTCGATGCCTACGCCCTCAACGGGCTGTACGTGCTCTCGCTGCTCTCCCTGGACAATAACGCATTGATTGGCGTCCATCCCGATGCGTTCCGCAATTGCAGTGCTCTGCAGGACTTGAATCTCAATGGGAATCAGCTGAAGACCGTGCCACTGGCCTTGCGGAACATGCGCCTGTTGCGCACGGTGGATCTGGGCGAGAACATGATTACGGTGCTGGAGGAGAACGCCTTCAAGGGGTTGGGTAACCTGTACGGGTTGCGCCTGATTGGCAACTACCTGGAGAACATTACCATGCACACGTTCCGTGATCTGCCCAGTCTGCAGATCTTGAATCTGGCCAGGAATCGTGTTGCTGTAGTGGAGCCCGGTGCTTTTGAGATGACCTCGAGCATTCAGGCCATTCGCTTGGATGGCAACGATCTGAGTGACATCAATGGACTGTTCAGCAACATGCCCTCCCTGCTCTGGCTGAACATCTCCGACAATCGCCTGGAGAGCTTCGACTACGGTCATGTGCCCAGCACGCTGCAGTGGCTTGATCTGCACAAGAATCGTCTCAGTCTGCTCTCGAATCGCTTTGGCCTCGATGCGGAGCTGCGTCTGCAGACACTGGACGTGAGCTTCAATCAGCTGCAACGCATTGGACCCGGCTCCATACCCAACTCCATTGAGCTGCTCTTCCTCAATGACAACTTGATAACCACCGTGGATCCGGATACGTTCATGCACAAGGGTAACCTCACGCGGGTAGATCTGTATGCGAATCAAATAACCACGCTGGACATCAAGTCTCTGCGCGTACTGCCCGTGGCGGAGCATCGTGCTCTCCCCGAGTTCTACATCGGGGGTAACCCCTTCACCTGTGACTGCAACATCGATTGGCTGCAGAAGATCAATCAGATCACCTCGCGTCAGTATCCACGCATCATGGACCTGGAGACCATCTACTGCAAGCTGCTGAATAACCGGGAACGTGCCTACATACCCCTGCTGGAGGCAGAGCCTAAGCACTTCCTGTGCACCTACAAGACGCACTGCTTCGCCGTGTGTCATTGCTGTGAGTTCGACGCCTGCGACTGTGAGATGACCTGCCCGACCAACTGCACCTGCTTCCACGACCAGACATGGTCCACGAATATTGTGGAGTGCTCCGGAGCGGGTTACTCCTCCATGCCACGTCGTATACCCATGGATACCACCGAGTTGTATATCGATGGTAATAACTTTGTCGAACTGGCGGGTCACTCCTTTCTGGGCCGCAAGAACCTGGCTGTACTCTATGCGAACAACTCCAACGTGGCGCACATCTATAACACCACATTCAGTGGATTGAAGCGTCTGTTGGTGCTGCATCTAGAGGACAATCACATAGTGCAACTGGAGGGTAATGAGTTCCACAATCTGGAGAATCTGCGCGAGCTGTATCTGCAATCGAATCGCATAGCGAGCATTGCCAATGGAAGCTTTCAAATGCTGCGTAAGTTGGAGGTGCTGCGTCTCGACGGGAATCGCCTGATGCACTTTGAGGTTTGGCAACTGGCAGCCAATCCCTACCTAGTGGAGATTAGCCTGGCCGATAATCAATGGAGCTGCGAGTGTGGCTACCTGTCGCGCTTCCGCAATTACCTAGCGCAGAGCTCCGAGAAGATTGTGGATGCGGCAAGGGTGTCGTGTATCTACAACAACGCAACGAGTGTGCTGCGCGAGAAGAACGGCACCAAGTGCACCCTGCGCGATGGGGTAGCCCACTACATGCACACCAACGAGATTGAGGGATTGCTGCCCCTGCTGCTGGTGGCCACGTGCGCTTTCGTGGGCTTCTTTGGACTCATCTTTGGCCTCTTCTGCTATCGCCATGAGCTGAAGATGTGGCTGCATTCGAGCAGCTGCCTCATGTCGCTATGCTATCGCACGCCACGCTTCGTGGATCAGCTGGACAAGGAGCGACCCAACGATGCCTACTTTGCCTACAGCCTGCAGGATGAGCACTTTGTCAATCAGATACTGGCCAGCACGCTGGAGAGTGACATAGGCTATCGCCTCTGCCTGCACTATCGCGATGTGAACATCAATGCGTACATCACTGACGCACTCATCGAGGCAGCTGAAAGTGCGAAGCAGTTTGTGCTGGTACTGTCCAAGAACTTCCTCTACAACGAGTGGACCCGGTTCGAGTACAAGAGCGCACTGCATGAGCTGGTCAAGCGCAGGAAGCGTGTGGTCTTCATACTGTACGGCGACTTGCCGCAACGCGACATCGATCTGGATATGCGACACTATTTACGCACCAGCACCTGCATCGAGTGGGACGACAAGAAGTTCTGGCAGAAGCTGCGACTCGCTCTCCCACTGCCACATGGCAGGGGCAACAACAACAAGCGTGTGACCGGCTGCCTGGCCGGACGCAGCTCCACGGTGAACATGTATGCCTCGGCGCATGAGTATCAATCGGCACCCGGCGCGGGAGGCGTGGGCTCTGCCGGCGCTGTGGGGCCCGGTGCGGCACGCCTTGCGGACAAGCTGTACGCGGACTGCGGCAGCAACAACTACGCGACCATCAACGAGTGCGGCGCCAGGGGCTACAAGCCGATACCCACCTCGGCCTCGGCTGCTGCAGCGGCCTGCAAGTTCAACACAATGAATCAGCTATCCAAGAAGCAGCGCGAGCTGAGTGTGGTTGGCATGGCCAAGACGCTGGAGCATCAGCATCATCATCATCAGCCGCAGCAAGGGCAGGGTCAGCAAGGACAGTTACAGGCACAGGCACAGTCACAGGCGCAGCAGGCGGCACATCGACGCAGTCAGCATGAGTACGCGGTGCCCGCCTATCTGCCTGTGGGCGCTGGCGCGGAGCGTGCTCCTGCCTACGATAGCGTGGACTATGCCAAGCAGCAGCTGCGTGCTGGTGGGGGCAACTGCGAGTGCATTGGCACGGCCAAGCGCTCCGTCAAGTCGCAGGCCACCGCGGTGCTGCCCAGCTCGTTCAGTTCCAACTTTGTGCCTCCTGCTGCTCAGGCCGGGAGCGGCGCGTACAACTGCAAGAAGCCGTGCAACTGCAACGCCGACGATGAGCTGCTCTGCGGCTGCGGCGGACTGGAAAGTGGCACCCAGAGCAGCGCCACCATGAGCAGCAGCAGCAACAACAGTCGACAGCCTGAGCTGACGCACTACGAATCGAATTTGAGCCTGAACGAGTTGGACGATGGCGGCGCCAGCAAGCCGCTCCACGACCTGTGGGCGTAACCGGGCCATCATCTGGCCGAGGGGGCGTGGCTGTCGAAGAGACCAGTGAATTTAAAGGAGCGAAGTAAATGAACTAAACGTAAATTTAGCAAGGCACAAGAAGGAGGGAAGGATGCGAAAGCATAGCATAGTTTTTAGGGCGGCGGATGGAAGCGAAAGCATAGCATACATTTTGGGGCAGTGGAAGAGACTGATACTTTTAGTTGTTTTAATTAATGCAATTAACCTAAATTAAACTATAAATTTAATTAAACGAAATTATTTATGTTAACTGTAAATACAAGCGAGCGATAAACGATGATAAATTACTAACTAAAGCGAAGGAAGAAGGAAGGAAAGATAAAGCCAGCAGAAACTAAGAAACAAGTTCGATAACTTATGCATTGTATAGATATATCTAAAGCACAGCAGCAGCAGAACCCAACCTAGCATAGGCAACTGTACATACAAGACTACAATTTAAATTATTACCGCATTGATTATATTAAATAACAAAAAAAGAAAATACAAAAAACAAAAAACTATCCTTACCATTCAAAAATAAACTACAAATTGTTCAATAAACCAAAAGTAATCACTTTTATTGGAGTCGAATCGAGAGAGAGAGAGTGAGAGAGAGCGTTAAGAGAAGAGAGAATGAGCAAAATCAATTTAATATTTTTTCCAGCCTGTGAAATTCAAGTTTTCTTTTATTTGTTCGCATATTTGATGAAGCAGAAAGAGAGTGAAACCGTAAAAGTGCCCAACTGCAAGACAGAGACAGCTGGAAACAAGCGAGCGAGAGAGAGAGAGAGAGACAAGCAAATTAATTAGCGTGTAAGGAAACTGTACGATAAGAATCAAACAAAAAGTCGAAACTGAAAACAGTATGCAGAGAAATTAAATAAATAAGCGAACAATAAAAAGGCAGCATCATAATAAGTGCGATGAAAAAATATAATAATAATATTATTATTAATAGCTGACACTCAACGAATTGAAAATAAATTTATAGTAAATCAGGCGCACACACCCCCTTCACACACACGCACACATGCACAGACACGCACTCACACGCACGCAGACAATGCGATAATGATGCGCCTGTCGCTGTCGTTGATAACAATTAAGCCTACGAACCGCAAACAACGCGAGAGCCAGCAAACTGACTACCCAACCAACTGACCACAACTTACCGAGTCGAACCGAACCTGAAGCGAACTGAATCATGGCAAAAGAAGCGGGCAGGTTCCCTTTGTGATATCGAATTGAATACCCTGCAATTGTTTGAACTCTTTGTAAATCTTTTTTATTTCTCTATTTCTAATAGCTAGAATTTTGCAAGTTCTCTTAAACAATCAGCTACGATAACCATTATCCTGTATTTAATTTAAAAAATACAGTGACAGATCAATTTCATTTTTTAAGTTTTTAATGTTTACATTTATTTATAAAATTCTTTGTTAATTTCTTGAAAGATTTAAGAGAGATAACAGAAAGGATAAAGGCACTTAACATTCTTCGAAAATCTATAAAATATCTGCGAAAATGACTATAAAGCTTACCTTAATAAATAAAACTGTTTTTGGAATCCATTCCACTTTCCTAGTATTTTAATTTTTATTTTTACCATCTTAATTTATATCCTAAAATAAACTATAAACTATTAGAAACTGACAAACTTTTTTCGCATTATTTCCGTTTTCAAACACTTTCAACCTTCAGTTCAACATAGATCACGTTTCCTTTTCGCAGGGTATACGCACGTCCAGCGTTTGTTTTTATTGCTTTACCGTGTTTTGTTGCCGTTAAACGCAATGTGTAAATTTATGTTTTATTCAGCTTTTTACTGTGAGTGTGTTTTTTTTGGTAGCTTGCAAATTGATTGAAGATTCTGTTGGAATTTGCAAACACAAAAAGGAGAAAAGAAGAAGCAGAGAACAACACGCAAGCGAAGAGGACAGCGCACAAACAATGAGGAGAGAGACCTTTTTTTATGCCGTTTCAGCGTTCAAACAAAGCATTTAATGAAATTATTTAATGGCATGCCATTAAAACAACAAAAGATACTGTAACAACAACAACAGCGACGTGCATTATTGTTGATTGAATGTCGGTGTGGGCGAATGGATTGGGGGCGTGGCATGTAAAACGGCTCGTTGCATGCACCCAAAAAAAAATCATCAAAAATGGAAGGCAGAGGGGAATAAATAAAAGCAAATACCAACACACATGAATAAATAATATTTCTTGCATGCCTGTATGCGTTATGTACATACATATAAATATATAAATAGCATATACACCCACACCCACACACACACCAGTGCACATGCCATACATATGCATTGTATTTACAACTGCCAATAAATTAAAAGCGAAAAACAAAAACAAAAAACCGTTTCAAAACATTCCGAAAAGAATTTAAACGCTAGCAAGGCTATAGGAAAAACCCAAATAAAAAAGTATTGAAACAATGACTAAAAACCCTATTTGAGATGCGAGTACGTATATTTACTAGTATTTAAATTATACAACATCGCAAGCATTGTAAATGTCAACTTTTTTCGTTTCTTTTTTCATAGACATTAAAAAGTTGTTCGCTATTCTAAACTAAATTTTAAATTAAATTAAAAAAACACAAAGAGAGACAGAGAGAGAGGGAGAGAGAGAGAACAAAACTTTCACTCGTACATTGTGCAAAACTACCCGATTTTTAACTCCATTAACAACAACTACAACAAGAATTAAAGTAAATACACGCATAATTATATTTGCATTCACATTTTCCATTGAAAAGTTTGCAAACATTTTTAACTCAACAGCTAATCATTCCCTTTGAATACTCTTGCAGTGGGTACAGCAGGGCTGCCCTGCAGCATGTTAATGATAGAACAATTAATAAGTCTAAAATTATTTCTTAAATTTTCAGCAAGATTATTTCTTAGAATAATGTATGAAAAATATATCAAACTCAGAAAAAAAATATTATTTATCATACTTTTCCATTCTTTACGAACCTAATAAATTCTGAATTTGAAAAAAACGGCATTAAAATTCCATTTAATTACTTCAGTTCTTCCATCGCCTGCAAGGGTATCCCAACTTCGGGTTGTCGGCTGTACACTTTTTCATGCCCCAAAAAGCAGGCAACGAAAGCGCATAATACTATAGACAAGCAAAAGTGTAGTATTTCTGCTATAATAGTAGTTTGTGTTCCTAATTGCAATTATTACATTACTACAGTATAATAAATATATATATAATAAAAATATATATAGAGAAACCAAACGGAATGATAAATAATAAAAGTTTTTTTAGTTTATGCAAAGATGGTCCATTAATAAGTTTGTAAGTTAACTTATTTTAAAATTCACAAAGAAAATATGAGAATTAGCGCAAAAGAGGCTTAAAAAGAAGAAAAGAAACATAAGACAACAATAATAAATGAAACTCAATTCACAGATGACATTTTTTTGGTATTTTTGGGATATATCTTCAGTTAAAGGACACGTGAATTTAATACCCTATATGGATGTCTCGAGGGTATGTACATACCTTCTGCTTTGTTAGCCTAAATATTGTTTTGCCATTAAACAACAACAATAATTAGAGTGCGGCTTATTATTTTGCACACGTGCATTTAATTAGTATTTCGCCAGAGTTGCCAAAGTTTGCACAACAATTTCACAATCAACAAAAAAACGTAAACAAACAAGACTCTTGGCTGCTGTGGCAGCTGTGCACTTTACTACACTGGGCCACTTTAAATATTTATACAGTGGAAGTACCAAAGAAATACCAGATATACCAAATACTAAAAAAATACCAACGAGACTTTTGCAAACTGTGCAATTTTGCTAAATTTAGTATACTTTGGTTGTGTTATTTCAATTGAGTAGAATTTATGTATTTTATTAGCACTTTTTGGTGTTTTCTCGGTATATTTACGATGCTGTTTGCTATATCTTTGGTAATTTATTTATTATTTGCCTTAAATTCAAACAAACTTGCACACATGCGACTAACTCAATGTGTGTTTGCATTTGGCCTAGAATTACAAGTGTTTTCTATTCAGCAAGCGTTGCTCTAGCGACTCCTTCGGCTCTTCAAAATTTCCCATTAATTTGCATAATGCAATTGCAGCTTTTTCATGGCTCCGCTCATTGTAGAAGTGCGTGAATATAATGCAATTTATATATACACAAGTGCGCGGCTTGTCGAGTGCAAACACGCACAGACAGAGACAGCACGAGTCAGACAGAGAGAGAGAGATAGAGAGATAGAGAGAGAGGGAAAGCGGAACAAATGAACTGTATGCGATACTGGGGCACTTAACACAACCGCAAGCAATTCATATTCATATGAAAAGTGCCATACAAAACGCACGTTCGCCATGTCCGACTGGGTCTGGGGTTGTGTCTGTCGGCCGCCAGGGGGCGTCAGTCAGTCAGTCAGTGTCCGTGTCCGTGTCCGTATCCGTGTGACTGTCCACTTGGCGCACTTGTGTGCCCGCTGACCGTGAGGTGTCGACTGCAAGAGCCTGTTGATGTGGCGGCTTGGCACGCACTTTGGCTGCGCGAGTAGGAGTAGGTGAGTAGGGCGTGTGCAGGGCAAGATGGGCAAGGGAAGGGGAAGGTGAAGAGGGTCTTCATTATCCGACAGGGAATAACATGAACTATGCATGCAGCTCAGCGCCGGATTAAGCCGACACACAAAATTTAATTTTATTTAATTGCTTTTCGCAAAGTCCATTTAAATTATAATGCCTGCAGTGTGCAGTGGTTGCCAAAGGGGTGAGGTTGGGTGGTCAACGGGCACTGGGTGCGGGGTGCAGTGGGCGCAGGGGGTCAGCTTTTCGGTATTCATTGATGCATATTTATGGCGCATACGCAGACAGTTGTCGAATGCGCCGCATTCCTTTGATTTGTTGCAGCAATTAGACTGCGCTTTCCATGGCGTAGAAAAGGGCACGGGGGGCGTATGTGTGATAATTTATGTAGCATTCGCATAAATTGTTTTTGTTTTTGTGCTCTATTGCCGCACTTTATTAACGCAATGCAATTAGTGAAATTTGTCAGTTAATGGCGTCGAGCAGCTGATAAATAAGCTCTCAATTTAATGCATTTTAGCCATAAATAATGCCCGAGAGGGGCGCGAAATTAATGCATTCTATATGCGAACTCATTAATAAATGGCCCAAAAATTAATTGCATATTTTTAGGCTGAAATTAATTGCAGTCTCCCTGCCTCTTTCTTTCACTCTCTGTCTCGCTCTCTCTATCGCTCGCTGTGGACCTTGGAAAACTGAACAGCAGGCCAAGCATCAAATAAATAGGCAACAATTAGCGCACGGCCAGCATAATAAGTGAAAAGCACAAACAACAACAGCAACAATAACAACAACAACAACAAGTAGTGAGAGAAAACTAAAAACTGTTTGAGCCGTAATTACAATTACTGTTCAAAATTGCAGTCAAGTTGAGCAATTACCGAGCAGGCTTTTGTGCAGTTGTTGTACTTCTGTCGGCAACAAGCTTAACAAAAGTCAAAGGCGTCGAGCGCAGGGGGTTGCTGTGAGGGTGGGGGTGGGGTAGTGCAAGCATGGCTAAGTGAGGCTCATGAGTGTGAAAGAGCTGCAGTTGCCAGTGATGCCCTGATACTCTGTCTGCATGTAGTTTCTGCAATAGCAAATTATGTTTGGTAATTTAAGCTGCTCGCATGATTGTTCTGTGGATCAGGCATATGTACTTTATATTGTAAGATAAAATATTCATTTATTTATATTTTCCGTATGTCTATGCTAACTAGATATTTAAATGATATTTATGTTGATCAGCAATATTTATTATGAATGATTTTTCCAGTATTTTTTCTAATAATTAATTATATATTTTTTTTTGTTCTTTTTTTCTACTTACTACATTTAGTTTGTATATGCCTATTGGATACTTGATATTTGTGTTGAGAAGGAAATATATAAAATATGATTTTTCTACAATTATTTAAATTATTCACCTTTTTTACCTATCTTTTTTTCTCCTTGTGACTATGCCCATTGGAGTGACAATGATATTTATATTGTTTATAAATATATATTATAATGTTAGATATTTATAGTTTCTTTTTTCTGTTTTTTCTCATATTTTCCATATGATTCCCATTTTGAATTAATATTTATTTATATTTATGTAAGATATATACTTATAGAATTCATCCATAAATACTTTCTGCAGAGAAAATCAATAAAATATTGTAGAAAATATTTATAAAATATAATACAAATTTCAAAAATTCAAGAAAACATTTATTATTTTATATACACAGCTCTACTTTCAGAAAAGTTATAATTAAACATAGAAGAAAACCTGCTCAACAAATTAATCTTACAAATTTCACTTCGTCCTAGTCATAAACAAGCATGTTCCTCGCTTTCGCTCTCATTCATTGCTTTCAGGCCATCCATCATCAATAAAATCAGCTTAATTATGGCTAGAATGAAAGTCAATTAATATATAAATGTTATATATACCATAGACTATAGCGTGCTCTGATCAAACGCTGTCAAATATCAAAACTCTTTTTGTCAGATGCAGCAGCGAAATTAATGACATCGCCAGGTGACTTGGCACAATGCTGTTAAATCAATTAGGTCAACTTGTGAGCAAATTATATCTGAGGAAAAGTTATTGGCTTCTTTTCACATTTTCCAGCCATGTCAACTGCTGCCTGCTTTAGTTGCTTTCATCAATTTCCCCTTCACATTGATTATTTTTATCGCTTCTTGTCTTGCAACCCGCAAAGAGCTCGTCAATTTGTTGCTATCTGATGGGGTCAAAGCTGAAGGAGCAGCAGCTGCTCAGTTACCGTTATCGTTGTGCTGTTGTTGTTGCCAGAGTCTTGTTTATGCCATGTTCACAATTTAGTTTTAGTTCACAATAGAGCGACGGCAGCTAATTATGCCATGTGCTTATGTTTTATGCTTGCGTCTGCTTAATTGTAAATTATAAGCTCATAATTCAGCCCGAAAAAGGCTGCCGTGGCGCACATTTTAATGCTCCCAGGCCGCACATCAGCCACGCCCAACGCCCCCAGAGTGATTGTGTGTGTGCGTGTGTGTATGTGTGGGTTGTGGCTGTGTCAAGGTCTTTACTTCTGTTGTTCTGCTTGCTCCCAATAAAAATCTCATTCGCTGACGCATAACTTTTACTTTTAATTAGTTGTATTATCTCCCTGGCCGCCTGCTAATTGCTTTATTGCCGCATCCTCGATAATTCTCTCTCTCTCTCTCGCTGTCTCTTTCTCTCTCTTTATTGCCGTCCTTTTGAAATCTTTTTGTCGCAACTTTATCAGCTTGTCCCCGTTGACATTTATTGATTTTTGTTGTCGCTTCTGTCGCTTATAAAATGAAAACCAAAAATCTACCAGCCAAGGGGGGATGCTGTCGAGCGGGGAGGCGGGGTGGCGAAATGGACCTCGCCAGTCAGCTGGCAACTGGCAAACTGGCAATCCACCAGACCCCCAAAGAACATTCTGTTGACCTACATATGCTCGCTGCTTGACTCCAAATCCGAATCTATCTCTCTCTCTCTCTCTCTCTCTCCCTCACTGCCATCGTCGCCGCTCTGGGCGTCTTTGCGTCTTTAGATAGTCCCACTGTCTCGACTCTGGCCATGTAATGAAAACAACAAGCAAGGCATGAGTACACTTGCTTATAACGCACATGGCATATCCTTTGAATGCGTACAGATCTCGAGAGTGACTTAATATAAATGTAGGAAATATATGAAACGATGATTTCATTTGGTCTATGTTATGACAGGTTATTTTACTATGAAATACGAGATGATTTGATAAGATGTGGAGTGATATGATGTGATTTAATATGGTCTAGTAAGGTAAAGTATTTATTAAAATTATATAGTTATGGTATAGCATGGTTAAGTATGGTATAGTATGGTTATGTATAATATATAGTTGGGTTTATTATGGAATACTATGATTTTATATTATTAGTATGGTATTGTATGGATAGTATGGTATAGTATGGTATAGTATGGCCTAGTATGGTATAGTATGGCCTAGTATGGTATAGTATGGTATAGTATGGCATAGTATGGTATAGTATGGTATATCGTAGTATGGTATATAATGGTACCTTACTATATAATGGTAAAGCATGGTGTTGTATAGTATAACATGGTTCAGTATGGTTAAATATAGTATATATACTGGTTTACTATTGAATGGTATGGTATATAAAAAAAAACATAATTTTCTATAATTCTTCTATTCTTATAAATATTTTCATCGTTCTACAATCATATATGATTAAAAATATAATTTATTACTTATTTTAGTTAATATTTATATTATTTTCTTTATTGGTTATAAAATGCATGATATTAAGTGAGAAATAAAAATGTATTATACTATGATATCTTATATTTTTATAAACATTTCTCAATGTTTTGAGAACACTTGCGCCATGAAATAAATTTTCTTATCATATCTCGATTTCCCTTTTTATTTCTGAGTATTTTCAATGCACCATCCTATCATACAACTATTGTAGAGTATAGAAAAAAGCTTTTTCCCGTCAACAGCTTCGACATGCGTTGACAGTTTTTTCCAGTGTATCTGGACAGACACACACACTCACATACACCGAGTCTGGAGAGTGTATTTAAGCGACATGGGATCCGGTTGCCACAGAAGCAATGTTTCTGGTTTGTCGTCTTGGCCCCGCCGTCTCGTATTTTATTTTATCGCCAATTTCGCCGCATTTTCGCCGGGGTAACCCCTCCAGCCCCTGAACCAGACAAGGCTAACCCCATGCCATATATATCGCAGCGTGGCAAGATTTGCAGTGGGTTGGGGGCAAGAGGTGAGCAGAGGCGACATTGTGCGTTGCATGTCGCTTTTAGTTTTCAGTTGTGTCTCGGGCATCCGTTTCGTTTCAGTTTGTTGTTTGTTTGCCAGTCAGAGTGTGTGTGTGTGTTGTTTGTTTGCTTTGCTTTGCGTATGAGTGCGTCGTCTTTGGCAGAAGTTGTGTCCTGCCACGCCCACTGCCGCGCCGCGCAGCGCCACGCCACGCCATGCCGCAGCTCACACACATGAGGACCGAAAGTCAGCGTACTCTCATTTCATTCACAAGCAATTTATTCGTCCATTAGAGCGAGTAGGACAGCGAGGGGCTGGCAGAAGGGAGGGTGAGTGAGAGAGGGAGAGGGGCTGCTGCCCTTCTAGGATTACAGCTGCTGAGCTAAGTGCGTCTGTGTGAGTCGCTTGCCCTCCTTCTCTCTTTCTCTCTCTCTCGCTCTCTGCTTGAGTTTGTTTTGCTTTTATTTATTCTCTGTTTTTGCTGTCCGTTGTCTCGTGTCCTCTTTGTTACGCTTAAGTGTGTGCCCGCCTGCATGTGTGTGTGTGTGTGCGTATGAGTGAGCGAGAGGATTTCTCCTCGATGTGTCGTTGTGTAGTGTCTAAATAAGTTGAGAGTCAACTTACAAAGTAAACCAAAGATTCTTAATTGGAATTTTACAAATTCGTTGGCTCCTGCTCCCAACTTTCCTATCCCCCCCCTCTCCACGCTCTTGCAGCTCCAGTGTCCTTGTCTAAGCGGGAGGCTCAAATAACTTATCGCCAGCATAGTTGCATATATGAAAAATGGAGGCTTGAGAATAGAGAGAAAAGAAGCGAGAAGAAACACAGACAACAGCAGCAGAAGCAACTCGCAGAAAGTAAAACTTAAATAAGTGTGTAGCGCACAGGGTGGTTCGGCCAGCGGGTGTAGGGTAGCACTGGGCGCAGCACTGGGGGTAGCACTGGCTGTGCGTGCGTGTGAGTGTGTTTCGGTTCGGTTTGTATTGCCCCGCAGCGATAAGTGAAAAATTCAACGTCTTTTGAGTAAGGATTACAAATTTGCAGCATCTTGAGTTTTTGTCTAATTTGAAGGGTTCGCCCTGTGCTCAGGCGAAGAGAGGGTTGTTTACCCCTCCCCCCCTGGCTTATCTCATGTGAAGTTCGAATGGCTGTGTGTGTGTAAGTCCTCGTATCTGCGTCGACCATGGGATTGACTTGGATTTACACCAAGCAACAACGTGACAGCTGAGGGACCCTTCAAGGTTTCGCATGCTTTAGATTGATCGAAGAGCTTGGCAACCTAAGCTGCCAAAGAGCAAGAGGGAGAGAGAGATAGCGAGAATTACAGGGAACTATTGGGTTACAATAAATGACATAGGTTTTCGTGAAATATGAATAGGGTAGGTCACAGTCGCTAATCTGATTAGAATTCGACTTCAACTGGGCGAAGAAAAGGAGCTTAGCTAGTGCATCTATAATCCTGCTAGACAACTCTATGCTACCCTATAATTTGCAGTTCTGCAGAGTAAGGGGAGCAAACACAGGGAATTACATTGATTGGGAACAGTGAAAGGGCTCAAGAGTCTGATAGATTAAGATGTAAGGGCTAGTGCTCTGGTAACATCATTACTTCGTATTAGTAAAGGAGTTTATTCAGCTTATAATATTTTATATTAAATAAACTTGGAATGCTTTCATATTTTCATAATGATTTTTATCTCAAACTCTTCATCAAATACTGCAATTAAATTCATATTGTGATACAGCCCTACTTTATAATTTGCAGAGTTAGGCTGATAAAGAATGAAAATTAAATTTATTGAAAGTTTAGAGACTGATATATCTAGAGTTCTAGCAACATCATTATCTTCTCATTTCCAATGAGATTATTTAGTTTAATTCATTTGTTTGTAATAAACTTGAAATTCCATAATATTTCCCCTACCTATCTTCCCTACTAATCTCTGTTGATTTTTCTCTCAAATTCCTCGTCAAATCCTTCATAATTCCATCACAAAGTTGTTTCTCAACTGAAATCTGCACCTTGTGCTGGGTTCTCTTAAATCAGATCTGCAAAAAAAGCATTTCACACTTTGCTGCTTATTAGACAACTTTCTCTCGCTCCTGCGTCTTCATCAACATGGTCCACTGCTGCTTTAACCTAAGCTCAGCTAAGATCTTTAAGCAGGCTATAAAAAATATGTAGTCTGTTTATCCTTGTTCGGGGAAGCGAGGGGGATGGCTATAAAAAATATGTAGTCTGTTTATCCTTGTTCGGGGAAGCGAGGGGGATGTCACCAGGCAACAAATGGACACGAAATGGAGTCGAGTCGAGTCGAGTTGAGTCGAGAGAGTTTGCGTAGGGTTGCCCAACTTGCTGTGGCCTAATGTTATTGTTAACGGCTTAATGGAGCATTTCATCATGGCGTAGATATAAGTTCTGCTTCGCATCCGGCAAAGGCAGAAGCAGAGGCAGAGGCAGAGGCAGTGGCAATAATAAAGATTATACACGGGCAATAATTACTAGGGAACTTCTTGTTGTTGTTCTTGTTAGGGTGTACTACAGAATGTGCTTGAAAACAGCTGGCTGGGAAGGAGTCGAGGATATGTCCTATGACAGTTTGTACTTGTCCTTGCCGCCAGCATCGTCTTTCGCCAGCTCCTTTTCGCGGCTCGTTGGCGTTCTCCCTCTCTCTCTCTCTCTTTCTGTGTGTGTCAGTAGCATCGTAATATGCACCTAATCCTTTTTACAAAATCATAATCACACACAGCGTAATCACAGCCAGAGCAGCAGCCGCAGCAGCACGAGATTCAGCTCCAGCTACAGCTCCTGCTCCATCAAGGACATTGTGCGAGAGATCCCTCCCCGCTTAGTTGCTACTTTCAGTTTTAATGCCTTTAATACCAGTTTCATAACTCGTGCGCTCACTGGGGCGCACAAACCCAGCAATTAACGCCGACGACAGGGCCGCACTCAGCCCTCAGTTCGGGAATAGTGCGGCAACCTTTTTTGCCAGGCCTGGCAAACATCGATGGAGTCTATATAGAGTGGGCTGCAGCCTTGAACCACAGTAGATCCTACCCGGGTCGACCCGAAACCAGACCAGCAATTAATCACAAGCAGCGCAGACAACCCAGAGCAACCTCAACCTCAACTTTCGGTCTGTTTCATCGCTCAACTCTTTTTCGCGCCGAGGGGTTTTTCGTATCTGAATAGGGGTTTTCCCTGCGCTCGCCTAATCAAGCGAGCAATAACGAAAAATTATAAATTGATATACATTTTTAAAAAATGAATTGCTCTCCCCACTCCATATCGTCCCCTCGATGTTTGTGACATTGGACAATACAGTGTCGTGTTTTTTTCGTATTTATTTTCTTTGAAATTATATATGGTGTGTGGGGAGGAGTTTGGCCAGGGGGCGGGCCGAGGCCGGGTCACAGGGCGTGCAATGATGATGGATGATGCTCTGTGTGTTCAGTTTTTCATTTCCCTGGACCGCTTCTGATAAAAACCCCCCGAAACAAGCCCGAACGTAGCACAACAGATTGGGCCTGGATTTATTTTAGGGCTGGGGTTACTCGCGGCTTGGGTTGGATTTTTATTTATTTTTCTGTTTTGTTTTCACTTTGCATGTGAGTTGAAAATGTTCATAACCAACAACAATGTAAAAATTAATTAGAAATTAATTAAAAATTAATTAAATGAAATTGTTGCAGAGCTGCCGTGCCACCGTGTGGCATGAGGGCCAAATGATTCATAAAAATATGACGGCCAGTTGATAAAGATTAAAGACGATGGCATCATGAGGGTGCGCACTGATTGCTAATGATTGAAAGTGCAGGGGAAGCGAGGGACGTCTGCCGCCTTTAATGATTCGAAAGTAATGTGCGGGGATCATTGATTGATCTACGGTTGACACTTTAAGACGGAGTAATTAGGACGAGTGTTAAACGAATATGATTGACGGCCAGCCGGCTTTAAAATGTCATGTGGGAAGGGGAATGTGCTCGGTTTTCTTATAAATACGGGATAGTCTATTTATGGATGCAGATAATTTAATGACAATCGCGCGTAGAAGGGAGAATCTATCTGCCTATCTATCTATCCGGCTTTCCGCCTACCTGCTTGTCTGTTTGTCTGTATGAACGCCTAGATTTCAGAAACTTTATGTGCCAGAGCAAGCAAAGTTTGTGACAATATTTGTGTTCAACATAGTTTTGGTATTAAAATTTGCTTACGCCTGCTTCCGCCCCCGTTAATCGATAAAGCAATAAACATTTAATTGATATCATAAAACAAGGTATCAAACGTTTAAAAACGTGTAATGTAATAAAGGGAGTAATAAATATTGTTTCAATGCATGCAGAAATTGATTTCGAGCCTTACCTCAAATCAGTTATCTTGTACTTTTGTGTCGTCCTTACACAATTAGCTCAAATTACCCCTTTTATTTACTTAGCTTACCACTGCAACTATTTCTCTCACTCCTTATTTGGTTCCTTTCTCCCTCTATCTGACCTGTGTCACGTTCCTTCGGCAACGGCTAGACGATTTTTCGATAGTATCCTTACATAATTTAGCATATCGTGTCGTTCGCATCTTGCATAAATATTGCCACATGCATTATCCATGCACTACGCGACGTTCCAGTCTCGACTCTATAGCAAATAGGAGGCTACATCGAAGGGGGACTCGGACTAGGACTCCGGGGTAATGTCTCTTTTCCCGCTCCCTGCTATTTATGCACATGCAGTCGCCTTCAATAGACTTTTACGACATTGTTGTTCTTATTGTTTTATTTATTCGTTTTTACTTGATTTTTTGCTTTTGCGGCTGGCGCTCTATCAACATTGTGGGCCAGCAAAAGTCGCTAAACTTTTGCGACAAAACCCTCCCAAAAAAAAAAGAAAACAGACTGAGCAGGCAAAAAAAAATTTTATTGGATTTAGCGTGTCGCATGGCGGCGTTTACAGTTAGTTTTTGAACTTTTGTTATTGTTGTTGTCGTTGTCGTTGTCGATTGTCGGTTGGTTAGCCGTCGCTCCAATTGTTGTTGTTATTGCTGTTGTTGTTGGCATTGTGCCAATGGCTTTTTCAATTATACTAATGACATTCAAAAAGAATTTGTAGATGTGCCAAGCGAAATGTCTGTATACGAAAAGCGTACGCCATTTTGTATCATCACACATGTGAACTCTTTCTCGCGCCCTCTTTTCCCTCTCTCGCTCTCGCTCTCGCACTCTTCTATGGTGTTCTCTCGTTTATGGGACTCTATGTAAGCGAATTCCTGCTGCATATACATATGTAATACCCTGTGCTGGAGAAAAAAGGGAATGCTCAACATGGAAGTATATATGAAAGCTGAGGTAAAAAGTTCATAGTTTACTTGGATAATGTTAAATAAAATTCAGGACACAATATAAGAATAACTTTAATTATTTCAAATAATTATAATTATTTTAATTGCCTTTAGAAAAATTATTTTCAATTATATAGTACATGATGCAATAATACAATAAAACAAATAAATCAATAATCATATAATATGTATTTAAATAAATGTAAAAGTAAATAAATAGATAATAAATAGAAGAAAAATTATTACTGCTCTGAAGAAGACAAAAACTACTTCTTAAACATTTAGAGTCTGTCTTTTTTACGTTTTCATTCCACCTTACAGGGTATTTCCTAGTGCAGCAGCTCAATTTTATGCCTGATGTTTGTTTTAGTTGTTTTTGTGTTGGCGTCGCTGGCTGCAAATAAAAACAATTTGCGCCAAATTAAACTTATGAGGCATAAAGATATTTTTGGCTGTGTTGTTGCTGCTGCCGCCGCTGCTGCTGCTGCGGCTGTTGCCCGTTAATGCCGCACAAAGACAGCAGCAACAGCAACAACCGCAAAAGGACTTGGGCGAGGGCAGCAGAAAAAGCTTTGACAATGCGGAGATGAGAGGGCAGTTGTCCAGGGGCCATATGGATGAGGATTCCAAAGCAAAAACATTAAATTACATATACAAACACGCACACACACACACAATGTATGCATGCAAACACACACACAGAGCGTGAGAGAGTGTATCTATATGTGTACATATAAGGCCAAAACAACAGCAACTGTGGCAAGTGATAAATCTAGGCAAGATTTCTGCACACACACACACGCACACACACACACACGCGTAGCCATCTCTAAGACAAGCCGTCACACAGAACAACAAAAGCAACAACAAACAGTTGGAAAAAAGCAGCATAAGACCAAAGTCAACGCCGAGAAAGGATATTAAAGATTAAATGATATAAGCGGAAAGTTGGGGAAACCGGCGAGGGGTTGTCGCCTCCCCCTCCCCCACCCTATGTCCTTTACACATGCGAAATCTGAGCCAAGGGTTGCCCGATTTGGTTGCTGTAGATAAAAACATGATGCGTCGTGTGTGACATTGAAAAGGATAACGGCAACAACAGCAACACGAGACGCTGCTCTCGCTCTCCCACTCCCTCTCTTTCCCCAGCTCTGGGCTCCATGTTTGCTCAGTGTGTGTGTGTGAGTGTGTCTAATTAACCGCGTGCGTGGCGCTTCATAAATCGCCGCCTGCACATGGCCATTAAAATATATGCGCAATAAAAGCGTACTGTACATCTGTGATAATGTTCCGATATTCCTCACAATTTCGCCAATTGACAAATGGCTAAAATTGAAGCTGAAATATGATTTTCTCATTTTCGTACTGAACTCATAAAGTGTGAATATCTTTGTTTACAATTAAAAAAACTTTTAACATTGTCTTTTTGTTTAGCTATAATAAAAATTCAAAATTTAAAATTTAGTATGCAAATTCCTGGCAATAAATTGCTTTTATTAGGCAAAGTACTGAAGTCATCACATTTTGCTTAAGCACACATATAAATGACTGCTATATGTACCCATTTTCCAAACTTAAAACTCATCGGATTATAAACATGACAGTTATTCAAGTTAATGTTCTCCTTAGGTTCGAGCAACGTTGAATGTGTGATATCTGTAAAAGCATTAGGCGGCAAAGCAATTTTGGCAACATTTTTGTTTGAGAATTTGAAAAAGGGTATGCATTTTATTTGATTTCTCATACTTTTATCATATTTTCTACTTAATAAAATAAGAATATATTATTAACTAATACATGCAGTATATTGTTGAATATATTGCTTAATATTAGATTTAATTTTCCCAGATTTCGCTGAAGTTTCCTGCTTTGAGAACACTCTCATTATTAATGAAATTAAAATGATAAAGTTCCTCGAGAATCCAGTTTAGATGGTCATATTTTATGTTTCGCATTTGAATATCAAATAGCCGACACTTTCGACTAACCTTGGCCACATTAATAATTCACTCCTTACTTGGGTACATTTTCTTTTTTTCTTGGCAACTTTAATACTCCTCTGCGGACCCTAGAAAACTTCAGCAGCAGAAGCAGCACCAGGCTGCAGTACCGAGAGAATTTCGAACTGTTTTCGTACCGTAGCGCTGCGGTACTGCGGGGACCACATGTGAGCACTTGTAATTATAATTTCCACTTATTATTTCTCGGGCTTTTTGTTTTATGTTAATGTAAAGCGCCAAAGCTGTTTTCGACATTTTTGCGACAATTAAATTACTTTTCTCGGCCAGACATTTGTGGGTGGTAATATTTACGATGCGTGCGCTCGTGTATGTGTGCCTCCCACTCAGTCACTTTCCGCCCGTCTCTCTCTGCCTCACGCTGCGTCTGCCTGTGTGTGTGTGTGTGTTTATAATTTCATAATTTTCCATAGTTTTGTATGGTGAAGTTTTGTGCGCCGCAGATGTCCTGCTGTGTGTGTAGCTGTATGTGGCTTTATGCACTACAAATTATGCCAGCTTGTTGGATTTTACTGAGTGCTGTGACAAGTCCAACTGTGAGTACCCTTTGTATAGGGGAGAGTGCTTAAAGTGCAACCTATTTCGGTATTCGGAAATAAATCATTTGGAATATTAGTTGTAAGTCGAGTATGGTGGTTAAAACGAAATATTAAAGAGGTATTTTTTGATGACTTAGACATAAGAAAAGAAATGTTTTATTTATGTTATTTCCTGCAGTATCAGGAATATTTTATTTAATTTAAATGTTATATATACCCAAATTCATATGCGGAATTCTTCCAGCTTAATCAATAACAAGTGCATTGGCTGCTTGCAATAAGCGGAAAATATTAAAGGGAGTGTTTGTGTTTTACTAGACAAGCAATATTTTGTTTTACTTATTATATCATACATCAGTATATGTATGTACATACCGAATTTCATGAAGATCTACCAAGCAGTATCAGTACAATCATATCATATAGAAATAGGAAACAATATGTTAGCTTAATCAATAAAAAGTGCATTGGCTGCTTGCGAAAATCGAAAAATATAAAAGGGGTGTTTTTTATACATAAGATATAACAAAATGAATATTTTACTTTATTTAAATGCTAATTTCTTATTTCCATCAGTGTAATATATAGCCCAAATTTCGTCAGGGTCTCATAAGTGGTTTCTTCAATTAATATATCAGCAATTAATCAACAAGACGACAACTATTTTTTATATGTCTCAATTTAATTAATACAAATGTTATCAAAGAGAACGATTTTTCTTTGGCATCATCTCCCTATTCCATTTCAGTGCCCACACTGATTATGCCATATCACTCTCTCTCTCTCCCTCGCTCCCTCTCTCTCTCTTTGTGTGTAGCTCATTTGCAGGTCCACTTTATCAAAGGTGAACTCTGGCCCTGCCCTGCCCTGGCCGGCCTGGGTCTTACACATCAACATAATTGCAAGTTGTTGCTCGCTGAAAGCATTTTGTGAGTGTTTCCTCTAACAGAATTGACATGCCCCGTTCCGTGCCGGGCCGCAATGAGGACGTAGTACACCCCGTGGAGTGGCAAAAACTCGGCAATATGTTGATCCGTGGGCTGGAAGTGAGTGAAAACAGGAGGCGTGGTGCGTCAACCCTGTGTACGCATATTGAGAAAAAACGGGAACTGGGAAAATGGGAAAAGGGAAAGCGGAAAAGAGAAAACTAAGTGTTGCGCCGATTTGAGCCAAAACACCCCATTGATATTTCATTAACGCCTTAACACAGCCACGCCCCTTGTCAATTACAGTTGCCAGAGGCCTCGAACATAATTGCTTAGGCTCGGAAGGAAGAAGGGAAATACCGAGGAGACTGAGAGAGAGAGCTGCGAAAATTATTAATCAATGCAGCAGGCATTCCAAGCATTCTTCCTGTCTTTCCGCACCTACTTCGCCTTGCTTTCTCTCTTTTTCTGCGTTGCTTTCTGTTTGTCTTTGTCTAATGAGGCGATGCACTGTCTATCCACACTGTCTGCTCTTTTGGGCCCGCAAATCTCTTAAATTCTGCGGAAGCCATGACAAGTCAAGTCATTATCCCGGCAACTCCCTCGCCCTCGCACTCGCCCTCACCATCACCCTCGTCTGCAGCCTGCCCCCTTGCTGCTTGGGTGGTTGCGTCTACCTCGGTTCTGTTCGGTTTGGCTGGGTTTGGTTGGGCTCTGCTCCGGTTCTGCTCTGCATGTGTTGGCGTGTTGACGCAGTAATTACCCGATGATGGATTGTTGCCATTGCGTTTAAATTTAATTTCTCTGACATTTGGCGCGTCGTGGGCACAGCAAATGGATGCGAGAAGTGCGTGCGAGCAGTTTGTTCCCTGCCAAGCCACGTCTGTCCAAAGAACTGTGAAATTATCTACAATTCTCGCATCTGCAGAGGGTGTGCGTGTGTGCGAGTGTGTGTGCATGTGTGTGCGTAGGCCAGGAAGCGGAAGTTAAGTAATGTGTCAGTCGGTCGGCCAACCATCTACGCCCATACCCACACACACACACACACCCACAGGGAACATGCATATAATATGCGTGTATATAGACTTGCCATACGACTACGGGTAAATTGGGTCTGGGTGCGGGTCTCTGGCGCAGTTAATGATAATGTCATAAGGCATCCGAGTGCAGCACTTGCAAGAGGCACTTTAATCAGTTTTATCGCGATTTCAGGATATTACAATTTATGCCAGGTGAGTGGAAGTGAAAGGCAACGCGCCTGAGACCTTCATAAAGCAAGTGGAGCAGCAGATAAGAGAGATATCTGTGAAATTTATGGCAAAGCCTAAGCGGAACAAGAGGAATCATTTAAGGTACATTAAGGTGTGAATTTATACAGTCTGCTAATTTAAAGAAATCATTAAGATTTCTAAAAAGAAAAGATTTCTCAGTGCCAACGGTCGTTTATCTTCAGTTCTTTGGTCTCAAGAGCAAACGGAAAGAGTGAGCCTTTGTATTGTATACTAATTACTTTGTAAATGTAAAATTCAGGTGCAAGTTCTTCTATACTGATTATCCAATGAAATCAATTAAGTTCCCCAAAATAAACTAAGATCAGTTGGACTCCATTGCTTTCAAAACTGTGTAAGAATTAAAATATATGTAGACTACCATCTACAAGAATTCACTCCCGATCTCAGCATATTACAAATTAAGCAAGGTAAGTGTAATTGAAAGGGGAAGATTGAGGAAGAGACTTGCATATAGTTCATTGTAGATATAGCATAAGTTTTGTAAGGCTAGAGAAATTCTTTAAGACATAGTATATTAATATAAACTGGTAATTTCATATGAGAACTTATCATTAAATGAAATCATTTGGATTTCCCAAAAGCCAAGATCAATAACTTATTTTTCTCGGCTCTCACGGTCTTTTATCTCCAGCTCTTTCGATTCTAATTTCTTCGCTCTTAGGATTGTATAAGAATTCGAATACATTTAGAGTACTCTCAGAAACATTTCCCATTTCGTTTTCTACCAAAATATGAATAATGTAAATGCATTATGACTTCTTTAAGTAGCTCCACGCTCCTGGTCTGCTCCATTACACCAACCCATTTTCCACCTATTTCCTGTCCGAAGAATTGTCCGTACAAAACGAGACATTATCGCCCTGTCCCTCGTCTCTAATATTATGGGCGGTACGGTGGGAGAGCGTTACGTTTTGGCTACCAATTACAGGGAACAAAACCATTTCCATAAACCCAATGTCATAATTACCATGACATTTTTTTGTGGAGCCTTCTCGAGGAGCGTACTCCGGGTGCCCTGGTCAGATTGTGGTAGATTGTTGCGTGTCCCAAGCTCATAGGCGCCTTATTACACACTTTAATTTAATAAAAAGCTTGTAAATGCGTGCTCACACATGCACTAGAGAGAGTGGGAGAGAGGAATGAGATAGGGGGGAGAGAGAGAGGGGCAAAGAGCGATGTTGGGAGAGCGAGTCTGAGAGAAGGCTTCGCTACGCCTTTTTATTACATAATGAGACCCAGTCGTTCTTTGGGTAATGGGCTACACTTGCAGCGCGTACCGCTGTCCCCTGACCACCCTCTCTCTCTCTCCCTGTCCCTGCCCCATGCCACAACTTACTGTCCCATTCGGCAACCCACTCCCCCACACCCGCGCCTCATTACAAATTCAACTAGCGCCGCTTCTCGTCGGGTTTCCTGTGCCGGCGTTGGCGTTGACCACGAAGTGCGTGATGCGTGTGCACCTGCAACGGCAGCGGCAGCGGCAACGGCAACGGCAGCGCTGCCTTCGACATTGACGTGTCGGACATTACAAATTATGCCCAGGAGCAGGCAACCCGAGGACCACCATCAATGTCCATTGGCCAACGCCGACGCCTCCCCTCTGCCTGCACAACTACAGCACAATGACGAGTCTCGCATGGGGCACAATGACGTTGAGCTGGGTTCGGGTTCGGCGTCAGGGTCGCAGGTAGAACGTGGCAAATGTGGCACAAACGAAATCGAAAACGCAAACGCGACCGTTGTAACGCGCTGAGATATCCCTGAGTTATCTCTGAGGTATGTTATTTAATTTGTTACGCTAAGGAGTTTTCTTTTATTTTTCATATATATATTTTCCCCTCTCTCTCTTCCTCGCACTCACTCTCTTGCTTCCTCCCTGTCTGGCGTGCATAATTTATTGTGCGTGTATTGAAACCTTTTTGTGGTTTTGCGCATTGTTTTCACATTCGATTAGTGGAAAGGTGTCAGCTGCCCCTCCCCGACATTATAGCCTAAATATCTCCCATATGGAGCAGTGCGCAGTCGGTTCTCATTGAGTGTGAAATCTTAAATTGCAGCCCTATTCAATTGAATTGTGCTGCGTGAGCGATTTGATAATGCCCCCTTTCGGGAAAGGTGTCTATAAGGAGTTCGCCCTGCACAATCCACGGCACAACGATGCGGGCGGCCGCAACTATTTAGAAGTGCGTGCACCGCATTCGGAACAATAAAAGCAATAACCACTTGGCAACCCTGGTTAGCTATGCAACGCTGCATAACGATCGCTCTGTCTGTGAGACTCTATACGTAAGGGACTACGTGTGGGTTCCCGGTGGAGGTTTTTGGGTTTTTTAAATTTTTATTATTACTCGAAGCGTTTAGATCGCAGATATACTACGTTTCCTGTAGTAAAACGAAATATCTTTTGTGAATTTGAAAACATATTATTTACAAATAAAATAAGTATATGCAATTATTAATGCAGTACCCTTGGAAACGTGGCATTTCTTTCTTTCTAAAGCGTTACAAATATCATACAACAAATATGTATACATTTAGAGCAGATATGTTTTATATTATAAACACCACTTTTAAGGCGGACCAACCCGATCGAGCCGATACAGCGCATGGTGCCATAGAATCTCTCTCCATTTTTACAAAAAAAAAAAAATTGGAAAAATTAATTAATTAATTAATTAATTAAATACAAATTAAATTGATTTAAACCTAGCTTTCTTTCTGTTGAAAAAGAATCGGAAAATCAAGCCCTGTAGCTTTTATATTAAGGACTTCGAGGGCAAGATACCCTCCTCCTGCTGAAAGTTACCGTTTTCTTTTATAACTATTTTAAGTTATATCTTTCATCTTCAATCAACTTTTTCTTCAAATCCTTTAACCTTCACCACATCCTTCAGTTTCCAGCAAAAGCTTTGCTTATGTCACATTTCAAACTTCACTTTTGAGTTTAGTTTCGGCTTCACTGTGTGTGTCCTAGTTGATTACGTCATCTAACTGAATATGCTATATTAAGGTAATTAAGGTAACTTTATTATAGTCATCTCGGCAACTTTTATGTGAAAGTGTATACAGTTCAATTCCCCAGCCAAATGAACACAATTTATGACACTGTCACATCACAATCTTGAAGTAGAAGAAGAGCAGAGAAACTTGAATATCTGCTCCGCTCTCTCTCACTCTTTATCTCCCTCGCTCTCATGCTTCCAGTATATTTTTCGATTGTACCTCCGATACGGCAACATCAAAAGCATTTCGAATGGAATAAATGGCATTTTATGGCAAAATATGTACATAAAGTAGGAGTGGCTGGGGGAGGGAGCAACTAATGGTTTGTAGACCAAAAAATGTGGAGGAACTACTTCAATTTAGTACAAACTTCAAGTGCGAGCAAGTGTGCGTAAGTGTGTGTGTGTGTGTATTTTGGCTCGCTTTGCTCTTTGCATAATATTATTACAGAGAATTTTATGTAAATAGTGGATACAAGTTTATTATGCTGTTTATCAATTGATTTGATCTTAAGCACTCTCGTATATTTATTGCACACATACACACACTCACACAGAGAGAGATACTCACACAGACAAAGAGCAGATTAAAGGAAGCTACACGGAAATCACAGTTACATATTCCGATTCCCGCATTGCCCTGGCCTGCTCGGTAGCTCACTAACCCTGGCCATAACCCAAAATGTTATGTAAGTTCAATAAAATGGCAGGGACTTCACTGTGTGTGCGTGTGGGTGTGTGTGTGAGTCTCTAAAGCTCTTAACTGATTGTTTGTCTTGCCAACTGCCACTAGACATGGCTTGTACTCGATACACTGGGCTACTTGGCAAAATATTTCGCAACTATTTTCTATATTAGAAGCGCACACATGCCACAGACAAAGGTGAGCGAGTGTGCGAGCGTGCGTGTGTGTGTGTGTTGTTGATATTTATTTGAATCTTGAATGTCTCCTACAAAGAGTACTACGTACTCTACGTACTCGGTTGCTGTTTATCTGGCTCGGCTCGCTTTGTGCCGAGCGAATTTCATTTGAAATTGAACTTGTTTTTGCGCCAATAAATTGTGTAGCCAAAGTATTTTGATTGCGCCTGCATTGTAGGCAGGGGGAGCAAGAAGAGGGGTGTATATAGCACAGATATAGAGATGTATGTACGGTTAAATGGCATGGGATGGCGCTGTGGGAACGTGTGTTTTATTTCCGGCAAACGAAACTAAAAACTACACATCGAACTAAATGCCAAAGCAATAGGCTAAAAGTAAATCAACAGTAAAGGCAACTAAAGCATGGGAGAAAAGGATAGAGAGATAGAGAGAAAAGAGGAAAAGCTAGTAGGGGTGTAGGGTGCCGAATGGGTTAGCCAGTTTAACAAAAAAGTTTTCTTTTTTATTAGACTTTCGTGTTTCGCTGAGGTTCGTTTGAGCATTTCAAATAAATCGAACGATTTATTTGTTGGGGCGTCAAAGGGAAACTTAATGTACTAATTTCTCAATTGAAGTCAAGTGAATAAGATGTACAAGATCCATGCGGAAGTAGGGATAGTTCAAGCGAAATCTGAATACACAACAAGTTGGGAGGGGGAAACCTAAAGCGGCAGCCGGAAGTGGAGAGGAGCAAGTAAGAAAGCTGTTCGACTGTGGTATACCCGCTACCCAACTATTTTTGCACCACCTAGAAGTTTTCTATTATATACATTCCATACTTTTGAGTGCTCTCACTAAGCCCACGGAAATTATATATTCAGTAACTTCTGTGTTAATTATTTGATTAAATTGTATATTCACTAACTTCTGTGTTAATTATTCGATCCAATCAAATTTGCGGAATTCATTTCGATGGTTATAAGTATTTTAACACTAACAAGTCGGAAAGGCTACAGTCGAGCTGACTCGACTGTGATATACCCGCTACAATTCTTCGGAAAAACACGTGCCAAATGTGAACAATGCGTTCTTGCTTTTTATTTCTTTCCGTCTCTAATTTGTTTTGCCTATGAAAGTTCCACTCGATTCATATTGGATGTTGCCCTTTGTTTTTATTACTTTGCAGTTATAAATTATGCATGTGTGAAAGAGACGCCTACACATACATACATATATGCTGCCTCACAATACATCTCAACATATCTAATTAGATTTGTCGTTTGTTTTTTGTGTTGCTGCTCAATGTCTCTTTCGATTCTAAGTGGCTTTAAATATACTAAAAATTTATTTTGAATTTTGCAACACACCATAAAATAAAAAAAAATATAAGATACAAAAAAAATAAATATAAGGCGCCGCGGCACCCAGGAGTTGAACTCCGGACCTCTCGCTCAACAGTCAACTACCATCACCACTCGACCACTGCATTTATGCATTGCACTATGAATATTTTCGGTGCACATAATTAAAAAAAAAAGTTGCCACATAATTTAAAAAAAACAAAAAGGTTGCCACATAATTAAAAAAAGTTGTCTGCTGCTGGAGTTGAACTCGGGTTCTGACATTAGGAAAAACCGACATAAGCACATGGCCACAGTGCAATACTATTTCTTGAATATCTTCCTTATTTATCGGCCGATCTTATTGAAACTTTGCCAACACACCCGCATAGTGGTTTTTATCACATGTATAAAATAATAATAAATGATTGCTGTAGAGCTATATTTGCAGCTACAATCAACTTTTTTTCGATTTATGGGGGCGGATGGAGCCGTGGCAAAAATCCAAAATAAACTTGATCTGCGTGCAGAATTAACACATATTGTCTCCAAATTTGGTAGCTCTAGCTCTTATAATAGTTGAGATCCAGGTTTTCATACGGACGGATAGACAGACAGACGGACAGACGGACATGGCTATATCGACTCGGCTGTTCATGATTCAGAATATATATACTTTATGGGGTCGGAGATTTCTCCTTCTGCCCGTTACAAACATTTTCGGTTGGCACAAAGTTATAATACCCTTATACTCTTCGAGTAGCGGGTATAAAAATTAATAACTTAGCCCTAAAATTACGTCTGCAGTTCGAATTTTAACAATATATGCAGGCGGAAAGGGGCGTGGACAAATTGAAAAACAAACTTGTAACGTGTGCAACAATTGCGAATATTGTCACCAAATTTAGTAGCCCTAGCTCTTATAATAGCTGAGATCTAACAGGTTATATCTCCATATGGTCAATAATATTTATATCTAGGAGACTGGCAAGCCTACTTCTGATTACTTACAATTCTGGTTTGCACAAAGCCATAAACCCTTCTACGCGATGAGTAGCAGGTATAATAAAATAAGTGTTTATAAGGCGTATGCCTTGCGGTTTGTAAGTCATACAAAGGGTAGGGGGTACCCTGGCTGGGCACACTGTAAGCTTATAATATTTCATCGGCTGCGTTCCATAAGATCATCAAAGTGCTCAGCAAAACCGCAATTCTGGGAAAACTTAACTTTTTGCCGCGTTGTGCTGCTGTTTTGTTTGGAGAAGGAGGAGCTGGAGGGGCAGAAGGAGCTGGGGCAAAGGCAGCAGCATCAGGAAAAACTTTTATGCTGTGGCTTTAAAACTAAACAGCGCACTTATCTATCTATTGAGCAGCATCAGGAGGAGCATCGAAACTGCCAGAAACTATCCGGAAAATGAGAGCTACATGGAAAGCTCAGCTCGAAACTTGCCAAACGACGTTCCATTTGCGCCTTTCATAATAACACTCATTTGCAGAAAGGGGCTGGCTATGGGCTATGGGACGGGCGTAAGATGGGCTGGACCAGTGTTTGGTAACAACTGCAAATGGGTTGGGCGATTGGCAAGCTCGACTTTTACGCTTTGCCGGGCGAGTGCAAACAAACAAATCAACTTTGGATAATTATTGCACATCAATCGTTCAGTCAGTCCCCCTGCCTGCCTGTCTGTTTGTCCGTCTGTCTATCTGTTTATCTGGCAAGTGCCGAGTCAGCTTCAAGTTTCGACAGCAAAACAAAGCACACAACAGGCAGGGGACAGACAGCAGGAACAGGCCAAGTTTCACTTGCAGCAGGAGGGAAGTAGGCACCAGGCAGGAGGCAGTAGGAATGCCCTGAGGTGATGATGATTCTCTGTGCATTTGCTGAAAACTTTTCTGTGCGGTTTTTGCGTACATTTGTCTGCTTCGGCAGTCATCAGTGGAGCAGAGGCAGAGGCATCATCCTCATCATGAGCTGCATCCTCATCGGCAATGTTGTCCTTGCCCACCATGTTGTCTCTTCATTGAAATCGTTACGAGCAGTTTCCGTTTCGTTTACAAATTTCGTGCGGCAATAACCGCAGTAATGTTCCACTTGCCCCTTCGCCACCCACCACCCTGTCCCGCTCTCAATCGATTGTCAGCTCGCAATCGGTTGGGAATATGCATGGTTTTGTAAGGTTGTGCGAGGGTGGGGGGGGGGGGTATACATACTCCCATGAAAACTTTAACTAATACATTGCCATGGCACATCATTTCGTCGAGTCGTGTAGATGCTGCTGCTGCATAGTCAATTTTTACAGTTATGTCATGTAATTGAGCAAATGAAGCTATCGGAATTGCAGCAAGAATCTTCCATACTCCATATAGAGACTAGTGTCTCTCTCTCTATATATATCTCTCTCTCTCTCTCTGCCCCTGGCAAAACAAAAACTCCCCACGGCCTGTGGCTTCCGCAGGGAAACTTCTGCCTGAAGCCAAATATGCAGCATGCATATTTAACAGGTTATGTCCGACTGGTACCAAGCCAGGGGTAAGGGTTAAGGGACAGGCAGGTATGCAGATCAGCCAATTGTTTGAGTTATCGAGAGTTAGGTCAGGGTGAAGCTAACTGCAAAAAGATTCAGTTGGCAATAGCAGGAAGTCTCTGCATAATTCGTAGATCAACACATTGGCATTATAAAGTATTTTAGAGTAGAAGTATTATATTAGATTATGATATAGGGTAGTGCCAACCGAAAATTTAGGTTATGTGTAGAAAGAGGCATCTCCGCCCCGCAAAGTGTATGTATTCTTGGTCGTGTACATTCAAAACTATGCTCCCTTGTATAAAAACATAGGTCTCTGAGACTATAAAAGCTGCGTAGTTTGTTTTAGATTTTAGCCACGCCCACAACAATACTCGCATTTCGCAATAAATCGAATTGCATGCGTAATACCAGTGCGAAGGAATTTATTTTTGGTAAACGTAAAAAAAATTATCATCCTAAAAATATATTAAAATTGAGTTGCAATCGAATGATAAACATAGAAGTTATTTTATAAATAAATGTTGCAGCACTCGAAAGTATGCAACACAATCGAGCACACTCGACTATATTCTCGTTTGTTATATTATTTTCAAACAATTTAATGCTAAATTATTTACAACAATTTAGAAACACTTGCACCACGTTCCCCCTTGCCCAACTCACTTAGTAACCAGGGGAGGAGGGTCAACGCGAGTTTCCACAAACTGAATAAAAATAATTTAGAAACACGCAAAAAGAGAGAAACCACTTTGATCTCGGTAGTTGGCAAAGTGCGTCGGGCTCAAACGCACGTCTCGGGTTTATTAAATTTGTGGCAACACTTGGATGCAGCCCCGCGCTCCCTGTGGGTGTTTTAGCCGTGTCTGGAACTGCTGCCACTGTCCCTGACATTTGTGCGATGTGTGACTCGTAAAATGATTGCATGCTCTACATAGCAACACAGAGAGGCAGAGGGAGATAGAGAGAGGGAGAGAGAGGGGAAACACTTAGCGGCAGGTAGAAAAGCCAAAGCCATAGACAAATGCGCAGACTGATGCAGTAAGCACAGGCCAGAGCCAGGCCCAAGCCCTGGGCGAATCCTGTCGGCTCTGGCTCAGTCCAAAAACTCCCGGGCGTCACCATAAACATTACCCAATGGCACAGCCGCAGCCATCATCATAGACATCATCATCACCATCAGCACCATCATCGTCATCAGAGTCTCGCCCACATTAATGATAGCACGCCTGCCGCTCGCTCTCTCTCTCACACTCTGGCTCTCCCTCTGTTTCTCACAAATATGAAATTTATAGTTTTATGATGACTGCTGAGTGTGCCACTGCCAACGCCTTTTACGGCTGGTCCAACTAAACTTTACGAGCGTGCAAGCGACTCCTGCTCGACTGCGCTCCTGGCTGAGCTTGTGGCACTGCTCCTGGCTGCCTGGCTGCCAGCTCGCCTCCTTGCTGCCTTCTACCTGCTGCCTTGTGGCATAAATAAAATCATACACGGCGCTCTCCACGTTTATTTCCGCCTACTTGGGCGCCACATTGCCGATTCCTGTTGCAGTTTTTGCCCGCGCCGTGGCTGTATCAAAAATCTGCGCACACCACACTCGACCCTGCCCGACCCTGATCCCGTTTTGGAATTCGAAATCGCGGGCAGGGGGCAAACTTCAAGTTTTATGTGCAAAATTTGTGTGGCAAGAAGGCCGAAGAAGTGTGTGGAAGCTGCATACGGTCCTCCTCCGCCTCCTTCTCCTCTACTCCTCCTGCTCTGGAGTCCTTGTAACGCATTCCCGCAAATATGTTTTTGATTATTATGACTCTTCGAGATTATGCAATTTTATGAATATGAATGGGCTTTATGTGTGTCTGGCAGCTTCCAGGTTCCGCAGGTATTTTGCGGGTTCACTCGACGAGGATAAAACGAATTGCAATGCAGTTCGCTGCTTGCCTGATGATGATGACGAGAATAGGTTGAGGGATGGGAACAGGGTGGGGCTTGGGTACGGGTTTAAAGTTTGAGAATGATGTGCAGCAGAGTTTGCTGATGATGTTGGGAATTTACTTAGCGCAAAGATTTATAGAGAGACTTTCTCTCTGCCTGCCTCTCTGGCTCTCTTTAAATTCAAATTTAAAATCTAATTCTCTTGTCAACGCGCTGTGAGTGACGCGCTGACTGGCTCGTGTCACTTCGCTAGCCAAGAAGAGCGGGGAAGGGGGCCGAAGTTATACTGAATGTCAGGGGTGGGGCCACTGCTGCCAAAATCCGACAGGGGCAGAAAGACACAATGTCACTGCGACGAGCACGGGCGATACAGAGGCGAGAATGCGCTGTAGAACAAAATAAAACAAATAGAAAATAAGGTATATAGACCTAAATAAAAGTTGAAAATTGAGTTTTAAATGTTGAAATTAATCATTAAAAATTAAAAATTTCTGGAATTTTATTTTTTATTGCAGGATTTTTCCATTTAATTGCAATAAATCATTCTACAATCGATATTATTGACGTTTAATCTTTTTTCCATATATCGATAGTTTTTTTTTACTGTCGATTATTTTTAAAGATTCTGCAACACTGCTTAACAAAGTTTGCGCCAAAATGCACTTGAGGTAAACATAGAAACTAGAGAATTCATTTTAATTGGAAATGCAATTTTATCGATTGTTTCGATAGTATCGCAACATGCCTTTTTACACTGCACTGCCAACCAATTCACATACCCTACAACTTCTGCCAGCTTACACACACTCTGCCGTACTCACACACTCCCCCATACATACACTCTACCGCACACTCACACTCCGACAGATAACCAAAAAAGGGGAAAAAACACAAAGAGGAGAACTCGAGCAGAAATGACTGCAATCTGTCGTCTCAACGTTGATGACATTTTGAGTGAATGAACGGCGCACAAATGTGACCAGCCTACCCAACGGCTGTACCCGGCACGCCCCCTTCCTCAAAAACCATACTCCCCGCCCTCCCGCCTGTCCACCAGCCTGCCCAACCCATTGAAGCCACGTTTTTTAACAAATTGGTGTGATCCCAGAGTGACGCGTCATATTCGCAGACACTTTAGCTGCCTGGCCGAGCACAGGCCGAGCTCAGTGCCAGGAGCAGCAGCAGCCGGAGCCGGCGCAGGCTCGGGCTCGGGCAGGAGCAGGCACAGCCCTCAAACTGATAGAGCGACAGCAGAGAAATTGCAAACGAGTTGAGTCGTTTAGCCAAAAAACCAAAACATACGCAGCATTTATAAGGCAGCCAACAATGAAAGCCACTCCCCCTGCTCGCAGCCTGCCACCTCCCTGCCCCGCCCCTGCATCCCGGGCATATTGTTAACGCCCACTCAACTCTATGCCATTTTGTATTGATGGGCTGTCTGGCGCACAGCTTTTATATAAAGCGCTCAGAGCTTTGGCGGGGGCGCAGCCTTTGGCATCGTGTGTTTTGCTTTTTATCTATTTTTGTCGCTTTTGTTCTTCATTTTGTTGTTGTTGCTGCTGCTGCTGTGGAAAACAAATCACTGAACAAAAAAGCGCACAATGCAGTTAAAGGAGAAAGGCATAAAATAGGGCGAATTGGCGGGCAAGATGAATAACGATGGATTGATTGGCAACGCACTCAGCGATACCCTTTCGTTGCAAGGTGAAAATGCTGTAAATGAAAGGGGAAAAGAGTGAAAGTAAAGTAAAAGAAAGGAAAAGGCAGTGGAAAAAATGAATTGTGCTTCTATTTAATTTATATAAATAAAGATTTCGATATGGGAAATATCTAATATTGAAAGGGAGAACAAATAGAAATCTTAATGCATTTATTATTCCATTTATTTGTATAATAAAGTTCATATTGTTTCAGCACAAAAGTGATGTTTGTACTAAAAGAGACAGTAAGAGAGAAAGAAAATGAGATTTATTTGTATTACATATCGTATTTAAATATTTTTAAAAGCTTTTGCATATGAAAAATGCAGAAACAAGCTGGGAAAATATCTTGTGTTATAGAAATCGAAAGAAGCATCAGGAGGTGCATCAACAACAAAACTATATTTAAAATATTAAATTTAATATTATATTTTTATATTTTAAATGTAAAGAAAAAGAGGCAGCAGCCGAGAGAGTGAGGAAATGAGAGAAAACTTATTTGAAATTTATTTTACTTAAAATTAATTGTACCTATATGTTAAATAATATATTTAATAAATGTTAAGTAAATAAAGAGGCAGTCTAAGCTTAATATACAAGTTTATCATTTTTCTTTCCCCACGTGTTACCAAACTGTTGATTTAGCCCACTAACTTTACCCTCGGGCCGGTTGACTGCACAAAAAACGTGTCTATTTTCATCAAACGCGAAATTGCCGTGAATTTAATCCACGTGTTTGTTTTGCATGTACCGCAATGCGTGTGTGTATTAGTTGTGTGTAGGTGAGTGTGTTTTATTCTGTTGTTGTTGTTGTTGTGTATTTGCGCTGCTTATCCTCGCTCGACTCGCTTCTGTCAATTTGCACGCGTAAAGTGCGCCATCTAGCGTCGTTTATGCGCACATTTGCGCACATCAATTTGCGGTGCAGACATTACGCGTCGACTCTGCATTTTTTATTAAACAACGCTCGCGCGACACACGCGGCGTATGCGTAATGCGGCCCAAGTGCCGCACCAAATGGCAGTATGCGAGATGAGCTACGAGCGATCATTAATTGTTGCACCTGCAGCAGAAGCAGCATCACTCTCTCCCCTTTCTAATTTACCCCTCTCTTTGGCTAGCCCCTTGCTCAGCCCGCCCCCTGTCACTGTCGCCTGTCAATCTCTGTGTCTTTCATTTGTGATGCGTGTTTTTGTCTTTGATTAGCCGCAAACAGCGCCAGACAGTTAAGAGACACAATCGCCTCGGCCTAGACCAGCCTAGACTAGAGTGTGCCCAGCCCGGTGCAAAGTCCCTCAGTGTCCGAGTGTGACTGTGTGTGTGTGTGCGTGTGTGTTGTAGCTCATTGGAGAAATTGCATTTACATATTAAAATATGCCAAAAGCGACTGGACAGTGAGTCGGGCGAGACGGCCCTTGGTCAATTGCCCAGCCATGTGGTGAATGTTGCCTTGTTGCACGCATTGCTTATGCATAGGCTCTGTGTCCAGGGCGGAGTACGGGGCACAGTGCGACGAAGAGGTTTGCCTCGCCTCGACTCCGGCTCGCCAGAATCTCTCCCGGGAGCAGGAAGGCGATGTCTAGTCATGCAGCCAGAGCAGCCAGGTATGCGAACATGTATGCATACATTCATACATATAAATGTGTGTGTGTATGTGTGTTTTAGTGTGTGTGCATTTGCAGCGAGGACATATTACATGGCCGACGGGCGGAGCAACAACAAGGAGACAGGTTCGAAGAGTTTCCAGAGATGCCCGAGGAAATTAGAAGGTAAGCGGACTATAAACTAGTGAAATTAATAAAATACTAAAAATAATAAAAAAAAAAAGATAAAAATAATTAACATTAAATATAAAACTTTAAACAGTAATAAAAAATGCAATAAGAAGTATAAAATGATTTAATAATACTAAAATTGCAATTCAAACATTCTGTAAGATTATAAAATAATAATAAAATCTACAATGTGATAAAGATAGATGAATAATAAATATTATAACACTAAAAATATATAATATATAAAATAAGTCAAATAATTAGTATATATAAATAATAAAGTTGTATAAATAATTAAAACAGAATAAACAGAAAGCACGATAACACAATGAACGTAAAAAACACTATTTTATATAGCTATAAAAATACTAAAATTATAATTAAGTAAATCTGAAAAGTATTATTTTTATCATTATTTTTATTTTTCATAGAAGCCAGCTAGTCAGACGCCCCTCGTTGCTTTTGTAATGCACACAATTTAGCCCTTTGGCCTTTTTAGGATCTTCTGGACTTGGTCAGCCCCGTGCGCTGTGTTGCCATGATTTCTGTCGTTGTTGCTGTTGGTGTTGTCGCTGCAGCTCGGCTATTGCATATTATGCAAAATTGTTTATGCAAATAATGCAAAAAAGAATTAATTTATTTGACTTGCATGCTAATTTACGAGCCAATAAATGCAGGCGGGCCGAATGGGGAAATGGCTGGAATATTGGCCGGGCTATTGTTAATTTATTGGCGTGTTCGTTACCCGCCACAGTCCGCCCCTCCCTCCCTCTCTAACATGTGTAGACACATTTTAAATTTAAGCCACAGCAACAACAACAACAACAATAGTAGCGACAAAAAGCAGGCCAAAGCAGGGCTGGGCAACAACTACGCAACAGCATGAAATTATAACGCATTGGACCCAAAAATCAACAGCTGCCTGCCCGCAGAAACCAACAAACCGCATGTCGAAATCTCTCCACCCACCCCTTTCCCTACTGCCTGCTGCAGCGCATACCCCACATAGCTCTCGAACCTTTCCAAACGGGAACTCGGCTGACCGAACGCCTAAACGGCATTGACCGCACAAGAGAGCGAGCTGCCGCTCTCATCAGCATAGCAGATTTGCCTGAGAAGGGGTGGGGGGAGCGGTGTGCGAGAGGGGCAGCGTTGGAAATCAAAAAACCAATTTTAAAATTGCCGCAGCCGCCAAAAGTTCAAAGTTGAGAGGCAACCGAGTGCTCAATGGGTAGTGCAGATCCTAAAAGTAGGCAACACAAAAGCAACACTAGGCAAAGCCAGGGTTGTACACTCAGCTTGAAAATTTATAAAATAGAGGGGTATTCGTTTGAAAATAATGAATTATTTTATGGATATCATAAATTTGGGTTAATTTATTTAGAAAATTTCTGCAGTTTCCTATTTGTAAATTTTAATTATAAAAAACTTTAAATAAATTATTGTATTTTATATAATTATTGTATTTTTATTATATAATTAATTTTTAATTGAATTGAATGAACTAAAACTTTTTTAACTTTGCTGCTTCTTTCTTCTCTCTAGATTCCTTGAAATAGATTAAACTATGTTTTATTATTTATTTATTTATTTTAAGTTTCTTCATAATAACTGTTTTTTAACATTATGAAATCTTCAATATTCGAATATTCCCGGACAACTTTAACAATTCCCAGCCCATTTTCTAGCTCTCTGCAACCCTGGCGTAAATCAACACAAAACTAAAATACAATGTGCCACGCCCAGCAATTGGGCGTGTGCCGCAATTTAAGTGTTTACAAACATTTCTCTTTTTTCGACAACAAACGTCGAACGACTGCGGTCGCGTCGCTTTTTGATAAGGTGCAAATCGTCGCGGAGCGTGGAAAGTGTCCTCCAAGCGAGAAATTTGAGTAGGAGAGGGATGGACGGGAGGAAGGTGGGTTTGGTTGGTTTTGTTTAATGCTGCATAATTTTAGGCGTTAAAAAAACCAACAAATTGGCAGTGTTTGTTGTGGCCTCGTAACGCCCTCATCAAATATTCAAACGGTAGCCCCAGTACCTTCTCTCGCTCTCTCTTTTTGTCTCTCTTCCAGTCTCACCCATCCATTCTATTGCTGTCCCTTACACGGCGGGCAGCGGCAACGAAAACAAAAACAAGAGCACAAAAAACGGCGTCAACAAAAGCCATCATAACAATTAATTTTGAAAACACGTGTAGATTGCTTTTTGCGGTTAGCAGCGGCAGCAACAGCACCAGGAGAAGAAGCAGCTGCAGGAGAAGAGAGAGAGAGAAAGAGCAGGAGCAGCTGGAACAGTAGCAGCAGGACACGTTCTCGCTCTTGCTGTCGGCCCTGCCGAGTGGCGAGAGAAAATGCCAACAGCGCGACCCCGTCGACCTCTCGCTTGGCCTGGCAATCATAAAACACTTTAAACATGTTTTCCTACTAGTTTATTAGTGTAAAACCCGGACGCGTATCCCTCGTCACCCCCCTCAGCAACGCCACGTAACTACCCCGCACAGATCGAGCCCCCCATTAATTATTTCAATGTCAACGGACTTGTCCACATCGCATCGGCGATGCTCTCACCTGATAAGGGTCAACAATAAATGGCTGTGACGTTTGCCAGATACAGAGCGAGGCGGGACTAATCTGATATTCATCAGCTGACGGAGAGACTTATGCGTTGTGCATATATAATTTATGCTGCAATGCGTATGATTTCTATAGCATACTTTTACGCTGTAATATTTACTCGGCATATAAGCGTTTTTGTGGCATACATTTATGCGTAAAAAGTTGAAAGAACTTAAAGTATTTTTTAAACTGAGTGAAATATTATTATTTAAATAATATATTTCAGTATTTTAAAGTGGGAAAGTATAGTATTTTTAAATCTTTTTTAAAACTTTTAAGATTCGTCTAAATTATCAGAATATTAATCAATAACATTGAGTTGTCTTTTTATTTATTACTTTTTTTTTTAAATCTCGTTTGCTTCAAAGTGTATAACTCCAGTGACATATGATTGCGTTGCAACTGGTTTTTCAACTGGGGGCTTTTTTCCATCTTGTATCATTAAAATGTCCAGTCGGACCGCCCGTTGGCTGTCGGCTGTGATTTCTAGCCGACGCTCTGGCAACGCTCTAATGGCTTTTCGGACCGCTGTCTGGCCCTGGCATCGTTCTGCTCAGGCAAGAGGTGTAGTCGAGGGGGAACTTGACTTTAAATTTATTATAATTTCAAATGTTTGCAGCGCGCTATCTCACTCTCTCTCACTATGTTTCGCTCTCTTGCCCTACGTTTGCTAGTGTTTGTTAAATAATTAATGTTTTGTTGTTCTTTCTGCACATTCGGCTAGTTGGGGCTAAAATCATTTTTCGGCACATATTATGGCCTATTGAAATAATTTGCATAACATGGCCAAGGGATATGAAATGGACATGCAGCATATGCCTCTACCTCTCCCTTTCCCCCTCCCCACACTCTCTTTCTCTTTGGGCTGTAGGACTTTTTGGGCCAGACGCTGGGCCAGTCGGCTGCTTGAGGCATTGCAGGAGAGGCCACAAAGTCAACGGCTGGGTATAATTTATATGCAAATACACACGTTCCAAGTCCAAACACAGCCAACCTGCAGACCAAAACAACAATATACCAGCCGGGAGAGGGGAAAGGCGGTGCAGGGTGAAGGTATAAGACGACATTACTAGGGGAATGACTGCGAATGTCTATTAAAATTTATTCGAGCGTAAGCACTGTGAAGGCAAGAACTCATAGAGAGAGAGAGAGAGAGAGAGAGAGAGAGAGAGAGAGAGAGAGAAAAGAGAGACACAGAGAAGAAGAGGGAGATAAGGAGAGAACTGAAATCATGTTGTGCGCACTACTGAAAAGAAAATATATTCCAAGCTAAATGCTAAATAATCAAATGTACACTAGGTAGACACGTCGACGTGGAGACTTTGTACACGGTGGGTAGCTCGAAGAGTTCGAAATAGTGTTGAGAAATTGAGAAACTTATTACAAGTGTTTTCAACTCCATGTAAATGATAATGAAGTTGTTCGAAATATAATATTTCAATTGTTTCAAAGTGCATTATACAAATATACATGTATAATAATTGTCCTTGGAACATACGATTCTGGAAATGTATATATTTATTATTATTATATTTATATATTTTTTTTATAAATGTATGAGCATAGAGCTAGGAACTAAGTTTAAATATAATATTTCACATGTCATTCTTAATTAAGAAAATTAAATATCACCTTTGTTTCCCAACCGATGAAACTTATTCCCAGGGTTGCGGAGTTTTAAAGCTGTAGTTTTGAAAGATAACATTATCTCCTTAGTAGTTTCAAAAATTGTAAATTATAATGTGTAAAATAATTTTTATTAAATAATCATTTATTAGAATAAAAAGAATAAAGAAGTGCCTAGAGACGAAGTATACTTGCGACTAAATAAAACTTATATCCAATGTATTTATTCCTGATTATGACACATATTTATAAGACTTCCTTCAATTCAACAGATTTTAAATATAATTAACAATTTTTTACTCAAGTTTTAGCTGTTTCAAAGCAGAGAAATCCTCCAATCTTGCGTGAGTAGATAAATCTCAGCCGGAATCCTGCCTGCTTCACTGTGCTTTATTTCCAGCAGATTGTCAAGTACTTTTCAAACTACCGACTTCGTGTGGATTGCGTTGTGTTGGGGCAACAACAAAAGCAACGTCTAGTTTTGGCCAAGGCAAGTTAGGTGCTAAACAGCGCATGTCGTGGACTGGACGAGCACTTGCCTTCCCTCCCACTTGCCCGCTCGTCCTGCCGCAGCGAAGATTGTAGGTAGCGCGAGCTCAGCTAGTCGTGGATAGCACAGGGTACAACTTTGTAAGTAGTTTAATTAAATTAATAAAACTTAAAGCTCAACGAGGGGAGGGGACGTGAGGCAGCAAGTGCACAGCGGCGTAACTTCTGTGCGTGTGTGTCTGTGTGTTTGTGTGAAGAGTGCTCAAGGCCCGCGAACGCGAGGCGAGGCACAGTGGGGGAGGTAAGTAAAGTTGACAGCAAAACAAATGCAATGACGAGTAAAGTGCTCGTTGCGTATTTTAATTTGGTTTAAAAACATTGTTTCGCAAATCCCCAAGTGTACGTCAGTTCAGCTGACGTCACGTCACACTGAGAGAGAGAGAGAGAGAGAGAGCGTGAGGGAGAGAGAGAGAGAGCGGGTGAGAGCGAAATGAAGACAGCGGACAGGCATAAAGAATCATTTGGGGGCAGCGTTGTGTGTGCTGCTGCTCCTGTTATTGTTCGCACTGTGTGTGTGTTGGTGCGTGTGTGTGTATATGTGTGTTTGCGCGTGTCTGTGTGTGTGTGTTGTGACAGCAGCGCAAAAACCGCGCTGACAGCCAGCAGCAAAAGCAGCAGAAGCAGCAGAGCTCAGGGAGCCGAAGCAGCTGAGGGATTCCCAGTGCGATGCGGTACGGTACGGTGGGGCTGGTCTGGGCTGGAGCTGGGGTTGCGCTTGGGTTCGGTTCAGTTGGTCGGGCTGTTTTTTGGGGGCACACTGCGAATGTAAGAAATGTAAATTGTGCGCTTTTGCTGCGCACTTTTTGCATTCACGTGCAAAATTTTCATGAGCTTCGGGAGATAAAAAGCAGAAAGGGGGCAAGCACGAAGTGAGTGAGTGAGAGCGAGAGAGGGAAATAGGGGTAGAGAGAGAGAGAGAGAGAGAGAGAGAGAGAGAGAGAGAGAGAGAGAGAGAGCGAGAGAGAAGCCAAGCGAGATAGGGCGAGTACGGAGCCAGAGGCGACCGCGTTTGCTCAGCGGCGTAATGAACTCAAAAACCAAGTCATAATTAAACTGGGGAGTTATGTGACGTAAACAAGCAGAGGGGAGAGAGTGGTGGCAGAGGGGTGGCACAGCCAGTGCGACATTTTTCTTGTCAAAAGTTTGTGAGCATCTGCCGACACTGTCCGAGGATTTGTTGCACTCACTGTGCAATAAAATGCGGCAACAGTTCAGCCTGATGCTGTAAAGCGCATACAAAATGTGACAGCAAGTCCCCACTGTCCAGCCAACCAACCCCCCGCTGACCACAAGCCAGATTGAATGGGGACTCGGCTGAGCACGCATTGTGCGAATTAATGTGCTGCCATCTAGTAAAGAGTTCATATTTAGTCCAATGGGGGCGTATACGTAATATTAAGTGTTGTATTAGTTCATATATATAAGCCAAGGGGGCGTATACGCAATATTAAGTGCTTTGTTAGTTGAGCAAGCAAAGGCATTAAGCCACTGGCAGTCTTAAGCCAAATGCAGCCCTGCCTGCACTCGATTTCCCCATAGAGATGGAGAGAGAGAGAAAGTCGCATTTATTGCTCGAGTGTCACACACAGCCCGCTGCCAAGGCCAATTCGAGCACTATGGCACGCGCTCTTAAACCATTTCGCCTGCTCCAGAGGACAACAAAAGCGTTTTGCTTATGCGGGGGCAGGGGATAGGGCAGGGAGTGGGTGTCGCCCTCATTTCATGGCGAAAGGCACAGAAAACTTTTCGCACAACGCCACAAAAACCCAACTCATTAAAAAGATCAGCAGAGGCAGCACCTCCCTCCCCCTGCAACACCTAGAGCAGCAGCAGCGGCAGCGGCAGAGCGAACACAACGCCGAACAATCGAACAATATCAACGCTTCATGGTAGCCCGCAAAGAGAGAGAAGGTGGAGAAAGAGAAAGCGCACGGGCGAAAAACACAAACTCTGACACAAAGCCGCGCCGAGCTGAGCCTGAGCCAAGTGCAGAAAAAGCAATGGAAAAAAAATTAGGGCACTTACGCGTGCTGGCGTAAAAAGCAGCAGAGGCAGCGACAGCAGCAGCGACGCAGGCAGCGGTAAAGTTTTACCCGCACAACACACCACCGCTCCCCCGCCATCGCCCGGCAAGTTTTAAGCAAATGTCAGGCAGTGCCTCCTGATGATGACCCTACTTTTTGAAAATGTGTCAGAGCTACAAGTGAAGAGCAACTGTTGCAGCAGCAGCACTGGCAGCAACATGGGCGCGAGGGCGTGGCTAACGCGACCTGATGGGTGGTCGTCGTCATTCCCGGTATGCCACGCCTCCCGTCCTCCCACTTCTGCGCCCGCTTGGGCTGCATAAATATTCAAAGCTTTTACATGGCTGCAGGCTGGCTAAAAATGTGCAACAGAATTGTGGCAGCGCGGTGAGTGGCGGGCAGTGGGTTGAGAAGGCGATGGGGGGAGGGCATTGGTAAGTGCATGCAGCCCTGGCCCGCATGCAGCCACTTGCGCAGAGGGTTGCTCTTAACTATGTTGTTCGATATCAAGTGCCCGAAGAGGGGAATTAATTATGTTGCTCGAAAATGTTCTTTCTCTTGTTATTGTTGGCTATTTCGAACGTCGAGCAGAGTGAAAAATTGGGAAGGGAGGGAGGTAAGGTATGTAGTTTCACTTTCAAAGAGACTTTCAAATATTGCGCCAACTTAATTTTGTTAACAATTTACAGGTTTGCTAAAGTGCAGCATATTAAAGAGAATACATTGATATGGAATATGAAATTAAATAATTAATTTAGCAAGCTTGGAATCAGTTTACAGCGCAGAAAGCACAATAAATGTGTTTCGAATTAAGCATGAATTATTATTAGTAAGTTTAAAATTGTAAAATACTCTACAGTTAGGTATAAATACATATGGATGTAGAGGTGAAGCAAATATTGCATTATTTTATTTTTAGTTAAAATGCAAATTCTTAATAATTCTATGTTACTTAATTTTATTTAAATTAATTTATTATTTTTTTTTTCTTTATATTATATTTGCATTTCATGAAGCTTCGTTCCCTCCTACTTTCGATTATTTAATTTATAATTACAAAACCCTTCTCTTTTGTATTGTGCTCCTTTATAATATGTTGATTTTGATGTTTTATTAATTAATTAATCAATTTTGTATAAGCTTTTATGTGATATTTAGTTTAATTTTTGACTATTTGACTATCAAATCGTACATAGATTTTTGTGATTTAAGAAATTGTTGCACTTTTCTGTATTTAAATGGATGTAATTTCGTGTAATTACCAATTGATTCATATTACATTATTTTAATCGAATTCTATTAATTTGATTTTCAAGAAGTCTTCTTTATTAAACTTTCTTTTCCAATTTTAGATTATATTTTTTTAAAATTCAAGAAGCTGTTATTACTTATAATTATGATATTCAACATTTTCAATAAAAAATAAATATATAAAGCACACTTTGTCTATTTCTTTATTTTTCATTTCATAACTGCACCGTTAACCCTCGCAGTTGCCAGCGTAAAATTGTCTCTCACAGTGTCCGTTGTTGCAATATAAAAACGCAACAGCAGCCACTGTGGCAACAGCGGCAACAACGGCAACATGAGCAGCGAGCACTAATAACAACTGCAGCGGCGAGCAGCAACAGCAACAGTAACAACAACAACAACAAGGATGCAGCTTTTTGTTTGTTGTTGTTGTTGCTGTTGCTGTTCTCGTTGCTGTTGCCATTGCTGGCCTCTGTCAGAGCTAACTGTCAACGAGCTGGCAACCACTTAAAGCCTTCAAAATGGCGCAAGTTTAAATTAAAATTTTGAAGTACACATCCCGACACCAACAACAACAGCAGCAACAACAGCTAAACATGAGGCGGCTGCGTCACTTTTTGGGTACAAGGCGAAACTTTGTGTAATTTCGCTGGATAGCTCGGCGAGGGGGAAGGGCTGGAGGATAGTAGAGTAGGTTCGTAGCGGGATCTGTGGCAAGTGCATTTGAGAAAAACTTTAACGATTTAGGCTCAACATGTTGGCGCAAACAGCAACAATAGCAGCAGACCCGACAGCTACATTCCAGGCAATTGTTTCTGTGAGACGCGTCGCTCGCGCCAAAAAGCATGCAACACATTTTATGATGATTTTTTTTCGGTTTCGCTGCTCTTGTATTTGCCTGTGCGCTCGCTCCGTCTGTACCTCTGCCTCCCACTCAGCTGTCCGTCTGCCCTGCTGTTGCTGTTGCCTGTGTTTCGTGTTGTTGCGCAGTCCTTGCTGCTTGTTTTTGCCGCACTTTAGTGCCACCGCATTGACAAAGTTTCCATCTGCCGCGAGCCTTAACGCACACGCACACACACACACACACACACACACTGCAAATGTGATCTATGCCTTTTTCTGGGCCAACAACAAAATAAAACCAACTGCAAAATTTCAAATTCAGCAGCCGCAGCCAGCACATGCGATCCGAGGCGAACTTTACAGCAGGCAGCAGCGTTGGCAAAACTTTGTCTTTGTCGAGCACGGGAAGAGAGGAAGGGGAAGGAAGGTGGTGGGAAGACAAGGACGCAAGGCGCAGGACAAGGCCCACAGGACGAGCATCGGCTGCAAGTAATTTTGCAGCTCTTGCAGCCACCGCAAGTTTTTACTGCACTTTGCCAACTAAACCGAGTCGTGGACTCAGGCTCAGGCTCAGGCTCAGCCGCAGCTCGCTCTCGCTCTCGCTTACTCACTTCCTAACTCTTTCTCTCTACTGCTCACTAAACATGTTCCGCTCTAGTTGCATCTCTCTCCCGCTTGGCTTCAGTTTTAACTTGAAGTATCTGCCGCTTTGACTTTGGCCTCAACCAAGTCCCGGCGGCGCATTCGCCTATTTCTCGCTGTGCGTATGTGTGTGTGTTGCCAAGCTATGCAGCAGCACAGGGTGTCGTAGAACTTACAGTTTACGAATTTACCAGCCACATGACAAAACTGACAAATCCCGAAATGCAAAATAAGTTTTAGGCTTATTCCACAATTGCCACGCAGTTTTATTGCTCAGTTTGAAAGTGAAAATTGGCGAAATTCTTAGAAACGCTCTGGTAGCATAAATCAATACGCCGCCTGAGAGTAGTTTTGGTTTCAACGCGGACTTATTTCACTTCGCAACTGACTTGAATGAAATAAAGAACTCGGCTCAAATGTAGGCAACAGTAATTCGCACTGAACTCGTTGAATCACTCAAAGAAACATAGCTACCTATGCTATAGTTCGCCGGCGCGCCCAAATGGGCTGTATGAATAGAAACGAAGGTCACAAAGGGGTTGACAGAGTTCCCCATATACCTTAATAAAACATAAAACAAAAAATAAACTCATAGAAATCTCATGCGCATCTTAAAAGTAGGCAACAGTAATTTAAACTACAAGATTCGCATTGATCTCAGGGAAATATTACGCTCAGCTCAAAAATACATTAAATGTATTAAACAAAGAAAAATAAAAACAAGAAAGCAAGGCTACCTTCGGCTTGCCGAAGGTTTCATACCCTTGCAGTTATACAAAATATAAAATATATTTGGATTGCTGCTGGTTTCTGTGGTATTTATTGAACAATTATAACAGTACAGGAAGTCAAGATATTTACCTGATTAAGGCAATGAATAAAACACCTGCTTCGAAAAAAAATAATTCTACCTTTTTAATGCTTTTGTATATACCTGGATTTCTTATATACTTAACACAAAATGTTATGAGGGAATGGCTTTGTGTTGTAAAGGATCTGTTGGTCATAAAATATAAATAAATTTGGAAAGTTCTCATTCAAAAATGCGTTTGAATAACAGCTACATGATTTTTTGTTTAACAGCTATATGTAATAGTACTCAGATTTCCATAATATCCGTTATAAAAGTTCGATTTCCAACTTAGATTTGGATGTGGTAAGCCTGATAGCTATATCTTGAAATATAACGAAAATCGGCCGATAGGCTCCATGACAGCTATACGATATATCAGTCCGATCTGGCCCGTTCCGACTTACTTAAAGAGGGCAGAAATAATAAGCTTGTGAGCAAAGTTTCATGAAGATAGCTCAATAACTGGGGGACTAATTTGCGTTGCAACAGACAGACGGACTGACTGATTGTTCCTATAACAGCTATAGAATATAAACGTCTGAGATATTTAAATGGAAAAACTAAGGGTTACTGTATAACATTAAAAAGTATTGATAATGCGCGGTATTTCCAAAAACAAAACAGGTTTGCATACAAAAACCCTGATTTCAGCCGATTGTTCCTATGGCAGCTATATGTTATAGTGGTCCGATTTTGATACAATTTTGACAGCACATTAAGAACGTAATAAGAATAAGATTTGCCAAATCTTGTTGCAATATCTTGAAAAACAACAAAAATCGGCCGATAGCTTCTATGACAGCTATACGATATAACGGTCCGATCTGGCTCGTTCCGAGCCGTTTACAGCCTACAGCAATAAGAAGCTTGTGTGCCAAGTTTCATGAAGATAGCTCAAAAACTGAGAGACTAGTTTGCGTTGCAACAGACGGACGGACGGGCGGACGGACGGACGGACGGACAGACGGACATCCATTTTTCGACTCCTCTAGTGATGCTGATTCAGAATATATATACTTTATAGGGTCGGAGATGACTCCTAAGGTGTGTTGCAAACTTCTGGCTAAAATTAATATACCCTCTGCAAGGGTATAAAAAAATAATTTTAAATAATAATTTCAAAAAAGAAAAATAAAGTCATACAGCGTAGGTATTTTTCAATAATATTTATTACTACAAAATAGTTGTACCCATGTCAAATGAATCCATAAATTATTAAAAAGCGCAGTAAAACACTCAATTTTCATCAGGGCAGAACAAAGCAATTGCCGCATGGCAGACTCCATAATCCATAATTTCTGGCCAATAACCCCTCTTGGCCATTTACTCCATTTGGTAGGAGGAACTCGAGCAACAAGCACGTTGTTTGATCGTTCGGTCGTCGGCAAGTTCAAGTCAAACACGCCGAGACACATATCAAAGTTGCATAATGCGTTCGTGGTGCGTAGTGCGTGGCGCATCTTCATCAACATGGAAGCAACCGGAGACTCCTCTCTCGCACGGTGTGTAAACAATGTCCAGTTAGTGATAGGTTTTGCCCGGCAGTGCTCGACACACGCACACACACGCACTCAAGCAAAGCTCAATGCACACAGAAAATTTGTTTGGCACACAAGGCGAGTCGATGCTCAGAAGCCAAACAAGAAGGCATTAGCGACTTGCCGAGTGGCCGAGTGAGTGGGGTCACTGTCAGTCTGATATTGCTTTCCCCTACCTCGGCACACCCCTCTCAGATTTACCAATTTAAAGCCAGAGCAAAGCGAAGGTGGGCAAAGAAAAGTTTATGAACTACTCGACGAGCTTGGAGGAGCACCCTGCCCGAAAGGCAGCATGCAAAACAGACCCGAGACAGGTTGAGCCCAGAGAGCTACACCCGTTCCGGTGGCATCCTTCCGGGCAACGTTCCACGTCCTGTGCTCTGCTGTGTCCGTCTGCTGCGGAAGTCAGGCAAAAGACGACACACACACACACACACACACACCGAGAAGGAGAGAGAGAGAGAGCACAGAAATTTGCAACACCTGGCAAAAGTTTTTAATTATATTAGGAAACTGCAAAAGAAAATTTGCCTCACATCTTCAGGGGCAAACTAAAACTGGGCGAAAGCTAAGGCAGAGCAGGGCGGCATAGCAATTGGTTGGGCGTGGAGTGTCGCCTTTGCGAATTAATTGACACGAATTGATGGGTCTCAATGTCAAAAGGCCAGCAACAACAACGACAGCAGCAGAAGCTGCAGCAACAAGCGGCAAAGCAGCCGAAAAAGTTTTCAACTTTACCTGCAATTTGACAGCAGACGCTGCGTATACGTCATGTCTTGCCGTCTCACTGCCGCGCTGTCTCGCTGTCTATTCTGTCTTGGGTCGTGGCTAGACAATTTTAACAGGACTCTCGCTTTAATTGGCGTAATTTTGTCATCGATTTAATTAAATGCCCATAGCTTATATCCTGCTCGCTACCTCCCTCTCTCTGCCTCCCTCTCGCTCCAAGAGTGCGCCAACAACGGAAGTCGAAGCTCTTTCACTTGATGAGGCCGCACAGCGAAGGCAAAGAGTGGCGCAGAGCGTGGGGAGGGGTTTAAATGCGCCATGGCGGAACGAGTCGGCTCGAGGCGAGAAGTTTGTTTACAAAGAACTCTTGTGGTTTCCATTGCCTGTTGTTAAACAATTGATTTCTCAATAAATCGTGCAATGCACTGTGTGTGCTCTCGCTCTCTCTCTTTCTCTTTCGCTCCACGAGCAGCACGCTCGGAGCACCACGAAGGCTCCATGAAGCAAAAACAATTAATTACAAATAGCATGTTGACTTGCAAACAAAAAGGGGTAGACTACTCGAGGGAGGAAGTAGAGAGAGGAAGGAAGGGAACGCTAAAGAGGGCTAGGCCAGTGCAAAGTTGCGCAGTGGGATTATGCAAGCACTATGGGCTGTTTGCAATGCGAAAGTCTTGGAGGATCACAAGGAACTTAAAGATATATTAAGTTGTTCCATATTAAATGGCTGTGACTCAAGAAGCTTACGCTACGCTATTACGGCGTTTATGCCATGCACTACTCGATTCTTGAATACGTGAAAAAAAAAATTCTTGAAATGATTGCAGCAAAGCCTGCTTTAATTGGGGCTGAAAAGCTTGCTATTTTATCAAACAAAATAGCAAGAGATTGCATTTAATACATTGATACTCATTCATCGCGAAATCTACTTCACATAAACGCAGTATATTTAATAAAGCGAGAGTTTGTTATCTCGAAGTTGAATATAGTAATCAGTATTTTAGAGGATTCAGATATCTTTGGATCGTTTAAGTTCAACATTTTTAAAGAATTTTATTGCATTATATTATCAATGAACTCTGTGTGATCGGTAATCCTTCGCCTACTATGAGTATACTATGCTAAATCTCTTGTACCACTACTTATCTCAATTATTCCCATAGAGTCAATCCCAAAGGTAGCTGACTCATCCACTGTTAATTGGCGACAATGTCGTAGCCAGTTGAGACAACAGTCTAATAGAGCGTGGAGCGAGTGACAAACGGACTAACTGACTGGCTGAGTCGGCAAATACAGGAGCGGTAGGCAGACTCGACGTGCAGGACTCGACGCTAGACAATAAACAATTTCGAATCCTTTTAATGCCAATAATGATAAACAAATTCAGCAGCAGCAGCCCCAGATAGAGCTGTGTGTCTGTACGTTCTGAACACGGCATGAAAGGCAAACAGAAGTGATTCAAACCGGAGCGGACCGAACCGAAGCGAACCGAGGGACAGGAGCAGCCGAAACGCCGTTGAGCACGACCTGATGAACGGAATCGAGTGAAGTAGTCAAGTGTTTGAGTAACTGGCAGCCGGCACGAGATGCCGATGGAGTCGGGGGCTGCAGATGGCACTGAAGTCGGAGAATTGCGTCTGCTATCCGGCACAATGCATCAATATAACAAAAACGTGCTGCAAAGGAAAGGAAACACAGAGAGAGGGAAAGATGGAGAGAGAGAGGAACTGGAGTTGGAGGTGCCGTCGTCTCATCAACTTAATTTAATCAGACACTCTGTGTATACAAAAATGCAGGCAACCCTCTGTAGCCACCTACCCTCTAGCCCACTGCCTCTTCCGCTCTCAGCCAGGTCTAGTCTATGCCTACGCGTGGACGCACAAAACATTGAAGAGGCCTCGCAGGCAGCGGGAATGGGCGGGACAGGACTGCTGCCTCGACTGGCCATTGTTGTGTGTCTCCTGCCAATCCGTAGAGTCGACTACGTCGACGACGACGACGACGACGACGATGATGGCTTTTGGTTCTCGTCGCTCGTCAAGTATTCCAGCAATTTTCCAATTGAAATCATTAAACAATTTGCATTCCACTTGAAAATTGCGTTAAAATAACAACAGTTTACAGCGCACTCTGATAGCGAAAGCTATCAGCAATAAGAGAGTCCAGGGCGGGAGAGGAGTGGCGAGTGGAGAAAGTGTGCAGTCCGACTATGTCCTGCTGGCTCTGCTGCAGCACAATGCGAAGCACATTTCAATTGCTCAAAAATGTTAAATGTTCCCAATGTCCCTGGCCCTAGCTCTGGCCCTGGCCCTGACTCTGGCCCTGATGTTGATTCCAGCTGCGTCCCTGTTTGGATTTCGACTTTGCCCGGCTGCCTTTTGTTGCACAAATTGAGCGTCGATGCTTTGAAGCAGCAAAGTTTAATTACGGCCCATACAATGAATCCGGCAACAGCAGCAACAACAAAGACAAGTGGAGCGCTTCAAAAATGTGAATTTCGCATGCAACAAATGCGAAAATTGTGCCCATATTGCGTACTCGCCCCGTATTGCAAAATGAGATTGCCAGCGATGCTTATCAAATATGCAAATGTTTAAGCAATCTCTATGGTAGAAAGAGTCCTGTTAAAGTTTACCATGGATTGAGGAACGTATGACAAAAATGAAATTATTCATCTCGAGCGAAAGAACTTCAAAATTAACTAAGGAAGGGGGAAATGGTTCAGATTTAAAAGTAATCATAAAGAAAGAGTACAATTTTATTTACAATATTTTATAGTTAAATAAGTCAGTGCAGAAGATGGCAATGAAGAAGTCTAACTTGTTTTATTTCTTTTTAAAGCATATTTAATTTTATAAGCCCCCGATGCTTCGAATAAAACATTTTCAAATAATATGCAAAGTACTATAGACAAACTAAAAGAGACCAACAAGTTGCAGTATTCAAAAAAATGTTAAACTGAAAAAAAAAATCTATTTTCTTGCTGAAACTTATTACTTTTCTGACCACTCTGGCATGGCACATACTTGATTATACTGAAATTAACTTTCAAGCTCAGCATGTATCCTTTTCGCTTCATTCTATATGCATTTCCTCCTCCCTGCTACCCTAGCTCTTTCCCTTCTTCCGTTAATGGAAAGTACACAAAAACAATGGGAAATCCCCAGTTAAATTAATCAAAAATAACTTATAACTCTTGTGTTCCCTGGGCACAATGCCCTGTTTCGAGGACATCTTCAGGCTTGGTGCCCCAATCACTTTGCATTCGATGCATAACTAAGCACTTAGGGCCATTCAATGGCTCTCTACAGCTTCTACTCTCTACAGTTATCCCAGACCTCTTTAGTAGTTGCCCGAGTCGATGCATTTCCAATCGAACTGCTCAGCAATTCATCAACTGTCAAATCCCATTTAATTTTAGATTATAGCAAATAATTATAGAGCCAGACGGGCTGTGGCAGTTAACCACACAGGCAGGTAACCCAACGCAACGCCCAACAGACCGCCCAGCCGACCGCGCCTATCAAGCACTTAACTGCCACTGCGATAACGATAACAACAACAAGTGTTGTGTGATAGAGAAAGAGAGAGAGAGAGAGGGAGAGCAAGTGCAAGCGGGACAGCAATAACTGCAGCAAGCAACTGCAGAACACTCAGAAGCCACTTGGCCGAGCCGAGGGAGAAGTTAATGCCCCGCCCCAATCAGTCAGCTGACGCCCTCCCACCTCCTCTCTAATGCTCAAAATGGCTGTCAAGGTTGCAATTGTTGCCTGCCTTGGGCTGGCGTTGTGTGGCGCAGTCTGCATTTGGGCAGCTTACGGCGCATGCACAGTGGGACGAGGTAAAAGAAAAAGGATTAAGAGAAATTACAAAATATTGATAAGCTTCACTTTACTTAAAAACTTGCTCAAGCTTAATTGTTTCATTATTAATGAGAACGGCAAATTTTGTTACTAGAAAACTATCCAATATAATATTTTTTTAAAAACATATACCAAAATAACAAAATTCATAAATTCATATATATATATATATTTATATATATATATATATATTAACATATATTTGACAGGAATATTGTACATTTTTTAAAAAACTTAAGAATTCAGAGATTAAAAATAAATTTTATAAGCTGTTTGGAGGATTACATTGATTTTTCTTATTGAAATAAATATCATAGCATAATTAAATATATAAAAAAAAAGAAATTTTAAAATAAACAAAAGTAACGACTGTTTGTATAAGTCTTTAGCATCAGTTTGTTATTTTACAATCGAATTTTAATGTTATAAAAGATTTAATAAACACAATAATAGTGAGTTGATATAGAATCAGTTTTTTGCCATTCTCATGCAAATTGCACCACTGTCAGGAGACAAACCAAATTTTATGGGCCAATATTGCTGAGAGCAGCGAGTTTTAATTCAGGCTGAGGCGTCCAAATAGCAGAAGACGACGACGACTTTGGTGATGACGATGACGATGACGACTAACAAACAGAGTTGTGTCTGGGCGATTGAAAATTGCTGTGGCTGCTAACAAAACACTCGGCGTGGCTCGATGCGGCACTGTGGAATGGCAAAATAACCGGACGAACGCAGCGCCGCCTGGCGGACGGTGGACGGAGCAAGCACGTCTAGATTTATTTACATTTGAATTTTTGAACAAGTTGCTGAAATTTGCGCACAGTGCAAACTATGTCTGGCCAGTTGCTGCCGCAAGAGGGGGAGAGGAGGGAGGGCAGGTACTGCAGGGAGGCGTGGCATAGCCTGGCGGTGCTCGTACTGTTTGCTTTGCCAGCCGACAACGAGCATCGATAAAGGTGGCGACTGCTTTTGTGGCGGCCTTTTGTGTGCATATAATTAAAAATGCTGCCAGCCCCTAGCCCAAAGGTAAACACAGTGGGAAGGGAAGAGAGACAGGGAGAGAGAGAGAGAGAGTGAGACGAACAGGCTGCTGTGTAACAAACAAACAGAGCAACAAACAAACAAAAGCGGAGGCTGGCTGCATTTTTGCAAGTGCTTGCGAAAATTTGTTTGGCCATTAGAAATATTCATGGCTGAAAATTATTCAATTAAAGTTCAGTTCGGGGCGGGCAGCAGCAGCAGCAGCAACAACAAGAGCAACAACAAATACAAAGGAACAGCAGCAACTCGTTGCTCCTGCTGCTGTTGGCCAGACCAAAAGTGAATCACAACAAATACATAATGAGCAGTCAAGCGAGGCGCACTCACTTTCGCACACTTGTACGCACACAGACAGGCAGTTAGATAATGCATGCACACGCACACACACACACACGTACCGGATATCCGGGAATGTGCGCGAAGCTTTGCAAGCGGCTGGCAAAATTAACAGTAAATGCGCTTTAAATAGCAACAATGGCAAATGCCGCCATTGCCGCTCTATTGACCCAGTGCACTCCATGGAGTCTCTCTCTGCCATTCTGTATGTGTGTGTGCTGTATATGTATAGCAGATAGTGTAGCAACTGGCAGTTGCCACGCCCCACCCCCCGTTAGAAGAACGGAACTCGGTTTTGCAGCGGACATGGAAATGCGTCGAGGCCATCGCTGGCAGGGAAGGGCAATGAAACAGAAGCGGCAGCGGCTAAAGGAAACTGTAACCGATTAAACTTGGCACTTGGAAAACTGGCGCGCAGAGATCAAGTGAGGGGAGGGTGGGGAAGAGAGCAAAGTAGCGGCTGACAGCGGAGGAGAGCATCAACGAATACAAGGCAAGTTGATGCCTGACAGAACGGAATGCGATGACAAAAGGAAGCACGTTCCAACGACTGTAAAATGCTCTATACGACAGTACATGAGGATATATGATAATAATATAATCACAAATAAAATAAAGTATATTGTATATTGTTAAAGTAGTTGAAAACAATAAACATTAAAAACTTATTCTACAGTAGATTTACATAGCAGGATTGGAAAAAGAGAATTATGTGTTGATGTTCTGAACTTATATATAAGTTTGATATGGTTTTCAACATTTCTTAAAAATATTTCCCTACATTATGATATTAAAACAAAAAATAAAAATATATATTAAATAGATACATCAAGTTAAGACAGATTTAATTTAGTCTCGACTATATAAATCCATAGATTTTCAACGTATAAATATGTAACTTCAATGTTTTTTATCCGATTCTTACCAAATTAAATATTTTTTGCAAATCAATGCAATTATTTTCGCATAACAGAGGCATAAGAGGGCGTGGCCAAATAAACTCTAAGATGCTGCAATACTTAAAATAATTGTTAAAAAGTTTACTGTGTCCAGCTCTTGTAGTTCTAAAAAAAAATACATATATAAAAAAAACAAAATCAAATAAAAACAATAATTATAATCTGAAATCAGTTAAAGCGCTTCTGATCCAATCCCACTCACTCTTATGTCAACCAGGAACTTTCAGAGTCAATCGATCTGGCTTTATTTTGACATTCAGTATGGTTCGATGGGGCTATAGTGTATATAATAATGGACTGTACGAAGTGCAAACAAAAGCCGCCACTGCATGCGTGTATAAAAGTTAATATAACGCACGTTGAGTGGTTATGGCTGATGGTCTCTGGCATTAGTAATCATATTTTGCCGAGCAATTGCAAATACCCTGCATATGCTCACACACACACAGAGAGAGAAAGAATGAGAGAGAGGGAGGTGGAACACTCGTACATTCCAACGATATGAGCAGTTTTTAGATTTATACATATATAATATATGCCATGCTGGCAAACAATAAGAAGTCAGACATGAGTGCGGAAGTTGGACCACGTAGAGAGGGCGGGGCAGGCACAGGGGCTGGGGTAGGGTGTGTGTGTGTTCAGCATATACTCATCTCTAGCTTTCTGTTACTGTATATGCATATATTAGTTATTAATGCGTACGTGTAACGCATATTGAGAAATGCCGCAGCCAGAGCCAACTCCCCAATTTGCCAGTCTATGTGCGGCATGTCTGTGTGCGTGTGTGTCCGGGTGTGTGCGTGTGTGTACTTATGTGTGTGTTTGCGTGGCAGATTTATGTGGTTTTTGCAGCAAAGAATGCATAATGTTTGCTTCAACCATATTTGAAATATGCCAGCAACGAGATTTGTGGCGCGACGACGTTGGACTTGGACTTGGACCCCATTAAAGATTCAGTCATTTGCGCCACCCTTTCGACTACTTGCAGTGTACTAGGACTCAGCTCGAGGCACGCAGTCTGCTGCGGTTGCAACGCACCAAGGGGTTGCTCCCCCTAGATGCGATTAGATGTGTAAACTTGCGCGGATGTGGCTGAAATGGGGCTGAGATTGCAGTCCCTGCAGTTGCCTTTAAGAGTGTATAGTATGTATTTAATACTTTTGAGTATATATTTAATACTTAAAGTTTCAAGTCTGCAAGAAATGTGAGCTGAAACTTTGATTGATGGTTTTCAATTTGCAAGCTGAATTCACTGCTCTCACAGTCTCCACTTTCGCCACTTTCATGATAGATGGTTTCTCCACACTTTCACTTTTTCACCTTGAACAGAGCTTCCCGATAGGCAAGTTCTTGAGCTATTCTAAAATACTATTGTGATTGTATTTAGCAGGATAATTCGATCAAGTATATTTCTGTAATTGGCATTTCATTTCTTGATTTAAATTTCTTTTTTTTATTCAAAAGTATTTGTTAAATATTACTCTATTATTTTATAGAGCAACTTTTTCTATTACCCAGCAAATTGCTAGTCTTATCAGCTCTGATTAAGTCGAATTCTATTCCCTTAACCCTTTCAGCACAAGCCCTATTTATTGAATTCACAACTTCTCTACACTCATCAATCATGGCAACTTTTGGAGGGGCAGAGAAAAGCACAGACAGAGAGGGAGAGAATGCCTGAAGTGTCTGTAAATCAAAGCCTTACCACTTATTAGTTTTCCATATAATTTACAGAAATTCAACTTTTGCCAATTATGAAAACTAGAATAAAAATGCAAATTTTAAGCAACTCGTGTCCGCAGGCAGCCACAAAAGTACCACAAAAAAAAATTAAAGAAGAAGAAATTTCATATAAAAAGTGCAGAAACTTTACTTTCAAGAGCTGAATCCCCAGCACCCTGACTACGACTCTTACCCTGCTCCAACTTCGACCCAACACCAGGCCAGATAAGCCTAACAAATTTTTTAAAATAAATTACAGAGTAGAGCAAACAAATTTGCATACTCAAACGGGGCACAGCAGGATGGAGATGGGGAACAGACGAAAAAAGGTTTTTTTCCTCTCTCTCTCACACTCTTTGCTGTTGTTTCTCTTTTCACGCCACAGAGCAAATCAAGCAAAATTTGAGAGGTTTCCCCGTACTTTGCAACGTTCCGTCTAGTCTCGATAGAAAAATGAGTTATTGCACATGTTTTAGGCTGGGAGGAAGTCCTGTTTGTGGGGCGAAAATGGAAAATAGAAACGCCTAGAAAACTTCCGTCTAAAGGTCGCAACACTTTTGATTATATCAAGGCGAAGGCGAAGGGCTCAGTAATAGCTAAAAACGAGCTGCCAGACGATGCCAAAAAAGAACGGGAGCGAGCGGCAAAAAAAGTAGCGAAAAAATGCAAGAAAATAAAACAAAAATTCCCAGCTAGTATACGCTTAATAAAGTGGCCAGCCCACGCCCATGGCTTGAAGGGCGGACTATGGAAAGCAGTTCGGAGAGGGGGAGTGGGTGTTCACTGCTGGTCGTGGGTCGAGGGGTTTGGGAAATGTGTTCGGGCACAAACTTTATTAAAACTCTTGAATTAAATGAATTAGTCAACCATATAGCCCAGCTTGGATGCTGCCCAGCTCTGGACTGGGTACATTGCTTAGCTGCCTGGCTCCCTCCCGCTCTCAGTCTGTCCTGCCCCTGGCCCCTTCGCTTTGCCTTGTCTGCTCGTCTTTATCTATTTCTTCTTCAGTGCGGCTTGAAAAACAATTTTCGTAAGCAAAAGTGTAATGAGCGTAGAAATGAACTTTAGAGTCGCAGCAAGGGTAGGGCGGGAGAGCAGGGCGCCAAAAGGGCGTGGCAAAGGCAGCAAATTAAATGAAATCCTTGTGCTAGAGTGTCGTCTTGGCCGCTGAAAAAAGGAAGCATTAAAATATCAGTGCAAAGAAGGAAAGGGCTAAACGACCGAAAACTTTACCCAAAACCCAAAAGCCCAAGCTCAACCCTGCCCCAGCCCTTGCTCCTGCTCCTGCCCCCAGACCTCAAGCGGGAACCCCCACCCTTCCCACCACTAAACCAGAAGCAAAGCCGAGTCAAAAGTTTTGCGCCTTTTTGTAACTGATTTGTACAATTTTCTGTGAAATTTTTCTTATGATTTCCTTTTTAATTTAATCCAAAAGACATTGCTAAATTGCTGTTAAAATGTGTAGGGAAAAATAAAAATAATAAAGCGCTGCGGTAGTAGGACCCAAGGGGAACACTATGCTGCAGAATTTAGGAATAATATCAAATTAATTAAGGTTTTTCCCTAGGGTGGAGTGACTTGGAAGTGTAGCTGAGTTTAGAAAAAACAACAGAAATTACCTTATAACATAAACAATAAAAATATTCGAAAATCGTTATCATAAAGTTTTCTCTAGTTAATCAACTATTTGGAATCAAGTTCTTTGCTGCACAGTGTAATTGCGCGTGGAACCCTCTGTGTAAACCCTTCAGGGACTGAACAAACGTTGACAACTCATGACCAGCACAGATCTTTGGTTCTGCGGAATCCTACAGGCTTTCGCATAGTTTCTCGAAAAAAATCTTCAAGCAACAACTGGAAATTGAAACTTGATTATGTGCAGAAAGGCAGAAAAAGTTGCAATGTTGGATGGATACTCGGAGAGCCGGTGGGGTGCGGGAGAAGCTGCGGACTTTGGGACAGGCGGAACAGCGTGAGAGTTGGAGGTTATGTTGCGTTGTCGGGCGTAGAAATTTATTCTCTTTGCCAAAAACTTTGCAGCCCTCGACTGTCTGTCTGTCCCAATCTGACTGTCTTCCTGTCTGTTTGTCTGTCTGTCTGTCAGTCTGTCGTCCTGTCTCTCATAGGGACGCACGATTAAAACTATTTGCTTGCCGGTTTGGGACATTAAAAGCAACTTGCATGTATATTTTGTACATCTTTTCGGCATCATAAAACTTGATAGTTTATGCTTGTACTACTTTTCCATGTTTGCCAAATGAAATACGCAGCATTATAGCACACAGCAAACAAGCAAACGAACAGCAAAAGAAAGAAACAACTGCAATTGAGAGGTTTATATGCACATTATTTATTCATGCCCAATGCATGCGCAATTAAAATTTGTGAATTAGTCACAAAATCGATTTGCGAAAGTCGGCAATACAAACAGCAACAAGGGTACCCCTTTGGCCACTGCGCCATCTACCACTGCTCCTGTCCTTCCCCTCTTCGTCCCATTCAAATTGGCAGTTCAAATGTTGCAGCCATAACTTTTTATATACTTCGCATCGTATGAAATGCGTCGGACTCAAAACTTTTGCTGTTGGGGTTATTTTTATGGCAGTTCTGCATTTAGTTAGCTACCAAGAACTGTGCAGAGTGGAAAGAACGACAAGGAGAGAAGCAGCAAGAGAGAGAGAGAGAGAGAGAGATCGCGCAAGTTTTGCAAATTCTGATTCCGGAAGGTGAGTTATGACCTTTATGTTCGGCTGCTAGCTTAGCTCAGTCATGATAAAGCGACAACTTTGCCCCGATTTTGAAGTCGTAGTGCACGCAGTATAAATTATTGCCGATCTCCAAGCGTTTACAGGGTATGCTTTACAAAGCTCAGCTTGAAACAATATATACAAAATATTGAATATTTAATACTAAGTCTTCATTGTTTTCTTCAATGACATTTATTATTAATATCAATGAATGACAATTATCTATAATAGTGCATAGTTTCTTCAGATGGATGGACAAGATAATTTCTATAGGATTTCTAAATATATAAAAGAAAACAAAATGTCATGTATAGTTCACCCTAGGTTCTATACATATATTTGAATTCATTATGTAATGTTTATAAGAAGTGCTCATTAAGATTCATAAATGATTAAGACCCAGAAATTAATTTAAATTTCACTTTAGTAATTAAATAAAATAATTCAGAGACCAATTGTTCTTATGCATTTTATAATTACAAATAATTTTCTATTAAATACATTAATAAAACAAATACATTCCAAATGAGTTGAATTGAATTTCAGCAAATAGAAGATAATAAATTTAACGATACATCGAACTATCCGATCAACGATATTGATTAATAAAGGTATTATATATTATATCTTCGAGAAATCCTTTGATTTATTTAGAATTGTATTTAGGAACCTTACCTTCACTTTGATTTTGAAGTTTTCAATTTCATTCAACAAGTATTTGCAGCAGTTGACATCCTCCAAATTATCTCTACAATTCTTAAAATTACTATATACCAAATTTGCCTGCTAGACAAACAGCCCGATAAATGAGTCTGTTTTTAATAACTCCTTCCGTTTCTTGTAAACACGGTCTATGCTTACGCACTTTCTGCAATCTCTCCGAACTGCAGCCTTCTCTGCGATTCTCATTTCACTCGATTTATTGCTGCAAGAGCTAAAAACTTTTGTGCCCAGCTACGGGGATGGGCAAAACAGGTCGTAACGGAAAATGGGAAACTTTTGCATAATAGACTTGGCTCTAGAGTTTAAAGTTCAAAGCTTTTGTAGGTTATGCAAATTAGAAATTAATAATACGCCCCGTATGCACATACACACATACAAGCCTACAGATATAACACTCTAATACCAATAGCCACATAAATTAGGCTCCGGTTCAACGTTTTTATCAACGTGTTGGTGAGAAAAGGGAGAGGGGGACTGGGGGCTGGGGCACTCTCAATGCCACAAAATTATGATAAACAAGTCGGAAAGGCTACAGTCGAGCTGACTCGACTGTGATATACCCGCTACAATTCTTCGGAAAAACACGTGCCAAATGTGAACAATGCGTTCTTGCTTTTTATTTCTTTCCGTCTCTAATTTGTTTTGCCTATGCAAGTTCCACTCGATTCTTATTGGATGTTGCCCTTTGCTTTTATTACTCTGCAGTTATAAATTATGCATGTGTGATAGAGACGCCTATACATACATACATATATGCTGCCTCACAATACATCTCAACATATCTAATTAGATTTGTCGTTTGTATTTTGTGTTGCTGCTCAATGTCTCTTTCGATTTTAAGTGGCTTTAAATATACTAAAAATTTATTTTGAATTTTGCAACACACTATAAAATAAAAAAAAATATAAGATACAAAAAAATAAATTTAAGTCGCCCAGGCACACCCAGGAGTTGAACTCCGGACGTCTCGCTGAACAGTCAACTACCATCACCACTCGACCACTGCACTTCTTTCGCAATAACCGATAAAATTGCACCATGAATATTTTCGGTGCACATAATTAAAAAAAAAAGTTGCCACATAATTTAAAAAAAAGTTGCCACATAATTAAAAAAAGTTGTCTGCTGCTGGTGTTGAACTCGGGTACTAACATTAGGAAAAACCGACACAGGCACATGGCCACAAGGCAATACTATTTCTTGAATATCTTCCTTATTTATCGGCCGATCTTATTGAAACTTTCGCAACACGCCCGGATGGTGGTTTTTATCACATGGATAAAAAATGAATGCTGTAGAGCTATATTTGCAGCTATTATCGATTTATTATCGATTTTTGGGGGCGGATGGAGGCGTGGCAAAAATCCAAAATAAACTTGATCTGCGGGCATAATTAACACATATTGTCTCCAAATTTGGTAGCTCTAGCTCTTATAATAGCTGAGATCTAGGTTTTCATACGGACAGACAGACGGACAGACGGACAGACGGACAGACGGACAGACGGACAGACGGACAGACGGACAGACGGACAGACGGACATGGCTATATCGACTCGGCTGTTCATGCTGATTCAGAATATATATACTTTATGGGGTCGGAGATGTCTCCTTCTGCCTGTTACAAACATTTTCGGTTGGCACAAAGTTATAATACCCTTATACTCTTCGAGTAGCGGGTATAATGATTTGGAAATGCGCACAAGCAGGCAACAGACAGACCGACCGACAACAACAGCAGCAGCAGCAGCAAACCACAACAACAACAATCACAACAGAGCTGGAACAGCAGCCGAAGCGAACCACAACGCAGAACCGAACACATCCTTTTCCTGTGATGTTGCTCCCCACGTGGCTGTTGTTGTAGCTTTCGAGCCGGCTGGCGAAAAACTTTTCGAGTTGAAGGAAATGTAATTTCGTTTTTCTTGAGTTTTGTTTTGGTTTTCGTATTTTTTTGCCTGCCCTCCTCTTCCTCGCAGACAAGACGACAGCATCGAGTACGACGCTGAGGAAGTCGCTGCCCAAAATCACTGAACTAAAACACCGAGCAGAGGGTGCAGGCTGCAGACAGGGAGGGTGAAGGAAAACTATTGCTACTATTGCTACTATTGCCAGTGCACGCTGTGCACAATAATGCTATGAAAGATGCGCTGCACGAAGCAGAAGATATATAAAAAAAAAACTGGCACCGCAGAGCCGAAAATTCGTATGCTCATCCTATGGCAAACAGGAAGCGTACATCATAAAATATTGATATTTTGCTGCTTTGATTTTTCAGCGGGCTGTTTAAGTAATGGCACCAGTGGATGCTCTGCATCCTACTGGATCCAGCTGCTCATTCCGCCTGCTCTACCATTGGCGACAATTCCCCATCTTGCCATCCGTTCCGCACTCTTTTTATGTCGCAAACCTAGGCGACAACCCTAACCTCAACCTCAACCACAACCTAACCCCAACCTCAACCTGAAGACCGACAAACGCCAGAGAGCGCAACAATCCACGAGTTTAGTTTCCTTTTGGGGTTTTTCGTGCGCCACTAAAACGCCAACTGTGCATGGGGAGCCAAAGCAGACGAGCTGCAGCTGCAGCTAAAATCGGAGCTCGAGTCGGAGTCGGAGTTGGATTTGGATTTGGGAATACTTGAGCAAGCTGTGCTTAGTTACAGCCTGGACAGGCATAGCGACATTCAGACACTCCGACCGAGGGAGAGACAGCCAGACGACAGGAGTCTGAGATGAGACCACAGCGGGCGACGACTGGCAGAGACCAGACACAGTCTCGCAACGGGAGCAGGTTGCTCGACTGACAGATTCTCGATAATATCAAATGCAACAAACGATAGTTGTAGCTAAAGTTGCTAAACATCGGAAGTACTTGGAATAGAGGAGAAATTTAAGTTTACTGTAGAGTAAGGGGAATCAAACTTAAATTTTCAAATAGAAAGAATGGATTGGGAACGATAACGAAGCGATAGCACATACATAGAGGTGGATAGAGTACGATAACGAAGCGATAACACATTTCATTTTAAGGTATCCACATTGTACATTAATTTCAGCTGTGCACAATGTTAAATAGAGGAAAAATGTAAGTTTATTGTAGAAGAAAAGGATGTCATAGCTAAATTTAATGTTTGATAGAAATGGATTGTGTACGATAACGAAGCGATAACACAGCAGCAAGCTCAGCTGTGCCTGATGTTTTCATTCAATTTTTTCAGTATCCACTTTGCACATTTATTTTTGAGCATGTGCACAATGTTGTTTTTTAATTACACTTGCCGTAATTTAAGTTCTGCCAATTAACCAGTCCGCAAGTCTATTAAACTTATTGTCAATTACGAACTATCGATAATAATTGCGCATTGAAATATGGTTACAGTGCTACATGAATATGCACTTATCATGTGGGGATTACTTGACCGAAACTTCCATTCTCATTAAGTGCAGAAATGCAGCATATACATTCATATTCATATACAAAATGTATTTGCATTTATTTATATATATCGATATACGTGTGCACAAACATTTGTGGGCAACTGTATGAACCGAACTGCAGGCAAGCAAATGGTTTATCAATAAACAAAATCAATCGACAGAAGCAACAAGGCCAGCCTCAATAAACCCTCCCTCTCTTCTTGTCCACCCCAAGCCAATTGATGACCGCTGTGTTAGGGCGGGGGAGGGGAGGAGTGGTAGCTGAGTGTTGAGTGTGGGTATCAACAACATTTAATCAAAACCCAAATAACCGAAACTTCTGGCCAATGCAAGAAGCTTTTCCTAGTTTATATATATCCAAGTGTGTGTGTGTGTGTATTTTGGAAATCAGCTCATTTCGGCAACATTTCCGGCAACTAAACCATGTTAGGAATGAAAAATGAACTTGCCCCATGCAGGATGTGGCCAGAGCAGTAGTGGGTGGTGTTTTAGGGCGATAATACTCACGGAGCGACGACTCCAGGCAAGCGCAAGTAAAATCTATAATATGACATAAAAATGAAAAGCAAATGACAAGGGTTTCCCACACACACACACTGAGAGGGATATAGTATATGCTATATGGTATCGTACGGCCTGGGGGGCTGCGCTGGTTGGCTTGAGATATGCCAACTATTACAAATTGATTCTCGAGATCGCAACTTGATATCTGCGTTGCGGTTTCTACTTCATTCGAATGCACAACCTGCCCGAGACTTTAAAATGCGAGTGGGGCGTGAGACAGCTTGAAGTTTGGGGAATATGGTGTGCTGCTTTTTTATTAGCCCCGTCAAAGGTTTCTACATTTTATTGTTGGCCATAAACTGGCAACAAGAGCAAGCAGCCGCAGCAGCAGCAGAACAACACAGTCTCAATTAAAGACGTCTCGAGGGCCTAGTAACGAAAATTGACTGAATGGCAAACAGAAGTACCGAGTGTGCTTCGCTCCGCTCCTGCACGCCGTCCCCTGCCCCTGTCCCTGCCCACAACAGCAAGTGACAAGCTGTAAAAATTACAGCAACTGCAATAACCGAAAAGTGTAGCACAGTGTATCGTCTATACATGCTACGACTATGTAGGTAGCTTGGCTGCTTGGTGTAGCCGTAGGGCCAACGATTTGCAGACTTGAACGTGACTCACTTTGCTAAATGGTGCGCAACCAGAAAAGGGAACGCCAATGGGGAACTGGCATCGATGGAGTCAGAGATGAGGTAGGGCAGGGGCTAGGGAGCCGAGCAGACTCTGCTGTCGTCTCGAAGACAGCTACGAAAAACAATGAAAACTTTTATATGCCAACTACGCAAAGCTTTAATGCTTTCTTTTATAGTATGGAGTATGGTTGTTTTTTCTGGCAACTTGGGATGAGTTAAGGGGGCCAGTAATCTGCATAGATAGAATATAATAGATAATTTAATATATTCTTAAAATTTTGCACATGCCGTACGATTTTTGAAGCCAAAATATACAGGTATCTTTGCCCCCATCAAGAGCAATTTGTAAGCAAACCATACGACCCACAGAAAAGCTTTGAAAGTGCATTTGGGTTTCGATCTGGTGTTTGTGAAACTTTTGGCAACTTGTTCCCTATAAAATATGCAGTAACAGCAGTCGAAACAAATGTACAATTTGTTCTGTCGGTCTGTGTCGTCTCCTTGTTGTTTTCAAACTCTAATTAACCACATCAAGAAGAAATCTATGCGAAATTTGCGTGGCATGCGGGCTAGAGAGGGCGAAACAGGAGAGAGGGGGCACAGGTTGGTTGCCCCGTGATATAAATGCTTTAAGTACGTGTTTAATATGCCACACAGATAGCGGAGAGCAAAGCAATTGTCTACCGAACACGTGTCGGCGCTGAGAAGTAGGCAATGCTAATTTTCATTTGCGACATAATGAGCAGCGGAAAAGCGCATTGGAAATCGTTTAGATTCTCCTGATTGTTTGAGATAACAGTTGTGGACGATTTAAAATCAAGTGCGTACACAGACGTGTTGAACTCAATTCGAGTTCTATATAGTATATATACATCCAGTATCTTTTTCTCTCGGCTCGAATCGATTTTACAACTGGACTTAAATATATTTGTTACCAAAGAAATGGACCGTTAACTTTGCAATTACAAGCCGAATGGAATTCAATAAAAATGTAAATTCCCATAAACAAGTTACCCAACACTGACACACACACACTCTCGCACACCTACTGCATATTTGTTTGGCAATTTTATTAAAAGCTTTGCAGCATTTAAAATGCGAAAACCTTTCGGAAAACGTGCTTCAAAGGCACATCGGCTCTCCATAATGGCGGCAGTTTATTTAAATTTATATTTATTTATTTATTTTCGGCTTTTCGATCGCCCTTTCTTTTGGGCGTGTGCGCTTTAATTATGCACAACTATGTGTGTGTGTGTGTGTGTGTGTGTGCATCGATGTGGTCTTGGTCGAAACTTTAAACAAATTAAGGCGCACACTCACATGAATATTTCAATGGGTAGAAGACTCAATTAGAAAGCACGGTTCAAGGGAAACGCTTGAAAAGGTAAGCGAGAGATAGAGACAGAGAGAGTGGGATAGAGAAAGAGAAATTTAATCAAATGTTCACAGAATTATTGCCATAACCATTTGCCGTAATGAAAAACATGTCGATAATAATATTCAAATAACCGAATAAAAAGGATACACAAGGGGCGTGTGCGCAATGTCAGCGAGCGAAAAATGAAGCTGTTGCCAATGTTGTGCTCGTTCTGGACCCCAGCCCGGTCTAGGGGACATTTGTTCTAAGCTCTTTACTCGTTGGCAAACAGCTCTCCACATTTATTACGGGGCTGTTGTTCAATTACCGCCAAGAATAATGGCGGGTGGAACAATCCAACCGATTCCCCACCCGCGCTGGCACGAAACACGAGTCGAAAATGAAATCGAAAACAACAGCAAAAACAACAGGCTTGCAAATGATCTTCGATGGTTTCGATGGTTGCTCAATGAGAATTTTCTCTTGTTGTTGTTATTTTCCTCGATTTGCTTTTTTTTGTTGTGTGTCCAATGTAGGGAAAAGCAGGAAAAAATGCCATTGAGTCGAAAGAAAAGCGCAAACCTTTAGCCCGAAACAAAACTTATTTTCTCCTTGTTGTTCTTTGACCCACTCTGCAGCCTTGGCCCTAGTCCGCTCTGCCTCTCTCTACTCTGTCTCTTTCGTTGGCGAATGCTTTGCATAATTCTTGGCATGCAAATTTTTCAATTGAACACAAAAGAAATAAAGCAAAACGCCCACAGTGCCACACGATGCGACGAGTCAGTTGCCCAGGAAATGGTAGGAAAAGTGTCGAAGCTGTTGCCACGTTGCCACTGCCTCCTCCTTTCACACACCCCCGCAGTCCTCGCTTTCCTCGTCACACCAGTCCAATCCTCGGAAACTTTGTTCAATATTTTTGCATGCCTGCGCCGCCCAATTTTTTTTGTTCACGCCGCATACCCTGCAGTTTTAAGAACCTTTAGTTTGTTAATCTAACAAAGAGTGTACAAAATGTTTGAAGAAAATTAAAAAGTTATTTAAATGTAATGTATTTTATAGTGTTATATATATATAATTATTATACGAACAGAGTTAATTTAATTTTAATTTTTTATATAATTATATAGAATATATCAAAGAATATTAAATAGATTCCTTAAGCGATTTTATCACTTATGCTTCCGGTTTTTTAAATATTTCTCCCACATTGAAGAGCATCGATATTTCGTCGTGTTCGATTTGCCATTTCAATTTCTTCAAGTTTTTTGTCTTTTACATTTTGCACTTCTTTGAGTGCAAAGTGGAGAAGAAACAAAATTTTTTTAGGTGAAGCAAGACGTGAAAAGTGGGCGGGGAAGCACCTCGACGACGTTTGGGTTCGTGCGGCGTAATATTATTATTTGATAAAGATGCTAAAAGTAACGAAAACACATTTTCTCAGTTAAAAGGGGTCGTTAGGGAATGAAATATGCGCACGTACGCACCGAGGCTGTTGCCAAGTGGGATGGGGTCGATGAGGGGGACTTTATACTGGGAGACTGGATGGGTGGAGGAGGGGGTAGCGGGAGAGTACTCGCTGAGCCCTCAGCGTACAACTGCATGTATGGGAGTCGGGTGCCGGGTGTCGGCGGGGGCGTGGCTTCGCACAGCATGCGGGTTTATAGTCGATTTTTATCACAGCATTTGAATTATTATTTCAGGAAGCGCGCTATTTGCGCATCGCGCTTTTTGCGGATACGCGTTCTGTGCTGCTGCTTTCTTTTTTTATTATTTGGCATGTTTTTTGGCAATGCTGCTGCCTTTGCCGGCGCTTGCCTTTTACGTATTTGCATATGAATGCGGCGCGGTAATATTTGTAGCCTGCTTTTAGGCGCCGCCCTCTCGCCTACGCGCTACGTGTTGAAAATCACTTTTAATGCTAAAATATTAAACGTGCACTCCGAGACCGTGGCAGCTGGTCACGATGCACGCTTATCCGCAGGGTTGGCGCGAGTGCCACCCGCCCTTGCCCCCCTGCATAAAAGAGGAAAACTGTTGTTCTTAATTAATAAAATGAAAATGAGTTGATTTTCCAGTAACATTTTTTGGCACTCTTTGCGATTGTTATATAAAATTAAATTAATGGGAACATGCGCAGTTGTTTCATTAGTTTTTTTTTTAGAAATTCTACACAAATATCAGAGTAGTATATTGAAAAATCTGTAGAGTTCCACAAGTAGTTTGAGAGCACTAAAATATTATTTTAAAAGCCTCAAAATCAGTTAATTTTAACACAATATCCTGTTATCACCGCATGCAGCCCTGATTTCCGTTTTATTCTTTGACAAATTAATAAAAGAAGGCGAAAGGCAGAAGGCAGCGGAAATAAAAGGGGCAAGGTCTTGCGCACATGATCTGGGGTCGCATCAAAAGGCATAACTGTTATTGTAAGAGATTTCATGTAAATATTGCATGTAAACGTCGTAAATAAGGCGCTTTTAGTGGCGGGACTCAGGCTTGCTGAGGCTGAGCTTGCCTGGAAATGAAGTGTAGGGGGCCGCAGCGAGGTTTATTGTTTACCGTATACAGGCAGAGCGACACAACGAGGTAGTCGGGTAGGGGGAACTGTGCTCGTGAAGGTAAATAAAAATATTTTGTGCGTGAGTGCGGTTTTTAAGCTGCGTGAAATTTTTCGCCCCTTTTTACCGTTGGCTCCGGCCCAGGCTGCTGTTGCTGCTGTTACTGTTATTGTTGCTGCTGCGACTGTTGCTTTTGTTGTATGGAAATTTCAGCATCTTTTTTTATGTGCATTGTCTGGGGCGCTTTATGTTTTGTTAGCAATGCCTACGGCAAATTGACTTTTAAGGCATTCGCTCTCCTCCTTCTCTCCAGCGCATTGTTTGCGCGAATCTATCGTGGAAGCGACGATGCCTTGGGGTCTTGTCTGTGGCATTGATTGAAGTTTATTTAAACGTGTGTTTATAAATGTCAAAATGACAATTATTCCAGTCATGTGTTTGAAGTTGGCAAACGAGATTTTGGCATAAGCAAATTTCACAAATGCGAATTGCCATGATTCAAGACGCTGCTCATATCTATGCGAACTGTTTTTTGGGTTTAGGGCATTAGGGCAAATTAGTCTAGACGTTTGTTAATTCGACATCTTGTTGCATGGTTGTGGGTAGCAGGCTACTACAATAATAACCATAATTGTCTGCTGCATACATTTTGGGGTCAGGATTGAGTAAAATACTTGCCATTGCTCAGCGTGTTGCATACTTTTTGGCATAGTTTAATAATTGAATTCCAGCGGTATTCTCGGTGAGATTTACTCTTAATTAACTTGTTGCAGGTCGCTCTGTTCGTTGACTGTGGGTTAAGGGAAGTATGAAAATCTATTTCCAGCTGCTTGGAATCAATTATTTAAAAGTTACAAATTACCTAGAAATGAAAAACAAAACATTACTTCAACCACAAATCATGAAAGATTATAGACAATTTCACAACTTCTTAACAGCAAGTTATTTTGATTGAATAGCGTTCTTTTTGTAGGCCAAAAGAGCGTACGTAAACTCAATATACCCTGCAATAATATATGATATATTTCCGCTTCTGTTTAATTGTTCCTCTGCGCATAGAATGGAATACTTTTTGAGAATTTCCAATTTGAAATTTTCCTCTGACTGCACATCAATTTGGCCTGCCAATTTCGAATTTTAACTTTTCTAATTCCATTTTTTTTTGTTGCTCTTGTTTTTCTTGCTGTTTGATTAGTCTTTCCACAGATAAAAGACGAGGCAACAGAAGCTCAACCAAGCGCAACGTATTGAACACAATAAACAAATGTTAATTTAATCACAACAGCGAACGAGAGAGCATGAACAAATAAACAATAATTTGTAAACGAACCTTTCATAGAACATTTCTTAAGTGATTTCTATGATAACGTTTCCATGCGGAGTGGGCCCATAAGAGGGTTTATTTTGAAAGCATAAATGTATATTTAAAATGATTTCTGCCTCCTTTTAATGGAGGCGTGCGCAAGAGCGCATCATACAAATTCATGAGTTCCAAATGAAATATTAAAATGTACGTGTACATCGAAGTACTCTCTCGCTCGGCGACGCGCTGCTGCCGCTCGTATTCAGCCAATTCACGTACATTTTCGACAGATATTTCAGTTGTTTCCGTTTCCGCAGACGCTGACAGCCCAGCAGCCAAATAATTATGAGTGACAAAAGTTACACAAATAATAAAACGAGAGCGCAAACAGCAGCAAAGCGAAAAAGCAAATACACTTACTCAGAAAATCAAGAATATAGATAGTATATAATCAACATATAGAAAATAACTTAAATAAAGAAGTAAAACAAGTCGGAAAGGCTACAGTCGAGCTGACTCGACTGTGATATACCCGCTACAATTCTTCGGAAAAACACGTGCCAAATGTGAACAATGCGTTCTTGCTTTTTATTTCTTTCTGTCTCTAATTTGTTTTGCCTATGCAAGTTCCACTCGATTCTTATTGGATGTTGCCCATTGCTTTTATTACTTTGCAGTTATAAATTATATATGTTGCTGCTCAATGTCTCTTTCGATTCTAAGTGGCTTTAAATATACTAAAAATGTATTTTGAATTTTGTAACACACCATAAAATAAAAAAAAATATAAGATACAAAAAAAATAAATATAATTCGCCGCGGCACCCAGGAGTTGAACTCCGGACCTCTCGCTTAACAGTCAACTACCATCACCACTCGACCACTGCATTTCTAACGCAATGGCCAATAAAATTGCACTATGAATATTTTCGGTGCACATCATTAAAAAAAAAGTTGCCACATAATTTAAAAAAAAGTTGCCACATAATTAAAAAAAAGTTGTCTGCTGCTGGTGTTGAACTCGGGTACTAACATTAGGAAAAACCGACACAGGCACATGGCCACAAGGCAATACTATTTCTTGAATATCTTCCTTATTTATCGGCCGATCTTATTGAAACTTTCGCAACACGCCCGGATGGTGGTTTTTATCACATGGATAAAAAATGAATGCTGTAGAGCTATATTTGCAGCTATTATCGATTTATTATCGATTTTTGGGGGCGGATGGAGGCGTGGCAAAAATCCAAAATAAACTTGATCTGCGGGCATAATTAACACATATTGTCTCCAAATTTGGTAGCTCTAGCTCTTATAATAGCTGAGATCTAGGTTTTCATACGGACAGACAGACGGACAGACGGACAGACGGACAGACGGACAGACGGACAGACGGACAGACGGACATGGCTATATCGACTCGGCTGTTCATGCTGATTCAGAATATATATACTTTATGGGGTCGGAGATGTCTCCTTCTGCCTGTTACAAACATTTTCGGTTGGCACAAAGTTATAATACCCTTATACTCTTCGAGTAGCGGGTATAAAAAGTCCAAATTAAAAGGGCTTTGATTTAGTTGACATTACTGTTGAAATTAATCTTAAATAATTATATTTAGCTCAATATACCAATTAATTCCATTAATCAATTATTATATTGTTTATAAATACTTTAAGATTAATTAGATTTTATACTTTATACTGTAAGTGAACTCAACTGATTTATGGCAAGTAAAAGTTATAGTATTTTCCTTTGTTTTCTCTTTTCTCAAAAGAAAAAATCTGTCGCCAAGCTTATCGCGCAGCTATGATAGCCTATCGTGCACTTGCGATTCTATCAAAAAGATGAGTGCTTTTCAAGGCGTAGCTTCTCATTCCAATATTTCGCCTACTTACTACAGCTGCGGCCCCCCGGCCATGCCAATCGCCCGCCGGTTTCCAGAGAGTACCCCGAGAACCCTCAGTTGCCGGAGTTATACGGCTCGTTGGCATTTTACAGTCGCCGGCTCATTTATAAATTTATGAGCTCAACTGCCAGGGGAGTTATCGCGTTAAAATGCTGCCTCACTCGATCCCCCTCTCCCATTCCCTCTTGCGCCTTGGTTGCATCAAGGAGATACGAAAATGAAGGAAAATATAAAAAAAAGAATAAAATAAAATAAAAATTAGCAATAAAAAGTAGAAAAGCGTGTTTGTTTGTTAACAAGTGCAGGACGAGCAGGACGAGTAGATGCTGAAAGGCGAAGCAACTGGAGAGCGAGAGTGGGAGAGAGTGAGAGAGCGAGTGAGCAACAGAGAGGGAAGCAGCAGTACGACAACATCAAATGGATTTCATGTCACGTTACACAAATGTGCCAAGGAATTAAAAATGAGTCGAGAAGCAGGCGCCACTGCCAGCAGCAACAGTTGTTGTTGTCCCTGCCTGTTGTTGCTGTTGCTGTTGTTGTTGTTGGCCTTCTTCTTGTAGTTGTTGCCATTGGTGTTGCTACTGCTCTTGTAGTTGTTGCTGTTGTCCCATTAGCGTGCTGCAGCACGCTTAAATGCGAAAAGTGTGTTCATTACTTGCCCCACAACTTCTCCACTCCTCTCTCACCCTTTCTCTATCGCTCTTTCTCGCTCTCTCTCTTTCTTTCTCTCTCTCTCTTGCTACCCTTCTCCCTCTCCCTTTCCCTCACTCGACATTTTCACAGTCTTGGCGCAATGAAAATTATTTTCATTTCGCTTTGCTGCGCTTGCTTGCCCAAAAGCTAAATACTTGCGTACTCTAACACACACACACTTACACTCTCGCACACATACATATATACGCAACTCTTTGGGCTACGCTGGGCTCATCTTTTAGTCTCCATTTAACCTTTCGCAACGGCCCCACGGTGAGAATTTCAATTATTTATTACGCATACGCAGCGTTGTCTTAATGGCAGACTAAGGAGCGGCGCGAATGTTGCCCCGAATTGCCCCTAAAAGTCATAAACAGCAGAAACAGGAAATTTTAATGCAAGCAAGCATATAATATTACATTTAATGAAGATCTCCCCCATTTGATTGTCAAGTTCTTTGTTGTAGTGTGCTGAGGTCGTTAATGGAGCACAGAAGTTCCAAATGCGGTTAGTTGCCTTGAGCGGGATTTCATTTTCAGCAAAGGATATCCAGGGCCTGAAGGCAAGCAATATTTAGCAGACCAAGTAAATAATATTTATGGTGAAATTGAAGTCATTATAATCGAAGACTGATATCATAATGAAAGCGAAAGTAGAAAAATAAATCGAGAATTTCGAGTAAAGAAACTAATAATTATTAGATTCCATTTGGAATATGTTTGCATTTTTAATTTCTTTAAATTGAATGCAATGGAAGTTCAGCCTTATGCAGAGCTCCTGCTATTTCACTCTTACTCTATCTCTATCGTTTTTTGTCTTTTTTCTCAATATATCTCTCTCTCACTTTAGCTTCAGCCCCTTCTCCCTTTGCCCGCATGCACTCAACACGTCAAGCACTCTTCTCGCCCAGCCACATCCCTCCCAGCTTAGTGCACACTTCAAACTGAGTCAAAGTGTGGCGAAAATCTTTGCCATTTTCCGCATTTGATTGGCATCATTGATTGAAACAACACGAAACGTTTAACCGGAAAATGTCATAAAACTTGGCTCCGAAAAAAGGTGGCAGAATGTGCTAGTTTCCATTTCAGCTGACTTCGTTGCTCTCTCTTCCACTCTCTCTCTCTCTCTCCCACTCTCCCTGTCTCTCTCTCTCTGTCTCTCTTTTTTGTGCTTTTTCCACAAGGTTTGCTAAATAACTGACTGAGCGAGAGAGTGAGTGATGGAGCCATGACTAAAGTCGGTTGCAACTAATTGGATTTCGGCCAGAGGCGGCCAGGAAGTGTTTTGACAATTGTGACAATTAAGTGCGACGCGCAGGCGACGTGCCAATGTCCTGGACAAGGCCACTTTACCAGTTCATTGCACCCCGAAGGCAACATTACACACACACACACACAGCGAGTGGTGCAGGGGTAACGCTTCAATGTTTTGCCGCATAATTCACATAAATTATGCAATTTATACGCAGCGTATGCTAAGCCTCGAATGGACACAGCACAATGCAAATGGAGCTGCGCATTGGAGAGGGGGCTGAAGTGCTGAGGGGCAGCTAAGAACCTGCTAAGATATATGTGTAACAAGTTGTCGACGCTGTTGTCACAGCAGATTTTTATGCAGAAGGGTTGCAGTTCGTTTTCGCAGGGGGGGAGGGGTGTTTACGATTGTTGTGGACTGCCCTGGAAAGTATGCTACACTTTGCCAACTTGCTGAGGGTTGAACTGTACGATTGCGGAACATTTTAAACCCACAGCGTGTCCATTAGAAAGTGAATAGAGTTTCAGAATTCTTGCAGGGTTGCACAGCTGTGAGAAAAAACATACACAATGTGGGGGAGGATTGCAAAGGGATCGGATATAAGCAATAGCCTGACAAAGGCTGCAGTACTTACGCATGGTTATTTTTATGGCTATATGTATTGGGACATTTGGGAAATAAAGTGAGCTACGTATGTAACAGCTTATTACTGATGACACGCAGGGGAACGCTCAGAGCGTGAGTATTGGGACTTAAAATTTAATCAAGAAAACTCTTGGGGAAATTGAAAAATATATTGTCCATTAAGTAGTCTTGGGGAAGTTACCAATATAGATGAAATTAAATTTAAGATCCTCCATAAAATGAAATAATTAAGTTAATAAATGCAGAGAAACAATAAGTTTATTGAAAGAAATAAATTAGATAACACATATGTGGGGTGTATGCAAATCAGATAGAGGCAACCCTGCACTTAGCAGCACAGCACAGAGGGAAACTCTGTTACAAAAACTATAAAATGTGTTGATTGGTTTAAACTAACAGATCGTACGACGTGTAAAGCACATAATACATTTGTTAAAATATCAATTGCGTATATGTAAGGGTTGTGACGTTTTAAATGAGTAGCTCTATACGTTCTATATAAAACATAATACTTTATATCCAAATCTCAAGAGTTCCGATAAGTAAACTAATGTAGAATTCACATAAGTGATCTTTACATTAACTACAATTTCTCAACATTCTATTTTCATAAATTTTATCCGCCAGCTGCTTAATCCTTTTCTATTTTCTGTCTCCCATTTCCTATTTGTCTTCTTCTTTTTTGCTGCAATCCCGCACAATGCCGCACACAACTCAAGGGGTCATGCCCCATAGATCTCTAAATTCAAATAGCACAGCCAGGCAAGCAGACAATGAAGTCCCTGGACGGCAGCCGAATCAGCAGCAGCAGCAGCACCAGCCTGTTGACAACAACAACAATGAGAGGAATAACAACAGCAAGGACAACCACACGTCGAGTGTGTGTGTGTGTGTGTGTGTGTGTGTGTGTGTGTGTGAGGGAGCCATAAGGGGGGGTCATAAGAACTAACTCGCCGGAGTCAGACGTGCGAGGCAGAGGCAGGGCTGGCAGACGGCGAAACGGTGCAATAAAAGTGTGCTGCAGATGCGGAGGGCGGGAATTTACATTTAGTTTATGAGTAGACAAGCGACGACAATGCTGGAGAGCGTCACTCCTGCTCCGAGTCCATCTCCTTCTCGCCTGGTCCTGTTGCTGCTCCAGTTTCAGCTGCAGCTGCAGCTGCTGTGCTTGTGGCGCGCCGAAAGGTCATGCACAATGAAATGCACAAATGTCAACATTTAACGGTCAAAATGGTCGTACAGACAGACTGAAAGCAACAGACAGAAGGAGGGAGAAAGAGAGAGCGTAGGAGCGGGAGAGCAGCATAGGCCAGCGCATTGTGTGGCTGGCAGGAAGTTCATAGCATGGCGAACGTTGCAAGTTTAAAGTTTATGGCCAAAAGAAAAGTCCGCAGACAATGGGCCCAAGCACAGCAGCAACAGCAGCAGCAACAGAAGCAACAGTCGCTGGCAATTGCAACTTGCAACGCGCTTCGGGAGCAGCAGCAGCAGCTTCTTCTATAAAAACTGATCAGGTTGACAGGCGGCAAGCACAGCAAAAGAATAAGCAGATACAGAGGGAGATGACGCGAGGGGCAGGGCCTGTGTGTAGAAAGATGCTGCTGCAACTTTATGACATTTACTGGGCACAAAACTTGCAACAAAGTGTGGCAAGCAAGTCGGGGCCATTGTCCAAAAGGAATAAAGCGAAGGCCGAGTAATTTGCCGCAGAGTTGATGCTCAATGTACTCCTTGGCGTAGATTAAAGTAGTTTTGCAGTCCTTGGAATTGGATTATAACAAGGAAACTGCAAACAAATATATCAAAAAGGCCTTTTTCGAAGAATTTTTGATCCCATAATCAATCTAAAATTCCATTTTCTAAAGTATTCCCTTAAATAAAAGTCTCTCACTTCATATTTTTAAAATATGACCGTGCTTAACTTAAGGTTGCAGCTTATCGTACGATATGTAATATTTTCAAAGCAGCATTTCCTAAATATTTTATTAGAAATAGTTAGACATTTAAGATATCATATGCGAGTAATTTTAAAGTATTCGCCAAGCCAAAACTCGCACTCTACACTTTAATTGCCCCGTATCTAGTTGATCTTTCTGAAGTCAGGACTTTCTCAAAAAGTAATCGTGCTTAAGTCAAAATTCTCTCATATCAATGCTGCGGCTTAACCTGTCAAGTGACTTCAACCTGCTCGAAAGGTACTCGAGAAGGTACTTAGCCCATTTCTAAACATACTTTCAGATAAACTCCAAGTCACACTGTGCCATCGTAATCGTCTGCAGTGAAAAGGGAAATTTGTTCGAAAATAGAAACTTCACCCCGCAGCGTCATTTCCACTTGCCCCACGCCGTCACAATGTGCGAGTGTGTGTGTGTGGCTCTGTGTGTGAGTGTATGTGTGAAAGGACCTTTGTGGCAGTTCAATCGTAATGAACTATGCACAAAAATGACCTCCAGGCGAATGCTGTTGGTGGACAAAGGCAGCAGCAGCAGCAACAACAACAACAACAACTAACAAGTTTTACTCTGTGCTCGAGCAAATTACATTTGCCAGGCGGCTTCGTAGGGTTGCCAACACACCCGTGCATTTCACATGTACGTCGAGCATGTCGTAGGTATTTTCCCTCGGCTTTTTCTGCCCAAGTCTTGTCGCAATTGTTCGGATCGCCCAAAAATTATGTCTAGCCAGGAAGCAAAGTTTTGCCTTTGTCATTTGTTTCAGCTGCGCATGAAATCCAGCAGTTTTTTCCCTCATCTTTTCAGCCTCTTTCTCTTCTCTCTCTCTGTCTCTCTCTTTTTTTCTGGCTCTTTTCATTTCATTTCTATGAACTAAGTTGCATGGCTGAAGCTGCACTCGCCCCAAAAACTAACTCCTAATGAAAAAGAATTAAATTACTCTCTCGAAAATTTGGCAAAGGTATTTAAAATAAAAGACCTGTTGGGATTTTGGAGTTTATTGCGAGAATTTTAAGTGAACGTAGGAAAACCATAAGCCAAAAGTTTTCAGGCTCAGCTAAGTTAGGAAATATTTATGCTTTGAATTGATATGTAATACTTTTATATAAAACCAAATTGAAATGTGATGTGCCACAATGCGAAATAAAATTTAAAATAAAACAAGTCGGAAAGGCTACAGTCGAGCTGACTCGACTGTGATATACCCGCTACAATTCTTCGGAAAAACACGTGCCAAATGTGAACAATGCGTTCTTGCTTTTTATTTCTTTCTGTCTCTAATTTGTTTTGCCTATGCAAGTTCCACTCGATTCTTATTGGATGTTGCCCATTGCTTTTATTACTTTGCAGTTATAAATTATATATGTTGCTGCTCAATGTCTCTTTCGATTCTAAGTGGCTTTAAATATACTAAAAATGTATTTTGAATTTTGTAACACACCATAAAATAAAAAAAAATATAAGATACAAAAAAAATAAATATAATTCGCCGCGGCACCCAGGAGTTGAACTCCGGACCTCTCGCTTAACAGTCAACTACCATCACCACTCGACCACTGCATTTCTAACGCAATGGCCAATAAAATTGCACTATGAATATTTTCGGTGCACATCATTAAAAAAAAAAGTTGCCACATAATTTAAAAAAAAGTTGCCACATAATTAAAAAAAGTTGTCTGCTGCTGGTGTTGAACTCGGGTACTAACATTAGGAAAAACCGACACAGGCACATGGCCACAAGGCAATACTATTTCTTGAATATCTTCCTTATTTATCGGCCGATCTTATTGAAACTTTCGCAACACGCCCGGATGGTGGTTTTTATCACATGGATAAAAAATGAATGCTGTAGAGCTATATTTGCAGCTATTATCGATTTATTATCGATTTTTGGGGGCGGATGGAGGCGTGGCAAAAATCCAAAATAAACTTGATCTGCGGGCATAATTAACACATATTGTCTCCAAATTTGGTAGCTCTAGCTCTTATAATAGCTGAGATCTAGGTTTTCATACGGACAGACAGACGGACAGACGGACAGACGGACAGACGGACAGACGGACAGACGGACATGGCTATATCGACTCGGCTGTTCATGCTGATTCAGAATATATATACTTTATGGGGTCGGAGATGTCTCCTTCTGCCTGTTACAAACATTTTCGGTTGGCACAAAGTTATAATACCCTTATACTCTTCGAGTAGCGGGTATAACAAGAGATATGGAGTTTTAAGAAAATATATTATTTATTCAATATTAAAGTAAAATCTTGAATATTATTAAATACTATTCAGCTTAAGCACATCAAATTGGATCAGTCGAAGCTGCAACTAAAAAAGAGCACAAATAGAAATATTATATACTTTCAAATAATGTGGGAAAAAAATATATATGCAACATGTAATGTGTGGACTTTTAAATAAATATCAGTATGAATTGAATAGTCAGAAGCTTAAATAGACACAAGGTGATATAGATATATAATATTCTACAAAAATATATTGAAAAATATTTTAAAATGACGTGGAAAATTTAATAATAATCCAATAAATAATGTGTGGACGTTTTAGTTAATATCAGAATATCAAATATAGTTAAATGTTCAATCTAATTGAATAATCAGCTGCTTAAAAGGACCCAAGGTGATATATATAGATATACAAAAGGCTACTAAAATATATTGGAAAATATTTTAAAATTCAATAAAACATGTGTGACGTTTTAAGCAAATATATATGAAATAAATACAGTTTTCAATCAAATTGATTAATCCACAGCTTAAGCACTTCGCATTGCATCACTCACCGTTTAAGCTGCCAAACACGTGACAAACTAAAGATAACACACCTCAGTTCTGTGAGTTCCACCAAGATCTGCAATTCCTTTGCCATTTACTGCTGATTGAGTTGGCTGTATGACATTTCTTGGCACTGCTCGTTGAGCGTTGCATTTGTGCTGGAATCGTCGCTGGGCAAGTGCGGCAACCAGATGACTTGGCTGCAAAGGGCAAATGCCGCTTACTGACCCGTAGTACGCACTGCCATCTTGCTCCATAATCAGCCATTACGTAAAACTGCAGCTGGTGCCGACTGTTTTGACAATGCACCAACACGATGCAGGAGCGGGAGTGTAGGGCAGACACACGTTTGTTTTCGGGCAACGACAACGACGTCGCCGGTTGGCACATTGCCGCAGTGCGTCAGCCGAGCCTGGTCAGCAGGAACAGGAGCAGGAGCTGGAGCAGCTCTTAAAATTTGGCACTCGCGAGGCAGCAGCAACGATTCGCATGCATGACCCATCGACAATTGTTCGATGCGTGTGTGTGTGTACGAGAGGACTCACACTCGCCCATAATTATGGCAATTGGTAATCAAGCTACGCCTAAAAGTATGCAGCACATGTGGCCAGAGCAGGCAGGCGCTGCGAAGCAGGCCTGCTATGGCAAACTCAGTCGGAGTTGGAGTTGTAGCCATAGTCGAAGCCGAAGAATGCACAGAGCAGCAACAACAACAGCAGAAGCACAGGAAGCAGCAGCAGCAGCAGTAGCAGAGGAGAAGCAGCTGCTGTGGCTGCAGCTGCCATCGGTTGTCGGCGCCATCGTCTTTTTGGAATTTAATTAAAGTTTACACAAGTAAACAAATGACAGTCTGCAGCCGATGTCGAGATATTTGTGTGCGCCTATCACTGGGTGTGTAAGTGTGAGAGCGTGTGCGTATGCGTGTACGTGTGTGTGTGTTTGTTTGTATGCGCAGTGGTCTGTCACATGGCCGCAAAGTGAATGCAGGCGGCAAGTGGCAAGTCAAGCGAACATTTTATTAAAGAAAAGTTGCGGCACAAAAATTGTTGTTGCTGTGGCTGTTGCCGTTGCTTGGCGAGTAAAAGTTGCCATTACATTGCAACAAAATTCTTCGCTTTGTTAATTATTGAAATAGGTTTTCAGCCGCAAACGTAGCTCGAACGAGAAGAACAATTTCGCAAATTGCAATTGCAGCGTCTTTGCAATTGAATGAAGAGGGCAGTAGAAGGAATTTCTGAATTTGTTAAGGAATTATCTCTGTTGCTTAAATAAATATTGTTTAATTTAATTTTTTTAATATAAGTTATTTATTCCTTTTTAACATCCTTCTACTACACTTATTTCTTTTATATTAAATATATATCTGTTTATTTTGTATTCAATTTCTTTATGAATTAATATATACTTTATACTAGAGTAAAAGTTTTTGTCTGTATCTTACGCATCGATCAGCCCTCGCTTAATGTGGCACGTGTGTGAGGCGGTTGCTGCTTCTATAACAACAACAACAGCAGCAGCAACAACAGCAACACAAAGTGAGCGCAAACCGAAAGAACCGCTTGGCATTTTTGGTTATTCTAGCGGTTGCTGCTACTGTTGTTGTTGCTGCTGCTGCTGTTGTTGTTGTTGCTGCTGCTGTTGCTGCTGCATCCGAAAACTAATCCCCCCGAATTATGCAACAAAAAATTAATTAAACACAATTTAGTTTCAGCCGCCGTCGCCATTGCCGTGTTGCAAAAACCGCGTTGCGCGAAAATCGTTGCGGTTGCCTTGCTCCCGCTCTCCCTCTCACTCGCTCCCATATTTAAATATATTTCGTATACACTATGTATAGCGACAACAACAACAGCAACGCTGTGACATAAATTATTGTTATGCAAAGCGACGCTGGGCAGCAAAAATAAAAAAGAGCGACAAAAAATTGCAAAGCTGACCACAAAATAAGTCGCACAAGACACGAGCGAGAGAGTGAGAGAGGGGAGCGTAGACGGGAGCGGGGACTGGAGCAACGGGAAGCGGACGCTTTGCCCGGGGACTGCTCTTTGCGGCTACTTGACTTAATACCTGCAATAATTATTATAACGATGCCGAGCGAAATCTTTTAACGCTATAAAAAGGTGTGAGAGAGCGGCAAAGTTAAAGCAAAAGCGAGTAATAAAATGGGCAGGATAAGCAGTCGGACTTTACATTGAGCGATTTATTTTCGCATATACAAAGCAATTTATGGGCAACAAAAAAAAAGAGGGTGTGCCTGCCATTTCACAAACTCCTGTATTTCGCTTTTTAAAAACAAAAATAAAGTATTTTTAGATGATTTGAGAACATATGCCTTAGGCCTTTGTTAATATTAGCCTATTATTTGTTCTGTTTCTGCCTTGCAGCTACAATTTTGGCAAAGTTTAAATTGCCATCTAAAAGGGTTCTAAATATTAACTCGAAATTTAAATTACTTCTTAACTTTTTTATGCTAAAACCTCAGATTTTGTTAGCACAGAAGTGTCGCAGGGACCGCTTTCAAACTCTACTTTTATGATATACACATATTTCTATAAACATCAAATATAGCTTATTTATTATACTAAATGCGTTTTAAATCGTAATAAACAGTATCACAAATTTTGCACTAATAAAAAAGATTTAAAAGCAAAGTCAAATGCATATTTTTCGATAACTTATTTCTTTGGGCAATTTACAATCGGTTTTTAGTCGAATTCGATTTGCGGAACACATCATAGATCGTATTTAAGTGCCATTTGAATATGGCGCCATGTGCCCTGCCCCGGGCACGGCACACGCCTTTTCATTAAATTCAATTTAAAAAAGAAATTTTAGTGCCCTGCCATAAAAACTGGCCAGCCGAGGGAACGAACGAACGAGCGAACGAAGAAAAAAAATGAAAAGGTTTCTGGGCGATGGAGACGGTACGACGTATCGCGAAGGTCATCAATTACGGGACCCACAAGGCACGTCGTCTGCATGGCGAGCAACAACGGCAACAACAACATGAGGCAGTTGCAAATAACTTGGCTGAAGCTCACATTATCCGGCCATAAGCACAAGTAGGAAGCAGCCGCTGTCCACCTCGCCTCACGCCTCAATCTCACGCCCTTTCCAGTCATCCCTCTCTCTCTCTCCCTCTCTCTGTCTCTCTCTTTCTCTTGGTCTGCCCCTGTGGGGCACTGCTGCTTGTGGCTGGCTGGCTGGCGGGCAAACAAAAATGAAATGCTCTGCAGATATTTCAAAAGCCATTGACACCCTTTCGGTGGCGGCTCGAGGCCGCCTGCCTTTGAAAAGCTGAATGACCAAATAAATCATATCAAAGTGTCATATAAAAATCGTAATCAGATTTTGAAGCACACACAGAGTCGCAGAGACAGTGGGACAGCGAGACAGAAACACAGAGAGAGAGAGAGAGAGAGAGAGAGAGAGAGAGAGAGAGAGAGAGAGGGAGTAGAAGGAGATAGATGTGCAGCAGAGAAATATGTTTGCCATACTCATACGCCCCGTAAGCCAACTCCATTAAAAGTGCTTATAAATAAGGTGCTTGAAAGGCAAGTGCACACAGACACACAGTGACATTCTCTGTTACACACACACACACACACACACAATATATCCATACACACACACACATTCAGTCAGTTGGAGGGCTACGGCGGAACAAAGGAGCATTGGCCCATAACCAACAAACGTTGCACCAAAATCCGGAAACCCCTCGACCCCTGATCCATCCCTTGCCCCCTGCCCCGTTTTGAGTGTGTGTAAATTGCAAGGACTATTTGACAAACGTCGGTCAAAAGCTCATAGCACAGAGGAGGAGGTAGGAGCAAGGAGCAGGAGCAGGAGAGGCAGCACCCAGGGCACACACACTGGACCAAGGCGACGACCTGCTCTGGATTTTTGTTTAGCACTCGTTGATGGCGTCGCCATCGCTTGGACTCCACTCAGACTCAACTCGACACGACATGCCACGCTGGGAGGCGATTCCAGGCGAGGCAAGTCGAGGCGAGGCGGGCCGAGTCGAGTCGGGGCACAGTTAATAAAAAATAATGTGCTTCAATGCGGTTTATTCAATTTTATGGTCGACTTTTCAAAAAGCCAGTGCCACACACAACGGGCCATCCATCGGTTCGCAATGCGCTGTCTCCGCTACCCCGATACCCCGTCTCATTCTCCTGCCCAGTGCCCTGTCCCGCTCCCCATGCTGCTGGTCTCTGCTAGCGCATCTTTTGGCCTTTATTAAAAAGAAAATAGAATTTTCGGTTCAGTACAGAGTGCTATGTGGGCGTGGCAGCTGTTGTAGCATATCGTGGGCGGTTTATGCCGAATCATAAAAAGCACACACACTGACACAAACACACACACACCGACACAACACCCCTACATAATGCGATGGTGGTCGCTGACGTTGGGCGCCTTTTTTGAATATTTATGAGTTTGCTTTTAAAATTATAGATGCAGAGGGCTGCCGAAAGCCCGAAAGAGAAGACCTAGAGAGAGAGAAAGAGAGGACGATGAAGTAGCTGCCCCATATTGTCCACTTGCTGCTGCGTGAGTGCGTGCAGGAAAACGGGAAAGTGGAAAAGTGCACAAGACAATCTCACTTGAGCTATTTATCAAAGCTCTTCGTGGCGTTTGAGGCATGATGGAATCATGTATATGAAGCTTAGCTATTGAAACTTCTGCCCGCCATCAGATGCCATTGAATGATTTAAATTTGACGGCATTGCAAAGCGAAGAAATAGAAATAATAGACCGTTAAAGGATTGCCACCAAGTTAGAATGAAGAAGAAATAAATCAAGCAAGGAATATCGAATATCGCATGCGAGTTAATTGACTTTTCTTTTGTCAGCTTTTCAATCATTGCCATAATCGGATGACTTTCGCAAGGCTTGCTATAATTATTATGGCAACACACCTATTCAAAACCAAAAAAATAGATGAACGCAGCCCGGCCCAGACCAGCCCAGACCAGCCCAGCCCAACGCATTAGCTCCATTGTATCGCATTGAAAACGCATAATAAAATGCAAATATCCAATTTCGTCGATGGTCGACAATTTGGTGTGGCGCTTAAAGCGCTTAATATAATGCTCTATGCGTTTATTTGATGCGGCTTATGAGGCAGACAGAGTTGAGGGGCGGCGGAAGTGGAGTGCGGAGTGTGGTCAGCCAACCAAAACTCCAATTGCAATTGGAGTTTAACGTCAATAATTGCCTTCAATTACATTTATTTATTTGCACGCCGTTTGCTCAGCTGCCCCCTCTACACTCCGCCATCCCTGCAGTCCCCTGTCGTTTCTGTTGTTGATGATGATGATGCGTTGGAGCTGCCAGTGCCTGTGCCTGTGCCGGACAGTTGGCGACCATGTCGATTGGTTTCGCTTTGATTCGCATTTCATTTATGCATGGGACCTGGCCACGTCTACTATTTCATTTCATTTTATTTCATTTCATTCCATTTGAGTTTTTTCCTCCTCTCTGGCGACGCCCGCGCCTCTGCACAACCCGCTTTATTATGATTATCATGTTTTATTCAACAATTGATGCGCAAATTGGCAGTTGTCTGGATCATTTACAACTCTACACACGTGATGGAGGCAGCAGCAGCAGCAGACGGGGGTTGCGAGAAGCACTACGCTTCAGGAGTATAAATCATGTAGTTATATATTCCGAAAAACACATTTAACTGGGCTGAAAATAAATATTTAATTCGCGTTATCGGAAAAAGTAGGAAACAAACAATTGAGGAAGGTGTATTCATTTGGAAAACTTCAAGAATATTAAGAAGCTTTGTATTTTTTGAAGAAATTAACTTTTAGTTATTAAATATTTCTAATAGTTTATAGATTAATTGTTATTTTTTATTTGTTGAGGCCTCGTTAATACTTTCAAATATTTTTAATTATTTTAGAACAGCTAATTGAATTATAAAATATATTTAAAAGCTTATATTATTATATCATTAACTAAAAATATATTTTAAATTGCTTAAGCCTTGTCGAGTGGCGTTAGGCAGTTGAAATTGTTTTCAGGAACGCATTCGATTGATTTCGCTTGCAACGGGCATACGTGGCGTATGATTAATTTGAAATACAAACAACAAACGCGTGTAGGGCAAGAGAAAGAGACAGAGACAGTTACCGCAGACGGGTGCCATGACTGTTGGGTGTGTGTGCGTGTGGGCACCGCAGCGTAGCTCTGGGGTAGGGGGCGTGGCAGCGCGTAAATTTGTAGAAAATACTTGATTTCCGCGCACGTAATTAAGTCCATTTGTATACCTGCCAATTCCCCGCACTCCTGCAACATATCACGCTTTCCGCTCTCTCATCCGCCTCCTCCCACTCCGCCTCTTTCCCCTTTCTACTCAGCCGCAATTGCATTTGAGGGAGCGAGAACGAAGTTAAGAGGCGACAATAAACTTATATGAAATTAATTGCGCATACTGCAGCAAACGGACTATAGACAGGGCATAACACACACACATACACACGCACACATATACACGCATTGAGTACTGCCCGGACACCTCATGCATTAATTAACAGTCAAGTGTCAGCCGGGCAGGCAGTTAGCGCCAGATAGAGAGAGGGGGGAGAGGGCGTGGGAGCGAGTGAGGCAGGCAGACAACCGCTGTGTGTCCAGTGCGAATCCCCTGCGACGCCTGGCCACGGGGTATCCCACTTTTAACTAATTAAATAGCTTTTGATTTTTGCACCAATATTAAAGGCAGCAAAAAGCAGTCAGGCAGGCGGCCAGGCGGCCAGGCAGGGAGTCCCAAACCACCAACATATGTTCAATATTTGCATAAATATTTTAATAAAAATTAAAAATGAATAACAAATGGCAGGAGACGGCGGCCACTCGAGCCAGCGTAGCAGCCGCAGCCGAAGCCAAAGTACCAACAGCCATGGTTCGTGTCCAGACAACGAGACAGACGCAGCGCTCCCATTGAGATACACTTTTTTATTAAAACACAAGAAAGGCAAAATGAGCTGCAGAGAAATTAAAGAACAATCAAATACTCTATGGGAGATTAAAAGGAAAAATAATTAAAATTTGTTTGATAAATTATTTAATTTAGAATGAATAATAAATTAGATTAAATAGTTATACAAGTATAGAATAAAATTTAACTGGAAAATATAATTATTAAAATATTGAAAGCTAAATAGATCTATTTATTGAAGAAAACTAACATGATTTTCTAAATTAAATTTAAATATGTTAAAAATAATATCACTTATAAATTGTTTATGATATTTCATACATATACATTAGAATTCAGGTAAAGTTTAGAAATTATTTTGAATTCTAGAGAAATTAAACTAACTACATTAAAAAAATTAAAAATTTAATTCAAACGGGAAATCTATTTATTTAAGTTTTAATAGATTTAAAGGTCTTTTTATTAATGAAAAATAGCGCGAATTTCCTAATTAAATTTGAAAATACCAAAAAATAAAATCAAATAAAATATGTTTATTAATTAAAACACATAAATAATTCTGAAAAGGTATTTAACTTATTTTAAATATTATGTGTTTTCTGGAAAAATTAACCGACTCCCCGTTAGAGTATGTTAACAAAGCGCGGCTGGGACAGCGACTCTGCTAACCGCAGAGCACTGTAAAAATTTGCGCATCGATTTGTGGCCAGACGACGGCGCGATGGCGATGGCGACGACGACAACGGCCAAGGTTCCATAGCGCAGTCTAGGGGCATAGTGGGTAAGGGGTTAGGGAGCAGGGGAAGTGTGCAGTGTGCAGCAGGCCGTAGCAGGCCGAGTGTTGAGCGCAGGACAATGCCGTGCAGCAACAATACGAATAAAGGCAGCCTGGCACAAGCAGCGTCCAGTGGGAACCAGAGCCAAATTGCAGCACTTGATGGAACAGGGAAGGGAGTAAAGGAGGCGCAGCCAACGGGAGATCGCCTCATCATCGCACCGTGGGGCAGATATGCAAATGAGGCGAGTTCGTCACGTTGAAGCGCTTTGATTAGCGATCAATTTGAATGCAATTGAGACGCACAGAAGGCGCACACAGCATACGCAGCTGGCCCCATTAACATTGGCAGCGCGTTGCCCCGCCAACTGGTGGCGCCACCTAATGCCCACGGTGCCGTGGCTGCTGCTGCACATTGGCCTCCGTCTGCAGTTTGTCAGTGTGCAGGTCTAAGGCAGCAAAACCGAAAAAACGAAAAATGCAACATGAAAATGGTAATGTGTTGCCCCATAGACAATGAGAGCGTGCAACGTGGGTGGTTTCAGAAGAACTGCATTTATGAAAATATTTTAAAAGCTCTTCAGATAGTATCTATATAGAGAAATAATTAATATTTTTTAAAAAATTTTACTTTTATAATTTTGCATGAAGCTCTAAAAAAATAGCATATTTAAATACATAAATTTAAACGAAGTTTGTTTAATTATTTTCACATATATTTTTCAAAATTTTCTTTTAAATGTTAGTATATTTAATTAGTAAAGGATAAACCATGCTCTTACTGTTATATCATTATATTTACTTAAACTTAATAGGTAAAACGACGTACATAATTGTAAATAAATAAATGATCGTAAAATAAGGTCAGTCTTTTGATAAGTCAAATCAAACTTAGTTAAATAATTTGTACATATATTTTAAGATTATAAATAAATTTTATTAAATTTATAAGAAATACGCTATGATATAACTCTACACTATTCTATAAGCTGATTGAAAAAATACTATAAAATTATCGTTGGATTTGCTCCGATTTTACATGAATCAAATTCAGCTCAGTTCAATTGTTTGTATAAATATATTTGAATGAATTTTCTATTTTAGTTTATGTTATTTCATTCACCAAATACATTTTTATATTATTTAATTACGCTAACTACATATAATTAAGAAGTCCTTGAGCGACCCTTTTAGCATGCACCCACACACAAAGAAGCTGGCATATTTTCCCCCAGTCTGTGCGTCCCATTTGTGTGTCTGTCTGCCACTCTCTCTCTCTCTCTCTCTCTCTCTCTCTCTATCTCTATCTCTTTCTTCCCCACTCTCTCTCGCTTATGTGTGTGTGTGCGGGTTGTATTTGGTTGATGCCCGGAAAACCCAACGCGACGCGCCAGTTATTGTTTTGCCACTTCAGTTTCTATTGTTATTGTCAGCCGGTGGCGGCGGCAGCGGCAACGGCAACGGCGGCAGCGACGCCTGCAGCAGCGACTCTGGTGGCAATGACTTTACATCCGTGATGGCATTACTGTTGCTTTCTCTGCTGTTGCTATTGTTGTTGTTGTAGCCGCTGGTGCAGCTGCAGCGTCGCTTATGCAATATAATTTTGATTTAAGTACGAAATGAAAAGTCAGCGCGTTGCATGCCTCGTGTGGCTGCAACAGCGGCGGCAGTAGCGCAAAGCAACTACAACAATAGTGGCAGCAACTAATTCTATTGACTTTGCTAATGACGTAATTAAGCGCATTTGCCACACACATACACACACACGTACACACACACACACACACACTGCGTATACGCAACGCGTGGCAACGCATTTTCGACATTTTCGTCTCGTTGTGATTTTAATTAAGTCGCATTTAATGATGGCCGCAAAAAGCTTTTCAAGTGACGCGTACTTGCAGCCTTTTGGCTTCCCTTTGATTCCCCGCTTCGTCTTCTCAACTTTAATTATTTTTTTTTTACTCTGCGAAAAATTCTGACAGATTGCGTCGACGCTTCTCTTTGTTTTCAGCCGAGTTTTTATTTTCGTTGGGCAAGTGTAAATTTATGCAAATTACATCAATAAAAACATTCCGTCTTCGGTTTTGTGAACAGCAGGCCCGTTATGATTTGGCCAAGATGGGCAGCCGCGTGTAGCTCATTTTCTATTAACAACTGCGTTCATAAAAAACCAAAGCGTGGCACGGACGGGGCACGCGGTACAGATGAGGGAACGATAACAGCAACAGCAGCAGCAGCGTTGGCAGAGGCAACGAAGCGTCCAAGCAGAAAACCAACTACGGGACAGCCTCATTTGCATGTCCACCCCGAAGAGCAGCCCTCACACGCCCAGCTTCATCCCGGCCCGGCTGCCACCTGACCCCGAACTTGGCTGCGTCGACGGCGCTGGCATCAAAGTCACAGTCACCATGTGGTTACGTCTGTGACAGCGTCGAGACTGACAAGCACAGTAGGCACATTTGTAATAGTTTGCTATAGAAAATGAGGGTTGAGAAGTATGAAAGAGAATTTCGAAAAAATTAAATATTTTCATAATATACATGAATAAATAAATCTTATAATTGTCGTGTAAAAATAAACACAATTAAATTCATAACTTTATTTAACTAACTTTTTAAATTCATATAAATAATAATGAAATGTATAAAAAGAAATTAAGAAACGGAGTTTTTAATTATTTAAGAAGGGTTTAACTCAAGTATTTATAAATATAATTTAATAAACATATTATTATTTAATTGCAAAATGATACTAAATATATATATTATATTTAAATGAAAAAAAAATAATAATAATATATATAAATTAATAAGTATTAAACTAATATAATCTTAATATGATACTTAAAATACACAGGACTTTAAAGGTAAAACCTTACATTCTTTTCAAATTCTTAAATATATTTAAATAATTTATTTTTCTAGTTTAACAAAGGATCTATATCCCATCTTTCCCAAGTTTTCTATAGCTTATTTTCTAAATTGTTGAATTTGTAAAAATCAAATTTGTAAACGCTCAATTCATTTCCTGGCCCACTGTGCAGCTGTCGCATCAAGTTTCGCTTTTGGGCACGTTTTGTCTTGGCCCTAATTCAAGCTTCGCACAGAGGCTAATCAACGCCAAGCAACTTGGCCGGGAATCGTTAGACAGACCATAAACAGAGACAGCAGGAGGAGGGGACTGGCTGCGCATGTCACGGGAGATGTAGGGAGACTGGAAAGTGGGAGAGGTGCTGCCTGGAGAGAAGCAAGGGGCTGCTTGGCCCGTTGGTCTGGCTGGGTTTGGTCTTGTTCATCTCTCTTTTTTTTCGTTGCAGATGGCAGATGGATTCGAAGGCCAGGCAAGCAGACCGCTAAATTTTATTTAATTTTTGTTTAGCCGCGAAAAGTGGCGTATAAAATTTGCTTTGGCTTCGACGACGCCGATGATGAGCTGAGCAGAGCTGAGCAGAGGACGCCGGGAATGACGACAAAGACGAGGACATAAAATAATGGAAATTGCCAAATGTGACAGCCACAAAGCTGCGCAGGGTCGCCGGAGGAGGAGAGCCAAAGCGGAGGATCGTATAATGCTCGTATAAATTTACAAAAATTCAACGTTAATGCGACTCGACGCTGCTGTTGGCCGTTGCTGCTGATGCTGCTGCAACCGCAAATAGAATTAAGTTTTTTTTGGCCTTTTTTTTTGGCTCTTTTCATCTTTGACTGCCTTTATAGTATTTTTGGCTTTGAAGCCGCCCGTTGCTGCCCGCTGCTGCCTGCTTTGGCTGCTGGTAATCGTCGCACATTTAAGCGGGTAATTTGAAGTGCAATAGCGAAACGCTGCATGGTCCAAGCAGAAGGTGCCGCAGCACAAAAGAGAAAGACAGAGAGAGGCAGAAACAGAGAGAGAGAGAGCGGGGGAGACACTAAAAACCCCGCATATGAAGCGGCAACAGTTGCCAGGGCCGGGCCGGGCTGAGCACCAAATTGGCAGCACATTGGCGGCACTATGGCAAATGGCCACAATAAAAAAGCCGTTTGCTGCATTCTCATGCGCAACTTTGCAGCGAAATCAAGAAAAGGATGGCGTGAGAGAGGGCGGGGGGAGGCAGTGGCAGAGGAAAAAGAAAAACAACTGCAGCAGAAGCTGTGGCATCTACTTACAGAAAAGTTTGCGCTATCCACGCAACGCCACCGCAAGGCATAAAGCGGAGCCATCTCATGCCACACACTGATCCCGAACCGGACTAGTTCTGCCCCGGCCTGGCCTGGCCTGCTCGTCGCCGGCAGTAAAATTGCCAAACGCATGGAAACAAACGAGCATTGAAATTGAATTTAACAGCAAACAGTTTTAAGTAGCGGCCATAAGCGGGAGAGAGATGCCTGCTAGGAGTGGATGAGGAGCGGGTGGCAGCGACCCCACAGCTCATAAGTATGACGAGTGGGGAGGGGGAGTGGTCGGATGGGCACGACTTTAGTCGGCGTCGAAGTTTGTATTCGCTAATGAAGATGGATGCACATAAGTTGCGGCCACGCTGCGTATACGTCTTGCCGCATTCAAAATGGTAATTTTTCAATATTACACATACGACATGTGGTGCGCTGACTATATAAATCAAAGGCAGTTGCGGCAGCGGAGAAGATGTAGTTTCTTTTGTTATGCCAGTGTTGAAATGGAAAAATAAATAATTAAATGATTGAAGTGAAGTAAGTTGTAACAATATAAGTAAATAAATAAATAAATAAATAATTAAGGAAGTAAATATATACAATGATATAAATAAACAACTAAATAAAACTGTATTCAAAAAATTGCAAAGAAATAAATAAATTATCAAAGAAAGAAAATGGGTAAAGAAATGAAAAATTAATACATAGGAAAAGAAATAGATAAATAAATTAAAAAAAAAGAAATATAGAAAAAAACTAAGAAACAAATATATAAATAATATTTATAGTAATTATATAAAAATAATGAAAATATTAATTAATAAGCAATTCAATAAAATAAGCAAATTAACAAATCAATCAATAAATAAATTCGTTGGTAAAATAAAATTAGAAATAATTAAATATGTAAATAAATAAATAAATAATAGCTTAGTCAAGCGAAAAATAACTCAAAAATGTTTTAAATGTTTGGCTCTTGAAATACTTTAAAGTTCACTCAGACGGAGCACAGAGCCATCATTGTTCATCAGACTTGCCCCACGGGATCTCTCGTGGTGTGAATGGACTCTGCATATCAATTGTAGCGCAGTGCTTTGCGGGCATTCCGGACGCATATCAGCGGCAGCATCATTTGCCATGTCTGCGACTTATCGCCCAAAGAAATGTGCAGCAAAATAGATTTCGCCGCGCAGCAGCAGCAAATAAACAGCAAAGCGAAACAGAGACAGATGGCGAAGCTAAAACAGAAACAGAAACCGATACCAAAGCAGAAAGTAAGCAAACAACAAGAGCAACAGCAACAGCGACTCCAAACTGCAACTGCAACTGCAACAGCAATAACAGCGCAGGCAGCAACCCGCAACGACAGCAACAATAACGGTAAAAACTATATTGCGGCAAGCAAGAGAGAGTAGGGGAGGGAGCCAGAGAGAGAGAGAGAGATAGAAAGCAGGATAGAGCGATTGTAGCGATGGCAGCTTATGTGGCGGATAATACAAGGGGATTTCATTATTTCGGCACTTACGAGCGAATAAGCACTAAGCAATTTGAACGACGGCCCGGCAAAGCGTGGAAAATCCTTTGGGGTAATGACAACGGCAGCAGCGCCAACGACAGCAGTTATAGACTTTAAACCTAAACATAACGGCTTGGGCAACTAGCCACGCCCGCCAAAGGGGGAGGGAGAATAAGCAGCAGCAGCGGCAGCAGCAGAAGCTCGAGCGTAGCCAAGTTCGAACAACGAGTAAATGAGCTGTCAAAGTTTTTAATGCAGCGACGATGCTGGCGATGCGGCTGCCAACGACGTCGACAGCGGCAGCAGTGGAAGCAGCAGCAGAGGTGGATGTGGATGCCACCAAATGGCAACGGGCACGAGCTAGACAAGTAAATCTTATTGTGCAGAAAATGGCAAATTTCCCCAGACGACCAACAGCAGCAGCAAATGCGGGTGGCACTTCAAGAAGTGTGTGGAATGGTGGAATGGGAGGTAGTAAGGGGTGGGGGCGTGGGCGGGCTCGCTAGCGCGACTGCTGCCAGCTGCAATGGCAGCGGGCACTTTGAAGTATTTTACAGCATTGAGCAGACATTTGATTGAGAATGTATTGTATAATTTCCCGAGCGTATTTAGTGTCGGCGACGAGCGCCAAAAAGTAGACAACGAAAAAACATAAGCAATAACAGCATCTTTAGCAACATCCGCAACAACAACAACAACAATAGCAACAAATCCAACCCAGACTCAAACAAACAGTGTGTGAAAACTTTCGCTTTGACATTAAAAACCTGTCAAATTTCTCATAAATTTGGCCTTTCAAATATTTTGATAGTCTCAATTAAGTTTGCTAATAGACTCACAAATATTTTTCGATCGTGTCTTATTTGTTTGTTAAAATACCAAAGTGAATTATTAATTGCACAAATATTGATTCGCAAGTGGTCGGGGCAAACATGTCAAATATTTCAATTTTCTGCCAATTTATTTTGGTTAGTAGCTCTTAGTAAATCACAATAATTAGAGGATAATTTATTTAGTTTGAATATTTGTTTTTTTTTTTTTAATATAAAGGGAATAATTATTTTTAGAATAACTAACAAATACAAGCTCTTTATTGTTCTTAAAAACTGCATAAAGTACTGGTTCAATATTATTGTTAACAATTGTCAGAAATACCAATTCAATATTACCCTTAAAGATTTCAAATTACTTAATACTTCGTTACTACTTACAAATTATAACAATAATATAAACATGGCTAAGCTATTTTTGTATATTTACAAGACAGTCCTATTATGGCCTATTTCATATTTTCTAAATATTAAAAAATAAGGCTCTTTCGTTGCAGACTATTATTTATCTTACTAGTTTGCAATTTGTTTTAAAAAAGGTTTATTGTCGCAAATATATATTTAACATATAATAACAAAATTAACTAGATTTATATTATTCTTAGGGATTGTTATTTATATAATTTCTCAATTATTATTTATATTTTTATATTAGTCATACATATTTTTATAGTTTTTAATAAAATAATCTTGTTATATTCTTCATATTTTCAAATTAAATATAAGAATAATACAAATTATCAGGATTTATTAAGTATTTTATTATTTTCAATATATCATTTCCTTTTTCTTTCCATTTTATTTTTAAAACACTGTCAAAAACGCCTTTACAAACTTGATTATGTTCTATAAATTCTCTAGCATACTATCGATAACTTTTATAATCGATCTTTGCTTGAAATTGTCGGCTGCTACATAAGCTTCCAATTACGTTCCCCACACCCATTGTGCGCCATTGCTGCTCGCGAAGCACATTCATCATTTTGAGCACGACGCGCTGCGCTTTTACAGCCTGCCATTTGCTCTCTTCTCCCCCACCACCAGTCCCTGTCTTTTGAACAGCCCCACCCCTGGCTGTCTGGCTGTCTGACTGCCAGCCTGCCTCCCATGTCACTTAATCAATTTCGCGTTAATCAGCCCAACGTCGCCGACGGCATCTTCAGGCAAACACGCTACATGAGAGCGAAACGGAACGAGAACGAAAACGAAAACGCTTGGCCCTTATCACAGTCGCCATCTTTGAGATGCGTTTCCGTCACGCTGTGACTTTGCTTTCTCCCACTCTCCCCCTCTCGCGTTCTCCTCTTCATACACACTCGCTTATTGCTATAATTTTTATGTCAAAATATAAATTAAATTTTTGCTTCACACGCGATTGTCGTTTTGATGTCGCACACACGCAGCTGGGAAACGGCCAAACTGGGAGCTGGCAACTAGGAACAGGGAACCGAGTACCGGCAACTGGGAACAGGCAGGGAAGCCTTTGGATTTGCCAGAGAGTCACACAGTCACGTCTCAAATGCCAAGCGAGCTGACACAGTTTGTTACTTTTCAGCAAGCGGCGACGACGCCTGCAGCCGACGTTGACGATGTCGGCGGGTCCAAAAAGGTTGCCACACACAAATTCACCCTTCGAAAAAGTTGCCAGCCAGCCATGTGGGTAGCTGTAGATGAGCTGCTCGCTCGGGCTTGGCCCGAGATGCCATCATCATCATCGTCGTCGTCGTCGTCGGCGTCGCGCACCTTGCGGTCTGCCATTTTCAGCAAGAAGTTCATTACTCATAAATGCTGCACATGGCAGCAGCGCCAGGAGGGTGCGGGGCCAGCAGCAGCTCCAGGAACCTTCAGCGATTCCCATTAAAACAACAACAAGCGTGCGACAGGCGAAGCAGGAGTGAGGTGAGTGGGCTGGGGGTGCACATGAAGAGAGATTTCAGTTTCGCCTCGTTATAAGTAAAGAAATCTGCAGTGCGCTTTAAGTGTTATCGGCGACACGCACAACCCAAGCCGTGCCAAGTGCCACGCCCACAAAATGTGAGAACGTGGAGGACATTTTCATTTTATGACAACGTTTGCCTCGAAATTTTTCCGTAACCACCGAATGCTTCTACGTGTTTGCGGCTGAGTTCAAAGATTTATCAGCAATGACTTCGACGAGGCTGTCGTCGGTTCAGGTTGTCAGCCCCAGCTCGCCCTGCCCCGCCCAATCCCCCTAGGCAACTCTTTGTGCCTGCGTGTGTGTGTGTGTGTGCGGTTATTTGAACAGATTTAATACCCATACACACACACATCATGTGCGAGTGTGTGTGCAACTTTAAGTGCTGCCCATAAAAAGGCGACTTCTAATCCGACGAGCTGAGGTAGAAGTAAAAAGAAATAACATCACACACTCGCACCTACGCATACCTAAACCTACACCGACACACACACTCTAGCACACCTTGTGCAAAGTTCAAAAGAATTTTCTAACAGTATCCACAAGTTGGAGGCGCCGCTTTAGGTATGCAAAGTCAAAAGTTGCGAGGGCGCTCGCCTCGTTTGGCAGCCCATCATCAAAACGGCATCATAGAAGTGGCAGAACTGGAATTGGAATTACCAATTTGTGTGTGTGCCATGCAACACCTACATACGTCTCAGCTATGTTGCTCTCAACTAGCTGCATTTAGCGCACAAGTTGCAGCAAAGGTACTCGAAGAGGGGAAGTAGTTACCAGCGAAACTGAGTCCCTTTTGCGAGTTAGTTTTATGCCTGACAAGTTACTAAAATTGATGTAAGCTGCGAAGAAACTTGGTTACACATTTTCTTACAGTTTCCACCTCTCCCGTGGCTTAACTTCTCTTTGATATAGTTAGAAATGGTATAGCTTTTAAGTTAATTCAGAACTTGTACTAATTACTAAAATAAATATGTGTAAACTTAAAATCTTATGAGGAAGTACAAATAATATTAAAGAGGTTTTTTTTTTTATTATTGAAGCGTTAAATCCGTACATGCAGAATAGTATCCAAACAGCGCAATTAAACAAATAAATAAAAGAATCAAACCTCACGCATGTCGCTGAAAGACTTACAATTGAATTTCAAGAATCGAGGGGGTGAATAATATTATAGAGTGTACAGATATTGCAAAGAAACTGACATTTTTTTACCAGTTAAACAATATTTTGTTGCATACTTTGAGGTTCAAAAGCGCCAAGTTCTATAATTATTATCCGATGATTACGAAACTAACAGATACCACTTGCGGAGTGATAAATATTGTACACACAAAAAAAAAGATGATATAACTTACGCCTGCAGTTTAATTTTTTTTTCGAATTACTTAAGCCGCCAAACACATACATAGCCTCTAAAATACATATTATCTAAGTACAACAAAAAACTATATTGTTGCCAATTTGGTAACCAAATCTTCAGTAGTTTCAGAGATCTTGACTTACACACAAACGGGTATGACTTAACGACTTTGATTATGAAGCTAATACGAATTATATATTATGACAATACATATATACATACTTGTACCTTTTTACTCTTATATTCTTTAACGACTTGCACAAAGTTCTAAGAGCCTTCACTCTTTCAATACCTGTTATAACTAATAAATTATCTTTTAAAAACTATCTTAGACTACGTTACAATAAAAATACCAAATGTACCCATCAACGAGTATATCTTTTATAGAGTGTTAAACAATTAAAACGCAACTTTAATTGTACATTTAGTGTCAAACTATTGAAAAACGTTTCTAATATTCCAACCGCATTCAGCAGAATGATATACTCGGTTTATTACGTTTTGTTTTCTGCCTGAATATCATTTCAAACTCAAACTAGATAGGTAAAATATTTTTTGCAACTATTACCAAACTTAAACAATGCTACTTGCTGTAATCTTACGCTCAATGCTGGAAATCCGCACAAATCATTATTAAATCCCGATTTATAGGCCGCATAATGCCACCTTTAGTCGACCGCAAGTAGCCGGAAAAGGGGAGAAATATCGCAGAAAAGGAAAAAATGAAAACAGAATAGCGAAATGAGGATTGAGTAGAAGAACCCCATCTCGAGCAAATCCCCTTCATTGTTGATGCTTGTGGGCCAACAATTACTTTTCTATATGTATGGCTAGGGTATATATATATGGGAGGTACCTATAACGACGACGAGGAGTGGGGAGGGGAAGCTGGTGCTGTCGCTGTGGCTGTGGCTGCGCCACTCAATGGCAACGATAGCCCTCTCAATGTTTGCCCAACTGGCGGCAATTTAACTTGACTTCGTCTGGGTACTCGCATTGTGCCAATTGCGAATCGAATCGCATCGAGTCCGTCCAGATCCGTCGACTTGTACTCATAGCAATCGCAATCATTTCATTTCCCTTTTTAATATACGCTGCACAAGCACATTAGAGCAGGCCGGGAGTGGGTGGAGCAGGACCAGGGCAGATCAGAGACCGAAGGCGAAGCCGACGCAAACCAAACCACGTGCCAGACGGCGATGATTCCTGCAGCGATGTCCCAGTCGAGGCTGCCTCCCTGTGCAGTTTTTGGCCGAATGTTTGTATAAGTAGTCATTGGAGGCGGCCCGCTCCTGTTGCCTGCCCCTTCTCCTTGCCTGCTTAACTCGCATGCTAGAGTTTTGCTTCCGTTTCCGTTTACAGTGTTTGCAATTTTGCCTTTAGTATTAATGGGCTTAAATTGTATTGATGTGTAAATGCTGCTCGCCATACCAAAATCCTGGCTGGCTCACTCTGCCCCTCCCTCTCTTTATTTATCTCTTTCTCTCTCTCTCGCTCCATCTCTCTGGACCAGCTCGATTGGAAAGTCTACGAAAATTTTCACGCCGCACACGCGCGCGCCCTGAGCTAATTTTGCATGCAGCTCAGCGCTCGGTACAACTGCCACTCCCCCTGCCTGCCCTGCACAACTTTCCGATGTCCATCTGCCCGCTTTTTATTGAGCCTGTACAACAACAATGCGTGTGTGTATGGGTAGGGGGGAGGGGCCTGCGTACTGCCCGCGGGAGGTAAAAACGCTTTGCACTCACATTGATTGCCTGACGGAGTTTTATTTATGTTGTTGGTCAGTTCGCAGTTTCAGTTCGGTTCGGTTCGGTTCGGTTTACTACAACACAGTTTTTTATGTGAACTCGTATTTGTAGGCCACAAAGTGCATATTAAGCTGCATGGCAGAAAATCAGAAATAAAAGAAAAACGCTGCCAGGGAGAAACCGGAGAGAAGGCATGCACAAGTTGCACCACGAAGGGGTCAGCAATGGGTTAAGAGGGCCGACTGGGCCATTGCCCGACGGCGTTAGGCGGGTTAATAACCGTTTGAGCTCGTAACGAACCGACTGCCAAATGAACTGAGCTGTAAACTGGTCGAGCCGCCACCATCCCTACCCCCCTTTCCGACGCCCCTGGGCTAAACGAAACAATTTGCAAGTGCTTCGCATGATTTATGAGCTGAGGCAATTTTTAATTTGTGTCGGTAATTTGGAAACAGTAGACTGGAACTACAAAGTGGTTTAGGGATGTTATACTAGGGGGAATTTCAAAGTTCAAATAAACTACACTTGTGCTTAGTTAAGCTCCTTCTTACAGCTTTCTATGCAATTACAGTTTATTACCTATTCGCTTAGGTTGAATTGTAATAAATCGTTTGAGTTTTTGCAGGCAAAGTAATCGATTAAGCTACAAGCTTCTGCGCTTATGCAAAGTGCTTCTTAAATATGTGGAATTTTTGTGGACAGCTGTTTATAAATGAATAAGATACTATAATACCTATCGACTATGAGTAGCATGAATTAAAACTGAAAATATTCAATTATTTTTTATAACTATAATAAACAATCAGAAAAATGTGTTTCCCACATCGCACTAACGATTACTTTTTTTTCATATTTATTTTATCACCGCTGGCTTAAATTAATTTCGCAATTTCGCCACCTAATGTAACCGAGTTAAGTTGGCTGCGCCTCATTTGTTCATGCATTTCGACTGAATTTATACATATTCTGAATTCGTGTGCAAGCAAATCCATGAACTGGGCATGTATGGGCACACTTTTCATTAAATTCATGAAATATGCTACGCACAAACGCAGTAAGTAATATTACAAGACTTAAGATGCTTATTTACTTCTAAGAGTCTATAAAACTGCGAAAAAATGTTATATAAATACTTAGAATAGTTTTTGTCGACTATGAGAAGAGAGGGCGATCTCAGATGGAGTACCAGATCTCCCTTCCCTCCGCAACTCTGTCATTTCCAATTCATTTCAGATGAAAGCGAATGTATGCCAGCAACAACGGCACTTATCAGCAATGGAAAACGGTTGCTGCTGCACTTCGCTGATAAACAACAACAACAAATTAGTTGCTGCCAGTTACAACTGCTAAAAGCAGCAGCAGCAACTGTTGCCCGCTATAAATAACAACTACCCCAACTGATAACCAACAGCGAACAAAATGAAGTCAACGTCTCGAGCAGTAAATAATTTTTGAAGTTGCCACGCCCTTCAGCAACCCCGCCCAAGCTGCTTCTTTTGCACCTTGTACGGCCAGCAGCACCCTTGGAAATGTAATTTTCCTCGACATTTTCCGGTTGGCAATCATATCGTGGCATTGCCAGACAACAAGCAACAAAGTGCAGAGCAGGCAGGGGGACTGGACTGACCGGAGAAGCAACTCTTGGGGACACGGTGAAACGGCATCGTCAAGTGTGAAATGCTGTGGCGTTTGATTTAAAGCAACAACAGAAGAGGAGGAGTAAGTAGCGATGAAGGTGGAAGAACGAGAACGATGACGCTGCCAGAGTTGAGGATGCCAGTTAAGGTCATTATGGTGGGGCCACACTTTTTCTACCCTCTTCTTGCCACTGTCGATGCTGTTATGAAATCAGCTTAACGAGATTGGAAATCAGAGAGACCGCGAGAGAACGAGGAAGTAAAGTTGAGGGTGTAGAGGTTTGCTGAGAGGTAAGAGGGGGCGAGTATGGGCATCCATTATCCATCGTGGGGGTTGCAATACTTATTATAAGGCGACCCACCTACTCAACCACCCATTCATCCAGTCCAGTCGAACTTGCGACTGGTCAAACCAATTTGCAGGCATCAAATTAAAGCCACATCAAATGACCTACGCCCCCTACTCCACGGTACCCATGACTCACACAACTGCAGACCCGCAAAGCAACCACCATATAGAGTGGGGCAAGCCACAGTCCGGTATATGTCAAAAATTAAGCCACTAAAACTTTACGCTATGCTGCATTTTTCAACATAAATCGAAGGCGTCAGCAACAGTTCGAAAAGTTCTGACAACTTTCAGAGAGCTCTTTGAGAATGATATAGGGGGGAGTTTCTTTGCCAGCATCTTCTGGGTACGGCTTCCGCTTAATGGGCGGCCAAATCGAGCGCAAAGTAACATGGGGAATGTGTAAAATGAGTAATATTGCTATAAAGTATTGAAGAACTGTAGAAATAACAGAAAATTTATGTAAATTAAAAAAGGGGAGCTCTTATTCCAGATTTGAAGTTAGATGCTAACTTAGGGATCTGAAAATAAGAAAGGAAAAACAAAATTGAAAATGTAGAATAAAGATAAGTTCTATAGCTACTTTGAACATGATTTAAAACAAAAATGTATTTAAATATATGTCCTTTATATATATATATATATATATATATATATATACAATGCAATATAAACATAACTTTACTATAACTATTTCAAAAAGTTTCTTTAAAAAAGAATAATAAATAAAATACTTGACACCTAAAATAAGCAGTTTCTTTATAAAACAAGTCGGAAAGGCTACAGTCGAGCTGACTCGACTGTGATATACCCGCTACAATTCTTCGGAAAAACACGTGCCAAATGTGAACAATGCGTTCTTGCTTTTTATTTCTTTCCGTCTCTAATTTGTTTTGCCTATGCGGGTTCCACTCGATTTTTATTGGATGTTGCCCTTTGCTTTTATTACTTTGCATAAATACATATATGCTGCCTCACAATACATCTCAACATATCTAATTAGATTTGTCGTTTGTTTTTTGTGTTGCTGCTCAATGTCTCTTTCGATTCTAAGTGGCTTTAAATATACTAAAAATTTATTTTGAATTTTGCAACACACCATAAAATAAAAAAAAATATAAGATACAAAAAAAAAAAAATATATGGCGCCGCGGCACCCAGGAGTTGAACTCTGGACCTCTCGCTTAACAGTCAACTACCATCACCACTCGACCACTGCATTTCTTACGCAATGACCGATAAAATTGCACTATGAATATTTTCGGTGCACATAATTAAAAAAAAGTTGCCATATAATTAAAAAAAAAAGGTTGCCACATAATTAAAAAAAGTTGTCTGCTGCTGGAGTTGAGCTCGGGTTCTGACATTAGGAAAAACCGACATAAGCACATGGCCACAGTGCAATACTATTTCTTGAATATCTTCCTTATTTATCGGCCGATCTTATTGAAACTTTGCCAACTTTGGGCGGATGGAGGCGTGGCGAAAATCCAAAATAAACTTGATCTGCGTGCAGAATTAACACATATTGTCCCCAAATTTGGTAGCTCTAGCTCTTATTATAGCTGAGATCTAGGTTTTCACACGGACGGACAGACAGACAGACGGACAGACGGCCAGACGGCCAGACGGACAGACGGACAGACGGACAGACGGACATGGCTATATCGACTCGGATGTTCATGCTGATTCAGAATATATATACTTTATGGGGTCGGAGATGTCTCCTTCTGCCTGTTACAAACATTTTCGGTTGGCACAAAGTTATAATACCCTTACACTATTCGAGTAGCGGGTATAAAAATTCATAATATATTGGAAAATTAAGTAGAACCTTCGAGAATATATATATTCATTAAGATTAATTCGAGATATCTCTGAAAAGTGACTAAAAAGAATTGCCTTGTATATTTCAAGATTTTCGAAATTTAAATTAAAATGTACCTTAAATTATTTCAGAGCAACGTTTATATTTTAAGACAAGCCCCTTCCGCCCACTACGCCAGTGTGCTTTTTATCAGGTGATGCATGCTTTATGCAGGCAATCACATCTTTTTACACGACTTGATTTCTGCACGTCTCGCTCACACCAGGATATATGTATACATGTGGTATATATCTGTGCTCCTTATGTGATACATGACGATTCCATTGTTTCCATCAACGCTGCTTCAGCTGACACAGTCGCTGCCTCGTTGCCGTTGCCGCTGCCGTTGCTGTTGATGCACGCCAATAATTGATGATGAACAAATAAGATGGCTTCTTTCGGTTTTTTGCCTGGGAATCCCGTTCGCCGATATCCACGTGTGCGTCGGCTGTTTGGTAATGCAATTCCATTCAGCCATGCGAGACAGGCAATCTATCCAATTCACACACACACACTGACACACTCGCACACTCCTTCACGCACATTCATCAGTATGCAGGAGATGAAAGCCGCTGCCGCGTCTGTCCCCTGGTCGAGGCAACAAACAAGAGTTATATCTTTTAACCATTACGTTGGGTAGGCTTTTGGTACATTTTTGGCAGAATTACACAAACAAACACATATATGGCAAAATTGCAGGATATTGTTTTTTGCGAAACACAGAAAGAGACAGCAAAAAGAAACTGGACTAAGGCGTGTGGCTTGTGAGCTAAAAAATAAATTTTAAAAATATTCAGTGAATATATAAACAAAAACATTTACATATAGTATAAGAATATTTATATAAAAAAAATTAAATTTCTGAGATTTAAAGTGCTTAAAATAGTTTTATAGCATTTATAAAGATACCAACAGTGGGCATAAAAATAGTTAACAAATCAGCACATTTATAAAAGGTTTAGAATAGTTAAAGTATTTTGAAAAAATAAAAAAAATATATGTATATATTAAACATGTTCAAGCCGGATAAAAATATTTATGAAGAAATTAACTTTCCTTAAGATTTTCTTATTTTAAAAGCGCATCTGGACTTCGTTGTGACTCGAGCAAATTGCGCAGCATTTTCGGTTATTGTTTTTCATTGATTGCATCAAAGTGCTCGCCTTGTCCTTTGTTCATTGTATCATTGCATCATTGTATCATTGCCTTTTAGTCAGATAATTGACGGCGCTTTTTTGTTCGCTCTTGCAAAGTGTAAAAGCTGCCACGCCCCGCGCCGCTGCAACAGCCACACACGCGCCCCTTGTCGCATCATTAGCGCCAACATTTTAAAATATTATTAATTCTTAATGGTCGTGTGTGCATATAAAATTTATAGCACGCGGCGAGTCAAATGAATTTCCTGTGCAGACGATGGCGAGAAACAGGTCCTGGATGAGGACAAGGATGACGACGACGCGCAACGATGACGGGCAACACGTGAGAGAAAGAAAAGCAGCAGCGGAAAACGGAAAATTTGCCGAGTGCAACTAAAAAAGCAGTTAAAATGAAACCAAATAAGAGAACAACAGAAAAAAAAACGAAAAGAAAAATGTGAAAAGTCTCCCAGACGACGTTCGTCAGCGTCATCAACGACGGCGTCAAACGACGATCGATAAACTGCTTGCATGTGAATTATTTTAATGAGTTCCGTTTCGCTGGAAGAGAAAAATATGAACGATAAACTAAATACATCCCGATACGTACAGAAAAGAAAAAAAGAAAAACAGCAGCAAGGAGGAAGGATAAGGCAACCAGCAGAAGGAAAAATACACACACAAAGAATGAGTGACATTTTTGCATGCAACTCGACCAAAGTTCTTGGGGTGCAGCAAAAGGTTATCGACAGCTGCCAAGTCAAGCAAGGTATTTAAAAAAGAAAACAATTTTCAAAAACTATGAGCCGTTTTCCGTCATCTTAACTTGCATAAAGTAAATAGGCTCAGACAATATAATATCTACAATTACATTTAAGTATTCATTCAAGTAGTAGCATGATATAACTTCGGAGTATTAATCTCAACAAAAGAAAACAAATATAAACAACGAGATACTAAAATAGGACAGAAAAATAAAAAAAAAAAAAACAAATACAATTTCTGAAATTCGGGTTTTATATTAATATTAATTATGATTTCCTTGTAATGACCCAAAGCGAAACAAAAATAAAGAGAAGCCGTAAAAAAAATCCAGAAGAAAAACAAAGCAGAAGTTTGAAAAATGGATTAGGCAGTGATTTTGCAGTTCTGTGAATACAGAAAAAAAGAAATAGAAAAAAGAATTAAAAAGAATTTTAATTCACTGCTCAAATAATTAAGGAATACTCATCCAGAACTCAAAATAAAATACTGTTTGAGTGATTTCTATACCCGCTACTCAAAGGGTAAGTGGGTGACAATTTTTCAATCTTGTTTTTAAATTTGGCCACGCCCCCATCTGAACTCGTAAATCCATTATAATTGAATTGCAAGTGCAATTTCAAAGCAAAAATATAATTTTTAGAAAGTGTTATATTTATTACTACCCCAATGATTTCTGCAAATGATTCACAATTTGTATAACAGTTCAGCACACTCGACTCTAGCTTTGCAATTGGTTAAAACCTCCCAAATAGTATGGCTAACAAACTTTTACATTATTTGAATATTATTTGATCAATAACAAATTGAAATAATTGTTGTAATCCGAGTAAATTTCAATCAGGAAAAATATCGCATACAAAATAAAAACTTATATAGACTCATTAAACGAGCCGTGATTATCGCCATGACAAGCGAGGGTTTCTTTTGCCAAGCCGCGCGCAATCATGCAACTGCCGCAACTCTGCAGGACCGTTGCAGGCGTTGCAAAGTCGCTTGGCTTCATCACCGCAGCCAACTGGCCAAAGTTCAACCGTAGCGTGCGCACCTGTTCCACCATTGTCGGCCGTGTCCGTGTCCGTGTTCAAAGCGAAGGCATTCAGCAGTATCGCATTGCAGCGCGGCAACGTGGGCAACCAAGAACAGTTCGCCCGTCTATAGCTACCGTGCTCTTTATGCCGCGACTGGCACAAAGAATCGCAGCTCAAGTGGCGAACTAAAGCCGCGACTATATCTATATCAATAGCCCGAGCTGGAGTCGTTCCTTGGGATGGAGCTGGAGCTGGAGCTGGCGCTGGCGCTGGCGTCGTAGTCAGAACTCTGGGCAAGAGCTATGGCAATCTCAACTGGCTGTCATGCTCTGCTTTATGTTGCGATTCGTTTGCTTCATTTTTATTTTGCAGCGTCTCAATCAGATAGCGCAAATAGACAGTAAAAGAGAGAGAGAGAGAGAATGAGAGAATTAAAGAGAGATAGGGAGAGTATGAACAACAAAAGTTGTCAATTGACGCCAAAAGTTGACGCCAGAACCAAAAGGCAAAGTGAACGAAGTGGCAGAAGCAGCAGCAGCACAAGAGCAGGAGCTGAAGAGGGCAGAAAAAAAGAGAGAGTGGCAAGAAGAAGGTGCAAAATGCAATAACAGTTAAGTCATTGGCCCCGAAAATGCTGGCAAACAAGTCAGAAGAAGCAGCAGCAGGAATAGAAGAGGTGGATAGCAGGATTAAGGCACGGGCGATACGGCGATACGACGATTTGGCTATTTGGCTCTTTGGCGATTCGACGATTTGGCTATTGCGAGCCATGGCTAGACGGTTATAAATAAAGCTTAATTGCAGCACAATGTTTATAGCTGCTGCCAATTCTGTCGACCAAGGCACAAGGACCTGAAATTGCAGAGAGGAGGGACAGAGCGTGGGGAGGGCAGAGGGAGAGTACGTACTTTGGGCGGCATTATGAGTAGTTAATTTACAGCAACAAAGTTGTTAACTGCTCCGGCAGAGAATCGTTGCGCCGGCAGCTGCTCCTGCCACTGCTTTGGCAGCTTCTGCTGCTGCTGTCTCGGCCGACTTGTGCAAATTACCCAATTTTAAATTAACAAATTCCATTTCAACATTTTAATTAGGTTTTAAAAATTTCATGCGCCTGGCTTACTTAGCGAGCCGGCGAGCAATAGAGCGACCGGGCGACCGAGCGACTTCCTCGAGCGGAGCAGCTTGCGTATTAATATGCGCCATTTCCGTTTCCGATTAGCATAGCGCGCGCGCTCTCGAGCTAGGCAAATGGCGCCCCAAAATGGCGGCAGCTGTGCCACCAGAAACAACACCAATACCAGCACACACTCACACAACAGGAAATGGCACAAAACTGTCTCTCGCTCCAAAGCGCAAGCAAGCAAAGGGCTTCACTTCATGCCACTGTGTGTGTGCGTGTTTGTATGTGTGTGTGCACTGTGTTTACAGTAAGCAAATGTATTTCATTTTATTTTAATTTTCATCATCATTGCGCGAAACTAGAACAGACAACAAAACCAACAAAAGCAGAGACGAAAGCAGCAACGAAAGCAACAACAAAAACAACAAAAGCAATGGCCAGCAATGAGCGAAACGAAAAATGTTCACATTTAAAATCCAAAACGATAAAAAATATCAAGTAAAACCGGTCAGCACGGCAAATATACGTACCGGAAATGCTCTGCAATTGCCAAAGGAAATCGTATTTAAATGAAAAACGGGTAACTGCAATACATCCTAACTAAATTGGTAACATCGAATTGTATTAAAGTTATGAAACCAAGGGCAGAAAAGGAAATGGTAAATGTAAATATTTATAGATTGAAATGTGATATGAGCAGCAATCTGTCTTGATTTTATCACCTCAGACAGCACAAGAGATAATGAATCTAAATTATCGATTGCTGATGCGTTTTTTTGAACAATCGTTTGCTTGCAATTACTATCGACAATTTGTATCGATGTTCTGGTGCAAAAAATAATTAAAAATCACTGGTGTCAGAAAACGATAAACTAACAAGAAAAAGAGAGATGCAGAAGACGAGAGTGAAAGATGAATGAAATATGCCTTCACTTTCAATAGACTCCCTGACATATATAGGGGTTTTGCTCTTTTCTTTACAACCTGCACATTCCAGCTACACACCTGACCTCTATCCATGCTTAAGCCGCGTAGCTAATGTACCTGACCCGCTCGTTTCATTGGCCATAGTGTATTATAAAGCTTGTGAGCGCTTCTCGCGTTGCGCTTGTGCAAAAGCTGCAGTTAATTTGGTGCTTCAAATTTTAATGCCAGGCCAGGGCAATGGGCAACAACAGCAGCAACAACAACAACAATGCGGAGCAGCACATTGGGAACGTGAACGACCACGTTCGCCAAATGGTTGCCAGGGCTGGCTCTGGGCGCCGTTTTATAGTCAGACGCCAAGGCAAGCGACAAGCGGCGTCGTCCAAGCTTCTAAGCTCTGCTGCGGCTCCTGCTGCTGCTGCTTCTGCTGTTGGTGTTGTTGCTATTGTTGTTGTACGGCTGTACAAAGACTGTTTTGCATAAAATTCTCACATTACGCATACGCCGCGTTGTATTTACAGTTACAGAGCATTTTATTTCCGTCCGAACGGTGCGGCCTGCTTACGTTTTCCTCATCTCGCTTTGCTTTGCTTTGCTGTTTTTGTGTTTGTTTTTATAGATTTTATGGCATTGCTGTGCCTCTCCGAGTGTGTGTGTGTGTGTTACTGTTATTATTTAAAGCAGAGCAAATATTTTCAACTTAATTAAACTTAAAACATGCCGCGGATTCAGGATTCGACCAGCTGCTGCTCCTTAACTGCAATGCCATATAATTTTTGTGCATAAAACTCACGTTTAATGCCGCAAAGTATGCAACGCTTTTTACGGCACCAACCTCCCCACCCCTCCACACCACCATCCCCTTCAAGTGGTCCCCTGACACACACCACACCAAACAGCAACCCCGAATACATCTCAAAGGTTGGTGCGGACCTCTGCGCTCAATTTATGTCCCTGGGCAACAAAAATTTATTGTCAACTGATAAGCAGGCCGAGCCAAAGTAGCCCAAAGGCGGCAAAATATAAAAAAAATTTAGAAAAGCTGACGGCATCGATATGCAGAAGTTTCGATACGCTGTGATGATGATTTCACAGTCTGAGAATACTGGGGGAGTATGTACCATGTCATTGATTTTAAAATTATAAAAACGGACTTTTTTTAAATTAATAAAATTAATCACAATAGTACACATTTTTCGTTAGTCATTCTCAACCCAGAAAATATTTTTTAATTGTTTGTCAGTCACCTTTTTCTTTAACATTACAAATAATAGCATAAAATAGATAATTCATATTTTATCACACTTATGTTGGTTTTTTCCACTTCCTCAAATTTATAAAAAAAAAAAATACTAATTAAAAACTCATGTTTTAAATATTAAAGAATATTTTGCATATAAATTATTTATGTTGTGTTAAATTAAAAATAATTGTTTTAGTATTACAGTTTTTTTTTTCATCCCTCTCCTTCAATAAAAATATAAAATAGCTTAATATCTGTAATATTTGCTTTGGTATTTTCGAAATGCTCAAAACACATAGAACACCAACTCAATGAGCAACTTGCGATACCCTCACGTCGTGTCTTGGCATTAGATGAAAACCGAAAGTCGGCTGGTTCGTCAGTTTATTGATTTTGCTTTGGCACATAAATTTCAAACAGCCGAGAAAAACTTTCGTTTTTGGGTTCTCCATTTTTGGTATATTTTTCCTTTTTTATGCAAATGCATAAAAAGTGTCATGATTACCGTGTGTTTGTTTTCTCTTCCTGGGACCTGCAGCGCAAGCATTTTAGATGTTGTTTGCGCCCGGACATGTCTGAGCCAGCGCTGACCTCTTGAGTTGTCTCGACACAGAAATTGCTCCATATTTGAGCATATGTTTGGGTTCTCCTCCGTGTGCTTTCCGAGTGCGTAGTCTGTGGCCTGATAATTGAAATGGTTCCCCAAGGAGACGTTAGCTCAACGTCACAAACATTGTCATTCATTCTTGTCGTCTCTCCGGCACCTCCACTCCTCTCTCTATCGCGTCTCTCGCCTCTCTCGCCTGTCTTTATTTATTTTATATCTGAAATTTGTATATTCATATGTTAAAGTATTTGCCAGGCCTTGAGGGCGTATGAATAAAACAGTTGCTTTTGAAATGGGAGGGGCGCGGAATGTTTACAAACCGAGAAGATTGTTGTGAAAGCAAATGGAGAGAAAAACCGAAACTAGAGCAAGACTTTAAGAATGTTAAGAATTTAAACAAAATATTTAGTATATATTTTATTTTAAAAATAATGTAAAAGAGTTACTTATACTTGAAAGATTCTATGTTGTTCCAATCTGCTCGTTCCATTGCGCTTTATATTTTGCACTTGAATATACTTATGAACTTTCAATAAAAAAATTATAGATTTAATAATTTATATTATATTGTTGTTTTGATAAGCAAATGTAATATGAGTAAAAGATGCCAAAAAGTTGATGAAATTGTCATAACTTATGCAACATAAACTTCACTTCTACAGGGTATTAGCAGCAGTTGCGATTTATGAATGCTGCTGCAGGAGCTTATTATTAGAAACACATAAACTGAATATACCTTTCTCGCATGCTGGCAAACTTGTGAAGCTGGCGCCATCGAACAATTTTTCATTTCTGCTTCACACATAAAATATTCTCATACGCCCCGTTGCCTCGCAAACTACTCGAGCTTCCCAGCTCTGGCCTTCTCTGCCTGCACCTCCGCGCCCACTCTCGCTCTGGCCCGGGATCTGGCGTCTGGTGGGATGCCTTGTCAACTGGTTTGAAAAATAGATTTTTACGGGCTTAGTTGCGCATCGTCAGTCACGACGATGGCGACGAAGGAGGAGGAGCAGGCCGACGCAACGTTGGCAGTGCACACCGCATTGGCAGATGTGAGGCATACTTGGTGCACGGCGGGCACAGGGGAGAGGCGAACCAAGGCAGGGAGCGGACAAATCCCGCGGGCGTTCCCTTTTGTGTCTCACTCGCGTCATTTAAAAGACATTTGCCTGTCATTTTATGCCGTGTTTGGCACAGTTTTCCACAGCGAAACTTTTCGCTTGCCAACAATGCGAGCGGATGGGCAGACAGACGGATGGACGCAGGACCCAGCGGAGTTCGGGGCACGATTGCTGGGAATGGGAGTGTCATTAGTTCAGCATTGGCAACACATTGCCAATACATTTGCAGCAGGTGCAGAAAAAACGCAAAAAGACGAATAAAGCACCGCTTCTAATGATCAATGAGAGCGTTACGAGGTCGAAAATTAGTTTAATTTAATTGCGAAATGCGTGAAATGTATGCAAATTGCCAAAGCCGCCAGCCGCGAGCCGACTGCAGCAGGCGTTTATTTAGCAAATCGAATTGCATTGCATTAAGCTGTAATTGGCTACGCGTTCCCCCGCCTAATCCATCCTCGACTGGCGTACAATGCGCCGCTTGTGAACGCAAATCCCGGCACAAAAAACTCGCATATAATGCTGAATATATATTATAATAAATAAACCATTTGTACAAAGCGGCTCAAGCGTAACCCTGGCTCAACGCGGCTCAACTCTACAGCCTTTTACCGCCTCCTCCACCGCCACACCGCCTCTCTGTACGCTTTGACTTTTGCCTTTGCCTGTGGCAAATGAACGCGAAACGCACGCGGCAAAACTTCAAAAGCGCAACAATGCAACATTAGGAACACGTTTGGTCGTCGAAGGGCCATCGCCCATGGGGTTAGCCTGGGCTGTTCCTGGTCTGGGAACAGGCCACGTTGCATAACATAAAAGTTATTCAAAGTGGTATTAACACGAGGGGCCATGCTCACCATGGCGTATACGTAATATGCGCACTGTAACAAATGTACACTGCGTGAGAGACCTCGATAATGCTGTTTGGCAAAGTTCTTCGCTAAGATGTGCGAGCTGAAAAATCTTAATAAAATTATTATTATGAAAATATACAAATTTCATTTTCTACGCCTGCTTAGAGTATTTAATGGAAACAATCAGTCGTAACTGAACATTTTAAAACCTGCTACGAATAAAGTAGACGACAAAATTATACAAAAAGTCAAGTAAATAATATCAATGCTAAGACACCTTGCACAATTTTAAATTTATGTTTATTATAAGTCTTAAGCAATAGGGAATCATAAAATACTTTATTTTTCATGCTTGTTGTTGCCTTCAAAAATACAATTACAATTATTCGTAACCAATTTAAGATATTTTTATTATGAAAATAGTCAAAAGCAGATTACAACTTAAGAACATTTTCACTGCATTTATGGTCTATTAATTATGCTGTAGATCAGAGGAAGGCGAGTAAGATCATTTCGGATTAATAATAAAAATGGAGTGTTTACATGAAAGTGAACGGCGCGTCCGTATCTCTTTCGAATTGCATTGGCGCTCATCGCATAGGCCTTATCATCCCAGGTGCTTACATTTACATGATGGTTAAAACCCGAGACAAATATTTTGGAACTAATGTACGCTTTTTGAAGGCGAGCTAGCAGCTCAATGGTTAATTCATAAGGTGATGCGTTTTCAGTTGTGTTTTTGGGTATCGACAGTTTAACTTCAGGCGCCTCGAAAATTTCACTCACGCCCGTTGCACTGAGAGCCCCCTCTAAGTCAAATGAACTGTGTAAGTTTAAATTTGGCAGGAAGACTCCGGTCAATCTACTTGTATTCTCCATTTTCTCAATTAACTGTTCAATTTGTTTTCCACTCAACGTAGACTGCAAAGTTTCCAAACTGCTGTTCGAGTTTGCAGGCTGAATAATGTACATAGTGTTCATTCTGCTCGAGTAAGGAATGCCAAGAATGCGAATCCCAAGTTCTTTGTCTGTGTATGACGGAAATATTCCGATTGCGCTCGTCATATTAACAAACACTGGAGCTTCTTGTACACCGTTCGGATAAAAATTTGTAAATTGACTTGAATGGGTAATATATAATGTGTCCAAGCTTGCATTGAACCACAAGGTATTGGCCACAAACATAGGCGTTGGTTTTTCAAAATCACCATCAATTTTAAAGCTATTTTCATTAAAGTTTAGTAACCAGTCGTAAATGGTATTTTTCGCTGAATTCGGGTTCTTCTGAAAGTCCAAATATGCCACGTCAGTTCCGAAATGATATTTCACGGCCTCTGCATATTCATTGCCTAAACTGTTTCCAGTCTGGATAAAAAACTTACTACCAAGCTTTAGCTCCTGGGGTAACGCATTGTGAAGAAATCGGATCCTGTTCCTGTTCTCTTGCCAACGATCTCGTTTACGTAATGGGGAGATCTTATTATGATCTACCTGCTTTACGTCCTTAAGCATTAGACTCAATTGGAGAAAAAATTGCTTAAGATCAGGCTCCCCAAACAAATTAACCAATTCCCTGTTGTTTTCATTATTCATGCCGATCATAATAGCTCCCAAGGAGCTCACAATGCTCACCGGAGAAATTGTTGCAGACTCTGTAGAATTCAGATGGTTACCCAAACGCAGTGCAAAGTCCAGAATATGTTCTGCAATCGAATTGGACAAGGTGACGTTGACATTCTGGCCTTGCGATGTGGCCAAGAGGAATACAAACGCCAACAGGCTGAACTGTAATATTTTCATCATTTCACCTCTAGTTTCAGATTTCACAGTGGAAACTGAGCCGATCATACCACAAGCTTCTTATATATAAGGTTCATTTCGTTTCGACTTACACACACTATGTTGATGATTTTCTGGTCTAAGTGTTTCCAATTGATAAATCAGTAAGAAATGCGTTTATATAATAAGCTAATAAGAATGCAGTCCTTAACAATGGTATAACCGATATCCACCAGCATAAATAACTGATATGTTAAGCCTCCAGTCTCAAATGAAATTTATATTTTATGTATATGTTATATTATATTATATACATGTGTTTATTTTCCAATCTCAACCAAATTTGCAGAAATCATTCGGATAGGGGCAAATATTTTACATACCAAAATTTAATATTTAGCTCTCGTAATAGTCGAAATTATAATACCGGATTGGCTGTTCATGCCGATCAAGAATACATACACACAGAATACAAATTTGTTCTGGTATTACCTGACTAACTAGTTTATTTTTAATAAGGTTTAAATAAAAATCGAACAGTTATTTGATATGCAGCTTATATAATTTGACTGTCACATAATACTTGTACTTTTGGTTTATTTATTTGCATTTAACTATTAAAAGAACAAAACACTTAAGTCAGACTCTTCAGGTATTGTATTTAAGATCATGTAAATATATACAGTATGTATTATAACACATTTTAGATATTATAATTAAAAGGTCAAAAACAGGTATAATATATAATAGAGACAACAAATTCAAAGTGAAACTTCCTGTATATCATAGGCAAATTAAGTTTATTTTAAATGTTGTGGCCCCCACAAATCGGAATTATTATATTATGTATATTTGGAATATACTTTAATTATATCTTAACATTTTAGCGTGAATTTGTAATTTGGAATTTGCTTATACAAAAATATATTTTGTATTTGACGCACAGAAAAAAGCGACGCTATATTACCGAGATATTCAGCAAAAAGTGGACAGGCCCGTCAATTATAATGTTTTGATTGACGTGTAGCTCTTAATTTAATTGTAGTCGATTGTGGATACCGATTATATATTTATTATTTCGAATTTAAGTTAACGGATGTTTTCAATATATTGGCAGTACAGCGGTAGCTGTGGAAATAATAAGTCAAAATGTTTTCATTTTTTCGACTTAGTTTAGTAGATAAAGCCGCAGTCAAATTTTAGCAGTGTACTATATATTTATATAATTAAATAAATATATGTATATATAATCAGTAACGAATTCGATCGATGACACAAGACAATACATATGTAAAAATTAAAAATTAAATGTATTAAATTATAATACGAATGTATGAATACATGTTGACAAATTTGTTTCCCCAAAGTTATGTTGTTCTATTTGTAATGCATTTTCAACCTAGGAGGAAGGGTATTTGCTCGACTTTAGCCTTTTCGAGAAATTTTATTTGGAAAATAGGCACTTTTCTAAACTGCCTTAAGTGAAGAATTTCACTGCATAAATGGCATATTAATTATACTGTATATCAGCGGAAGGCGAGTAAGATCATTACGAATCAACAGCAAGAATGGAGTGTTTACATGAAAGCGAACTTCGGGTCCAGATTTCTGGAGAATGTCCTCATTGATGCCTGTTGCAGTGGTAACATCCTCCCAAACGTTTACATGAACAAGATGTTTAAAACTCGTGACGAATAGACCGGAACGACTGTACTCCTTTTGAAGGCGGGATAGCAGCTCAATTGTAAATTCCAATGATGAATTGTTTATCAATTTTGTGGGTATCGACACTTGAATTTTTGGCTCCTCGAAAATTGCACTCACACCCGTCTCATTAAGAGCCTCCTTCAAATCAAATATACTGTGTAAGTATAAATTTGGCAGGGTGACTTCGGTCAATTTATTCTGCATTTTCTCTATGAGCTGCTGGATTGTTTTTCCATTCAACTTAGACTGCAGTGCTTCCAAAATATTCCCTTTGGAATTTAAGGACTGGATAATGTACATAGTGTTTATTCTGCTCGAATAGGGAATGCCAAGAATGCGAATCCCCAAATTTTTGTCTTCGTAAGAGGGAAATGTTCCAATTCCGATCATCGTATTAACCGCCACTGCAGCCTTATCGACACCGTTCGGATAAAAATTATCAAGTCGACTTGAACGGCTAATAAATGATGCGTCCAAACTTGCATTGAACCAAAATGTATCGGCCACAAAGATACGTGTATCTTTATCAAATTCACTTTCAATTTGAATGTTCTTTTCATTATATTTCAGTAACCAATCGTTAATAGCCTCTATCGCTGAGATCGGGTCATTCTGAAAATCCAAATACGCCACGTCAGTTCCGAAGAGATATTTCACGACATCTTGATATTCTTTATGTAACTCGTAACCAGTCTGAACAAAAATAGCACTGTCTAACTTCAACTCCTTCGCTCCCGTATATAGATAAGGAAAACTCTCATGCCACCGAGCTCGTTTACGCAATGAGGAAATATTATCTGGATCCGTCTCCTGAACGTCTGTCAGCATTAAACTCAATTCGAAGAAAAATTGCAGCAAATCAGGCTCTCCAAACAATGTGACCAGTTCATTGATCTCTTCGCCGTTCGTGCCGATCATAATAGTTGCCAACGAGCTCACAATGCTCACCGGAGAAATTGTAGCAGACTCTGTAGAATTCAGTTGGCTACCCAAGCGCAGTGCAAAGTCCATAATGTGTTCTGCAATCGAATTGGACAAGGTGACGTTGACATTCTGGCCTTGCGATGTGGCCAAGAGGAATACAAACGCCAAGAGGCTGCATTGTAATACATTAATCATTTCAAGTCCAGTTTCAAACTCCAAGGTTGTAGCTTTATTCCGCACGAAACTGAGCAGATAATACCACAAGCTTCTTATTTATAGGGTTTTCGTTCCGACCACACTTACCCACACTATGTTGATGATGATTTCTGGTCTAAGTGTTTCCAATTGAGAACACAGTTAGATATGCATTGATATAACAAACGAATTAGAACGCTGTCCTCGACTCAGAAATACCCGATACACACCCATTCGTTAAGCATAAAAAACTAATATGTTAAGTATATCGTGTTGCAATCTTTGAAGATTTGCCTCTCCCACCCGAAATTTATATTTTATATCATCTGAGTTTATTACCCGATCGCAATCAAATCATTTGGGTAAAAATTATACACACCAAAAGCGAATAGTTAGTTAGAAAAGTAGTTACTTTTTACAATTATCTATACAAAATAAAAATTTGTTCTGGGTTTTCGACCTTAACCAATTTGTTTATAATACGATTCAAAAATTAAGTCGAAGTTATATTGGACTAGAAACACTTCTCCCATAACAACCATTAATAGAACTTGTCAGTTAAGAGAGACATTTGAGATCTTGTACTAAACATCATGTATAATTAAAGCTTTAGCTAACTGGAGGTCAATATCGGATCGATTTATGCATTAACGCTTATCTAGCCGGCATTTTTGTCAAATACATAAAGAAGACTTGTCAAAAGACAATTGTTTCACGGAGTTAAATTACTTGGAAATCGAAGATGGTTTCCAACTCCGCGCTGCTATAACAATTTGAGAATTCTAGTGGCGCCAAGGAAAACAACGAAGCAATGATCAAGCATAAATGATATTTTGTATTCAATACAAATGTACATTCAATTCGTTTATTCCCTCGTCCAGGAACTGCAGTGGCGTCGTGTGCCTGTACAACATTTTCTGTACTGATACATACAGTAAAAACTTTACTTGCATAATGTTGCTGTTCTTCCCGTTTTTACTGTTATGAGCGTTTAAGCAAAACTTTGCATTTTAGCAAAAAATTTGTGGGTGAAAAGGGGAGGGTCGCAAAAAAAAAATGAACGAGCTTAAACCGTTAGTTGGGAGAGCATAAAATGATTATCAACCCGCGCGAGGACAACAACAGGGACGACAACAACAGACACACGCAATGTTGTAGAGAAAATATAAAGCTTTTCCCTTTACACCATCTTTAACTCCCTCCACCCCAATGAAACGTTACTTTCCCTTGCTCTTTGCCAGACAATTTTTGGACGAAATTTTGCATGGCGATGTTGCTAAATGAACCGAGAGAAAAAAATTATCCAAAAATATACAAAAAAAAAAAACAATGAACCGAAAAAATAAAAAATTCATATCAAGAAGAAGTTCTTGTAAGACACACGAAGGTCGCAAAGCGAATGCTCTTTCAGTATAAGTGCATATGCATCTCCTTGAAAATTGATGAAACATTATTTCCAAAGAAAGAGTATTTGGAAAAGATAAATGGAAAACCTACACGGGGAAAAAAGGAATCGCTTCTTGCTTACTTATATTTTGTATCTGCAATGAAAATACAAAGACCCCAATAAAAAAAAGTATGCAGAATAATCTAAAAATATAATTAAGCGTGGTAAAAGCGTCACTCAAAGATCATTTTGCTTCGATTACAGAATTCGCGATGTGTTTGAGATTCGAAAGGGCAGCGCGATAAATGTGTGTTTAAAAGCAGTCGGCAAAGTTGGGGCGTTAAAAAACATTTCAACACTTGGCGCACATGGTGTCACAACAGCAACAACAATAACAGTAGTTAAGACAACAACAGCAAGCAACAACAACACATGAGCGAAGCGTGGGGCAAACCACAGTGACAAAAAAAATATATAAATATATAATAAAAAAACATAGAACAACAGCAAACTGTTTGGCGGTGCTTACTTTTTACGACTGTCCCGGTCCGGTCGAGACGGCGGATGAGGATAAGGAGGGAGCGCACTTGGGTCTCGCTCGGACTCGTCGGACGTGCGTCTCGCGTCCGTTTCGCGTCCTTGTCCGCATCATTGTGCAGTAATTTTCATAAATTGCGTCCCCGACTATTAGTGTTAGTTCTAACGCCGCGTTGAAAGCACAAGAACAACAACAATAACGCGCGATCAGAGATAATAACGCGCGGAAAAGCGCGTACAGAAAATGAGGAAAGTCCAAGATAAACGTGAAACGATAGCCAAAGAAAAGAAAATTTATTTATCATTTAAATGTGACAGACCAAGCGAACACAAACAGCAGAACAGACCCGCTGTCAGTCTATCAGTTTGTCAGTCCGTCCATCAATCATTCAGGCATTCACTTGTTCATTCATTCATTCATTCATTCACTCAGGCATTGCTCTAGTCAAGTTCGTCGAAGCGTGATTCGAACCGCGAAAATACATTTCGCTTGTTAACTTTTTAAACAGCAACAAGAACAAGAAGCAACCCAACATGGCGGCCCTCGCAGTTGCTGCACAAACTCAGCTGCTCGGCTGCCCCATGCCGCACCACTCTCCCACCGCCCGCACGTCCTCCACTCTGCCATTTTTGCCATGCTTATCAAGCAGACAAATGCTGAAATGTGGAGCACGAGTCAGAACTCCGCAGACTGAAAGTAAAAGCATCGTGCAAGATTGCGAGACCTGAGAAGACTTGCCTCACGTTGCAACGTGGCAAGCTAGCTGGCTGCAGGTTGCACAGGTTGAAGTTGCTGCTGCTGCTGCCTTGTCTGGGTGCAGTTTAAATTGAAACCCTGAAGGGAAAAACAAACTCGAATATTTAATGTGTTATGCAAAAATGCGTTCGACGTGTAGTTTGACGTGAAAAAAGAAGGGGCAGAGACGGGGTGGCGCGGTGGCTGAGAGGTTTGCACTGCCCGGTTTGTATTGTGCGTTAAAAGTGCCGCCGCACGAGGCACTACGGGGCAGGCAGCCTACAACTACGTAGGAGCAATACGTTTAAAATACCAGCGCGGTTCCCGGCAGCAAGAAAAAGCATTTCTGCGAGGGAGATTACTGAAGTTGTCGCAAAAGTTAAGAGTTGCCAAGTTGCGGAAACTCTATTCCAACTGGTATAGTGCTAACCTAAGTAAACAGGTTCTCTATTATAATTCCTGAAGTTCCGTAAATATTTAACTGCCTAAACTAACGAAATATTTACTTAAATTTAAGTAATTATTCGACTGTTCGAACAACCCTCGCATTCGCTGTCATAATTTTCGGCATTTCTATCAGTCACTTTTGCGCCTGTTTCCTTTCCCGCTTTCAGTTAATTCTTCATCCTACTTTTTATTTGTTTTCTGAGCCTGCTGGGCAAAGAAAGGACATGGGGAGAGAAAGCGCCGAACTGCAACTCGAATTTCTGAAACTCTTTTAAATGTTGCAAAATCTCATCTTGAGTATTTTTAGTATTGTATGTTGTGCATATAACACATGTAAAAACTCGGTAAATATCATAGTAGTATTGACATGCTTGTAAATCTTTACAGATCTCATCATAAATTATTGTAAAATGTTTTAATTGTGAAACTTCTAATATCTTAAGCTATACACTTAATTAAATACAATTATATATTATACTTTTTTAAATATACAAATTTTATTCAACTATGAGTTTAATTCTTTATAAAAATCTATTTTACTGTTTTTTTTTTTTTTTTTTTTTTTTTAATAAATGTAAATATACAAACATTATTTTTTATCAATTTATTATAGCTGCTTTGCCTGCGCAAACATACTTATTTCATTTACAGGGTATCGTGGAGGTCTTCATTGTATTTTCATCAGCAGTAAAAAAAAGAATGACAAGAACAACTGACAGCAATCACGTGGGACTCTTCGAGCAATGGACCAGAACACACATTCACACACACACAGACAATCTGCTCTTACTGTTACTGCCCTCTTTTTCTACCACGCTCTCTCTCCCTCTCTCACACTTGCTCCCTTCGCTCGCCCTTCCCCTCGCCCGCGCAGGCATTAAAATTGCACATGCAAAATTGGAAATAACTGATGGATGCCGTCAAAAAAAGTGCTGCTGTTGTTGCTGTTTCCACGCCCCCGCAAACCACCAACATCCACTCCCGACGACGTGGCGACATTTGTGTATGTGTGTGTATGGGGGGAGGGGGGTTGGTAAAATAAAAACACAGTGTGGCAATATGGGAGGGGAAGGGGCGTGGCAAGTAGTGCATTCCTGACATTAATAAATCGATGTATGAAATTCCTGCCGCTGCCAGCCAGGCAACCCTTTGCCGCCCCCGCCCATGGCATGCTGCAACAGCCTGCGGGTCACTTTAGGCCACCCATTTGACAAAAGCATGCCGCAACACACCCACACACTCACACACACACAGCCACACACCCACACACGCAGGCAGCGGCACTTTGCCGCACACACACACATGCATTTTTAATTAATTTCATGCAATTTGTACGACCTGAGGTCGTACAGGGGCGTAGAGAGAAAGGGAGCCAGAGAGAGAGCAGGGAGAACTGTCGCTACGGTCTGCAGTTCGCCCGGGTTAAGCCGATAAGTGCATTTTTAATGTAACCCAATGAATTTTCTATTACATTTTAATTTAAAATAACAAAAAACAAGTGAGCAAAAACAAACTACAGACAGAGAGGAGGGGAGAGAGAGAGAAGGAGGTAGTACAACAGACAGACGCGCTTTTTGGTCACAGCGTAATTTGATTAAAGATTTAGATTAATCGTTTTATAGAGATTTAATGGCATATTGTAAATCTCTTACGTACGACGCGCTGCAGACTTGCGAATCAATCATGTCTAAAGTTTCCTTTGATTTTTTACCCACCCTATCCCACTGCCAGCGGAAAAAACTATCAATTAGGCTAATGGTCGTGGGGATAGAGTTGGTTAGTGCTCGCTGTAGCGCGTGGATCCGGTAGAGGTTTGCCTGCCAAATGCATATAAAGTCGGTAATGAGTTAAGTGGTTTTTTGCATGTTTTCAAATCCATTCTTCAGGACTTACAAATAAATTACAATGGAACTCAATATTGGAATCTCATTATGTAGATTGACAGATTATTAATTATGTTAAAATCTAGAAATTAAAATAGATAAATCAAGGCTCAATGTAAGTCTCTGAACTTTGTACTTATTAGTTGTATGTAAAATTAACATAATCTCGTCTTACCTAACCTAACCAAACGCAACGTAACCTAACCTAACCTAACCTATCCTAATCTAACTTATTGTAAACCTTAATCTAACTTTAACAGGATATAAGCCAGTCACAACACATTCGCCCTCTTCTCTCTCTCTCTCGTTTTCTCACTCTCTCTCTCTCTCTCTCTCTCTTCAACTTCAGTTGGCTAATACCCAATCTAACCTTACCTAAGCTGGTAACCTAAGCTCATTTGTACTTAAATTACTCAACCTTATACGATCTGATTTGGATCGTACCTGAAACAGCTCAAACTGCGCTCTCTAAATTGAAGAAATTGGCATCTATGATTTAATAACCAGTAAGGTTTTTTTATTGCAAACCTTACCAATCGCAATACAATTTAAGAGCACTTTTAACACACTTGAGAGCATGAATAGACTTAAATAAGCAGCGACTTTGATGAATCTTCTTGAGTTATCTTGCCTGACGCCTCGTTGGGCGTTTTAAAGGTTTATCTTTCCCTTGGCCTAGAGACAAGAGAATTCTTTTTGTGTTTGGCTTTCGTGGGCTCGTTGCGTGTTATTACCGTACCATAAAAATCACACTGAACTGCCGATAATTTCTATGAATACTGAGATATATGGCAATCTATAGCGGAATATTTATTTAGCTTCTGGCGCCGCTTTGGCTACAAAACAAATTCATCAAAAAATGTGCATACTTCATTTACGGCCAAACAATTTTATAACCAATTTTTATGATAGCAGCCAAACCAAGCGAAATTATCCACTTCCCAGCCCCCTCAGCTCCTCTCGCTTTCGAAGCCAGGAAAAGCAAAAAACATAAAAAATGATGTAAATTTTTTAAAAATGCCAACTTGTTTACAAATAAATAGCCCGGTTGCTGTGCAAATATTAGAAAAAGCCCGTTTCAGGAGCGAAACAATGCGAAGAGATGCCAAGAGTAGGCGAGAGAAGGAAGAAGCGTGGGGAAAGGAAAATGAAAATTTTAATCCGTGGAAAACGCGAAACACTCAGGAGTCTCTCTGCTGAGCTGAGCAGAGCTAAGCTGCGTCCGCGATTCCACCCCGCTCCAGGACACAGATTTATCTCGCCTAATTTACCGTTATTTGGGCATCAGCTTTGCAACAATGCGAAGGTTGGAGAGGGATGTAGGGGAGGTGAGTAGAGAAAATACAGAAAAAAACAAAATAAAAATAAACCTTCGCATGGCCCATAAAATTTCATTAGCGTCATATTTTCAAATAATTTTCTTCTTATTTTGCGCTACCTCTAGCGTGACCTGAGCAAGCGCCTCCCCTTAGCCCCCGGATTTGCTACACAATCCTCGCATCATCCTCTATTATTGAGTGTCCCCAGAGTCGGAGTCGGCTGGGCGGATCCGCCTGTTGCGACTGAGCGGGCTGAGTGCGCCAAGGTATAATCATAATTTGAAATTGCTCATTCGAATCTTAGATTGGATTAAGTGCGAATTAGAACATCAATAAGGCGGACACGGAGGCGTCGAAAGAATGGTGGAACGGTGGGGAAGAGCATAGCAAGGGGGGAAGGGAGGGCTAAGGCAACGTCACGCAACATTGAAGACAATGCGGCGAAAGGGATCAAAGCGGATTTGCCATCACATATTTATTGTGCAACGGGGAGGTGTAAATGTGACAAAATGTTCACTGGGTGTGCGCGTGTGTGTGTGGGTGTGTAGGTGTGTACCGGTGTGTGAATGTGTGTGTGTGTGTGCAGCTAGGTGCTCAAGCAGGCGACTTAATGAGCACCGACAGTTGTTCGAGCTGACGATGCCTTCCCATCCAGCAATGCGAGACAAAAGCAGTTAATACCCTGCTAATTGAAATGAAGTAGGGTAGCTTAGTCGCCTACAGTTGGCAGTCAATATTTAGCCGCCTAATGCATGATAAAGAGAGAGAGAGAGTTTCGAGTGGATCCTTAATAATATTTATGAAGCATATTTACGCAGAGCTTCGCATTACTCGAACTTTTAGCAGCTCAAATCCATTGCCTGCACCAGTTAATCCCCCTCTCTCTCTATCTCTATCTCTGTCTCTCTGTGTAACTCTCTAATAGCTTTAAAATGTTGCAAACTATAAGAGGAATTTTGTGTAACTTTTTTGAGTTATTGTTGCTGTTGTTGTCTTCCTTTGTTTGTGGCTCATCAAGCTGGAAACATGCGACAAAAGCCGCCGCCGGCCAGTGTTGCCCATTGAGAGAAGCTGCCAATGCAGCCAGGCAAAGTTGTGCGACGAAGGCTTTACGCACATGGCCAGCACAAGCCTTAAGGGCTAACACACGCACACTCGCACACTCCTAATACAGACAGAGTCAGCCAACTAACAAATTATCTCTGCATGTGTGCATCACTCAAAAGTCTGGGAAACATGTGTGTTTCGGGGGCGTGGAACTGGAACTGATGCCATCTCAAGCATGCGGTCAACGGCAGCACAAACAATATCCCAGCAGCAGCAACAACAAAAACAACTCCAACAACAACAAGTCCAAACGAAAGCCATCAGCTCAACGCTGTTGTCTGGGAAATTAAGAACAATCCCGAGCAATTTCCGGTACGAGAAACTCAAAAATTGTTCATCTCTCTTACTGCCGCTCCCTCTCTCGCTCCCTGTCGCTCACACTCTCTGTCCTGCTCATCATTTGTAGCAGCCTCTTGAAAATCGGAGTAGAGTGTTAACGCCGAGACGGATCCCAAGAACTTTGCAAATTTTCAATACCCTGCAGCGATTACATGTGCGGAAGTTGTTCGCTGTGGCCCCGTTCCAGATCTGGGAATGAGCTAATGATGTCGTTGTCTGGGCTGAATGACGTACAAATGGATTAATTATAATGCTACTTTTACAATTTTCCCACGCATTTTCCTTAGCTTTCAAGCATTATAAAAAAGATTTCTTGTGTATTTAGATTTTTCCTATATCTTCCCTACCAACTGGGTAGCACATTGCAATTTCGGCAATTCTGTGTTTAAGCCAGGAAACACTTCGGATGCTCCTAACATTAATTTTAATTATACATCAAAGTAAAATGCAAAACAAAACAAAAAATAAAAATGAAAAAGTTTCTATACCCTGCATTTTTTGAGCTTTCAAACAATATCAAAATGATTTCTTACGACAGAGAGTCCCCCTGTATCTCCTCTCCTCTAACTACGTCGCGCATTCGATTCCTCCTAGGATTAATGCAAATGCTACTCCAAAATATAGTTAAATAAGAATCTGTAGTGTATACAGATTTCCTCTATATCTTCCCCATCAACTGCGTAGCGTATTGAAATTTCGTCTATCCTGCGCCTAAACTTGAAAATATTTCGATTGTTCCTAATGCTATGCATGTCTCCCCATGCCTTGAGCTGATTTATTCTTCATTCAAAGTTAATTTATTAGAAAATAGCCCGGACAAGTTATTATCTAACCGAAGAGTGTACGAACCATATCAGCATTGGGTCTTAGCTAAAGCCCAGCACAAACAATTTACGCCAATGCCAGCAGCAGGGGCAGGAGAGATACGGTTCGCAGAGAGGGTCCTCGGATGCGATGGGGTGCGGTGTGGGGTAAGCTGTGGCAGCTTTAAATGAAGTAGAAACTCTCTGCCATAAAATTACGCGCATCGTTAGTGACGATTTGCACCGGACGATGGCAAAGACAATGCCCAAAAGGCCGGACAATGGCAGAGCGAAGAAGTGGGAAAGAATGGGAGAGAGAGGAAGAGCAGGTTGGAAGGTGCGAGTGAAAGAGAGAGAGCTGGGCATGCAAATGATGGGGCAGTTTCATAGAATGTGAAGCGAATTTTCAACTTGCAGCTAAGAAAATTACGTAAATTTGTTCAATTCATTCAATTCAATTCATTTAATTTTGGAAGCTCTCCATGTCCTTGATAGAGCAGAAGTCAAGGGTATGGCAACGCCCCAAGAAACCGTATAACTGTCGCCAGGCTTTAAATTAGGTGCGAGCGAGAGAGAGCGAGAAAGACAGCGATATCTGATATATACGCGTACCTATAATGAATTCAGTGATTTTATTGACTTTTGTCTAGTAATTTATTTGTGCAACTCTCGGGCTGGCCACGCCTATTCCGAGCGAGACAGAAATAGAGCGAACGAGAGAGAAATGGCTAGTGGGGCGTATTGGAATTTTTGGCAACGCTAGCAACTTTCTCAAAAGCCTCTCGTGGCGACGCGACGGGACGACAAGGCCAAGAGAAATTAATTAACCCAGGCCCAAACAGTAGACCCGAAGGAGCCGCCTGCGCTGCAGCACTGGTAGCCACCTTTGACCTTTTTTCGCATTGCGTGACGCTGGCCCCACCCCCACTTGCTTGCCCTGTGCCCAGCATGTGTGACCTTGTGCTTTTGTGAAGGAAAACATGTGTCATGACGTCTGTCCAAGTGTGTGTGAGAGAGCGTGCCTGTTGTATCAATCAAAAGCCCCACTAGGCAAACCTTTGCTATAAGTTAGAGCGCGACAGGTGAGAGGGCTGTCAATGGCGTAGGCGAAAGCAAAGCTGCGCAAGGAAATTCAATTAAAATAAATATAAATTAATTGAAATCTGCACACAAAACGCAATTAGCTCTCGCACAGACAGTTTCGCCCTTGCGGTCGCTGGAGTGAGCGAAAAAGGGAATCCGATTTATGTAAACAGCGCGTAATATCCGATAATGGCCGCAACTTAACATTAAGTGGCAATTTAATGAGCCAAAAACCGAAAAACATTCAAAACAAACCCGGATAATTATAATCATTCACTGCGTCAGCTCCAATTGGAATTTCCGTATTTCATTTGTTTGACTTCATTAACAAGTTTTCCTACCTTATAAACACTTATCTTTGAATTCTTTGCTGAATTGTTTATGTTTGTTTTGGTTCGGAGTATGTTACGGCTAATTTCCCCATTTTATTGAAGTGATTTCAATAAGGAATAAGCTGCATACTCTCTTTGATCATTATTAAAAAGATTCGTTTCATAAATTCAGTGTTTACTCAAGGTACACGAAGGGCTTTCCTGTGTTTAAATTTTAATTTAAATTAAAATTTTCTGGATCTTTAAAATGAGCGCACGCGATTTGAAACTAATAAATTATGTTTGCTGTAGTAAAATAAAAAAGTTTACAAATTGCAAGTGTTTTTATATAAAATACTTTCCACAATGTCGATCGCACCATTCTTTTCTGATAAATAATCAGTTTAGAATATAACACCTTTTGCAATCCGATGCATCGCGATGGGAATGGTTTATATTTCTTTATATACTGTATATTGAATTTTTTATTTTTAGTTTTTACTATTTGCAGCTCGCAGTACCTAGCACATCAATCTCAATTCCCTTAAATATACTCCAACCCTTTTCGAACTCAACTCATCTCAAACTCATCATTGATCATTCTCCCATGTTGATTGCCCTGCAAGACATTACCAAATCGATTTAAGCATCTACTTCGAATGCACAACTCCCACACGCACACACATATATTCCTGAATATACAATATATATCTGTATCGACTGCCAGTGCACAATATTTTGGCAAGTTTTTTGCCGCTGCACACGCTGCTGGCAAATGGAAATTGATGTTCGAAGGGGACCAGAGGGATCCATGCAGCCCATTTCACCTGAAAATGGAGATAATCCGCTGAGCGTTTGCCACCGCTTGGCACCTTGACAATTTGTATGTTCGTAGGGCAAATCAACTACTAGATATACATATAGAGAGTATATACCTTACCACGTTAGTATAATTTGCTTGGCTTGTAAACAAAACCTGAAACGAGACGAGATGAGAAAATCGCTGACATGCGATGCACATTTCTCAAATGCACTCTGGCAACACCCAAAAGCTTTCGACTTGCCATTAATATAGAGATTGAGCGCGAGCGAGTTACATTTACATTTGCAAATGCAGATACAAGCTACAAGATATAGATACATTTGCAGACATAAAGTTGTAATTTGAGAGCGGCGTGCACAAATTGCCATTTGGCGCGACTGAGAAATGCACTTTCTAGCTGCTGCTGCCTGTTGCTGACGCTGCCACGCCCCCTTATGCCCAGCTGTCGCAGTCGATGGCTGTAACAATCTGTCAGGACATTTTGCAGCTTGTATCAGTTTCCAAAAATAAAGTAAAAATGTAGAAAAACTAAGCCAACAACATGAAGGTTTGCATCGACTTTTGAGTGCGCTGTAAAGATAGGATGGGAAAAAGATAAAACAGTATTATGCGATATTTTTTTTATAGATAAACTCTTTTAAAATACACTATATTCCCTTTTTAAATAAATCAAGCAGCCAACTGCAATTGATTTGCTTCCATCACATTTCGCCGTCGCAAGATGGTGGATTGTAGCTGCCTAAAAGTATGCAATGATTTTTGCTTGCTTAAACTGGATGAAAAACCTCGCACTTTCGACTGCATTGCACCTTATAGCGAGCAAACTTTCCACTGGCTTTGGACCTGTTCTCTCTATGCTTTCCACCCCTCCCTCACCACTTTCGAGCACTACAGCAAACAACAGTTACTTAGCATTAGCGCATGGCGCAACTAAAAGCAAACGCCAAGGCACGTAGTAAGTCGAAAAATCCGAGTGCAAATTCCAAGACTGAGCAGAGCAAGCGAGTCCGTGAGCTGAGCCTGATGTATGCGCCTCTCGATTCGCTCCTGCCTGTCTGAGGACATAACCAATAGCAACAGGCAGAAGGTAGAAGGCAGCAGGCAGCAGTGCCTGGCAAGAGCCGGCAGAGAGGTGAAACAGGTGAACAGCAATAACAATGGCAGCAACCGTAGCAGCACCTGCAGCGTTGACCTCAGCATCGACAGCTGGAGCAACAAGCAGCACTTAACAAATGGTAAAAGCATCAACAGCTTCCGCATCCGCAACGGAACGCGCAACGGCAACGGCAAGGCACAGATAAAATGTCTTAGCTACCGCTCTCCTGCTCTTCCGCACTCCCAATCTGCTGCTGCTGCTGCGCTCTCCCTCTCTGCCGCTCTCTTCTTTGTTGTTGAGCGATTATGCCAAGGATCTGTTGCCGGTTGCCGCCACTTGAATGGTATGGAGCACGTGTAAAGCGTCTAGAGTGCGTCGGTATGGGATTAGGTGACGGAGAGCAGCGGGCAAGAGCGAGAGCGAGAGCGAGAGAGCGGGAATGAGCACGAAGCTAACGCCATGTTGCGGATTGGGAGAAGCGCGGTGTGGTGGCACCTGCAGGTGGAATGCGAGTGTGAACTAGCCCAGGCGACAAGCAGCAACACAATTGACATCTTCCATGTGTCTGTGTATCTGCGTGCGTGTGTGTGTTTGTGTGCATAGTGTGCAAGGAAAAAGAATGCGAGTCCTTAATATGACACATGGCATGCATTCTGAGAATGTCACAAGCTCTAAAGTTGCCAGAGCAAACAAAATACAAATAAGGAAAAAGAACGAAAAGAGATGAAAAGCGATTGCAGAAATTTCAGTAGAGAAGTGCATTTGATGGATTGTTAACGAACACGTTTGATAGATGATTGCAGAAGCCGAACAAAAAAATAAACAGACTGCAATTGTAGGAATATTAAAATGGAATTGAAATATAAATATAAATATTTGTTAAAATAGAGAGTAATAAAATAAAATATTTCAAGTGAATGTAATGACAACGCAATACAAGATATTTTTCATATTTATATACAAATTGTAAACAAATATTAAAAGATTAAATCAAATTGTCACTTGTGCTTAAATTATTTTATATACTATCTATAATATTTGTAAATGTATATAACTGCAAATTACAATAATAATAAATATAATAATAATCAATGGTAATATTTTTCTATAATAATAATAATATACATACTTATTATAGGTATTAATATACTCACAAATATATTTATATATATTTTTAAAATATTTAATAATACGTAATTAATAATAAGTAAATAATATATTATAATCATATCTAATATTTTCCCAACTGTAATAAATATATTAATACATAATCAATAAAAAATAATATTTTTATTAATAACAATAATAGCTAAAAAATTTATTATTATATATAATAAAATAATAAATAATATATAAGCAATAATAATTTTATTGAAGATAATGAAAATAAGTATATATAATAAATGAACAGCAAGAATATTTTCGAAATAAGTATATAATAATAAATAATAGTAATAATAATTCCACTTGCTTTCAAACACGACGTATTTCAAACAATTATGAACGGATTGAAGTGGAATAAATACAAGATAATAGTATTTATTCCACTTCAATTTTCTGCGAACCGCCGCCGACAAACTTGTCGCCTGTGCGCGCCGCCACTATGCTTTCTGTCGCCAAGTGCAGCTCAAAGCTAATGCGCGTCATATGTGAAATGAACTTTACATTAAGCATGAAGAGTATAAACAGGAAAAGAAGCCGCGGCAAAACAAAGCGGATCCTTTCCCTAGGCCCCTACCCCCCGCTCACACCGTATCACTTGGCCTACGGTTCGCTACGCTGGAAATATTCGCGTTCTTCTTCTTCTTGTGTTCTATTCTGTTTTGTTATGTAATGCATGTTTATGGTTGCTCATCATTAATTTGTCGATGGAACTTATGGCAATATTCCCAGGCGATGTTTACGCAAGCTGAGAGCTTTTGCGCGGCGTATGTGAGTGGGTTTGCGTGTGTGTGTATGCGTGTGTGCAACTTTTTAGTAGCATTTGGTGCTTTTCTGGGTGCGTGTTATTGTTTGCCAAGTTTTTGCATATTATCAACGGCAGCAGCAGAAGCAGCAGCAGGAGAAGCAGCAGCAGCGAAAACGTTCATAAAATAATGTAATCTGTTGAAAAACAAACATGTCTTGAGCAATTTTGCGCGGCTAGGGACATATTAAAATGGTACTGGCTGTGCCGCTGACGCCACCTAAGAAAACAAACGGAAAAACGAGAAGAACAACGTCAGGCGTAGCGCCGTTAACAAGAGTAAGTTGACAAGAAAACAGACACAGCGAGAGAGAGACAGAGAGAGAGGGACAGCAGCAACAACAACACATACAGCGGAAAACTCAACTCAACTCGTGGTGGAAACAAATTTTATGCCAAGATAAGTGAGACGGCGACGGCGATAACAACTTTGCTGCTCACTGCTCAGTGCTGCTGCAATTTTCGCAAAGAGCGCGGAAAACTTTTTGAAAATTCATGATGAAAACTAAAAGTAGACGGCAGACAACGGTAAACGAGTTTGTGCGGCTGCCCCAGAAAGCCGGGCGAGCAAGGATATTGACAAGCCGTTAAAGCGATAGCAGAGAGCGCGCTATTAAATCAAAACAGGCAGAAAGTAAAGCAAGCCTGAGCGAGACAGATAAGCAACTCTAAAGCTTCTGCGAAATTCAACACGCACAATTAGCAGAAACAACAGTAGCGTAAAGTGCTGCAGCAAACCGAGCAGCTTTTTGTCGCGAACAAACGCACACATGGGGAAAGCAAACGGGGATGCTGCCGGCGACAATAACGGCTATTTTTGTGCACACTGCAAAGTCGCTTGAAAATGTTGGCAAAAGTTGTTAACAATAAGTGAAAACTAGCCAACTACACATGCTACCAGCGATGTGTGTGCCTATAAGTGTGTGTGTGTGTCCCTGCTTTCTGTTTAAATATTTAGCGAGCTGATTATATTGTGTCGTCGACCGCAAACCGCCTTTGGCCACCCTGCGCCATGTTTGCCAGCTAATTAGTCTTTCAATCCATTATGAATGCCGAATAAAATTGTTAAAAAAAACGCCCAATGTTAAATTGTGATCCTGTTGCATTTCAAAATACTGCGCTAAGTAAATACGTTAGTAAAATTGTCTGAGAGAGACAAAATGGAGAGCAGTAGCACGTCAAGCAGCTTAACAGAGAGATCAGAGTGCGTGCTTACATGCCAGTGCGTGCTGTAGCAACAATCTTTTGAGAGCACAGCTAACACAGATGCCAGTCAGCAACTGTTAAATCAAGCAGCCTAGGATATCATCTTAATTTACAACTGGAGTATGCAGAACTGCGTGCTGTAGCCACGATCTTTTTAGCGCTCAGATAACACTTCCAGAATAACAGCTGTTAAGACAAGCTGCTTAGAAGTTGCATCTGGCAACTTTACAGTGCACAATTGAAGTAACATACATATAGTAACATACTGTCTGTAGCTGCTGTTAGTCACCTTCACAGGTCCTTCAAAGCAAACTTTACAGCGCTCGAGGCCTGGATCTTGAAGCATCTTGACTGAATCTGTGCATATCTAGAGCAAGGCGTTTAACCTGGCGTATCGATGCGTTATTAAATTAATTTTGCTCGACTCCTTACTGGAACGATGGATTGAAAGGGAAATAAGCATTTAAAGCAATACGCAATGCAATTGAACATTTGAAATAAATACAGTTTGGGCTTTGCCGGCACTCTGCTAATGCAATTACATTTCAAGTGGCATGGCATTTTGCTTCAACTCAAGTTTCCCGTCAACTCAACAATAAGCTCTTTGTTGCATATTCACACAGACATGTGGACTGTCTCTCTGTCTGTCTATCGGTCTGTCTGTCTGTCTGCCTGTCTGTCTGTCTGTCTGCCAGTCTGTCTGTCTGCCGGTCTGTCTGTCTGTTGCTCAGTCCGCCTGCCTGCACTTTCAGTGGAAGTTAACTCTTTCGTGCAGCTTTGTTGAAGCGTAACAGTAAGCAAGAAGTTTCCTCTTGGTGCTGCTGCCACTACTTAAAATATGAGCACCCATTTCCTATGGTCAAGCAATTGAGAATGATTTGGAGCTGCAAGAACAGCAACATGTTGTACAACAACAACGATAGTGGGGGTGTAGAAGGAAAACGACAAAGTCAAAACAGACAAAATTTGTCGAAAATCCTGTGAACAAGCAAAGGACAAAGTGCTGCACATTGCCAGGCAAAAAGGATTACGTCAAGCATATGTATCGTATATTGGGCGGGAAGAAGTAACCAACCTCCCTACCCCTGGCTTCCAATTCAGTTGTCACTGCCCTCCGGCAAAACTTATACGTTTTGTCCGTCGTTGACTTGGTCTCGCAGAGATTTCAATTTCCCGATACGAATTCGATGGCAATTGTCCTCGCTCCCGAAGCATCGTAATATGACATTTGAAGTGATTTTTATGTGAAACTTGCTGATGCTTCCTGGCCCCAACGACGACGATGACGACGACGGGGTTTTTACGACTTTGTCCTGTGTGTCCTGTGCTGACCGTGTGTGTGTGTGTGTGCGACTGTTTGTTTCCTGCGACTGTTTGCAAAACTCATGCCAGAGACAAAGGACAACGGAACTGGAAGCGGGCTAAAAAAAAGAAAACGAAGATCCCCTGCCGAAAAAAAACACCCTCGAAAATTTTCTAATCTCTTAATGGATGACAATCTGCGTTTTAAATGGTTTGCACGAGCTCCAGCTGGAATGGCATAGATGGCAGAAGAGTGGCCAAGGGAGAAGCCCGATCAAAAATAAAACTAATTCCATCAGAGCAGAGCACAGAACGTCGCAGTGTCCTAGCCCCATTGTTTGCCTAATGAAAGAACGCTGTTCTGGCAAGTTTTGAAAGGATTTTACGGGCTGTTGTTTGATTTCTGAGGGCGGGAGAAAATGATTTGGAAAATTGACATAACATGTCAGGGCTAATCACACGCTCCACTGACGGACGAGGCGAACTAACACTTCGCAGGGCGGAGAGGGTAGAGAGAGTGAGAGGGAAAGTTGCACGTCAAACAGTTCATAAATCACTGTGTCCATAATCAGTAAATAAATCGCGCCTGACTTTGAGCAGTCTTCAAATATTTATGATGATGTGCGCTATCCCTGCACCCCACCCCACACTCACTCGCTCGAAATCTGCGCAACTAACTCCGGGACTAATCAAATTATGTAGCTGAAAGACCTCAGCGCAGACACGGGCAAAGTCTGTGTGGTTTCTTGACATGAAAGCATCTTCAGCTGCTACAAAAACTGCGGGCAGACGGCTGCCTTAGTCGCGCTACCAGGCCCAGGCCCAGTCTCCAGTCGCAGGCTTAGGTCTATTATAGTTCCTGAGCAGACATGCTGGCGACGCAAACATGTCATCGATGTCTGCGCTGGGATATGGGGAATACTTAGTCGAGCACGGCGGCGGCGCTTCGATACCCGCAGGATAATCTTGAATAATAAAGCGCCCATTGACGCACACACACACGTGCAGGAAGTGGAGCAGGCGACAAGCGAGCGAGCGCAGTCTCAGCTCAGGCACAAAGCGCATGCAGTGAGCATAGCGAAGCTGCGGGGATGAGAGGCGTGGGTAGAGTACTAAGCCGAATACAAAGCGGAGACAAAGCGGAACATAATGAGTAAGGTGAGCAGCGAAGAGAATGAAACAGGCGGCAGAACGTAGAAGAGAGTGTGGAGTGTGACACACGTGATGGTTGATGATGATGATGATGATTAATTCTCTGCAGTTTCTCTAGAAAAGTGAAGGAATTAAGGGTATTTTTAGAGTAGCAGAAATAAGATCTTACTTCTTAAATGAACCAATAATCTTATAACTTATTTAGCAATAATACTTAATAATTACAACGCTTTTTTTATGGTTTTATCTTATATTTTATTTATCGACAAGAAATTTATTATTTAATGCTAATTTTTAAGTTGTAAATTAATTTATTTACTAGAAAATGTTAATTAATCGATATATACATATTTATGTACATGTATCGATCGCTAACTTTACCGATATTCAAATCCCTCTTCGCGTTAGATAACCGAGCATAAGCTGATTCTTTGCTCCTCTCTATATGTTGTTATCGATAACCGCTGCTGATACGAACCATAGCAGAATTGTAAGTTTTTGTCGCCTGTACTTGAATGACATGATTTTGATGCCCGCAGAGTACTTTAAAATGCAGACGCGACAAAAAGGCGAGCAGACAGACATACAGAGAGAGAGAGAGAGAGAGAGAGAGAGACAGACAGACACAAGCTGCGACTGAGACTCAAACAAATACAATTCAATTTGGCACACACACATACACACTCACTCTTACTCTCTCCCGCCCCCTCTCCTCTTCCGCTTGCCCGCTCAGCTGTTTGGCACTAACTGTTTTTACACGTCTATGCGCCATTTTGTATGTCGCTGCGCCATTTGAATATTTTACAGCTTGTGCAGACGAAAGCAGACCGCGTCTAGCTTTATTCCGCAGTCCATGTCTGGCTACTATATATTTGTATGTGTATGTGAATATGTATATGTATGTATATAGCCCTTAGCTGGGTCGCACTGTTTGGTCGCTTTTTAATTATAGCTTTTAAATGGCAGCATCCTAACGTGTATTTTATTTATTTCACAGCTGCGGGTGGCTCATCAGACAATGTGCCGGAAAAACGCGCCATGTTCGACGGGGAGTTATGCTAACTTCCGTTTCCGCTGTGCATTGCCCACAAAAGGCAGCCTGCCTGCCACATTTCCCTCTCTCTCTCTATCTCTCTCGCTCTCTCGCTAACCCCCTTCTGAAGCAATCTACATACATATCTCTATCGCTCTGTGAAAGCGCTAAAATTACTCGGGCGCTTTTAATTTGATATGCAAATACAGCAAAAACGAAAGCAAAGTCGGCAAAGGTTGATGATGGAAATGTGAAAAGTGAAAAGCAGACGACATACCCCCTCAACGATCCCCTGGCTGCCAGCACAAACTATATACATACACATGTATGCACGATACATCCAACACGTTGTCTGTTTGCAGTTCAAAGTCTCAAATGGAGTGCGGTGCAAAGGGAGTACGGCCAAGAGAGAAAGAGAGCGAGAAAGAGAGACAGACTGTAGCTGGGGTAATGAAAACCCTAACGTGCCACTTGGCAGCTAGTTGGCAATGATGGCATACCAAATGGGAATGATGGAACGCTCATAACGGAAGCCATAGAGACGAAGCTGGAGTCGATGCTGCTGCTGCTGCTGGCAGCGCTTTTTATGAGCTGCCGAAGTTGGCGATAGTCGCTGACTTATCGCGTTGCCGTGGCAATTAAAAATGGCGAACTTTAACAGCGACGCAAGCTGTTGATAGGCTCTCCAGTCTAAAGAAGAATCGTAGGAACATAAACGAGAAGAGAGGCGGGAGAAAACTATGCAAGTTATTGAAAGTACGGCGGGTCAATAAAGCGAGCATGGGGTGCAAGAGGGGCAAGGATAAAACTAATAAAGCAGGCGAAATACGGAAAATTAATTAAAAGTTGAGAAGTGAAGAGAAAAGATGGGAAGAAAGGGAAAACAATACTAATAATAATTAATTATTATAAAAACACACAATATAAAAAATAATATACTTTTTTAATTTTAATAATCCATATATAAATCATCTATAATCTAATACTAAATCAAAATTAAACGCTGTAATACATAAATATTAGGCTTAATGTAAGGGTTAAATGTAAGCTTAAGACGTAGTTTGAGGTTAGAGAAAGGAAATTCGATAACAAATTTATGCTAATTTAGTTTTATTTTCAAAGTAGAGCTCGCACTTCTAAGATACAAGTAAATAAAGCAGAGCTTTATATTAATTAGGTAACATTAAAAAAATTGAATTTCCAGCTTGCTAAAAATACTGAAATATTATCAGTAATCTGTAAACTAAACTAAAATACTGTTTCACATGAATATGATCTTTTAGATTGTGGTGTAGTTGGAGGTGGGGCTAATTTTGATGTGGTGGTGCAGTTTAAGGTTAGAGATATGTTTGAGGTTACTCAGAAGCTCAACATTGGAAAATTTAATTATAATTGTATACTAAATGTGGTTAGCTCGCACTTCTAAGATACAACTGAACAAACGAGAACTATATATAAATTAGTTAAAATAAAAAAAATTAAATTCCAAGTATGCTAAAGAATACTAATCATTAGTTCAACAATTTAAACGTTTTTATCCCCTTCCCGAATTAGCTGTAAAATGCCATGGAATACCATTTGACATAATCGCCTGCAAGCTGTTGTTTTAATCCGCGTTATGTGCATACTAATACTTGTTGATTGGCACTCCGTGGGGAAGGGGGTGGCGTGCCGGTTCGACCCACCCCACTACCCTCTACCCTCTACGTTTATGAAACTGACAATCGAAATGGACACGCAACTGTTGCCATTGCAACTACAACTATAACGTAACTGAAGCTGTAACTGTAACTGCCAGCGTAATGCGATACTGTTTTTTATGCATGCGCGCATATCGAAAAAGCGAGCGGCAGCATCGGCAAATTAATCGCCACACGCTCCGCACTAATCGCTTTATGACGTATAGCAAATGCCTAACTGATGAGATCCGCACGCCCCATGACATCCAGTCATCACAGCCGTCCCCCATCGCCATCATCGTCATCCTGGTAATCACGGTGTGCAGGAACGAGTCGCACTTTCAATCGCTGCGCACTCAATCACATGCCGGAAATCAAACGAAGCGGATGTCCGTTCAAATGGTCACTGGGCTGCAATGCGCTGCGCTGCGCTGCGGTTCGGATTTCGGTTTGGATTGGTTTGGTACGGACTAACCGCAACGTGAAATCGAAAGTCCGCTGATTAAAACTCAACTCAACTCAAAGCGGCTACGTCATCATCATCCACGTCGTCGTCGTCGTCGTCGTCGTCGTGTCCTGCCGGGCGTCGTGTCGTCGGCTTTTCCGGAAATTTATGCATGTCAATCAGCAAATTAAGCGTGCGCCTCTGACTGGCACGTTTCGCTCGACGCCTTCACTCGCCCCCTGACCTCCTAGCAGCCCCGTCCCGCTCCCCTGCTTCCGCTGCGCTGACATTGCGTCACATTAAGACTGTAATACGCCTCGCACTGGTCGCATTCGAAGCACCCTGCAACATTTTGATAACTACAAACATTTATTGCATTCTGATGTGGTTCAGGGCCAGGCGGGGCACCCTCTTCCTCCTGCTAGGAATTCCGTATACTACCATTGCGTATTTTTATTACCCTGACTGGCCAGACAAAACTGCCACTGCCACTAAAGTCCGGCGCCAGTTTGCACATAAACACAAAAACGACACAACAACCCGAGAGCGAAAAAAACACAAATAAAAACAAAAAAGCAGAAAGTTTCGTTTGAAACTATTCGTTGCCTTGGTGTCTGTCATTTGAGGACAGTATTCTAGTAGCGACTCGACTCCTGGGCCTACCTCGTCTCCAGCCCCCTCGCCCTATCTCTCTCTCTCTCTCTCTGGCACGTGGCATAACCCTTTCTACGAGTTCGCACTTTAAGTCGCACGTAAGCTGAAAGTAAGAGCAATAAAATGAAAATAAAAATTGGGACTACTGCAAAACAGACGGGGAGTCAGGGAAACTGAGAGGCGGGCACACAGGCAGACGAGCAGAGCGAGAGACAGGGCAGAAAGAGCGCAGTGTCTGACTGTCAACTCGAGTTGCTTTGCATGTGTGAGCAGCACTCGCTCGGGATTAGAGATGCACTCGTGATGACGAAGTGACTGACCGCCAGGGTGAGGGTATCGTGGGTCAAACAATGCCACTGACGCCGCACATCAATCAATCAACTTCAATCAGCTTGGCAGGCAGAGCACATCAAATAGTTATAAAGCCTTTATACTCGCCCACTAAGTTGCCATAAATAAAGTCAATATTTATTGCAACGCCCGAAACTATTCTATAAATATACATTTTTCAATCGAACCCCCAAACCTGACTATCGATCCGACTGCTCTCACACCCAGCTCCCGCTCACGTTCACGAATCACGCGCATCTCTAGAAATAGCGCGTGCCTAGGAAGGGGAAGCTGTGGGTGTGCCAGGGTGGATTCGGTGTCTTGTAGAGGGTTTTCTTCGCATAGTTGCTCGATTTTATTGTTTATTCGTTTTCGATAACGCAACGGAAATTGCCAAGGCCCTCGCTTTGACGTTCATTGTATTTCCTGAAAGAGCAACAAGAAAACAGAAACGAATTAAAGGCCAACCCAATAGACACGAGCATGAAGTGCGGGGGGACTGCCTGAATCGAAATGGAAATGAAAATGGAAACAACAAAATGCGTAAAACCTAAAACTGACATATTTTAGTATTTGTGTGCGATTGAGTGTGTATGTGTGTGTGTGTGCCATTCTCATGGATCTCAATGAACTTTTTGATTTGAAAAACAATTAGGAAGCCCTAAACTACAAGAATACTGGACATAGATAGCGCTAAGAGAGGAAATAATGAAACTAGTCGAGCCCGAGCAAAGTGTCCGGATTAAAAGCAAATACCATTTGGTATGGGTTACAGTTAGAGTCCACATTGTTGTGTAGTTGTTTTTCATTTTCCTTTTCCAGCTCAAACTGATGAAGGTTTGCCATTGATAAAGTTTGATTTAGATACAATTGAAAATGGAGTTTAATCAAGAAGTGCCTGGGTTAAATGTCTGAAATGTCTTTAGGGTTGAACGAAATTAAGGAATATGCCATATGTACAAGTATTTTTGTCAATACCTATTGGAGTTCGAATATTAATTAATCTATATATATATGTGTTATTTATTTTAATTTTAACCTCAATGTCAATATTGAAGGCAGTTCGTATTAAAATATATATATGTGTATAATATATATACACTTAAGCCTTAACTTCAGGTCAATATCGGGCCTAATGTAATATTAGCATTCGTCGCTAACTTACTTGATGATTGAAGACGGTTTCCATCTACACGCTGCTAGAACACGTTGGGAATTCTAGTGGCGCCAAGGAAAATAGCGAACCAATATCCAAGCTTGTCTCTTTGTGTTGTGTTCGGACAAGTCCTCATTGAGTTCTTCTACTTATATAATATAAATTATACATAATATATTATATATATTTTTTCCACACTACATCTATGGTCATGATATGCCTGTAAATTCCTGCATAACTAATCCTACTTTACGCAGTACTCTAGCAGCTTTTGAGCTGCAACTATTCCCCATTTATCTGTCAAAGTTTCCTGTACAAGTCTCCAGTCTCTCTACCTCTTTTCCTTGCCAACCCGTTACTCCATGCTACTCTCAATCTGAGCGCCACATAACACCAAACTTAGCCACACTATTTCTATCGCCATGGATGCCATAAGGACATCCATTAGCTCGCTGTGTAGCATTCTACGCATCCTCCTGCACCATCCACGCATCGCTCTTTGTGCCGTGGAATGTCGCAGCATAACGCTAATTACGCATTTTGTAACCATTTCTAAACACAACAGCGCCCACAGCAGACCCCTCTCCTGGCAGTCACCATCGCCTCTATCAGCCGTTTCTCCTGCTGCCACATTTCACGGCACTAAACTGCCAAATGGGCGAAATAAAAAAACTCTTTGCACGGAGCAGACGACAGACGATGTGGCGACTTTGTAACATGAAAATCGCCAGGGCAACGCCAGCACGCGCCGCATCCTGCCTGCCACCTGCTCCCCGGCTGCCTGCCTGTCCACCTGGACCACCTCCGTTGACTGGTTACCCAGGCAAGCCGACAGGCCACCCAACTCACCTGACTTTATAGCCAGCGCAACAAAATTCTGCTGCATAGACAGCACGAAGGGGTGAAGTATAGCATGGTAGCGTGGTAGCAGGGGGATGGATGTGCGCGTGAGGCGGGGAGGAAGCAATGTCGTCAGCCGCTTGCCATTATCCAAACGAATGCGAAACCGAATTCCTGGCAGAAAACACGCAACGCATCCTGTGACTGTGTCTGCTATCTGTTCCTGTGACTGCCTCGCAAGTCGTGACAGCAGAAGCATTTTTATACCCTTTCGCAAGAGGGTGTTGTAAATTTCTTGCTGTGATTAAAGCGAATGTGACAGCATGAAGATGCAACTGATTGTTATAATAAACAAAGCTAACCTCTAGGAATAGTGAAAATCCCAAAGAATTCCAATGAAAAATTCCAGAGTCTATAACTGACATTAAGTATTTATTTTACCCCCATAAATCCCTTATATGTTTTACATGACATGCTTTTCATGTTTTCTAAAATCATTTTGAAAACTTTAGATATTCCAATAAAAGTAAAATATTGAATGTGCCCTTTACAAAATTCCTATCTTCTGACTGATATGGTCGAAAGTCGTTTCTTTACTTTGCATTTCGTATTTTTCAATTTTGTTATATTTTATATTTTTGTACACCCAATAAAACTTGCATGTCTTCTAAGTAAAACAGTTAATTTTCCAAAATGATTTTCAATAAAGTATACGGTTTTTAAGAATTGTTTTTAATACATTTTAATATTTTAAAATTTGTATTGTTACATGCTATAAAATCCTTACATTTTCTACCCAACAGATAATAAAAGAAAGTTGGTTTTCTCATATTTTTTCCGATATTGTAAAATCGATAAAAGACTACATCTACTAAGTATTCATTAAAGTAATATTTTAAACTTTGTGGATATTCTAATCAAAATGAAATATTTATTGTATTTTCTATAAAATTCCTATGTCCTCTAACTGCGAATTTAATAATCGAAAATGTGTTCTCTTTCATTTTCCACACATACTCGATAATCCATTCCAATAAAAGTTAAGCACTCGATCATAGAAGTATAAACGTTTTGCAGTCAGCGTGTTCAGGAATCGGAATTGCAGACTACCCTGTCATGGGTTTGTTGTAAGATTTAAAAAGGTTGCAACATGGCTGAACGCAACGCAGCCACTTTGCTACACTTTGAGGCAGCGTTGCAGGTTTTCCTTCTCAGTCCATTTCCACTGCCAGCTGAAGTAGTGTAATTGAAAAATTCTAGCAAAGTCAAGTCCAAAGTGAGAGTGACAGGCGGCTGGGGGGCTGGGGGCAGGAGGGGACGGGGCGCGGCAGGTGGCGGTGTCGGCAGGCGGAACAGAGGCGTCTCCAAAGTTACGTTGCAGAAAATTCGCTGGCAAGCGGCATGCGGCAGGCAGCGATGCAGTGAAACGTGGCCAAGTTGCAAGTCGACTTAGCGACTCCTTTGCTCGAGTCTGATGGAAGAGGGCGGCCGCAGTGCGTCGTAAAGAGCAAGCGAAGGATGGGGAGTCGATGGAGAGGGGGTGTGGTTCGGGGAGGAGTTTGTGGTGCAACCAGGCAACAACAATTCCTATTTCATGGCACATTATTTTGTGGCTTTTGTTTCGACTGCCTTCAGGCGCTTCCAATAGGAGCTTTCCCAGCGCACGAGTGTGAATGAGTGTATCTGTGAGTGTGTGTGTATGAGAGAGTGTGTGCGAGCCCGGCACGTGCCTTGCACTTTTGTCTGGCTTGCCTAACATTTAATAATAAAACTTGGCATCTTTTTAATGCTTATTTATGAAAATTGCCTCGACATTTTTGTCTGGCTCGAAATAATATGTTTTTCCTCCATAAAGGATATCAATGAAATAAGATTGAAAATTTTCCATTTTGCCAAGCCATGCAGTTAATGAAAAGTCAAGGCTTATAAAAGACTTTTTTAGTATTTTCGGCATATTTTTAGCAGCTTAGAAATGAAGATTATCATATGCCTAAAAATTTTTAAACTAGAGTTATTTCGATTTTCTTTAAATATAGAAGCTAAGAGCTTAAAATATATAAAACAATCTTTAAATAATTATAAGAAGTAAAGTTCAGTAAAAGTTTAAATTTCAAACACAAATAATACTGAATAACTCCGCAATAAAAAAATAATTTAATAAATTCAAAATTCAAATGAAAAAACTTTAAATATAATTGAATATAATCTCGTATAGTAATATTAAAGATTTCATTAAATTTTATTTGATTTTCCTGTAAAGCTCACACGTTGCTAGCCCTTTAAATTAGGCCAAAACAAAAGAGTTGCCTGCCCTTTTAAAATCTGAAAGGCGAACAGCGAGTGCCAGAGTTCAACTCGCTACACCTACCTTCATCCCTGCCCCCTTTCTCGCTCAGTGCATTTGTGCTCTACTCACACTGCAACTTTAAATTAGCTGATTAACTAAGTAGTAAAACAAGCCATAAGCTAGAAATGAAAATGCACCCGGAATCGGAGTAGAAAATGAAGATGGGGAAAAGGAGAGGCACGAGGAGCTGCCTTGTTGAATGTCTGAATATCTGTGAGTGTGTGTGAACAGGAACTGCAAGCGGAGGCAATCACAAAATACCGAAAATAATATTTTTTTGCGCTTCGCTGCATAAAACAAAACAATCTGGCGAAAAGAGCAGAAAAAAGTATTTCGGGGTAACACAGCAGGAAAACAAAAACATTGCTTTCGCTAAAAAATCAACAGCAACAGAAAACAAAAAATGATAAAAAAAAAACAAAAAATAAGGAAAACAACTGCAGCGAAACTGTAGCCGAGTTGGGCAAATGAAAAACGTATTTTATCTTTCGCACTCGCAAGGCGAGGTACCACGGTACACGCCACGGCTCGACATGGAACGGAACGGTACGGAATGGAACGCTATGTTACATAGTGCACAACGGGTGGGTAGGTTACGAATCGCCAAAGCAGCCGCCGCGAAAGCTCAGGAGCAAGATGATAAAAGAGTAGACCATTTATCAAAAAATACGAGCGACCAACCGAAATATATGACGCACACTGGGCTGGCATCTGTCGAAGTGCCAAAATAAAAGTGAAAGAGGCAAAAAATTAAACAAACAGGGTTGCAGCGTTTTTCGCGACATGTTGACTGTACCTGCTCGCTCCCTCTATCTCTCTCTTAGTTTGGGGTCTCTTTTTTCGAGAGGGTGGGGGAGATACTACTAATTGACACATTGCACCACTGTGCGACAGCCACTCCGACAACGGCTGCTCGCTGTCTGTGCCCTTTAGCTCTGACTTTTATGTTTTCGCCGCTCAGATATATAAAAATACAAAACACAACATCCAACTAGAGAGAAACTTATGTATGTGTGTGAAGTACATTTTTGATACCCTTAGTTGGAAGTTTCGAATGTTGAAAGCAGCGCATAAAAGTCGACTTGCTTTATGCCTTTATAAGAATGTTAAGGAGTGGAGAGAATTTGAAAACTTATGCTCACAACTTATATTTTCCTTTTGCTAGATCATCTTCATTTGTATATTATTATAGCTAGGAACAAAACTAAGGGGTATAAGGAAATCACACAAAATTTACAAAGAAAATTAGTGAAAATTTAAAATAGATTAATGTAGTTTGTATGTCACACAAAAAAAAATATAAATATATATTGTAGGATATTTTAAAATTTCGATCGGAATATTTTATTTATACAAGTATTACAAAAACTAAAAGTATATTTTTAGATGATATTGAATAACGCTGCGGGTTTTTAAAACAGTTTAACACAATAATAACAATATTTTACAGGGTATTTCCAGTTCCTGACACAGCGTAACTAGTTGAATAAACTTCTTATTATTTTTTTGTTTCCTTCACACTACTGGGCGAGCCAAAACATTTGATACGCTTACAGAAATAACAATAAATGTGGCTGTAGAACGAGTCGTGTGTGAGATAAGGAGAGGGCGGGCTGGGAACGGTGGATATAAAGCAAAATATGAAATGAATGAATTTTTGTTACCCACTGACACGATTTATTTACGAGTGTCCCGCCATTGTACCCCCTACATGTGTTGGCTTAGCTATTCCTCGACTCGACTCGTCTCCATGTTGCTGCTGTTGTTTTTGTTGTTGTTGTTGTGGCTGTAGCGAAACAACAATAACAATTTTTTATTATCCCTTCTGCCCGCACAGTGTGTGTACATCATTATACAACAATTGAAATGTTCTTTGGCGTCGCTTCGTCGTCCAAAGAGGTGAGCCCGGAGCCTGCGGAGTTCTGGGCTTTAGCCAGCGCCTGACTGAGACCACTGCCAAGAGGGGGGCGTGGCAAAAAAAAAAGTAACACACACGCGTACGCAGACAGAGACAGGCCGGTTTTTTTCAATTACCAGCGAAATATACGAGCTTTCTTTGCTGTCATGACCTTTGCACAAGTCTTACACATGTGTGTGTCAGCGAGTGTGAGGGTAAAGTGCCAGCAAGGTGATACATATTACAAATTTATGATAGCATTTTCTAATAAGAACACCCTTAGTTTGACAAACAACTTATCAACAAAATGTACTTCCATAAATTTTCGTATTTTATGTCTCATCGAATCCCCGAGGTTGGTCTAGCTTACTCATCCTGGTTGTGTGCCAAATAAAAGTCTGTCATGAATTTAAACTGAGTTTGGGCAGATTGAAGTAGTTAAATATATAGTAATTGAATTTTATGAACCAAACAAAAAAAAATGATTTAAAAACTCTTGCCATTACTTTTTATATAAATATGTTAAATTGAAAAATAAAGTGTTTTGCATGTTTAATAAAGTGGTTTCCTTCGGAATTAAACAATTATTATTATTATTTACATAATTACTTTATTTTAATAATAAATAAAAGATGTTATAAAACCAACTCAAATTTCTTTCGCCTTGGTAACGCCGTCCACCCATTTCAATTGAAACTATTTTTAGAACAACCTCAGGCAGGCATCAAACCCGTTTCAAAAATAAAAACCGTCAAAATGCCCAAAAATACCTCTCCATCCTTGACCAAACGAGAAGTCATCCGCAATGCTTGAGGAAACATTCATTAAAATTCAAATATCAAAATTGGCAAAATATGAAAAGTTAATTTAAGTTTCACTTACAAATGGAAATGAAACATGAATGAAATGCAAACCCTATCCAAAATTCGCAGCATCGACCCGAAGAACGCAGATGGAAATGAGGATAACAAACAACATTCACATTCGCATCCAGACAGCGTCTCGACGCATCGTCTATGGACTGCTGCTGAAAAGGGTTGGACTGCGGATGGGACTGTGGGTCGGACCGCGCGTCTCGTTGCCTAATAGATTCCACATAAATTTATGCGCCCCTTTTTCTGAAATATGAGCGCGTCGAGTTCACGACATTTGTTTGGACAGGCAGGGCGAATGCGGCTTGTTTTCAACCAACTCGCTACCCTTCTCCCTCTTTGTATTTGCACAAAATTAAACACCCGCCGCGTAGTGCAAATAAGTTTCACTGCGAACCGACGATCCAAACAATTATTCCTTGTACAAATTCATTTGCCGCACTATTGTCCCATGCAATTAACGCCGCCCATGCCCCACAGGAACGGATGGAGATGCGATTTCTGATAAATGCTCCCAGATAACGCAGACTATTTGACAGACAGTCGTAACTTTTGGCAGGCAGCTTAAGCCGTTGCTCCTGCTGATGCTGCTTTACGGCTTTGGCATAATTGCTACGTCATTGTCGAGTTGTCAAGAATCGCAAATTGCGAAAAGCAGCCCGGGATGCGCTGAGCGAGTTGCAAGGGAGAGAGGGGCAAACGCGAATTTAGTTATAAAAAGCAAATTGCGTTCGCAAATTAGTTGCCATTTAAGAAGGCACTCGACGTCCTCAAGAGCAAGGCTATAAAACTTCAAATGAAAGTCGAACAACTCCACGCAACGAATAGGGAATACACTACAAGAGTTGCAGTTGATCTCTTTGCTTTTACACTCTCATAAAAGCAACTATAATCATTTCATACTACAGATCTCTAAGAGTTCTTAAAGTCTAGTAATCCGCATATTAAGAACACTTAAACTTGAAAATATCATTCTTATCTAGCTAATCTTTTCCTACCTTAAATTTTGTAAATTTCAATAATTTAATTGCCATATCTTTTCATTATTTTAATTGCGAATTTATTCCAAAATTGTATAATGAAATTTAGTGAAACTTTTCTTCGAGAACGTTTAAACTTAACATTTCTATTTATATTCCTATTCGTTAAATTTGAAAATGATTATAACTTTCTGTCTCATATTTTCTCTCATTACATTTATTTTTTTAAATGCCTAAATTGTTCCTTAATTACATTCGATACATTAGTTGTATGTATTTTATCCAAGTTTATGCTATTTCCAAACTTAAATTAAATCTTAAATTTTACCAACCCGAGAGAAATCTAATTCCGTAGTAGCATCGAGTACCCTCTTCGCAGAGTATCAAAGAGCATTTTAAATAAAAATAATACAGTGTTAAGTATTGCAAAAGCTCTGCAAATTTATAATGTTTGACATTATCAGAGGCCTGAGCTGGCCAGTTCTGCTTTTTGAAATGATAATTTATGCTTTTTGGGGTAATCAGCAAAGAAAATCAAATTTTCGTTAAAATGGATTCTAGGAAAATTTGCTTTGTGAATGGAAAAATAGCAGCAAATGCGTTACGGAATGGAATTTTGGAATATAATATAAATAGTTGCATGAAAAAACAACAAATCTACCGGAAAGCTTGCCAAAATATATGCAGAATGATATCTTGCTATAAAATACTACATTAGTATAGTACTGCAGTTTCGTTGTCAATCCTTTGTTAGTTACCCCGTCTCCAAACGCATGTCACAGTTGTAATTCCCAACTTGTTTCGCTGGCTATAAAAAGGAAAGAACTGCACTCGAGACGTTCAAATACCGTGGAGCAGCTTCAGTTTGTCGTGTTGTCGTGGCAACAATGTGACAAGACCATAAAATTTTGATTTGACAAATGCATGTTTGAGAGCATACAGAATTGCCCCGAAAAGGATCTGAGAATCTGTGAGGTAGCTATGTACCTGCAGACTTTGTGAGAAAGAGAGAGAGAGAGCGTGCAGAGTTGCCGCCTTTTTCTGTCGACTTGTGAACAAAGTTTGTCGCGTTTCGCCACGCGCTGCAAAAAGTTGCCAGTTAATGCGACAAAAGGGATTTGCCAGCGGCAGCGCGCAAAGTTTTGCGGCATTGCGCAATGCAGTTCCCTTTGCCCAGTTCCAGGTTCCAGATTCCATCCCTTCTATATTAGCTCAGGTAAAAGGCAAAGGCAAAGGCTCAGACTCAGAGGCTGAGGCAGCAACCTGTCAAGCAGCCGCACATGATGATGGCAAATCCTCGGAAGAATAAAGAAAGCGCACGCACGTCACGCTACCAGCATTGGCGCAGCCAAAGGCCTCCAGGCTATGGAGCACACACCCAGGTGAATCTCAGCTTCTGTGTGTCCGTGTGCGTGTCTCATTTGCAGTTGCGGTTTGGTTTGCGGCAGCAGCAACGTTTTACAAAAGCCGCATTGTGTTGCTTTAATGAAATGAATGGCCTAAAGGACTGAGCCAAGCATTGAGCAACTTTCCTGCTCTTTCACTTTGTACTCCTCCTCCTTCTCCTCCTCGCCCTACCGCTTTCGTTCCACTAAGTGAGTGCAACAATCAAAAATTAAAGCTGCCCCAAAAAGTCGTTGCAGTCGAACTCACTCAGACACGCCGCAGTGTACACATGACCTACAATCGATACAAAAGAGATTGATAATAGAGCAATAGCAACGGAAGGAGGGCAAGCAGAAGGGAAAGCGATGGCGATGGCGATGGCGATGGCCCAGGGGAAAAGCTAACTAAGTTGACTGCGGCAGCTGCAATTAGGCAGCTGCATTTTTAATGATTTGCTCCATTTCTGAAGGTCGTGGCTAGCCCAAAGAATACTAATTGCCGAGAAATCCTTTTGCGAGAAAGCTCTCAATTGAATTCAATAATTAAAGCCCGTAAGTGGCAAGCTTTTAATGAGTTTTAAGTGCAACAAACTGCAACACATATTTAAAACTTTGCCAGTTCGCAATCAAAGTTTAAAGACGCAGTCATGCGTTACTTTTCCTAGATTTATGAAATACCAAACAGCTTCGGGTACAATCCAATATAATCCCGGCTGCCGTTACACGATTTAGCCCGTTACTTGTGCGTCTGCGACAAATGCTTGGGGAAAAACAAAGAAAATTCGTTGCATATTTTCAGGCTCGAAGCTACACTTATGATTGCCATGGTAATCCAATTGTAAACCCAGCACAGCTTCTCGTTTTTTGCACACACACACATACACACACTCTAGACTTGCCTGCAACAGCATAAGGGGTGGCTTAGTTTGACTGTGACAAAAATTGGAAGGGAGAGGGAAAAATCAATAGGCATTTGTACGATTAAAGTGCGATATGAAATGGAGATTGCAATAAATGAAATAGGGTTCCGCCGAATTTGCCACAAATAATTGCTTAACTCTCCGGAACTTTGAAACCTAAAAAAATCTCAATTAACTTAAAATATACTAATTGCGTAAACTTTTCTGCGCTGTTGCCAAGAAATCACAACAAATTGCAGACATTTCATTGTCAATTGAAAACTTTGAATTATTTTTATTATACTCGTAACTTGGCGGTCTCACGCAAGGGGTAGAGCGTCGTGCGGCTGCACAGTCTAGACTCCAAGCCGTAGATGGTAGTAGTATGTAGTGGACCCTTGGCCAGACAGACTTGTTTATGATTTTACCTTTATGACTCGCCCAAGTTGAAGACAGCAAACGCTCGAGTTGCGAGTTGCGTGCAACACTCCCAGCTTGCCGCAAACCTTCTCAGTTACCCCTCCCTAGTAATGCAACTCGCATTACTATGCTATACGGACGTAAGCACATAACTCTATAAATCCCAATTTCCCGCACTCTACACGCACCGCAACCGCCCACGTTGGGCGCCCCAAACAATGCGCTTTGACTGCGCCTGCAAAATTTATAACTATGCGCTCTTTATTCCCTATTCGTTTTATTTTCTGTATTCGCACTTTATTTGTGCCTTTTATTAAAAACAGTCAACAACAAAATGGCCAAAGCTAAAAGGCAAGTAAGCCACAAAGTGGAAAAGTAAAATGCCAACTAGACTCCTTGCCAAGGATGAGAAACAGCGCAAAGTCCTTGCGCAGCGGAGTTTAAGTGCCACGGTAGCTGCGCCTTCACAAACACATATTTATTTGCATATGTATTGCAGTAGCTAGAAAAAAACTCATTTCATTTCTCTTTCTCTCTCTCCCTTCTGTTGCTCTGTCTTTGTGCAATTTATATAACATGAATTGTTTTCTTTCGAGTCGTGGCGACGTCTTTGCGCTCTGTGACAAATTAAGTTGGCAACAAAGTAGAAATTTTTATATACCCTCGCATAGGGTAAAAACTTTTCTCGAAGGCAGTCGAAGAGCAAAACTTTTCTACTGATCAGCTCGGCAAAAGAAGCATAGGTAAAAAGCGGGAAACTTTTTAAAATTCTGCGATAGCATTAATTTTACTTGAAACTCTTTTTATTCGTGTTGATAGGCCTCAAATTAGTTGGTCTCTTAATTAGTTTATTTATTTATGCTAAGTTATACTCAATGCTGAGCGAGATTTATTTGTGAATCTTGTTTATCCTCTGTTTATAGGCCTCAAATTAGTTGGATTTTAATAAGTAAGCTTTTCTTTATATATTCAATAAATTCTTGGCGTTTTTTCACTATACTTATATATATAATAATTTTGTTATAATATAATATAAGTTCTTAATTTGCTTAGCAGTGTTTGCTCTCCATTTTCTTCTCTATCGATCTCCGTTTACCAGCTCTGCTCTATCTTTTTCTGATTATCTCAATTTTCTTGAACAACAATTTCCTCATCACATGAACATTAACTACATATTTTTAATGTTGATCCGGTTCATTTATCGTTTATAATAACAGCTCACAGTGAAAAGTAATAATTATTCCTTATTATTGCATTATATAATTCAAAGCGTATATGCTTCAATTGTCATCTAATTAAACAAGTTTGTTATTGTTATCTCCTTAACTTGACTAATTTAGAACTCGTTCATTTAATATCTTTATCATTCCACCATACGCCAGGTGGAAGTTCGTTCAAATTAACAAGGGAAAATTTCTCCCTGCACTTTTTCTATCCGAAAGTTGTGAGAGAGATTTTAATCAAATTTGCCAAAGTGTGTCTAAATTGGCAAACGTGGCAAACGCCCAACGAATGCGGCACTTACTTAGTACGCCCGTTCCTGGTCCACCTCCTCCTCCTCCTCCTCCTGCGCCCCTGGGGCCCTTTTGCATATGTCGTAATTTGCGCGAGCCAATTTGCATGTATGTTCGCTCATTCATATTTTTTGTTTTTTGCCTCCTCTTCATCTGCTTTTCTTAGCCTTTGCCTTTGAACTTTGATCAAATTTTAACCCCTCCAAGTGATGCGCGGCATGCGCGCTGCCAACTTTCATAGCATACTTTTTCGGGCGTTGCGCTGTCTGTGAGAAAAATGATAAGATGACAGCACATGAAGCAAACGCAGGCAGGAGGAGTGGCAGCAGCAGCATCAGCAGCAACACCATAAAAAATGGCAGCTCATTTTTTAATATTTTCGGCAGACAGTTGGTAAACAGAGGCCAAGGAAAGGCGTCAGTCGTCAGTTTGTCGGAAACACCTGGTAAATTTTTTGTGGCCGCCCCCTTCTACGCCCAACCAGTTGCACGAATTTAGAAGTGCCACGCAGTTGAGGGAAGTTGGTAGAGGAAAAGGCAACAAGAGAAAGAGAGAGAGTGAGAGGGAGGGAAAGGCAGCTGTGTATGCGACACGTAGCCTTTGACATTGGCCTCGCTAATGAGCGAGCACTTTGAGCCGCCTTGGCAGTGAACTTGCTTGTGGGTGGGAAATAGCTAATGCAGGTGCCAGCTAGCACACACATACAAGCAAAAAGAGGGTAGAAATATGATTAAAGGAAGGACTGCAATTAGATTGTCGCTGCAGCAAAGGCAAGAAGGTAGACTGGCAGAGTGGCAGAGGAAGCAACTGAGCTAGTATATAAAGAGTACCCTCAGGTTCTATTTTGCACAAAGGCAAATCAAGTTTGAATTTTTTTTTTTAAATTATATTATAAAAAATAGTTATTACTTTTTAACATATTGTTAAAACCTATTAAAAATAAAATCAAAGGAACAGTACCATAACACAAATTGCATAATACAATATAAGCCTAGAAAAACATTTAAAAAATCAACTAAATACAAACATTATTAAACACAGCAAAATAATCACTTAAATCAAATATATTATTCTCAATGTAAATAAATTAAGCCAAAACCAATTGCCTTCTCATTTCGGCCTCGCCCTCTTAGCCAGCCCTCTTTACGGTAATTAAATCAATAAATTCAATTGGCAAACACTTAAGAGCACACGCCTTGAAGGCTGCTTTAAGCAATTGACAATAAACACGAGGGAAGAGGCCCAAGGGCCTGGAACACTTAGTTAAGCAAACTAAAGTTTAAATTACTTTAATTGTTATTATTATTTTTATTTTTTCCAGGATCGATAATAGCCTCAAACCAGCAATTTCAAACAGGCAATTTTAATTATTCCAGGGCTAATACTTTTTTTACTTTATGCAGAATCACATTGCAAATAAATTCCATTGCCAGCTGTCACGTGTTACTAGCAATCAGTCCAATCCAGCCCACTCCCTTCCCACAATAACTAACGCATAAATAATGAGGCAGCTGTCCAATTTCCAATGTGCGAAACAAGACCAAAAATCGATGAAGTAACTTTTTATGGCTCTCCCTCCCACTCTATGTATGTATAATTGAGGGAACTGGCCGTAAGCTCCACAACAGTTAACCGTAAACCCCGCTCGGGCTTAACCCATTAGTGCTTAGTCTATCCCTGCCTTTCCCGCTTGGCTTTACAAAAATATTGTCCGAAATTTGTTTGGCTGCGCGAAGTTTTCGTTTTCGTTTTCCCCGTCAATTTTTGTGCGCTCAGCGCGCTCAGCTCATCAAAAATTAATGCAAAAATAAATAATAAAATAATACACCGTTAAATAATCCGAAAACCAACACCATTAATAAAGTGAGCGCAGGACAAGAGGATAGATGAATGGATGGAAGGAGGGACGGAAGGAGGAATGGCAGAGTGGCAGCCACTCACCAACACAATGAAATATTGGCAAATAAAACGATTTTGACGCTGAATTTAAAACAAGTGGCACGTAGCAGACGAAGTGCCCAGTAGGTGGGAGGGGGGAGGTGTAGAACGAGGAGTAAAGCACACGCAGAAGCCAAGACACAGGCAAGTACGACAAGGCTGTCCAACCCCAAAAATACCAGCCTCAAATTCAAAATCGCATTTATTATACTTACATTCCAAAGGCGGACTGTCCTCAGTGTACTCCACTGCCTCCCAACCTTCCCCCCCCCCCCACTTGCGCGTGCGTTTGTCAAATATTTATTCTTCGGATTGGATCGCAGGATTTACTTATTAGCATGCGCGCTGCAGCAGGTCCAAGTGCCGCTAACGAATGTAAGGACCAAGCCCGGGCAACGGGAAAGGCACCGGCCCCAGCTCGATGGCTGCCCGGAAGGGCCACTCCAGCAAGGAAATAGGCTAAAGAGCGCGTGAAAAAGCGAGCACCAGGGCGCACAGGAAGATACCAAGACACCTGAAGTGTCTCTGACGCGGACAGCTGAGCGGGAAGAGGGCGGCAGAGCGGGAGAGGAGACAGGACGCTGTCAATCGTCGCTGACACAAACCGAAATCAATTGTGGAAGGGCAGCGCGAAACGAAATTACCAATTAGTTAAATGGCAAAATGAGTGAGTGCAAGAGGGATGGAGAGGGAGACAGGGAACTTGAAGACCTCGACAGGGTGTCGGCAGCCATTGCCATTTTTCACCCAGCTCTCCTCTCGATCTCTCTCTCTCTCTCTCGCTCCCTCGATTCAATGCTTATTTAATTATGGAACCATCTGTGCGCGTTGCAGGTTGCTTTGATTTTACGCTTTTCTGAGCAGTGTTTTTTTTTGTTTTACTTTGTTGCCTCCCCTTCTTCATCGTCTTTGCTTTGCGATTTTCTTCATTCGTGTTTGGTTCGTTAATTTCATTGTTTTCGCATAATATTCAAGCTGCGAATTCAAAGAATCTTTCGCGTTTTACAAATACACTCGTAAATAATATGATAGCGTATTATGGCTTTAAGTTGTAAGATTCTACGATTAACTGTAGACTGGTTTGACACTTACAAATTGATTGAGAATGATGGAGAGATTGGCTCTGCTTATAAATTATTTTTTATTTAAAAGTGTAGAAGGAATCGTGAGAATATTATTATTGCCTTTTTGTCTGTATGAATGCATAGATCTCAGAGAATATAAAAGCTAAAACGAAGAGATTTTATAAAATCATTCATATGAATACGTAAGATTTGATGATTAAATATAGACTGACCTGATACTTTCAATTGATTGAGAATGATGGAGAGATTGAATATGCTTATAAATTCTATGTGTATTTTAATTTTGTACATATTTTCTTCCGATTGAAGCCGCGTCTATCCGTAGCTTTTAATAAAATATTTCTTGGAATTGTATTTTCATTTATTTTCACAGGCTCTTCGCCATTCATCAATGTCAGAAAATTCCACGATTAGAGCTTTAAAATTTGTTAGAAGGAAAGAGGGAGAGAGAAACCGACTGCTCGTGGAAAAGTCAACAGGCAACGACAGGCAAATTAAATTTACTAACTGACACCTCAATTGAATTTTTCAGATACAGGAAGTCAGCACCGACAATGCCCATATACGTAAACGAAATATTTTGATATAGTATGTCAGTTGGGATTGCAGCCAGACATTTGATTTGTTATGTGGGTTGCTGACTTGATTGACACAATGGCTAAGGTAATTTTCAATCGAATGTCAATCAAAGACTCTTAAGTTGTTAGCTCTGCGAAAGGGAAATGTGTGACAGTCACAGGGAAGGTAAGCGAGGCGGGAACAGGATCTAAACGTGCCTCCCATATGCCAGAGTCTGGCAAATTTTTGACACAGGTTCGATACGCTGCGCCACAGCCTCAAAATCTTAACTAACGCCGCCGCCGTCGCGTCGTGGTAATTTGTTAAAGCGTCTTTCGACGGATATCACGTGCGCACATAAAGCCCATACCTACCCGACGCTAGGGGGAGCCAGCATTAAAATCAACGTCGCGTCGTTTCAAGACGATTTGACACGTTGATTGATCCGCTCATTGGCGCACAAAATGAAACCCAAAAGTCCTGGTGCTCTGTGCAAATCTACATGGCAGAAGCAGCTCTCTGCCTTGCTGCTCCCAGGCAATGTCTTTGTCGTTTCGTCTAGGACGTGGCATTAAACAAAGTAACAACTTGATGGAAAAAAAAAAACAGAAATGCTGTCATTAGTGGCGTAGCGCGAAAACGCCCGCCCAACTTTTTCAGGGGGCTGAAGGGGCGTTTCCATTTTTCCAGGGTGCGCCATCGACAGCGACATGCAAAAACGGGCGAAAATATTATAAAAATTCCATAAAAAAAGACGCGTCATGTGCAAAATTATTGGGTAATTAACGACGAGCAAGAACCACGACCGACGCAAGGAGACAGCAGTAAAATTCGTATATATTGCCAAGTCGAAGGGGGAAGGATATAGACGAATAATGGGGCAACGCCAGCACGATTAGCTAAACGCTTCTAGGAACTGGGTGTGGGCGAAATATTGGACTTATCGTGGACGCAGCATGTCCGGATAATTAATAGATAAATAATAAGTACGTTTTTTAAGGGCGTGTCTCTGACGAAGTTGTGAGAGAAGCAAAAACTGCACAAGATAAACGGGTGCTTCGACAGCTCAAAAAACGCTGCATACTTTCAGGGTTGGCTTTAAATAAAGTCAATGCACTATGGGGAACTTGACCATTTTTTTTTAAATTGATGTATTTTTCACAAGTATGCAATTTTGCAGTATTTTAGTCCAAATGTATTGCAAATACACCAAATTGTTATGTTTCAACTCACATATGTTAACTTAACAGTCCACTGTTAATATAACAGCCGTTGAAGTCAGCTTTTGCAAGCACGCTCCACGTGGCTGCATTAAACGCGATATTAAACTTAACTTTCAAAGTTCGTTATTTTCAAAGGACGATCTTAAAATATTAATATATGAAATGGATACTCAATCTTCAGGCTTCTACTATGCGTTTCTATTAATATATTGCTTTTTTTGTTCGTGTACTTTTAACAATTTGTACATTTAGCAGGTGTAGTTTTTTGCCAGAAATTTTAACTTTGAGTAGGGCTAAAAAAATTGTCCAAATTTGTTAACATTCAATTTTGAATCCTGATCATCTTGCCTCAATGTGAACTTTTTGACCCTTTTCGAAAAATTTAGTTTTTTAGGAGGTAATCTCAAAATGTTTTATTTACGCAAAATATATGTAAGAATGAATCTGTTCAAAACGATATATAGCTGCCATCTGATCTATCGGCCGATTTTAGGTATTTTTCATGATTTTGAATCCGAACTCATATCATTCCAGTTTTTTTATATTTTTAATATGTTTTCCAAATTTCATCAAAATCGGTCTACTATAACATATAGCTGCCATAGAAAATTTTTTTTAAAAGTGGGTTTGTGCTTGAAATAAAAGGGATGGCGTCACGCCCACTTTTTCAAAATATGGCTAAGAGCTTACATACAATCCAAAAAAATGCATCCAAAAATATTGTTTGCCTTAGGAGTTATTAATAAATGTCAGAAAAAGTGGTCAAATTCCCATAGTCCAATGGTCGCGCATACCAATTTACCATTTAAAATAAAGTGTGAAATGTCGTATTTTAATTTTAACATATTATTAAATAGAACAACATTATCTTAAAAATTTTTGTTTTGCAAAAAAATGCGCTCTTTATTTTATTGAAAAACAAGTCGGAAAGGCTACAGTCGAGCTGACTCGACTGTGATATACCCGCTACAATTCTTCGGAAAAACACGTGCCAAATGTGAACAATGCGTTCTTGCTTCTTATTTCTTTCCGTCTCTAATTTGTTTTGCCTATGAAAGTTCTACTCGATTCTTATTGGATGTTGCCCTTTGCTTTTATTACTTTGAAGTTATAAATTATGCACGTGTGAAAGAGACGCCTATACATACATATACATACATATATACTGCCTCACAATACATCTCAACATATCTAATTAGATTTGTCGTTTGTTTTTTGTGTTGCTGCTCAATGTCTCTTTCGATTCTAAGTGGCTTTAAATATACTAAAAATTTATTTTGAATTTTGCAACACACTATAAAATAAAAAAAAATATAAGATACAAAAAAAATAAATATAAGGCGCCGCGGCACCCAGGAGTTGAACTCCGGACCTCTCGCTCAACAGTCAACTACCATCACCACTCGACCACTGCATTTATGCATTGCACTATGAATATTTTCGGTGCACATAATTAAAAAAAAAAGTTGCCACATAATTTAAAAAAAACAAAAAGGTTGCCACATAATTAAAAAAAGTTGTCTGCTGCTGGAGTTGAACTCGGGTTCTGACATTAGGAAAAACCGACATAAGCACATGGCCACAGTGCAATACTATTTCTTGAATATCTTCCTTATTTATCGGCCGACTTTTTTTCGATTTATGGGGGCGGATGGAGGCGTGGCAAAAATCCAAAATAAACTTGATCTGCGTGCAGAATTAACACATATTGTCTCCAAAGTTGGTAGCTCTAGCTCTTATAATAGCTGAGATCTAGGTTTTCACACGGACGGACAGACAGACAGACGGACAGACGGACAGACGGACATGGCTATATCGACTCGGCTGTTCATGCTGATTCAGAATATATATACTTTATGGGGTCGGAGATTTCTCCTTCTGCCCGTTACAAACATTTTCGGTTGGCACAAAGTTATAATACCCTTATACTCTTCGAGTAGCGGGTATAATTACTTTAGAGATATATTTGTTTTGCTCTCAGACGATGCACACTTTAAAAAGTCAATGATCAAAATAAGAATGGTTTTCTCTTTGAATAAATATACAGTGTTTTTTGTAATACGGTTTTTAGTGAAATATACGCAGTCAAACTTATTGTAAAATTTTAAACTTTATAAAAAGTTAATCAAAAATTTAGAATTACCTTTATTGAAAGTTGTAAATGGAGAAATATTTGTATTGCACTCAGATGTTGCCGAATTTTAGAGGCGATACACACAATAAATCCGTTATAAATTGACAGGCGCAATCGAAAAATATATAATTTAATTATTAACAATTCAATGCCGTCTGCTCTCAAAGTAAAAATAATACAACAAATACACATACAATAAAAACGAACCTTAATTACAATTATTTGAAATGAATTACAATTTTTATTGCTTTATCTTTTGCTTAGAGTAATTTATGGCCTGCAAAGCGCTTTTTACTACACTCATTGCACTCTGCCAGCTGTTTAATTATTAAACTTTCATTTCGTTTTTTTTCGAAATGCTAAACCGTTTCGTTTCAGGTATGCGCATATAGATATCAAATTTGTTTTGATACCAGTAACCTTATCTATAATGGAAACGAAATAACATCGATGCGAAACAATATATTCTGACAGCCTCAACGCTTGACTGCCAGGCATATTTTGGCTTTACATCGTGTACTTTGTTTATTAAAACTTTACAATATTTGCAGCCCACCACCAGCACCACCCCGATCTCCCCTGGGGAACTCTGACACATTTCAAAAACACAATGTACAAAAATAGAATGTCAAACGAATTGTGTGGACATACATATGTATGTACTGGCTAAAAACAAAATCATAACAGACGTTGTGTTACACACAAATTGAAAAATTGTCTGTGTGGCAAATGCGGAAAATGCAAAAATGGCAACATGTTTAATGCGATGACTGGCTGGCAGGCTATTTCGAATACCCGTCCGCAGTCTGGCCTTCATTAGGAGGGCAGCAACAACAATTACGAAACCAATTGACAGTCACATGCCACATGCAAAGCCAACTACAACGACGACACACACTGCACACACGCGCTGAGACGACAACTTGGCTAACCACAGCGGAAAAGTCCGCGAGAGCATTGTTTAAATATTGAATTTTGCGCTAAGCTGTAAAAGTGATTTGCAGTCCCTCTCGCACACATATTGTGTCTCTCTCGCACACACAGAGAGACCAAAAACAGTGACCAAAAATGAACTTTGTCAATTAATTGCTTTGCGTTTCTATCGAATTGCGTATTTCGAATCGAAACACGAATGCAGTTCACCTTCTCTTTCTCTCTCGTATACATGCTGCACTATGCGCACGTGTGTGTGTGTGTGTGCGTAAATTAGCAATGTAAATATACCAATTTAAAATGCCGTACAATAAATATGAATACAAAAGCGGCGCAAAAAACAAACGACGATATCAGCAGCAAATAATTGAATTTACCCACAGCTCTGGCACATGCAATAGCACGAGTGGGTAAGAGAGAGAGAGAGGGAGTGGAAGAGAGTGGGAGAGAGTGGAAGCGAGCGTGAGGCGGGGTGGGAGAAGGTGTAGGCCAACTGCCCGCAGCAACACACAATCACATACCCAGGCAAACAGTCGCGCAGACAGACAGGCAAATAGACGAACCGACATATTGTGTGCCTTTGTACGAATCTAATAAACCGAATCATGTATACATATATGCAAAAATAACTTCAATTCGCAGACTGTTCTCTGTGTGTGTGTACGCGCACACATTTGCATATGTATATGTGTGTGTCAGCCAAACAATACACTGCGCAACACGAGTGTGAACCGAGTGTAGGGTAAAGTGATGTAGAACTTATGAGAATATCGAAACGAGTCCAGTTAGTCATGTTTGTCCGTATGAACACCTACAACTTAGAGGCTATTAGAGCTATAGCCACTAAATTGTATTGTATAGTTACCCCACACCTCTTCTAGCCCTTGTAAAACCAAACAAATCGAATTACAAGCGCAGTTTTCAAACTAGAAAGTGCAATTTTGATTGCAATCGAATAAAAAAACAAACAAATTATTTAAATATAACTTCACTAAATCCATTCTTTGTCTATTGTCTATTATTATATATGAAGTGTGTGCAGATTAAATATTTTCTTGTAGCACAGTGCATTATTTTGTTTGGTGTTTGATTATGCCGGGCTGAGAGCCAATACTCATGAAATATTGAAAAGCTGCGGGTCTGATGCCGCAGTCGTGGGTACGGAGGGTTACATCAGGTATGTTGGTACTATGGTCTGTGGGCGTGGCATGGCATAAGGGCAGCAAAGGTGTCTGTACGTACAATGTATGTGTGTGTGTGTGTGTGTGTGTAGGCGCGTGTCACGCGGCAAACACGAAACACGAATAATGAAATATGCATGAAATTGACTTTTATGCCAAGCCAAAATCACGGCATCTGCATAGCGAGGTTGAAACCCCGCGAACTCTGCCCCACAAACAAGCTACCGATACCAGCCACAACTATGTACTAGCTGTAGTTGTTGTAGTTGTTGTTGTTGTTGTAATTGCTGTTTGGGGCTATGTAACTTTAATTGAAATGTAAACGGGAAGCCGCACGCGACTTAAATGAGAAAAGCGACATTTTAATGTGTCAAACAATGGAGCCCTCTCTATAGCTAACCCATTACGTGGTATAGGTTACACATGCATGCAGCAGCATAGCGATTACAAAGAGAGTGGATGAACGCCAAACACAGACACACACACACTATAAATTTCCCGACTAAAATGAAAAATATTTTTGTACCGTGCGCGTTTTAATTGCGTCAAAAAGTCAAATGAGAACGAGTTCAAAATGGTTGCCCACTTTGCAACTGTTTAGACATAACTCTGTGTGTGTATGCGAGAGTGTGTGTGAGTGACTGTGTGTGTGTGTGTGTCTGCTCATGTGTTTATTGCCGTGTTTAGACTGATGAATAATGCATATCAAATGAGGCGCTGAAAATGTCATGTTGTTGAGGTTTGTTATTCGTGCAACAATTTTATCAAATCGTTTGGGCGGAAAAACAATTGTTTCTTTTTTTCGTTATTTCGCAGAATAATGGAATAATTACTTTTAATTTGAGTCGGGGTTCTTGGGAATACGAAATTCATGAGAGCTTAAGATGAGTTGAGAGGAAAAGGTAATGTAGAAAAATGTATTTTAAATATTCCGTTGGTAATAATTATTGGTAACACTAAAAATGAATACTTTCGCCTATAATTATACATGCCATTCAAATTGTTATCAATTTATTGGAACGGATGAGGGCATGGCCAAATTGCAAAACAAATTAAATCTGCGTGCAATTAAAGTAGTCTGCACATATAAACATATACATACAATTTTGATTATCACGTTATTCGGAAAAAAATCTTCAGATCCATATTATGCATACCATGATAATCTTTTATTTTAATAATTCGAATTATGCCAAATCTTAACACACTGAAGAACAGAATAAAAGAAGCATTAATTAGGAAAGTTGTAAGGCCCTCAAATAAATAGAGATGGTCATTTAGCCTCAGGTATTTCCCAAGTAAATTTTAAATGTTATGTCATATTGTAAATTTTTTTATGTGAATTTGTAATATTTTTTGCTAATGAAAAATGAAAGAAAATTAAAATGGATGATTTGAACAAAGTAGTCACTTGTTGTCCTTCGTAATTATTGTATCAACTTTATTGGATTTTCAGGTAACAAGGAACATGATTTCAACGAAAATAGTAATCATTCATATTGTCAACAATTTTGGTCGCGCCACCTTTTACATTCTCTGAGATCTAGAACATACAGAATGCCTGTCTGTCGTATAGCTGAACATAACTATATTGACTTTTGTGGGATCGCAGATACTTACATGTTCATAAGAGCAACGTTTAAATAGATTCATTATACACACAGAATTGATACAAAAAACTGCCAGAAACCCAACAAATCTTTCCACACATTTGTTTAAGGAAGCGCTGCCCATAAACAATGACAAAACTTGTTTAGAGATGGCTGCAAGTAAGGCGTGTTTGCATACGATGCTTTTACTATTTACCTGCACATTACCATTTACTGAGGCACATACTGCTACAGCGCACTGTACATAAGACAGGCTGGGCTTGGGCAGTGTCGCCTGCACCGTTTGCCGTTGCCGTTGTCCTTGTCGCTGTCGCTGTCGACGCCGCTGGATAATAAATGACCGGCCATTAAATTGCAATTAAAAGCTCATATGTGCGCATAAACTTTACGCCAGCGACGCTGCATACAGACAGACAGACGACGGACGGACATGTGCTATGCCCACTCCCAGCCACGCCTACCCCAGTCGAATTTGCCAATGGCGCAACACAGGCGGCATTATAATGAAAGCCTCCTCTGCACAGTCACAGACAGTCGCAGCCAGGATAATAGCCCGTATAATAGTAAATTTAACAGTTGGTTGACTGCCCATTTTCCGCTGCAGAAGCTCGGCTCAGCACTTGGATCGGCCCAATAGTCAGCAGCAGCGTGCAGCGTGCAGCGTGCAGCTCGGTAAACAAATTACGCGCCAGTCGAGCCAGGCAAAAATGCATTGCGAGCGAGGCCACTTTTCTTATGTAATTGACATAACGTATACGTAATATGCAACTGCCTACTGCTTCGCATTACGAATACGTATGTGTGACTGTGCCAGTAGCGAGTGCAAGTCTGTGTGCGAGTAGTCAATTAGAAAATGTGCATTGTACATAATTAAGATTTATACACACAGCGTACAGACAACAGTCAATACGAAATGTTTTCGTGCGGCCAATATGCAAGGCAAAGTGGATCTGCAGCACGTGAGATGCGGCCACAACGAATAGCAAAATCACCCTATATGCACAGGGGGGAAATTAAGAAAGTATTTGTAAGGTAATATAGATAGAAACAATGTATTAATTTCTGAAACATAGGAGAAAATAATTTTATTTTGCATTAAATGAGCAAAATATTTATTATTTTCAAATTAATTTTCTGATATTGAGAAGAATTACGTATCATAAAATATTGAAAATATTAAAGATTTATAAGAATTAATAAATTATATAATAAAATGCAGATAAATTTTATTGTTAAAATATATAAATATTTGAAAAACCGACTGAACAAGGCAATGCAAAAACAAAAAACAATATTTACCTGATTGTAGTAAGTAAACAATAAAAGGAAAAATAAATATGAAAAACAAAAACTCAATAAACTTAAATAATAATTAAATAAAATAATATTAATCATGTTGTTAAAATAGCAAAAATATTAATTCAATAAAATAGTAAAAATTGAAATTTAAATATTAAAATTCAATTAATCCCACCCACAAACGGAATGGAAAACTTACAAAATTTCTATACAAGTGAAAGTATTATCGGTTCATTAAAACTCAATTAGCTCGGGCTACTATTAATGATCCTCTCTCTCTCTCTCTCTCCCACTATGTGTCTCCTGTCCAAGAGATAGATAGCTGCAGCTCATTCAGAGTACGCTGCAACTTGGCTCAAAGTTGCGCGCACAACGTGGAAAGGAATTGAAAAGGGGAAGTGCAAACGAGAGAGTGAAAGGAGAGAGGGAGGGCTGTGCGAGAAAAAAAAAGAAACGCTTAGCGCATTTTGTGAACGCCGCCAACTGGATGCAAATTTCCATTAGCCATGCAAACGCAAAACTAGCCGCCATTTATCTGTCTAACTGCGGCGGTCGGCAGAGTGCAGCGTGCAGCGTGTAGTCATCGGCCTGGCAATAGTTAAAATTTACTGCCCAGTTACCAACTGAACAACCAGCCAACCAGCCAACTGGCCAAACAGCGAACCAGCCAGCCAGTCGACCAACCCACCAAACAGTCAACGTAGCTGTGTCTGTTGCCGCTGCAAGTCGCGAGCTGCGAGTTGCAAGTTGGCAATATGCATACGCATTTTATGCGATGCAACAGGGACGAGGTGAGGGGCATCAGCAGAATGGGGCCATTTTAATGGAAATTTTTATTGAAAGCCAACAAAGCGCTCAATGGCCCAGCTAATGGCGTTAGTTGGCGAAATGGCTGAAACGGCCGTAAAGTAGCTTAAAACTTAAATGAAAACAGCAAACACATTGTATTCTCTGCCTCTCACGCTCACTCTTTCTAGCCCTCGCTCTTTCTCTCTCTCTCTCTTTCTCTCTCTCTCTCTCTCTCTCTCTCTCTCTCTCTCTCTTTCTCTCTCATTCTCGCTCTGTGCACTTCTTTTCTTTTTGCATGCTCAATATTTTTTCCGCCGCAAGGCACAAGAAATATGAAATATTTTCATGAAATATAAGAAGGACAATCTGCTTGTGTATCAACACTCGCGAAGGAGCGGCATAATGTGATAAAGAACGTTCAGCAGCAACTGAAGTTATATGACAGAAAAAGTATAAGAAAGTAGATATAGTAATGAAAAATTAAGAAAAAGCGCAGAATCAAAAAACGGCGCAAGAAAATAAAGAATAGTCAAAAAGATATATATCAAAATTCAGATGAATAAATATTGATGAATGCAGGAAAGATAAAGAGAGGAATAAAAAGACATTGAAGTGAAAAGAAAAAAAAAAAAAAAATCTAATAAAGCCGGCTTAAATAAAGGTCATGGATTCAGATAAAAAATCATTTAAATAATGAGAATAATTTTACAGACTAAAAAAATTGTATAGCTTTTAAATTAAATTAATTTAAAAAACTAAAAGACACTGCACAACATATGTTATGAGTTTTGTAATAAAATTAGCTCAGTGTGTCTGAGATCTACGAATTCATACAAACAGAAAAATAGACATGGCTATGTGGATTTAACATATTTTAACCAATTTACATAAGCCAAAAAAGGAAAATAAAGATATAAGTTGATAATAAAAATAACTGTATAATTTTTCACAGAATATTTCGATTCAAGAAGAAGAATCCACATAAAATTGTTTGCTTTAAACTATTGCAAACTACTTTCTATCAAAAACTCCCGAAAGCGACTGCAAAGGTGCACGAAATTCCAGTTGGGACTTTCTTGGGCTACACATAAATACTTTGTACAGTTATTAATAACGGTTTCGACTTTGTGCCCTGTTTGCCGGGCTGGCCAGAACAGCGCACAAAAGGAATGCAGCCAATAACTTGGCCTTTAATTTTTGCACAATTCACCGCCGGAGGCCAAACAAATAACTTGAGCATCGACTGAGCATCGTGCAGCGAACTATGAGGGCGTGGCAGGCAGAAGAGCAACCAAGGAGCACAAGGGGAGATGCGGCAGGAGATGCGAGGGCGGTTCGAGGCGAAAAGTATTTGCTGCACATAATTACATGAAATGCGCACGCATTAAAATTTAATAACTAACTGCCGCTGGCCCCCACATAGCTGAGTGAAGAGAAAGGGAGGGAAAGGATGGAGGGCGTGGCAATTGTACAAATAAAAGCCAGATTTAATAAAGTGCAATATCATGGCGAACAATGAAAAGGGCATTTGGCATAGAAAGAAAGGGGGAGAGAGAAAGACGAGAGAGCACAACAAAGGCGGCTTATTAAGTATGCGCCATGTTGTACGCGCAAAGAATGCGGAATTGAAAATAATGAAAAATTAATCTCAGATATAATTGCAGAAAAATAAAGAAGAAAATACTTGTATTAAAAATTCTACTGTGACTGTCGGAACTAAAAATATCAATTTATTATCACAAAAAAAGCGAATGAGCTAAATGGAAAACAGTGAAAAGTATATGAAAATGCCAGATTAATTGGGGAAAATGCGCAAGATATAAAAAACATTACTTTTGTTTTATTATTATCTCTTATTGTTTTAAAAATGCAAAAGAATTATTTTCAGCGCGGAGTGTATTCTTTAAAGATTTAGCTTCTTTTTGTTCTGACGAAAATTATGAAATAAAAATGCGCACAAGCTAAACCCGTACTAGAGCCGGCCGGCTGGCCAGCCCAAACCGAAGTTGGTAACAAAAAAAAAACTTTGGAGAAAAAAGGAAAAACCCCAATCGCATTGAAAATATTGCACAATTTCCATAAATCGGCCAGCGAGGCCGAAGTGGCGGGGCAAAAACTCTCCGCACATCGATGAGCAAAGGCAGAATGCAAAAGCGAAAGCCTCACCAATAACAAAAGGCAAGCAAACTGCTGTTAAACTGTTGTTTAAACGCATTGCCTGAGAAGGGGAGTAGCAGTCGAGAGGGTAAGGGGACGCACTCGAATTGTAGGAGCTTTGCGGCCCATTGTGAGACGGCGCCCGGGAGGAACCACAAGCCGCACACCCGTAACGCAGCAGTAGCAGCACTCAGGCCACAACAACCACACACACACACGTGCGCACTCACTCACACACGCACAAACATACACAGCAATGTGTGAGCTGGTATTGGGTATTGTAAAATCCCTTTGATTTTTTGCCGCACCGTTGCAAACAGCAATTTGGCAAATCCTTTCACAATCAAAATCAACCGCAGATGAAATTTTACCCAAAAATTGCTAGGCAAAAGGGCGTGAGAGCCCCGATGCTGCTCCACCATACCCCTCTCGCTCTATTATGTGCTGACGCCGCCGAAGAAAATAAAAATACCGCAGCCAACTAAAGCAAGCAAGAAAATACACTGCTTGCCGTATATATTCGTATATGTGTATGTGTGTTTTTTTCCGCCTTTCATAGCTGCGTTCAAAAATCATTCGAGAGTAAAACGGCAAATTAGCGTTAAGTGTAGTCGCAGTCAAAGTCAGACTGTGAGCGGGAGATCGGGCGGGGAGGGGCGGTTGCACGCTGTCGTTCTCCGTATACCTCTACAGGTAACAGCAGGTGCTTAAGCATTTTACGAGCAACTGTATTCAATTGGGGCGGCTGCAGCTGCCGCCGGCTGTGGGGTGGCCCTGGCAGTTGCCAGCGCTGCATTACGCATACGCCGCGTGTGTTAACTGCGCTCAGAAGTCAAGCCAATAAGTTGCTGCTTGTAAATTGCCTCGTCTCGTTGACTTTTTGTTGCACTTGTATTTGCTGTTGCTGCTGTTTGTGTAATGAAAACTTTTACAACGCCATATGCAGGCTATTAAATAACAACTCACACACACACACACACACTTGCTCTCCTTGGCATATGCAATCAAGCTCATTTATACTCATTAAGCGCTGTGCAAAGCGCAGCCCGAGAAGAGAAGCGTATTTACGGTGTACGATGAGCAAAAGCGAACGAAGTGTGGCATGGGTGGAAAACGGGGTGGCAGCCACCACCTATAGCAAGGTGGGGGGGGGGGGTAAGTGTTGGAAATTCCACAGCGAAAATATGCAGCAAGCTGATCTAAAACGAAAAGAGATTATATTGCAAATAATGCTTAGTAATTACATTAGAAACTTTAATTGATGATGAAATAAAAAATAGACTAAAATTAACTATTAGAAAATATACAATACATAAAAGAAATCTATATATTAAATATATATATATTTATTGATATCAAAATATTTATCATAATATTTTAATAAATGTAATCACATTAAAACTGAATGCTATAAAAAATATACATAAATAACTTTTCAAAAAAAAGTAAAATAAATTAAAAATATACAGCTTAAATTGTTTTTTAAATAAAAAAATATATTGTATGTTATAAATATCAAAATTATATTTAAATTCAAATTACATGAAAAAGCTAAATATATTTAGTTTACTCTAGTTTTGTTTTAAATATTTAAATAATGGGCATTAATTATTATTTAATTTAATTGTTTATTTGCTTTAAATTATTTTAATATATAATCAACATAAGAACAAATTTACTTTATTAATTTATTTAAAGTCGACTCTTAGTTTCGACTAAGTATAATTTATGAAATAAATTTAATATATAATAATATATATAATATTTAATTAGAGTAATACAAAATTATTAAGAATTTAGAGTAAGCTAAATTATATATATTTATTAATTTTCATATTCAAAATTTAAGATTTAAGTATTTATAGATTAATAATACAATAAAATAACCTTAACCATAACCGTCTGCTTAATCACAGCGGGGTCTAACGACCCCGTTGCCAGCGCGAGGAATGCGTATGTGCGTTCCAAGTTCCCTCCCTCTTTGCATCTCCTGCTCATCCTTCTCTCCGACTATATTGCTAATATGTTTCTGATGTCTTTCACATGGGGAGTAACTTTTGCTTCGCCTCAGCGTAGGCAACACTTTTTTCCTGCTCCATGGCGTATCCCCTTCCAACCACCACCTGGGACTGTAGCACAGTCTTGGGGCGCTTCAGCTCTATATGCTGATTACTTTGCCGCTGAAGCTATACGGTTTATGAATTTACTGCCTGCTTCCCTTCTGCTGCCTGCTGCCTGCTGCAGCTTAAGTAATTAACAAATTAAAATATGTATATAGAAGCGTAGAATAGGGGGAATTTGTGCTATGCGCACAAGGAAGCATCAGCAGTTGTCTGGGCTAGGCAGGGCGACTTACGCACGAATTAAAAGCATTCAACTTGGCGTTGCCATGAAAATGCTATGTATACGCAATGTGCTCTACGCTCTAATGGAAACTAGCGAAGATATTGCCGTACTTAGCGATTGCATACAAAGTGGTCCAAAATAAGTGCGTAAAATTTGGTATAAAGCTGTAAAAATGAAATGTTAACGAAATTAAATGCTCAAGAAAATGTAAGAAAACTAGAATGGGTGTGTTTTGCCAGTTTAATGCTTAATTTACCTTATGCACGTTATACACCCTATATACTCAACGATTATTATACCCCTCTCTACATAAACTATTATTTCAATCAATATGCGCTTGCAATTTATTGAAATAGCTGAAATTGCAACTCATTTATCGTTCTCTGTTATTTATATCACACTCTTGCATCCGCAATCCCTACGCCCAGCCCCTTCTATCCTACTTCCTCCTCCCCCTCCCACTCTTCCCATTCCTGAGCGTAACCAGGCATTGGCCAAAAAGCTGTCGCATCAAATGAGCACCATAAATAATTTCATTTTCATTTCAATTTCCCATCCGAAAAGCAACGCCGCATTTGACAGGCCAAACGACTGAGGAAGGAGGAGTAGATCAGGCCGTAGTTATACCCACCGATTTACGATTGCCAACTGTTGCAAAATGTTGCTTAGATGCTGCCCCTTGCCCAAAGTCCTCTTCCACCCCGCTCCACGCTCTCAATAGTTGCTACGTTACGTGACGGGGGCCCAACAAATCGCATAAATCATACGCCCAGTTGTACACGAAGCACTTTCGGGCGTTAATTGTAAATAAATAACATATTAAAATTTCCAGTCAATAAGTTTAAGCCGTAATTAAAAGTAATAATGCGCACAGCGCCAGCGTAGAATGTCTACACTGTGTGTGTGTGTGTGTGTGTATCTGTGTGAAGTACCTGCTGGCAGGATGCCGAACAACGGGCCAGGAAATGCCGAAATGGCCCTTGCTGCCGTTGTTGCTGCTGTTGTTCCTGCAGCTGCTGCCAAAGGCAGGCGTCGCAAACTTTTGCGAAAAGGTCAATTAAACTGCATTAAGTTTAATAACTTTTGTGCAAAGCGAACAGACCCGAACCGTACCGAACCGAACCAAACTAAGCTGAACTGAACTGAACGAGATGTCTGCAGACCTGCAGCAGTTACCCACAAGCAAATTGAAGCAGCTAAAGGCGGATTATGTACAAAACAGACATGGGGGCCAAAAACACGCTATAACGCAACATATTGTGCGGCCGACCACACGCAGCGAAAACAACAACAACAACTTAGCAACATATGCAAGGTATTTGCTTAGACAAGCACACTGTAAAATACCCTGTACTAGGAACTAAACAAGTTGCGTGAACCTGTACTAGATAATTCAAAGTCTTAATAGATAATTGTTTTAATTAACAGATACTTGATTAGGCAAGCACAGCGAGTAGTTGCGAGTAGTATATACTAAACAAAAGATGGAAGCTATAAGCTATATAATTTCTTGTAAGATACTTTTTATATTAGTTTAGGATTTAAGAAGAAATACTAGCAATTTATCAGAACATGCAAATATTATATAAAAATATGACTTAGAAACTAACTAAGGTATTACGACAGTTGGACATTTAATTTTTAAATAATTTTTAGCTACTTTAAATAGTTTTTCCTTTATATGAATATGCAGTTGTATATACAATTTAAATTATACAGCTGCGTCTTAGAAAGTGGTGAACATTAACAGCAGAAACGTATAACATATTATACTAGTTGGTGATTAACATGGGCTTAACAGCAGCTAAGCATATTAGATTTGACAGCTGAAGCTGATTGCTATGACAACCTCAAACATATCGATAACAGTAGTAAGCAATCAAAAACTAAGATTTAAATTAAAAAGCGATTTGCAGTGAGCAAAAAATATATTTATATGATAAATATATATTTAGATAGATATTTAGGTACTTAGATGTTTATCTTATTAATTAAAAGCTCAGAGACTTCGATAAAAAGATACTGACTAATATTTTGAAATCAAATAACTTCACTATTTACTAGATTTGCATGGTACCTCGCCAAATAGCAGCACATCATGCCCAGTGGCAAGCCATTAAGCGGTATGCCACAGCATTAGGGCAGTGCCGAAGAAGGCGTAGCTCTAGCTATAATGAATATATATTCTTAATCATCATAAATAGCCAAGAGACTGCAGTAAATTACAAGAACAACAACCACATATTTCCAGCATGTACAAACACACACATAAAAGAAAGTGCCGTTAGACGGGCAATTCATATGCATATGCATACATGATAAACATGATTGGGATCAAAGATGCCTCGTTCGGCCTGCCGCGCACATTTGCCGCACTGTATGATACCCTTTGAACCCCATTCAGAAGCCGAGGTATCAGCAACATTGCTAGCAACACCTGTTTATGGTTTTTCGGCACAACATTTTACAACTGCCGGAAGGTGGCACACACACAGAGACACACACAGAGAGACGCACACAGATACACTGCGAATGGTCGACTGTTGTGTCGTTTGGCCGAGGCCAAAAGTTTTCGTAGCCAACTAATTTTTCCTGTCAACTGCACAGACGACAGCGAAAGCAAAGGAGAGAGCAGGCGAGGGACGAAGATGGGAGTAGAAAGAAAGAGGGCAAGAGACGGTGCCTTGGTGGAAAAGTCGCCAAAAAAAAAGCTGAAGGTGAAATTAAATGTAAGCAGCGCAGCGTGCGAGGAGTGCGTGTGTGTGCCGTGTGCCTTGTGCCTTTTGCTTACCTTGCCTGATTATGCGTTTGCAGGCACACAAAGGCAAAAGTCAAACAGGCGACTCACACACACGACCAACCTGACGAGCCATGGCCGAAACCAAAGAAGCACGCGACACACGCTACGCAACCTTTTTTTATGTTTATTATATTTATTTTTTATTTATTTACGTGCGCTTTTGATAGGGTTGACAGCAGGTGTTTGCCTTAGCAATATGATGGCAGATCAGCTGGAAACTGCCGAGCTGGCAAGATGCGCGCTTTGAGTGTGCTTGATGCCCATTAAAATAATGCCGAGCTGTGTAGACGAGGCTGATCCACGCGCATTACTGCACATTCAGCAGTTTTAATTTCGCCCCAAATTTCTTTAAAATTATATAGCAACAAATCACTAACATATATGTTCGGCTCTGACCCGCAGCTATATAAGCTTTGGCTGAAATCAGAAGGGAGAGGCGGAGCAGCACTGGCTGCACTTATTGCTGCCATGCCAACTGTTATCCGCACTCTTATTTGGTTTTCATGCCTTTGTTTTCGTTGCGTCTTTCTTTAATTATAAAACCGGCTATATCTCTCTCTCGCTCCCTATACTCCCCCCTCTTAGGGTATTCCCAATGGCAGCAAATTGTCTGTGGGGCAAGGTAACAGAGTATTAAAAATTTCAGCACCAGTCGCAAGTGTTTTGATCAGCCACGCCTCCCGCTTGCCTGTTCTCGCCTGCCCACTGGCCAGCCATGGCAACACAAGCCGCTTAACGCAGCAAACTGCCAAATGTAAATATACTCCGACCCCCCCTGCACCCCTACACCCCTACTCCTCTGTTACCAACCAACAGAAAATATATAAAACTTTCTTAATAATACAAAAAAAAGGAAGAGAGGAGAAGGAAGCGAGAAATAAGTCCATTCAAGGCGCAGCAGAGCCGCAAGCGGAATGCGCATTGTTTTCAGCTTTTCAGCGCCGAAGCGACAACAACAATAACAACAACAGCAGCGGCAGCAGCGGAGGAGCACTGGGAGCTGGAGGAAGCAGGCAGGCAGGCAGGCGGCGCGAGGAACTTAAAAACTTTGGCCATATCCCGCAGCTATGAACAACAGCAATCAATTTTCACATGCCGGCGAACAAATGTGCCGCACCGGGGGGTGTCCCGCGCAGTGTGCGAGAAGAAGTTGCGCATGGAGAGGCGAGGAAGCCTCCTGTACACTTGCCACTGGGTAGTTTAAAATTATAATGCGGCAACGTGCGCAGCGCGCGTGTGAAAGTAGAGTCGTCCCCCACCCCCTCTGCCATGCCCAGCATCAAACTGGGCAAACACATTGGACAACAGCTCCGTTCGGCTCCCACTCTCTCGCGCTCTTCTAGCACGCTGGGCATATTTGCCGAGCGCTTCACATTACGTCCGGTTCCATCAAATCCGTGACACACCCACGCCAGCGACGCGCCTCGCGTCGCTGATTAATTTCTCGTTTTTGCGCCATTTTCTATTTGTCTTGGTCTCGGTAATTACAACAAGTTCTGCGCTTCTCACCACGGAGTGGCATGCTCAGTCCTGGCAAAACCATCCTCCCCTCCCCCTCTCCATCGCTCCACGCTGGCCACGTGGCACAAGATAAACAAAGTGTTTCTGGCCAGAAGAGATTCGCTCAGCTGGCTGAATGCTTCCGGTAATTGAATCAAATGAAGCAGCATTAGTAAGTATTAGCTTCTTATGCTCGTCGCCTCTTCAGGGACTGCCCCACCCCCTCCCGCGCATAACTGTGTTTATTTTTGTAAATTAATTTTTAATTTAATATACGTTTCAGTGGGTGTGCGGCGACGGCGCTCAGGTCACTAGTTTAGCCCGCGCCAGACACAAAACAAACGCAAAGAAAATAGAATTAAAATAAAAGTGGAGAACGCAAAAAAACTACGCAAAATGCAAGCGTATTATAACTGTTACCTTAGCACGTTGACTTTGTCATGCCCTTGCGCAGAGGTGAGTTTAGCTAAAACTGTTTGGTGAGCTCTACAAAAAGCACGGAGAAATAAACTAATTACTTGTTAAGGCTGCAGCGTCGTAAAAGATTTTTATTTACCTTACTTTCATTGCTTTTAAATTTTCCATAGCATACTTTTTGCTGCACTGCAGAAAAACGTAAGCTCCGAACATTTTGTGTAACAATGAGCTTTGGATCGTGCACAAATCGATATTTAAGTGGCGGGCGGTCGATAAGTCTGAACATTAGCATGCATTTAGCTAGGCTTAGGCTGTTATCTGTAATACATAAAAATGTTAAATCGCTGTTGTACAAATGCACGTAATTGTAAGTTTACAGTTTGCAATAATTACACATTAGCTTATTATAAATAATAACAATTATACATTATTAAATTAAATTGATGCTGATTGTGGCTTCTGAAAAAGGTAAACCAGCTACATGCTACTTCTGAAAGTCAACATAGCCTGGATTTAGGCCCCACCAGACTGCAAAGTGGCCAATGCGCGCCCGCAACAACTGCATGAAGTACATAAATAGCCGCCAAAGACAAAATAAAATAAAAATAAAAAAAAATAGAAAAAGCTAAACAGAGAAGGAAAATGAAGAAGAAGAAAACGAAGAATGGAAGGCAATTTCAGCTGGTCAGCAGGTTTCAGAGCCTGCCGAAAATAAAAGTAAAGCAGCACCACAAAGCGAAACGGACAGCGGGACAGGGTAGCTAGCAGAGAGAGAAGAAGAGCTAGCAACGCTGAAAGATAAAGAGAGTGAGTGAGAGAAAGAGAGCCAGAGCTAGACAGCGAGCCAGGGACGACGAAATACTTTTTCAAGATAAACGGAAACAAGCCAAGATGGAATTAATTTTCCGCTTTGAACAAACAAGCGGATGTAAATAAAAAGAACCAGCGAACGTTTTCTACGTCAAAGTCACTCGTCGAGCGAGGAGAATGGGGAAAGCAAGAGCGGAAAACAGGCGTGGGAGTAGCTCAAGCCAAGGGAGACGGGCGGCCGCAATGGCTTAGACGTTGCCCCGTCTCCTGGGCCGGTTGTTGTTTCTTCTCCTCTGTTTTGCGGTAGAGGGGGAGGGGAGGATGAGGGAGGATTGTGGACTAGCTATGTCTGCCAAGTTTGGTCTTAGCACAGGCTGGCCCAAGTTATGTGCTGTTAATGACTGTACAAGAAGTTTAATTGTGAGTCCGCCCATAGGACCAGAAAAAGGAGATGGAGACAAACAGCGCAGGAGACAAAGGTAAAGCCGAGTATTAGTGTCAATGGAGGTGTAGACGAAGATGGGACAAGGGGAAAGGGAATGGTGAGCAGCGTGTGGTTTAGTGGGCGTGTGCCGAAACCACACACACGCAGGCACACACATATACACTCGTACATATTGACAAATTGCAATTTAAATAGACAGCAATAAGTTAAACAGACGCACATAGACAAAACGAGGCGAAACGTAGGGGAAGGAAGTGGGGCAGATGGATGCGAGGGGTGACAAGAGAAGGTTGGTGGACGGGAGATGAGGAACAGACGACACAGGCATAAACACGCAATGTCTAATTAGTTCAACAGAGGCGGGAGCTGTGGATCCACTTTGACTAGAGATGGACAAGCCAATTACAACAAAAGTCAACATGGCGATATTTGAGAGAAGTGGGAAAAATATATCGATAGGAGATTAAAATAGAAAAGTATTTCAAAGAGACGTACTTTTAACGCAGCATCTCGACTATGTTCAAGTTCAAGACTTTCCAAATTTTTCATAATTTCATTCCAAACGTTATAAAAAAAGGAAATCGAATCGATTTATATCGCAGTCGATATGATATCACAAGCAATTGACATTTTATTGAGAACATTTAACATTTATTGCTTGGGTAATTTAACCGCCTACTGCAATTCTACGTCAGTTTGAGTATCATCCCTAGTTTATACATCCTGCAATCTCCGCCGATAGCTTTCAGCCTAGCGCAACTCTCCCATCTCTAACGCAGCCAAGCACATTAGGCCATTTTTCTGGCCAACTTGCCTCATATATTATAGGACAATAGTTGGCATCTCTCAACAAGAGAGAGAGAGAGAGAGATAGAGAGAGAGCGAGAGAGAGCGAGAGAGATGAGCCTGTTGTTTGTGTACCAAATATTGATGAAACATTTACGCACACTCGCACACAATTAAACACGTTTACTCACGCAGCACCCAAAGTGACTCACACACACACACAAATACTGAGCGAGACACAGACAGCATATATAAGTAGTAATTGATGGGTTTCCTTTTATAACAACATCAATCATACGCACTGTGTGCCCCGCATTTTGTGCCCAGGTTAAATTATACATATGTATATTTATATAGCTACACTTGCTCACACTCTCCCACAACATGTGTGTGTGTGTGTGTGCGTCTCAGAGCAACTCTCGTCCATGCAATGTATTTATTTGGTAAAGTCTCTTTGCACCATATCAAATATTCTGGTTTTCTTGCACTACTATTACTAACAAATCCAATCACGTCTACATAATGCCGTTACTGCACACTGGCGTTCCTACTGTTATCTGATTATTTCTTTTTCTTTTTATTTTTTGGTTCTTCGGGTTCCACGATTTCCATGGGAGGATCTTCTTCTGGCAAGGGCTGGGCTGTAATTACTGCACCCGTAACTGTATGGAGATTTTTACGCTTCATCCAGCACAAAATGTTAATCCAGGCGAGGCCACAGAGACCCATATAGGTAATACGAAAGCGTGGCGCTACAAATGCAAAGTTAAAAGATTGAGCGGGCAGCCAGAAGCAACAGGATCGTACAAAAGTTGGCATGAACTTTTCGCGCAGCTCAGTGAAAGCATCCTCCCGACCCTCCATTAAGGACATGCCTGAATGAGGGAAATAGCAATATGATGTAAAAAAAGGAGTTTATTACATTGCATTAGAGGGAAATCTTTAAAAAGTAATTTTGTTATTCAGCATACCTGAATAAAACAATGTTATGCATATAGGTGTCAATATACACTGATCCAGGACCAATTTCTTCGCAATGATTTTCTTTGTATTGCCAGGAAAGGCGCCATCTAGCCATTTATACCTGTGAAGAGTATTAACGGGTTAAATCGCAGGCAAAAAACAGAGTAAGCTATAGATTCAGTTCCATATAGAATGCAAATGACAAGCAGATGTGAATAAGTGTGCCAATACATAACCAGGTTAGTGTAGTGTATGTAAACTTTTGTAGGTGCGTGTAAAATGTAAACTTCTGTGAGCTAGTGTAATATATATTCCTTGTGGTTTTGGTTTTTGCTGCGGTCTGTAAGTGTATTATATCATCGTGTATTGTGTTTGTGCATAAACTGCTGTGGCTCAGTGTACTGCGCTTTGTGCTTTCTTGTAGTTTGTTTTGTGTCATCTCTTTATTCTTTTGTATTATGTTTCCTCTACATTTATCCGACACTTACTTATCCCATGTGTGTGTGTGTTTACGTGCACTTAAATGCCTCACAAAACGGTGCGTAGCGTGCTTGGCTGGAGCTTATACGCAAAAGCTCTACGCTCTTGCCGGTGTTGCTAGAGAGACGAAGAGAGGGTGAGAGAGAGAGACAAACAGAGAGAGAGCGTGTGTGTGTGTGTGTGGCGCGTGAGTGAGAGCAAGCTTAGCCACACGTGCTCGGCAGCTTTTTCAAATGGTAAACAAATTGATAAAGAAGAAAGAAGGAAAGAAACGAAAAGCGACAAAAACAAAAACATGCGACAATCACAATTGAATCGGTGAATGAGCATGAGTGTGTTAGTGAATGAGTGTGAGTGCTGGCGAGTGTGATGGTGTGAGAGCATCAATTAGGCTGCTGTGCATCAATCAAAGTGTTAGTTGAAGCTATATCTATCTGCCATAGTTATGCATGAGTGCGACCAACCAAGCGTAGAGCGTCGGGCCGTAGACGAAGGTTCCCATCACAGCGAATCGTCTGACAACCATAAAATCGATTTCTTTGTCCTTGTCTTGCTGCAAAAAAGAAGCCGCTATTAGATGTTAAACTCTGCACCCGACCTAGCTGGCACTGCTTACGTGTATAAAACGATTAGCGAAATACTGCTGCATCAGTTCCGCATTCATGTAGAGCACGCCATAGATGCTGCAGTTGGTCAGAAAGGGATGAGTCTTGAAGAACACTCTGGCAACGCAGACCAGACGTTCCAGCATCTTGAGATCGCTTCTTATGAACAAACACTTAACAGAGCACACGCGAATGGGAAGACAATAACAGCAAAGTATTATTATATATGTTTTGCTTAATTGTTGTGTCGTACGACTGTAGAAATTCGAAATATTTGGAAGAATCCAAGCGACAGCCCGCAGCGCCTAACGTCGTCGCCAAAGCTTCGCCAACGAATGGAACAGAAGCTTCGTTCTCGTCGGGTCGCCAAGTTGCTGCTGCTGCTGTTGCTGTAAAAGCTACAGCTGCAACTGGAGAGCGTTGGGATTGCTGGTGCAAGCTATCAATTGGCCGCTGGCGAGAGTGTGCTTTGAATTTTCCATTTCCCGGTTGTATATTCTGCACAGATAGCATGAACTGTGACCTTAAAACAAACACATCGAGACGGAACACAGCACACGATGTACTACATCATGATGACACAGAATTGAACACGAATGTGATATAATTTTCAATGTTTTAAAATATAAATCATGCCAGCATATCGACTTTGTGCAGGGTGTGCGCACACTATCTCTTTGTTATAGCGCCCGCTGATTAGATTGGCGATATTTTTATTGAAAACTTAAGTGCAGAGCAGGCTCAACTGTAGTAACAAAAGCTCTGCGGGAATATCATTCATTATACTTTTATGTTGAAAAGATAAGCTGATAAAAGCTTTGCCGGTTTTGTGGCCCTTCACTACTTGTGGATTGATAAGATTGATATTTATGAACTATTTTATTATTATTATTGTTTTTTGCCGACTAAATTAAACAGGCTTTAACACGCTTGTTTTATTTATTTAGTAATGCTATTTATTTAATTAAATATCCTGTAATAAACAACCTGTATTCACTTACTACAGTTTCACAGCTTTTCTGGTCTTGCCAAGCTTTTAAGATCTTTAGATATTAGCTTTACTTTATATTATTATCATGCTCAGAAGATTGCATCTTTATGTTAGATTTATTATTCTATTTTATCTACACTTTTCTGCACTTCAGATCTTAAGATTTCCTTCCTTATCGCATTCCTTACACACACTTATTATTATTCGCTTACATTGACACAATCAGCAGCGACATCGTCCCAAGTTTTCCCTCTGTCGTCGCAATCAGGCACGACGCACTCGAAGGCTGTAAAACTTTTAACCATAAAAATGCAATAAGTGTAGTACACAGCGGTAGAGCCTGGAGCAGTACCTGGCGCTGTGCTAATGGCAATTCACGCACGACTAACAAGGCAAAGCAGGTCCCAAAACATGCGAAACTTTGATTGAGTGCCCGGGAAAAGTGTTGGGCAGGGTGTGAAAAACTGAAACCAATTTAAAAACTTGGCTAACCATATGGAGACAGACTGAGACGGAGACGGAGACGGGGACGGAGACTGGGACAGAGGCATGTATGATGGAAGGTGTGGATAGAGAGCAGGCGGCGAGTCAGTCAATGCTGACAGCACACAACACAACAACAACAACAGAAAAAGGGACGAAGCAAACAAACAAAGCGAAAGAAACTTTGCCCACACACGACGAACCACAACGACACCTGACGGAACCAAGCATGAACTTGGGCGCGCTAGCCAGATCCTTGAGCAATAGTCTAAGATTTGGTGTCGGCTCCAAGAAGCAACTGGAGTCGACAGCAGAATCAGAAACGCCAACGGCCACCGTTTCATCATCGCTTGCGAACAGTGACGAGATCTTCAGCCCAGAGACGAATGAGAGGGCAAGTGAGGGAAACAGAAAATCGACCGAGACACCCTCAGCCTCGGGAAGAAGACGTCACTCAAAGAGCATAACAAAACTTCGACAACAGCAACCTTTGTACAAGCAACAGGTCGAGGAGATCCTGCTGAAGATCAGTGAGCTGGAGCACACGCTCTACGAGAATCAGCAGCAGGAATTCGATATGCGCATGGCTCTGGAGCAGCAGACGGAACGCATTAACGAGCTCGACTTCTCGCTGGACACGGAGAAGATGCGCAACCAGCGACTGGTGCATTTGCTACGTGGCATCGACACCGATTCGCCCAGTGACAGTGAGCCGGAAACGGACATGCTGAACGGGTTGCGGATGCAGTCGAATGCAGGCGAAATGTACGGATCAATAAGTCCGCTTCTTATGCAGCAGCGGTAAGTAGGGATTAGTTATGTTAAAGCTTCTTAAAAGCTCTTAAAATCGCTTGAAAGTTGCTAGGGACTTGAAAATGCTCGAAAAAGCTGCAGTGAAGTATCGAAAGCGCGTTCGATTACTTGAAAGTGTTTGAAAGCTCTTGAGATTACTTCAAAGTAATCCAAAGCTCTTTAAATAAATCGAAACTACTCCCGAAAGCTTTGAGACTGATTTCAAGCTTTTCCCTTACGGCTCAAAGCCCGAGTTTCCACTTAATCCAATATTTACCTCCTACAGCTACGATGAACTGACAACCTCACATCGCCACACAAATCGCCAGCTGGCCAAGAAGGAGAAGGCGATGAAGCTGCTCAAGTGCGATCTGGAGGAGTTGCGCGGCAAGTATGACTCACTGCTCGATGACTACCGCAGCGAGCAGGGTCGCCTGGAGGCGGTGTGCGCAAGGTATGTGCATCTGCAGCAGAAGAAGAAGAGCCAAATCTGCATGCTGAAGGAGACGCTCGGCTATGCCAGCGAGTGCATACTGCACGCTCAGCTGACCATCGAGAGCTGCACGCCGTGCAACGACATCGATCTGAAACATTTGGCCACTTTCAATCTAAATTTGGAGTCCTTTATGCGTGCACTGCGCAATTGTTGTTCCATGCGCAGGCTGCAGCATTTGCAGCAGCAGCAGGGCCTGGATGTCGATGCAGAGCTGCTGCAGCAACGCTTGGAGAGCGCAGCACCGCCATCTGTTGGCAACAGCTCAAACTGCACGGACAGAACGCCATCTGCCGTGCGACGGCAACGCAAACGTCAAAATCACTAAACAAGAAACGAAAAATGTTCGTGGTTCGTGGTTCTGCTTAAGTATTAGGTTTTTTGCCAAGTTCGATGAGTACTTTTTTTTAGGAAAAAGAAAACTAAAAAAACAAGGGATAAATTTCTAAATTTCATTTCTAATTTATATTTAAAAAAACACAATGAAAATAGCAAAAAGAAGTTAACACAAATTAATAATTAAATTGAAAGAATTATGAAGATAAGACGTTTGTGAATGTGTTAACACAGTAGCCTTGCGTTCTCCATTTTATGGAGTAACAATAAAAATATAATTTAGTTGACTCCGAATTATTCATATATGTGTATCGCATAAAAATTTTTTACAATGTCGGTTTTCGATGCAACCAAGAAAAAAAGACGTTCAAGTAATATTTCGCTTGTAAAAGCTGATGATGCTGTACTAAACGAGCATCAAGAGACATCGCCGGCCTTAAATGTGTCCATTCATAATGCCTACGTTATGGGGCCTGCGTTTGGAGAAAAGTTTCCAGTGGCATTTATACGGCATATGGTGCGCCAAACACTAAATAAACTACTAAAAGGTAATTAATACAACTAATATTTTAATATATGCTCAATTGAAACGCATTGTAGGCAAGACATATGCTGTTGGAGAAGCCGGTAAGTGGGCGCGCCAGGTAGTCGATCAAATAAATAATGATATGACCGGAATGGCCTTCAAGCCGCGTTATAAGCATATTATACAGGCGGCTATTTACCAGCAGAGTGGATCCGGCTTCTTCTGTGGTGCCCGTGCAGTTTGGGATCCCCTATCTGATGATTATAACTATTACACATATGATGGTGGTACTTTTGTCTGCATTGTCATGTTTTTTGGAGTGTATCAATATTAAAATATTCTAATAAAGAATAGAGAGAATAGAGATAGAAAGTGAACTAGCAATTGCAATTCCTTGTACTTAAATTTAAATTATAGCGATACAATACTAAAAATACTATTACCTAGTGCACATCGTAAAACAGCTGGCCGTTCTGACTTATCGATATATCGAAACGATGGGCCATCCCTATTACAGCCAATTGCGCACATGTTTTTGTTTTGTATTGACAAGAAAATCTTAATTTCCGAATTTTACTGAATGCACTCGAAAAATGAAAGTTAAAATGATAAGTCGCAACCCGGACAACTACGTCCGGGAAACAAAGCTGCAGCAGCATAAAAGTAAGTAGCAAAATAAATGCAATTGATATGTTTACTAGCGTTTACTTTGCAGTACCTCGCAATTACGATCCGGCACTGCATCCGCTCGAGGGTGCCAGAGAATATGTGCGAGCTTTAAATGCTACCAAGTTGGATCGCGTCTTTGCCAAACCATTTGTGTGCAACCTCAGTGGACATCGCGACGGCGTCGCCTGCTTCGGCAAGCATCCTAAACTGCTGTCGACGCTTGCTACCGGCGCCTACGATGGCGAGGTGCGCATCTGGGACCTGGCCAATCGCACCAGCATACGTAACTTTGTGGCTCACGATGGATTTGTGCGTGGTATTGCATATGCCCGGGATGGAAAACGATTTTTCACTGTTGGCGATGACAAAACCATTAAGGTGTGGAGCTCCAAGGTGCCTGAAGTGGGCGAAGAAGAGGAGCCGGTCAACACAATACTGAGTCGTCACATATTGCATGGCATTTCACACAATCGTAAGGACAATAGTTTTGCCACATGCGGCGAGGTGTGTGCCATATGGGATGAGGAACACAACGATCCCATAAAGACGCTAAAATGGGGCGTAGATACGCTGCACACCATTTCATTCAATCCTGTCGAAACCTCAATACTTGCCTGCTGTGCCAGCGACCGTAGCATTATACTGTACGATCAACGCGAAGCACAACCGTTGCGCAAGGTTGTGCTGACCATGAAGAGCAACAAGTTGGCCTGGAATCCCATGGAGGCATTCAACTTTACAGTTGCCAATGAGGATTGCAAGTGAGTGACAGAAAGCAGTTATCCCAAGTTCAAACTAAGTAACGAATTTATGTTTCTTTTTCAGTCTGTACACCTTCGACACACGCAAACTGCAGATGCCGCTAAAGGTTCACTTCGACCACGTCTCGGCTGTGACAGACGTTGACTATGCCCCCACAGGCAAGGAGTTCGTCTCCTCCAGCTACGACAAGACTGTGCGCATATATCATGCCCATCAGAGCCATTCGCGTGATATCTATCATACCAAACGTATGCAGCATGTGGTCTGTGTTTCGTGGTCTCTGGACAATCGGTACATTTTCTCGGGATCCGATGAAATGAACATTCGCATGTGGAAGGCGAATGCATCCGAAAAACTAGGCGTTATACGTCCACGTGAGCGTGCTAATTTCAACTATCAAGAGGCACTCAAGGAGAAATATGCTGCCCATCCTCAAATCAAACGTATCGCCCGGCATCGCCAGGTGCCACGACATGTGCTTAATGCGCAACGCAAAATGCGCGCCGTCAAGGACAAGGAGCTCGTCAAGGAGGCCAATGTGCGCAAGCACTCCAAGAAAGGCAAGGTGCCGTTTGTCAGCGAGAAGAAGAAGCATGTGCTGCGTCAGGATGTCTAATTATTTAAGGTTATTGGATATATTATTGTAGATTTACTATATGGAGACGATTCACTTCATATTTTGGAAATAAAAAAACACTTTACAACCATATCTCTGTACATCCCTAGTTAAAATTTCGCTTAAGGTGTGCTATTTTTGATATCAAAACGGTTTTACCAGAAAATATACTAAATCATGGACCATCAGAAACTAAAATTATAATTCTATTATTTAACTAAACTTCCCTATATAAAAACGTTTCACATTCTTGGCGAACAAAACACGATAAAAAGGTTTTTGATAATTATTTAAAGCTGTTCTACTAAATTAAATTCGTAAAATTAAGCGATTTAAATAAATTTACAAAATGTGATAACATTCTTTATGCTACGGGAAAATACAAAAAAGACGTTTCGACTCATTGACGAATCATATCGATAGGATCGTCTATGTTTCAACTGATTCTGATATGTAAAAAAATTTAAATGACGAAATACTTGCAATCGATTAGCGATAAGCCGGCAAAGGCGATAACTTATCTAGCGCATTTCGTTTATAAAAGGTGGACAGCTCTGGCTGGTGAAGCCCAGAAGTCAGTTGTTAAAACAACAGCAGCTCGTTTAGTTTTGTCGTTAGGATTTTATTTAATTTTTGTTATTTCAAATTTTTTTATATCACAAACCAAAGACTGTCAAACAGGAAAAACCACGTCAACCATACGTAAATTTAAAACAAATTCGGCCCACTTGTGCTCACTGTAATAACGTGTTTTGATTCTCCGCACATAATCACAAGGCAGCTAAACAAAATGGATGCTTTGGGCGACTTATTGGAGCCCTACAGTGCAGTTATTGGTCAAGTAGCCGGCATAGTAACAACACTGCAGTTTTTATCCGGATTTTTTTTACTGAATGACATTAGGAAAAGAGGTTGCAGTGATGTCTATCCCGTGGCACCGTTTTTAGGCGGTATTGTGCTGTAAGTAAATTAAAGTTGAGAACAAAACTCGATTTTCAAAGTTCATCATAGAACGCAGATGCCGTTTGTAATGCTTCGCTGCGTACATAAACAGGCAAAAGTTGCATCAGTGTGAAATTGATTAAATTTGATTCTGCTTTTTGTTATTGTATTTTTGAACTGTCGCTTGGCTTACACTTGGGCCAAAGAGGGAGAGAGAGCGAGGAGGAACGTTGCTCTGTTTAGTTCAAGGCCTTTATTGAATGGGCTTTTTTGTATAGCCAATTCGATCAGCCAATCTGTCAACCAATCCGGCAACGTCAATGTCAAATGACGGTTACATAAAGCATACCCCAAATTCTAAGATAGTTCTTATACGAAACGAATTTCATAGCAATTACATTACATTCCTTATCACTGGCACCACGTACATCTTATCTTCAGACTCATAAGTATTTAATATACAATTGTTAAGTATGCGACAGCCGGCACATGGGCTAGTCCAACTGCCAGCCTAGCTAATCACCCGAAGTCCGCGCGCACGAGAGACAAACCCATATCCCCTAGCTGAACCCATTCAACGTGCTAGTTTTACTTAATGAAAATTGAAATGCAAATCATTCTCAGTCCGGTCTATAGTATTTTCGAATGGGAGGCAAAGTGCTCCGTGACACGCTATAATCGGCGTAAGGCGCAACAGCTGCATGTTAAAACAATGTTTGGTTCTTAGGACTTGGTTCTCTTTCCGGGCACCATCAAACTATTACTTAAATTAACTCAGATGCGGGGTGCGCGCTTCATGTCATTAAGATATAATGGACTAACCCAAATCTGGAAAAAAGGTTGCATAAAAATATTACAACGGCGCATAAATCATTTCGTATACTTACTTTATAAACGAGACTACAAAACGACTTTGATAAAAACCGGTTGGGCTGATGAAAAATTATAACTGAGTTCTTGCATATCTGTGATTATTTTTAGTACACAATTCATAAAGAATGATATAGAAGGAACTTGAGGTGAACCAGTTTACAAAGAAACCAAACAAAATTATCTTCTCTAAATCCATGTCGAATAGTTAAGCAACAGGCTTGAGATAGTCGGATTAAGTAGGATTGCCTTAAGGCTTAAGATTCTCTGGTTATAAAATTTGCTTCGGGGGCACGTAATGCATTCTGTGATATATTATATGTATCTATAGAATGAGTTGTGGGAAACAAGAAACGAAAAGCAAATATAAACAAAATAATCAATCACGTCTATCAATATGTACACCCGTTAAAGGCATATTATATATTTTTAGCAACTCACTGTGACGCGTTATCAATGCGCTACGTATATCATAACCTAAGGCGATTCTTATGAAATTCAGAATGACAATTACAATAGATATGCACTAGGAGATAATAAAATTATTAATTAGTGTTTTATAATTTACAGCACAGTTCTCAGCATAAAGTTGGGTCTAGTGATGGGCGACCAGCCGATGATCAAGGTCAATGTTATTGGCTTTGCGATCAACACAGTTTTCATGACCGGCTTCTATTATTGGGCCTCGCAGGAGTGCAAATCACAGTTATGGCAGAAGTTCGCCTATTGCTCGGTGTTCGTGATAGCCTGCATAACCTATACCAACTACGAGGATCCGGTGAATGTTGAATTCCGTCTGGGCATGATAATCACAGCTATACTGATTTGGCTTGTGGGCTCGCCCATGCTCAACCTGCCCAATGTGATCAAGAAGCAAAGCACCGAGGGTATGCCCTTCCCCATTATATTTGCTGGTCAACTCGTAGCCACAGCCTGGACATTGTATGCCTTATCCATTCATAACACTGTCATGGTGGTATGTATTAAAAGTTCTGGTAAATTTCGAAAATATACCTAATCTCAATTCGTTGCAGTTCCAGAATTTGTTCCTGTGGACCTTGGGTGCCATTCAATTGTCCATGTTTGTGCTCTATCCCAGTACGCCGGCGAAGAAAGGCAAGAAGTCCAGCAAGAAAGATAAATAAAAACGTTCAAATACTAAATAAGGATACATAAAACAAATACTAAACACTATATTAAATACGAATCTTTCAAACGATTCATCGGGACTACGAAAGAGTTCCCTAATAAATAATATTAGGAATTCTTTCTATTGAAATAACTTTCAAAACTCAAAGCATAAACTTAGTACAGTTTGTAAAACTAATGCAATTCATTGAAATAACTTTTGAAATTAATATGAAATTTTATTTCATGCCGCCATTTACGTAGTTAGATCGAACAAAGTGTAACTAAAATCAAAAATTGTAATATATTTTCTACTTAAATAAGCAATATCCTAGAACACTTCGTGCTTACAGAGAAATCAATCTTCACTAAGTAAATAAGCATAATGAGGCGCAACTAACTCGCTAAGCTTATACTTAGCTGCAATAGGTATTTCAAATACGATTGTAGGGTGCCCTAAGGGGTACGAGAACCCGAGTGCTTAATAGAGATTACATTTAGAATGTCAGTAAGTACCTTTGAAATACTTTTTCAGCTGTAAAGTATCTAATCTTGTTATTAACTATTAATAAATATTTGTACAAAGCGTCGCAAACTATTTGCAAATTTTGACAATAATTCAAATCTTCCAAGTGCATATTTATAATTCAAATTAAATCTTGTTACACATCAAATGCATCTGTATTTATTTATTCATATGGCCTTCTTTACTGCGCCAACGGCACAGTGGAGTTGTAGTGGGCACCTAGTTGGTAGATATGACGATGATAGCAGATGACCAAGGGAGCACCACCAAATTCCTCCTGGCCCAGAAGCGTAGAGGAGCCCTCGGCCTGAATAACCTCGATCGGCACACGGAGCAGCGAAGAGAGTGCCTTCAATTCAATGTGTCCGCCCCAAGCGTGTGTTTTGGCTATGTCCTGGCAGTATGTTTCGAATTGCTCGTCGGATAGTAAATCTCCAGTATCCGGATGGGTCATGTAACAAATAAAGGAATCCTTATGTGCCCGAACATAATTTGAGGTTTCTGTGCGCAACTCCTGGACACTGTGAGCGGGCAGTGCATGTATTTCAAGTTGATGCCGTACCGCATGGTACAGACAGTCGCCGTCTGAGGCAATCAAGTGCAGTCCCAACTGGCGGTCGCTCAGCTTGCCAGTAATCTGTTGCAGTTCGATTTTCTTAGGGGATGGCTGATTAGCTGCGTTCTGTAGCTCCACACGTATCTCCTGTTCGCGTTCGCGTGCCTCGCGCTCCTTTTTGTTGCGTCGCTTTTGTGCCTTGGACACACGTTGCATTGGTTGCACTGCATCGTCGTCGTCATCTTTGTCGCTGCCACCGGCAGCAGTTGCAGCTGGTTTCTCTACTGGCTTCTCCGCTGACTGGTCGTTTTTTGCAGTAGCAGCAGTAGTAGCACTGGCTTCGTGCAGCTCCAACTTGTGACGCTGCTCCAGTTCGCCCTCTAGACGTGTCACCTCCTCCAAGAACTCCTTTCGCTTATTTTTGTTGTTCTTCGGCGCATTCTTCTTCATTGCCTGCAATTTGGCTTGCAGCTCTTTACGCTCGCGCCGATGGCGTGTCGCCACATCCTCCAGTGTGGTATCAGCCAGGCGTGTCTCCAGTTCTCCAATTGCCTCAACGCACGACATTTTAATATATATTTTCTAAATAATTCTATTAAAAATGCGTTTGTCGGCGCACAGCTGACGCTTTATCGTATGCGAAATGCGCAACGTAAACGCAAACTGAGTAACGTAACGTAGAAGCATAAGCGCAAAAGTGAGATATCGAGAAAAAAAACTGATAAAGCCATAGACTCATAAAACTTGTCAAGAATTGTTATTAGCCATTTATTATGATAAAGGCAAAGCGAACTCAAAGCTGAATCGGCGATTGAGCAGCTGAGACGGCAAAAGGCAAAGAGAAAAAATTCTGCAAATGAGCGTGTAGGTTCATAGACTGCACTATAATTCAGCAGTGCATTACGTAGACCTTAACACTGCAACGTCTTCAACAGTTTAATTAGTCTATGGCTCAAGCAAGCTTAACATTAACAGCGGCGCTAGAATATATGTTAAGATAAAAGAAAATAAACAAATACACCAAAAACACAAATTTACCGTTAACGCAGCGAAGGTGTAGCTAACAGTTTTTCGTAGCTTATTAGTGCAGCAGTTGAATCGACATCGATATCCACATTTTATTTTTTTTTTTTTAATGAGTTTTTAAGACATACATTTTCAAATACTGTGTTTATTATACTTTCGTATAAGCTACACATAATTACACTAAGAAAAAAATTAAAAGATGAATTACATCGCTGCAAATACCTCGCAAAATATTTGTATCTTTTCCGAACTATAATGAGAAATTATTCCAAAATATTACACATAGTATGTTTTAAATTTCCTAAAAAATTTTTTGCCAGTGATGTTACGTAAGAGTTGAAAATAGTATGCAGAAGATCTACAAGCATAACCGAACCATCTAAGTTATCGAAAAGATGACAATTTTAGAAGCTCTTGTTAAAGTTTTCTTTTAAAATTAAAATGTTTTTTGACATTCTAGTTGATAAAATTGCAATTTTCAAGAATTGTTCATATTTGCTGTAGTCTTTTACGTTTGTAGACTGCTAGCTTACAAAGATCATCAATGTACCCTATCTGCTATTATTATTGTATAAATGTGTATAACATAAACTTAATAAATCAATCTTAGCTTAATATGAAATAACCATACAATGCTTTTTGTATCGAACTATTTACACGGCCCACAGCTGTTACGATTATTAATATGCTTTACAGTCTAATAATAGTAAGAAAACAATAAATGTCTACAATCTTCCACAAAGACTTTATAAATTGCCATTTCAAATGGTTGCTCTAAAATTGCAAAACTTCTATATAAACTTTTTATATATAATGTAATTTGATGCCGACGAAATGATGTACGCGTTTAAATAGTAACTAATAGGGAAGCACCGGCCCGACTACTACAAAAATCACATCCTCCTGGTGGGACCCAATCAGTCTAAAGGCTTTTGGTAATATTCTGGAACAATCGACGCCCCCACCACGACTCCAAATCAAATGGCTTAAAATCGTTTAGTGCTGGGCTTGGGGGCTCGACCCAAACGGCTGGGGCGGCCGATGCAGCCACAAGTGTATTAGCTATGATGCTATCCACGGGATTAGGTGTAGTCAAGCTGCTGGCATTGTTATTGTTCGCATCGGCCTTGCCGTCACTCTTTGCTGTGCTGGCATCATACGGATTTTGTGCGACCAAAATATTCCAGGCTATAAATTTAATTAAATAAATGTAAATTGTTTTTCTAAACTAGACAACAAACGAGCTGCTTACAGTCATTTATGTATCGTATTATTTCCTCATGCTGCGGCGTTATCACCTCGTCCTCGATGAGTTTTGTTGGCGCAATCCGCTTGGATGCGAAGCTCTGTTGAAACACCGGGCGCGGTATGCTATGGAAATTATCATTAACATTGCATTAACATAAGAATACAATTCACTCGCACACACACGCACACAAAAAAGGAAATTATGCACTTATGCAAACATACGTGGCTCACATGTATACCTAAGTATAAAAATAAATCCCTTTGGTAATGGAAAAATTTATGCTCGCGCTACTTATTCTATTCCGTGACGTAACGGATGGAGGCAAAAGTCAATGTGCCTCTGCTGCTGCTGCTACTGCTGGTGATAACCGACACTGACCCACGTGTTGTCGTTGTTCGCCCGGTTGATCTGGTTGTTCAATTAACATGACTATGCTATATACAAAGGTCGTGCAATGGGCTTCTTGCAATAAAAAAAACGCATGTATCGCCCAGATAAGACTATTCGTTGTTTGCATAGGCACATCCTCTTGTCGACACTGATCTATTTTACTTACTTTTTGTTTTTTTCTGGACTGTTAAAATCAAAGCTGTTGTTGCTGCCATTCTTCTTACTGCTTTCTTTGATACTCTCGAACTTTTCAAAGTTTTGCGCCAGACCTGTGAATGAGAGTTTGTTTGTTATTGTTTGAATGTAAATTTGGTTTGCCGGCAAAAGTACAATCAAAGCGGAGAGAATAAGAGAGAAAATGCGCGTATGCGAACGCAAGAGAGCGTTCAACATTCTGAGAACATTGAGAGCGTGAACAGCGCTGCTTCTGCCGGCAGCGGCGGCGTGTTGTGACATAACAGCAACACTTTTCGCAGGAGGGCGCCCTTCTCATTTTGGGATTATTGTACTTTTTACTCATTTGTATACTAGTAAATGCCAATTGAACTTACCGCGTCGCGTCTTAGCAACAATTTTACTGGGGCCCTTGTTTACCGTGTACATGTCAATTTGCTATAAATATTTTTTGTGTTTTTTTTTCTATCCAGTCAATTCTCTCAGCTGCTTTTCCGAGTGCCTATTGCCTTCTTTGTTTTGTTTGCTCTGATTATTTATCAAATCATATGATTAAATGATTTTAATGTCGACTGTTGACAAACTGTTTAGGCTGCTTTAGTTTTTTTTTGTATAAAGATCTTGTAGTTTTCGTTTCTGCTGCTGTTTTTGTTCTTGTTGCAGTCTCTATTCAATTTTATCTGCTAGTCAGGCAGTTACACAATGTTCACAAAGTTAGCTTTGACATTTAACTCCTCTGTGTTTGTCGCTGTCTCTTGTTTTGTTATCTTAGCTGCCGCATCTTGCGATTATCCAAATCAATTGCTTGAATTTATTGCCAATTATTAGAGAGTACGAGAGTTGTGACCCAGCGTATGAGTTGCTGCCTGCCTCGTTCGTTCGTTGTTCGCGTAACACCGTTTGTAACGTATTCCGCTGCAATAGCCCTACACACACTGTTCGCTCGTGTACTCACACATGTACACACACACGTGCACTTGAATTCTGAAAATCATATGGTGGCGCCGCCAGTGTGTACATGACAGATGTTTAATTTAAATTTCTACCTGCGCGTGAACATTTGAAAGCCATTAAAAACGGATTTGCCGTTTCAAAAGAAAACCATAAAATTTAAAATAGATTTTCATATTTGACTACCTGCAATAAACGACAGCTGCAATGCCAATTTTATGCAATTTTCCATACTAGCTTTTGACAAGGATAATAAAATTTGCGCGTACATCAAACTTACTATAAAAGTCAGGACATATCCTTTTTGAAAATCAGTAGCAATTCAACAGCGGTCGACTCAACGTACTTAAATAATAATCAAAAGAATTGTAACCATGTCCAACATTGAAGCATATCAAATTATGCAGCGCTTGAGCGGACTTCGGATTGTTGATACACCACGGCAATCACGAGAGCCTGGCAAACGTGAATGTTATTCGGAGGAGATCCGGAAGTCACAGGTTCCAGCTACTCCCTGTTCTGGTGCTTCCTCATTTTTAACGGAACTCAAAAAACGACGCAAAACCAAAGTTAACCGTGTTTACAACTATGAGATGGACAAGCAGTTCATCAAAGCTCGCAAATCACTTAATTTTTGAATTTAATTTTTATATTCCACAGATGTATTAGTTCCATAGATATAATAACCCTCAATGTGATTTTAAATAAAATAAATTTTTTTCATAAATAGAAAACATAATTTAAAAAGGTACATATATATTGAAACAATTTTCTTGGGGTCACACTGGTGAAAATGGAGATAGGTTTACTTAAGAAGAAGTATGCATTATTAAAAATCATAATAATTTAATTCATAATTCATTCAAATAACTCGTTTTAAAAACAACAAATTTTAATAAACAGGTAACATTAACATTAAACGCACGCAAGTTGTTGGGTTTTTAAGAAAATATGCTACCAAAACAGTCGTTATTTAAAAGTTATTTATTTCAAAGGCAAACTGTCAACAAACCAGCTGATCAGTGCGGTGAAAATATAGACGATTTTACTTTTTGGGATGTGTTCACACTGGTGAATAAAGCCAGCAAAATGTATGGAAGTCGGGGAGTTATCGGAGGCAATATATTCTAAACTAAGCCTAAAATAAAAAACTTATACTTGATATTTTCGTCTTATTTCGTGGATTTCTATGAAGATCAACCGTTATATATTGGCGTCACTGTTACCGCAGTATCAAAAAAAAAAACAAATAAAAACAACTAGAGCATTTGATTTAACTTCAAAAACATATTTTGAATATATATTTTTATATGTAGCTTAAAATTTTAGACGTAATTATCGATATGTGGTTGGATAGTGTTCTTAAGGTCACACTGCAGCTGCTGATGATAACATTCCTAGTCACTATAAAACAGCTGGTAGACCGTGATAAATAATCCCTGGCCAAAATAAATACAATATTAATATATTAAGCAATGGAAAACGATAGAATAATGACACAGGGGGAAAGCTCAAATTGCAATGAAACGCCGAGCGAACCTGAAAATTTGCATCAACAGCCGACGCCGGAGTTTTTGCAACGTAAAATTTACTTTCTAAGTGAGTTATTATTGTAATCGTCTGCGACTTTTTACTTATATGCGAGTACGTTAAATCATTACAGTGGATCAACTTAAGGCAATGCATGCGGAGCTGCCAGAGTGAGTACTGAATAGAGTTACGAAAACTAGACCAACTCTAAATGTGACGCCTTTCCAATGTATAGAATCTTGCAGACGCGCATTTCTTACGATCTGCTAACCGAACTGGCGAACTGTGTGCTAAATGAGAGCATTTTCGATATAGTTAAGGCCCTAATGGAACTGCAACATGTCACGGAAAAACATTTGATTCAAATGCGAGCGCAAGTTGAGAATGAATATGAAATTGAGGTAGCGGACTGGCGTGGCAAGATTAAAGATCCCGAAGAGCTGCAGCACATACTGGGGCTCATGAAAATCAAACATACTAAAAAGCTACTGGCAACTGACAAGAAAATAGTCGAAGTGCTTGATCAAAAGGCAATTATTAACTGAACCCAATGTCAATAAGCATTTAATTTAAGTCTATCCTTCAGGTATATGATCAGCAATCCATGTTGCAGAAGGCTGGAGTACCTGGTTTTTATCACACACCAAATCCCAAGGAAATTAAAATACAAATGTTTCTGCTTGACTTCATTCTACGCCTCAGTCGGCTCAAATATGAGCCCAACAAGTAACGAATCGATTGAGTAATCCCATACAAACAAGACTGCGAATCATTTTTCTTAAAGTAATTGTTTTCCGAATTTTTTAAAATAAAATTTGTGCTCGTTATTATTGTAAATGCTGTAAAAGCTTTTTCGTTCAAAAGCTCGTCCAAGAGCGCGCACGCTGTCAACTTAGCAACACCTGTATGTATGTATGTATGTATTTATGTTGCCGGCAGCACTTTTACCGATTGTTTCACGCTCTCTCGCTTGCGATCTTTCTTCCGCTCTCGTAAGTGGAGAGCGCTATCAATAGAAAATACGCATCGTCGGCGGCTATAAAATGGCTGGAAATTCGCCCAACGCTAACAGTTGCTCGATTTTCACCAAGCAAAGCACAATAAAAAATAAAATAATAAAATATGTCGCTGACCATTACCCAAGAAGTCTCTACTCCTGAGCTCAAGGATCTGGTAAGCATGCGAATACAGTGTGCAAAGTGATAAAATGCAAGCAGCGTGTCAAAATTTTATAATGAGAATCTCATTATGAGATCTAGACTTACATATATCAATTAAGCTTCCGAGTGCTTTGAACTACTTCAAGGCCACAGCGTCAATTTTAAGCTTCTATTGTTGTGTACAAAGTATCTTCTTTGAGCAAATATTTTGTCGTTTGTTTTGGCCAGCTTTAGTTGCTTCCCAACAAGCCAAGCGAATACAACAGCCAAAATGTTTGCGCGTTTGTTTCGTAATTTTAAGGCAAGTCAAAAGGTGCCCAAATGAATATTAAATATTTCAATTGTGTTTGATAAAGTTTAGGAAATGTGATAAAAGAAAAATCATAATAGTGATATAACTGGTTTAGGTCTACTTTCGATTTCTTTGCAATAATTTAAAAAAAAAAAACGCTTACACGTTAAATGTTGACCTTGATTTTGCTAGTGCACGTTTACGTCGACGTAGACGTCAACGTCGGCATTGCTGCATCATCCGAACAGCTGTGCATGCCCGAACAGCTGAGCAGCAGTGCTGAGAGTCGCGAATGCAAGTCGAAAAGAGGTGACCAAAAGTACAGAGAGCGAGAGCGCCGCTTTTAGTTGCCGACGAAACGCCGACAGTGGCAACAGAGAAGAAAGAACCTCAAAAGGCGACGCATTCAAAGTTTGTTTGGAAATTATTGAGAAAACTTTGTAATATGCGTTGTTTGCCAGGCTTCGGTTACGGCCTCACCTTTCTCTTTTTGGTCTGCTCTCTTTTAGTTCATTGAACCCCAACGCAGTTGAACTTATTAATTATTTTTCTTATTGTTGTTTCTTCCTTTCGCAGAGCACCGTACGCAATGAGCAGAAAGAGCTGAGTCTGATTCCAGTGCATCACTTGAACGTCAGCTACGCAACGGCCACATTTGGCATGGGCTGCTTCTGGGGAGCCGAGTCGCTGTATGGCGCAACGCGTGGCGTTCTTCGCACCACTGTGGGCTATGCTGGCGGCAGCTCGGAATTGCCAACGTACCGTAAAATGTAAGCACTGTAGCACATCAATTGGCCTAACCAGGAACATTTCTCCCACTCTCCTTTCGTCCTATGTCTATCTATCGCTTGCCTCTTGCTAACACTATTTTACGCACTAACTCTATGCAGGGGTGACCATACGGAGGTGCTGGAAATTGACTACGATCCCACGGTGGTCAGTTTCAAGGAGCTGCTCGATCTATTCTGGAACAACCATGAGTATGGCCTGACTACGCCCATCAAGCGTCAGTACGCCTCGCTGATTCTATTTCACGATGATGAACAGAGACGCATTGCCGAAGCCTCCAAGCAGGAGGAGCAGGAGCGTCGTGCACCCGAGGTGATTACCACGGACATTGCACCCAAGGAGAACTTCTATGCCGCGGAGGAGTAAGTTCAAAGAGCACATCACATAACCAATATGTAACTAATTCCTCGATTCTGTACCCTCCAGCTACCATCAGAAGTACAGACTGCAGGGCCACAAGGATCTGTCTGCCTCGCTCAATCTCAACAAGCAGCTGCTGCAAAACAGCTATGTGGCTACCAAACTGAACGGTTACCTTGCCGGTGTCGGTGGCATCGAGCAGTTCAAGTCGGAGGTGGACACCATGGGCCTGACACCCACACAGCGCCAGTACTGCAACTATCACATTGAACAAAACGAGGGACAGGGTCTGTACTGCTGACCAGGCATCATAGACGTTAAGCGTAGATCATACACATAGGGGGGTTAATTCTAATACTATTAACAATAATTGTACGTTATATTCTCTACTTGACTTTAATGTTTGTTCTGTATACAACAAAGTGCGTATTATTTAGCCATAGATTACCATAATATGATGATAACAAGAATTATATTTTAATAAAAATTTGAGATTAAACCATACAATTTTCATTGCTTTTATTCTGGCCCTCTAAGTCCCCTATTTTGCCTACGTGCCGAAAGTTTCTCGACTCGCTAGGTATGATCTCATTCCCAGCGAAGTGCAATGTCTGATGAGATGTTCAAAATTTAAGAGAAACTGCATAAATTAAAGCTTCATCTTGAAGATCCTTTCATCTTTAAAATACATAGTAGTATAACAATAGAGCGCTTTATATAAGTTGAAGGTGTTAAAAGAGCAGAGCTAAGATATTTCACCAGTATTCACATTCCAAAAATAAATGAGTTTTACATACAATTTCGCAAACAATTCGATCATACTATTTCATAAAAAAGAGACTTTCTTAAGTAGAACACAGGGATTAATTGAAACAATGAGAGCTTGTGAGTTATTTGATTCATTAATGTGAAAAGTCTTGAAGGAAATAATAATTTCCAGAAATAAAAACAAATGTGGCTGCAGCTGAAACTGCTGAATGAATAAATTAAATATATGTATAATCTGAATAAATAATTCCGTGGAAAAGAAAGAAACGATTAAATTGCTTCGGAATGAAATCGAGTCAAAGCGGGCAAGAGCCTATGCAGGTGGTGGGGTTTTATATCAGGAGCCTAGATCTAATCGACGCTCGTTTCAACAAAAACTGCCAGCTCATGGACTTTTTTGATAGAGACGCGGGTCCGTGTCTAGAGCTTGCACTATTCAGGGCCGTAAACAAGACTAGAATGACTAGCATTTCGGGATCAATTGGGGAAACAAAGATATCAGGCAAATCAAAAGATTAAAGCACTCGAGATATTCCATATACACATATTAACTATATTGGCTATCATAATGTGAGTCAACGAGGAACATTAAAAATATCCTTACACAACGATAAAACTGCATACCTACGTACATATATATCCCTAATAATCGAGCTTATCGAACAAATTAGATTCCGTACTCAAACAAAACGTGGCGCGGAAAAAAAAAACGCTACACATGTCTTCTTTCCCAGGCCCCCTCAGCTGCCCGACCTGACCCATTGGTATAGTCGATTCAAGTTTCTATACGACAAGCTACGAGCTCTCTCTCTTGCTCACCCTCTGCCTCTGTAGACGGGCCACGGCTTTCCCCGTCTGCGCCCGGTCTCCCTAAACGGCATGTCTAGCGCTGTCGCTGCCGGCCGCGTGTTTGCTCATTGATGATAAAGTCGAAGCGTATTCGCGGCGATGAGCGATGTTTTTTGTTTACAACAAATGCACGATTTAAAATGTATTTCGATAAATGATTTTCGGTGCCTAGCAGCTATGGATTTCTCTCAATTTTCTGCGGCCAGTAGCTGAGATTCCGAAGTATCTGATTCTGAAAGAATCATGCAAATCGGTGCACCCATAAGGAAGCTGTAGACTTTTGTTATTTCAGCCGGTTGCAATGAAGTTATATTCTTCATTTTTGTTATGCTAATAGAAGACAGTCGGAGTTAGCTATATTCTGAATTTGAGTCAAATCGAACAAGTCCTGTAGCCACAGCGATTTTTACAAGATTTTTCGTTATTTAGTTCCGGTCGCACGTTTCGCACTTGCTTGAAACGAGACGCGAGATATGAGAGACGAGTTGTTGTCATAGAAACGTAGATTAATGCCGGGGCATCGTAATAGGTGTGGGTATGTAACATGCTGCTTGGGGCACTGGGGCATGTCTATGCAAGGGGCGTTACGTCCTAGACATTGCAATGACTTGTGCCTCCGGCATAGGTCAAGCTCTGTTCGAAATGAATTTGCATAAAGTACCTTGAATTGCGTGCTGGAAAAATAATAGTAGCATCATATGAAAGTTTTGCAAATCATCCACGGTTTATATAAGATTCAAAACATTACGGGAAAATGAATATAAATCAATTCAGCGCGCTGATTAGACACATTAAAAATAATTTTGTGAAAGTCATGTGCGCTGATAAATATATACATACATAGTTGTGGTCCGGTGCACTGAACTACCTCAAGGATCCGAAGAAATAGTTCCTAGCACCATAATAGTTCCTATTGCCAGATCTTCGAAGAAAGTCTACCCACCTTCCACCCATCATAAACCTATGAAATCCCACTCGCTTGTGCAAAGAGAATTATCTCCAAGGTTAAGGAAAGACACTCGAGAGAATGGCAAGGCCAAATGCCAATGGTCTTTTCGCGATCTAATCAAACAATAAAAAAAAGATGAAGTAATTTCTGAAAAAGAGAAACATTTTGTAGATAAAGGCCAATGCTCTGCATGAAGAGAGGTAGAAAAGAACAAGAAAGTAATCAGACCAATAAAAAGTAATCAAATTCGCACAAGCGAGAGTGTCATATAATTTGTATTATTCCGCGAGTTAAAAGAATTTGTTGGTATATAAGGGAAATTTAACAACGATATGTCGTATATATTAAGTTATTAAATTCCTTAATATATAACTTTTTTATAATTTAATTGATAAGCTCTCTTATTTTCCGATGGGTTTGATGTAATGAAAGTTGTCATCCTCAAAATCTATTTATTCTATTTATTTATTTATCCTGTAGTACGATTTTATAGCAATCTTTTTTCATCTTGTCATCAATCCATACAAAATCACAATCAAACCCAATTATTTTCAAAAGGTTTTAATAAAAATTATCGAATTCCAAAAAAAACTATGTACATATTTGCATCTGATTGTTTCGCTAATCTAAAATATTTAAGTTGGGGATACTTCGGTAGCTGTGGCGCCAAGATCTGATGACATCATTATACAACTTTATAAAATTCTACTCTACTCTACTATAAAACTATAAATTGGTAAAAATGTTTAATTTTCGTCTAAGTTTCAGAGATATAGGCCCCGATAAAACCAATTTCCATACATTTTGCAGGTCAAATTGACTAGTGTGACCATGTACATATAAAAGTATATGTTTGGCTTTGGTCTCTCTGTTAATCAGCTGTGTCTGTTGGCAGTTTGCGTTTGAAATTTGATAACGCTTCTTCTGGTAGTATATTTTCTTGGAAACTTAACAATACTTTTTGTTGCGTTTGTTGTGAATGTTACAAATTTATTAAAATTTGTTGTATTTAAAGTTTTTAAAATAAGTTACTTGAATTTATGCTAACATTAGAGGTCTGCAGGAATGTATTCATAGTACATGTCCTAAACTAATTCGAAAACAAAGTATGTTAACTTATTATTTTCATTTTATTTCGTGGAGTTCTATAAAAATCAGGTTTCATATCTTGGCGCTTCGTAGGGGCACATATTGCATAACAATATTTCGCCCAAGTGCAATAATAATACACACATAATGCATAAGAAACAAACATATTGTGTAAACAGTATGATGAACCGTATTCTTACGAAATATAGAGCAGTTGTGACAAAATTAAAAAATTAAATAATGAAATAAACACGATAATTGAAATCTCGCAATGCAGGGTTTGTTTTTGTTTTTTAGGCAATTCAGGATCTGCAACGTGAAAACATTCCAGTTCTGGCTATATTTTTGAAAGCTTATGAAGAGCAGTGCTCTTTATTTAAATACTCCAAATAAAATTAGGGAATTTTGTGGACATTTTCTTTTTAACAACCAATCCATTATCTATTTGTAAAGCTTTCTAGAAGTCCCGGAGATCTCTACGTATAGTCACTAGCGTTGCTCTCAAGTTTGAGCAAAAGCGAAGGGTAATTTTGGGCAGGAGTTGGACTTACCATTTTGTCTTCCGAGAAGTCACAGTGATTTGTATATCTCTCGCGTTGCGCTCCTGGTGAAAAGGGATAACAAAGATCATTTCATTCAGTATGAGGATATCGTTTTTGGGTTTTTTGTTCGAACTTGCGTACGATTCTTTTTTCCTAAGAGTCCTATATGCATGGTCATCAGTCACCAACGCAGTCTAGGAAAGCAGTCGGAGCCGAACAAATGGGATCTTGAGGTCCTAGAGATATGCCAACTTTAGCGTAGCTCTAGTAGGATAGGTAGGGTAAGGTCAAGATTAATTTCTCTACTAATTATAAAGAAATTTTGTGTGCGGTCCGATAAAATATAAATTAATTTATTTGGAAATTGGAATATTGAATATGAACGCTTATGCTTTTCTTATGGTGGGGAAAGCAACTGCATCAAAATGTTTAAAGAAATATTTGTATTAGGATCTGAAAGGGTGAGGTATTATGAGCTCATGGTCTGCATCATTGGAAGGATGGGTTTTTTAAGAAGTCTACTCTTTAAGTCGACTGTTAAATGCCTAGAGATGAGCGATATTGAATTTTGTTGTGGATTGTACTATCGGCGGGCACTGGAATAGAACCTCCTTAATAGAGAGACGTAGCTTGCTGGGGCTGCTTCATGGCGGTCAAGCCGATACGTACATATTTTAAAACTTTTCATATAACAGGTGCATGAAGGCCAGAATTGCAGAATAATCGATTGCGTGTACAAAGTAGTGCAAATGTTTTTTCTGGTATCGATAGATTCGTGAGCCCAATCGATAATTGGAAAGCGCTAGTTGCGAACAAATCTAAATTTATAGGGACATTCCCTTTCTGTTTGTGAATGTTATATTTTCAATAAATTTGCTTCGAATCCTTGAATATTTAAGAACTTTTTTAGCATTTGCTCTTTTCCTTTTGTTTTTATTTTGGATGTTTTAATATACAATAGACATTTAACAAATTTTATTTGATTTCTCTTTTGTTTTATTAATTAGTTAAATGTATTGCTGTATTTTATTAGGTGTTAAATTGTGTTGCAGTTGCGAATTGCATTTTTATTACATACATTTTTGTTTTGGCGCGCTAAACATAATGCTTAAAGTGTAAATATTTGTGTGTATTGGTTTTTGTTTGTGTGTGTGTGTGTTGTTTAGTTTGTTTGCATAAACAATGACAACTTAAACGAAATACTTAATAAAGAAGATCGCATGATACAAAGTGTATGTGTGTGAGCGTTGGCTGTGTGCGTATTCAAAACACACAAATCCAACTCCAACTCAACGGCAGCCAAATTAGGAAACGTAAATAAACTGAAAAAATATTATTAATTAGCCAGTTTATATATGGGTTAAATGCATATATATATTGAACTCACCCAACTTACTGATCAAACGCAATTTGAGCCATCTTTCTACTTGTTGTTGATGGACAAACGCTCGACACTAGCGAGCAGTTCGTCAGCCGTCTGTGACACCACCTGCTCCTGATCATCCGAGGTGCTGAGGTTTTGCAGGCGCTTCTCTAGTGCCGACAGATCCTCTAGCTCCCGCTGCTGCTTGACCATGTAGCGTAAGATGAGCGTTGTCAGCATACACATATCCTCCAATATTTTGGCGGTTTCAGGTGTGGGATGATCGTAGCGATTGCGCAGCAGCCGCAGCTTGGCCTCCGCGAGCTCCAGTGGCGACTTGCCGCTGCGATCGAACATGTGTACACTGGCGCCGCCCTGCAGCAGTACGCGTACAACCACATTAAAGTTATTCGAACTGGCCGAGATAACCGCCAAGTGCAGCGGCGTGTTACCTAGCGAATCGACAACGTTCGGATTGGCGCCGTATTTTAAGAGTTGTTGCACAATCGGTATATAACCCCGACACGCAGCCAAATGCAATGGACTGCGATTGTATTCATCAGCCGCATTCGGATTACCCCCTGAGTCCAGTATGCGGTTAAGCAGCTCAATATTGCAGGTGGAAGCGGCAGTGCGCAACTTACGACTGTTTGACTCGGTAAGGATATTGTTGTAACTGCAGTACATCAGGCGCTTCATGCGAGGTCGCATCTTGAAACTCTTACTGCTCGAGGGCAGCGTGCTTGGATGTATAAGGCTCGGCAGATAGTCCACATTTAACGGAAGTGGCGGTAGGTGCGGTAGGGCAAAGTGCTCCCTTGTGTCACCTCCACCTTTGTCTCTGTTAAGTTGGAATGCGTTCGCATTTGGATTCAGATTGGGCCATTCCCCGTGTGTGTTGGGCGAAGATGTCGGTGTTGGGGGCATCACTGGCGGCGGCGGTGTAATCATAATGCCCTTCGAAACAGACATTGTGGGCATGGACATGGACGACATGGTGGGCAGCTCCACCTCTTGTTCTTGTGCGACTGGCACTGGCTCTGGCATTTCCTTGCCCGTGTCCACACGGTCATTGGACATGTCCGAGATATATACTTCCCTTGCGCGTATCGCCCTACTTTTGCAATTATTGCGTTGCGTTCGTCTGCACTAATTTTTATCTTTTTCTTCACGCGCTTCTTACTTTTTTGTCTGTATTGTTTGTATTTTTCTCGATTTTTTTTCCTGTTTACATTTTGTGTTAGGACTGCCAACGCATTGCAAATTTCTTTGCTAGCGCGTGCGCTCCAGGTGGCAACACTGCAACAGAAACGTGAATATCGTTCAAAGCTCTGCAATTTATTTTCCGTGTACTCAGACCGTTATTGGAGCGACGGACTAAAATACACAACGAAAATGAAATATACTGATTATTGTTTGTTATTCTTGTAGATAGATATTACTGTAAGAGTACGTACTGTAACTATTAGTTCAGCAACGCGTTGTATTCTTACTCTAAAATAGTTATTTGTTTTGTTATTCGTGTTTGTGCAAACGTTTGTGTTGTTTCTTTATGCCTATTTAAACTAAACATTCAAAGCAGCTGGCATTGCTTACATTGCTTATTCCTTGATGAAATTTTCAATTTCTAGTAAATCAAAAATATCCCCTTTTATAACATGTAGTTAACCTCTTTGTTTATTACGGAATAATAAATAATGTATATGAATTGGATTAAGATAATAGGGAATGAAAGTATTGATGTTAAGAATGTGCTAAATATTTTGCAGTCTTTCAAGATGAAAATATTTGCCGGAACTAGTGCGCAGTGAGCGGAAATATATCGTGTGGCCCTGGTTGCAAACTCGCCCTGTATCATTTGCCAGCCCTGTTCTGGCGCAAATGCAGAGTTAAACACAAAAAGTTACCGTCTGGGCATTACAATTTTGTGAATTATTTATTAAAACGAATTAAAAGATATATAGGTAAATACTACTACCTACTGGTGGATTTGACTTATGTAAAATAAAAGCAAAGAATAATAGATAAATATTGATAACTGCGTCCAATTATGAACTTACTGGCCGTTGCTCTGTTGCTGATAAAAGCTCGATGGTAAAAAATGAAGTAAATAGTATATATTATATACTGCTGTCGTACCATCAAATGCGCAGTTCCTTAATGATAATTTTTTGTTTTGCGCTTACTTCGTTTTGTGTTAAACAAATTGTTGTGTCTAGTGCGAGAAAGAAAAACATACATTTGTCGCTGCGTGTGATTGTGTGTATATGCGCACATAACGTACCTGTCTTCTATTTGTATATACACGGACAGTGATGGAAAAAAATGTATGTACGTGTTAAGCTTTCAATAAAATATATGAGGGATTTCCTATAAATTATTCGAACCACAAGTTTTTAATAAATATCTTAATGATCGAGTTCCCTCTTTACAAATATATACCGACTTGTGCGTATGTGTGTGTGTGTATGCAAATTGTGTGTGGTTTGTTTTAGTGGTGGGTGTAGGCGTTGCCGCCATTCTCCGCCTACCAAACTTGGGGTTTCGTGGAAGTGTCTAGCTCGACCTCGCTTCGGCTTGAATTTTGACGCGAAGGAAGTATGAAAGAACAAACATATTGCTATTTAATGGAAATAAACCGTTCGATGTTATAGTTGTGTTGAGACATATTAGCGATAACATTGACTATGAATCAGCGCTCATTATCATCATCAACAGAAACGACAACAACTCGCGATTGGCACAAGCAAGAAAGTTAGCTTGTCTGTAAGCTTGTTTGGGTGTACCTCGTACATGGATTGTTAAAGTCAAGCAATCGATGTGACGTCATCAAAGTAGTCTTTACACCCAACTTGGGACTACACACTAATGTATTCACAGTGTACTTTTTTACAGCTGTCGTCGTCGTGGTGGTTTTTAATCAACCAGTTTTCGCATCGGCAAATTCATCGTCAGGGCAATGGATGTCAACTCACGTTTCCCAACGCGACTACCAGGTAAGACCCGCTGCCTGGCAGCTAAGGCCGACAATTTAGTCTATATACCTATATATCTATATATATATATCTGTATAAATGAATAACTTTGAATTCGTTGGTTTTATTTATTTTTTTTTTTGCTACTAAAATATTGAATGCTTTTTCGCTCGCTTAAGATCAAAACCTTGTATATGTAACTGTAAAATTAAAAATAAAAATTAAGTGTAACTGTAACCAATACATGGCTTGCTTTAACCTAGACTACCTTGACTGCCCTGCGCTCCCCACCTTGTTGTTCTATTTACTAACCTAATTCGGATAAAATTATGCCTCTAATAGGTGGTTTCTCACGTTATATACAGCAAAAATAAAATAATATAAAATAATGCATTATTGTAACTATTCTTCATGTTTGGTAGCTGCTGTTACTATTGTTGTTTGTTATAACATTTTGTCTATGTGTGTTGTATGTGGCTTAGAAAATTCCATTTTATCTCTCGCTCTTTTTTCTAAATTCCTTTGTAAATACTTGAATTGAATTCGAAATGAAAACGTTTAAGCCCGAAAACTCATCCAACTCTTTCTGATTCATATTTATTCACTTACTCAAATACACAAATCCGAACTAACTTGTTGCCTAAGGCCGTCAAAATACTTAAGTGAAAAGCATTACTTGTAAGATTACATTTTTGAAATTTGTATCAATCCCAAAAAAATCCTAAGAGATTAATAAATTACTTTTTCTCATGCATTGCCACGCCGTATATCATGATAAACACCAAGGGCCCCCCATTAACTCGGTTGTGGGTAACTCTGAGGAGCCGCTACCGAGCCTATCCGATTTGCATGACTGCGAACCGAAGCTAGAGTTTGATGATACGGAGCTATTGACCCCAGCGCCGCTTGAGAGTAAGAAATACGCAAAGTATTTGCATATAATGAACATAAATGACTAAACACTTGATTTATTCACAGAAGATGTTATGGTCGGCGATTTTGTTCTAGCCGATGGTGAGTGCAAGTCATCTAGTTGTGTGTGGCAAAGAGATTGTGGTTAATTGTTTCTATAATTTACCATAGATGCCGAACTTGAAGAAGAAGAAACTGTGAATCCCCTTGAAGACGATTTCGAAGACCAACTGCGAGAACAATCTGAGAATATTCCTGGAGTCAAAAATAAATGTGATTTTCTGGGCACGGATAAGCAGGGACGTCACATTTTTGGAATTTACGCTAGTCGATTTCCCGAGAAATCTCAACTAGAGGACTTTGTGCGGTACGTGCAGAGTAATCTATTACTGAACAAATCTGACAGATGTATCTATTTATTACAGTCAAATCATCAAAGAGATTGAACCATTTGTGGAGAACGATTATATACTTGTTTATTTCCATCAAGGCCTAAAGGAAGATAATAAACCGTCAGCTCAGTTTCTGTGGAATTCGTACAAAGAACTAGACCGCAATTTTCGAAAGAATCTTAAGAATCTGTATGTGGTGCACCCAACGTGGTTTATCCGTGTCATCTGGAACTTCTTTAGCCCCTTTATCAGCGACAAGTTTCGCAAAAAGCTAGTGTACATCTCCAGCCTCGATGAGTTACGTCAGGCTCTTGGCCTGAAAAAGCTCAAGCTGCCTGACGACATTTGCGAGTTTGACGATAAGCTGAACCCAAGTCGCAGTCGTGTACCGCAACCAGCAGCACCCAATGGGCGGCCGACGATGCAGTTTGGCGTGCCCTTGAAGTTCATCGTTATGCACAGTCCATGCCTCAATTCCATTCCGCCGATTGTACGCAAATGCGTGGACTCGCTTTCGATCACGGGCGTCATTGATACGGAGGGAATCTTTCGGCGTTCTGGCAACCATGGTGAGATTATGGCCCTCAAAGAGCGTGTGAATCGCGGCGAAGATGTCGATCTTAGTAGTGTCAATGTGCATGTCATTGCTGGACTTCTGAAAAGCTTCTTGCGAGACCTTAGTGAACCGTTGCTAACCTTCGAGCTTTACGATGAAGTAACTAAATTTCTAGACTGGCCCAAGGAGGAGAGATCACGGAATGTCACTCAGCTGATACGCGAAAGACTACCCGAGGAGAACTACGAACTGTTCAAGTATCTTGTTGATTTCCTGGTTCGCGTCGTTGACTGTGCCGACCTCAACAAAATGACCTCCTCCAATCTGGCGATCGTGTTCGGCCCGAACTTCCTATGGTCTGGCAGCAACAATACATCACTGGAGGAGATAGCGCCTATTAATGCATTTGTTGACTTCGTGCTGCAAAACCACAAAGCCATTTATCTGATCGACGTTAACCAGCGCACTGTGAGTGTGGATTAGCCGACCACAAGTCCGTGTGTTCTGTAAATTGTTTGCATTAAGTGTTAGCCTTAAGCCTCAAGCACAGTGAAAAGCGCAAGCGTTGTTTCTTGTATAAAGTGTGTTTAGTTAAGATCTATAGAACTGTCTCACCTTTTAACCTTATGTTACTGTGTGCAGATGTATGAGTTGCTTGTAAAGATTATACTATGCGTCACGTATTTTTAATTAATATTATAAGCTGTTGACAGCTATTACTATCAGCTATTATTATCTATCTCTCCCCTTTACAATAATTTCACTGTTTTCAAGCAAGAATTGTTCATTTACCAAAGAAATTTTTACTTTTTACAACAGAAAACTGAGAAACGAATTACGAAATAATGTTAACACAAAAAAACCCCACACACATTCCAAAACTAAAGCAAGGCTGCTCATTGGCTGATCATCGTATTGGAATTATAGAAAATTCACAAAAAAAATAAGTGTAGATCATTGAATTTCCTTATAGTAATAACAAATTTTATATAACAAAACGGTATTGTTAACAAATAAAGTAAATGTTAAAACCTTATTTGGAATTTTCAAAAATATCTTGCAAAAGTGAAAACTGCAGATTTGATTCGACCTCCTCCTGCGTTACTTCGCATTTTGAGTTTTTTATTGGTATCAAAACAAATGTCCAGAATGGAATATTGAATAGTTTGTCGAATTACAATTACAAAGTAGTTGGCTTAATTGTTTAAATATTGATGTTCTTCAGCTTACGATTCAGGTCGTTGAATTTCATAATTTTACGCACAAAGAAGTCGCCATAACGATGCGACACCTTTGTGTCGGCAATATGAATCATGTCGTCGTCAATGTAGAAATCAAGCTGCAAGTAAAGATTATAATATTAGTCACTTCTGATTACTAACTCAATGCGAATATATAACTCACTTCAGATCCGGATTTGAAAGTGCCTTCCAGGCCACTGGGTCCCTTGCTCCAGACTAGATTGCGCATCTTGTGCTTGAAGCAGAGCAAGCGGATAAGCAGTTTCGATACGTCATCCTCGCTGGCGTTGGGGTCAATGAAGGAGGCCAGCTTGGTCAGCGGCAATGTGGTGTACAATTTCAGATACGAGCGGGTGGTGGGAAGATCCTTTTGTTGGCGTACCTCATCCATGAATACCAACAGCTGATGCTCCATTGGATCTTTGACGTAATCCTCCATGGGCGCATCGGCAGCAGGCGGGCAGGGGCTGACAAATCGTGGGCATGCGAAGACAAAGAAGGACTTGAACACATCAAGGTCACCGCACTGCATTTTGAACATGGCATCGTGGTAGTTCTTCTCTCGCAACACCTGTTGTATCGACTCATCGATGCACTGGGGATGCAGTACAAGGCAAATTGCCAACAAGTGATACATCTGCTCGGCCTGCTTGTTGATTTGATCGTTCTGGTAGGAGCGTGTGCTGTACAACTGCTTGGTGCGCTGAATATACAGAAGGATATCCGAGAATGTGCGAATGGCATCGGCGTAGCGGCGCATCATCATGTAGGCGAAACCCACATAATACGATGTGGATATCTGGCATGCAGGAATATGCGAATACGCAGACTTTTTGTGGATCTCAATAGGCTCCAACACCTTAATAGCTTGATAGTAATCGCCCAGCAGAGAGTGAACGCGCAGCAGACCAACCAGGGAGAAGTAGCCCAACATCTTGTAGAAAGCGAGCTTGCCAAAGTCACCAGCCACTGTTTGGGGGTCAATACCCTGCGAAATTGCCTCCAGTTGCTTCTTGATATTGGAGATATCGACCAGCGAGTGCAACACATTTAGAATACACAAAATGCTCCAAACGTTGCTGTGGTTTACGCACAATTGTTGGATTTCATCTTGAGATTTATCCGTCAAACGTGCACTGTATAGGCGGATACAGATTAGGTTTGATTGAAATTTAATTAATTTAATAAATGCTTACCGATACTGAGCGAAGTTCTGGAACTGATAGACAAACTCATCAACCAACTCCCACAGCCAGATATCGGGCAGCTCTAGCATTACGGGATTCTGGGCGGAGATGATCAGATTGAAGAAATCACAGTAGTTGAAGAACGAATTGATACGCTGCTCCAACTTGGGACCGCCCGGAATGCGCGCATGGATATGACGATAATACAGCTCCTTGTAGAGTATCAGGAACACCTTATCGTTGTCGACAATGGCACCAACCTCTTGCTCCTCCGGCCAGGCAGTCTTGTCGAAGTGATGATCACTGATTTGTGGGAATGTGTTCTCATACATGTTCTGTATGTCGTATAGATTCCCCTCCTTAATTGCCTGGCAGAAGTTCATGAGAAAATACTTGACATTCTCCGGCATGCGGTTGGCGTAGTAGTTGCGCTCGTACTCCAGATCCAATTGTGGATCGCCAGTATGCGCGTAATCATCGTAGAAATCCTAAAAAAATTTAAAAACAATTACTAAAGTATGTTTTGCATTGTTGACGGTGGCGGGGCACCAAAAAGTTGGGTTATGTTTTGCAAACCAGAATCGACAATGAAAATCTGCAAATGTAGTTCGCACTGTTGTAAGCAAATCTTATGTACTTACCGCGTTACCAAAGTCTTCTCCGCCGTACATTTTTGGTATTGAAATATCCTTAACTTGACACAAAAACCGAAATACTTTGCAACGTCTGACAAACACGCCAACAAAATTTTCTGGCGTAGCAGAAAGGAGCGTAACGTGGACGCAGAATTGTTAACGCGACGCAAAAATGAGTAACGTAACGTATGTAATTGGTGTGATAAATGGTATTCCCTAATGTTATTTATTTTGACATTGACAGTACTCAAATATTTTCAAATTCTAATGGGGTGTAGCTCTTAGAAATAAAAAATTTAGAATTTTTAGAATATGAAGGAGAAAAACGTATTTAAATAAATCTATTCTCTTCATAAAATCGATAAGCGCTGTTAACGAAATGTTAATTCCAGAGGCAATAATTTAAAATTAAAGCAGATAAAATACCATATAAAGTTAATACTCCTTGTGTAATCGGTCAAAAAATATAAAATGTCAAATTTTAATTTTTATTAAGCTAAATGCAAGTGAAATTATGTATATCTCAATTGTATTAGGTGTGGTGTATTGCTTAAAAGCTGTAAGACTTAACGCTCGCTGTTAATAACAGTCCACCGAAATGTTAACCATTTGGAAGCCAAAAGTCATAACATAAAAACGAACGAGCGAGAGTGGCAGACGTGTGTGTGTCATCAAACCCCGCAGCGTTAATTATTATTTTTAATAATTTAACGTCAAGCGCTTCAGATATTTGGGCGAAAATAGGGATTTGTTGACGAACGCGTTAAAAATAAGCAGTGAACGTAGGAGAAATATTAAATTTTGTGTTATTTTACCCAAAACGTGCACGTTGACGACGCCACCACACACACTACGCGGGGTTGGCCAAACAAGTTGCTTTGCCTGGCAGCCTAACATTGGCTGCAGTAAATAAAATAAGTGCATTGGAGTGTGAAACATCAGATTGAATTAAATATAAATGTGTCTTTAAGTCAAAAGTTGTGAATTCCAAGCACAAAAGCCAGAACAATGAGGCAGCCCAATTGGACCAGAGGGAAGACTTTGAAAATTTCCATTTTCTGCTGTTTCTTGCTGCTATGCAGCAACAGCGTGGGAATCGCACAAGCAGGTAATTTACTTATTAGAAAAGTATACCAAATATTTTATAAATGTTCTTGAAAAAAGTACAGATTGCATAAAATTAAGAAATTCTTCTAAGCCAAGTTTTGGGCGTGTTCCCCAACGCTGTGAAGACTCGTCATTTTCATTTTCTTTTTGTTTGTGCTTCGCGTTTGAAACTCTCTCACTTGTGATCGTCTACGCTCTCCTCTCTCTCTTGCGCTCAGTATTTTTAAACGCTGCTTACGAACAGCGCTGACAAAACAAAACCAACAAGCAACGCCTATTTTTACTCTTTTCGGGAACTTTTTGAAGTTTAATTCTGCTTGGTGCCGGCATTTTCATTGCGGCCATTGCAATTGCAACTGCACTGCGCATGCGAACGGAGGAAAGTGCTGCAATTGAAATGATTTACACGTGCTTGTTCCGTAAATACATATGTTTCTATGCATACAAATATACGTATGTCAACTGGCAAATATTTTGAGATGCTGCGTTTGCCTGCAATGCGATTTCTACTCGCTGGCAACAATAAACATTTAAGGTTCATATGCAAAACATTTTATGACCAAAAATAAACAATTTCACAGATATTCTTCTTCTGAGAGCTGTATAGTGGGAAAACAAATGGACAGACCGACAGGCAGAGAGACGTGCAGACAGACTCTCCTAATTTATTTCACTGCTTATAGTAATTATTTCTCGGCCAAGGCGCGCATCTTCCACACTTCTTATTTCGCTTGAAGGCGGAAATTACTTTTCAAAATCGGTCACGTCATTTTTATTTCATTGAGAACATTAGCCAGATTTTTTATTTCTATTTTATGTATGTTCCAATGCGATGAACGTATGTTGGTTGTCCTACGATTAAATTGATTGCTAAGAATAACAAACTTCTTCGAAAATAGCGTGTAATTTCGCAATTATGCTTTAGGTGAATTGTTTTACTCTTTCGCGTTTGTTGAGATATCCGAAAGTAGTTCAAATTTGTTACTTCTCCATTGATTATTTCCTCAAAGAATGTCGTGCGTGTTTTAGTTGCTTACTAAGTTAGCGTAACTTTACCCCCATCTCTTATTCCCCCTTTCCAATATTAGTTTTTTTTGCTTGGGTTGGGTATACTTTCGTGCGTAAGTATGTCTTAAAAATGTATGTTTGTTGGTACCATATGTAGGTACATGTACGATTATAAAGCTATGTATATCAAGATTGACTTTTGCTAATCTGCTACACGCTTCCCAAGCCACAGGCTTTTCGCCCCCTTCGAGTTGAACTCAAAGTGCACATGAACTCTGATAGCCTCCTTGTTCGTTCCTAAGGGTTGTTTTGTGCCCGCCGTGGCGCTGTTTATACAGGAACTGCTGCACCCACGAGGAAGGTGCGACGGCTGCTTGGGGGTTTGTCTGCGACAGACAAACAACCGACGCTAGGATTTCCGTGCCCTGTTATCACGCCCGGCCGCTGCTTAAGTGGGCACTTTTCCAATGCAGCAGACGCATAATGCCATGACAACATAATATTTATACAAATAAAGACAAAGATAGGAACGCCGGCAACGGATTGCAGCAAGTGCAATGTTTACCCTTATTTGGCACTCGCCGATCAAAACTTTTATTTATAGCACATAAAAAATCGCATGACCAACACGCAACACGTCAAGGATCCGACGTACTTAAAAATTATAATTTAAATTATGTACGAACTCAAGCGCATTGGCTGCTGTCCAAATGGATTATTTTTAGCTTTTACTGGAAATTTGGTTGTTTATATGTGTGACAGTTTACATATAATTGTGCGAAAGCGTATTTTCCCAAGCAATGTGTACTTTATCGAGGTCAGAAAATGCCAATTTTACTTTCAATTGATTGTTTCTGTTCTTTCTTGCAGATTCTTTTACAGATTTCTTTTCCGACTATGAGTGCAATCTGCCGCTTATGGATCGTGCCGTCCTGACAGCTACATCGTCGTTAACGGAACGTGGCCCCGAGAAGGCACGTTTAAACGGTAAGTTGTTTAATTCATACACACATTAATTTTATTTGAAAAGCTAAAAAAATTTCGTTGAAGTTATGTGAGTCAAACCATAGTGTAATTATTACACTGTGTATCGAACTTATCCTACTTCATTGTTAGTTTGATTTTAGTTTGTACAGCTTTCGTTGATTATTTGTGTATATTTACGCTTAGAGTTTTTATTTATTATGCTTTAATATGTTGGCGTTATAGTAAATAGACCTCTTTGTTTATGGGCCGCCATATTTTAAAATCGAAGCCCCAATCGCGCAGGTTGACAGCTCTATTCACTGCTTTAGCCATGCAAACTCGTTTTTTTGTCTGTGTCCCCGCAATGAGTGAATGACACATTTCCTAGAAGAAGAAGCAACAGCGAATTAGCAAATTAGTTGATTAAGCGAAAACAGACGACATGTTTTGTAATTTCATAAAATAGTTTGCATACGCATCATATTTGCACCGATAATCAAATGAAAAAACATATATGCACACGTTGGGCGTTTGATCTGAGCACATGGACGCCCACATTGCCGCAGCTGACGCACGCCGTGGCTGTCATCCAACCCGAGGAGCGGACACGTCTAATGAAGTTTCACTTTATTGATGACTTTCTGTCCTCCTTAATTGGCCGGCTATTAATGCGAAAATTTGTGAGCACGTGCAGCGGCGAGCCTTATGATCAAGTGCTGTTTAAGAGAGATGTTCGAGGCAAGCCGTACTGGGTGGAGGGCCAGGGTCAAAAGGGCGCAGCGTCAACGACCGCACTTAGCTTCAATGTCTCGCACCAGGGTAGTCTCGTACTGCTGGCAGGCGTCGAGGGTACTAAAGAAGACCCAGAATTTGGCATTGGAACTGATGTCATGAAGATCGAATACAGTGGGGGAAAATCTCTATCGGAGTTCTTTCGCCTAATGCAGAGCAAATTTTCGCCACAAGAATGGAGTTTTATTGGACGACCGCAGCACAATGAGCGCGCTCAGCTCAAGGCATTCATGCGGCATTGGTGCCTCAAGGAAGCCTACGTTAAGGAGCTTGGCGTTGGCATAACCATTGATCTGCAGAAGATAAGCTTTTCCGTTGACACCACACACCCGTTGGAGGTGGCAGCGTCGCCACTCTGCGGCACAACCTTGCGCTGCAACGGCACGCCCATGACTCAGTGGAATTTTGAGGAGCATTTAATATCACAAAAATACTGTGCTGCCATAGCATTCCGAAACTGTCTGCCAGAGGTGCATGCTAAGTTTGAGATTGTGCGTTTTGAGGATCTAGTTATGAAAAGCGCAGCTGCCGAACAGCCGGATGTGGTGGCCTACTGCCAGCAGGTGCTTCTAAAGCCCAACAAGCGTCACTCATAAGGCAGTAAAATATAGATGAATTAGCTAAATTTTACCTTGTTGATCAAATAAATGTAAATATATGTATAGTATATAGTATGTGTGTATGTCGGTCACCCTCTCCTCTGCCTTAACGCGCCTGTCAGGCAGCTGCCGTCTGCGTGCCAAAAATAACAAAAGCTAATGCCGGAAATATGATTAAAAGGCAATAAACCTACCCAAATGTAGGCACCCGCTTGTAGTCTGTTTGTTGTAATGGGTCCCAGACACGGCCTAGACAACTTTGTTAAATGCATGCGCAAACAGGACGACAAGATTGGGAAGCAGACTGTTAGGGAAGGGTGAAGACCTGGTAGTTAGGTTCTTTTTATACCCGCTACTCGAAGAGTATAAGGGTATTATAACTTTGTGCCAACCGAAAATGTTTGTAACAGGCAGAAGGAGACATCTCCGACCCCATAAAGTATATATATTCTGAATCAGCATGAACAGCCGAGTCGATATAGCCATGTCCGTCTGTCCGTCTGTCCGTCTGTCCGTCTGTCCGTCTGTCCGTCTGTCCGTCTGTCTGTCCGTATGAAAACCTAGATCTCAGCTATTATAAGAGCTAGAGCTACCAAATTTGGAGACAATATGTGTTAATTATGCCCGCAGATCAAGTTTATTTTGGATTTTTGCCACGCCTCCATCCGCCCCCAAAAATCGATAATAAATCGATAATAGCTGCAAATATAGCTCTACAGCATTCATTTTTTATCCATGTGATAAAAACCACCATCCGGGCGTGTTGCGAAAGTTTCAATAAGATCGGCCGATAAATAAGGAAGATATTCAAGAAATAGTATTGCCTTGTGGCCATGTGCCTGTGTCGGTTTTTCCTAATGTTAGTACCCGAGTTCAACACCAGCAGCAGACAACTTTTTTTAATTATGTGGCAACTTTTTTTTAAATTATGTGGCAACTTTTTTTTTTAATTATGTGCACCGAAAATATTCATGGTGCAATTTTATCGGTTATTGCGAAAGAAGTGCAGTGGTCGAGTGGTGATGGTAGTTGACTGTTCAGCGAGACGTCCGGAGTTCAACTCCTGGGTGCGACGTCGGCCGGGGACTGTGTGTGATGTGTATTTTTTCACTTTTGAAAAGTATTTATGTTTAATTCAAATTAATTTGAATAAACGGAAATTGATAAATTGTTTGAACTGTAGCGGGTATATCACAGTCGAGCTCGATCGACTGTAGCCTTTCCGACTTGTTATATTTTCGGTTGTTTACCAAAGTTTTATCGATGGATTTCCGCAACGAAGCCTCTCACATGGCATTGAACCCAACTTGAGTGCAATTTCGTTGATATAATCCCTGTAGGAACAATGAAATACCCTGTAGGACTATTCACACAGTCTTTCGTCACACCGGGTGTATTTAACGGAAAACAAAAGCTGCATCCGACTACGACAATTGTTTATGCTCAGCCCAAGGATGACGACGGTCTGCCATGACCATTTAATGTTAACACTAGCTCTAGAATTGGGGTTCACCCCTCTCAGAGATGTGATTTTCACACTGCAACTGCAGTTATTTGCGAGGGTTGATCTCACCCTTGCACATGTGTGAAGGGCATTTGCTGGTTTCATTGGTTTGGGGTTCGGATCAGACCACTTGCAGCTGTCAAACGAAATCGCCTTAAATTATGTTCTCTTAATTGGCGGGCCATAAAACGATGGCCGACATTTGTCTATAGCTAATAGGTTCACATTTTATTTTGTTTTCATTTTATTTTTATTTTGAAATTATCTGTGCCCCCTCGTCGTGAAGCTGGCACCTCGTGGTCAGCCAAAAACTCGGACTTTGATCAGCGTCTGATAATTGATTTGGGTCTGGTGAAGAATGTCACGCACATTGCGCTGCAAGGACGCCCGCACAGCAATGAATATGTGACCGAATATACCATTAGCTATGGCATCACCGACCTCGAGTTTGCCGACTATAAAGAGCCGGGCGGCAACGTTAAGGTAAGCAACACGGAGCAACCAACCCGCCTTAAATCACTCTAATCCAATCGTTGTGCACGTGTATGTGTATGTGTTGCTTGTGCCGGTGATGGTGATGGTGGTGGTGGCTTTGCCAATGGGCCCGGATGTGAGCTGACTAAACAGCTGCAAAACCCTCAAACAAAAAATCTCCATTTTAATTAATATCAAACATTCTATTTAGATTTATACTTAGTATTTTTATTTGTTCACTTTCTATTCTATTATTATTTATTGTAACTGCTTTTGTTTGCACGTTTTGCATCTTTTAGTTCGGTTTTTGGTTCTTTTAGCTCTATCGCACATAATCGCTTATTTGATCACATAATATTAACCCAAAATTGCACCCGGTGTAGGAAACGCTGCTTGGACGCCGGTCGAGAATACGTATAACCATTTTCTAACACTCGACCTGGGCGATCCGCGTACGGTGCGCAAAATCGCAACCATGGGACGCATGCATACCGATGAGTATGTCACGGAGTATATTGTGCAGTACTCAGACGATGGCGAGTATTGGCGGTCGTATGTTAATCCCACGAGTGAGCCGCAGGTACTGTGACTAACCCTAGCCTAAGTCTAATTTAAGTAAACTAAAGAAATCTAAACTAAAACCAATAATGTGCTTGGTGTATTTAAATCTGCAATTTGGGTAATTAAATAATAATGATATTTTTGTTGATGCTTGGCATAGATGTTCAAAGGAAACTCTGACGGCAATTCCATACACTACAATGTTTTCGAGGTGCCTATCATAGCTCAATGGGTGCGCATCAATCCGACACGCTGGCATGATCGCATCTCAATGCGAGTGGAACTTTTCGGCTGTGATTACAGTAAGTAGATAAAAAGATATATTTTTTATAAATATACTGATAAGCCCTTTTGTACCTCTAGTTTCTGAAAACCTTTATTTCAATGGCACTGGTCTGGTGCAATATGATTTACGCCGTGAACCCGTAGCCTCTTCCCGCGAATCCATTCGATTCCGCTTCAAGACTGCCTACGCCAATGGCGTCATGATATACTCGCGTGGCACCCAAGGTGATTACTTTGCGCTGCAACTGAAGGATAACAAAATGGTCTTGAATCTTGATCTGGGATCGCGCATTATGACATCACTTTCGGTAGGAAGCCTACTGGACGACAATGTGTGGCACGATGTGGTTATTTCGCGCAATCGGCGTGACATTATTTTCTCTGTGGATCGTGTGATTGTGCGTGGACGCATTCAGGGCGAGTTCAGCAGATTGAATCTGAATCGGGAGCTCTACCTGGGCGGCGTACCCAATGTGCAGGAAGGTCTTATAGTGCAACAAAACTTTTCTGGCTGCATGGAGAACATATATCTAAATTCGACCAACTTTATACGCACCATGAAGGATAGTTTTGAGCTTGGAGAGGCTTATTTGTATAAGAAGGTGAACACAATTTATGCCTGTCCCTCACCACCCATATACCCGGTCACCTTTACGACACGTGGATCGTATGTGCGGCTGAAAGGCTACGAGAACTCGCAGCGTTTGAACGTATCCTTTTACTTCCGCACCTACGAAGAGACCGGTGTTTTGGTACACCATGACTTCTACTCGGGTGGCTATATCAAAGTATATCTGAACTTCGGTAAGGTCAAGATCGATCTTCTGTGCAAGGACAAGCCGCGCATCATATTGGATAATTACGATGAACAGTTCAATGATGGCAAGTGGCATTCTCTAGTCCTCTCCATTGACCGGAATCGCCTCATACTGAACATCGATCAACGGCCGATGACAACGACCAAGAATCTACAAATAGCCACCGGACGCTTGTATTACATAGCTGGAGGCAAGGATAAGGATGGTTTTGTGGGATGCATGCGTCTTATTTCTGTGGATGGTAACTACAAGTTGCCTCAGGACTGGGTGCAGGGCGAGGAAGTCTGTTGCGGCGACGAGGTTGTTGTCGACGCTTGTCAGATGATCGATCGTTGCAATCCGAATCCTTGCCAACACAAAGGCTTGTGCCATCAGAACAGTAGGGAGTTCTTCTGTGACTGTGCCCACACTGGCTATGCGGGAGCTGTTTGTCACACCTGTAAGGAGATTTGAATCTGTAAACCTTTTCCATTTGCTAATGTTCTTTCTTTTCATTTTTATAGCCAATAATCCACTGTCCTGTCAGGCCCTAAAGAACGTGCAACACGTGCAACAGCGTGTCAATTTGAATATCGATGTCGATGGCAGCGGTCCGTTGGAACCTTTCCCTGTTACCTGCGAATTCTACTGTAAGAAAACATAAGTTATTCAAATGACTAAATGAAATCAAGAATATCTATTTACAGCTGACGGACGAGTGATAACCACATTAAGTCACAGTCAGGAGCACACTACAACTGTTGATGGCTTCCAGGAGCCCGGTTCGTTTGAGCAGTCCATTATGTATGATGCCAATCAATTGCAGATTGAAGCTCTACTCAATCGCTCACACAGCTGTTGGCAGCGTTTGAGTTACTCGTGTCGCTCTTCGCGTCTTTTCAATTCACCCTGTAAGCGTTTGATATAGTTAATTGTTTTAATTTATTATAATCTCATTTATTTAAAAAACAGCTGAAGCTGGTAATTTCCGTCCCTTCTCTTGGTGGATCTCGCGTAACAATCAACCCATGGATTATTGGGCTGGCGCTTTGCCGGGCTCCCGCAAATGCGAATGCGGAATTCTTGGAAAATGTAATGATCCAACAAAGTGGTGTAACTGCGACTCTAATACCCTTGACTGGACTGAGGATGGTGGCGATATTCGTGAAAAGGAACATTTGCCGGTGCGTGCAGTTAAGTTCGGTGACACTGGCACCCCGCTAGATGAGAAGCAAGGACGTTACACACTTGGACCGTTGCGTTGCGAGGGCGACGATCTGTTCAGCAATGCAGTTACATTCCGCATTGCGGATGCTTCGATTAACTTACCTCCCTTCGATATGGGACACTCTGGCGATATTTATTTAGAGTTCCGCACCACTCAGGAGAACGCAGTGCTTTTCCATGCCACCGGACCCACTGATTACATTAAGTTAAGCTTGAATAATGGCAACAAGTTGCAGTTCCAATATCAAGCTGGCAGCGGTCCTCTTCGCGTCAATGTGGACACTACTTATCACTTGAACGATAATAACTGGCATACCGTGAGCGTGGAGCGGAACAGAAAGGAAGCTCGTGTTGTTGTAGATGGGTCTCTCAAGGCAGAAGTGCGAGAGCCGCCAGGGCCGGTGCGTGCGCTTCATTTGACTTCGGATTTGGTTATTGGAGCAACGACTGAATATCGCGACGGTTATGTGGGATGCATACGTGCGCTTCTTCTCAATGGTAAAATGGTTGATCTTAAAGAATATTCAATGCGTGGTCTCTACGGCATCAGCACGGGCTGTGTGGGCCGTTGCGAATCGAGTCCTTGTCTTAACAATGGAACTTGTATTGAACGCTACGACGGTTACAGCTGCGATTGCCGTTGGAGCGCCTTCAAAGGACCTATCTGCGCTGATGGTAAATAAACTATTGAATATATTTGATGGAGCTTTTACTAACTGTTTCCATTTTATCCCCTTGCAGAGATTGGTGTTAATCTGCGTTCCAGTTCGATAATCCGTTACGAGTTTGAGGGTTCTTTCCGCTCAACCATTGCTGAAAACATTCGTATTGGCTTCACTACCACCATTCCCAAAGGTTTTTTGCTTGGTTTCTCCTCAAATCTGACTGGAGAATATCTGACCATACAAATCTCCAATTCAGGTGAGTAGCAGAACTATCAATGCCATACAAATATTTACCTTGTTCTGATTCTAGGCCATTTGCGTTGCGTCTTTGACTTTGGCTTTGAGCGTCAAGAGATTATATTCCCCAAAAAGCATTTCGGTCTTGGTCAGTACCATGATATGCGTTTTACGCGCAAGAATAGCGGATCAACAGTGGTGCTACATGTCGATAACTACGAGCCCGTTGAGTATAACTTCGATATTAAGGCATCTGCTGATGCGCAGTTCAATAATATTCAGTATATGTACATTGGCAAGAACGTGTCGATGACTGACGGTTTTGTTGGTTGCGTGTCGCGTGTGCAGTTTGATGATATATACCCGTTGAAGCTTCTGTTCCAACAGAACCCACCAAACAACGTTAAGTCGCTGGGCAGTAAGTGTTATGCAAGTTGATTATGGACGATAGCAACTTAATATGGTTATTCTTTGATATAGCACAATTGACTGAAGACTTCTGTGGCGTTGAACCTGTAACACATCCGCCCATTGAACGGGAAACCAGACCGCCTCCATTGGTGGACGAAGAGAAACTGCGCAAAGCGTACAACGAAGTCAATTCCGTGCTGCTGGCATGTAAGTAATCTCTCATATTTAAAAATGTATCATTGTTCTTATTTTTCGACTTTTTATTTTAGTCCTGCTCGTGATTTTATTCCTGCTGTTATGCTTGATGTTCTTCCTAATTGGTCGCTATCTGCACCGACACAAAGGAGACTATTTGACACATGAGGATCACGGTGCCGATGGAGCTGATGACCCCGATGATGCTGTCCTGCATTCGACCACGGGTCATCAGGTCAGAAAGCGTACAGAGATTTTCATCTAATCCAGCTATCAAGTGCAACGAAGAAGAAGACCCACAAATACAAATTGTTGAAAATCAATCGCCTTAAACAAACAACAGCAACAACTAACGACACACTCATAAAAAATATGTACACACAAAAAACAAATTAATTAGGATACAAATAACGTAAATTATCATTGATATTTTATGATTGATATCGAAAGCTTTTCCCAACTTCACTGCCAATTACTTTGCGCAAGTTATTTGATTATAATTGGTTTCTAACTACAAATCGCATTATTCTGAAGTAACCTTATGCTTTTGTTGTTTAATGGCATGCTTTTTAATTTGATTTTACTTTGTACTTTCGACACACACACTCTCAATAGTCATCGAAAGCCGTCCATTTTTGTTTAGTTGACTTTTTCAAACAAACACACACGATGTATTTTTTCTTTACCAAATTAAGTTTCATTTGTACATTAAGTCCCGTTATCCAGCCAATTATCATAATATGTTGTACGTTTATCTATACATAATATTATACCAACGACATTCCATTATATATATAATACGTTGTGCTCTCTATATAATGTATATCATTTCAAATGTCTTCTAATTTACACAAAACGAAAAAGTGAATAATTTTATAGAAAAACAAATTGCTAAGTTTGAAACGTAAACGAAAATTGTATTTTTGGAAAATGCAATTAAATCTTTGAAATATACCTTAACATACATGTATGTATATATGGATATGGATAGAGCTACTATATACACAGTGTGTTTACACTGACACCACGAATATGTTTCAAATTTCAATAAACTTAATTATAAAATACACAAATAATGAAACCTTTCGACTTACCTAATATGAGGGGGATGAAACTATACGAGTCGATGCGGTTTTTCAGTCTCTTAAATGTTTATTTAATATAATATTGTATACTAAAATATAAGTATGTATACGTATATGTTTGTGAGTGGGTGTATATATATAATGTTAGAGGCTATTCCATATTTAATATTAACTCTTGTGTTTATGTAGGTATATAACAATATCGTTTAACGCTAATTTTGATTACTACGGGGTTTTATTTGGATTTTCGATTTTACTCTCTACCATACTGGAATAATTCGATTCACTTAGTATCTGAGATTTGTGTGTATATGCGTGTGCTATGGCTATACTATTCAACAACAGTCTAAATCGCATCTAACACTATGATAGAATAACACTGGGTGGGTTATGCAATAATACTTGGCAATTGTTGTCGATGTTGAGGTCGTCGTTCTTATTGAGTCTTTCAGGCGATAACAGATCGTGTGCCTTGCCATAGCTTATGCTAACTATATGTTCGTTGTATCTAAAGTCTATATACCATATAGAGTATACGTTATTCGCTGCACCCAGACAGCGTTTCGTAAGATTAGTCAAATACTTGGTAGTGCCTAGTGCGAGGGGTAAATGGATATGTTGCAACGGGGCAGCGGAACCCAACGGATTGCCGTATTGATTATGTACTTGGGATTGATATTAGTCGATGCCAATACCTCTAGATGTACGTTGTATGTATGTATATGCCTCGATATTCTTTGCCTTTGCAACCTTTCGGCTTCGTGCAAGCGAACTCATTACAAAAAACTATCACAAATCGTAAATTGCAAACTTGAAAACGGATTACTACAAGCTTATGGAGGGCATGGCTGTGCAAGCCGCTCCCTCCCGCCTTTACTCCTTCTTTCGCCCGCTTGCCGCACTCGACAAGCGCAGCATATTGTCCTTGGTCCGTCGTTCGTCATTCCCAGGGGCACCTCTACTTATGCACATTGCTGTTCGCGAGCATACGGTAGCGGTTCAACAGCAGCAGAGCAGCATCCTCGGCGGGCTTAATCTTGCCGTGCATCTCCTCGTAGGCGCCCAAGAGAATTCGTTCTCACAAAATCGTGCAGAGCACAAATAACAAAGACACCAGGCAGAGCATGGCGACAATGTCCCTGTGCAGCTTGCGGTCGCGATAGAAGGGACGCGTCGAGAAGCTCTCGTTGCGTGTCTTGCGCAGCAGCCAGAGTGGAATAAGCAAATGCAGCAAATCAGGCAACATGAAGCCAATGTCGCGTACCACCTGATGTGCTTGCCCCTCGCCGCGCACTACATTCATGAAGAACTGATCGAAGCTGCCGGCGAGTATGTGCAGTAGTGCCACGCCCACAATGCAGAACACCTTCTTCGGCTTGACGACATTTGTGCTGTTGGCCAGGTGCATCACTAGCACTGTGGAAAAGAGCTCCGTTATCTGCAAGAAGATTAAGGCGAGAATAAGTCGTTAAATATTGGTAGAACACAAGCTTGATCTTTTTAACCTTAATAGAATAGGTTGTTTTTGGGTTATTCTGTTTTATTTCTGTTAGCCTAAGTTAGTTGTTAGCTGAGACACATTGGCATAATGATTGAAATATAACTGTAATAAAGAAGGTATTTATAGAGACATTTAGCTGGCTTTAATTTAAAATGATTGGTAAAGTACTTCATCGCTTCCAACGAAAGATAGGTTTTATAAATTAGGTTGCCATTGAATTCGGTTGATTGAATTAAATTGTTATACATTTGGCATCAAGTATAACACGTAAATTGTTCAACATTGGCATCAATATAGAACATTATATATTTCAACAAAAGATAGCTTAAATAGATAGGTTGTAATTTGGTTATTTTGTAAGCTGCAGTTGCTTATTAAACGAAGAATATTGAAATCAAGCTGAAATCTTATTCAAGGATAAAAATAATTCGTATAGAATTTGTGATTATTAGGTTACTGCGGTTGCACTTGAGTTGAAGGAGCAAGCTGTAAAAACTGAAAAGTTTCGCCCATTCTATGCTTTCTTTCTTCTCACCATCGGATTGGCTCGAAGACCATTTGCCACGATTACTGATTGGCCGTGCTCATTATCGCTCGAGCTGCACATTGTAGAACTTTGAAGCTGTCGTTTTTAGGCCCCTTGAAACTTTTCGCACGGCTATTTAACTAAATTGAACATGCCAGTGGCCTGGTGCATCGTGCATAGCTTATCCCTTAAAATATCTAAAGCATTCGCCTGATGGGCGTGCACCTGGGCAGCAGCAAGTTTAGAAGTGGCGCACGCGAAGCACGGAATGATAGAAAGTTCCGTTCAACACGAACTTGCCGTGCGCATATTGTGCAAGTTTTGAGCATCGTCGTAATGCTGAACGGAACTTTGCTAATAAATTATGGATAGCCGCTGTCCGAGTTGCACTTGGCCACCGCAAAAGCACACACGGAGTGGTTTATCGAGCTGCTTACCGTGAAGAATAGTTGGTGATTCCATTGATTGTAGTAGTCATCATTGTAATAGTTGATATACGCCCACCAGGCATAATAATGCGAGAAGATGGAGAGCAGGAAGAGCAGCATCATCGAGTACCGTACGCGTTGCTGCAGGATCAGAGCGATGAGCCGCTTGATGCACTCGTACAGGGCAATTACAGCGAATACGGTCAGTATCCACATCTTGAAGCTGTTGGGCGTCGCATTGAAGTACATGTGCTTGTAGGCAGCCACTCCGGACTCGTAGGGGCCCTTGAAAACGGTGTCCCAGCAGGAGCAGCTGCAAAAGTGTCGGTCCACGTAGCGTGCGTAGTTCTCCCAAAAGTACCATAGGATGACTATGTGAGCCGGTGGTATCAGTGCCGGTGCCAGTGAACCGCAGGCGGTGGGTAGCCAGGTCACGTCGAACATGTTGCTCTACTCCTCTAAGGCTCTACGGCTGTCAATGTGGTTGCTCTGGGCAGTAACTCGACTTGCGAGTCGGTGCAGATTGCTGCTTACGGTGCTTGCTCTCTTGGGCAATTCCTGTGCAATTCCTTTGTATTATTCCCTTAGTCCATTCTTTAACCCTTGGCTTGTGCGACTAAAAGCAAACAAATTAAACAAGTTAAGGAACTTATGCTGGAGCTTACATGAATATTGTATACGCTGAATAAGAAATGAAAGTGGGAATTCAATGCATACGTACATACACAGCCCAGACTGGGCTAAGTCGCCAATAGCTTGTGCCTGAAGCAATGCATTGGTGGGCGTGGCTAAATTTGAAATTAATTTAAGATGCATTTTGCATACCAGAATTACTAAGTAAAATGTGATGACTCTACCTCCTATCGCAGCTGAGATCAAGTCGATCAAAGTGGATATCATGCATGAATTACCATTTAACCTCTAACCATAGCCAAGATCAAGCTGACCCCACATTTAGCAAGGGGTAAAGGGTATTTAAATGTTTCTTTTTCTTCGACGTCTCGAATTCTCCACTTCTGGGCTGAACTCATAGCCATGCAATTATATTTTTCATATCGAGCACACAAAAGAATCAGGAATTGAAGTAAAGCAAAATGCAAAATAATTGCGGAGTGACCTTTTCAGTAAACTATCCGCAAAATTGGGTTATTTGCACTCGTTTACATGGGCGCAATTTGAGAAAGGTCTATCGAAATGTTGTTTCAAGAGGTTAATTGTACCTGTGTGGTTAATTGGTTTATGAACGTAAGAGCGTGTTGCAAATGTATATAAGGGGTGTTTCCAACTGTTGTAAATTGCACACTGGGAAAGTTATATAATTTTGAAACTTGGTTCCGCTTTAAGTCAGCGTATTTTGCATAAGACATGAATATGTATGTATGGATAATATTACCATATATATATTTCGATTTTATCGGATATCTTTCATAAATCTCTTGCTGTTTACTCGGCAAACATTTGCTCTACTTATGAAAATAAACACAAGAGTCCGGCATTAACAATCAACAAATTTCAATTGTCGAAAGATGGTCTCTGTGTGTGTGTGCGTGGAGTGTCTGTGTATAAATAACCCCCTTGGAGAGCCCATTTGGCACATTGGGCCGGCTGCAAGTGCCGAGTGTACCCAATGCATCTTTGGTGTGGTATGTCTGGCATGTGCAGTAGGTAACAGGGCCCGGCCAAAGAATGAAGCAATTATAAATTCATACGTTTGTCAGCATGCAAGAGGAAGGCAGGCCGAGAGGGCTTGGGCATGCTAGACAGACGGCGCAGTGGGAAATGCATCCTCCTGCCTGGCACCGCTGCCAAAAAACCAAAACTGCGGTCATTAGTGCCGCACAAAATGAGAAATTGCGCTGCATTTTCGGCGGGGAGTAGGCAGAGGGTCGTTGTTATGAGCAGAGCTTGCTCTGGCATACACCTCCTCCCGTACCCTATGTCCTCTTATGTCTCCCCAGCCAGCATTGGGTGGGAGGTGCTTTAATTAATGCCGATGCCGTTGCCGCCTTTGCTGGCTGTGCCGGTGCCTGTATCTGAATCTACAGCTGCCAGTGAAAAAGTATTTCGATTTGTTTTCCTGCTGTTTCATTTGTTGCGCCACAGTTAAATGAAAAACAAAAACAAAAACATATCAAAACAAAATCCAAAAAACCAAAGCAAAAGCCAACGCAACGTGCCACATTGACGTCATCGTTGCGCTTGCTATGAGAACTTTTCGCTGTGTTTGAGTTATGGAATGTGAGCGCCAAACAATAACAGCAACAGCAGCAATAACAACAACTGCAACTGGTATAGGCCCATTGTCGAGGGAAAATCAAGTGGAGCATGAAAGCATGAAACTCGTATGGATAAGCGAGGTAATTGCAATTTTTAAAAACTTTGTCAGAATTTTAAGCGAAACTAATAGAAACTGTATTAATAGGCATAGTCTATGGAAGATTAGAATTGCAGCTCTACTAAAACTGAGTTTCAAAAAGCTACGTGGATCTCTCACTGAGCTTCGCGCAAACGTTGAAAAGTGATGGGTCTCGGCAAGAAAACACTTTTATTTAAAAAGTGTTCATTGTTTTTTAGCATAGTGCAATTCTGCAGCTGCTTGTAAGGTATGCTTTATACACTACAGTCTGCCTATATACCATAGCAACAATATACTCATCCTTTGCGGCCAGAAGCAAAAGAAGCTTGCCCCTTTCCTTGCACATGCTTTATTTCCAGCTTTAGTTAAGTTTTCGAAATAACTTTCTCATTCCAAAACATGCTAACTCCCTCACATTAACACAGTTTCTAGCCCAATTCGCAGTCCCTAATTTTAGGATTACCTCATGTTATATTGCCACATACATTGCTACCCCCTTGATTATTATCCTCGTTGGGAAATATTCACGCTTTTTGCTTGCCAAGTCATCAAATTGAACCCTAGTGCTACTTGAAGCATGCACATAAAATCAAATGTCGCCTGACTCTACCTCTCTACCCCGCTCTCTCTCGCTGCCTGTCGCATCGCGTGTGAACTGTCACAATTCGTCTACAGGCTTCATGTAAACAACACCTACGGCGGCAGCAGCAGCAACATTTGCCACACAGTGATAGTAAAACCGTCAACAGTCAACGCGCTCATCACTTGACTACGACAACAACAAGCTGTATATGTGTGTGTGGGGGTGTGTGTGGGAGTGCGTAGTGTGAGTGCGACACTGGAAATCCTGCAGCCGCTGTGCCCGCTCTGCAGGCGCCTGCCTTGGCTGGGTGTGTCTCGTCTGGCTGCTGTCTTTGAGCCATTGAGTTGTGTTCTCTGCTTGCTCATTTGTGCCTCCTTCAATTGTTGTTGCTGTTGCTGTTGTTGTCGCTTAGCTTGGAGTGCTGTGCAGACGTTTTGTCACGGCGCCGTTTGGAAGCCATAAAAGTGTTTTTGTTTTCGTTTTATATGCAAAGCGCAACGCAACAATATTACGCATACGCAGTGTGTGCCGCGCGCGTCTGGCAATCGTATTAAAAATGCACTAGCTGATGAGGTCTGAGCACGCCAAACGAACCGGCATGGCCGAGGGTTGCTGCTACACCTGCACGTGATGAGTGTTTGTGTGCGCACGTGTGTGTGTGTTTGGGGCGCATTGAGATCAAATGCTGGCAATAAGACATTACAACTGCCTGTATGCAAATGTATGCATATAAATATGCATATATATGACGTTTGTTTGGTCAATATTTATTTTGGCTACCAATACCAGAAACACACACACGCCACCCAGACACATTCCCACACACACACAGAGACTGAACTAAACGATTTTCAACTATTGCCGAACAGATTACACTTTTGTAGTCCCCTCCCAGTCAAGTCGTCGTTGTTGTTGATTGGAAATTGCCTGCAGCTGCTGTTGCTGCTGCTCAGAGGGCAAAGGCGACACGGCATCCACCCCCTGCTGCCGCTGCCGGCATCAAGTACGATGAACCAGACTCGTGAAAATGCGGGTACATGCAGGCGCGTTGAAAAATCGAAATAAGATTAGCTTAGTCCCGAAATCTCAGTTGGAGTCCACGCGCGGCAGTTGGCTCAATCCTTGAGTGAACTGAGGCATACACAGACACACACACACACGGGCACGCAGACAGCGAGATGAGGATTTGACTTACATGTCACTCTCTGTGCCTGTCGCGTTCACAGTTCACACTGCTGGCACAGCATGGCCATAATTATTTTGCACAATTTTCTCGCAACGGAAAATGAAAATAATTTTCTCGAGCGATGTAATTTAGTGCAACTAAAAATCTGTTGAAACAAACAAGCGCGAGAGCCGCCGCCGCGTCGTGAAAAAAGCCGACTGAAATTTTTGTTATGCTGCCTGCATGTGAATTTCGTGCTCAGCTCTGCTCTGCTCTTGATGCCGTCGCCGCTGCTGCTGCTGCTGCCTCCTTGGGCAGAGACAACGCGTTGTCGATGGCATCGGCATAGCCAGCGCCGGCGCCGGCGTCGTTGTCGGGCCAATATATTTTCTAACAGTCGAGAATACTGGGCGCAGCTCTCAGCTGGCACCCTCGCTGTAACAGCAACGCACGTGTGTGTGTTTGTATGCGCGCTCTCTTGCGGCGTGCTCTCTCTCTCTCTAGACGTCGCAGAAAATACTGGGAAATATTGCAAGAGGCAAAGGTAAATGCAGGCGGTGTCTTTGCTTGGCAAATTAAGTATACGCACTGTTGCTGCCGCCGGTCAACCATCGGACATTGCATTGGCAGCGCCAATGAACCGTTACACAGATACGCATACACACAGATCCAGCTGGTGCTGCTCCAACTACATGTGTTCTTTTTTGTCTTATTCTCCTTTTTTGCCGACTATTTCCTTCTTTGCGCCGTGCACCTGTTGAGGGCGCGTTGAGGGGCTGAATGTGTGTGTGTGTGTGAAGCGATTTGCATTTATCGAAAGGAAAGGAAAGCGTAGCGGGTCGATTCGAGTTAAACTATCTATGAATTAGTTGGAAATGCAATTCCAAGAAACTTTTGAAAGAATTTCGATTCATATTTAAAGTTGCTATTACAAAACTAATACCAATTTAATTCCCAAACTCTAAATGGCAAACACAAAGTTGAGAAACGTGTTTCTTGCTTTTACAAAGTGGCACATTTATTGGTTTACAAACGTAGAACATACGACTATACATATACATAGTTTACGACACAATTACATATCGAGTTTGCCCAAACTAACACATACATTCAGACACACAAACTAAGGGTAAACAGCGCAGCCACCATGCACTTTAAATGTGCTAATTAAGTTGTTTCTTTTTTGTTTACTTTCGCTTTGGCTTAGTTCGAGCTTTGCATTTCAGGAGAAACAAGCGTAAATGCAGCCCTTCTTCTTCCTCGAATTTACACTCACGTTTTCACGTTGTTTGACTAATTGTTACAACAATTGTGCATAGAAAACTTAATCGCTTAGAAAATACATAGTATTTTTATTCGAAGTACATTTAAACTGCTATTAAATTTGTAAATATTTAAGTAAACCAAAGTTTTTATATTTATAAAGTCAAGCGATTTTTCCAGTGTATTTCGATGTAGACTTACCGCGACAATTACTGTAGTCTCGTAATTAAAATCTTTTGCAGGTCTCTCTTAGCATATTTTAAGCCATTGTTCTATTGCCATGACATCCTTGGTTTTGTTGGAAATCATTTATAGAAACACACAAATATACATCTAGTTGGTTTTTTTTATATTATATACAGACAGATATGAAGCTCAAAACACTTAAAGGGAATAAATTCGTACGAGATTATGGATAATAACAATGTTGCCTTGTTATTCTTATTGTTTTCATTTTGATTAGGTACAAGTACTCTTTGGGCTCTTGGTCAAGTCCGCTTTTATTTTTGTTTTGGGATATACAGCACTTAACATAGACATCAATAGACAAGGGCTTAAGCCAGCATGATATATAGAATATATATTTATTTGGAATTACTTGCTTAAGCACTTGTAGTGTAGTATATTATGACTTAATTACGTATGGATATTTGCCTCGCTTTGATCATAAAACTAATTTGTGTACTGAAACTTAAGATCCTTCATCTGCCATTCCAATTATTATTGCATGTATTGCACAAATACTGAATCGCTTTCAGCCGATGAAAATGACGCATTCGATTTCGTTTGACCTAAGCTAAGATGCTTACGATGATTACAATTATGATATTAATTGCAGAGGAATTGACTTGTAGCATGAGATAAATTAGTTGTCAAATGAATACAACGTACGTATTCATACTCGCGTGTGTCTGCGCAAGTTTAATTCGATTTTTCCTGATAATACCTATCATACATACAAGTATCCACAAGATACAATGCTGCGGAAATACGCACGCACACATACGTAATTACTAGACACTTATATCAAGTCTTAAGAATAACTTTGTTAAGCTATTTTGTATCTGAGTGTGTGTGAGTTCGAGTATGAGTGTAACAAGTGCGTTTGCAAACATTCGGTAAGCTCTCTTAACATGTTTTTCATCCCCTCAACGTTGCCATGCCCAGGCTTAAGATAATTGTGAAAAACACATATATGTACAGTCCACACATACTTATATATGTCTGCGCACATTATATATGCCTGCTTGCACCTGTTCACTAGCATATAGTATATAAGCCAGTTTTAATTGCTCTGCTCGGGGCGGCGCAAGCAGAGTCTGGGATATCAAGGGTAAATAGTACAATGGCAGGTGTTCCGTTTTGGGTTTGTTATAATTGTACCGTTCAGCGGAGCGGGCGAGCATATCGAGAACTGTAGACATATCCTTGGTAACCTTATATTTGTGGGATTCACATGGGACTTTAATAAGTAAACATGGGAACTTAAGTGTTTCAAAAATCTTACTGAAGTATTTCGATACAAGCCAAGAGTTTGCGTATGATATATATGAATATTTTGTATTTACAATCTGTATAATCATTTGAGAATATACCTTACTCACGATCTTAAGCTCAATCGAAACTTCCGCTTTACATGCGATTTTATCACGTTATAACACTCTTCTTTATTTTTTGCGGTATCTATCCCTGCATCGCTAATTGTGTGTCTATTTATCTCTCTCTCTCATTTACGCTTCTTAACTCCTATCTCTCTCTCTAATCTAAAACTTACTCTGTTGAATTGCCGAGCAGGCGGAATTGTTGATCTCGGCCACAACGATGATTTCCTCATTTTCCTCGGTTTCTTCGGGCACCATCATCAGGTTGTTGTTCAGCATATAAGGCTCGTTGCGATTGTCGGCATCAGCGGAGCGCAGACGATGCGTAAACGAGGAGCGGGATCGTGTCATATACGAGGAGCGTGTGGTGGACATGCGCCTGAGTACTCCCCGCCCGTAGATGAGCATACGCACCTCAACGCGAAATCTGGGATGTGTTGCAGCATACAAGTAGGGATCCACGCACGCAGCTGTCTTGCAGAAGAGTGCAGGAATCATTGAACCCAACGGGGTGATATGATGCTCCAGGCCAAAGACACCCATCATGGCCACAATGGCGTAGGGTGACCAGGCGATGAACCACAGCCCAATGATGGCAGCCACAATGAATGTCAGCTTCTGCTCCGTCTTGGCCTTATCTTTGCTCGACTGAATCCGATTCGCGGTGAAGACGACCTTGAGTATAAAGAAATATGAGTAGACTATGCAGGTGAGGGGTATGCAGTAGGCTGCGACAAAGAACAATGCCATAAAGATGCGAGCCGGAGTCTCCTTATTGAGGTAATCGAAGCTGCAAGTCGTCAAGTAGCCCTCGGGCACATAGACCGAGAGTCCGACATCGAGGGCGGGCATGACGGCAAACAGAAAACTATAGCACCAGATGAGAAAGATGATCAGGTAGGAGCGTAGTCTTGAGTAGCGCCGCAACGGTTGCAGTAGATGCACTACCACATTGTATCGATCCAGGGCTATGGCTGTCAGGGTGCCAATCGCACAGGTGCCGCTGAGTCCGCCCACAAATCCGTAGATGCGGCAAGCTGAGTGTGATAAGGCCGCTAGTAAGCTTGAGGAGCACTCATTCTATACACCTACCTGTATCACCCAGGGCAGGACCCTCCTTGATATTATTGTAGATGGCAATGGGGCACTTGACCAGCATCAGGAAATCGCAGATTGCCAGGTTCATGACCAATATATTCGCTGGGGTACGCAGCGATTTACGGCTGCCGAACATGAAGATGACGAAGGCGTTGCCAAAGCAGCCCACCACAGAGATCAGACAGTACAGTCCAGCCATGATGTAGAAGGTGCTCGTGTTGGGTGGCTCGAACTGCAGCCAGAACGGATTCACTTTGGCAATGTATGTCAGATCGTACTTGTCGTGGTAGTGTATATAGCCAGGGTATAAGCTAGAATTGATGAAGAACGAAGGTTTCTAATGCACAAATCTGTCTAGCCTCTCGATAGTTCAATCATTTTTTCGATACACTGATTGTTTTTGTTTCAATTGATTTTTAGCATTTTTAAGCACAGTTTTTAAAAGTTAGTTTTAAAAGTGTTAGTTAAGGGAAGAAGGTTGCTTGCTTATGCAAAAATCTATCTACAGAGTAGATATCGATTATGTCGTTAGTTTTATATTTTCCCCGGTACATTTAAAAAAGTTTGCGCTCAAACACGTTACCCAACGTAAATTTAAAAAAAATGTAGAAGAGGGAATTTACAGGGTATTTTAGTATTGCGAAATCAGACTGTTTTTTAAAAAATATCAGCGCTGTCTAATAAATTTTGCGTACCAAACATGGGATAAACGAATATAAGAAATGTGCAGAAATCTTCAGAAATGCTTCAAAAGAAACAGTAGCACAATCGATTATATCGATGTTTTCATTTCTTCCGATGTATCGATTGTACTAGGTTAACTGTGGAAAACACAACGTGGGTCTCTATCGTTCGGCTCAGTTTCAGGCATCATCTGCGCTTCTTGCATTGTAAAGCCCAATGCGACGTGCACTGGATTTGGCAATGGCATCGACAATCAGGCCTCGGAGCGAGCTAGCGATGCAGTGCCTGCTCCAGCTCCATGGTATACGTACGCACTCACCTCAAATCCGTTTCACTGTCATTCACCGCATGCGACTGCTTGTCATGCACCTTGGCAACGCTGGCCGTTGCCGCAGCGGCTGCCACAGCTGCAGCAGCAACTGTTGTTGCCGCCACGAACGTAGCGTTTGGTTCATGGTGGCCCTGGCCACCAGTGGAGCTGGCCAGTACATCGGACAGGGCACTGGCTATCCACAGACTACGCTCGTTGCTTGTCAGCGTGGGCAGAGTTGACATGATCCCCTCCATTGTGTTGCACGTTTGTTTCTCAGTTTTGTCCGGTTACGCCTGGATTTGGCCTGGTTTCTTGGCCAAATTTAATAGCTTTTAAGAAGTTGCCCGGGATGAATAATGCATGTGCCACGTGACTCCACACAGTCTGCGAGCTTTCTCCTTCCTTTCCTATCCAGGCGTTGACTCAATTACGCCAATTGGCCACCGGGTGCAGCCTCATGGCGCACAACGCCCACGCATGGCGCCAATTAAATTTCGTTTCGCTGCAAAGACAATTAAAAGAACTACGTTTAATCGATCTTAAGTTTTAGTACCGGGGAAATCAAATGAATCGAAGCAACTTAAACTACTTGGAGTTAAGAGCTTGCCTCGCCAGCTTTGCGAATTCAGCTTAATCTAAGTCAAGTGCTCTCATTAAAGTCCTTTGCCATAATGGACCATTTCTTGGTTTCAGCATAATATGCATATTCCTGGAATTTATCACACTTAACACTAAATCAAACTCCCGCAAACCCCCCGTGTTGGCTTGCATAACTTTACGCTCTTGCAACCAGGTGAGAAGCGAATGGGAAAAGTTATTAAAAGCAGCATGAAAATAATAACATTGTTCGTCAAGTAGTCTTGGTCGGAAAGAAGGAGCAAGTTCGTTGTGGACTAAAGGGAAATCTGCATTTCACAGTTCTATTAATAACACGATGCAACAACCATCATATTTTAAATTATTTTAATTTATTCACAGTTCAGAACTATTAATAGTTTTAAACTATTTAATGTGCGTTTTAAATACAATCGACTGCAGTACCATATACTGATACACACCGTGTTTGAATAAAGTAAATGGATGAACAACAGAAGAATATGTATATATTCATTAATTTTCACTGTTCACGAATTTATATTAAGGTAATAGTGCATTAGCTGCCATCATCACCGATTTTTGAAATATATAATATTTTAATTTGAATTGAAATTTGTATATATTTAACTTGTAGGTATAGTGCTCAATTTGTGATGAATTTAGGTGAACAAATTATATATCGGTACCCCCAGCGAGCTTGCAAGTATTACCGTATAATGTTGAATAATTAGGAATAAACCCAGTTATTCGTGTGGGGACACGCATAAAATTGATATATGCACGTATAAATGTTATTTTAATTATCAAATCATTTGCATCGAATTGTTCCGTGAATAGTGATGGTATTCAATGAATTATTATAATAATTTGAATTATTCTCAACTCATTGAGTAGGTAAAACTCGACAGTGAATAAACATGTTCAACTATCGATTCAAGGCACAGACAAAATATAAAACAAACAAATTGCCCTTTCCGGCAGTCAAAAGTTAGTTTGATGAGATAATCAAACATCTGCCTTGAAACTCATTTAATTAAATTGTTAAATAATAAAGTAAAATCTACACATCTAATCGGTCGTCACATTTAGTGAAATTGAAATAGAATACCCAAATAAACCCAAGCCTTGATTTCACTAAGGAATTCCTTCAATTCCCCTTTTACGGTCCCACACACACACACACAAAGAGAGAGAGAGCGAGAATAGTGATAAAGACCACAATTCTCATAGAAAATCTAGTAGATATTTTGAGTGTAAATAAGATGAAAGTCACTTACAAATGTGAACTTCTTTATCTTAAACTATTAATATAATTTATTGACTAATAAAACAAAAGTAGTGTGAAATGTCTAGTGCGAGCAACCCCAAACTTTCAAGGGATAGATATCTGTTTACATTAAAGGTAGAATAATTAAATTTTGCGTATATTTGGGCATTAATACCAAGTATGGATAAGTATTTAATCTTAAGTGAGAATAATCAAAAATCAATTAGATACGTTCATGCTGAATGCGTGTTAGGAACGAATACAGCTTATTAATGAGTATTCCCAAGTTTCTCTCAGTGCATATTGGTAGACTGTCTACTTCCTTGGAACCCTGCAGTGTTAGCCACGATTTTAACGCAATTTGGCAGTAATCTGATGGGAAAACACCTGCCATTATTAATGTATATGTGCGTGTAGGCCGACAGATGTTATCCAAAAGGGTTTGTATGAGTAGGTGAGGTGTTCTTGTGGTTACCTGATCAAAGTGATGTGCTATTTGACACCGTATGCCATGTAATACCCGGTTGGGGATTATGTAAATCTTTGGCGAATGAACATTTCATGAAAGCTACTTAATTGCTTATTAAATAACTTGAAGCCGGACTGCAACGGACAAGGGCTGCAGCGTATCGTCACCGTCGATGGGAGCCCCAAGTGCTGCAAACACGAAGGCAAACACACTGACACGAATACAAACAGTAACAGCAACAACGGCAACAGCAACAATACTGGCAGTAGCAACAGCAGCTCTGCGACGACAACAGCAACTCAAACATAAGCAGCACTTGAAGCTGCTGGCAGGATAACTTCTTGCCTCCAGCAGCGGCAGCCAAGAAAACTTTCTTAGCCCTCGACAGCAACAGCTGTGCAGGGGAAGGGACGACCGTACGACGGGGGGGTAGGAGGTTGCAGCAGCAATTGTATCTACAACTACAGACTGAAGTGGTCCCATGGGGTCAGCGCACAGAGGGATCGGGTGGTATCCTATTAAATTTATTTACAACTGTCGCTCTCTCTCTCCCTCCCCGCGCCGGGTAGAGCTGAAATTGACGTAAAGAGTTTCGCTTTGAGCGGATTGCGGTAATGGAAAAGAAGGCTTCTGTTTCCACCAGGAACTGCTGCTCAGTTCGCTGAATTGTTGAGCTGGCGTTGCAGCATGCCGAGGACTTGTTTTTGGGCCATTTAATTGGCACTAATTGGCCATTGGCAATTTGGAGTTTTGTCAATGGCCAAAAATACACGACAAGGCGCACAAAGCGCTCGGTGAGCTTTTGTTGCGCTCTCAATGGGAAACGGAAATGCACTTAGTGGCAGCTCAAGAAATACAGAGAGAGAGAGAGAGAGAGGGGGAGGGAGAAAGAGAGGCAACCTTAGTGTCACATTTCTCGGCAATTTCTACGCCAATTAATCAAAGAACGGGAGTAGTTGCCATAAGGCACAATAAGCTGCTATAAATTTCCAGTAATGATTCAAACCGCACTTGAGATCGCTTACTTTAAGTGCTTGAAAATGTAATGTCTCCTTAATCGAATCTCTCACTCTCTCTGCCTTCCCTTTTCCCTGCTTTTCGCTCAAGTGCTAATTCAATTTGGCACAAGTCTACTCTTAAAGTCACCTTCAAGTTCCGTCAATTATTTTTATCGCAATTGTTTTGCCCCCACTCAGTCCAACAGAGCAGCTACTTCAGCTAGATAATATACGTTCTTAGCCCGATTTGCCAGAGTGTGACTTGCACTTGGCACTTTAGACTTGTCTCCGTTGTTCTCGATTCAAAGTTCTGGCCATTGTGCAGGCCGGCATGACCAGGCCCATTTACAATTCAACCAATTTGAGTTGGGCTCTTTTATCTGAAATTCAGGGCAAAGTCACGTTTAGTACGCGGGCTCTCTGTATGCTCCGGTTCTTTATTTCTCTGACCTCCCCTTCCTCCCTTCGCCCCTTTCCCCATGGAATGCACTTACTGCATGCATCTAACGCAATAAGCGCATCAGTTACGCAGATTATTCAAAATCTATGGCATTATGCGTATCGTCTGCCAGCTAAACGGATTTAAATTGTACAAAGCAATCTTTGAAAGGCAAGACGGGGAGGCAGGATGTGGCAGATTTTTGAGATACTCATGCTGCGCCTTAGGAGCGCCTTAGGAGCGCCTTGGGGATAATGGCAGCATCTTCCGCAGTTGCAACAGCAATGAAATTACACAGGAAAATCGTTTATTTGTCAGCGAGTGAGGGTTGTGGAGTGCCCTGAAACTATCTGGTGGTTAGTCGTCTCTCGGGGCTGCTGAAACAATTAAGCTGCACTTGCACTTCAGTGGCGAAAATGAAACGGAATGGAATCAAATGAAGTAGCGGAAATTACGAAAACGCGCGCCTAAAAGCATGCAACAATTATTATTTTAAAATATCTCTGCTCTCTCGCCAGCTTGTGCTGTTTTTTATAGCACACATTCGCATTCGCCATTTTTCGCTGATTCGGCACACTGTCATATTTGTCATATAATTGTAGTGCCAAAATTGCTTTCGATGCGTCAGCGATGAGCAAAAACTTTTATATTAATTCGCGGGCAGTCAAGCCGTGTTGCAAGCGGATTAATTGCGTTTGTGCCTATTAAAGCCATAAAGGAATTTAAGGACATAAGATCCGTATTTGCAAAATGGGGTTGCAAAATGTTATTTTTTCATTATTTCCATAATAGTGAGTTTTTATATATTTCTTTTGACTCAATAAATCGCTGCAAAGGCTTAAAAAGTTTTCAAAATACAACGATTTTCAAGTCAGAAGATTTAAAAATATTTAAAATTGTCATGCAAATCATTAGCCGTAGAAAAAAACACGATATTATGTCCAATTGACCATAGACCATAGAACAAAATGTCGAACTGAAGAAAAATATTTTACGCAACTTAAGAAAAGAATAAAGTCAGAAAATCATCAGCAAAAATACGAAATTCAAGTAATGCATGTCTCTTCGAGTCTGTTGTTTAATTTTTTTCGTGTAGTGCCTAGGGGAACTCATTGTGTAATTAATTATTGCTGGAAATGTTATGTTTTTGTTGCTGTGTTCTTTCGCCATTTTGCAGAAGCTAGAAAAATGACTGAATTGTGCATGGGAAAACAGGAAGATTAACGACACAGCCGAACAGCGCAGACAGGAGTCGTTTCTATGATTTTGTGTGAAAAACATCATATATGTATTTATTTTTATGCACATTAAAACACACCCCCTTCACCCCTTGAACTTGCAGTCATTTGCTGATGGCTTTAATAACGGTAAAATGCCAGACAGCTTGAGGCTAAGCTCTCGTGGTGCAAATGTAGGCAGCAGTAAATTGAATTGTTTTTTAAATCAAGTTTTGCAGTTGCCAAGCCCGTGTAAGTGTGAGAACGCGTGTGCGTGTGCTAAACCGTGTTTATTCGTGTATAGAACCGGTGGCGGGGATCAGCCAAAGCTGCATGTCACTTTCGCAGTCAGCCCGCTTGTCTCGTCACGAGGATTTAATATATTGATTTATGCTCGCACTGGTTTCCACTGTCAGAATGTTTTTCACAATGTTTTTCACTTACGTGCAAAAATCATCATCAGCCGTCTCAATGCGAATCTGATAGATTCCACGCCCCTAACCCCCTAACCATAACGACCACGCCCAGTCATAAATGCAACGTTTTTGCAGTCCACTCGACTGTCAAGGCTGAGGGTTGTGGGGCACAGCATCAGGCACTAGAAGACGGCCTAAATGCAGTATTGGGAAATATCCGCAGAGGGTTGAAGGTGCTGTAATCTGGGCCAGGTCTAGTAGTCAATGGACTTGGCTTTAAGGCAACTTTAAGCCATGAATACCGTTTGCATCTCTTCCTCGCCGCGCAGCGCTGTTCTGACAGCTCAAGTGACACTAGCCGCTGCATATGCTGGACAAGTGTGCTCCGGGCTGTGCTCCAGCCTGGCCGAAGAGACTTCAGTTACCAGCGGGACAGTGAGACTGCAAGAGGGACGGAGAGAGTGAGAGAGGAAAGAATGATGACAGTTTCAAGGCCGAATGCCATGTGCCGAGTGCATCAAGCTCGGCCACCCTCCTCCAGCCGTGCCAAGACGCTGCCGGTCGGCCACTTTAGGCTGTTGCCTGCCTGACTGACTGACTGACTGATGCAAGGACTTGTATATGCGAAGAGAACATGGTAAATTCCACAAAGCGTAGCGCCGCCCACTCAGGTGTATCCGATAAACAAAAGCAGGGACGCTGCTGCCGCACGACTGCCCGCACAGCAATCTCCCCGCGCCGTTGAACTATTTGCTCTCATTTCCTCTTAAGCTTTATCTGCCACCAAAATTCCATTTACACAGCCGCAGCATTTTTTTCAACTGACCAGCCGCCTGATTGGCCAAAGACTTGGACACTTCAAGGGCTTATCTTTAAGTTTCCGCGCAGAAAGTTTTCCTTTTTCTCCCCTTAAATGTGACGCTGATTGCTTCGTCGTTTTATTTATTGGCTATAAAAATTGAGAACTTGTCAAGAGTCGTGAATCGAAGAAAAGCCATTCAATCAACCGATTCATTGGCGAAAACAAAATACTTAGCTCAGGAACCAACGTAGCCGTTGCGAGTTTTTGTCAATTTGGTCAATTTGTATTCATGTATGTACATATTGATTCTATTCGTTTGTGGTTCTCAGTTACAAAATATAAGGCCAACGAAAATTTCCACGAACTATGTGCGTCGGTGGCATAAATTATTATTGCATGAAAAAGCTATTACAATAATAAAAAGTTTTTCTATCAGCTTCCATTCAGTTTCATTGTAGGGGAATATTAGGGTTTCAATTTAAATAATTGAAAGTTTGCTATATTTTAATTGAAGTGAAATTTTATCAGGTCTCTGTCCTCAAAAGTTTCGTTGACTCAATGAAATATATTTTATATAGAAAATCGCATAAAGAACCTAGCGGGCGAACAGCCAAATTCAATAAAAGAAAATTCCTCGCAGCAAACAAAATAAATACCTGCCTTATCATCGCTTTGTCTGTTCACATCAAAGCAATGCCAATTTTGAATTCTGTCAAATATTTCAAATATATATGTTTTCTTCCCTTTACAAATTTAAATTAATTGAATATCATTTATGGTTTTAAGTCCTGCGGTAACTTAGTTGTTCAACTTTGCGTATTTACCTGTCTCACTCAAGCTGCCAATAACAATACACCTCAAAAGTTGGTTGACTCTGATTGGCCTCGGTAAATACAAAAAAGTTCCGCACGGACTTATATTTTGTAAAGTGGCGCCAATGGGTCTCAAGAGTTTTCCGTAAGGCTTTGCACACACTTACAGAGTCGCACAATAATAAATTACCGATTATTATCAGCAATTTCAGACATCATTTTCGCAATTTATTTTCATTTGTTGCTGCCTATGCTGCGTATACGCAATATTAATTGGAAACTCGCGCGCTAACGGTTTAATATTTGTAATTTCTCTGCCCGAACTTATTTGGCGCCCAAAACAGAAACGTTCCAGCATCCAAAACAGGTGTAACTCACTGACTGAAGGCCCGCGTACGACTGACGCAAAGGACACAGCTGCCAGCATTTTTATCAATGAAAATTGTTGCTTAGCCCAGCCTGCAGTCTGTTGGCTGCACAGCGCCCAAGAAAAGAGAGAGCGAGAAGGACAGTAATCTGTAAGAGAGCCGCATCTACGCTCTCGTCCGCCTGCCGCACTCTCTCTCTCTCTTTCTCTCTCTATCGCTGTCTGCATGCTGCGGCATTCGCTCTGGTGTGCCACAGTATGGTTGTTTATAGTGTGGAAATGGTTCTGTTTTATTATTAATATACTCTGCTCGTAGTGTTAATACGCGAAAAGGGGTTATCTTAATTTTGTGGGAATTTATGATTGCTGTGAATAATAGGATAATACATTATATCTAATATATTAAACCACTGTGTTTTTTACGAGTTCTGCTTAAACACCCGAACCGATTTTCTATGAAATTTTGTGTGCATATCGGTTAAGTCTAAGAATAGCTCAACATATAATTTATTCTGCAAAATTAGATAATGTCTTAACAGATTTGCTTTTTGTTCATTATTTTACAAATTGCAAAGTATATAAGCTTCTAATATATACATTAGCTTTTACTCTCCTACACTTTGTGGTATAAGTTAAAAACTTATAATAAATAAATAAAAAAATAAATATAATTATGCTTATTAAATTTTGTTTCTATTGCTTTAATTTCGTTTTCCTGAATAAAACTCAACTATGCAAATTACTGAGATTCTAAAGGGGTCTGAAGTGAACTGATAACATGGGTTTTCATCTATATAATGCAGAGGGTTATATTTGATAATAGTCTATTGGAGTGTACTATGTTAGATTATTAGCAAATCGGTCTTTATAAAGCCTGTGAACTTTGCTTATATTTATGAAACCTAAACATATACGTTTTGACTAGATATCAATAGAATAAAATATATAATAGAAAGATAATATAATACCCAATAGTATACTAATTGGGAAGTAATTCAAGATACCACTCTCTATATTGGTTTAGAGACTATGTTAGGGTGCTAAACAGTTGAGATGCCACGTTTGCTGCAGCTTTACATTGCTGTTATTGGTTTTATGTTGTTTCTTTCAGACTTCATTAAAAGCGACTTTCGTGCGGCGTGCTCTGGCCTGCTTTGGCGTGCACTTGAACTTGTCGTGATTGCCATCGCAAGCCGCAAAAGTGTGTGCTGTGCGTATGATTAGGGAGGGTGCCGGGCATGTGGCAATTATCTGATTAAGTTGTACTTACTGGGTGTGTGTGTGTGTGCCAGTTGGCCGGTTGTGAGTATTACATATATTTTTCACCTGGCTGCCGCATGCGTGCCGGCAACAGCCACAGAACTAGACCGCTTTCCACTAGTATCCGCACTTCGTTGACATTTGACCGCAAATCGTCGTAATATGTTACGCGAACAGCGCGCTGATTTTAAATTCAAAATTTAAATCGTTGTGTCGCTTTTATGCGGAATTATCTATGCGACAGGAGGCTTCTATCACGTCTGTCAGCGCAAAACTCCCATGTGGATCTGTGCAACGGTCGTCATTCAATACGCGTAAATTGAGCAAAGCCTGCCGCATTCAATGATTGCTACTGCACTTTAATTAATGGCAAATTGCGCACTCAGCTCTGATTGACTAAAATATACTCTATAATCCATAAATCCTCCTCCCCGACGCGATCAGCTTATGTTTTCTTGGGTGTTTCCCATTTAATTGTTATCATTACTCTGTCTTAATCAGCTATTAACTACCCCAGCTGGTTTCCTAGCTCAAGCTGTTAATAATAGGAGTACGCTCGCCGCAAATGCCAGCGGCTCTAATGACCATTCAGTCCGATTGGGATTTGCTTTGTTGCATTGCTGCTCACAGTCGGATGGAAAACACGACTGACCTCTTGTCGGACATAATCAAAATAAAACAAACAATGTAGAAAAACCTAACAGTAGTTCAAGCGGTAAGCGGGTGTGTGCACATACACACATGTACGAGTACGTGTCTGACGTAAACTCGTTTTTCTATACTTGTAAGTTCACGATGAGACTAGACTGTCGGTATTTCCTGATTGTTTGTTTTTCTATTGAGTTCGTCAGTCTCAAAAAGTAGAGCATCTAGATACATTAAATACGGTATCAGGGTGCTTGAATACCATACGGAGATCAAGTATATTTGAAATCATAAAGATTCTTTCACTCACCCACGCAAGACTAAAGCCACAACAATTAGTCAGCGAATTTTGAAGACGGCCAGCTTAAGCCAAGGTATCTAATAGTCGAGACAACCCAAACGCAACATTTCTTTAACTGTTACTCGCATACAGCCAACGCTTTGTTGTCTGTCGGGCCGAAAATTAAAAGTTTTGCTTTGTGGAAGTCGAAAAGCAAGAGACAATTTAATATGCATATTATATAGCCCAAGCCGTACCCCCGTACACAAATATAATCATACATATACTTGTAGACGAATTACGAGCTACGTAGTTATTTTTCTGGTTCTAGCCTCGCTTTCAAAGCGGGCCAAAAGCACTTACTCTTCACCTTGCCATTCCCATTAACCGCACAAAGTAATTAGAGACTAGAGAGAGGATGACAGAGGGAGGGAGACTGAGCTCCAGCCGACCGGGCTGTGCCACAATGCGCGAACGATGACAGATAAGTGTAAGTGCTCTTCTGAAAGTATCTCAACGCTGCAAACACCTCAAAACACTGGACAATTATGCGTCTGTTCGCAGGGAATTTGTGGGAATTACGACCTGAACCCAAACAACTATGCAAATACAATAGTGTGAAGTCAAACGTGATCCCCAAATACAAAAAAAAACACGTAAAATTTCCACTGTCTGCAGATTGGCTTACAGCATTGTCTTATTCGTCGACTAAGATGACGTCAGACATAGGAACAGCTCATCCCATACAGGGTATTTCCAAATTAAACAAATTTCCAAATTGATTGCCGCATTAAAAGCCAAGAAGTCTCTGGAAGCATTAATTTTTAAGTTTTATTTTCGGGGAGTTTCATTGCGGGTTATACGGAAATAGGAGGGTATCCAAGCTGACTGCAGTGTTATTAATAACAGTGATATCTGAGGTATAAGCAATGCAAATGCATGGACAGAGATAAGAACTCGTTTTAAATAGACTGGAGGGAACTAGATCACTCGACTGATCAGTGAAAAAGATAAACAAAACAAGCCAATGTGGAATTCTACTGGGCATCCACTTGGACTTCAATTTGCTTACTACTTCTACGGGGACCAATCAATTCTCATTTTCAACACGCACACAGTCACTCAGTCAAAAATTGCGAAAGTTTCAATAGTGATGCGCCGAGTTATCACGCCGAAAAACTGTGACTCTTCACGGACAGCAGCTGATACTGTGTTGATATGGCAAAGTCCATGTCGATTATCTATGGCTGCAATCGAACATGATATGAAAATTGCAAAGTCAAAGCATTTATGGAAGATGCGTAGGTTGTGACACAAACTGTGACTCGTGACGAGCAGGTGATACGACTAAACTTAAGTATATATACTTATCTTTAGCTAAAAATCAATATGAAAGGAAATTAAGGCGTCTATTTATAAGCACTACAAATATTTTTCCATTAGTCATAAGTGAAATTCGCGTGACACGATATTCTTCGACTCTTGCTGGCGTGGGTCATGTACATATCCAATGCCGTCGGTGTCGATTCAATAATGGCGAGGGTCGATTTAAGTTTCAATTCAAATCGAGTCGATTCGACTCAACTGACTAGTAGCCACAAAAACGGCGACTGTCGAACGCCTTTGGAAAGTTGATATAAGTTTCAACGCCGTTCGGGCCCTAACCGCAGTTGTGCGACCGCATTTGGCGGGTGAACACGGACAGAGCGAGCGAGCGACAGAGAGAGAGAGAGAGACAGTGCTATAGACGTAGTGAGGGGAGGATATTTGCCACCCTACAGATTGTCGACAATTAAGGCTAACCGTAACCTGATCAGCTCGAAAAATGTGGAATATTCGGCATTTCGAGAGTGTGAAAACTGTGGCAGCATCTCGTGCTGTTGCATTAATATTCCTGGCCTATGGTAAGCACCTTTTCGCTTTCGTACAACCCACTTAATTGGCTTGCATTGACAGTGGCTGTAAATAAAGTTGCCTAAGACCCTCTTCAAAGTGCTGAGTGACAATCCAGATTAGCTACAATGGATGCTTGAACAGTTTCACAACTCAAAAGTGCAAAAAACAAAAACAAAGTTTATTATCAGTTTATGTAAACAATTGATTTATGGCCAGAGTTACGCAGCTAAAGAGCACAGCGAATATCAAACGTGAAAATCGATTTAAAATTTAGAACAGAACATCGGGCATTAAATTAGATTCACTCATGTCTCATGACAAATTTGTACCTGGCATGACATAAGTCTACAAGCAGTAGTAGTACGGGTTGATTATCTTTTTAAAAATCAAAAACACGATTTTACCATAACAAAACATACTATATCCATATGGACAACGTCCACCTCGTGCTGTTCACGTGAAACTTTTTAGACTTACACATAAAGGTCGCATGGTTGTCTGCTATTTCTGTCCGCCTGAATTACTGATTACTCATCGGAAGACTCATATACAAATAAGCTATATACTTGTACTTATATTGTTGGTTTTACCTGCCGCAGAACCGGAAATATGTCTTCGTCATGTCTGGCGGAGAGAATCAAAGCGAACTACCTGAAAATCGAAAGAAAGAAAAAGCCAAACAAAGCTTGTTATTAACCAATTATATTTAGTTGGCCAATTCTCGAATGAATAATACAATGATAATCAGCTGCGTTTTTAAGCGCCACAGTTGTTCGCCCAAACTGTATCGGTTTTTTTTATTTGACAACAGTTTATTTTAAATGCTGTGTATTAGCACTTGCGTATATTAGTGCGACTTATTACGGTTCCGTAATTCCAGATAATTTGTATGCTAGCTAAATGCCTTCTCGCTTTCGACGCAATAGATTGAATTAGTCTTTATTAACATATATGTATGTATATGCATATGCTTTTTGTAATAGCCCCAAAGGGCACTTTTTTGCGCTTCAGCGATAATTTATGTGAAACTTAACGAAATTTTTGTGGAAACCAAAATGATTATGAACAGTTTAAAATTTTGATTGGGATTGGTCTGCTGAAAGTATATGTATGCTTCTTTGTTCCCCGCTACTACCTTAATAGGGGAGGTACTAAATTAAAAGAATGGCCTATTAATTCAGTTTTTATAAGATTTCTAAGATTGCCCATTGTTAAAGTGTGTCAACCTTCGAATACATATTCAAAACAGTACTTAATGCCCTCAATACAATAAACTTTTAACACTAGATAAATCAAACAGCTCTCGCCTGTATAGATAACTAAAGTTAAATGTGTTCGCTTGGAAAGTGAATGATAATTGGTGTCTTCGTAACTGTAAATGACTTCGAGGCAGAATCAGGTTAACGTTTGACAAGTTAAACGATATGCCCGGCTGATAACCTACATACTTACACATCCGTCTATATCACACAGACCCATCTGGTTAAAGACCTGCAAGTACACATTAAACGGACTGCGTTGAACTTTGCACTTTAATTATTGCTTAATCAATGCTGATTGGGTGAATAATTACGATAGGGCGACTACTGCGGCAACAGTGACCGTGGGGTGTGGTAGGGTCATATTAAAGCCAATTAACAGTTATAGATACTGCGGCTCAGCTGACGAGAACGGCAAATTGATACGATACACACGCAGACTGACACGCTCTGGGAAAAATTTAAGCATTTATGCCAACAGTCTGCGACTATTTTGGGAGCTTTTGCTCTCTCCGTCTCTGTCTGGTGCGCCGAAAATAGTCGCCTAATTAATTAAAGGTATCCGCAAATATTTGCAAGTGGAATCGAGTGTCCCCAAACGTCGCCGGGCAACGCCAGTGACACCTATTGTCCAAATCAATTAGCAAGTTTTCTATTAGACTTCAACCCAACAACGACTCCAAATCGGACTCTGATCCATTCGCATTTGTATCCATTGTTACAGTTGTTGCCCTTGCTGCGGGCCAAGACTTCGGCTACCGGGGACAGCACGGTCCGGACCACTGGAAGGAGGATTTCAAGCGCTGCAGTGGCAAATACCAGAGTCCCATTAATATCGATGAGCTGACTGTGGAGAAGAGGGATTTTCCCGATATTGAGTATATTAATTTCAACGCGACACCAGAGAGCCTCACCATGACCAACAATGGACACACTGTGCTGGTTAACATGAAGTTCGCCAAGGGTATGGAGCCGCGTATGCGAGGCGGACCCTTGGCCAGTAAGGCTGACTATCAGTTCGAACAGTTTCACTTTCATTGGGGCGAGAACGACACGGTGGGCAGCGAGGATCTGATCAACAATCAAGCCTATCCCGCCGAGTTGCATGTGGTAATGCGCAGTCTGGACTATCCCGACTTCCAGAGCGCCCTGGATAAGGATCATGGCATTGCCGTGTTGGCATACTTCTTTAAGGTAAGTAAGACAGGGTATACTAGATGAAGCGATGTATTTATTGTGTTTGCTTAGGTCAAGAACATAGGTAGTGCCAGCTATGGGGAGTTTACTAGGCTTCTGTCCGATATTAGCCGCAAAGATAAGTCCACAAAACTGACAAATCCGCTGCCTCTGATGAGCTACGTGTCAAAGGATCCGGTCAATTATTTCAGCTACATTGGATCTCTGACAACGCCGCCATGCGCCGAGGAAGTCGTCTGGATAGATTTTCACGAGCCCATTGATATCTCCGAAGATCAGGTAAGACATATTCCTTATGCAAATCGCTTCTTCTACATCTTGGCCTATTTTACAGCTCAACCAATTCCGTCTTTTGACGGCCAACGACGATCACCTGAAGAACAATTTCCGTCCCACACAGCCGCTCAACGAACGTGTGGTTTACCAGAAGATTCCCGTGCCCTTCGATCACTCAAACAGTCGCTGGGGCAAGATGCCAATGCAGGATGCTCGTCTCACACCCAGAAGCAGAAACAGCTGCGCGTGCAAGCAGGCGAATCTGCTGCTGAGCGTTAGCCTGCTCCTGCTGTTGCTCAAGGGCATTAGCCTGGGCGTTTAATCAGACCCATTTTGACGAGGCCATGAGCCGGAGCGTGTGGAAGGGTGTTCTGTGTTAAATGCCCACTCAAAATTTTAATTAAGCTGGGTAATTTTTCTCACCTGCCTTGCTTGCTTTCACGCGCATTGTTTGTTCGCTTCATTCGCGCTCTGTGGGGTAAGGTAATTTGAGGCTTTCGCTTCGGGACTTGACCTCATGCGGAAGACCCACACACGTGTGGCCATTTCTGGTCTGGCCCCAAATGACCTAGATTCTATACTCGAGACTATTCAAAAACCCGTAAACTTTCATATGTACTGTAGTTATAATATATTTATGTGTGCGTTGGGGCAACCACAACTTTGAATTTGTAATTCCCAACCACAATTAACAATAAGTTTGACTTAGTGCTACTGCACTTTGTGATTTTTCGTTTAAGATGCTTCTACATGACCGCTTGATAACACAAAATGAAATTCAAACAATTGTCTTGTTTTTATCTTAGAATTTTATGGAAGGCAAGGTATCATTGAACTGGGTCGCATATCTGACGTGAATTGGCACGATATAAACCACATGTTTTGTGAATCAATGATTGAAATGTTAAGGTAGCGTGATGAAAGTCGCTGAGCCTATTGCGTTTTCTTTGGCAAGCAATCTACATGTGAAATTTCAAAGATAATATACTCTACATTAGGCAAGAAGGTCTGATGAGATGCTCGCCACTGAAAGCAAAAATGTAAAGTTATTTTTATATTAGATTAATTTGTATACTCTTCAATCATTGAAAATATAAAAAGGAGAAGAAAATTATGCAGCGTATGGTATGTATTTAATTTTGATCAGGAATATTACGATAATAGAAAGAGATTTCAAATTTTGCATGAGCATTTCTGTACTATATGTATTACAAATTCCTGTAGAATTTCTTGCCTCTAAAAATCGGTATTTTGCAATTATCCCAACTCTGTGCTACGACATAGACATGGACTAATATCATAGTCCCCTACACCCCAAATTGCAATTCGATTAAAAATAAATAAACACAGCAGTTATTCATGTTAACGTTTTCCATAGTTTTGAGCAGCGCTGCTTTGAATTGTTTATGTCAAATAACGTTTATTTTCCACTGACTTTTTAATTTATGCAAAAGGTATACTACAGTTGGGTGCGCACAGCTGTAGCTTTCTTCACTTTTTATTTTTAACAGAAAGTTATTAGACTTGCCTAATTCTGTAATCATCTGCGTTAAGTTAAGTTAACAGCAGCCTATTAGTATTAGGTGTGAAATTCTTGGCTTGTGTTCGATAAGCTGTAAACCTCTCCATTCAGAGAGCTAATTGACTCAATTAGCATGTTAACCGACGCTGTTAAATGTCTGACAACTAACATTTTTCTATAGGTGTAGTCTAATACTGCGAGGAGAGCAAACAACAGTTTAATCGCACTCTTTATTGTTTCTTTTTTCTGCGAATTGTTTTAAAAACACGCGACTTGCACACAAAATAAATGTCTGGTGTCGTTTCTTTTAGAAATAAAGAGTACCCAAAAATCATCAGTCATTATTTAACTAAGTATTCATGACTTATGATAAGCCACTCGAACTATATCACTCCGTCGGGAATAGCCCCACTGCGTCTATTGACAGCTGCATTTGAGTTTCTGTTCAAATTACGGGGAGTGCGAATGACAACGATCTAACACCTACGGAAAGCTAATATAAGTTTCTACAGTCAGCCACAGCTAATCGCAGTTGTGCGATTGCAATTGGCGGTATAACAGCGAGCTAATAGCTTTAAATAAGTACTACACCGACAGTTTTCTGTCCTTACCTGGTAAACGCACTTGGTGGCATGTGGAATCCTCGACTCGGCGTGGAAAGCGCAGCCTGCGGCAGATTGCTGCTCGTCTTCGCGTGTGGTGAGCAAAGTTAGATACAAATCTGGGGGGACAGTTGATAGCGAGCAAATTTCGTCATCAGCTGTTTTCTTATATGTATTTGCTTCTATATTGATCATAGAAATTAGCAATGAGCAGATACATTTCTAAGAATAGAGCCTAATATAGTGTAGTTAATATTAAATCTGCTGTTACAGTTTCCCTTTACTCTTGTGGTCACGACTTCGGCTATGGAGGCCGTGATGGACCGGAACATTGGAAGGATGAGTTCCAACGTTGCAGCGGCAAGTACCAGAGTCCTATCAACATCGATGAATTGAGTGTGGAGAAGAAAACCTTTCCCGATTTCCTATATAAAAACATGGATGTAATACCCAAGGCAGTTCACTTAACAAACAATGGTCACACTGTTGTGGTCACAATGGATTTCCAAAAGGGAATGAGACCACGAATACAAGGCGGACCACTGGAACGCAAGGCTCCTTATCAGTTAGAGCAGTTCCATTTTCATTGGGGCCAAAACGATACAGTGGGTAGTGAGGATCTGATCAATAATTACGCTGCTCCCGCTGAGCTACATGTGGTGCTGCGTAATGTTGAGCATCCAGATTTTCAGAGTGCTTTGGGTAAAGATCATGGCATTGCTGTCATGGCATTCTTTTTTAAGGTGAGTTAATTATAATGTTATGAAGAATAAACTTAATATTCCCTCTGACAGATCACAGAATGGGAGAATTTTTCCTATGATGAATTTTCGAAAGCGCTGTCGAGTATTAAGGAAAAGGGCAAGTCAGTTGATCTGGTGGAACCCCTGCCACTATTTAAGTTTGTGTCCGGCAACTTGTTGGACTATTTCAGCTACATTGGCTCGTTGACAACGCCACCTTGCTCAGAGAAGGTCGTCTGGATAGAATATCCCCAGGCCATAGATATATCAGAGATTCAGGTAATGAAAATATTCCAAAAAATGTACATTCTTTCATGGTTTTATATGCAGATCCGAAGGTTCCGGGAACTGACAGCTAACGATGATCACATGAAGAACAATTACCGACCAACGCAGAAGCTTAACGATCGCATAGTTTATGAGCACGTTCCAATCGACATTTTTCCTGTTATGAGTGCAATTCCATTCGTTGATGTCGCCAATTCCGCTTGGTCGGTTTCCTATGGCGGCATGTCATTCACATGCTTTGTGCTTTATATTGCCACTCTTAATCTGAAAATGATTTAAGCTAAATAATTAAATAATTTTAGTACAGGAACCTGTCGGTGCACTTCTAGTTTTATGCAGTGATTTGATTCTATGCTTTTAAAATAAATATATATTAATTAATAAAATCGTAGAAAAAGATTAATATTTACCAGGCTGTTCTGAATATCCCAGACTGTGTTGATCCTGATCTAGAATGGCGTATATAATTAATTAGAATTTTGTATATGGTGCATTAGAAAACGCAATCAGCCTAAGTATTCAACAAATAGTGTTTGAAGTTACATTTATTTTTATCAGACTAAAATACCGGTAATTTGTCTGATATAAATACCATCTAATCTAAGTACGATTGAGCCGTATCTGACACGAATACAATTACTTATTGAAGTCGTGTTTCATATCATTTTTCAAGGAATTTATCATTTCTACTTGCACTCTAATTTGCCAAAACATATCGACCTTGTTTGCAAAAGCTCTTTAGTTCAATCAGTTGAAGTAGAAGCGTGAAGCTATAAGTTCACAACATGCGGAGCCTTCGTCTTGCTGTCTGTCCGTTAAATATCTTATGTGGATGGACGGCCTTGAATTTGCTGTGTGGTAAGCATTAATTAAATTAAGTCAGAGCACCACAAGTGAGCATGGCCGTAAATGCCTGCAGGTCGTCAGTTAAGTTAGTCGTGTTTTCTACCCTTAACAAACAGAAGTCTTTCAGGTGAAACATAACACATGTTTTCCCTCTTCTAACACGATAATTGTTATTTAATGAGCGCTAATTGAATGAATAATTATGTATGCCACACGATACGCGTTGTAAGTTGGCTTGGATAGAAGATTTGTAAACAGAAACTTGATTCCGTTTTTACTCAATCATTTAACTTACAGCATTGGCACAAGACTTTGGCTACGGACCAAAGCACGGCCCGAAGTATTGGTCGGATAACATTCGCTGCAGTGGCAAATACCAAATTTCAGTTGATTTTGGCCAGGTTAAAGTGCAAAATAGGAACTACCCAGAACTTGAGTATAAATATTTCGATAGAAAACCACATGCAGTACATATGATTAACAACGGATACACAGTGCTGGTAACGATGAGCTTTGACGAGGACAGAGAGCCGAGTGTCCGGGGAGGACCCTTGGAAAGCAATGCCAGCTATCAATTTGAGCAGTTTCACTTTCGTTGGAGCGATAACGCAACTATTTTCAATAGGAATCATACCCAAAGTATTGACGCATTTTAGTATTGGCCTTCTTTTTTCAGGTAATTCTCCTATAACTCATTGAAATACGCAATTGTTATTGATTGTTTTTCTCCTGATTAGATTCAAGACATGGACAATATATTTTACAAGGAACTTGTTGAGCTGCTGCCGAATATAAGCCAAAAGGATAGTTCGGTGGACTTTGTAAAGCCGGTGCCCTTAATGCGGTTTATCTCAAGCAATTCGAACCATTATTACAGTTACGCTGGGTCGCTGACTACAGCACCATGCACTGAACAAGTGACCTGGATAGATTTCTTCCAACCCATTGGCCTGTCCGAGCTTCAGGTGATGCTTTTTTTGTGTTTATACAAACCAACTCATTGCAATTTCTACTGCAGTTCGATAATTTCCGGGATCTGATTCTAAACGATGAGCATCTAAAGTACAGTTCTCGCCCAACAGAACCAGTGGGTAATCGCATTATCTACACAAACATTCTTAACTTTATCGACATGGGTACGCACCCTGGTTCGACTACACGTTCAGAACCCGTTAATACAGCTCGCAGCATGAGCTCGGCTGTTTCATTGGACGCCATTGCCTGGTTCAGCCTCCTACTGCTGCTCAAGGGCAATCTTTTAGTGGCTTTTAATTAGAGCTGCGTTGCCTGCATACTCCAAATTTTAATTATGCTTTGTAAACTGCCAACCTGCCTCATTCGCGCGCTTCGCTTACCTTTAGCTTGTTAGAAGACAGAGAGAGAGGGACAGTTGTCGTCAGTTTTACTTTAATATCGACGTTCCTGTACGGCGTAACAAAATGTGCTAATGTTTGAATATGGTATTCGAACTTAGCCTGGATTGGTTGGCTAAAGAATTTTCATTTTCTTTTTCATATTTTATAAAGCTAAAATTTAATATTTATATAAGTAATGCCACCTTCGTATATATCTTCAATTTGTCACTGTTTAATCAATTATTTATGATATAAATAGAAAAAGCACAGCTTCAACAATTTTCACAATACAGGTGCATCAATACATAACGCAAAAACTTCCTGGTTGATTGAGTTAAACGCGTAAATTGATTGATGATATCCACGGTTAGCCAAAATCGCAAGAGATGCTAGAAATCAATCATCCCACTTTTTACGGCGAATTTTTTAATAAATGATGCTACGTTTTGTAACTAATGTAACTAATTTTATTTTGTTTTACTTATTTTTACAGGTTTTAATAATTTATTTGTATTATCATTATCATCGAATTGTGTATATGCTTTTGTTTTTTCTCGTGTGTGATTTATATATATAGCAGATGCATATATAGTTGCATGTGTTTCATTTTGTATATGTATATATAAATATGTACGCCTGGATTTTCACTTTACAATCTTACATCCTAACCGTTAACTTGGGCCAAATGATGTGGCTCAAAGTTGTTTGTTTGTGTGCTTGGTTTTCAGCTTTTTCTCTTGTATTTAATATTCTCGCAAAATTCTACAATAAACGCTGTATATGTATAAGTATATATATATATATGTATATATATATATATTTGTATATAAGTTCAATATACTATAATTCAATGTGTATATTCAAAATGTGAAATAAAAATTTGTATTTAAAAAAATTTAATTTTCGTATAGTATAATGCACGCTTCATATTAAATTTTTGTTATTTGTGTGGGTGTGCCTGTGTGTTTGCACCTTATAATTAGTATAAACCCTTTCAATGAAAATTGGTTTATTTGCTTTATTATAATGCATGCTTCTCTTGTATATTAATATTTATATAAGTATTTGTTATGTATAAATTACTAATATAAATTAAGCACTCAAAAATTGCAGCTGTAAGTGCTACGAATGCACGGGCCGCTCTATAGGTATATTGATATAGATATAGTACATGGATTGCGTTTGGGGGACCTCTCGAAATTTGCTCGCTTTTTTGCTTTGAAAACCGCATTCATATTTCACATATAGCAATTAAATTTTTGTTTACTTATTAATCTAACCTTTTTGTTATGCACTTTATACAAACACGCATTTCTTGCTATCAATTTGTTTTTATTTATAATAGTTATAATACTCTAGTTATAGGCAAAAATAATAAATTAATGAGTGGTAAGTAAGCAAAGCTAGCCAACACAAGTTAAGGGACTAAGAATCAGCAGTGGGCTAAATCAAATCATGATAAGCAGCTAGCGTACTAGTATAAAAATATACATACATAGTTCAATTGTGGCTGGAAGTACACAAATTTTTCATATGCATATCTCAGCACATGAGTTGTCAAATTAGTTGCAACTTTAGCAAGCGATTAGCCTTTTTACAAGACAGAATAAACCGGCACTGTTTGCTGCGAAAGTACATTGTTCTATCTTCCATATTCAATAGCAAATAGAACTTCTTACACATAAATATATACTAAGACAGAATAAACCGGCACTGGTTGCTGCGAAAAGCATAGTGTTCTATCTCCCACATTCAATAGAAAATAGAACTTGATAAACATAAATATATACTAAAGGTGCTTGCTGTTCTAGCAAGTTGTTTTTGTCTGTGTGTGTTTTGGTTTTGCTTCGTTATTTCATCTAATTCCAAGTGTCTAATTAATTTGATTTCAATAGAACTTAGTGTTTAGTCATAGATTTTATCAAAGTGGTGCTATAATCTGAAATGTTTTGCACATTTTGCAGTTGAAAACCTTAAAAATTTCGTATGTGTGTGTGTGTGCAAGAATTTGTTCCATTTGCCTTAATCAATTCTCGTAAGCTTAAACGATATTTAACACGCTTCCGTTTTTTTTTTATAGAATTTTAACACTATACACTATAAAGACGATTCTTAAAATATTGCGACCATCATGTTGTTTTGTTTGCTAGTTGCCTTTGTTAGGTTGTTTGTTTGCTTGTTTTGTTGCTTGTTTGTTCCTTTTGATTTCGAATGCCATAGTCGGTTGATTGGAATTCAGCTGACGAGTTTTGATTTCCAGTATTTCAAATTCCCAGGCTAACTTAGCGCAGCTGATTTCTGCTATCGGAATAAAAAAAGAAGCATGAAAACGTGCACAATAGTATAGAGTATACCGTAGAAATGTGACACGATGCGCGAAATGGATGCATAAGAATGGAAAATTAAAAGGAAAATGTACTAACTTTTTACATAAGAACTGGATAAAGCGTTGCACAACTTAGAGCTGTAGTAACATAGCTTGGATTCGCGTTGTGAGCTATTGTTAAGAGGTGGATTCTGCGATATATTTGTTTTTGTAATTTTATAGTTGTTTAGGTTGAAGTCGAAGTGAAAAGCAAAACGTAAACGTTGGAACACAAAAATCACACAAAGCATTTTCCTCACGGCCACGAGTTTTTTCTTTGTTCAGTTGCTTGTGATTCTACAATTGTTGCCTGCCTTTCTTAAGCACTCTCTCTTTCTTTAGTCCACTTATCTGGGCCGTTGTCTGTTATAGAAAGAGAATGGGAAGAAAGAAATGGGTGTGATACAGATACCCAACGAAATGATAACAGAATAACAAAAAACAAAAGTCACAAAGTCAAAATACAGATGAGTTATGATGCCTGATGACTGTTGACAATTGTTTGGCCTCATATGGATATGAGAAATAGATACTCACCTAAAGTATTGATCGTGCAATGATTGACGTTGAAACTCGGCGGCCTGTAAATACTGTATATATGTAATTAATCAGTTAGGAAATTTGCTTGGGATTTGGGAAACCTGTAGCTGATCCGCATATGACATCCTCAGCAACACGTCCGAGTGTGGTTCCCTAGGTATAAGCATATTTGGGCGTGGATACTGGCCAACATTCGCTAAATTTCGATTTTCGAAGAGATCAAGAAGGAAAATACAAAATGGAAAAAAGATCAGTATTATTTGTTGATGTGTCGGCTCAATGGCTATACAAACTCACGTGGCAGTTGGAAACCGGCCTCCGGTGGTTGCGGCTGTGGATGCAAAGGCAAATGTAAATGAGTATGAGAGTGTGCATGATATTCTCTCGTCAATCGTATCTGAAAATTATTGAATATCGTAGATAGTTTCAAAAGAGCCAGTGCTGCCTGAGGAGGATTATGGAGCCAGCTTGCGCAAAGCGACATTTTGTAAGTGGAAATGCGGAAATATGAAATGCGGGTAATGCGTGTTAGAATGGCAAACGAACGAGCACCGACCAATGGCTTGCAATGGGGTTAGGAACGCCTCCTGGGAGGACGAAGCATTATAAATGTGTTAGCACACGTGCTTTTGGACATGGACATATAATATTCTACATTTATATTTAAAACTGTTTTTACATTTTTAATTATAGTTATTTGAACTGACGATTGGACAAATGATTTGTGCAGATGCTTTTTCTTTTTTTTTTTTTGGTTTGGTTTGAACATTTTTCCAAATACGATTGATTTTTGTGAATATGAGTGGATTATCGATTTGGTGTAATATGAAGTTCTGGTCATGCTGCATACATACCATATGCTCTCCCGGATCCATGCCTACATGATGCGGCGGTGGTATACCAAGTCGCTCGCGCTCCATTTGTGAAATCGCCGGGTTTGCATACAGTGGAAACTGGGAAGGATGTATGCCACTGTGTTGGGGTAAAGAAAAGTGAGTATCATTCAAGTACCAATATAGTATGTGATGATTGGCCTACCGTCTGTAGTATTCCATCCAGTGCGGATCCAGTCGAGATTGACTTGCTGCGGCCGCTTGTGCGTTTTTAATCTCTTCCAATTCCCTGTAATAATTCGAGGATTGGGCATAAGAAAGAGCTAGCAAATACTGAGGGCGCAATGGGTATATTTGTTTGTCGAGGAATAGGTTAAGGGCAGGCAAATATGAAGCAAGTTAAAAGGTTTAAAACTAATGCATTAATTCAGACGTGCGTATAACTAAGCAATATAAAACGCTCTTTAAATTCGCTTGTTAGTTGGCATAGGATGTCAGTTAATGTTAAGTAGTATGTGGGTGGTATGTGTGTGTACTGAGATGAGGATTTTGCAGGCTTGTACTAGGTACTGTACCTCTCTCTGCTATACATTGGGCCCATTGGATGATGATAAGGCACCATCTGCTCAACAGGACTGAAATCGAAATTAGAAATTATTACAATACAAACGCGATAATAAACGACTCACAATAACTACGACAATCTCTACAAATCAAAACACTTAATCGAAGACTCGAACAACAAAGAAACACACGATATAAAACTCACCTGAAGGCGACATGAGGACGTGCATATTCCGACAGCTGTCGCAGCGCTGGTGTGTCCGCATATGGCGGTTTCAGCTCAGCCTTCATCTTTGCCTGCTGTGCAGCCTGTTGGGCTGCAGCTGCCTGCTGCTGCTGTTGTTGTTGCTGCTGCTGCTGTTGCTGCTGGATGATAGAGAGAAACACTTAATATTTGCCTTATTTTTCTTGACTAATTTTAATGCTCACTTGTCGTCGCTCGCGCTCTTTTTCGGCTAGTTTACGATCCCGCTCCTCACGTTTTCGTGCCAGTTTCGAGTCCGTTACCGGTTTGAAGATCAAATCCGTTCGCGTGCAAGAGTTGTAATCGCCTCGATCGATGTGTCGTACAAAACTGCAATACAAAATGAATGTTGGTGTTTGTAAAATAAATAATTTATTTTTCCTCCGCGCTACTTACATAGCCGATTGCGAGCGATGACATTCAGTATCATCAGGCTTAGCCTCGGGACTCGGGCCACGTGGTATGTTGTGAGTGGGGCTGGGTATCTCTGGTTCCGGATCGGGCTCAATGTCAATTGGCACTACAGACGTGTAAAAAATTAGTATTATTAGATTGTTTGTCACACACACACACAACGAGGATTTGTTGATACTTACATGGCTCAGTCGGATGATGTGTGCTACCCAGTCCAGCCGAGTTGGCTGAGTGTGCGTGCGCCCTCAACGCATCCATGTGCGAGGTTGGCTTGAGGCCGTGTGGCTGCCCATCCTGTGGTGCAAATGGCGAAGCGTGCGGAGGTGGCGGATAGCCAGGCATGTGGGCACCTGGGTATGCGCCAGGCGGTAGACCTGTTGGCGTACCAGGTCCACCCAAGCCAACTGGCATGCCGCCCGGCCCTTGCGGGGTCTTTGGCGTCGGTGGCTTGTTCTGTGGTGGACCTCCTGGTTGCTGTTGCTGTTGTTGTTGCTGCTGCTGTTGTTGCTGCTGTTGTTGCTGTTGTGGCGTCTTGAGCTGCTGTTGAGCCGCCGCGGCTGCCGCAGCAGCTGCAGCCGCATGTTGTTTCTCAGCGGCCACGGCAGCCGCCGCAGCTGCCGCATTCTGTTCGTCTTGACGCGATTGCGGTGGTGGTCCGGGCAGACCAGCATGATGGGCGGCCATCACAGCTGCAGGGTCTAAGGGTCCAGCTGGTGGAGGTGGCTTCATGTAGGCAGGGAAGCCAGGACCATAGGGCGCATAACCATAGTTGAAGGGATTGTGATGATGCGGGTAGAAGACCGACGGATGCAGTAGCGGGTGCGGATATGGCGATTGTCCAGGGTGAACGCCAATCTGTGGAATGCCACCTCCTGGTGCAATCAGTGGCAACGGCAGGGGCATTTGTGGATGGCGAATGACTGGCGGCGAGGCGCCGGGCCGCAAATGTGGTGGTGGCGAGGTACCTAATCCGCGTTGACCTGGCTGCGGTGCATACATCTTGCTCATCGGACTGGCCATCAATCCGGAGGCGCTAGACACTGGTGGCGGCGTCATATGCGGCGACTGTTGCCGTAACAGGGCATGCCGATCCCGTTCAGCAACTGCCGCTGCGGCTGCAGAAAGCGCCGACGATGAGGGATGATGACTTAACGGGGACTGCGGCACTGGATGCAGCGGACTCTGGCGGCTTAGGCTGCCCACACTGGAAGCTGGTGAAGCAGCCCGATGAGCAGCAGCAGCGGCCGCAGCAGCTGCGGCTGCTGATGAGTTGTTCGGCGTGCCGCTGTTGCTGCCACCAGGGCCGGCTGGAGCGGCGCCGCTCGAAAGTTGCACGCTTGGACTCGCACGACTGAAGGCTGACGATGGCACCGTACTTGGGGTGGTGGTAAGCGCTATGCTGGTCGAGATGGCCGCCGAGTGGGGCGTCGATGGCGCTGATGAGGCGTGCGGGTGGGACAGATGACTCGGTGGAGTGCGGCGACTGAGCGCCGACTCGGGTAATCCACCAAGTCCACCCGGACCCGCCAGTAGCGCAATAGGACCACCACCATGACTCAATCCTGCTATTGAGTGCGAAAGCAGATGATGTGGATGAGCGAGCGCTGCGTGTGCTGGATGACCTGGCGGCAGATGAGCCAGATGCGGATGTATAGGCATTGGATGTCCAATGAGACCCGACGGATGTGCTAATCCTGGTAGTGGAGAAGTGCGGTGCGAATGCGGGGATTGATGTGGCATTGGTCCCGGCCCCGCTCCCTGTCCTGGTCCGCTGTTTATACCGCTACTTGTCCCCGTTGGCGCCGTCGATGTATGCGAAGCAGGCGGCTCACGTGATGTAGGCAGTGGCTCGTGCAGGCTACGTGGTGGTTGCTGTTGTTGTGCCGGTGATGGAGTGCGCACTGTACCCGCTGGACCAGGTCCAGGCTGTGGCTGCTGTACGTGAGCGGGAGCCAACGGATGAACGTGGCTGTGTGGTGGTGGCGGTCCCGGTGCCTGCAGTGACATTGGCATAGGCGCATGTGGATGCATCGATGGAGGCATATCTGGATGTGGTCGATGCAAAGCTTGCAGCGACTGCAGGTGCTGATGCTGATGCGGGTGCATGTGCGGATGAATGGGATGTGACGGAGCCATAGTTGACAATGTTGGCGCCCCCAAGGACGACACGGGAAGTGGCAACGAGGAGGCAACAGATATTTGTGCGTGTGGGCCTCCTGGGCCTGGTGGCAGTCCATGCTGCAAGCTCTGCGGTCCCTGACCTGACACTACGCTACCCACAGGCTGATGAAGCGATGTTGGTGGCTGGGGACCTGGGCCTCCTGGACCACTACTTGAAACAGGCGGAGGCGGTCCATGTCCGTGCGGTGAAATGAGATTTTGCGGATGCATACCAGGTGGAAGTCCACCACCCGCCGGAGAAGGCATGTGCGGGGAAGGATGAGGCGACTGGAATTGCTGCGGCTGTGATGATGGTGGCTGCGAATTACTGTTACTATTGCTTCCTTGACTATCCTGGCCGGGCGTAGATCGTGCCGACGCATCAATGGGACTCTCCGGCGGCGGGCCATAGGGCGAAGATTTGATCAAATTCTCGCCGCCTGCAACAGACACTGGTGGCATTGGATACTTGAGATCTTGCGGTTGTGGTGGTCCATACTTTGCGGCCAGTGGATCGCCGTACTTCAGCATTAGGCCGGTTGGCTCAAATGGTCGGCCCAGTGGAGGTGTCTGCACTTCGTGCTGATAATGTGGCTTCGGCATGGCAATTCCTGGCGGTGGAGTGGCACCCGGTGGCTGTTGATCCAGTGCGGGACCAGGCTGACCTGCTGGTACATATTTATGCGGTCCTTGTGGTCCATCGAGACTGGCACCAATATTGTGCGGCAGATGGGCAAACCCAGGCTTGACGTCGGGTATCTTAAGTCCGTCCTGATAGCCTGGTTTTGGCGGTGCCAGTTCCGGATATTTACCCTGTTGTTCGATCATATACTTCATGTCAAACTTTCCAGCAGCAGCAGCTGCTGCTGCCGCCGCCGCCGCTGCAGCCGCTGCCTGCATCTCTTGGTTGTACTTAAGTGCATCCAGCGGTGGTGGCACTGGATATTTGAGCTCTTGTGGCGTAAATTTACCACCGCTCGGTTCGAATTTGACGGCAGCCTCGTTGTACTTGATTTCCATATCGCCAGGATACTTCTGAGGCGTAACGCTGGTCGGTCCTCCGCTTCCCGGATCGCTGTGCAATTGTGGCGGCGGCTGGGGCGGCGCTTGACCTGGCGGACCATACTTCAGCTGCCCATCGATCAAGTAGCTTGTGGGCGGTTGAAGCGTTGCTCCATGGGGCAGATGTTGCAAATGCATCGGCTCAGGTCCACTGATGCCATCACTGGAACTGTGATGCAGGCCAGTCAGCTGCGAATTGGGAGGCGCTACAGAAGTAGGAGGCGGTATCCCGCTGACATTGACCTTAAGATCTTCGTTTTTGATTTCGATTTTAACTTTTAGATCCTGCGGCTCGTTGCTATTTTGATTGCATGTGGCATCCATGGAATCTTCCATGGGTTCCTTCTTAATGTAAACGGGGTCCTGCAGTGGCCCTGAGGCAACTGACACTGGTGGCGCAACCGGCAGTTGTTGCACCTGTTGCTGCTGCTGCTGTTGTTGTTGCTGTTGCTGTAATTGCTGCTGATGCTGTTGTTGTTGTTGCTGTTGAGGTGACGTCTCCTGCTTGATGGTGGCCAACTTCTTAAGAAGCTCAGGGTCACGCCCTGCCACCTCGTTCTCGCAAATCTCCATTTTTTCAATGGCTTCCTTACGGTCTCGATCGACAGAAGCGTTCAGTGCCTCCACAGTGGCAATAGTGGGCACCTTCATTGTTATTGGCGCCACAGGTGCCTGCACGGCTGGAGGTGCCTCTGAGGAGCTAGACTCTTTCAGCATACCGTCCACGAGTGTAGGCTTAAGGCCGAGTGGTTGAATGTTACTCGGCGCCTGAATATTGGTCTCTTCGTCCATATTCTTGATAGTGTCTTTGCTGTCTTCCGTGCAGGAGGTTTCCATTTTGATGGATTTCTCGTTGATCTCTGATTTGGTATCCAGATCGCCCGATAACATGACCGCACTCTCTTCCTTGCAGTTGATTTCCTTGCTCTCCTTACTAGACTGCTGCTCAGCTGTGCGTCCATCCGTATCTGTTGTATTTGACTCTCCATCATCCATAACAGAATCGGGTCGACTATCGGAGTTCATGCTCTCGACAGGACTATCGGGACGCTTACGCTGCTTCTCCTTGATGTTGTCTTCGCTGCTGTTGTTAGGCTGCTCATTGCTGCTATTGTTCTCAGCCTCGGTGCGTTTCTTCTTGTTGGGCGTGTCCTGCTTACCGCCCTTGCGCTTGTTGCTCGACCCCTCAGCCACGCTCTTAGTGGGCGTTTTGGGGCTGTCGCCTGATGCAACAGCTGCCGCATCAGGCGTCTCTGAGCCGCGCTTGGGTCGTTTGCCGTTGGCCACCGTGTTGCTGGTATTGCTGGCCGAAGCCGAGGATTGATCCTTGGAGGAGCTGTTGGCAGAGGCATTCACGGAAGCAGCAGCAGCAGAGCCTCCACCGCCACCAGCTGCACTGGCACTGCTGCTATTGTTATTGTTTTGTTGTTTATTTCTTGTCCTCATCCTAGAGGGTGATTCATCCCTTTTGTTGGTCAGACTCGAATCACTGTCGCACTCGCTGGCGTCGTCCTCGGTTAGAGAACTATTCTCCTCCTTGGAGACAGCGGGCGATGAGCGATTCGCCGTCTCTGCAGCCGACGCCGCCGCCGTCGCCGTCGTCGCAGCTTGTGGTTCCGGGGTGTCCTCCTTCTTGGGAGGTGTATTGTTGGCGCGCGTAACACGATTGCGACGCAAGGCGCTCTGTCTACGTCGCCGATGCGGGCGATTATTATTGGCGCCGGGAGTCTTCTTCCACAGATAATAGAACTCGACCAGTTCCGGTGTATCCTTATGCGGCAACAGGTCCTTATGGATCCTAAAGAAATTCTTGCCAAATTGACGCAGACCTTTGATGAACTTTTTCGTTTCGTCCTCGGTCCACTTCTTATCGATGCCCTTTGAAACGGGGCACTTTACTAGCGCTTGTAGAGCTTTGCCTGGATCGTAACCAGAATCGTGAAGCTATAAAAGAATAGGGAATGTAATGAGGATGTTACAAGGGCTTTATGAGGCATGCGGACTGCGGCATGCGGCACTTACCACGTCGAGTGCGTTAATTGTTGTGTCGTCGCGACTGGCAGCCAAACAACCGTCTTCTAGTCCGCCATCACACATTCCTTGAAATGCTGCCATGGAGCGTGCCGCACGCAGAAACATTAACAAGTCGCCATCGGCCACAACGCCAGGACTCCATCTTGTTTCCTCTAGTTCACGTTCATCGGTTTCCTTGTCAACGGGGAAGCTTGAGATTGGATTATAATCGGGCAGTTTTGCCTTCAGTCACAGGACAAGACAAGACAGAAGAAGTTGCGGTATTAGTTAAAAAACAACAACAACAACGTCAAGAAACATTGCATCAACTGTTTTGGATTAGTTACGTCACACACACAACAGACACAACAAAGACACAGCAGACTCAAGACATACTCTACATACGGCACACGCACATCATCAAGCCATACAACGCTACATATTCGATATACTCAAGATATATAAGTACATATGCCTCTATATACGATATGTATGTGTGTGCAGTTTGTCTGGTGTCATACGATACACGACGATAGACGACGATACACAACTTAAAACTAATGCATGAAATGTATGAACAATGTATTGATGTGGAGTGTGCGTGTGTTTTCTTTTACATTATTTTTTCTATTTCGGAGGACCGTGGAAATCGGATAAGCGCCTTTTTGTGGGACAGTAGTCAGTGGTCATGTAAACGATTTGACCACAAGCAAGTCCTTTAAATTGGCTTAGCAGGAATGGGTTTGGTTTGGAATTCAATTAGGATTTAGGCATGGACTAGGTAGGGGAAAGGTACTACGAGTTTTTCATAAAGAAATGATATTAAGTGATAAGCCAATCATCGTATACAATCAGTATTATGTACACACTGTTAATTACAGTTGTTAGTTATTGATTTTGAACAAACTACAATCCAAGGAGTTTACAAGTTGCCCATATCCGTAGCGGAGAAACTAAATTGATTATATTATTTAACAGGCTGTTCTCTTGTTTTCAGATATCATATTTTCTTAAGTGACGAAATGTTCAAATAATTAGCAGTGATATTTATTTAATGCAATTTTTGTAGAATTAGAACAAACAGTTCTCTGAAAATGTCTGGTAAGCCTCTTATATAAAAATGAGTATTTTCTTTATTTTCAATTTCGCAAGAACTCCAAGCTCCTTTAAAGCACAAAGGTCTTAGATAATGGGCAACTTTGTAATTATTTGGAATTTAAAATAACTGAAGTAGGTATGGGAGGGAGGACTGTGGATCGACAGGGGCGGGAGGGGTTGTACAATTAGAATTTGCAACATTACGATTACAATACAAAAGAAAAGCTTTCTGTCATTTTTTATTTTGTTACCGTGAGCTGAATTTCTGAATTGTGAGAGTTATGTACGTACATAGACATCGTTTACCTGGTGGCCGGGACCCACTCGTATTTCTCCTTGAGTGGAGGCCGCCATCACCCTTTAAAAACACGCTTCCGGTCCAGTGTTAAGCCTTTTTATGCCCGCTGTGATATGAAAATTCAACTGCAAAAAATAGAAGAGAAAAAGGAGAGAATGAAAACATTTTGTTGGCATGAAAGGATCAAAAACGTTCGATACGAAACACAAAAATAGAGAAAAGCAGGCAAGACAGGCTACAGTCAGTGTCAGCTACGCTACACCCCATACAAAAATGTCCGCACATGATTCGACCCATCTTAGCATATTTTCAAGTGCTGCAGGGTATCCGTTATAGTGGTAATAATACATTTCAATAAAAGCGATGAAGTTGATATCAACATTCATAAATAAATAATCCATAAAAATAATGTCATGTAATGCGTGCAGGATGAGTTTCAATTTATACTGTCCGCAGGGCCACTTAATCGTTTGTATACAAGCATATGCACATACGCATACGTATATACATACAGAGCTGTTGTAATGCGCTCGCTAGACGTAGAGCCCGCTAGGCAGACAGACAGGGAAACAGGCAGACATGCAGACTGAGGGTACGAAGCAACAGAATCGGAAACGGTCTCGGGTTGGTTCATTTTTTTTCTCCTTCTCTGGGCTGCGCCTCTCAAGTGTGCGTGCAGCTGTAAACAGATTTTCCGCCCAAGTAACTCGGCGAATAACTGTAACAATCGGCGGCAGAGGCGGAGGCGCAGTGCGCAACGCGCGACCAATTCCGTGTCAGCGGCAGCAGGGGAATTATCATTGAATTTGCTTACGAATCAATATCAGTGCCAATACACACGCACGCCCACACACACACATGCACACGCATGCATTCCGGCGGTTGCGGTTGTGTGGCAACGGCACACAAATTATGGCAATTAAAATCAATTAATTAAATGCAGCAGCAGCAGTAGCGGCTGCCAGGCAAATAAAAAGCATTGCGGCTCGAAGCGACTCGGTCGGCTCTGGCCAGGCGCAAAAAAAAAAAAAAAAAAAAAAAGGAAAATATTGTCGACAGATTTACACTCAATAAGGCACGACACGCTGCCTAAATGACTGACGACGATGGCGACGAGGCGTCGTTGGAGTCCCCGGCGTACACGAACGTCTGAGCCGCACAGTGGTGCCAAATATATTTGCATAGAGAGAAGGCTAAGCATTTGAGAGAAGTTTCCAGTTTTATATCATATATTCATTATGTTTAAAAGCTTCCGACAACTACTTTACGGCCGCCTGTTTATGGTTAATAAAACGCAAAACACTTATTCAGTTTTGCATGTAATTAAACAATTGAATTGTATCCACTGTGCCAACACTGGGGCCAACACTTATCAGCGACATCAGCAGCAACACCAGCGAGTTAGCTCGACTGGTCCGGCCCGGCCTGGTTGGCTGGCTAACTGGCTAACAGGCGGGCACTGCTTGGTTTGGCTCTGCTTGGTTAGCAACTTTTTATGGGGGGAAGTCGTGAGTGGAAAAATTGCATATAAACACAGAAGGTGAGCTGTGCGGCCTGCGTCTTTCTCACTCTCTCCCGCTCTCTGGCTCTGCTTACAGGGCACGCGAATGGCCCAAGTGGCTGGCGTTGCTGTTGGCGCTTTGGGGAAAATTGTGTAATAACTGCGAGCAATGTGCTAAGCTGTGTGTGTGCACATTCCTCTCTCTCCCCTGTGCCCTATGCCCTGTGCTGCCTGCTGCTTACCTACCCAGCTCCTTCTTCATCTTGCGACCCCTCGTCCTGCTGCACTGCTGCTGCTGCTGCCTCAGCTTCTGCGGTGGCTGTTATAAAACAAATGTACTACAAAAAGCGCCGTTGTAACGCACAAAAGCCATAAAATCTAAAAAGGCAAAATGAAAGGCTCGAAAATTTTTGCCACCACCGAAAAGTGACGGTCCCTGCCGCCCTGCCGGGATACACACTGTGTGTTCCCTTCCTCGCCCTTGCCAGCCAGCATACAGACCGCAGTGTGTATATGTGAGTGTCTATCTCCCTCCCTCTCTCTCACTCGCTCGGTCTTCTCTCCCTCTGTTGGAGTGTTGTGTGTGTGTATGTGTGTGTATTAATAGCCGTATCATAATGCCCTGTGCTGAGGTTGCGGCACACAACAGCAACAACAACGCAGGCAACAACAATGGGGCAGCGGCTGCAACAACAGTTCACAGTAAAAGACCACAAATTATGGCAGCAGCAGCAGCAGCAAACGATGATGGGGCGTTGGTTGCTGTAGCTCTTTATTGTTGTTGCCCGCTCTGTACATCGTTTCGGGTACGTGACTGACTGAGTTGGCCAGTTTCGAGTGCCCCCTGTGCATGTCTGCCTGTGAGTCAGCCAGCAGCGGAGCCATGTGCGGTTCGCTGGCTGGAGAGGCTATGGTCAGTGGTTGATGGTCGACATCGGGCTCGGGCCTTAACCGTCTGGGCCATGGCCAGGGAGAATTTAAGGCCAATAACGCTGTCAATTTCAAACGGCGCATTCTCTCGATTAATGTCAACACGCGCTTTATCAACTTACACACAAAGCACACGCAAGCACGCACGCAGAGCGTCAGAGAGAGAGAGAGAGAGGGAGTGCGAGTGGAACAGAGACAGATTAACAACTCAGTTGAGTCTACTTTGCGCTCCCTACGCAGGGCTGGGCAGGGTAGCGCAGGGGGTTGGTGCTGCCGCAAATTGTTTTCTAAACAGCCCATAAACATAAAAAGAAACAAAACGAGAAATGTAAATGAAAATAAAACTTAGCAGCACAGCGCAGTGCGGGCCACATCCAGAGGAAATCCAATAAACAATTTGTATCATGAGTAGCGGAAAATTGTGTGTACGCACGCGGCTAAACGACAGCGACGACGACGACTACGACGAGGAGCACACGTTCCCCCACTGTCTGTATGTGTGTACGTGTGTGCGTAATTTTGAAATGGAAAAGCTGTCGGTTGTCGGCTATGTCTGTGTCGGCTCTGCGGGCTTTGGCGTTCGGTTCGTTTGCTGCGTGAGCGTGTGCGTGTGTGTGTGTGTGTGTTTGTGCTTGTATTTAGCTTGTTTTTCCTCTCTGCAATCATTGCTTGCCAATAAGCTGACTAATTGACTGACAAATAGCCTGCAACAACAACAACAGCAACAGCAGCTATAACGAACGTCAGCAGCAGAGACTGCGCCAATGCGGCGTTAATAAGAGCAGCAGACATAACTTAAAATGCCTCTGCTGCTGTTGATGAATGCGCACCGCACAACTGTACATTAGGGTGGTTATTAACTGGATGTTAATAATCTACTTGCCACTCGACATCCTACACCAACACCAAACCCAACTCAATCGGTTGCCCTCTTGGGCAGGCGGCAGAGCTCACTAAGGTGAAAAAAGAGAGAGCGAGAGACAGAGAGAGAGAGAGAGAGAGAGAGAGAGAGAGAGAGGGGGAGAGGGAGAAAGAGAGAGCAAATGCAATGCAAATATTTAACCTGCTTATGCCCTGATCATTAGTGCACAGCGAAGTGTGCCTAGTACTTTATGGCAGCTGTATGAGTACCAGGGCAGCAAGTACTCCATTGTGCTCTTGTTCCTTATGAACTTGCATTAATCAGTGATTTATGAGGTGAGTTGTGGCTTATAACAGCAAGAAACCATATACCGAGGTTGCTTTTGACTAGCTGGCTATTAAATGTAGAATGAATTGTTGGAAACTATTCGATTTTTGCTCGAATCAATTTGGTTTTCCCCGATAGAATCGATTATTTTACATTTTCGTATAGCTATACACGGAATTTGTTACTATTTTTTTGCATAACTCTCAAAATACTACTAATATGGCGAATAATGAGAAATTGACATTGATTTTGCAAAACAAAAAAAAAATCAGGCAATTTTTACAAAATGCCACAGTTCTAGAGCATAACCAACCTGAAGGAAGTGAAATGTATATGTAATTCATGTTCAATGCCTACCATCAGAGAGAAATATAAATAATTTATTTAACTTATTTAGTTTGCCTAATAAAATCGATTGTCACATTTCTAAAAAAAACTCCTAAGCTCAAAAAAGAATCGATTTAATCGATATACAATGGATAGCACTAATGCAGATCATAATATTTATTATCATAACATCAGTAAACAACATAATCAGCAGCTGAGAGCTTGCTGTTTCGCCTCATATGCAGATAGAATTTTTAATTGCATCACTTGCCCAGATCGTATAGCTTTATAATAGACTCAACTGGCATAAAGCTTTTATAGATAAAGAACTCAATAGCTTGGAATGTTGGCACTCTGCTCGACTGTCTGTATACGTAGCATGTGTGTGTGTGTGTGTCAAGTGCGGAAACCCCATTAAATGTTTGTAAGCACCTGACTTGTGCCGCGAGGTCGGTCAACAGCACGCTCTTTCACACGAGCACACACGCTCTCTCTCACACATACATATTCATTTGCCTTGTCTCTGTTTGTAGTGAAAGCCAAATTTTCACAACAAATCAAAACAGACGTCCGAAAAGTCAAAAAACGTACGAAAACAAAACAAAGTAAGGCAGAGCAAGGCAAGAAGAGCTAAAGTAGCAGAAGAATGAAGAAGTGTGTGGGAGTAGCAGGAGGAGGAGGAGCCAGTTAGTAGAAATCTCGCTCGCTGGAACATTCAACTCAACTCAAGTCAACTCGCTGCTGTGCATTTAACCCCATGCAAACGAAAATAAATAACCAACAAATTTCTCTTTTCTTTGGGGCCACACAACACTCGATGTGTGCGTGTGTGTTTGTGAGTGTGTGAGTCGTGGGGGCAACTGAAGATTTTCGAGTGCAGGCAGCTTACAGTTGTTATGCCCATTACTCAACATCAACAAGAACATTATGCCACATTCCCTGGCACATTCTCCATTCATAGCCATCGCATCGTCAGCTACGCCGCCACCACCACTACTCCTCCTCGTTCCTCTCGTCCCTCTCTTCCTGTCTCACGCCTCACCCGAGCAACTCCATACGCTCTTCATTCAACCGAACGATTGAGCATCTATTCAGAGACTGGCTGCGGAGCTCCAAAAAGCCAAACCGAAACCAAACAAAACCAAATAAACGACCCACGACGGCGATGACGATGACGACGACGCCGACGAATCGCCTCTCACTCCCCGCCCGACCCTGCCCGGTTCCAACCTGTGCTGCATCATTTGGGGCTGTTCGTCTGTGTAGCCGAACCTCGCTTCGTCGATGTCGTCGTCGTTTCCATCGCCATCGTCGTTGTCGTTTATACGATTTGTTGGATTTGCTGCTCATGAAGTTGTTAAACAGATTGTCGGTGTAGATACCTTCATCATTCTCTGCGCTTGTCTGTCTATCTGTCGCACGTCTCCCTGCCTGCCTGCTGCTTCTCCTTCTACATTCATCGCCCAGTCATACAGCCAATTCTCTACGCTCTTCACTCTTTCTCTTTGCCTGTCTGTCTCTTTCTGTTGCGTTGCGTGTGTTCGTGTGCTTCTGCGATTAGTTTTATGTAATTTTATCGAGTATTTTAAGGATTTTGCGGCTTATCCGCGCTTCATTTAGAAATTGTTTCGTGTTACTTATGTCGCCTGCTTTTCCGAACGGAAGGGCACATTAGGGAGGGGAAAGGAAAAGGAGAATAAGGGCATGTAAAGAGAGACCGCTTGCCCTTTCTTAGCTCATTCGTTGTCGCTGCGGACCTTTTCAAGTGTTTATGGCACTCTGTCGTCATTGTTTATTTGTTGTTGTTGTTGCTGACGATATTGTTGTTGTTGTATGGCAATGAGTGTCAGAGAATTTGTATTTCTGTCCGTTTGTTTCTCGCTCCGCGTGGCTTTGATATAGTATTGTAAATGAGCATTTTGCATGTGAATGTTTGTTCTCATTGTTGTTGCGCTTCCTCTCTCTCTCTCTCTCTCTCTCTCTCTCTCTTTCTGCTTCTCTTTATTACATATAATAATCTTGTTGTAATCGAATTACACACAATGCCAGAGATTTATGTGTTTATTTTGTTGTTATTATTGTTAGTTTCATTCTCGCACGATTTCATATATGTACATATTTCGCTCATTGATTTTACACCGATTATCCTGAACTTAATTATTTGGCTTTATTCGCGTATAAAATTAATAGGCGCTTTGTGTGTTAATTATCTTATCGCTAATATAGTAGCACGCAGCTGGAATACCACAATACGATACGATACGTTATAGGGGGTGCGCGAGAGAGCGGTGCATATTCTATTCGAGTTTTTTTTTACTTATTTAGAGTGCGTGTGTGTGTGTGTGACATAAGCCTCATAAATGAACTTTGATTTTCTAAATGGGCAAAGCTGCTTGCAGTAGATTAACTTTTTAACGATGAAAAATTAGGTAATAGTTGTCTTAATCATATACTTTTTATAGAGATACATATACGCATGTATTTTCGTTGACAGTGGATTATTAAAGGAATTTACGGGAGGTCTAACATATATTCTTAGAATTTCTGTAGTGAGAAATATTTGAATCAAGTATAAATAATACTATGCACAACTATAAATCGTATCTGAAAGACAGATGGACTTCTCACAGATGTTTAAAGAACTTTTACTATAAAATGTATTTCTATTTTAGGCAGTGATTGGTTGTCCGCTAACTTATTGTAGTACTAACTTATGGTAGTGCTTATGGTAGTACCCAGTATCTAGCACAGTACAGTAATTACCCAATATCTACCATAGTACAGTGTTCCCCTGTACAGCAAAAGAGGGAAAACGAACAGATAAATTAAAATACATGAGAAATCCAAGCTCGGTTTTTCTTTTGAAAATTCGGTTTCCTTGGGGAGCGGTCTGCTTATCGAGTGCGTACTGTATAGACGAGGCGGGTGTGTATATCTGTGTGTTGACGGCACATTTCTAATCGCTGCCAATAAATCGACACTTGAGTCCAAGTGTCTCGCATTTTCAATCAGATAAGCAGCAATTATAAATTAAAAGCCCACCAAACAGATTAATAAAACGTAAACTTTAACAGCATATTATAAATAAGCCAAATGACTAATAATAAAATATGAAAGCGCACGAACTCGACATCAAAGGCCGTTCCCACTTCCCTCCCTTTCCCTCTCATACACCTTTATTATCAACATCAGCTGAAAAGGCTGTCTAACCGACAGCAAAACCACATCAGTGGGAGTTGCGAGGCTAGTGGGCGTACGCGTGAACAGGCGCATTGGTGGGCGGGTTCCTCTTCATCTCTTTTTGTTCTTCTTCTTCTTGTTTCGCGGGCCATGAATTTCCGCTCTGGCCTTTTTTGCTGTTTTTCAAATTTGCTGTCAGTTTTTGTTTTCATTAAATGCATTATTAGCACGTTATTTATTAATTAAACACTTCAGGTTTTATTCCCCCCATAATTAGGTACCCTTTCATTCCCCAGCCTCTTGCTCATTCACCCATTCAGTTCACTTCGCTGACACTCGTTCGCTCTTACTCGCTCAGCCCACTGTGCGGGTGGCGTTGAAAGATAAGCGCAAGTTGGAAATGGGCTAGTGGTTTTATGCCTCGGCGATAAGAGAGAGAGCGCATTAAGAAATTTCCATGAAACGGCAGAAGCTCAGAACTTCAAATACGGATACAAAATTTCGTAGAAGGCAGAGGACGGGCTGATTAAAGTGTCTCCCAGTCAGAGTTAAGTAGAAAAGTACACAAGAACGAAATGAGACACACAATTTGAAAGATATATATTATTATTTACCCAACATTTATATGAATATAACCCCTTTGAAATCCTTTGTTTATACCATAATTATAGTGAAAACAACTATAAAGCTCTTTTATCAGCGACTAAATTGTGCCCCGTTTTATTTCCTTGTGATTTTTCGGTACAATTAAAAAAACAATCGAACGGAAACTGTGTTAATAGGTTGACAAAACTGTTGAGTTTATTGAATAAGCATTGGGTAGAGCGGAAAAATAAAAAAAATTTGTTTGCCATTCTCTAGTATAGTTAACATGAAGCTATCGACCGTTCGTTCGGCTATTAATCAGCGATAGCGCTAGCAAACTAATTGACAGCTTGTAGATGTTACGCTCTGACAGCTCGACGACGACGCCGACGACTTGAGTACCCGTAACATGCAACAACTTTTAGCAACTCCCATCCCATACACACTACACGGGAATTTACTAAGTACTACCTGTGAGTGCTGCATTTAATCTACCGTTGTAAACTGAAATCAACGCTGAACATGAACTTGAACTACTCAGCGAGTCGCTAACTACAGGGATTAACATGAATTCATTGGGGCTTACAAGTAGCCACGTCATATGGCTAACTGATTTCTCATTTAAAGTATATACTGAATGTATGGATGGATCAGAACTGATAGTATAGATAGATGCTAAGCATGCTAGCGTGATAATGCACAGTTTAAGCTGCAAGATCGCGCGTACTTCCCAGACTATACTATAGCCTACTAGATAACTTGGCTGTTATGTAAAACACATCATAAAACACTTGTAAGTTCCGCCTCAGGCCCCTTCAGGGTTTTTAATGCACTGATATTTAATAGCCTATGTCTCTCTTGGTCTGTGTGTGTGTGTGTTCGTGTGTGCACTTGAAGCACTTTGCCTAATTAGTTTATGATGCAGAAGTGAGTGAGTGAGCCTGGCAATTTGCTGGTCTATCACAGCGGGTTATCTCCCCCTTCGTGTTGTAACATATCGTTGTACATGCTCCTTGTGTGTACAAAGTTCAATAGTTCCATGAACCGAAAAAGAGAAAGGACCCTGCGCCCTCCCCTTCGGATGCGAGAAGATGACACATGAACCCGGGGGCAAATATTGTGCGTGAACGTGTAGGCAAACAAATAATTAAATATATGCCTAGTTGAACAGCTGTTCGTTGCGTGAACTCACCATGAATCCAGTGTAGATGTGTGTGCGTGTGTTTGTGTATGTGAGCGGCGTACGCTTGAGGCCTTCCCAGCGAGCAACTCGAAACTCGAAACAACTCTCCTCGGGTGGCTTTGGCTATGGCTCAGGCTCTGGCTCCCACTTGGCCGGCTGAGGCGGCGGGCAGACGCTGCGCGGGCGAGAGAGGGCGATATTAACTGATGATGATGACGATGCTGTTGCTGCTGCGCTGCTGCTACTTAGGCGCTAACTGCGACGCTGTCAATATTATTTTCTTGTTGCTTTGTCGTTGTTGTTGCTTTTGTAGTAGTACTCCTGCTGCGTCGAGGGAAAGGGGAAGGGAGCTAGTACAGCCGGAAATGTATATTTTGGTTAATTTGCACAAGCTCAGCTGGAAACGAAGAGATGACGTAGGTGAGAACCGAGTTGATTATATGATGAAGAAGAAGTAGAAGAAGCAGAACGTATCGAAGAAGCTGAAGCAGCAGATTAACGAATTAAAATGTCGCAAAATAAAGCAGAGCAAAGAAACAAATGCAAAAATTTCAACAAAAATAAAAAGGCGCGAGGCATCACACAACAACAAGTTTATGTTTTTTTTACTTTCAGCCAACGTCAGCGAAAAAGCAACAAAGCAAAAGCAGTAGCGGCGGCAGCGGAGCCAGAGAGAGGGGGCGGTACGCTCGCACTGTTTGGCATACAGGGGGTGAACGCAGTAGCAGCGGCAGCTGCGTCGGTGGTGGGTGACGCTTGCTTGACGTTGCTGCTGCTACTGCTGCTGCTGCTGCGCTTTGCAATTCCTTTTTAGCAAAATTTGTTGAGCCTTTGAGTCGCTGCTGTGCCGTCGTCGTCGTCGTCGTCGTCTTTTGTATTGTTCTACCCCAAAAAGTCCATAATAGAAAACCCCCGCAACTCTAAGCTCACAAATCGCCGTAGTCGTCGTCGTCGTTGCCGTCTGCGTCTTTGCTCTTCTCCGCCCGCTTTGGCTTTTTCACTTTGCTTTGTGTGTGCAAACACAGTTGCAGCAGCAGCGTCGAAGCCAACTGAGACTGCGACAGCGACCGCGACGACGATTTCATACGTTTTTCACTAATAAATTTTAATGATTTCTACGCTGCGCATTACGAAGTCGACAGCGACTGCGAGACTCGGACGCTTTAAATGAAATTAGTGACACACTTAAATAATAATTAATTTTTGCACACTTGTAGTTTGTGTTGCTTACATTTAGAGACTTGTAAATTTGTCGTTGTAGTTGTTGTTTTTGTTGTTGCTTTTGCGTTTTTTCGTTTGCTTTTTTGTTGTTGTATATGTATGTGCGCGTAAAAGTTGTCAGTGGCAGTGGCCAACCAACCCAACAATACGTTTTTTAATGCTCTTCTCTGTTTTGTCTTCTTCTTTTTTGCATACACTTTGCGCACTCACACAGGCACACTCAGATACTCGCAGCAGTACACATGCACAAGCACTTACACGCGCGTACAAACACACACTGACACACACACTCACACTCACGCACTTCGCTTGCTTGCTTTGCGTTTTTTATTGCTGCGGAGAGTTTAGAAATATATTTTCGTCGCTGACTGCTAAACGCAATTTGTGTACACTTTCTTACGCGTATTCCAATAACACGAGCTTCTTAATGTTTTAAACTATAATTTTACTATATTTTATTAGCACAAATGCGTGTTTTTTCCAGTTCTTAGTGGTACAACAAAATTTCTCCGCGTATAGCAGAAGCCACCATTTTGCGACTCTCGATGAACAACAATCAATGCAACGCTGTTAAGTGTCTAAAGTCTGGCAACACTGCGCGCGCACTGCTCATCGATAAAAATACCAAAAGCCTCACAGAATGACGTTAAGCAAAACGTAGTAAAAGTATCGATATATTGCATTGTAGCATTCTACCATCAACACAGCCTGGTCACACTGCAGCAGTTCATCTTACAATTTAGCGTCGTTTGTTACTGTACTGCGGCAAATTAAATAATTATTATTATTGTTGCGAACTAGCCCAACGTATTTTGTCTCGATTTTTTGTGAGAAACTCCACCTATCTAACTCAGACAATCAACGCCTTGCATTTATCGAGCAACTACAAAATGACAGATTGCGCCAACGAAGTTGTGGAGCCACATTCAGGTAAAAATTCAACTTGTTTACCTGTGCGCGTGATTTTCCCCCGCGTTTTCACGCTAATTTATCTTAAGAGTGCCGGCAGTGTGTTTCGTTTTGCGCGATTTCGTTTGTCATGCATGAATTAGCGTACTTCCCTTTCGATTGCTCGTGGTCGCCTTGACAGTTTTTCTGTTATGTATTGTGATTTTCTGCGACGGCACAGGAAGGCATCGCAACAAGAATATCGACAGTTTTTCCTCAGTTTTCTCAGCAACTGTTTTTGTTTTCGTTATTGTTGTTGTTGCTGCTGCTGTTCTCTTTGGCCTTGTCTTGTTGCTGGTCGGGCGCGCAACATTAAAAATAATATTTGTTCATGGCCGAGTTTAAGCCAATTGTCAATATATGCACTTGGTTGCGGAAGAGAAGGTGGACGAGGGACAGCGGGACAGGCAGACGAACGGCCAGTTGGGCAATTACGTTAGAAAAGCCACCACATTTCGTGGTCTCTTATCGGCGCGTCAGCTTACCCCCCTTCACCCCCTTCCCGAGGGAACTTATCAATTTACCCAGCAGCAGCAAATCACATTGCAAACAACTAATCAAACTGCTGCGTAAAATGACGAGTGTATCGACTAGTGTATACTCTGTAAATATGTTATTTATAGTTACAATGGTTTCTTGCACAAAATGGATTGGTAATACGTCTGTTGTTATCTGAGACAAGCCCCACGCCCATATTCCAAAATTATACGAACTATATCGATCATTTATTGGATTCCTAGTATGGCGTTTATTTTTAAACATTACTATGGCTTAACTAGGACTTTCAGTTGTCGCACTCGGCTTATTTGTCACTTGAGTTCCATTTCCATTTCAGCCGTATTGTATTTTATGGCAGTAATGAATTGCGGTGCCATAAACCGCCAGAGAGGCGACGAAAAGCGTTTCCAATTATCAATTTGTTCACACGGCTCGATTACTAGCGGGAGGCACTGCATAGAGATGTGCATATGCATATAGCTTATTGTAATAATTGCCTTTGTAAAGTTGGTAATCTGATCAAGTCAATTATGGCATGATTTCCCCGAGCTGAGACACCTTCGCGCTGTGTTGCTGTTTAATTAAATTGCACAATGCACACAGCTGTCCACAAATGTTTTATTATTGCCCAAGCAGGAAGGGAGGTATACCATATAGGCATTCATGTACAACACACGCGCACACACCCAGCTAGATGAATGCAAATACAGCATGTTTGCATACATTTAGTTGCTATAAATACACGGGTTGCAGCACGTTCTTGTTATTGTTTGCCCAGTGGCACAGTGGCGGACCACCCTCTCAGCAGAGTTGCCTCAATCTGGGCAGCCCACTGGCGCTAGCCCTCTGCTTGCATATGTGTTTGATTGATAGGTGTCCCGGCGACACCTTGACAAGTGTTTTGGACATGCAAAACGATTCTGATTCCGATTGCGTTGTGCAGTTTCGAGGACAGTTTCCCGTGCGCGATTTAAAAGCGCAAGTTGTAGATATTTTAGATCCCCTATAAGGTCACGATGACATCACAGTATATCCAAAAAGAATACACGCAACGGTTCCACTTGTTTGCATTGCGAATATACAGTGGGACTACCAAAGATTTACAGTTGAATTTTTAAGCTAAATACTGGAGGTTTTTTATTTTTATTTATTCAATTATTGTTTATTATTATTTCAATTATTAATTTGCCATAAAAATCACATTTAAATATGCGCCCCACTGCGATGTATAGTTCAATTATAGCTATGCATATGAGGCCCTCAAACTGTATATTATAGGCGAACTTTCCGAACCCCATAGATAAAACTTAAACACGTATCATAAACGTAAATTTCCATTTAAAAAGCCATTTAAATAAAACTTGATCGATTCGTGCCCTGCTGCGATTTTTCAAAGTCTGAAAACAAGCTATACGAGATCGTAAATGTCCACTTAGACACGATCAGTGGCTATGTAGAAACACGTGATTTTCGTAAGATATTTAGAGGCGGGAAAGATATAAAGAGAGTGAGAGAGTCACTTGTACGTCACTGTGCGGCGTCGCAGCCGAGCGGAACGAGCTGTGAAATGGAGAAGCGGCAGAGCGAGCTTCACTGTAGCAGGGCGATGTTGCGCTTGCCCACCCTGCAGTGATCGCTGTTAATGAATATATATACATAGATATATATCTATATAGTATATAAATATGTATCTCTCAGTGTATGCAGTGCACAACAAACCAATTGAAATTGAAATTTGAAATTCGTCTCTAAACGGGCGCGTCAATCAATTGATCAGCTGACGATGTCATAGGCAAATCACGTCTCCAAAAAGTTTTATTTCGGGGTCCTCGTTCCAATTGCCAGGTCAATCATTATAGTGCTGCCAGCACTTATCTATATACTATATATGCATATACATATATTCGATCTGATTGTGAGAGTCACACAGCGTGACTTGTCGCAGGCATAAAAAGATTCATGAAGAATTCTTCCCATACACATGTATCATCCGTCTGCCGCTTGTGCAAATTAAATGCGCAATGTAAGTAGGAAGTACGGAGAGGAGAGCCAAGGGTCCGGGCGTTCTCCATTGTAACGACATTGCCCGCAAGTCGAGTCGAGTTTAAGCAGATTTAGCTGGATTACAGCAAATTGTTTGCATACATCCACACTAAATGCGGAAAGTCTGTCGACTTCGCTTCAATTTTACATTAGCCAGCAGAATTTTCTGTTCGCGCTGAGGCAAGTTACTTTTTTTAAAGAAATATTAAAGTAACATTAAAGCGCAAATAAATTTCAATCGGGCGAATCGTAAAATTTGCCAACTATGTTTCGGACTGATGACGTCTTTTGGGCGGGCAGCCAACTGAACGAAAAATAATCGTCTGCGCAGACATTCTTCGGGCAGAGACAACGCAGCAAATATTTATGTGTGTAGTATATATACATTTAAAAAAAAACAAAGGGAGATTTACAGGAAGAGCACACATCTATATATGTATATATATATATATACTGTGCCTCTTCACTGTGTTTATACACTGCACATGTCAATCCAGTTTCAGCTTTATTTACAAACTTTAAGTTCACTAACTCATCGCAACTATACGATTTGCGCCCATTCAGCATTTTAATTTATTCATAACAATGTTGAAATATGCACACTATATATATAGTATATATAGTTATTTCTACACTACACACTAGACGCTCGTCTTGCAGCACAAACTCTTCCCCCAACTTTTATTTATAGCCATATGAGTGAGTGTTTTTGGGGGCCATGCGAGCGTGATCGTCACTTTCGTTGCTTTGGCATTTTTCGTTGCTGCCAAATCTGTATAGCGAGGGAGGAGGTTCTATTCTAGTCTCAAATCCCGTAATACATGATCCAACTTTGTTAATTGAATTGTAAAACAAACGCGATTTTATTGAGGTACGATCTCATGCCGACGATTAGCGCGGCGTAAACTGCGATTGTGCTATAAATATTTATAGCATTTAAACAACGTAGTAGATCTTCAGCTGTTGATTCAGCCTGTCGCCTGGCAATGGTTCGTTCCAATTAGATAGTGTCGCACACAAGCTCATTCATGAATGGAATCCCCCAAGGCAAATCACAAGCTGACAATGCGAACTGCACGTTCCACTCCCAATTGACCCAATTATGCAATTTGAGACTGTCCCTCTGCACCCTGCCTCCGCAAGCAACCTGAGAGTGTGTCCCAAAAGAGTGTGTGGCCTTGGTACTTGTGCACGTGGCACAAGGTGGAAAACTCCACTCTCCTGCCCCAGTCCCTTTTCATTTGGCACGCATTTAATTACGCGCTTACGCTCAATTTCCTTGGCGTCGCCAACATCATCAGCGTCTGCATAATGATCATCATCATCTTCATCATGATCATTATCGTCGACGTCGTCGTGGAAGTTTACTTTAATTGCCAGCCGCAGCGGCGATTGTTTGCCCCCGCAATGGCTTTGCCTATGTATATGTGTTTGCCAGGCTTGTTTCGCTGCTTTCTGTTTATCTATTTACGCTCGGGCTCGGCCGGATGAATGTGAGTATGGGTGATGTGAGTATATGTGAGTACTCATTGTGGAACACTGCTACGCTTTTGCGGCTTAGCTCGATTTGATTTTGTTTCCAATTGAAATTCGCATTAATTATGTTTGCCTGTGGCAAATATGCAAATTACAAAGTTGTCACGACACGCGACTGCTTGGCAACCGAAGTGCAATGCGAATACACTGTGCTACAAGTGCTGTAACTAAGCAACTAAGGTTTGCACTGTCACCGAGCCTGTTGCCCAGTGTAATGACAGTGCATTGTGTTCGGGCAGTGCGTGTAGCCCTCTGATTAGGCTGCAATCAAGCGTAGCCGCTTACTAATCTTGTACTGCCTTCTACGTCTCTTTCAGATCATCACGTTCATTTCGATGCGACGACACTGAAGACTGATGACTTCGGCTCTGACAGCTGTGTGACATATCAACGTTCTGGGGATACGATTGTGGTCAGCTTGGGATTTCTACAGATCAATCATCGATATCTCATCGATCTGAATCTGCCCGTGTCGCTGTTTGGCAACACTGGAGCGCCGGGCAGCAAATTTGAGCCGGTGGTGAGTGCGACACCGAATCTGCATTGCCGCATCACGGAGTTCACGGGCACCAAGCACGACGAGCACGATTTCTACGAGATGAAGATCGAGTTCTTTGCCTACAAGGAGAAACTACTGCGCGAAGTGCTGCATGTGGTTAACTCGAGTAATTCCAAGGAAGTACTGCAGCTGGTCATTGCGGCACGTGTGCTGGGCAAAGGCAAAGGCACGCCCATGCTGCGCACGGGCATACACTGCATAGGCGTGGAGCGGGACGACGACGAGTCGGAATCATCGGATTTCGCCGGATTCGATAAGCCCTAAGCGCGGCAGGAAGGAGCAGGAGAGGAGTTTAGATTGATTTCTTAGTTATTTGCAGTTTGCAGTCTGCATAATGTTTAAGTAAAATATGCATATTTAATATAAAGTTAATTATCCACACATGTGCGTATGTGAGTATGTGTGTATGCATTCAAGTTAGTTGCCATGCCCCTAGAGGAAATACACCCCTTCAGCCGTTTGATTTCCTCACCACAGCGTGTACTTAAAGCAAGCAATATTTCTCCAGTAAATTGCAGATCTGCAATTGTATTTATTCAATGTTAATTTGTATTGTTATTCATGTTGTCGAATATGAATTCGATTATAACATTTCGACTTGTTGACACGTCAAAATATCAAAATGTCTCAGAAATTGATTGGCATTTTTGCCATCGTCTCGTTGCCAATTGACAGTTTATATCTATGGCTTTTAGTTTGTTTTTGTTCCCTTATCAATTATTGTCAAGAGCGGAACTTGTTATGATGTCGATATGTTTAATTAAAGCTCTTAAGAGCAACCAAAATCAGGCAGCAGGACGAGTTCTGCTCACTAGTGTTAGGTAAAATGTCACAATTTGCATTGTAACTACCCTTACTACTTTTCTAGCATAGTTACTTCCAATCAAGGCACTAAAATGCATTTCACTTGGCTAAAATGTTTTCCAACACTTAAGAAACCCACACGATATATAGATAACTAAATGCTCACCAATTTGACCAATTCGCAGGCCTTTTATAAAATTTACATAGTGTATAAAGCTGTATAGGAACTATACTCAGATAACAAACATATACATAACGTATTTATACATATGTATGATGAGAGAGAAATGCAATTGTATTGCATGTTTAATCGTTTTAAGGTGCTCGTAGCGTTTGTAACTAATTAGTGTAATGAGAGTTTTACCTTCGTATTGTCAAAAATATTATTACTGTGGGCATTTTTTCAACATGTATGAAAAGCAATTTACAGAAATTATATACAATTATTTAAAATATATACACATATAGACGTGTCTTTGAACTGTAATATATACCGCAGCACGCAAACAATTCTTATCAATCTTATTGTACACTTAAAGCTAACAATAAATCCCAAAAAATATCAGATGGAGATTGTCTTTGGAATGGAATAGCATAAATTGTTTTTTACCTACAAATGTAGTAGGCGGATATTAAGATAGATCTACACTTTAGTTCAATATATTATTATATTATTATTATTATTATTAGTATCTATATTTTGTTACTCTTCTAAATGAATCTAAGAAAGCGCAAAACTATACCAAATGCCCTAAATTCTGTGCAGGAAGTGGATGAACCGAAGCGAATGCGTTTGGAGCGGAGTTATAACTTGGAGCTCATAGATCTCCCGCTGATGCCATTGCATCTGATCATCTCCAAGCTGACTCCGCGTAACAGAGGTCTGCTTAGCTGTGCCTCTAAGCAGCTGAAGGTGGAGTACATTGACTACGTGCTACATTATTATAAAACCATTACGCATTATCTACGCCACAATTCAAAGAATTCGGCCAAGTACTTTGTGTGGCAGGTAGGCAGATTGCTGACTTGGAAGCTGTAATCCATAGTAATCCACTTCCTTTCTGCTTAGGTATTGGCTGAGGCCAGTAACTACTTCCTCAACTCGGGCTACGATGTGCTCTTCGCCGATAATCTCGTAAACTTCGATCATCAGCTACGCTTGGACACACTGGAGAAGGCTGGTGTGGAGCATATGCACAAGTTGCTGCACGAATTCTATCACACGCTGGAGACATCCATCACCAGAGTGCCCTGCAGCGTGGTGGCTCGTGGACGTTTTCAGCGTTGCCGCCTGCTGCACACGGTCACCATGCTGAATCTGTTAAGAGTGAGTCCTTTGTGTCTGTGTGGGGATTAGATCCGCTGCAATCATGTTTTTTGCTTCTTTTCTTCAGCAATTTCGCAAGTTTCGCGTTATCAGCTCTAGCATGAATCTCTTGCATTGGCAACTGCACATCGAGGTGTGCGGCATCTTCATGTTCGTCTTTCAGCAGGATGAAAAAACAGTGCAGGACGAGGATAAGATCGTTGACTTTGTGACTCTCACTGCGGAGCTTTTGTTTTACGACAAGTCGGCCAAGAACGTCTGGTGAGTAGAACTCTGTCAGAGAGATTCCAAAGGTTAGCTAACTCACTTTTTTTCCCATCTCTCCTAGTCGCTACACGGAAATCGGCAGCAGTTTCTACTCGTATGGATTAAAGTTTCAGTCCACCAAACGAGGTGTTCGCATGGAACTGAAGTTTGCTATTTTGGCTCCGCCGCCGCTGCGCAAAATGCTCGAAGAGGTCATCAACGGACAACTGGATCCCAAAACAGTGGTAAATTTCCCGCTGCTCGATTCACTCAGCATTGAGTTGGAGGTGAAGACCGTGCGTGCGGGTTACCGTGGCGGCGGTGATGGCATGCTGATCTCCATTGTGCCACTTTGCTAGAAAAAACATAAGATCGTTGGGCATTCCCCAGTAAATAAAGCGTTGTGTGAACTGTAAGCGAGAGTGTTGTGGATTTAGCCTCTTTCAAGCCAAAGCTGAGTGTTTCTCGTACTTCCTCCCAGTCTTGCACTCTCTGTGCCTCTTTCAAGCCAAAGCTGAGTGAATTTCGTATTCTCTCCCAGTCTTGCACTCTTTGTGCGCAGCTGAACTGCAAGCTCTCCAATTCAGCACATTCACTTTATCACTCTTTCTGGCCCAGTAGGATCAGTTGGTTCCGTGACTTCAAGACAGCAACATGTTGACCCTCAAAGAAAACAAGTATTTGGTTATTACAGTCAATGTGCTTGTCATTGGATTTTGCGTTGCGGTTTTCTGCTTGATATAATCGAAATGAGTGCAAGTATGTCGCGTGTATACTAAATACTCGTTCATTAGAAGTATGTATGCCAGTGTCTTGTCAACTCAACCGGCAACCGACTGATCAACACAGACCGACCAGACCAGCCGGCCAGCTGACTCGCCCATGTTCCCGGAACGTAATCGCATCAATAAAACAAATCAATAATATGAACAATTAAATGCAATTTTTATTTCGTAATTTCTTCTTATCGTTTGTTATGTATTGTGATTGGGTGTATAATTGGTGCTTGTGATACGATTGACCTGCGGACAGAGCCTGACTAATGCAAATGAGATCATCGCCATACCTATTTGTGAGTGATGGACGCGAGTAACGGTTTATGTCCATTGTCCATTAGTCGGAAGGTTTCTGTATGCTCAAAGCAGTAGAAGTTGGTGCCACGCCCATCGCCACCACATTTCCGATCGGATAATAAAACAAGTCGGAAAAGGCTAGAGTCGACTGTGATATACAACTCTTCGGAAAAACACGTGCCAAATGCGAACAATGCGTTCTTGCTTTTTACGGAAAGAACGTCTCTAATTTGTTTTGCATATGCAAGTTCCACTCGATTCTTATTGGCTTGTTATTGTTGCCCTTTGCTTGTATTACTTTGCAGTTATAACTCAGCAGAGGGCTTTAAATGATGCATGTGTGAAAGTGACGCCTATACATACATACATATATGGTGCCTCACAATACATCTCAACATATCTAGTTAGATTTGTCGTTTGTTTTTTGCATTGCTGCTCAATGTCTCTTTCGATTCTAAGTGGCTTTAAATATACTAAAAACTTATTTTGAATATTGCAACAAACTGTAAAATAAAAAAAATATAAGATACGAAAAAAAAAGTAATTAAGTCGGTCGGCCGCACCCAGGAGTTGAACTCTGGACCTCTCGCTTAACAGTCAACTACCATCACCACTCGACCACTGCATTTCTTACGCAATCACCGATAAAATTGCATTATGAATATTTTCGGTGCTCATAATTAAAAAAAAAAGTTGCCTGCTTCTGGAGTTGAACTCGGGAACTAACATTAGGAAAAACCGACATAAGCACATGGCCACAGGGCAATACTATTTCTTGTATATCTTCCTTATTTATCGGCCGATCTTATTGAAACTTTCGCAAAACGCCCGCAGGATGGTTTTTATCACACGTATAGAAAGCTATATTTGCAGCTACAATCGATTTTTTTTCGATTTATGGAGGCCGATGGAGGAGTGGCAAAAATCCAAAATAAACTTGATCTGCGTGCAGAATTAACACATATTGTCTCCAAATTTGGTAGCTCTAGCTCTTATAATAGCTGAGATCTACGTTTTCACACGGACGGACAGACACACAGACAGTCAGACGGACAGACGGAAAGACGGACATGGCTATATCGACTTGGCTGTTCATGCTGATTCAGAATATATATACTTTAGGGGGTCGGAGATGTGTCCTTCTGCATGTTACAAACATTTTCGTTTGCGCCAAAGCTATAATACCCTTCTATGAGTAGCGGGTATAAAAATGCTTTAGGTTGTGTGTTTAACATTCCTGAACGCTATACAAGTATGGATGATTGCCAATTGCGGGGTCCGTACCGTAGAAGACGTCTCTGACGCAGTATCAACAGCAGAGTCTCTCAATTTGAAAGTTTGATGAAACGTGCTACGCATTCTTTTTATTGTTGCTGTATATAAGTGGAACGAACCGGATCGGACTGAGGTATCGTATTGCTGTCATATAACCTATCGGCTAAACTTAAAAGCTTTTAAAGATCTCCCAATCAAACATAAAACTTTAACTTTTATCCATGTCAATAACACTTCCTTACATATTCATAAAAATCGGACGACGAATATATATCTGCCATAGGAGCAATCGGCTGAAATAAGGTTTTTGGTAAGCAATACCACATCGGTGTCAATGAAAGTAAACAGAAACATTATTCCGTCAATATCAGTCAAATATATAGCTTCAGAGGAACAATCAGATAAAATGAAAACTTTTTGAATAAAGTTCATAAAGCTCTTAACCACAATGTATGAAACTTAAGCTATTATATATAAAAGCAATAATCGGAATAATCGGTAAAGCCTGAAGACAAAAGATGCAAGAATATAAAAGCTTCGGTGTGCTGAAGTAGCATTTCTTACAAATTTTGAAATTATTTGTGAATTGTAACATACTGTTACTATATTGAATTATACTATAGTGTAAGTCTAATTTATGAGAAATATGTACATATTTACATAGTTAAACCCTAATTTTGTGAATGATAAAAGAAAGTGGAATTCTAATTAGATAGCTCCGCTGGGTGAGTTCGCTTGAGCCATTTTTTTGCCCTCGAACCCAGAAGTTTTCGGGCCAATTGGTTCGAATGGCTACCAAACTTATGCAGATAAGCGGTTGCTTGCCGCCTGATAACATCGCCCAGTATCGGCCAAGTATCTGCAGATATTCTTCGATGTTCTTGCTGCGTATGCACCAAGCCGCACCTGATATTCTATGCAGAATTTGCGACTGCATCACCTTTATTTTGTTACGGTGCTACTTTTGCGGACATACCATAAACTTGGATGCCACATTTCACGCCATATATGCCATTTATGATATCACAGTTATTTTAATTAGGCGAACATTTTTACATGTCAATTTAAACAACCGCGACCATCACCCTCTACCGCTTCTCTTCTCACCACTGTTGTTGTTGGCATTGATTGACCATATTCATTAAATGAAGGTTATTGCATTGTCTCGCTCTGTCTCTCTCACTCTCAATAGGTGAAATAGATCCATTTTAATTATCGTTTATGGCCCCGGTGGAACGTGGAAGTCTTTGCTTGCATCAGGGACAAGTTCGTCCACTTGCACAGTTTTCATACATGTATGTATAGTTATGCGATCAGTTTTTGGTTTGCCTATCAATAAATGAACTATAAGTCATCAATTCAAACATAGAAAACAAGTCGGCAAGGCTACAGTCGTCCGCGCACGACAGTTCGAATGTTGAGACTTTAATACTTTGCTTTATAATCGCAAATTGTCGATTTGCGGAACTTTAAAAATAAACTCTATCTGCCTATGATATAAAGGAACCTCCATGAAAAATTTGGTGTCTCTAGCTCTTATAATAGCTGAGATCTTTGCGATCACACAGACACCAGATGGGCGGACGGACAGAGGGACATGGCTTAATCGACTCGGCTAGTAGGCAAGAATATATATACTTCGGTCGAAGGGTATAATTAAAAAGCAATGATATAAACTTGTCATTTGAGATATGGTTCAAACGTTTGACGGAGTTTGACGAGAAAAATGTGAATGCTGCTGTGATATCTGCCTCAGTTACATAAGGTCAATCCCAATTACAAGGTGGAAGACAAGGTGCTGAGGCGTTGATTTGCTGCAAAGTGAAAGGAAAGGCTCACGACTGGCCTTATTCCAATGCCTTACACATGGTGGTCAAAGGTCATGCTAAGATGTTCAAAGCAAAAGAATATAAGTTTAAAAGTCGCTAAAAGCTGCAAAGTCGAGCCTAGCGCCAAGCCGCAACAAATACTTGACATTGGCCCAAGTCTAACCGGTAGAGAGGATTCACACATGAATCTACCATAATCATTTAAGCATCTTTGACAACAGCGACAGCATGAAGCGGATTTTGTGAGTGAGTAAAATATTGAAACATCCAGTATGTATAAACAATAATGATTATGGATAGTCAATTACGTCCACGTACCGACATGTGATAGAGAGTATAGTTTACGACTGCATGTATAAGAATGATGGTCTGAATTAGTTCCCCGTGCGCATAGAAATTTGATTAATATCTTAAGATTTCTTATCTTGAAATCCAAATTAAAATTTGTAATAAATGAAGTTTGTAAGCATCATGTATAAGAAAACTCCCGTTTAACCATCTCTTTATGGTTCGTCGCAGGAACAATAGGTATGCGATAGTTCAGCAGCCACAGTAAATAATATGTAGATTATACAAGGGGTGACTCAAACCATATAATGGCGTCACCAAGGCAGGGTGGGTAAAGAAGGGAGCACGTGTAACATCGAGTGCATCTCAATAACCCTATTTCGAAATCAGTCGTCCATAGCCCAGTCCATTGACCAAACCGACTTACATAGAACCTCCTTTTTTTTTTATTTTATCAGCTAGTTAGAGAAGTAAAAGTGCACTTAACTTTTGTTTTTATGAGGCCGTAGGACCAGATTAGGAAAGAACCCCGCCCCATCCGGCGAGCAGAAAGCCCGGAGCGAGAAGTGCACGAAGCCTAATCAGTCATACACAAGTTGAATTTCCTTCCGACGAGAAGCCCGAGTATTACGTAGTAGGGCTCGGTCTAAGACGTTTCAACGCACATACTACACCATTTAGTTTTACGCCAAGACTTTTGTCGTTCGTAGAAAAGGAAAAAGTACAGAAGATAATGGATGAATATTTAAAAGCAGGAATTATTAGAACTAGCGAGTCTGAGTGCGCATCTCCAATTGTATTGCTACTGATAAATATAGGGGAACTGACAATGTGCGTTCAGGAAATTGAACAAAATAATAATAAAAAGTTGATTTCCCATGCCACAAGTAGATGATTTTTTGGATACGTTAGTAAACAAAGTACTTTGGTACTGACCAAATAGGAATTAATACACGATAAATGCAAATTTTTTCAAGAAGAACTTAAGTATTATACCCTAAATACTTCTATCACGAGAATGCATTAAAACCGATGATGATGTCGTCAAGGCAATTGTAAATTGGTCAGTTCCTCAAAAAGTTCATGACGATTTTAGTTTTGTATAATCCAAAAGATGAAATGGAATTGCATTGTGATAAAAGTTAAATAGGAGGCAATCATATATGGGTTATATTCACAAGGAAGTAATTTTAAACAACTATCGAAAGCTACAGTCAGGCGCTCCCGACAGTAATATTTTAGCAATCTTTTAATTCCAAACAGAAAATTCTTCACTTATTAATCTGTCAGCTATTGTTTACTCGCTCTCAAACCCTCAAACAGACACTCGCGCAAAAGTAAAGCAACGCGTCACTACGTCGAATGCATTCTTTCTTATCTAAATAGATCAGCTGTACGAATAGCGAGAGAGAGAGAGAGAGAGAGAGAGAGAGAGAGAGAGAGAGAGAGAGAGAAAGAGAGAGAGAGAGAGAGAGAACCTGCACGCTTCTCTTCAGGTTTCCAATTGTGTTTTGACGTTATATTATGTGCACGCTAAGAGAGCGCACTTAACGATGACCCTCTCTTTCGTCGTTTATGCTTTACTTTGTTTGTTTCAATTGCATGCGAATATTCTAGGTTGATACAATTAATAAATGTTAGCTATTACAATGAATTTCTACTAGAGTTTTTTAATAGCTATGGAAGAAGTTGATCGACTAGATATTAGGAACCATTAATGAACGTAACATTCAAACGGTCGAACTGATCTACACCTGCCGATGAGGAATTGCCAGTCGAAGGAATGGTAACAAGAAGCAGAGCGGCAAGAATGGCCGAGCTGTAGGGTCGCTATAAGTAGCACGTAAGATATTATAATTAGCTGGTAGCCTTATTAGATTTGGATTATCGATGTAGCAACACTAATTATTATCGATATAAATAATCGGAATATTGAGTTAATCGCATACTTGCAATTATCTGGATTTTATCAAGCAAAAACCGCAGCGCAAAAACTAATGACAAAAAGCCTGGCGCGATTTACCACTTCGGGTATACTCCATTGGACTCTGCGCAGCGCTCATTACCACGGGATCGACATTCAACGTCACAGAAGGGGTATTTTCCAAGGAACAGCAACGTTATACATACACACAAACACACACATATACATATATATATATAAGAGCTGTCTGCGAACAGCATACATACATATGCATATGCCAATAAAAATCATTCTCATTGTTGCACCGAGAGTAGCACCTGATCAGCTGCTTAGAGACCGACGGCCAGTGGAGCAGCAGCCGCGTTTAGGCAGAGGGCCAGCGAAGCACCCCTTCAAACATCATTGTCTAGCGTTCATGCTGTTTTCTCAATTAAACACACATGCAATTAACTGACAAGCGTAAATTATTGGTAAAACAAGTCGGAAAGGGTACAGTCGAGCGGACTCGACTGTGATATACCCGCTACAACTCTTCGGAAAAACACGTGCCAAATGTGAACATTGCGTTCTTGCTTTTTATTTCTTTCCGTCTCTAATTTGTTTTACCTATGCAAGTTCCACTCGATTCTTATTGGCTTGTTATTGTTGCCCTTTGCTTTTATTACTTTGCAGTTATAAGCAGAGGGCTTTAAATTATGCATGTGTGAAAGTGACGCCTATACATACATATATGGTGCCTCATAATACATCTCAACATATCTAGTTAGATTTGTCGTTTGTGTTTTTGCATTGCTGCTCAATGTCTCTTTCGATTCTAAGTGGCTTTAAATATACTAAAAACTTATTTTGAATATTGCAACACACTGTAAAATAAATAAAAAAAAAAAGATACGAAAAAAAAAATTAATTAAGTCGGTCGATCGCACCCAGGAGTTGAACTCTGGACCTCTCGCTTAACAGTCAACTACCATCACCACTCGACCACTGCATTTCTTACGCAATCACCGACAAAATTGCATTATGAATATTTTCGGTGCACATAATTAAAAAAAAAAGTTGCCTGCTGCTGGAGTTGAACTCGGGAACTAACATTAGGAAAAACCGACATAAGCACATGTCCAGAGGGCAATACTATTTCCTGTATATCTTCCTTATTTATCGGTCGATCTTATTGCATTTTTCGCAACACGTCCGCATGGTGGTTTTTATCACATGTATAAAAAATGATTGCTGTAGAGCTATATTTGCAGCTACAATCAACTTATTTTCGATCTGCGGGCAGAATTTACACATATTGTCCCCAAATTTGGTAGCTCTAGCTTTTATAATAGCAGAGATCTAGGTTTTCATACGGACAGACAGACGGACAGATGGACATGGCTATATCGACTCGGCTGTTCATGCTGATTCAGAATATTTCTACTTTGTGGGGTCGGAGATTTCTCCTTCTGCCTGTTACAAACATTTTCGGTTGGCACAAAGCACAAAGGCACAAAGGGTATTATACCCTTATATTCTTCGAGTAGCGGGTATAAAAATAGGTATGGCGATGGTCTCATTTGCGTTAGTCAGGCTCTGTTCACAGGTCAATCGTATCCCAAGCACGAATTATACACCCAATCACAATAAATAACAGACGATAAGAAGATATGATGAAATAAAAAGTTTCTTTTAATTTTTCATATCATTGTTTTGTTTTGATGCGATTACGTTCCGGGTTGATCATTCGATTGCCGGTTGAGTTGAGTCATCTCTCTAAACACGGGGATATATGAGAACAAAGCACTGTTAGCAAACAAGACACTGGCATACATATTTCTAATGTACGAGTATTTAGTATACACGCGACATACTTGCAATCATCTCGATTATATCAAGCAGAAAACCGCAACGCAAAATCCAATGACAAGCACATTGACTGTAATAACCAGATACTTGTTTTCTTTGAGGGTTAACATGTTGCTGTCTTGAAGTCACGGAACCAACTGATCCTACTGGGCCAGAAAGAGTGATAAAGTGAATGTGCTGAATTGGAGAGCTTGCAGTTCAGCTGCGCACAGAGAGTGCAAGACTGGGAGAGAATACGAAATTCACTCAGCTTTGGCTTGAAAGAGACTAAATCCACAACACTCTCGCTTACAGTTCACACAACACTTTATTTATTGGGGAATGCCCAACGATATTATGTTTTTTCTAGCAAAGTGGCACAATGGAGATCAGCATGCCAGTAGATTACTGATCCTACTGGGTCAGAAAGAGTGAGAACGTGAATGTGCTGAATTGGGGAGCTTGCGTGCGCAGCTCACATTAGCACAGCGAAAAATAAAGACATAAGCCTGAAACTATACTTCCAAACTTGGTGGTTCGATCGGGTGTTGCCACTATTTAATGCGATAGTTCAGCAGCCACAGTAAATAATATGTAGATTATACAAGGGGTGACTCAAACCATATAATGGCGTCACCAAGGCAGGGTGGGTAAAGAAGGGAGCACGTGTAACATCGAGTGCATCTCAATAACCCTATTTCGAAATCAGTCGTCCATAGCCCAGTCCATTGACCAAACCGACTTACATAGAACCTCCTTTTTTTATTTTATCAGCTAGTTAGAGAAGTAAAAGTGCACTTAACTTTTGTTTTTATGAGGCCGTAGGACCAGATTAGGAAAGAACCCCGCCCCATCCGGCGAGCAGAAAGCCCGGAGCGAGAAGTGCACGAAGCCTAATCAGTCATACACAAGTTGAATTTCCTTCCGACGAGAAGCCCGAGTATTACGTAGTAGGGCTCGGTCTAAGACGTTTCAACGCACATACTACACCATTTAGTTTTACGCCAAGACTTTTGTCGTTCGTAGAAAAGGAAAAAGTACAGAAGATAATGGATGAATATTTAAAAGCAGGAATTATTAGAACTAGCGAGTCTGAGTGCGCATCTCCAATTGTATTGCTACTGATAAATATAGGGGAACTGACAATGTGCGTTCAGGAAATTGAACAAAATAATAATAAAAAGTTGATTTCCCATGCCACAAGTAGATGATTTTTTGGATACGTTAGTAAACAAAGTACTTTGGTACTGACCAAATAGGAATTAATACACGATAAATGCAAATTTTTTCAAGAAGAACTTAAGTATTATACCCTAAATACTTCTATCACGAGAATGCATTAAAACCGATGATGATGTCGTCAAGGCAATTGTAAATTGGTCAGTTCCTCAAAAAGTTCATGACGATTTTAGTTTTGTATAATCCAAAAGATGAAATGGAATTGCATTGTGATAAAAGTTAAATAGGAGGCAATCATATATGGGTTATATTCACAAGGAAGTAATTTTAAACAACTATCGAAAGCTACAGTCAGGCGCTCCCGACAGTAATATTTTAGCAATCTTTTAATTCCAAACAGAAAATTCTTCACTTATTAATCTGTCAGCTATTGTTTACTCGCTCTCAAACCCTCAAACAGACACTCGCGCAAAAGTAAAGCAACGCGTCACTACGTCGAATGCATTCTTTCTTATCTAAATAGATCAGCTGTACGAATAGCGAGAGAGAGAGAGAGAGAGAGAGAGAGAGAGAGAGAGAGAGAGAGAGAAAGAGAGAGAGAGAGAGAGAGAACCTGCACGCTTCTCTTCAGGTTTCCAATTGTGTTTTGACGTTATATTATGTGCACGCTAAGAGAGCGCACTTAACGATGACCCTCTCTTTCGTCGTTTATGCTTTACTTTGTTTGTTTCAATTGCATGCGAATATTCTAGGTTGATACAATTAATAAATGTTAGCTATTACAATGAATTTCTACTAGAGTTTTTTAATAGCTATGGAAGAAGTTGATCGACTAGATATTAGGAACCATTAATGAACATAACATTCAAACGGTCGAACTGATCTACACCTGCCGATGAGGAATTGCCAGTCGAAGGAATGGTAACAAGAAGCAGAGCGGCAAGAATGGCCGAGCTGTAGGGTCGCTATAAGTAGCACGTAAGATATTATAATTAGCTGGTAGCCTTATTAGATTTGGATTATCGATGTAGCAACACTAATTATTATCGATATAAATAATCGGAATATTGAGTTAATCGCATACTTGCAATTATCTGGATTTTATCAAGCAAAAACCGCAGCGCAAAAACTAATGACAAAAAGCCTGGCGCGATTTACCACTTCGGGTATACCCCATTGGACTCTGCGCAGCGCTCATTACCACGGGATCGACATTCAACGTCACAGAAGGGGTATTTTCCAAGGAACAGCAACGTTATACATACACACAAACACACACATATACATATATATATATAAGAGCTGTCTGCGAACAGCATACATACATATGCATATGCCAATAAAAATCATTCTCATTGTTGCACCGAGAGTAGCACCTGATCAGCTGCTTAGAGACCGACGGCCAGTGGAGCAGCAGCCGCGTTTAGGCAGAGGGCCAGCGAAGCACCCCTTCAAACATCATTGTCTAGCGTTCATGCTGTTTTCTCAATTAAACACACATGCAATTAACTGACAAGCGTAAATTATTGGTAAAACAAGTCGGAAAGGGTACAGTCGAGCGGACTCGACTGTGATATACCCGCTACAACTCTTCGGAAAAACACGTGCCAAATGTGAACATTGCGTTCTTGCTTTTTATTTCTTTCCGTCTCTAATTTGTTTTACCTATGCAAGTTCCACTCGATTCTTATTGGCTTGTTATTGTTGCCCTTTGCTTTTATTACTTTGCAGTTATAACTCAGCAGAGGGCTTTAAATTATGCATGTGTGAAAGTGACGCCTATACATACATATATGGTGCCTCACAATACATCTCAACATATCTAGTTAGATTTGTCGTTTGTGTTTTTGCATTGCTGCTCAATGTCTCTTTCGATTCTAAGTGGCTTTAAATATACTAAAAACTTATTTTGAATATTGCAACACACTGTAAAATAAATAAAAAAAAAAAGATACGAAAAAAAAAATTAATTAAGTCGGTCGATCGCACCCAGGAGTTGAACTCTGGACCTCTCGCTTAACAGTCAACTACCATCACCACTCGACCACTGCATTTCTTACGCAATCACCGACAAAATTGCATTATGAATATTTTCGGTGCACATAATTAAAAAAAAAAAGTTGCCTGCTGCTGGAGTTGAACTCGGGAACTAACATTAGGAAAAACCGACATAAGCACATGTCCAGAGGGCAATACTATTTCCTGTATATCTTCCTTATTTATCGGTCGATCTTATTGCATTTTTCGCAACACGTCCGCATGGTGGTTTTTATCACATGTATAAAAAATGATTGCTGTAGAGCTATATTTGCAGCTACAATCAACTTATTTTCGATCTGCGGGCAGAATTTACACATATTGTCCCCAAATTTGGTAGCTCTAGCTTTTATAATAGCAGAGATCTAGGTTTTCATACGGACAGACAGACGGACAGATGGACATGGCTATATCGACTCGGCTGTTCATGCTGATTCAGAATATTTCTACTTTGTGGGGTCGGAGATTTCTCCTTCTGCCTGTTACAAACATTTTCGGTTGGCACAAAGCACAAAGGCACAAAGGGTATTATACCCTTATATTCTTCGAGTAGCGGGTATAAAAATAGGTATGGCGATGGTCTCATTTGCGTTAGTCAGGCTCTGTTCACAGGTCAATCGTATCCCAAGCACGAATTATACACCCAATCACAATAAATAACAGACGATAAGAAGATATGATGAAATAAAAAGTTTCTTTTAATTTTTCATATCATTGTTTTGTTTTGATGCGATTACGTTCCGGGTTGATCATTCGATTGCCGGTTGAGTTGAGTCATCTCTCTAAACACGGGGATATATGAGAACAAAGCACTGTTAGCAAACAAGACACTGGCATACATATTTCTAATGTACGAGTATTTAGTATACACGCGACATACTTGCAATCATCTCGATTATATCAAGCAGAAAACCGCAACGCAAAATCCAATGACAAGCACATTGACTGTAATAACCAGATACTTGTTTTCTTTGAGGGTTAACATGTTGCTGTCTTGAAGTCACGGAACCAACTGATCCTACTGGGCCAGAAAGAGTGATAAAGTGAATGTGCTGAATTTTAGAGCTTGCAGTTCAGCTGCGCACAGAGAGTGCAAGACTGGGAGAGAATACGAAATTCACTCAGCTTTGGCTTGAAAGAGACTAAATCCACAACACTCTCGCTTACAGTTCACACAACGCTTTATTTATTGGGGAATGCCCAACGATATTATGTTTTTTCTAGCAAAGTGGCACAATGGAGATCAGCATGCCAGTAGATTACTGATCCTACTGGGTCAGAAAGAGTGAGAACGTGAATGTGCTGAATTGGGGAGCTTGCGTGCGCAGCTCACATTAGCACAGCGAAAAATAAAGACATTAGCCTGAAACTATACTTCCAAACTTGGTGGTTCGATCGGGTGTTGCCACTATTTAACTTTCAGCTGATTAAGATCAGTATTGGAAAATTTCCGAAAGCGTCTTAGCTGCACCGGATTGGCGCCAAGTGCGTTCTCTTTCTTTGAAGATCGTCGTGCGGACAAGACGTTTGGGCTCGTCGGCATAAAATATTTTTTTTCACGTGTGAGGTGAGATTGAGAATGGAAAATATCAATCCACGTTGTCTGTCTTCGGGCTTGCTTGAAAGCAAAAAATACAATCTCCCAAAACTAAAACGAAACCTTGGTGCCTATTGGATGTTGCCACTTTGCCTTAGAATTGCATATAGAAATTTTATTTTTACTGATGTAAAATCTTCGCAAGCAGCCGGAACTACAACTCTGATCCGCACGTTATTTTTGCAATTTTCATAAATGGATGGTATTTATCACGTGTATATAAAATGATGATGAGCATGAACAGCCGAGGCGATATAGCCATGTCCGTCTGTCCGCCAATAAGAATCGAGTGGAACTTGCATAGGTAAAACAAATTTGAGACGGAAAGAAATAAAAAGCAAGAACGCATTGTTCACATTTGGCACGTGTTTTTCCGAAGAGTTGTAGCAGGTATATCACAGTCGAGTCCGCTCGACTGTAGCCTTTCCGACTTGTTTTTATTTGTTTTTAAATTTTTTGTTGTATATTTACCCAAGTAGCAATAACCTGCCTTTACTTGTTGATGTACTTGTATTTTGTTTAATTTATATTCTTTTGTACTTTTGTAATGTAATATACTTCTAGATCAACTTATTGTTAAATGGTGTATAATCTAATCAATGAACAATATACTACAACTGATCGCAAAACCTTATGGAAACTGAGCCAACAGACGTCCTTGCCCCTGATCCAGAGCCGGCACTTCAGCGGCTTCCTCGTTCCATCCACTATTGCGGCCCATTACGATGTCGGCGCTATAAACGATAATTAAAATGCATCAATTTAACCCAGACCGAGACCGAGAGAGAGAGAGAAAGGGAAAGAGAGAGAAAGGGAAAGAGAGAAAGAACTGTGCAACGAGGCGGCCAATGGCAGGCATTTAATAAATACGCTCAATCAATGCGCGGACCTGCAACAACGACAATAACAGTGGGAGGGGCAGTAGGCGAACTTGGCACGTAAAAATATTTGCTTAATTAAAGTAATTATGGTCTCATATATCATGCGCGAAATGTCCTGCTCCTACACCCCCTCCTGACGCGGCGTAATTACCTTTTGCAATAAATTAAACATTTGTTTTAAAATGTTATTAAGCGACCCACTGCAGTGCTCTGTCCCTCCTAGGCACACACACACATACACGCATATAAATAAGTCGAAAGTGTGCAAAGTTGTAGCATACTTTCAGGCGTTCCCTTTTACTTTTGTTTTATTCGGGCTTTTTTGGATTTGTCTGCGGATATTTGTTTAGCAGCAAACCAGCCTGGTCCAAGACGAAGCACAGAAAAACCGTTACAAAGCATACACACAAACAAATACATAGAGAATGAGAGACAAAGCGACAACGATTACGAATGTGACAAGGGGATCCAACACCAAAATGAATAATGTAAATACGCCAAGTGTACAAAGTTTTAATTGTTATCATGTTTTGTCTGCTGCACATGCATGCCTGCGTATGTGTGTGTGTGTGTGAGCGGGCGCGTGTGTGTGTTTGGCATGCACTTATAGCCAAGATGTATCCATTTACGCCTGGCTAAGTTCTGCGTTGCGTATACGACACATTGCCATTCAGCTCGGAGCGTGTCTCTGCGACAATTGTGTGTGTGGAGATGGAGATGGAGGAGGAGGAGAGAGGTAACGTGTGTCTGTGTGTGTGTGTGTGACAAAACTTTTTCATTTTGCATACTGTTTGCCTTTAAGCTGCACTTTCGCTTCCCAGTCGAGTTACGCCAACCCCTCCCCGCTTTCAGCCCGAAACAAAGTAAACAAATGTATGCGGAAACTTGCAATTATTTGTATATGGTATTAGCAAGTATTATTTTTGTTAATGAAGTGCAGACCCAACAGGGAGAAGGTTTACGGAAAATGAGTTCTCCCTTGCGATTTTTCAAGCTGCGATTCGCACTGAAATAATGAAAATTACCTATTAAGCTAATTTTTATATTTGGCAATATATTTATCGCAATTGAAATTATCAAATCGCATGGAAATATGCTTTGATTTCGGCCTGAAAGCATTTAAAATCTCTTCGAGAAGTGCGTGGAAAATCAATGCAAGCTGCACTTTAAGGTCAACTAAACTCGTACCTATGCATATTTATATTCATTTCCTTCTGCTTCTTCCCTTCTTCGTGTTGGTCAATTTTGATTTTCTCTAGGGATTTGTGACTTCTGCAGGCGAAATGCTGAATTTGTGGCTTTGCTGTATTTATTTGGCACAAATTTTAAGTGATTTATGCTAACCGCAATTGCCTCGAAAATATACGCATAAACCACTGAAAAATACGTACACACAGATAAACACACACGCACACAAGAGCACACTCACACATCGATACACACTCTGCATATTTATTCGACTGGACTTTACTTTACTTATGCTACATTTGCATCTCGAGCAGCTCGTGCAATATTGTTTGCCCAACTCAAATGCAGACAAGGAATAGCTCCACTGTCCTGCCGTCCGCTGTCCAGTTTTGTGGCACTAAGTTGCAGCAGCAACTATAGATTTCTAAGCAAATTGTGCTGCTCCAACGATGCACTACAGAAGGCAGCGAGAAGGAAGGAGTGAGGAGGCAGAAGGCCGGAGCAGCAGGCCACTGGCTGAGGCACTTCGTCTTGCCTGCATGCACTTATTTATTTGATAATAATTTCAGGGTTCTCTCGAAAACAAACAAATTGTACTGGAATTTTGGAGCAGAGAGAGAGTGGACAGTGGGCGAAGTGGGTGTGGCCCTTACTCTTACAACTCTTTTGTCTAAATAAATAATCAAAATGTCATAACAAGTTGCTTTAAAGGGTTGCTTAAGAGACACTGTGTGTGTGTGTGCTTCATTCGTTGTATGCATCTTGTATCTTGTATCTGGTATCTGTAACTGCAAATGTATCTTGAGCTGTTGGGCGGGCGTTCGCATGTTTATGCAAATGACATTTGCTGCTGCTCGCCTGATTACTCACACACACACGTACACACACACGCTGGCACAGCACTTGGCCAGCTCAGGCTGCGAATGCATCAGTGCAATATAAATATTTTACATAGATTTTGCATAGCTGATTGAGGTCGTGCGCAGCTAGTGAATCCCCTGCACCGAAATCAAATCAAATCAATTGCAAAGTGCCTGCCTGCCCGGCAGGGTTGTCACACGTCTCGACTTCAACCGCTTCGCTGCTCCCCCCAAAGTATGCTAATGTTTTTGCAGCGCGCGCGACATTTGCATGTGCCGTATAAGCCTAATTGAGGCAGCCTGCAACAGCAGTGTGCCACGGCAGCAGCAGCGGTGGCAATAAAAGCAACAACTGTACCTACAACAACAACAATTAATAGCTAATTTACAGCGCGCCTATTAAAAAGACACGAGACCATTATTTATGATTATTTGTTTATTGCCTGTGGCTTGTTTTGTTGTTGCTCTTATTGCCGCACTTCCCAGCTGACAGTATTAACACGCTGACCCGCAACACAACGCCCGCACACCTGCACACACACACACACACTCACACACGCTGAGATGGTCGTGATAGCGGCGCTAAATGGGAAAAGCGCCACCAGCAGATTTTGGCTGCAATTTTGTGGCATTTGTCGGGCGATAAAGCAAAAGCTGTTTGGTCGGGCTTATAGCTTGGCCAGCACACACGCAGATGCCACAGTGTGTGTGTGTGTGTGTGTAGAGTGGAAATAACGCGTTTAGATTGCAGTTGCGTCATTTGGTGAACCGGTTCCGCTGTTCAAACTTTGCATTGACTGCAAGTGTGAAAATCAGCATAAATTACGCGATATATAGAACTATATGTATGAAATATATGTATGTGTATGTATGAAATACAACTAGTTCTGTATTCCATATAGTGTGGTCCCAGTTCACTAACAAATGCACACAGAAACTTGGAACTGGTTCCACAAGTCGCCAACAGTTTTTGTTGCCTACTTTTGTGCGCTGCAGCTGGCCGCGCGAGCAGAAGAAGAAGCTGAAGCAGAAACAAAAGACTGAGCTGCAGTCAGAGCGTGGCGGGGGCTGGGAAGGAGCAGAGCATGGCAGTGCAAGAAGGGGTGGGGGCAGCAGTGTCAGAGCAGCAGCAGATCTGCAGACAGTGTGCGGGCAGCATAAGCGCGAGGGTAGCCCTGGCTCCATTTAGTCTGTGGCAAGGTGCACGTACGTTTTACAGGTTTCCTTTCATAAGTATGCACCACACCCACACACACACACACACACAAGCACACACACTGTAGACTTGCGTCTATTTTTCCTGCGTTTTTTTCGTTTTATTTTTCACGCTTTCGCGCGCGAATTTTCTGTTTTTTTCATTGTTGTTTCTGCACTGTGTGTGTGTGTGTGCGTGTGTATGTATGTGTGTGCTTGTGTGTGTTCGGCAATGTTCGCTTGCTGCGGTTGCAGCACGTCCGTACGTGTTTATGGCGCGCATATCCGCAAATATGCAATCAGACTATAATCTACTTAATGTCTTTTTCCAGCAACCACAACAACAAAAACAACAATAGCAACAACACCAAGCTAACCAAGTATCAAGAGCCCTGACGAGAAGAGGCAACTCGACCGGCAGGTACTCCTCGCTAACCACAGCTACCCATGCCGAGTCCTCCAATTGAAACCAGCATTCTATGTGAATCGTTTGGTAATAAAGAGATTCTGCTACTAATCGGTGTGAATTGGTTTTTCTTTTGAGGAAATATTTAAAGTGCAATATTTAAATAAATATATAAAATACATACAAAAGCAATGCGGATGCAGCTCTCCAAAATGATCTGAGCTAATGTGTTTCTATAATAGTAGTAATAGATGGATGGTGAAATAGAAAGTCCTTTGTAAGGACAGTGACCTATTATTTTAGCAAATTCTTTAAATGCCCTCTTAACTTGGTAATAAATGCAAATTTTGTTATCAGGTACGCCTAGCCCATGCCACGCCCAGCATCTGCATCTTGCTCTCGCACCACAGGGTATCCCTAAAAAAGCGCATGCGGCAAATGAATTAATGCAGCTTGTCATTTGTAGCCTCATGCCATACGGCAATATGGGGCGTATGTGTAATCTGTGTCTCCAAAAAATGCCCCTCTTTATGTCGTGATTCGCTGCCGCCTTGCTGCAAAACGACACGGACGTGGACACGGCTATGGCACATTAACGAAAATTAGGCATCATTTTGTGCTCAGTGAGAGGGTCGCAGCAGGGACGTAGTGCAGGGGTGCAGGAGTGCAAAGAGCGCATTCGCATTTTTTCCGTTGCCTACTTTCGAGCGGCAGCGAAGCGCGCAACGCTTTGAAGTTGTCGCCCAGCACATTTTGGCTTTTAGCTAATTTTAAAGACAAGAAGCAGTCTCCGCAGCGGCAACAAAGAGTCTGCAACAAAGCGTGGCAAGCAGTGAAAGGCAGGGGGTGTCGCAAGGGGAAGCTGCAAAAATATTTTGCCTGTAGACAACATTAGATATTGTTTTTGAGCTGCAGACATGGCGTTTTAGTTTTTAGCAGTTGTTTCTCTACTTGTTCTGCTGACAACAACGAAGCGAATCGCCAGCATGTTATTGTTGTTGCTGTGCCGTGGCTGCTGCTGCTGCTTCTTGCTGTGTGGCACAATGCGAGCATAAAAAGCCCGCGCCTGCAAGTCGAAGTGCGGCTGCAACAAAAGGCAGCACAACAATTGAAACAATAAAACGGCTTGAAGAACAGCAGGAGCAGAGGTGGAGGCGGCTGCAACTGCAACTGCAGCAGACAGGGAAGTAGGATGGGAGTGGAAGGAGACTGCAGAGGTTACGGTACAAGATAAAGCCAATTATGCTGCAGACAGGCAAACGCAAGGGCAATGAGGTCAATAAAAAAACAGGATCTATTTATTCGATTCTCAAACCAAAATAAACCGAATATGGTACTAGACTCTCCAGCGATGTCTTTGTTGTACTCGAAGCTGACAATTATCTCAATGTTATCGTCGGGGTTAGTTCTGCACCGTACTCATTGTGCCGTGAAGAGACTCTTGACAGTCGCATCTGTGATATCTATGGGCAGTTTGTAGTAGCCATCGCGCCGCAGAGCACGCTCCTCATCGTCCGCGACGCCGTAGATGTCCTCGATGGGTTGCATTATCTCCGATTCATTGGGCAGGAGGAGTTTGCGTGCATCCTTGCGGAATACCGCCACGGCCTTGACCATGCTGTGATGGGCGCGTGCGAAGTTCTGCAGGTTGAGGCTCTTTCGCTTGGCTGCCATTTTGGTTTGTATGCGATCGAGTCGTGCGATCAGACGCAGCAGAATGAATCGAGAGAAACGATCCTTGATCTCGATCAGAGTCATCTCTGTGTCGCGTGGTCCCAGCGGACGCGTATATGCCGATATAATCAGGCCGACAAATATCACATTGATAGCGAGTATTGTGAGCACCACGAAAAGCTGAAAGTAATCGATGTCCCCCTCGGAGCAACACGTTTCCCCGAGCCGTTTCCACGACACCAGGTCGTAGTCATGCACCTTCCACTCGTAGTGCAGATAGGCAGTGAGCACCGCTACCAGACAGGTGCACATCGAGATGAACGGATAGTTATGGTAGAAGAACTCCATGAAAAGTGCACGCAGGCTGCGCAAGAGATTCATTTTCTGCTATATTCGGCGGCTATTGTCAGTTTTGTTGATCGGACTTCGGTTCCGATTTTGTCTCGTTTTAATTTTGAGTTTATTTTGCCAAAACTGAGTTACAATGTCAAACTTACTGAGCAAGCCAGACGAGTGCCGGCCGTACGTGTGTACAGAGTGAGAGAGAGATAGAGAAAAGGACGAGAAGCTTTGAGTGTGTATAAGAGCGAAAGCGCCGCGCAGCGTGGCCCCTGCAACCCTTGTGGATTTCATTTCGGTTGCAAGCAACATGTTTGAGGCTGCGGCTGACGGCCAACACGTTGCACTCACACACACCCAAGTTCGACTGGGATGCAGCTCAGACGGACAGGCACTTGTTCCACTCACGCGCACGCACACACACACACACATGCAACGCCCACAACTGCAACCGCAACGTACAACATGTCTGCTTCCACTCGCAACACGGCTCAAGCATTCCTGCTCCTGCTCCCTCTCACTCTCACTGTCATTCTCTCGCTGGCCAAGCTTCAAGTTTCGCGTCTAACGATAATTTCGCCAATCGCGACAACTTCTCTGCCAGCGATGCGGAGACGCAGATAAGGCCAGCAAGCAGCGCGCAGGAGGCAGGCAAAAAGCGTAGCATACTTTCCTGGGCGCGCTGCTCGAGTGTCAGGCCTGGGCTGGGTTTCTTCTGCATATATTGGCTCTGCTTGGGCTGCCATTTTGCGCTATTTTATCTAATGCTCCTACGGCTGCTACGGTTGCTTCTCATCATTTGCCCTCTCGCCCTCCACTCTCCCCTCGCCCACCAAAGGCCCTGGCAAAGTGCATGCAAAACTGCATTTTGTAGACAAGCCAAAACCGAAAACTGGCAGCGCCAGCGCCAGCGCCAAAACGGAAATATTCAAAAATTGTTGTAGATGTGCGGGTGGAACAGACAGAGTGAGTGTGTGTGTGAGTGTGTGGGGAGGGGGTGGTGAGGAACACTATGGGCTGGACTGCTGCGTGCTAATAAAAACGTAAAATTTAATGGTTACGGAAGGCACTAAAAAACAGGCTCACCAAAAACGAACTCCAAGTCGCGGCGCACCAAGGCACCCTCCACCCGCCACCCTTCACGCGATTGCATTGCACTGCTGCTTGGCGGCTCGCCGCCGTCAGTCTTGGCTGTTGTGGATTGGGTGCGAGGGCCGTGTGGGTCGCGTCGTCTGTGGGCCTTGCGCCCTGTTAGTCGAGGCAGCCGCGTTTGGGCGATAACCAAGCAACGAACCACAACCGCACACGAACTGTAACTACGCCAACGCCCGCTGTGCCCGCCGTGCCGCTGCCCCGCTTCCCCGTTGTCCCGAAGTCGACTTCGACGCAGTGGAGCGCCCATCCGTGCACGTCAAACGCAGACAACTTGAAAAATGTAGAGACAGCGCCGCAGTAGTTGAAACACGCCAAAAAATATGCAAAAGTAAAATAAAACAGACGCATTTGCCCAGTTACCAGCCAGGCTGGGGAATGAGGGGGAGTTGGGCAGAGGCACAGACAGACGGCGGGACAGGGGGACAAGCGACCGTCCGGTTGGACGCTCAAACGGGACGGTCGACATCGTTCGACATTTGACGTTATAGGTTTTTGGGTTTCTGTTGTTTGGCAGCGGCAAGTGGCAAGTGGCAAGTGGCAAGCGGCAAGCGGCAAGCAGCGTGGCGCGGTCTGGCCCAGCTCGGCGCATTGCACAACATTTTCCAGGACTTGCGACTCCTTTGCCTCCTCGACTGTCTCCATCGCTGCCCTTGCTGCTGCCTTTGCTGCCCCTGCCCGTAGTATCTTTTTTATTTGTTCGTCTGTTTTTGGGTTTTTCCTTTCTTGTGTACAATTGCTGTCCACTTGATAGCAAACAGAACTCTGTAGCTAGTGAGACCGTCAAGATACCCTGTAAATGGCTTCGCAGATCTAACGGGGTAGGATAAACGGCTTGTCTTAAGTTAAAGTTGAGTGGATGCTTAGACTGGCTGGGTTTGCTAGACTGTGAGGTACCCTGCAAGGGATTTTGGGTGCCAAGTAGGGTGGATAAAGCTGGTTACATAAGTGAAAGGTGTTTGGAAATGGCTGAGATACCCTGTAATAAAGTATGTAAGCATAAACGAGTTAGCTTCAAGAAAAGGTGTGTGGATGCCATCTGAAACAATGACTGACTGGCTGACAGACTAGCGAGATAGCCTGTAATTGTGTTTCAGAATAAAATGGTTATGATGGGTAACTTTAGTCTTACGGCATTGTGAATGCTTGATAGCATTGTAATTTATATTAAAGAGACTGTGAGATACCCTCTGAAAGCCCGTATACGGTGCAGTTCGCTCATCATCTATCTATCTGGTAATATACCCTTTACTTGCATGGCAGTATGGTATGCGTTGCAGCGAGTGCTGTGGCAGTTCAGTCGGCTCGAGTTGAAAAGTCACTTGTCCCAATGGCTGACAAAGTTATGTGGCACGAAGAGGGCAGAGGACAAAGGGAAGGGCGGCTGGTAGGCAGGCAGGCACAGCTTATATGCCGCATGGAGCGTTACAGCGTAGCGCTAACCCAATGAACGCCAATTTGCGCCCACTAAACGAACCTAGCTAGCGACCATTGCGGGCGAACGCATGACAGCGTGGGGGCAGTGTGTGTGCGAGTGAGAGGTTGAGTGTGTGTGTGCCTGTGTTTGAGCAGGGAGTATGCGTGTGTCTGTGCGTGTCGGCTGGGCTTGCCTGCAGCTGTAATTAGGTTTGTCCGCTTTGCCAAAGCGTCGACCGCGCTCGTCGGCCAAAAACAAAGTCAGCGAGCGGTAAACTTGCGCAGTTACAGTCACACTTACAGTAACAGTAACAGTAACAGTAACAGTTACAATTGCAATTACAATTACAATTAGGGTTACGGCAGCAGGAGCTATGCCACTACCTGCTCGCCGCCCGAAAGTATGCTGTAAATAATGCAGCAATCGGCGGGAGCGCGCTGCTTTATTGTGTTTTTCGATTTCGCTGTCGATTTCGCTGTCGGCTTCGATTCCCCGGTTCGGTTTCAGTTTCGGTTTCGGTCTCGACTCTGTACTCGTCGCTGCAGCGGAAATGTTTGCCATGTTTACATCGCAGAGCATAAATTTGCAATTGCACGCCAAACGGATGCAGCGGCGCGTGCATTACCCCAGGGGGAGGTAGACGGGGCGAGGGGCAGTGGTGCGGTAACTGTGCTTATGTATTGACTGTGCGCCTCAAATTAGTAGGACGCAATCGAAACGCCGCTCCTCGCTCCCTGCCCTCCCGCCTGGCCAGGCAAAAATCTGCATTGGACGCCAACAAAGTCGGACAACAAATTTTGTAGCTAACAGCATTTTCAAGTTTTATCGTTACGTGTCTGCGTATTGCATGTGTGTGGGAGAGGGCGTGGCAGAAGGCAGGGGAGGGGGAGGCAGGGGAGGGCCCTTGGTGTCCTTGGCCCAGCCAGGACGCGAGACCAACAGACTGGCTGCCTGGCTGCCTGGCTGCCTGCCTGCCTGCATGTCTGCCTCTGCAATGCACACGCACTCGCAGCGCTCCCTCTCATCCCTTCTCCTCCCTTTTTCCCTGCCCCTGCCACGCGATACAAGTGCAGCCTTGTCTATTTAGCTGGCTGCATACAAAATGCACATAAATTGTCATGCTGCTGCCACGAGCTGCGCCCGGCCATGTGCCGAGCATATTTATATTGATTTTCGCGCCCGGGCTTGGCACGCAGAGGCGGAGCAGCGCAGGCGAGCAGCGAGTGGAGCTGGCGATGGCACTGGGATCCGGGGCCGTTGTTATGTACTTTGGCTTTTCAATTTCGGTGCGCCCGAGACTCGTTTTCTCATATTATTGCAGGTTTTATTATGTTGTTGCTGCTGCTGCTGCTGTTGTTGCTGCTGTTGTTGCAGCTGTTGTTGTTGCTGCTGCTGCTGTTGTTGTGCAGTGTTTGTGGGTGCACAATAAATTGAGCCGAAATTGCATCAGCAAAATTAACAGTCTCGCGTGCGTTAATAGACTTTTGCATTGGGCAACGCAGGCAACCGCAGCGCTGTTTAGTCCGCCACGAGGGAACACGAGGGTGCGAGTGGAGTGTGGCGGGTCGGAAGAGAGCGGTGTGTGGGCCGCCGCGACGATGATAGTCATCAATGGCCCATGTGGTCGTTTGGCTCTGACGAGCTGCGCGATACGTTGCCCGAGTGGAGCAACAAATGAATTTTTGATAGCACGTATCAGCTGCGCCTCTCTGTGCTTTTTTCGCTAGCAGCCACAAATACTTTCAAAGCTAAACTAGATTTCTAAATTATTTGCACTGTGAATAAGACAACATAGAGCACTTTGATACAGTATTAATGGAAAAATATTACCCAGTTTATTTTCATTTCAACAGCAAATCGAATTTGTAAGATGAAATATTATATTCAAAGAGATTTCTATTTTGGTTGTGCTCTCAGTTGCCTTTTTTGAAAATAATATGCTGAAATTCGGAAAATTATATTATTAAGCAAAAGGAATTCCTATAGGCGTGAGATGGGCGACACAGGGAGTACGATGGACTTGTGATAAATGCGTTTATTTGTGTTATTTTCCACAATTTTAAGCCGAAATCGCTTAGATATGGATTTTTGATGACTTTAGACCTGCTTAATCTATTTAAGCAAAAATATTACGTTTTTTACTGGTATTAAAATATTTTGAAACTGTGACAGGGTGACGTGGAAAGGAGGCAAAAATATTTATTGCTTAAAGTACCCATTAAAATAGGCAATCAATCAATAGAGGCCAAGCTCTAAGCAAAGTAACATTTCAAACATTATTCGCTGTATTTTCGGCAAAATAATGACTGTTCAAACTCTATAAGACAGTGCAAAGGGGATGAGCACTTGAAATATAATATTTTTGCTATATTTTTCATAGGTTTACTCGGTAGCTACTTTTAACTAGATTTTTAAGCCAAATCTAAGCTCAATTAAGTATTTTAAAACATAATCGGTATATATTTAATAAATATTATAGTTTTCGTTTAGCTGTCAAAATATCGAATGAACTACAACAATAATCGATAGGGTTGAGAAAATTAGCTGCTTTGTTACTCTGCACTTTCCAATCATTAAGTGAAGTATTTAAGTCAAAAAGGAAAGAAAGGATACATCCGAATCGCGATAACTAAAATCCATATTCAATCTAATCTTACATCTGTAATTAAAATAATATTTTAAACCCAAATGATGTGGTTCTGGACAAGGTTATGGTTGTTAGAAGTGTAGCTAGAAGAATTTACGTATAGAGCGAAACTAAACTATACAAGGTAGTTTAAGTCCATTCATTATTATGAATTATTCAGTTTCCTGCAACGAGTAGTTCATAAATTCAGAAATCTTTTAATTTCACATGACATGCCCGCAGATTTGTCAAGTGGGAGCGGCAAGTGCGAGTGCTGTTGCGATTTTGTGTGTGCTGCCTCATTAGGCAGCGCGTACTTTAGCTGTTCCGGTGGCTCTCTAGCTCTTTACCTCTCTCTTTCTCTCACAGTTGCACCGCTCTGTCGCTTTCTCTCTCTATTTTGAAAGGCGACATTTGCATGGGTAATTAATCCGGGGCGGGCGAGCCATTAAAATGGCCAAGTGGCGAGTGCAGTGCGGAAATTTGCGAAATTGTAATGCGGCCAAGTTTCAGCAGTTGCAGCAATAAGCAGTGCTAGTGGCAGTGGCAGCTGTAGCAGCTCGCAGCACGCAGCACTTGTGGCAGCCGCAGCTAAGGCTAATTTGCTTTTGTGTTGCCACAGGACTTTGCGCTCTTGGCGTCTCTGCACTTCAAATATGCAAAATTTTGTAATAATCAGAGGAAAAGAAAGCCGAGAGGAGTATAAGAGAGAGGGAGAGGTGATGGGGGCGTGGCAATTCAGTAAGGGATTGGCGCACGCAATCGGCAACGTGTCGCATTTGTAGTTAGACATAATTGTTAATTACCCGAAACCATTACCACATTAAAGGCCATAAAATGCAACACTAATTGCTTTACGCCAGGACGCAACGTCCTTCGTAGCAGTCTCTCTCTTCCGCTCGCTCACACTTGCTCTCTCTCTCGCTCTGTCTGCCCATTGAGCGGCTCTCGAGTCAACATTTTCTATTTGATTATGCAGCCAGTGCGCTGCGTTAGTGTGCGTGCGTGTGTGCGCTTGCCTAATGCTCTCATGTAACGTAATATGCAGAGCAACAATAGTCTCGCCTTGGCCGAAACGGGGGTCCAGGGTCGTTGCCGCATGATGCCATGCCCAGCAAACATTCGCACTGCCAATCGCATGCAGCGAGTGCAAGTGAGAGGAAAGCAGAGAGCGAGAGAGAGAGAGAGAGAGAGGAAGTAGCATAAGTCGAGAGTCGAGTTGAGTCGAGTCGAGCCGAGCTTCAGCAGTGTGGCATGTGATTAATATTTCAAAATTACACTGACATGCAAAGTGTCAACTCATTGTGCCAGCCCTGGGCCCGCTGGCATTTGCAGCCACGCCCCTCGACGCCCCCTGCCATCCTGCTCGCAACAGCAACTTTTCGTCACTTGCAACAAAAGGCTGACAAAGCGCTGAGCGACTGAAGAAAAATGGTGTAAACGTTTTGTAACAATTCACTTGAGCGATAAAAGCAACAACTGCACAACGGCAACAACAACTGCACAACAACAGCAGCAGCAACAACAAGAACAACGAGCGGAGCTGGCGACATTGTACGTATGCGATGTACTACACAAGCGCCCGAGGTAGGCGTGAAAACTGTGAATTAAGTGAAATATTTATTAGCCGAGGACTCGAGTCACGCGGACGCGGCACGCGATTCAATTGAAATCGCTCGGAGAAAAGCTGAGCAGAGCAGGGGGGTGGGTGGGGCATAGTGTAAGAGGTGGGGCGAGGCCCGCGGGATTGCCTGGCAGTCAGGCACGTGGTGGGCTGTGCTTGGCATTTATTTAATTATTGTACCATCAACTAAATAGAAATTACAAAAGATACGGATTAAGGCACAGGCAACAGCAGAGCTAAGGTAGCCAGAAGACGAGCGAAACTGACTAAAGGGTACCCTGTAGTTACTCCGACAGACTTTGCGAGATTATTGTATCTAAAGAAATAGATTCTGCAAACTATTTATGCCCGTCAGATAAGATTTTTAATACACTACAAGTATATCCTGTTTTTTAGATACTTTCTTGAAACTTTACGATACTTTTTCGTGTCATTTAGATTTTTTCTTAACTCTTTCAGCCACTTTTTGTAGCTTCAAGACTGCTTTCGTTATTTTCAAATACCTTTTAAATCTTTCGTGTATTTTTTCACATCTTTCCGATAATTTTCGTATCTTTCAACAATTTGTGCGTTTTTCTTTTCGTTTATTTCATATACTTTTATTAATAATTCAGATTATTTCCTTATAACGTTTATACGTATTTTTTCTGATGCATTCTAGTTTCTCTTGAAATATCTTATTTAAAATTATTTTTAAATCTTTTAAATACTTTTCCAATCCTTAAGGTAGTTTTCAAACTAACAGTTAGCTTTCCAGACAATATAACTTTATGTCAACAATATAACTTTGTATAATTATAACCTTCGACAATGGAAAATGGTCAAAAAAGGGTGTACTAATGTTATGCAAATGTAATTTTGTGTTTATAAAGAGGCGTGGTAGATCCCATAAAGTATATATATTCTTGTTTAAGATCACTATTCGGTTCGATTGAGGTTGCTGTATATCATAGACAGATGAAGTTCAATCAGATGCCACACCCACCGCCCCCGTATACCGGTTATTTGCGATTATTAGAAAACGTATTAATGTCTTCATCTTTTGCTTATACTGTATGAATGTATCCTCCAAGTAAAAATCCGGATGGACACAGAAGTTATTCAAGCTAACGTTTTCAGCACAAATGTTGTTTTTGTTCCTGCAAGTTTATTTTTTTTTCCTAGCCATATTTTTTTGTATCTATAAAATACACAAGTATTAGCACGTGCACTTAATTTGTAAGAGCTTAATATACCACATTTTAAGTCGTTTCAATGGGGACCGCTTACAAAAAGCAGATAATTGAGAGGAAGAAGACGAGCAGACGCTGATATAACCACAGCAACGGCAACAACAACACTTTCATCAATGACAAGCGAGAAGCGGTACTCGGATTCCTTTATCGATTATGCTGCTGACTTACATAATGGCTTAATGGGTTTTTGTTAGGGTAAAACAAATGCTCAAGCCATACGAAAGTGAAGAACATCCCCAGGACTTATATAATCACGCAATCTCTAAAGGACTGACCCGATAACTGTGTCTATATGAAGATCTCTAGAGCTCTGTACATGGTATATAGGGGCCCACTATACACAATATATTAGTTGGTTATGAGCGAGCTCAGTGGACAGCGGAAACCACGCTCGTCGAGTTGCTGTGTGACCCGCTGTGCGATTTCCCACAGTCATGTCTTTCATTTCAGCAGGGAAAAGGAAAATGGATTGAATAGCTTTTTAATTGATTGCTCTTCTCGGGTTAGCCGCCTCCCAACTGCTACTCCCCTTGGCATTTGATTTGGCGCTTGTTTCGGGTAAATTTGCCTGATTTATGTAGCTGAGACTAATCTCGCACATAGCTTCAAGTGGGCATTTCGGAGGGGGCCACTTGGGGCCGCAGCAATTAACACGATTCGACGCGCATGCAAAGAGCGCAGTGAGGGAGCAAGCGGGACGGGGGTGGTAGGGTTACGGCCAAAGTGGAAGATGGCAAACGCCAAACCGAGTCACACAATTCTTTGGCATTTCCCATTTTCCAGTCGTGGCTAAAATATTGGGCAAGCGATTTGACATATTGCCAACAAAGGAACTCATTATCTGTGCATTAAACGGCACAGCATCCCGACCCGGCAGCAGACAGGGGAATGGCGAAGCGGGCGGGAGTTGTGGCGGTGCCGGGCATGTGTATCACGCTTATAAAACACATTTATCATAACTAATCCTTTGGGGTTTTGGCTGCCAGGCCGTTTTGGCCTGCGACGTGCAACCGTTCAGGCTCTCCGACTTCGCCGCCGCTGACGCCGATTACACTTTGAATAATAAATAAATACAAGCAACAACAGCAGCAACATTTTGGCAACGACAACGACAACAACAACTACAACGAGAGCAGCAAACGACGGCGACAACGAAAAACAGCAAAAGGCAAAACGGAAACGGATTTGGAAACGGGGTAGACGAAGGTTTTTAATGCAAACGATTATCATATAAGTATTATAAAAATAAATTGTACCCCATCAGTAAAAAGGGAAACCAAAGCTAGCATAGAGTGCACGACTATTAGATATGCTGTAAAGAATTCCGAGAAGTCTGCAAATATGTTCGCAGAGAAAGAGAGAGCTATAGATAGACAGATTGCTCGGACGATTTATATATTTAAATATGGTATTGATTGAGTGATGAGTTTTCTTAATTTAGTATTGCTAGCCAGGTAGTTAGGTAACACAGTTAAGGTAGCTAGACGAAGCTTACGTTAAGTTTTATTCATTTAGAAGGAAGGAAGAAATAGAGCAACACTTTTACGTAAGCTAGAAGAAGCTTGCATTGACTTCGGTAGTCCGAGTAATTTGTTAATTAAGCCATCGATATGAATCAGCCTGAATTTCAGCAGTGGGGGAAAATGGTAACACCGTAAGCTAACCTTGTGTAGACCTTATTGACCTTATTTTTAATAGGAAAATCGAACGAGTAAGATTCGTGGATCGAATGTGAAATATCTGTAGTGTTACGACTTAAATTCAACTTTTAAAATGCTTATGTTAGTGTTACCATAGAAATAATAGAGTTATAAGCCTATATACCAAAGACAAACCTACTATGTCCCGCTCAGCTCACTCTAAATGACTTCGGACTACAAAGACAGTAGAAGCTCCCCAACTTGTCATGCCTTTTGATCAAGTTCAGGCCTAGTCGGGGTCTTTAGGGTCTCGCTGTCTCCATGTCTCTCCGACTGCTGCTGGCAGCTACCCAGCATGGATGCGGTAGACGCTTCTCATTTAAATGGTCCGACCCGGCACGGCAAAGGGATACTTGCCGCCGATTGACTCGAGTCGCCATTTGGCAGCGTTTAAATAAATTTCAACCCACACTTGCCTGCTCCCGCGTCGTGTCGGGTTGGGTCTGCCAAAGTTGGCCGCTGTTTGGGCCTGGTCTACTAGCAGCTAGCAGCCATTAAAGCCAATTGCCCACAAAATCATGCCCGATATCATAATTGCTCTTCGTGGCTTTTGTTGCTGTTTTTTTGTTCTTGTTGTTGTTGCTGGCCCCGTGGCTGCTGTTGGCGGTGGTGCTGCTGCTGTTGCTGTTGCTGGCGGCAAATGTGGCTCTTGGCAAGTGTTGCTGTTGCTTTTCTGTTTTTCTTGTTGTTGTTGTTGTTGCTTTTGTTGTTGTTATTTAGTCAGCGCCAACGACGGGCAACGCGCTTACAAAGTGGCCCTCGGGCTGGCTCATGTAAAATATTGTTATACTCTGTTAACCGGAAAAGTTTTCAAGGGGTGTATTAGCACAGTGAGAGAGACGGAGAGATGATTAGAGGGGTGAATTGGAGAACAGAGGGGAGAAGAAAGAATAAGGGACAAAAGTGGGCAGAACTAAATATAGGTTGGTTTGTTTTACTTTTAAATAAAACATGCCTTAAGAAACTTCATAGACTCAAACACATATCCAACTGAGAGGGCTTTAAGTCACTTTGAAATGGATTTGAGCTGATTTCGTGCTTAATGGAACTTTGGAAACGGAAATATATCTACTTTTAATTTATTTTGTGCTTTAATAAGCTCCAGAAACACACAATCAAGCTTTCAGAATATATTTTAGGCGCTGTGGTGTATTAAGGATCTTTGAAAGCTGCACTTTATGACGCCGATTTGTAAAGAAATTTTGAAATGGGCGTGCAGAACTTTCGAGCATTTTCTCAATGAAACGCTTTACAGTTTTTTAGCTCCACTTGTCAAGCTTTTACTAGATACATAGATACTCTTTCAAGGAGTATCTCGTGGATGCGCTTGCTGCTCTTGCAGCATTTTTACTTGATTATTCAGAACACAAACAGCAATAGAATGCGAGAATGACATGAACAAGGATTGGAGGCGTGTTGGGGGAATGTGAGAGGCTTGTGGGTGTGGCCAAATCGCAGTTACGATAAATTTAAACACTTGTTGTTGTTTTTTAGTTGTAACCAATGTTGTTGCTGCACAATTTATTAGAAACACTTTGCGGTTCTTTTGGTTTTTTGCATGCGTGGCTGGCAGAGACAAGCCGAGCGGGCCATAAACGTCTCATGGTCGCTTGCTACGCATTTTTATTGAATTTGCGCCACTGAGTTATGTTGCAAGCGAAGACAGAGCAGGAACTACGAGGAGGAGGAGGCTGCAGCTATACGGCAACGTCGACATGGCTTATGCACTTGAGTCGGCGCCAACTTAATTAACACTAACTGCAAAAGGAGATGGCAAAGGGGCAGGGTAAGAGCGGGAACGAGGTTACTTGTTATGCTAATGAAACGTTCGCTCTGTTTATCTAATGCAGGCCAAGCTGCAAGCACTGCTGAGCTGGCCGCACGCCAAGTGGACAGTTAACTGCCGCTGGCAACGCCTCGCAGCCTGTTCCTGCTCCTGCGTCCGCTACTGGCATGTGAGATGTCATAATGCCACTAATGGAACTCCATATGGCTGGCACTCTTCATCCCCCTTTGACTTGCTTGCAAGTCATTGCTGCCGCTGACGCTCTGATGACTTTTAAACTTTCTATTAAACTATAACAGCGATGATAGATGAATAATAAAAGCGCAAAATACATAATAAAAAAGTTTGGCGTCATTGGGCGGCGATGACGACGACGACGACGACGGCGGCAGCGACAGCGGCTGTGACTTTGAGTGAAACTTCAGAGGCTGATGCCAGGCCCGGGCACACCTCCTCCCCCAACTGCTCCGTCGAGACGCAGGCTGCACAGAAATCAGCAAAACGTTGCCAGATATTTGCCCACGAAGTCAGCAGAGTCGAAGCGGAGCGGAGCATTCGTTGCCCAGGGTGCTGCAGACGAAGACTGATGCTGCTGCATTTGCGGTGAGTGCGTGCCTCGCATAAGTTAGTCCCTTTCCCGTATCCTTTCCCGTTCCAGTTCCAGTTTTTCCCAGTTTTCCCTATGCCTCATGCCATTTCCGGGCAGCAACATTCAAGAAACAGCCGGAAGAGCAGGCCGACTAAGCGGCATCGCACTGGCATCGACTACAGATTGATGAGTTGTTGAAAATTGGCAAACTTAAACAACAGTTTGGCCCCGTCAGATAAGAATCCTAGTAGAAGCCTGGATAGCGTGAAACTACGCCCCGGAATTGGCAACGATGTGCACACATAAAGCGAATGACTAACGATTGAACGAAGGCCTGAAGAAGCCTCCATTTCGAGTGCAAGGAGGATGAGTAATGGGTGTAATGAGTTTACCTTAGCAGGAAGAGGCTATGAGTTGAGAAAATCTTGTGACTTTTACATGTCATGTCTTAGAACTCGATTGAAAGTCGAAAGTTGTAGAAAATTAGAGTGACTAGTTGGGTAATTTACTCATTATTATTTTGCCAAGGTGATGTTTTACCTTTTCAGGAATGTTTTGTTGGGAAAAACAGTTGATATAATATTGCATGCCTGACTAAAGTCGCATTCATCTGGCGCTCATTATGTAAAGATTAATTAGGTATATCAATTGATTTTTAAATTTAATATCCTGTGGTATACATGATCTAGAGTTTAAAAAAAGATCGACTGATCTATGATTCATTGTACTAGGAATGAAGAATGAATGTTTAGTAGTTTCACAGTTGCACAATATTATCGCATGATATGATACAGAATTCACCTTAAGTGCGATAATGCCAGATCAGCTATAAGATTACAGACTATTACGGGAAAGTCATATGATGGAAAATTAAAGTGATCTCGCTCTCATAGCTACACACGCACCAAACTCACTTCGAACGCATTTTGAAGACAATATCTTGGCCTACTTGCAGATGTCTACAACTGCAGAGCTACTTTATAAGGTAATCAATAGCTAAGGTCTTCACTAGTTAGCTGACACTCCCAACGATCCGATTCGCACATGCTCAAACTGCAATTGAACAAAGATTAAAAGATAATCGACACTTGTGAGCGCAATGGTTATGGGGCAAGCTGATAGGTCAGTACTTGATACGGCATTGCTTGCTCAGTTAGCCAGGCGATAAAAGCTACACGGAGTAAAAAACTGAAAGCGAGAGAAAACGAGAGAGACAGAGGAATAGAGAGGGAGAGAGAGAAGAGGAGAATGCGAGAGGCGCCCACTCGCCGCTGTCATAACGTGAAATTGTGAAAGTTTTGCCCAACTCTCTCATGGCGGACACGGTGTACAATCGACGCCCGTCGTTGTCCTCATTGTCCTCGTCGTTGTCGTCGTTGTTGTCATCCTGGAGTGGTACGTCGTGGCTGCAGTTGGCCAGATTCTATCACAACATCTATGTGTACGCGTCCGTGTTCGCCGTCAGCTTTGGCATTCAGCTGTACAGCTACAAACAGCGCATCTACACGCTGTCCCTGAGTTGGGAGCGCATCTTGGGGTTATACTCCATAGCCGGACTGATATCGCTGCTGGTGGCCTTGGCATGCTGCTACGCTCGCTGGGTGGTTCGCCTGCTGCACGCGCAGTATTGCAAGCAGCAGTTGGCCCTGCAACGCATGCAGAGGCGACTGCAGCTGCAGCAGCTGAGGCTGCAGTCGGAGACGGAGCAGCTTGGCGACCACGCTAATTAGAGCAGCAGCTCAGTGTGTGTAACGGTAATGAAGATGAAGATGAAGCGAATATGCAAATCGTTTAATCAAAATGTAAATGCAAATGCAAAAATTAAAATGTGTCCATAAAAATGTTGCAAGAGGCAGCGAGAAAAAAAGCAAAACGGACAAGCAGACATTTTGTAAATATTATTATTACAACATTTTTTGCCATTTATTTATACTATTCGGGGGTGTCCGTGTGTGTGTGCGTGGGTGTGCTGGGTATTTTATTATTTTTGCTGGCTGCATGATAATAAATTTGCATTTAAATCACCGTCACCGTCGCCGTCGCCCTTGCCTATCAGACGATTGGCCCGTTCGGTTCGGTTCAGCTTTTTTTCAGCCTTTTTTCCAGGGTTGTTGTCCTGCCTGCGGTCCACTTTTTGGAACAACAGCAGACTATGTGTGTGTGTGTGTGTGTGTGGATATACACACAACATTATTAACCACAAAGTGTCACATGATTTTATTTCGACCCCAACCCCCTGTCTGCTGCCTGCTCCCGGCTGGCCATGCTGCACCTGCAACATGCTGGCTTTTATTTTTTGGCTCTGCGATTTTCAGCGCTGATAAGGCAGTAAAAAGGACATTCAAAAATAAAATAGCTGCAAGTAGCACTTGTCTTGCACTTGGATTGAGACTCCGCGCGTCCAGTTGCGACTCCTTGTGACTGCAACTCCTTGCCGGCAGTTAGCAATGCAGTCGAGTGCAGCCCGTGCTGCCCCGAGCTGCCCCGAGCTGAGCTGCGCTGCAGTCCTGGTGTAGTTAGTAGGCAAGTGCAGTCGAGGGGATTGCAATCGCCATAAAGCGAGGCCAGCGTCGAGGGCGAAATTGAAGTGCAAATAAAACGGTCCCGGCCCCAGGACACGCACACACACACATACACAGAGCGAACCGCGCAGGACGTCGCATATTTCAGTGAAATTTTTTACTGCACTTTTAGCGTTTGCTGCACGGCTGAGTTCGCCTCCAACTCCCCCGGCCCCCATGCCATGTCCCAGCCAAAATGTCAGTGAAACAAGCAAACGGAAACACTCGAAAAGTATTTTGTTTGTTATGCTAAAATTTAATGGCAACGGAAGTCGTATTAAAGACCAGAAAGGGCTAGACTGGATGCACTGCACCCTGCGCAGGAGCGGAGTGCGGCAGCAGGAGCGGATCTAAAGTAAATAATATAAAATTTCGATTAAGCAGCAGAGGCAGCAACTGCTGTGTGCACATTTCCATTTATTACACGTTTGATTGATTATTGGCGCGAGATTTATAAAAAATTTGATATTTCAGCCGGCAGCATATCTCTCTATCCCTTTCCATTCCCTTCTCCTGCTCTGTCGCACGCTTTCATATACTATTTATGTATAAATACAATGCGTTTCACTCGTAAATGCCAATGTTGATTTTATGCAAATTTTCGCGTGAGTCTGTAAAAAATCCACAGAAAGAGACAGAGACAGAGAGAGAGAGAGAGAGAAGGGTTTCTGAGAGAGAGAATAAATTTAATGTGATTGTTGCACTTTAATTATCTGTCATTTATTGTCATATTCCGGTTAAATAGAGTTGTAACCAGATTGTGCAGGGGCAGATACAATGGAATTATTTTTTTCGTATAATCTGTGCTTTGTGCAAACCTTTATTATGTAGCAAGTGTATTATGTAACTTGAATAAAGCTAAATAAAGTGAATTTTATTTAGTTTTTTAGCACTTAACTGGCTAGATTATTTTCTAGTTATTTGCAAGTAAATATATGATAATGCTTAAATAGAAATAAGCCAAGATCTAATTTATACAGTTTTAATGCAATCATTTCATGAATTGGACAGATAAGTGTGTGTATAAATACTTAATTAAAATTTTTGGTTTAGATAAACATAGTAAAATTAGTTTATAAAAACATAAACTTAACTCGTACTTCATTAATTCCAACGTGATGCAAGCTTTTTTTGAATACATGAAATTAAAATAGAATAGATAGTTTGCGTATTAGCAGTCTGGCAACACTATTTGCAATCAGCTGTTTATAAGTAGCCTAACAAAGTAAATAATCCAAAACGACTGTTTTATAGCTAAGTTCTAATGATGCTAGAATTTTGTCTTTGATTTTATCAACGATTTTTTTTTTAGATTTCACGCATCGTGTTGATATTTCATTTAGACACCAGTTCACGAATTCAGGCTAAATTCGTAGTCCAAGTTCGTGGATAAGCGAATTCACGCATTTGAGTTCATGCACGTGAAACCAACTACTACAACTACAACTACCACAACTATCTTAAACGCAGTATAAGTAGAACTCGACTTTAGCCTCAGTACGTGATGTAGCAGAACCAACTTAACTCAGTTGAATTAGACGCTTGAAAGAAATACCTAAGAAATAACAATTTGCATCGTTTGTGCCTCCACTCAGCCACTTTGTATAACAGTTTCTGTTTGCTTATGATTATTATAAATGAAAGCAGAAAATATTAAATGGCTGACTTAAAAAGTATCATCTAATTTAAACGTCTGGCAACAATCCAAATATCATTGCAAGAACAGCAACAACTTTCACTTCGCGTATTCGGGAATAAGCCAAGTATATAGCGTAAACGTAGTATTAGTCGGGCTCTCTATGTATTTTTGCCGTGGCAAACCTTGACTGCAGATAGACAAAGACAATTTGCTAGTCGAGACGATGCCTGGCTTACGTAATGCTGATGCCATATGGCATTGATTTCGCACAATATATCAATATAAATAAGCCATTTTCCCTGTGCTGGCTTATGCACTTGTCACATCTGCATAAGTAAACCCGGCCTGCCCCGATTCGCTGTCTCGCTTCCACCTATTTTCGTGTAGTGTGCTGTCGCTGGAACTGCAATCTGCAATCTGCAAAGTTTATCAATGTCTGACGCTCTGCTGAGCCACTTGCAGACAGCGCAATCTGCTGAAGGCGCTGGCTCAGCTCCTGCTGCAACAATTTGACACATTGGAATCGGAAAGTCAGCAATACGCAAGACGCTGAGCCGAGAGAGGCCACGCCTGCTCCTCCTGGTCTGCTTCTGCTTCTGCTCCTACGTCCTGCTTGGCGACACGGTACGAAATTGAGACACAAGCGGCCAATCGGCGGTGGTGTCGACGGCGGCGACAGCGGCGTCTTCTTGTGGTTCCTCTCGTCTTTGTTGTTGTTTCTGTGGTTCCTTTCGCTGCTACGCTCGTAGTATGTGTATTTGCCACTTACTTGTACATATGCGCGTACAGCATGCAAAGCGTGTGTTACGGGGAAAGGCGGTGAGGGGCAGGAGGCAGCTCGCTACCCTAGCTGGAGCATTGGAGCACGTGCAGCTCGTCATTTAAGAGTTTTGTCTGCACTTTCGTTGCCGGAATTTTAAAATATTTCATGCCAATTGCCTTTTACTTTTTACTCAGCACCCTTTATCAGTCTAGAGTGTGTGTGTGTGGTCACAGTATAACTGTTTTCATGAGTTCCACTGCCAGCGGCGTCAATTACCTCAACAGGAAATGGGTTTGATGTGTGTATTCGTTTTTTTAAAGTTTTTAAACACTTTTTCAACAGCATATCATATTCTCATACAGATTGGTGAAAGCTTAGAGGATTTGTTTAGTTCAGTTTCCACTATTTTACTTGTATTATATTTTTACCAGAGTATTTCATTTTACTGAGTTTATTGAGTTAATTTTCCACAATTTCACTTGTATTTTCCGCAGCTTTATTATCATATACAATTTTCCGTTACCCAAAGCGATTAAGAGCTCAGGCACACTAATTAGCCTGCCTTATCGGCATCTAAGCGAAACAGCTAATAATCGTTTACCTCAGTGTCGAGAGTGTTGTAAGTTTCGCCTGATTGCGCACGCATACAATAGCCTCAGAGTCAGTTACAGTTACGTGTAGCGCATAATACCGTTAATTATTGGGAGCTAAACTGCTTAATGTGTGTGCGAGTGTGCGTGTGTTCGTTATTAAGCTGAGATTTGAGCTGAAGTTGATCGGATATATCTTACTGGATCAATTTTCGTAAAAATTGGCTGAGAATCAGGCAAATTCTACATAGCCAATTCGTAATGTTATTAGAAAATACTAGAGCTCTAACAGATTTACACACTCTTAACCAGAAATAGGTCGTTTAAATATGTAATTTTTGTCACAACATAAACAACGCCTACTGTAAATAATATTTAGTTTAGATTAATTCTGAAAATCGAAATAAAAATATTAAAATGATGATATTGTATATTGCACCTAATCAATAATAATAATAATTAAGTTTTTTTTTTTTCATAACATATATACAACGCCTACTCCAGTTCATATTTAGTTTCGATTAACTCAGAAACTCAGAATGAAAATATTGAAAACGCAGTTTATTATTTTGTTTGAGCATTTTGTGGAAGAAGTGTGAAGAAATAATTAATAAGTATGCGTTTAGAATAAGTCTATTTGGTCCTAGTTATCAGATTAAATGAGTTGGTTCTTCAATGTGGTAGATGTTTTGAAATGATAAATATATATATGTATATATGTATATATATATATATATATATATATATATATATACGTTTGAAATAAGTTAATTCAATCTGCGAAATCACACTCAATGAGTTAAGTAACGTATTTCTAATTTACATTTAAGTATCCTTCATATTGATCCCATAAATCGCAGTATTCATTTCAAAAGCGGTTCGATAAATAAAGTATAGTATAGCCTACTTTAATATGCCTACTCTTAGCGCCTTGGGCTCTTTGCTTGATAGTTGACAATGGATTCAAGGAAATTTGGTTACATTTAAACGAATTCATTTGCAGCTGGCACGTGCTGATCGTCATTTAAGCGACGCGCACCCCCAGCGCTTTTCTCGCGAATTTTCCCGCACTTTCGTTGTTGGAATTTTAAAATGTTGTTGTGCCAAATGCCAAATGCCTGCGTGGCTTTTACTTTTCACCCCTCGCAGGCATGTGTACTTGCGTGTGTGTGAGTGTGTATGCGACGTGTGTGCGTGTGTGTTTCTGGCCGCAATATGACTGTTGCTGGTGGTGCCGCCTGCTAACAAAGTGCCCAAGTGGAATGCAACATTGTTGCTTCCACGCAGCATTCAAATGCGGCGGCATTTCCATTTCTTTTCTCTTGTTTTTCTACCACACCCCATCTCGCTCGCTTGCTTTTGCTCTCTCTTCCTCTCTCTCTGTTGCTCGCTACTTGCCTTTATTTTTTGCTTTTCGCATTTGTTGTTTGCCGTTTTCTGTTTTCTGTTTCTGTTTTTGTTTTTTGGGTTTTTAAGGCTCGCCCTGCGCTGCGCTGTGCTGCGTTGCCGGCATCGTCGTCGTCTCGCTGGGCATCATTTCCACTGACTGCGTTTCATTTCATTTCTGGTTGTTGTTCCAATTGTTGCTGTTGTTGCTTTTGCTTCAGCAGTAATTTGGTATGCCTTTTGCCGCGCCTTTGCCCGCCCTCACCCGCAGCAGGCTTTCTATGCGCCCCTGCTCCCCTCTGGCTCGCACTGTCTGTTTGTGCGCGCAAAAAAACTATTTGCGCTTTTAATTTGAATTACAAATTGTATTCAAGTGCAACAAAATTTAATCAAATCGCTGGCATATAGTTTAAAGACGCGCCCCGCCCCTTCATTCCGAATAAACGCCGACAGGCTCGACTACAAGTGCCCATGCCTCTCCTTCCCCTTCTGCCTTTTCTCACCCTCCTGTGCTTTCGTCGCTTTATCACTTGATGCCAGTTGAAATTTAATTGACTGTGTGCCCCATACACACGTATTTACATAGCCCAAGTGCATGTGTGTGTGTTGACTTGTTCGCTGGCCATTATGGCCAGTGTCGCTGCCTACGGTCAGACACCTGACAGCATCCCCGCACCCCTCTGCCCACGCTCTGCCAGGCAACATTTGTTGATGCTGCAATTTCCAAGGGGAGCTGCAACGACTACGACGACTGCAGGCTGCAGGCAAATGAGTTGTAAATAGTTGACGCCCCGGCCAAATCGTTTAAATTGCTATATAATGACAGACACACACAAACACACACACACATGTGTGTGCTGAGTGCGCTGTGCTGCTTTTGTTGCCGGAAGATATAAAAGTATCGCCTAAAATGCGGCCAAACGCGGCGGCGTCAAAGTGCGCATACGACACGTTGCACGAGACAGTCGCTCGTTCGTTCGTTTTCGCTTGCTCCCTTTTTGGTTCGTGCTGCCTGGTGCACTCATACGCTGTGGCACTCAAACAGTCATGCACACACACACACACATCTGTACATCCGCACACCCGCACACACACCCCCGCAGCGATAACAAGTGTCGCGCAAACAAAGCCAGCTCGCTCCATCACTCGCTGCCACTGCGTCTGCCTGTGTGTTGGGCTTGGTTTGGGTTGGATGTGCCACTCCCCCCGCAGGTTCGAGCGCCTGCGAAAGGACATCGAACACGTTGTGAGTGCTCGAGCTGCGCTGCGCCGTCCTCGACAAGCTCACGCTCAGCGCGCAGTTGGCTGCCGTCCTGCGACAGCGTTAGTTGTGTGCGCTTCAGTGGCGAAAGGGCCACCCGCTCTGCACCTGCCCCAGCACCAACCAGCACCATCGACAACAGCAACAGCAACAACAAAAACAAGTCAAGTCCCGACAGTGTGTTACAGTTACAGTTACAGTTACAGTTTCAGTGAGTGAGCGAAAAACAAGAACTAAAGCCAAGTGAAAAGTAAAGCAAAGCGACGATGGAAATAACAGACTCGCATGTGGATGGTGACGCCCACACACACACACACGCACATGCTTCGACAAGCGCTGACACGCCGAGACACACACACGCATACAAATACGTATACGCATACGCACTGTGCGCCTGCTGCAATTGACTTGTTTTCTTTCTAAACTGTTTATATTTATTTATGTACTTTTTTATGCCTCCTCCTCCTTCGTTTCTTCCTCACACGTTTCCTTCACTATTTTATTCTACTTTTCTTTTGTTGCTTCGCTGCCTTTACGCCCGATTTTCTCTCCGCTTTGGGCTGTCAAGAGCGGAGATTATTGCGGCCGAGTGTAGCATTCTTTGGGGCTGCCCCGCACAGCGTGCCATATGTTGCCAGCTTCGCCGCGTGTGTGTGTGTGTGTGTGTTAGTCAGCCTGTTTGTGTGTGTGTGTCGAAAACTTTGCCACTTTAAAAAGCCAAACACTTATGCCTGCAAATGAATTGCGCATTGTGGCGCCGTCGTTGCTGCTGCCTCTGCTGACGCTGCCTGCTCTGCTGCTGAGGAACTTTTGCTGTACCGTTATCGAAAATGAAGTAGGTGCTCGCAGGGAATGGTGCACGCCCCCGCTATGCCACCTTCAAGCAGTTGCGCAGCTGTTGCTGGTGAGTATTTACAAGTGGCTTTTATCGTGACAGCAGCTCGTTAATTAAGCCACCTTCGGCCATTTAATTGATATACTTGTGTGTTGTGTGCGTAATTAAAGGGCGAGCGAGTTGAGCTGAGAGATGCCGGAATGTCTGACCGCCTGTCCAGCTGTCCGTCTGTCCGCATGTCCAGCTTGTCCGCTTGGCTGTCTGTCTGTCTGTCTCGGCTGTCAGTTGCATTGCAATTATAATAAATCAACTCAATAAGCCCGCAGCTGACAGCTATGCAAATGCAATGTACACACACCCACACACACCTATACACACACAGAGACTCACACTCACACACACTCACACAGCTGTAGCCACTCGTTACGCTTGTGATGTATCGCCGTGAAGCGAGCACCTGACACTTTTCACAAACATTTGCGAGCAAAGCGTTTAAATTAATTATGTCGCCAAGCCTGGCCAGCCTTGCATGCATATGTGTGCATGTGTGCATATGCATTTGCGAATGTGTGTGTACGTGTCACTTCCGCTGGCAACACTTAGCTAAAGCCGTCGCCACGCCAAGTGCAGATATGCCACAAGGCAATCAACTGGAAACTGCAAAATCGCGGCGAGAACATGACGCGAATATGGCCAGCGTGGCCAGGAAAAGTTCCTCTTGCTTGCTGCACAGCCGTCGCTCGCCTCGTGCTGATAACATTAATTACAGCCACGTTTGCGAGCCTGGCCTGCCGCTGCTTGCATTTTGCTTTGGTTTTATTTGCATTCTGCCTGCGATAACCGCAACGCAGGAGCAGAGACTGGTGCAGAAGCAGCAGGAGAAGCAGAGGCAGTTGGAGAGGCAGAGGCCTAAGCTGGGGCAGTGTTAGAGCCCGAGGCATAAACTGATGTAGATGCAGAGGCGGAGGCAGCTGCATACTGGGAGCAGACAGGCAGAGCGAGAGGTCAGCGGGAGCATAGGGAGTAGACCCATTGAGCCTGTGCCGTGAGCGACGGCACTTTTGCTTGCCACCCATCTCTTCCTCCCCGCCATCAAAAGCTGTCAGGCTGCCAAACATTTGGCGAGACAAATAGCAAAGCTGCCACAGTCGTCGGCCGTTAACACATGCTGCCAACTGCCTCTAGCCGAGCCGAGTCGAGCCGACACACAGTCTCCCACACATGCCCACACAGCACACACTCCACGGGCCACTGAGCGCACTGCACACTCCTACTCTCAACTCTGTCAGAAACTGCTGCAGCTGTTGAAAATAACCTGAAACTGCAGATTGAATTACGACGTGTGCAGCCGCCGCTGCCGCTGCTGCTGCTGTCGCCGTTCGAGGTTGAGTGGAAGCTCAAATGCGAAAAGTTGTACTAGGTGCGCCGCTGTCTGTCAGCCTGTCAGCCAGGGCACACACACATATAGATGCCTCGCATACAGCTACGCCCTACTAACACCAACATCACCTGACATTGTTTGCTCTGCGGATTTGCATTGTGGTTAGTTGGAGGTGCTCGGTTTTAGGGCCCGCAGAAGAATTTATTTGAATGCGTGTGTGAGTGTGCATGTGTGTGCGGCAGGCAGCCATTTTGTGTGCACTGACTTGGCCCAGCCCAGCGGCCAGATAAATAAATGTTTTCCTTAATCAAATGGTAATGCAGTCAGCCCATAGCCCAAAGTATGCGTCAAAGCGGCAGCTGCTGCTGCTGCTGCAGCTCGAGTTGGAGTGCTCCTGGAGGGTTGAGGAGGGGTGAGGCGGAGCCGCGTCGAGGTTAGTGGCAGCGTCAGACCAAACGCTCTCAGTAGCCAAAGGCAGTCGGCCGGGTAACTTTAGTCAGCCCACAAGGCCACAAGGGCTGCACAGCTATGCCAAACCAGGCCAGGCCAGACCAGACCGACCCAGCGCCAAGGCCAGACCCACCCGACGGCGTCGGCATCTTCATGTTGGAAGTAATTACATTGTTCGCAAGCATCGTAAAGTGGAGTGAAAGGCGTTAAAGTGTTAAGTTGCTTGTTAATTTTTTCTATGCCACTGCTAAGGCTGCTCTGCTGCCTCTGCTACCTCGTCTGCTTCTGCTCCTTTGCTGCTGCTGTTGCTGCCTCTGCTGCTGCTGGGTTTTCTTCAACTATGTTGCCAACTTCCTACCTTGCCACTGGCATCAACATTGCTTGGGCTCCTGCTCTCCCCTTCTCAGTCCTCTGCCTTTCACTTTCGCTGCCTGCTTTTGTTGTGGCTTACAGTCGCGTCTGATTAATGAAGCGTAGCTACGTAGCTGGATTAAGCGCCTTGGCTGATGCTGCTTCTGCTGCTGCTGCTGCTGATGGTTCGCAGCTTGTAATTAAGTTGAGTGTAGTATAAATAACTGTATTTGCACAGCCGGAGTTCGCTGAGTCCGGCGGAGTGCTGTGAAATGTTTCATTAATTTTGTTATTTCGGCTAAGTATGGCTAAGTAGAGTGGATGCTGGCCAGCAACTGTCAAGATGTTGTGGACTAAGAACAAAGTTGGCCAACAAGTTTCGAGTTTAACTTGTGAATTATTCACGTCGCAGCTTCAATTAACACGCGATTTGCTTAGAAGGAAAAGTATTTTGATTCGCCTCAGCCAATAATCAATTATTCAAAAAGTGTTGCCTACTAATGAGCGCCTCATTTAATAAGCAATTGCAGCTCCTGTCAAAAATCGGTTGCCTGCTTTTGAGCGCAGCATACTTACATTCACTCAAAAGTGCATTGCACTGTGATAAAAGCATTGCCTACATTCGGGCGTTGCGTATAATCATGCGATTTGCTTTAAGAGATAGGCAATCAATTCTTTCCAAAATGCTTTACCCACTTACGAGTGTCGCATTTAATTAGCCATTCCAGCTCTTGGCAAAAAAAATTAATGGCCACCCTCGAGCACTGCATTTCATTATCTGTTATCATTGCATTGCGAAAAAAAGCACTGCCTACTTTCAGGCGTCGCGTTTAATTATCACAATTTTTTGCAAAGGTGAATAAGTGTGCGCGTCGGTGCATGAATGATTCGCATTATTGCGATTATAATTTAATAAAGTTTTTAACGGCAAATTTTATTAGTGTTATTTTGTTTCCGCTGGCTGCCAAAGTCATGCCCTCTGATCGAATAAATATATTTATTTGCAAAAAATCATGGTATTTTTTCGCATTGCTTCCCAATGGCAAAATCCCCGCCCGGTATAATGAGCAAATGTGTCGCCATTTTTCCATAATGACAATGCGAAATGTAAATTATAATTTCAGCGTATTAACTTTTGCATTTTCGTTGCCATGCGAACGCGCAAATGCGCATAAATTATATTTTGTAACAACGATTTGTGTTTATTTGCAAACAAGCGTTGACACCCGCCCCCGCCGGGCACAATGCGCCCACACGTTAATAGTTGGCATGGCAGATGAAACATTATCGCGAATTTATTCGCACATTATGGAACAAATTGTATAATTGCAATTAGATTTACGAGCGTGTAACGAATGCAATTTACCGACTCGCATTCAAGAGCTAAATCCCCGTTGATGGAAAACTTTGCTAGCCATAGGTAGGGGGAGTGGAGCATAGTCGAAACACACATTATTTTCACCGGATTTTCCATAGCGAGCCAGCGTGGAGCGCAGAAAAAAGCGACGCCCTAAAAGTTGCACGAAAAACGCTCTAAACAGATAACAGAGAACTTACACACGTCGAGACAAAGGCTAAATGGTGCAGGCGAGGCAGTGAGAGCGAGGTGGAGAGAAAGGGGGTTGCGGAAATAGAAAGCAAGCCAAAAAGCTGGCAACTGGCAACTGGCAAAGTCAAGTTGCGCTCCCGCTATTTTATAGCCAACGTGGGCTTTTGTTTTCGATGCCCTTTTCATTTGCAGCCAACTGCTGCAGGGAAATAAAAAAAAACCGCTAAAGAAAAGCCCCAACAACTTTGCCAAATAGTTTGACAATGCAACTGGCATTGTGTGTGTGTCTCGCCCTCGCCCTCGCTCTCGCTCTCACGTTCCCGTTCTCTCTGTGCTGTTTCTCCGTATATTTATCATTTCTCTTTTTTCGTGCGGCTCTGCTATCTAGTTTGGCCGCATCTCGTGGCAACCAAATGGCCAAAAAGGATCCAAGTGGCCGCTTAAAGCTGTCGACTCGACTGCAGCGCAATTTAAGCGTTCAATTGAACAAGCTCAGTGGGTAGGCGCCTCCCCACCTCCCTCTTCTCGTTGCCCTCAATCCTTTCCAACGTTCGGAAATATTTTCGTAATTATTTTGCATGCATAGTGCGGATTTTTCCAATTTTCACTTATCAAAGCGCACGCGGCCAATATGCAAAATGGCTGAGTTGTTGGGGAGGAGGCAAAGAAAAAACAAGTGACAGAAAAAACAAACGGCAGTTAGGTCAGCTGCCAGTCATGACTTGGTAATACCCTGTGATTGCAAACTGATAATAGTTTGGCAACTGGTTATGAATAAGCCTGCGCCGCACTCGTTTGCGCGGGAACATTTGTTTTTTTTCGACTATATAGTTATTGATGCTGTGTATACCCTTACTCCACTCCGTTGCCAGGGTATGCAAATTGCAAGCGCAACAACAATGTTTGTGTATAAACTGTTCTGTGTGTGCTCGCTCTCTCGGGCGAGCATTTTAGCCCTTTTTCTGTTGACCACCGCCATTGATGCTGGTCGACTGCTGATGCTGTTAATCTGGCTTGGCTAGGCTTGGGCTATAGACGGGATTGGATTGCGCACTTTTGTTTGAATTTGCATTGACACGGAGCACCGCGCAGGCCGCACTCCGATTGCCCTCTTGCCCGTAGCCTTTATTTGCACTCAATGCCAGCTCGAGTTTGAATATCTGTATCTCACTCGCCGTCTGTGGGTGTGGTTGGGAGTGTTTGTTCGGTGTCCCCTGCCTCTCTCTGTCTCACTCTCTCACTCTAGTTGATTGTAAGTTTTGATGACAGCGTTTCGTTTGCATATTTTTGCATTTCGCCCGTTTACCTTGCCCACGCGGCGCACTGCGCTGGTGTCGCTGTCTGCTCGCTGTGTATCTTTCGAATTGACTTTGTTGTCCTTGGACATGGCTCGCAAGCAGTCACTGCATACACAGATACATACAAGCGAGGAGAGTGAGAAAGAGGTAGAGGGAGCTGGCTCTATCAATACACACATGGCGGGGCAATCACACAGCTCATAAAAGACGCCGTCGAAGGAAGCTGCCGCTGTCGCAGCTCTTGGCCATTAAAATTTAAGCACTGCGCTTCTTGGCTGCCTTTGCCGGCTTTGGCAGTAAAGCGCTGGCCAGCTTTACGGGCTACTAAACGCTCGCCATTGCCATCAGTCGCTGTGACAATTCCCCTAGCTTTTGACCAGGCCGGCAAGCAACTCAGTTGCCTGCAAGTTGAGTAAATAAGTTGAACACGAAAATCGTGTGTCTTCACAGCGATTCTGTGTGAGTGAGTGTGTGTGTGTGGTGGATATGTGTATGTGTTTGTTGGCTGCAGCTCAAGTGCTTTACCGTCTATCTAGTCTATTTAGTCAGCCCGAGCATTTCGGGCTGTAATAAAATTGAATTTATAGTTTATTTATGCAGCTACTGAGAAATTAAAGGCGGCGTCGCCTACTACGACGTCGTCGTCGTCGGAGCTCCTACTGCGTGTCGAGTGTGGGCCCAGACACATGTCATGCTCAGGGGCAACACACTACCACACACACACACACAGATGTATAAATCAGGACCATAAAAGGCGCGCGTGGTTTATTGATTTCAAAAACAGTCTTTATGGACTTTAACGAGGCACGCAGCAAAGCAGGCAGAGATTGGGATTGGCACACGCCCACTTGGGGTAAATTGATTTTAATTTTACCCTCTTTCTCTCTCGCACTCTTTAATTTGCAGCTTTGATGTTTCCACTGGCTGCGGCTTCATCGTAAATCTGTCAGCCAAGTCAAACGCTAATCAAGTGAAAGTTGAACTCGTGATTAAATGCGAACACACACACATACTCACGCATACACAGAGAGAGAGGCGCAGTCATTTACATAACGCTTCTCTGTGTGTGGGCGTGGCAGTGCCTGCATAATTCAATTAATTTATGCGGTCAGTCAATGTTTAGTTTTACTCGCTCGCCCGTTCGCTCGTTCACTGCGTGCGGCTTCAGCTGCCTATAAATCATTTTCCATAATTTATGCGTCGCTTTCCTGAACCCTTCCCCTACCCCTTACCCTTCCCCATCCACCTTTCCCAGTTCCTTCCTCTACTGCGGCTAATCCGCTCCAGTGGCGTCAGTTAGCCAACAATTGAAATTGCAGTTTTCATAACGATCGCGCTGAATAGCCAATAATTCGTAATATTTAATGCACACAATTAGCTCAGTGCGCAGCGCTCTCGTTTATCGCTCATACGCCGCGTGGCACGCGCACAAATCAAACGCCCCGGACTGCAGACTGCACAAAATGCTATTACAAATTTATAAGCGCACTTGAGCTCGAGTCGCAGCTGCAGTTATCCTTTCCCGCACTTCCCCCGACCAATGACATGAGCACATAACTTGGCTGCAAGTGCGCGCAACATGAAGTTGGCCATAAAAAACGGGCAGCCTGGCAGCCGTCGGGCAGTCTGGCAGCCCGCCTGGCAGTCTGGCAGTCGTGGCAGAAAAGGCTTGCAAAACATAGCGCATGCCGTGACTTGACACGTCTGTCAACAGCCATTAAACGCTCGAGGCGAGCCGAGCCGAGGCTGATACTGAAGCTGCTGCTGCATCTATGGCCGCTGCTGGGGCTAACCCAGTTAGTCCGCAGTGCAACCTATGCCCTGGCACAGATATGCGAGGCACAACCCACACGCCCTTCCCCTCCGTCCCCTCCTCTTTGCCTGTCACTGCGAGCTGAGCAAAGAAAAGCGAGGCGAAAAAAGGAGCCTGCGATTGTTGCTCTCTCCCGACTTCTGACAGCGCAATTTATCACTATTCGCATGTGTGCGCGAGTGTGTGTGTGTATTGCCTATACAGCAGCCTACCAAGTTGAGGTCGTAAATCAAAACTTAAATTTAACACATGCAGCGACGGCAAATGGCAGTTCCCCTGCCCTGCGCAGAAAAAAAGAGAATCCATCCCCTTTTGTGTTTTCCATTTGTTTGTTTGATTTTTGTGCGCGATTGCCCGGCGTCTGCTCTCCTTCCACAGCACACCACCCATCCCCCATGCTCCACTGCCCTTGCTGGCCTGACAATTGACATAACGAGCGCGTGTGGGCGTGGCCAGTGGGCAGCGTTGTATATCAACGCACGCGTGAGTTAATCTGTCAAAATAGCTCAGCGGCAAACTGAAAGACAGGCAGAGGCAGGCACACGCAGCCCTCTGGCCACCCATCCTCTCCCTCATCACTTCCTGCGTCACTGCAAAAGGCGGCATTGACTTTTCCCCCTTTTCAGCTTCGCCCTCCCCTCTCGCAGCTACCTATTACGCAGTCGTTTCCTTTAAGCTTTTTGGCTGGCAGGCTGGCAGGCTGCCTCCTCCAGCCTCCACTCCTGGTCGTTTCGCTTTAATTTCTGCCATGCCACACCCCCTATTTGGCCACGCCCACCATCCGCCAGTTGCTTATCAAGTGCTGCCACTTCGTTTAGTCATTTGCCTGAGCCGTTTTATGTTTGCTCTTGTAATTTCGCCTGATATGCTGATTTCGAACTCATATCCGTTGCAAAAAAAGCAAACACGGGAGGAATCTGCCAGCCCCTGCACCTCCCCTCTCTGGCCTTAGTTGCTTGTCGTTTGGTTGTCATGTGCTAGATTTGCGTGTGTTACGACGATTAATTTAAATCATTGATGATGCTACACAGCTCGAATGTCTGTTTTCCGGCCTCCTTCCCTACCACTGCCTCCTACACTTCCTCCCACTCCTCGTTGTCGTATCTTCATTTCCATTTGATTTGCCCGACAATGCGTACACACACGCGTATTTTATTTTTATATGTGTGCCTGGGTGACTGTGCCATGCCAGCGTCGCCGTCTCTTTCTCCGGCTCCAGCTCCAGATTCACGCTCATTCTTGGCTCCATCAGCCACTGCCATCTCCGGCTTTTGCTGCCGCTCGTTAATCATTATTTTTGCCACTCGTCAATTGCCTTTATTGTCATGGTGATGTAGACAAGCCAAGTAGGAGGGGGAGTTACGGGGGGAGGCGGATGCTGCCTGCTCTGGGTCTGTTTTAATGCGGCACTTAAGCTGGCAAACACAAATAAATTCTTGCAGCATCCGTATCGAAAACATGCGATGCGATTATTATAACGCTCGTGTGTGTGAGTATTATATGCTCCTCGAAGTGGTCAAACAGGCAGACAGCCAGGGGGAGGCTTGGCCTGGCCTATTCGAAAGCCATTAGCCATAAAATGCAGCCAAATGCACAAACAAATTACGCCAAGGCTCGTCGGGCCTGCAGGGGCAGCACATAAAAGTGTGGCATAATTTATGCGCTGCAGCAGCAGCAGCAGCACAGCAGAAGGAGTACGGGAGTGGCTGCTGCTGCTGCAGCCAGTTAGGTCCAGGGAGCCGTAGGCATAATTAGTTTTCGAACTTTAAAGTTATGACCGTGCTATCTTTATGACAAGCCCAGTCAGACGACGCCAGTCGTGCAGGTATTTCCCTCTCTCTACACACACACATGCACACACACACACACACGCTTGTCTACAAAATGGCAGCTCCATCGATTGTCGACTGTACACGTAGACGTCGCTGATGCCACTGCTGCTGCTTCGTCTGCCAAAAATGCCCGACAGTGCGCAAAAAAAAACAAGCATACGCCACGTTGCCATTGACACAGACTGGCAAAGTGCTGACTGTGTAGGTGCGTCCGCTTGGAAAACGAAAAACCTTTAGCCAGGCAGCTGCCGCAACGCCAACCTGACGCCACACAGAGGGAGAAAAAATGAGAAAACGATGGAGAATAAAAGCAGTGGCTGAAAAAAAATGTGCAGACGTCGCAGTCCAAAAACTTGGCCGAGTTGGCGACGCCACAAACGGGGTGAGTCGCACGTTGCACGTCGTTGCTGCTGCTGTTGCTGCTGCAGTTTGCATCATTTGTTGCCACATTTATTTGCTGGCATTGCCAAGGAGTGTGATAGAGGCAGCGGCAGGGGCAGGGCACTGCCCTGGTGCTTAGGCAAATGCGACTCATAATTCTAAATAAGCTCATGAAACATGGCCGACGACATTAATAAAGTGTGCCGCAGTTGCGCGTGGGCGTGTGCCACACCCATATTTTAATGGCTGCTGCCACCAAACACTTTTTGAATTATACCTACTCCTTGCCAGCACCAGCAGCAGCTTCGAGCACGAGCACGACTTTTGTTTTTCCTTCCAAAAGTTGCCAGCACACAAAAGTTTCACATCCTCCCATCAAATTTTCATGCGCAGTGTAAACACGCTTCTAATTGAGTTGAAAAATACATAACGCATTATTATTGTTATTGTTTGCTCCGAAATAATGAGTGGGTAGTGCAGAGTGCAGAGTGGGATGGGCTGGGCTGGGTGAAGGGAGGTGTGAGCAAAGACGACGTAGACGAGGGTGTGGCATAGTGTTTGCCTTGGCCTATTAAGAGCGCTTCACTACGAAAAACTTGTAGCACTTGGGCAATTTTAGACGTTGACGCAAAGTAAACAGTAGTAAGAGGTGCTGTAAAAGTTTCAGGGGGAGGAGGAGCAGCAGCAGCAGAGAAAGCAGCCGAGACAGCGCCAGCATCGCAGACAGCAGCTGAGGCAGAGGCTGCACAAGCAGCTGCCTGAATAGTCCCTAACCAGGGCTGCCGCTCTAAAGTTCTCTACAACTTTGAACTGGTTCATTCAACAGTCTTGAATTAGTTCATTTATTTGCCGATTTTCCAATTTGCCTTTAATCTCATTACTAGATCACGCAGCTTAATTAGAAACAAAGTGCTGCAATGCGTCGTGATTAGGTTCGATTAGTTTGATTTCAGTGCGGTTGTCTCGGTCGTTCGATTTGACTATGCCAAGCTTAAGATGAAGAATAATACACATGAGCAGACAAATTAATTGAAGCTGCACAACAATTTCTAGTTTTAATGGGATTGAAAACAATGGAGGGACTAACGGAGTGACTGAGGAAGTGACTTACTGAGTGTGCATGGTGGATTGTCTTAGAAACATTTGAATATATAAATAATTAAGCGACTGCTCAATTGGCTAGATAAGATATTGAATATCGGTGAAAAAGATTGAGTAGAAAAACAGACCGACTATCATTGATTAATATCGATCAACTGTCGTTCGATAGACAAGATGGCTAAGGGAATGCCTGAGTAAATGGCTGAATAACAGAGCTGCTGCTTAAAAATCTGACTGATTTATCGACTTGAGTAATTTCCAAAATCAGTAGCTGAAGGTATTCTTTCGAAATGATTGCAGGAATTTCCAAAACATCGACTTAAATATTTTCCAAAGGAATGACTGAAGCTATTCCCCAGGAATAACTGATAGAATAAGTCACAGTCAGATTGAATGATTGACGGACTTAGCGACAATCTGACAGGCATGCTGGCTGAATGATCCAGCTCACAGCCTGCTTGACTGAGCTGCCACAATGAATGCGGAAATTACCAGAGACATTCACCCGTCGCCAGCTAGTCAGGCTGCGCTCAGCTGAGCCCCCCTGCCCTGCCTGGCATTATTGTGCAATTAGGTGAAAGCGAATCCTGCAGGCCTGCCGAAACAGCAGCGGAAGTGACGTCGCACAGGAAGTGCAGCAGCAGCGACGACGACAGCAGCCGACAGTGCAGCAAGCAGCAGCTTGTTAAACAAAATCAATATCAAGCATACGCTCCGTTGGCCGCTGCGAACGTGACGTAGAAATGGCAAAGTGTGCGCTGCACGGCCCCCATTCCCTCCTCGCTCTTCTTACCTTTTCGGCCGCTGTTTGTCGCCTTAATTGGCTGTGGCCACGAGAGCAGAATAGGAAGGTGACAGCAGACCGAGAGAGAGAGGGAGAGAGGGAAAATAACAAATGTCAACAAATTGTGACAAGAAATCAAAACTTGTGAGATGCCTGGACAGCGACAGCATCTCATGCCACCGCCTCCCGCAGCACTCGTTAGTATAACGAGCTGAGGCCATAAAAAGATAGCAGCTGAGGCAGGAGTGGAGGCAGCAGCGGCCACTTTTGTGGCGAATTTGCAATGTGCTTTGATTTGAATTTAAAACAGACGCACGAAAATAGCTTAACGACGGACGGGGGCGGGCAACAGTTGACAGCGAGCGGGACTGACGTGCGACACGGGTCTGATTGGAGTGTGTGTGTGTGGGCTGTGTGTGTGTGTTTGTCTAGCGCCCTCGAATGGTGGCAAGGCATAAATTACGCAAATAAATTGACAATAATGCGGACAAACCCGAATGGACTTGTGGGTGGCATGTGCAGAACGCAGGCGCATTGCCATAAGTGCTCCTCTCTACTTCCTCTCTCTCTTTCCCTCTCTCTCCATCTCTCTCAGCCCGCTCCTTCTTCAGGCCAAAAGGTAACGAGATTATCTGTGTCAAGACAATTATTTCCGCCGCATCAGCAGCGGCTTCTCTTTGTCTGGCAGCATTCGTGCGTTCTGTAGCTACAGTTTCTATTCCTGCTCTTGCTGCATCCTATCCTATACGATATTCCCAGGCTCCCTGACTGACTGTGGGACTAAGTGAGGGAATGAATGCCTGAATGATTGCTTGATGTCTCGCTGATGGCATTCATTTACATGATTGCCGCATTGCGTTCGCTGCTGTTCCATGTAATTGCGCCCGCTCCCCACGTGCTCATTCCTCGAATTACACTTTTCCCGCCTCCTGCCGGCCTCTCCTGCCTGCTCCTCTTTGTATTCAAATGATTTGGAGCTGCTTTTGGCTAAGGCCTCTGCCAAATTAATTAAGACTTCAAGGAGTGCCAGCTGCCACCCAAGCAGAACACACACACACACTCGCACACGCAACTGATTAGCCTAAGGCAAGTCTTACACTTGCAACTGCTTACTCATCGCCCTCTCCCTCTCTCTTTCTTTCTGCCTTTCTCCCATCTATCTTCACAGCGCAGACAAGCCAAGTGATGCCATGACAACTACTCCAACTGCGACTACGATTGCATCTTCGACTCCTTCTATATAGTGCATTATCATTCGCAACTCATCCGATTGCCATTGTCTCCATGCATCCCTCGCCCGGCTTTGCAGCTTCCTCCAGGTGCGACAGTGCGCTGTCATGGCAAGGTGAGTGCGAGAGAAGGGGCACTGCCTGCTGAAATATACATCAAGCTAGCAGGGTGCCAAAACCATTGAAAAAGTGACTTTTAATGGGTTTAAATCAAGTCAAAGTGGCTGAAAGTTGACTTGATTTGCCGCGCATAGCGGCCGCCGCTCGTCCGCAGTTTTATGATGCCGTAAAAGCAGCAGCAGAAGAATCACAAGAGGGGAAAGGCAGAGGGTTGAAAGGTGCAGCTCAGCAGCTCAGCGTCAAGAGCGTAGACTCTAGTCGCCTCTTCAGCGCCGTGCACTTGATGACGCTGCTCGTTAGGTAATTTTGCTTTGATTGGGGTTTTGCCTGGCATTTTCCTGCTGCATTTGTTTCAATGACACACACAACTTGTAGCATTTTCCGAGCAGCAGCAGAAGCAGCTGCAGCAAAGTTTTTCCCGTCTTTGCCACGCTGATTTAGTAGCACGCCGAATAGTACGTGTGATGGCCGGGCGGCAGCTTTGTGTGTATGTGTGCGTCTACGTGAGGGGCTCATAAGTCAGCCAAATAGATATACATGAGTCTGTCTGGCTGTGTGCGTGTGTGTGTGTGTGTGTGTTTGGTATTTTAGACCACTCGCTTTAAACGGCAATTATGCTGCGAAAAAATACTGGGCGGGTCTGTCCTATTTTATTATTCGATTTGGGTTTTAGCTGCTTTATCCCTTTTAAATGTCACGTAGCTGCTACGCATGTGTATGTGTGTGTGCTTATTTAGATACACCCCCTCTGTGTGTTTGTGTGTATGTGTGTGCGTGCGTGTGTACACATGTCTGCTCCACGCAGATATGACCAGCAGCAGAGCTAAGATTTTTATTACTTTATTTTATGCTCGTGCTGCTGCTGCTCCAGTCTCGAGCTCCCTAAGCCAGGCAATGAGACTCTAATGCGCGTAAAACTAATACAAATGCGTTTCTTATCCGCCTGTCGCCCCCTCCCGCGCTGCTCTCTTTCCCTCTCTCTTTTCCTTATCCGTATTTCAGCATTTCAAATTGGTTGTACTTTGCTACAAGTGACGGCTTATGCGGCAATATACATAAGTAATATTGTCCTTGTCCTTGTGGCGCTACTTGTGCGTGGCAGGGGATGGGGCCGGGGACAGGGGCTGCCGTTTGCCTTAGCCTTGCTCATATGTTGGCCATAGCTTAGCCAAATAACCGTTTGATGTCATTGCAAGCGTTTTATCACATTCACGTTAGCACTTCGGTATCAGTCAATATTATGATCCACACACACTTAAACCATATAAGGCCTGCAGCTTACGCCGGGAATATTGCTAAATGAAATACTCGGAATCCTATCAAATAATTCCCAAATCGAAGTAGCAAGCGTGGAGAGAGATAAGATTATTCAAAGTTTAATCTTCCTTTAACTTGCTGCTTACTTCAGTGCTGCCTCTTATCGATAAATTAATACTAAATAATAAGCATATCGTTCAATCGGTAGTTTGCTTAAATATATATTTGTCGAGCAAATCTCTCCCTCTCTCTATTTCAATTTCCCCCAGAATTTAGTCCACTTTACTGACAACATTATTAACGATATTTCCTGTGTAATTGCCCAGCTTCGATTTCAAATGTTATTTCCGTTTTTTAATTAAAATTGTAAACTACTCGAATGGCTTTCAATGTGCGTAATTCACTCGAACTAAGTCGAGAGCTTGAAAAACTCGCAATAATTGGGGGAAACTTGTAATGCAATTGCGATTATTCAATTTGTTTTCCAGCATTTGTATGAATTGCAGTTTTTATACACACACTGTTATCGCTTTTGTTGTTTTTTGCTGCAGTCATAATCGAACATTGTGTTTTATTTAGTTCGCAGCAAAAGTTCAGCTTGAAATATTTTGCCATAAAATATTAATGTGTATCCCGCCGGGTTCAACGTGAACCCGATGGCAGAAATGCATATTTTTCGATGACAAACAGACATCTATATATATCTATATGTGGCATCTGTATTTTTTTGAAGCTTTTCGACTGCCAAAAAGCGCAGGGCTGGAGCGAAAAGTGCAACGTGGCGTATGCGCGTTTTTTCAGGGTGACATTTGCCGCGTTGCCAATTAAATGGCCAAATGAATGACTTGTAATAACGGTATTATTTGCTGAGCAAATTACAAATGGCCAACTCTTTGCTGAGAGAGGGGGAAGGAAGCAGGAAGGAAGGGAAGTCTGAAGCAAACAGTAAATTGTCTATTGATTGGTTGCCATTTGTTCGGCAGCTAAAAGGGAGAAGGGAGAAGGGAGCAGAGAAACAGCGCAGAAAACATGCATAGTTGCTACAAGAATCGCATGAGTATTGAGTGGGTCCAGCAAAACGAGGCTCGCCTCATGAAACTCGCCTTCAAGTTGCCTTCAATTGCTGCTGATGCTGTTTGTGCTGTACACAAGTTTCGGACTGCTTGGGACAAAGTTGGGGGCCAAGTCAATAAAAAGCCACTCAAATGGCTGCGATTAGGCGCCCAGAAATGGCCCATTGGGGCCCAAGTCGCCCGAAATTGATTTCATGCAAAACTTTTCTATTATCCCCCAGACGAGTTGCAGAAGGAAGGGGTGGAGGAGGAGGAGGACGATTGACAAGTTTCTGAAATTGTTTTTAATTAATTGCCATTGTTTGGCTCATGTCGAATCATGCAAATCATATGAAAGTTTGCGGATCATCTTAAAAGCGCGCAAGTCACGATGCAAAGCCCCAAACTTGCCACTTAACGGTGTAAAAAAACAGAGAGCGGCAGAGACAGAGAGACTTTCATTGAAAGTCCGTAAAACCCGTAAGACCCTGGCGGACACGCTTGATGGGTTGTTTAGTGTGCAGCTGTGTGTGTGTGTGGTTTGGGGCGTGGCCTTGGCAACATATGACACACGGAATGACTTGAACGCTTTATAAACAGCTTAACATGCCGTTGTCAGCCACGCGAACAGCAGAAGCAGCAACAGAAATGCTTCCCGCTGGCAGTTGCTCTGCCAGTTACTGCCGGCTGACTGCCGCCTGCTGCTCCCATCTGATCCTCTCGTGCTCCGCAGCATCCACTCGTGCTCCGCTGCTCCTCGGGGCTGAACTGTCGCCGTGGCGTGCACATAAAGCGCTTACGCTGGCGCTTACAGTGTGTGGCAGATTGATTTGTGGTCGAGTTCATGCCAAATTTAACTTTAATAGTTTTTACTGGATTTACTTTTAATTAATTTTGCGGCAGCTTCGGCACGGCCCGGCCCAGCCCGGCTATGGTCTGCACTCTGGCAGTTGCCTCCCGCACCTCGCTCCTCTCTCTACCTCGACTAAGTTGTGCCTCCTCGGTAAATACGACTACAGTTTGTTGTGCCAGCGACAGTTACGAGACTCAGTTCATTTGTAACCGGGACTAGACGCAGCCAGCAGCAGGAAGCAGGGCGGGGGACAGTCGGGAGGGCGGATTGCAGCGTTTATCGTGCCGCGTAAAGCGCAATTAATTTCTTGTCTGCTTGTAGCAGTTGCCAGTTGCCGCCCACAGCTGGCAGCTGCCTCAGCCCCCTCTCGTCTACCCCAGCGGGGAAGTAGTGCGCACAGGCCCCCATTAATTATGAGATAAAGCAGTGAAATGTATCAAGTTGTTGCGAAACTGTTGCGAAACTGTTGTGACAAAGTTGCAGCCACAATTTACGGCAGCAAATTTATTTATTTTTGCGTGTTTGCTTTTTTATCATTTTTAATTTTTACTGCCTGTCGTTAAATTAGCACACACATCCCTAGATCTTTTAAATCCTTTGCAGACTGACCACAGTGGCTAACAGTTGTCTCCAGTGTGAGTGTGTGTGTGAGAGCTGAGTCCAATCAGCTGACGGCATCAAAGTGTCGTTAACAACCAACAAAATCCTTCCACGAGCTTTCAATAGATGCGTGAAGTTATGCTAGCATACTTTTTGGGGCTTTGAATTGCAGATGAGCTTAAACCTCGACGCTTTTAAATGCACACAAAGTGCTAAACAGTCTGAGCAACAAGAGGAGGCAAAAGACGAAGAGATGGGTAAGAGTAGGAACTGCCAAATCCGAAAGTCAGGCGCAAAAGTATTCAAAAAGAAGTGCAGCTGAAAAAGTTCACATTTCAAGATGCCGTTTTCTTGACTTTGGCAACTTGGCTTTCAAACTTCGGGCCGACGGCGCGTCGGGGCTAGGCCGCAAATGTACTCAACGTTGCCACCGCCACCATAATATGGGTGTATTTGTGGGTGTGGCTGTGCATATTAATACCCTGTAAGCTGCTAGATGGCACGGGTAGTTGTGCTGTGCTGCAGCGCAGCTTGAAAGAAAACTGTAACTGGAAATGAGTGGTGGATTTAAGGCAAATTAGCGATAAAGTATTATTGAAATAGGCATTTATTATCAGCTTATATTAGTAATAAAGCATCAATGGGATTTCGCATTATTTTTATATATTTTTTGCGCCTTTGAAAATCGCTCAAAACAGTCAGAGAAGTAGGAATAGGGGTAAAAAGGTGCACATTGCCACAGCTTTTATAGAATACAGCAACAGCCTGCTGTTTATACAGGGTATCTTGTTGTCGCGCATAGCAGCGCTGCTGCATTATTTTTCTGCAAGTTTTGCACCGCCTGCAAAGACAACAACGCCAAGAAGTGACTGCCAACGGCCGACAGAGGCGACGTTGTCGGAGTTAAACAACTTACTTAGGCAATGCGACGAGGAGTGGGCAGGGGCCAGGGGGCTGGGGCTGGTCTAAGGACTCAGCGGGGCGTAGCTGGCAGCAGTCAGGAAATTGTTGCATTTGGGCTTTGTGTGTGCTGTGCAAAAGTCAGCACAAATCTACTTGACTTGGCTTTTGCTTGCCACAAGAAATGTACAAGCAGCAAAGTCAAGGAAAGAAAAGAAAACAGAGAGGAAAAGCAGGCAGGGCAAAAGGCAAACAGCAGGGCAAAAAATTGAGGCCAAAATGTAACGGAACGTTAGACTGAAGACCCCCTTCTTTGGTGAGGGGTGGGGGGCTGAGAGTGTTCACCTACTGCATGTGGCTGTGGCACGTATTTGTTTTAATAAAAGTTTTGCGCAAAACTTAATGAAATGTTGCCAGGCTGAGCCTGCTGCCTTCGCTTGCATGTCAGGCCGGAAGCGGGGCTGAAGCGGGGCAAGGGGAGATATATGTTCGGTATATGTCCCTGTTCCTGTCTGCGCATATTTAGCCACAGCTCGAGACAAACGAAAAGTTATGTCGGCTTGTACAAAGGAAGTTGTTTTATATTCACGCTCGAGATGGCCCAAAGAATGCCTTTCAATTAAATAGATGAGTGTGCGCAAAGTGTGTGTGTAAGTGGGAGTGTGTGTGTGTCAGTGTTGCCCCAGGCAGGAAGCACACAAATGTTGCCGAGAGTATTTAACAGATTTAATGCACCTCTAATGAATATATCTAATTGCCACTTGGCCACTTTGCCCGTTTCTGGCTTCGGATTCGGTTACGGTCGGGCTGAGTCCAGTTCGGCTTTCGCTTTGGCAATTTGTGGCCAGTTTGCCGGAAACCGAAGGCAGCCTGTTAATTGGAAAGTTTCATGCAATTATAAAACTTTTTTCATTATTTTGTGGCATTTTTTGTTGTGTGCAGCCAGCGATGCTGCCGCTGCCGCTGCTCCTGCCCCTGCAGCAGTTGCTGTTGATATTTTGTCTCTCTATGCATACAATTTTGGCCAAGTTGCAGGTGGCAAGCAAATGTTTTTGCCACAGGTAGCCAGGTTGCCAGTCCCGAGCAACTGTAACCGAGACAGACCCAACTCATGTGTGACCAAAGTTGAAATGAAAATGAGAATGGAAAATGCGAAGCGAAAATTGCAAAATTGGAAGATGTTGGGGAGATGAGGGGAAGAGCAACGGAAGGGCGAGGAAGCAGGAGAAGAAGAAGGGGACTGGAAGAGGCAGCGAAAGGGGGAATGCTAGCTAGCTGAAATGACAATGTCACAGACAGAAACAGTACGTGCAACGTGTCGTATGAGTGTTGTGCTATGTGTGTCCGTGTGTTTGTGTGCTGCCAACGCAAAATTAATTTCATTTTGCTTGTGCAACAAAGCCAAGTGACAATTGCAAAATGCAAAAGCGTTTAACATGAATTTCATTATATGCACGAGCCAAATGCGAATGGGAACTTCTTGTTTTTCTCACTGCCATTGACAGTGCGAGTGCTTTTCCAGCTTTTCCTGCTGCTGCTGCTGTTGCTGTTGGCAACAATTTACGCAGTCAACCTGCCGCCCCCGGATGCCTCCCTCGTAGGCGAAGCCAAATGAATAGCTAAGAGGTCCCACTTGGCCATTTAGGTGCACAATTGATGTGGTTTGATTTTGTTATGGCCATGGCAACTACATAAACACAAATGCCAAGAGCAGCGACGCCGACGCTGACGCTAACGTGGACGTAGACATCAACGGCAATGGCAACGGCAACGGCAACAATAACAACTAAAAGCAATCCCCCAATGGGCTGCCTCTGGCCAAATGAATGAATGAATGAAGGCGGAGGCACAAATGGTGCTTGGCGTGGCTGCCACTGCTGCTGGTGCTCTCGAAGATGTTCGCTGGGGCCGCATGTGCACATAATAGCTGCTAAGCAACTGTCCGCCTCCCCGTCTTCCCATCTGTCTGTCTGTCTGCCTGTCTACCCGCCTGCTTGGCTCCCTATCTGTCTGTCCGCCTCCCTGTCTCCCTGCCTGTCTCTCTGCCTGTCTGGGCCTTGAGTGCTTTGTGCCTGCGCCTCTGCCAATACCTGTTTGTTTCGTGTCCCAGTTGGCAATCTGCAACTGTCCCCACTAGCCCCACCCGTGTCGCCGTGCAGTCTCCCATGCCGTGCGCCTTGATTTAAATGATACTGAAATTGATTTCGTTTGAGCGCAAATTATAATATTCCACTAAGTGTGCGTGTGTCTGTGTGTGTATGAGGGCATGTGTGTGTGTGTACGCGCTCTGTACTCAAGCGGGTGTGTCCCTTGTCCAGCTCGAGCACTCAAGTGGCGGAAGTTTCAAATTGAACGCAAAATGGCCGCCAGCTCGCTCGCTCTCGCTTCCTGCTCGTCTCTTGCTCGCCCCAGTGCGTAGCGGAAATGAACTCACTCGGGCCTTGCCTTTCCCCTCAAGGAAAGCAAGCTGAGGAAAAATTCTCCCAAGTAGAAAAAGAAACAAAATGCAGATCTATTTTAGCTCGAGCCCTTTCGAGTTGCTGCGCAAATATAATAAACAAGTTTCCCGCTACTTTTCGTATTTGTCGAGCGCTTTAAACTTTCACCCGGCTGTGCACTTCGCTCAGCAATCAATACACTTTGGACGGTGCAATGCCAAACTTAAGCAGGAGTAGGAGTTGCAAATGTAACTGGCTTGGCTGGAGCTAGAGGCCATGTGCCGATAAAAAGGTTAACCACAATCAATATCATTTGCGACATCTGTCGTGTTGCAGCCTAATGTGGATGTAATTATAATTTATATAACATTTAATGCCGCCTTTGTCCAGGGCGTTAAATCATTCACACACACATGTGAGCTGCGTGTGTGGGTGTGTGTGTGTAACTTGTCAGAGCTCATCCATTGATAGATAATCTTTTTTGTGCATCAGGCATGGCATGTCATTAATTGCATGGAGCGCCACCAATCCCTTTCATTTCTCTCGACCACAAACGGCGAACGAATCTTATCAGCCACGCCTCCTCCCCCACATCGCACAAAGGAAGGGGGAGTGGAAGTGGGAGTGGGAGTGGTCACTTTTTTGACACCGCATTTTCATTAAATGGATTTCAATTATGTTCGCCAAAGGGAGACGAAGGAGACGAGCGCGAAAATATATTGCATTAAAATTTATGAAAGCAGTTAAAACGACAGCGATACGCACAGCAAATATACATGTATATAGTATATACTTACTTACATACTTGTTCAAGAGATGAAATGAAAAATGTAGGAATTTAAAAAATGAATTCATTAAAAGTAAAAATCAGAAAGAGAAAAATCACTTTGCAAACAAGACAAGCGAACCCTTTGATATTTAATGCCGCCATCGGTACAGTACTCTTGTTGCTGTTGTTGTTTTTGTTGTTGGCCCAACTGTCGACCCCTTAACCCTTTGCTGACGGCTCCCCCTGCTTGTCCTGCCGTGCACGGCGCCTGTCGCACTTTATTTGGCAACTTAATCGCGCGACAGGCCACAGTTTAAATGGAATTTCGCTTAATTTCTCGCTTACAGCGAGCGTTTTATTAAATTTCAGCGCATTAAGCGGCAGCAGCTGCTTTTATTGTTGTTGTTACCGTTGCTGTTGTTGTCTACCATTTTTTGTGGACTTTGCCTTTGCCTTGAGGGCGATAATAATAATGCCAAAAATGCGTCAAAAATTAAGCGGCCTCGTTAGCATTTTGCAAGCTCTTTTTATGCTCAAAAAGAGGGGCGCAAAGAAAGAACTGAGGATGAAGAGAGTTTTGTGTTTGTTCTTCCTCTTTCCATAAATAGAATCGTATTACAAAATTTAATTAAATTGCAAAATAAGTTGGCAAAACATTTGATTGTTATCGAAGCAAGTTCATAGGGAGGGAAGTTCGTATGAGATTTCTCTTTCTGAAAGTTGAGAAACTTTTTTAAATGACAAACTAAGTAGGGAAAATCTTAAAGTGACAATTAAGAAAGCTGCACGCTCCACTGTTAAGTACCTGATATTTTATTTTGCAGTGCTTGAGAATTGCGCTTTAAATACGACTTCTAATACAAACTGTAATAATGAAATGGAACGAATTTGGTAGACAAAAGTAGACTATCCGAGAGGTCTAAGATGTCATGCAGATGGACACACAGATAAACAGATGAATAGGCGCAGTTACAGACATGGCATTATCAACTAGCCTGTTGATGCTGATAAAAAATATATAAGGTTCGTGGATTTGCAGATGCCTCCATTATCATCCAATGAAGGGTATTCTACTCTCTGAGTAGCGGGTATCAAAATTCGTAGTTTGCGTGTGTTCTTATATTTCGAATTAAATTCAAAGAACACTTATATAATAAAATAGCGTCCTCTGGGAATCAAAGCCCTCAATGTCTCGTGTCTTATATAAATTGAGAAGATTATAATTACTGGCGTCCCGAAAATGTTTTAAGCGGTTTTTAAGCATTGCGCTGCCGTAAAATGTTTATTTAACATTTAAAAAGTATTTGCTGTGGGCCACGTTTATGGGCCGTTAAAAAAGGGCAGCTGCTGCTGCTGTTGCTGGGCACGCGGCGAATTTATTTAAAAACTCATTTAACAAGCGACGTCGCGGCGAGGCGACATGGCGACGAGGCGTCTCATGGGTCTAAGCCCACATCAAACAGGGTCAACAGGCATGGCAGTGTGGCGGCGAGGAGCACCTTGTCCTGCTCAATTAAATTGTTTTTACCCATTTCATCATTCTCGCCCATTTCGTAGAGGCAGCATAAAATGCATAATTAATGCTTGCATTGTATACTTAATGCCGTTTAGGCCCGGTCTTATTAGCTCGGACTGGGCATGAGCCATGACCGGCAATTTGCGTGACGATATTTGCCTATAGCTCTCTCTCTCTCTCTCTCTCTCTCTCTCTCTCTCTCTCTCTCTCTCTGTCTCTGTACTCCTGCGTGAGCTCGACTGACTGACTGACTGACTGGCTGACTGATTGACTGCTTGGCTGAAAATGATTTTAATTTTTCTCGCGGAAATTCCAATTAAAACGCATCAGCGGATTCCGCACATGTCTGTCCGAATCGGCCCAGAGCAAGAGCGAATCGGCAGCTGGAACAGCAACTGAACCGGTCACAAGGCACGCTATCGCTGGCGCCGTGTCTTTTTTTGACTGGTTTCCCATTTATTTGCGTAAATTAAAAAAAAAATTGTAAAGGAATATTGCTCCACAGCCTGTAAAATAAATAAACCGATACAAAGCGTGAAGCGAGGAGGGGGGCGGTGACAGAGGGGGAAGCAGTGCACAGAAAACAATAATGTGCATATGTAAATAACGATGTCAACGTAATTGGACACGCGCACACACATACTGCACGCACACACAAAGCCAGACGCCATAGCGAGTATTTACTGTAACGCACACACACCCACACAATGCGCACAACTGGGAAAACAGCTTTGCCCATTTCCGTTGGCGATTGTGCGTCTCAATCTGATTCCTGTCTCCGATGATGATAATATTCCTCCCCGTCTCCTACCGCTCCCTTGCCCACCCTTATTACAATTCTTATAATGCGACTGTCACATATGTGTTTAAATTTGCATCGAGCAAACGCATCTGGAAACATCTTGCAGATTTCAATTATATTGCATTTCAATTCAATTACAGAGAGAGAGAAAATACGTTTGTGCCACGTGCATCATGAATTGTTGAAAACGTGGTATGCACAAAGAAGCTGTTTATAAGAAAGCAGTGTCCGTATGGACACTATACGTTTATATACTTTAGTTGTTTATGCAGTACTTTGTGCAACGCCTTTCCTCTTTTCATGAAATGTGCTGCCCATGAACGCAGTCAGCGTGGGCGAACCTGCAGAGGCACGGATCAGTCAATGCCTTCACGCAATAAACAATAAGTTCAGTTGGCTTTTCAATTAAAATCTCATGCCCAATTAGAAGACAAAAGAAGCAAAGATTGATTAAAAGATACCCCGACAATAGTCCGGCAATTTTTCACCCCAAACTCATGCCACAGGGTGCCTCTGCCCATCCATGCAATACTTGCGACTTGTTCAAAGTAATTACAAAGTCGGCACACGTGCCGCATGCATAATGAATAGACATTTGCCACCAGCAGCCTGCCAGACGGAGAGGAGTCGATAGCCAGAGAATAATAACTGCAATTATGATATTGCACACATTGTGAATTCGTATGCGAAATACTCTGGAATGCGAAATCGGAATCAGATTCGAATCGCAATCGCAATCGGAATGGGAATTCAATCGAATAGAAGTGCATGAAACGACAATCTGAGGCTGCACAACAAGCGCATTTATTTTCCTGATTTACGAAAGACACAGATAATTCAATTACAACAGCTGCACCAGAGATGGATAGCAAGCTAGTTGGGCAGAAGGAGCAATAGAGCAGAGGAGTGGAGCACCACAAGTCCGAGTGTGCATTAGAATTGCAATCATATGCTGCTTCCTTCCAAGCTTATTGAACTCCGAGCACAGACGGAGGAGTGTGCACAGGTAATGGGGAGCTGACTGCACAGTCAAAATGAAATCGAGTATATACTGCATCTGCAGAGCACGAAATTGTATCTTGTAATTGTCATTGCATACGGTCCACAAGTATGTGCACTATCTGCAGCAATAAAAACGCTTTTTGATGACTTTCGGTAAAGCGAAACTGGAGCAATGCACTTGCGAGCTTGTAAGAATCTATATCTACTGTGTATTTCTATGCTGTGTAATATGAAATGCTTCTTTATTATGAAATCTTTAAAAACCCAGTGACTGCTTTAGCAAACTCCAATTTCGCTAAAGACCTTACGAAGCGGACTATCATATACAGCACAAATAAGTATTTTAACTTACGCAAATTTTATTATTATATTTTTAGTGATTTAGAATGTAATAAGTTACGATATGTATTTTTTGTGTCTAAGCTGGCTGGGTACTATGAAACATGTTCGAACAAACAAACAGACGAAGAGCGGGACAGTCCGATCGAAAGATAGACAGACATTGCTGAGTGAACTCTGAAAAGACCTTATTTATTTTGTGGGGCTTGTCAAGCCAGTATACCCGTTTTCTGCAGTATTCAAAGGGTATACAAAACTAAATTCCAGCTGGCTCTTCATAAAGCATTCATGGATATCCATAGATAACTCTTCAATTCAATATCGAACTGCATTTCTATAAATAAATATTGATTTTGCACTCGTGTTTAGAGAACTTTAGATTTTTAATCAGTTTGTGAATTCTGCCATGCAAAAATCATCTACAATGGCTGCGAAATAAAGCCCATAAATTGCCCAAAAAAAGAAGAAGTGACGCCACCAGACACCCGATGGTGCTGCATAAAAAATAGCCAATGCTTTCCTACCTCCTCGCCGTGCGATGGCCGGCGGGCAGGACACAGATTTGTATGCAAAAAGCGGAAAATTCGAATAGGCCAGTTAGGACGGAAAGCCATCGCAGAGGGGGGAACAGGTGCATGGGGTTGATCCGGTAATGGCTTCGGCGTGCCTAAAAGGCGGTAGAGCGCGGGTAGGGGCATGGCAGTGGTAGTGGGGCAGCTTGATTCGTTTGTTGGATAAAATAGAAACTGCAATCAAAATTCAAAGCCAAAAACAAGCGATATACGAAAATTAATGATTGTTTCGGAGTTTGTTTCAGTTGGAAGCAGATGAGAGGGGGGAGGGAAGGTTATTCGGAATGGGTCTCTTTGTTTAGCTTGTCACACGCGTGTTAGCATTGATTTTGTTTGCCGATTTGTCGATTTTATTTTACTTTATTTGATTTCTAATTAAAAAGCATTGTGCAACGGGTAAACAGGCATTTTTTATGCATACACGCTTTTAATTAAATGCAAATAACAAATGGCGAAATGGCGAAAAGCGCATAAATTGCATGCAAGGTGCGAAGACAGCGAGAGGGGGGAGAAGGGGCTAGGGAGTAGAGATTGGGGGCTCTGTCCGCCACGGCAGTCGTGACCATTATTTATGAACGCAATCATTCATAGGATATTTTGCGGTTACGCTTGCATTTATCAAAAATGTTTTATAACACTTGCTTAACAATGCCGGCAGCAGTTGGCAGTGGTTGAAGCTAGGGGGGAGTAGGGGTGTGTTGTGGGGAGTGTGTGCGTATGGCAGTGTTTGCAGCAGAGTGTGTGAGTGCGGCCCACATATACCCCACAAAAACCTTTAATAGTTGCCTCCAACTTGTTTGCTCTTTGCGATAACATATTACAGGGTATCTGCGAGGCGCTACATAGCAGGCGCTAACTAAACTGCTTTCACACATTTGCAGCACTTTGATTAATGTTTTCCCTTCAGTTTTTATTATCGTGCTGGCAGCTGCTTAAAATGTCAGCGTTTTCCAAGGCATTTCGTGTCGCCAAGTCGAGCTCCATTTTCGCCTTTCCCTTCCCCTCTTCTGCTTCTCTCTGCTGTCACCTCGCGGCCGAATATAAACAGAAAACTCATTAAAATCATAAAATGCATTTATGACAGACTTGTTTGCAGTCGGGCAATAAGGATATGCAGCATACAAGCGCGTGTATGCGTGGTAACAAGGGGGAGCCAGGGGGAGCTGCCTGCTTAAAAGTGTCAAAATCAAAGCCAAAGGCGTAGGCAAAGTTGCCAGTTCGAGTCGGCTGCGTGTTGTTGCCAACTGCTGCCATTGCTGCTGCCTCTACGTCCTGCTGCTGCTTGCTTGTCCTGCGGCCTCCTTCGTGTTGTCGCACAATTATGCATACAACAGCTCGAGAGTTACTGCTGCTGCTGCTGCTGCTGCTGACGATGTTGCTGCTGCAGTTGTTGCTGTTTCTATTGTTGTTGTAATTATATAGCCAAACTGGCAACAGCAGCAGCAGGCAGAGTGCTTGGCAGGCGCTGGCAGGCCTAGCACACGGCTCCAGCAACATGATTAATCATGGCAATTGTGTGTGTGTGTGTGCGTGTGCGTGTGCACAACTTGCAGACGCCGCTGAAAGTCTCTTAAAGCGTCAGCAGCTACGCCCTTGTCTATGTCCATGTCCGTGTCCCTGCTGCTGCTCCATTCCTGTCCTTGTGCTTTGTCCCTGTAGCTCTCTGCTTGTCCCTCTGTCTATCCCTGTCCCCCTGTCCCCCTATCCCTGTCCATCTACTGCGACTGGCACTTCAATCACGCTCATTCGTTATGCGTTTGACAAATTGAAAATGCGCACAAAGTAAGTGCAAAGCGTGGCCAGAAGGACGCAGAGGACGACCACGAGAAGAACGTGCCGTTTGCTAGCCAAACAAGCGCCATCAGCGCATCCTTAAACACATAATTCCTGGTTCCGGCACGGGGCACTCGTTGCCATTTTCAACTAGCTATCTTCATCCTTTTCGTATCCTGTTTTCGATTTCGCATTTCTGCTGCTTCTTCTGATTATTATTATCGCTTTCCGCTCTCGCCCTCTGCGATTTGCGCCCTGCACTCTCTCTCGCGGCCATTTTGCTCGATTTATCAATGCACTCCACAATTTTTCACTGCATAACTCAAGGCGCCACGAAATAGAGGACGCTGTGCCAGTCGAAGCTGCTCCCTCTTGTGCCTGTCCAGCTGCAATCGCATTGTGGCCAGCACAATTTCACTCATGGTCACTGCTCGATACATTTTGATTAATGCAGCGACAGCGGAATAATGCTCCCAATGAACTGAACTGACCCTGACTGAAACTCCGATTCCAACTGCGACTCCAACTGCAACTGCTTAGCCAGCACCGTGTCGAGTTGACTTTCGCATTTTCGGGCAGCGTAGACGAGTTGATCCATTTCACATTGACGTACAAATCAACGAAATCAAACGTGCGGGTCCCGCATTTCCATTTCCACTGCCACTGCCAGTGCCACTGCCATTGCCATTTCCATTGACATCTCTCCATCTTCATCTGCCTCCCACACTCTTCCTGCCTTCCCATTCCCGCTTCCATTGCGATTTCCATTCCGATTACCATTTCGCATTCATTCTTCATCATTTGCTTAGCCTGTCACTCAGCACACTTGGCATGCACTCGTCTATTTAGCCTGATTGTCTGGCCACGCCTCACGTCTCACGTGTCCTGCTCCCCAACCATGTCAATGGAGTCTCCTCTGCTGCGCAGCGCGTATGCTCGGCACTTTTTCTTGACATATTCATTGGCAAATGCAATAATGTTAGATTTAAATGCTTGGCAGCATTTATTACGTATACGTGGCGTAGCCCGCTGCTGGCTCTGCTGCTGCGTGAAGGCAAATTGAATATGGGCAACGTTTCGCGCGTTTGTCACGGAAATTGAAAAGCAGCTTGTCGCGTTTTCCCTTTAACTTTGCTTCTTTTCGAGGTCGATTTTTTCAATTTTCCTCGATCGAATGCGGCGTGAGTTGACAAAAAGTGTGTAAATGAGTTTCGTCGAGATGCTCTGACACACTTTGATGTCACTCGCAGGCAGCCAACTAATTTTCCAGCTGCCATCGTCCCGCTGCCCCCATCGTAGCCCCTCCTCCCCTGACTGATGAATGACACAGGCAGCAGGCGGAACTAGTCGAGTAATGCGGCCAAAAGCGCTTCAGAAGTGCCTCGAGCAGCGAATTGATCCTGCGCATCATCATCCTCATCATCCTGTTTGGTTACGAGTATTATTATTTTCAGTTTAATGAAAAGTGCAATTTCCACACCCCTCAGCCGCACCCCTTACCACGCTGCTCATGCTCAAAGCACTCCACTTCGATGTGCAACTCAGGCGCACAAAGCAAGTTGGCAAAGACGCAGGGTAAAGACGACACTATAGTCGAACTCATCACGCTGCCTTCGCTGCTCCTGCTGTTCCTTCTACTTCTCCCTCCCCCTGCCCCTCCTGCAGCTAGTCCAACGCTGCTCCTACAGCCACTTTACAATCTTATCGATTTTTTCTTGGCTTTTAGCCCGCGCTCCGCCTTTGAGCCAACACTGCTCGCCCGCTTTATGCATTTCGTAGCCACTTTGATGACATTATTGAGCAGCCTTTTCACTCCCTGCCGGTTATTCCAAGCCCACCGCTTCCCTCACCCGCTCGTTGCCCTGCATAATGGCATTACGCTCCAAGTCCGTCTCGCTCGCTGGCCACGCTGGGGCACAACTCCATCAATTTCAGCTGCTTTTTACAATAAATTAAATCAATCGATCAAGCCGCCACGCTGACCGGCAAAAACTGTGTCAATCAATTAGTTTTCCCTCTCGCACACTCGAACACTCGCTCACACGCACACGCACACACACATGTCCGTGTTCTCCTCTCAGTTTGCTGGCAATAATTTTAATGAAATACAAATATAAATGAAGCAACGTCCCAACAATGACAGCTCATCCGATGTGCCCATCGTTGGCCTCAAATGGAGCTCATCAATCGCCAAACTTTTCACACACACAATCCTGGTCCGGCCTGTCCTGGCCCAGCCTGGTCAAAATTATTTCCAGCACTCGCCTGATTAGCCACGACATCTCCCCATTTTTGCGGCTCTGGCCACGTGCGCGGCATCTCAAGTAGTCGAGAGATGCAAAATAAACAGGCGACAAAAGCGATGCCCATCAAGTGCTCCGCTGCTGCTGCAGAGAACGCTCTATAGAGAAGATGAAATATTTTGCTTCATCCTCCATCTATGGCATATCCCTTGCTTTTGCTGCTATCTTGGCATATCCCTGCTCGGGGGAACGAAAAAGAAAAGAATGTCCAAAAACGAATGACAAATTTTAATGTCAATAGAGGGAGACGTGCAGCACGGCGGGGCAGCTGGGCGTGGTCGGTCCATGTGGCAAAGGCAGTGGGCTAAGGGATGGGCCAAGGAGTGGGAGAGGTGGGGGGGTGGTCAGAGGGATAGGCATTTGCTGCCCATGCTGCTGCTACTGCTTTCATGTTCATTTTAATTTGTCTGAATGTCGATGCAGAACGCGCAAACGATTTGTTTGGCCGGACAGCCTGTATTGGTTTTGTCTGGGGGCACGGAAAGGGCAAAGGAGTAGGGATGGGTATGGCGGGCACTTGCGGGGTCTCGGTTTATTTGTATTAATGAAATAGACATTTTGGGGTCATGCTAAAGTGATTTTTCAACGTCGCCTGCAAGCGAGACGCGCAATTCGCCTCGCTGTCGTCTCTCTGCCTTTTTCTCTCTCAGCTCCGTTTATCTCTGCTATCTTTCTGCTGTATTCCAATCCTATTTTCTCCTCTCTCTCTCTCTTGTCGCTCCTCGCTCATCTCTCTCACGTCTCTCATTTTCCTTATCGCCGCCATTTTTTCCGTATTTATTTTTGCTTTGTCTTGCCAAGTCGCCAGCTATGCCGTCGCCATCGCCATCGCCATCGCCTGGTTTTGTATTTTTCTCGAATCCTTTTCCGCTCCACGCTCACCCACATCCGCCGCAGCGTTTTTGCCCAAGGATGCTGCCTTTCAGCGACACTCGCAGCAAAGTGAAACTAATGGCAGTTAGTTTTGTTAAGTCGATAAAACTGTCAGTGATATGGCAGATTGTGCTGGGCTTTTTGTCACCTCCTTCCCGTGTATGCGTGTGTGTGGGTGAGCGAGTGCGAGTGAGATGGATATAGTGCTATATATTCCTGTTTGAGTTGGGTTAAAAAGTTAAATGAACTCTTGCCGCGGGCATTAAATTTCCGCCATTATCTGACAAGGCAACAACGGGCCCGTGCACCGCCAGCTCCTGCCCCTGTCCCACTGTCTGCTCCTGCTCCTGCTGCCCCTCTGCTTGCCCCACTGCTGCTGCATATCAGCGCAATGTTTTGCTGCCCCAAATGCAAATGAAGACGCCGGCAAAAGCGTCGCATTTGTCACAGCATAGAGCAGGCACTCTGCGCCTCCTGCTCCGCCTGCCCCGGCCGTGAGTGGCATTTTATGTGCATTGTGCATTGTGTTTTATGTTCTTTGCCTATGCGAATATGCACACTTGCACCTTGCAGGAGGAGCAGTGCAGGGGCAGGGGCACGTTGACTTATTTACGCGCTGCACATCGTGCTCATTTTTCGCCCCAACAAATGACTTGCCATGTCTTCATCATCAGCGCCCGAAGCCGGAGCTTTCAGCTTATTACTTTGTCTGCAGCACGTTGTGCTCTCGTTGCACCCGCTTCCCTCCACGCTGCCCTCTTTCTATCTCAGCTGGCAGGTGAATTAATTATCACATATCACAGCTGGCGCACGTATCCTAAATCAAAGCATTTAACGCTCCTAATCCGCTTAATGCCAGTGGGGTGCACGAGCTTTAGCCCCGGCTACATGCAACGTGCAACGTGCCACTGCCTCCTGCTTCCTGCTACTGCTTCCTGCTCCTTGCTTCCCCTGAGCTGAACGCTGGACTCGGGCAGCAGAGTGTGCAGCGTATTTAGCAAATTAAAACGAAAATCCTTGCCACAAAAAGCTGAATGAACTGTGGAACAAGGGAAGAAGAATGGGAGAGAGGGATTGAAATAGAGAGAGAGATAGAAAAAGGAAGAGAGCGAGAGAGAGAGCTAGAGCTGGCAACGCGAAAGCGCCACTCGCTTTAAAGTGCAGCGCGGATAAGGACGACGACGTCGACGTGGACACGGCAAGTGTCAAGCGCCAGGTCGCCTTGATTGGCAGCGGCCATCAAGTAAGTTAATTGCCCACAATTTAGACGAGGCTAGCTGCGTTCTCCCTGCCCCTCCTGCTCTCCCTTGCTCCCACCACCTTGCACTGCGTGCACTTGCTCCATTGCTGGCCAAGCCAAGCTCATCAATCGAATTGAAGTCGCTCCCCCACTTGCCCACTAAATCTCTGCCATTTGTGACGCTATTAGGCTCAGCCTGGGACTGGGACTGGGAGCTAGTCGAGGGTCACTGCAGGAGGCCTGCGGCTGTGCATGGCTATGGGCCTTGGCCATTATCGTATATGGCGCGTTATTAACTTTTGCAGCCTGTCAACATTGAAAATTATATGCTCGGCAAACCGCATAGGCAACGGCACACACCCCCCCTCCCAACATTCCGCTCCCAGTCACACCTCCCCCCTCCGGCTGTGCCAACGCCCACTCATTGTGTGCGTAAGAGTGTATTATTTTTCATGCCGTCGCCGTCGCCATTACGTGAGTTGCCTGGCGACGAGTACAAGGATTCGCATTCGCCATCGCCATCGCCTTCGCATCCTAGACCTCATCATCATACACTTGCCATTAGCGCAGCGGGCGAAGGACATTTAATTTCGTTGTTGTTGGGTCGCCGCTTGCGGTCACTTCTTCTGCTTCTTTTTGTTGCGCAAATAAATCAAGTATTTTTTACAAATTGATGCCATCATGTTGACATTTGCGACATCTTTATCGGCAGAGAGACCCGTGCAGACAGACCCCGACAGGGCCAAAGCCATGCAAAATACACTACGAATATGTGTGAATAGCCCGAAAGTGTGTGCGTGTGTGTGTGTGTGTGTGGGTGATTGGGATTCTTGTTAATGTGATTGGTGCGTGTGATAGGAGAGGAACGGGTCACTGCGACTAAGGGCGACTTTATGTGAAATTGGAGAACGTATTCAAAGCGAAATGCTGCTCTCAAAGTAACAGGAAAATTTCACTATAATTATCGGTAAGAAGATCCAGAAAGAAAAGAGTCCAGACATGAAGTTAGCTGGGAAACTCAATACGTTTGCGCTGGGTTAGTAACTGGTTTAGTAACGGTGACTAGGAGAGAGGCTGTGACTACGACAGAGTCTCAAAGTGTGATAAGAGTTGTGACTATGGCCGAAGCTGTGACTACGACAGAGCTTTCGACTTTGGCAGAAGAAGTAACTCTGATAGATTCTGCGACTACAACTTGAGTTATGTTTACAATGGAAGATGTGAATACAAGATATGTATGATGTGACTTTGACTGAAGTTGTGACAGGGACTACGCCTAAGACTGTAACTAGCATTATGATTGTGACACTGACTTTGACGGCAACTTGTAACTGACAACTTGAACAGAGGAGGGGTAAGGCAAATGGCAAAGCCAAGCAAGGCCACACGAAACATGCAAACCCAAAAAGAAAGAGAGAAGAGAAGAGAAACGAAGCGCTAACTGAAAAATTACATTTTATTTTTATTTATGTATTTGCATTTGCCATAAAACTCAGCAACAGCAGCAGCAACCTCATGAACGTCGTCGCTGGCCAAATGACTTCCGTTTCCGCTTAAGATGCAGCGCGGCAGACACACACTGACACACACACACACACAGTGGCATCAACATGCAGCGCGCGTCATTTGTTTACTTGTTTGTTGCCACGGTTGCTGCTGCTGTTGTTGCTGTACTAGTTGCCATTGTAGTTGCTGCTGCCGTTTCCCCTCCCCTTTGTTGCCCATTACCATCTGCGTCTTCCACACATTTGCTGTCCATTTTGACAGCGAAAAATTGCATCGAGTCTAATGTAAATCGTGTCATTTGTCAGGGGCAGCTGTTCCGCCTGCTGTAGGAAGTGAGAGGGGGCGGGGCAGGCGGTGGTAACTGCCTAATGACAATCGGCAGATATTCACATCTTCCGGGGAATACTACGCGTCCCCAGATACGTGTGCAGCTGGAGAGGAGCAGGCAGGAGCTGGTTTAATGAGTCTTGCGAAAGTAATATGAAACATTTTTTTCGGCTAACACATTGTGGCGACGCCAAGGCGAGACCAAGTCGGACCAGCGCGAGGGGAGGGAGCAGTCGCTTTGGCGGCGTGAATAATTCAATAAACTAACTTTCACGAAGATTAATTAAATATTTCTGTCTAATTTGACGCAATTTATGCAATGCGCCAGGGGAGAGAGCGCAGCAAAGGAAAAATGAACAAAGTTTTCGCGCAGCAGCGCTATCTGTGTGCCTGTCTGTCTGTGTGAGTGTGCTGCTGAAAGTTTTATTAATTACAAAAGATACACATAAATATTGGCAACAGCAGCAGCGGCAGCCAGGGAAGCTGGCGAAGCCACTCGACGAGTTACTAACTTAGTTTCTTATGTTTTCCTGTTTGTCTTGCAGTGTCCAAGGGGAGAGTTGACGAGCTCCGCAGAGACCATAAGCAGCGCCAGGCGGCAGGGATTAGCCACAGCACGGATGAGAGGGTCGAGCCGGATGAGGGACTGCAGGTAAGTTGAGTCGGCTACGGAAAATAATGCAACTTAATGCGCTTGTGTACACGGACATAATGTATAATTAATATGGCTCGACATGCACATTTGCCAGTGGCAACCTGTTGCCGACCCTGTGCCTGTGCAGCACACACACACACTCGGCAGTGCCACCCCCCTACCCCTCTACCCATCCCATCCCCCGACCCTACGCTCATTGAAAAGTGGCATAACGAGCACTCGTGCGCCGGCTTAAAAGTGCTTACAAATTGCTACATGGCAATGTCGGTGTAACTCGGTAAAAGGGCGGGGAGGGGGGCGGTGTGGGGAGACACCTTCTGGCAGCAGCTTTCATCAACACTTCAGGTTGCTCACCCACCCCCGCACTGCCTCACGCAGCTGAAAGAGAGATGAAAACTGAAACTGCAATTGAAGCGCTTTTCAACACAGACGGGACGAAAAAAAAACGAGAAACGAAAACGAAAATAAAAACGAGAAAGGCTTTTTAATGAGTCAAGTGGCCAACACGTCGTCATTCCTCTCTCTCTCCCCCCCACTCACTCTGCGTGTGTGCGTACGTGTGTATGTGTAATGACGCGCATTCGCTTCGCTTTTGTGCCAGCGTATTCGCACGAAATAAACCGTTTGCTTTTGAAGTTCCTTTCGGGCGCTATGCCAACGCTGCCAGTCGCCGTTGCCGGTTGCCAGTTTGCATTGCTTTTATAATTGCATAGCACTCTTAATGAGCCAAGCGCCATGCAATTTGTACAACATCAGCCACGCACACACACACGCACACACACATACGCCACTCGCACTCACACCGAGCGAGACTGCAAATCAGCCTTTTAAACAACTTTGCCGCCACTTGAAGTTGAAGTTGGCATGAGAGCTCGGTTTGAGGTTGGTTAGTTGCTTGGTTTGCTCGCCCTGTCCGTCTTCTTTTCTCACTGTCCCGCTGTCCGTCCGTGGCGAAACTCGCATCAAACAGCTGCCAAAAACGGCGCAGAAAGTTAAGACCCAACCAAATGGATTTGCTCGTAAGCGAAATAAAACCACGCAACGAAACGAAATGAGTAAATTGCGGTTTCAAGTTCTCGCAACTGCTGGGCTGCTGCTGCCACCCACTCCCACTGCCAACCACATCCGCAAGCCCCGCACAACCGCACAACCACCCACACACACACATTCCTGCTGTGTGTTGCCTTGGCAACGCGTTTCTCTTTGCCATTTTTTGCAATTTGCTCGCAAAACCACTTTGGTTGTTAAAATTTTTAAAACATGCTGCATACTTTTAGGCGGTCGCTGCGAGGAGGCGATCGGGTTGCGCGTGTTATGCCATTGCATGGAAACGCTGCTTAAACATTTGATTGACTTTTACACCCGGACAACAACAGCAACAACAACCAGCCCCAAATCATTTTCACTTTTAATAACAGGCTCCAATGGGAGGCTAACTTTTTTGATTGCTTTAAAGAAACTGTGTGTGCCTGTGAAATATATTGCCTATACGACCCGTCATCTGCCATTCTTGCATGCACACGCACGCACCACACACCCACGCACATACACACATACACACAAGGGCGTGTGTCGTATAAATGTATAATTGAAAACAAATTTTACTGCATGTTATTGTGGGTATGTGTATGTGGGTGTGGGTGTATGTGTGCGGGCTTGTCTTGATATCGATAACAAATGCCGCAAATTGAATTTAAATCATATTACACACCCATACACACTCACACACACGCACAGAACACAATCATGTGCTTGGGCCTGCTGCGCTGCGCTGCCGTTGGCTTCGAATCCTTCTCTGCGCTGGGTCCGGGCGCAGCTCTCCACCCCCCGCTGGCTCTTGTTTTATTTATGGAGGCAGCTCCAGCTCCAGCAGCAACAAAAGCAACAACAAAAGCTGCATGAGCAACAGCTCCTCTAGGCAGCAGCGTGGCCACCACAGCAAAAGCAACAACCGAGCAACTCCTTCGGTTTGCCCTGCAAGCCAAGCGATACCCCAATCTCATGTGGGGCATATAAGCTGATTAGTTGCTTCGTAATGCTAATCTTTTAGCAATTATTTCGCTTTCGATTGCATTTGAGTATTAAGTAGCAAGACGCTCCGAAATGTATTCATTATTCACTGTTTCTGTTCAATCTTTTTATCGTTACTTGCTACATTATGATTATTACTACAACTTGATTCTGTTTACTAATTTATACATTTTTTACTTCATTTTAATCGATATATTTCCATTTTTTAAAGTATGAAATTAATTTCCATATTGTATTTTATTATTATGATATTTTATCATTATTATCTTTCATTATTCTATATCATTTACTCAATTACTCAGTACTTAATTTCAATATTACTCTTATTTTTTACACTATTTTAATAATTTTCTCAATTTCAGACATTTCCTAATTCAAACAGAAGAGTATTCAAATGCCACTGCAGCCGAAGCTGCTCGCAATCGTTGTGCCTTGCTTGAGAGTTCCGTTTTATGCATTCAGTGCACACGTTTGCCAGAGACAAGCGGGCCAATCTGCTGACTACCGCCTCGGGCTCTGTGCCACCATCCCCATCCCCATCCTTGTCCCTTACCCTGTCCCATCTGCTGCTCTTAATTGTCTGCTGTGCCGTCCCAAGCTGCACTCTGCCTCGTGCTGTGTTGTGCTGTGCTGTGCTCCTGCCTCGTGTCTCGTGCTGTGGCATGCAATAAATTTATGCATTGCATTTGGATTTGGGGGCTATTGGTGCTATGCATTGCATTTACCCGACCCCAGACACCGCCCGTCTGCAGAGACTGCAGCCCGTGGGCCTGTCGGGAACTGTGACTGCCGCCCGAGGGAGGAGTGTAACCATAAATAAATGTTTGATAAGCAGTCGATGTGCTTTGCTCACTTTTTCACTAAATCTGCATTATCAATTTTCGAATTCGGATTTGTGTGTGCAAATGCAGTTGCGGAGCAATTAGATTGCATTTGTGAACTTGTGAATAATGTGAAATTAATCAAAGATAATCCTCTTTCTTTTTTTGGCATGTTGAAAAGAGCCTCGAGCTAAGTCGCAATTCGCAATTCGCAATGAAAAATGTTGATGCAGATTTTGCGTATCGCAGATGAGAATATCCATATTTCACTGAGTAAAATATAATTAATGTAATTCATGGCAAATCCGGCCCGAGCCTGAGGAGCAATATAAGCAACATTTTATGGCCATAGTTAAACAGTTAAAGTGCAGTAGTGCCTGTTTAAACTTAACCGAATAATGGAAAATAACATTGACTTATTGCATATTCAGGTCTAAGCCCGGCGGGCTTTTCCTAAGCTGTATACACTTGTGTGCAATATTCTAATCAATGCATAGAGAAACATATGCAATTTACCAAGAAATACTTTAAATGAATAGTTCTAGTCTTTGCCGTTGCATGCAAAAGTCGATAAATTGTGGAACCAGTCGATAAACTCATAAAATATGCCAAACATTACTGCAAATTAGTTCTCTTCTCTACTGAGGCATGCCACAGTCAGGTGCACTTATCTGCAGCTCTATCAGCCTGTTTGCTTTTAGCCAAAGTATTTTATTTTGTATGCGTTGTTGCACTCGAGATATGCCAATATTTTCGATATTTACTATCGGTGTCACAGGACACGAATGCATTTTAATGGCTACTCGATAAAATGGCAAATTAAAGCTGCAGTCGAAACAGTTGACAGCCGAGAAAATCCATTTGAAGTGTAAATAAGAAGACCGAAAACTTATGGCAAAGCCAATTCATGTAGTAAGCCTGGGACAGACATGGGTGCACACGTTGCGACGGGAGTGTGCTCTCCCTCGTCCAGCTGCAGTGTCCTGCGTGGCTCAGGCTGAACGTGTTCCCAACTGGAATGCGAACGTGTCGCACGTGCGTGCCGGGCCAGAGACAGTCTCAGTCTCCGGCTCCGGCTCCGGCATTGGCTACGTCTCCGGCTCTGGCTACATCTCCGGCTCAAGGCTGAGGTTCAGGCTCAGGACTTAGTCGGACTTGTAGTCGATATTGACGTTAAAATTTCTTGCAAATACAAACAGTGGGAACAAGGAACAGGCAGTTGGAAAATGGTACGACAAATAAGGAGATTGTAACGGCAATCGTAAGCAATGAAGCGAGTTATTTCCCACATACCCAGCTACACACTCCCACTACATCATGTCTGGGTGTGTCTGGGGGAGGGATGCGGGGATGAGAGGCGGAGGCAAAGTGATGGAGAACAGGCAGGCATTGTTGCTGCTGTTGCACGCGCTGCACGATTTTGCAAATAAATACAAATAACTTTGATTTTCCAACAGTTTCCTATTGGGACCCAGCAAGGCAGCCAACAAACTGCACACACACAGACCCACCCACAGCCGTACATGTGTGTGTGTGTGTGTGTGCCGAGTGTGACGTTCAGCAGAAGAAGCATTCAAATTAAACTTTATTTTGCTGCCTGCCATTTCTCGTTGCATACCTTGGGGCGTCACAGCCTGAAATTGCAGATTGCAGGCTTGATCACATTGCCAACGCTGAGGCTTGCAAATGAACGCCAGCTGGGGCGTCGAGGGGGGTGTAGCGGTGCAGAGGGAGACGTTGGGTAACCAGACAAACAGACGAACGTGCTGTGCATGCAATAAAGGAGCTTTTTTGCGGGATTTCCTTGCACTGCCAGTGCGACTAACGTCACAATATGCTACACCAATTGGCAGTGGACGAATCGAGGCGCGGACCTTGGGGTGGGGTGAGGTGGGGTGCTGCCGAGGTGGTCAATACATACTTAAGCTCTGCTACAATAGTTTACAGTTGTATGCACCGTTGCGAGGCGACAGGTTAAAGCGAGACAGAAATGTAGAGGAATCGCAGCCACAAAGTCAGCTGAAGTCGCATTAAGCATGCGCATAACAATCAGGCAAAATGACTTCTAATTGCCAGAGGAATAGAGGGAGAGGTGCTCCTCCAAGGCACATTACAGGGTATGGCACAGCTGTCAAGCTATATGGCTTCTAATTGCCTGTGCAAATGGAAGAGGGCAGAGAGAGGAAAGACAGAGGAAAGAGACTCTGTTACCCAACACAGCCAACTTTTACAGGGTATCACAGGCCTCTGTCAGGCCTCGTTGGCTTATTACTTCGCTTGAGCCGTTGCTTTTGTTTGTAATGTGAAAATAATCCATACGAAAGTATTTTGTTGTTGCCGTGTTGCCAACAAAATCAAAGTATTCACAACAAGAGCGGGATGGGCTAGAGAGAGGGGGGAGGAGCGAGTAGATGTTGAAGCACAGCTAGAACTTCCGGCAGGCAGTGTTGCCACGGCAAAAGGCAGGAGAAATGGGAAACGGGGAAAGCGAGCAACCTCACAAGGCAGTAAACTTTTTACGAGTGTGCTTGTATTGTTGTGTGTGTGTATTGGAGTGTGTGTGTGAGTGGGTGAGTGTGTTGTTTTATTCATATACTTTCCGCCCGACTATTTGCACTATGTGCGCCGCCGCCTTTATTCCTCATAGTCGTTCTTCGGGTACTTCGACTCGCTCAAGGGTTGCAGCTCGAATTCTATTTTTACGAGCACGTGGCGGGTGGGACCGAAAGGGGCAGCCAGGCAGAGGGGGCAGCTGAATTAAGTTACGGCACTTAATGATGTTGCTTAGCAAATTGAAGCAACTAAACACAAACATAATTGAAACAATTTTCTCATTATAATGACGGTGATGACGAGGAGCAGGAGAAACTGCTGCTGCTGCTGCTGCTTCGACAACCAAAGGCAACAGCAGCAGCAGCAGTATAAACAACAAGAACAACAACAGCAACTACTACAACAGCAACTACAACTAGAACAGCAAAGGCATAAGGAGCAAAGTGTCCGTGCAGTGGGCAGGGGGGCTGAGGCGGCAGCAGGTGCTTTTGACGCAAATTGTTTGGCTTTGTCTGAGACCTGACAAGGCAGCAGGTAAACAATGCCACGCCCCTGCGTAGCCTGCCCATGTCAGGCAAATATGCGTCGCCAAAGAAGATGAAGTGACGCAGGAGAGGAAGAGTCAGGGGAAGAGGAAGAGCAGAAGGAAGTCATGGCAAAAGTTAGGCGCGCTTCTTTGCGAATATTGCAAATAAAATGCACGAAACGAAACGAGACGTAAAAAGTCGCTGACAGAGCTTAGAAAAGTGTGGTAGATGCAGCTGCTCCCTGGGACTCTCGTGCCTTCCCCTGCTGCGCCTACAGACGGAAGTGCAAGCCAGCCGGCTGTATAGGCGGCGCGGAAGTTGAAACAAGTTAATGGCAGTTTTCAACAAGCCAGCAAGGACTGTCAACTCGCTCTCGAGTTGCGGCAAGTAGCACCGTCAGGTGCAGCAGCAGCAGTGGCAGCGCCAGCGGCAGCAACAACAACTTCATTTAGTGTGCATTGAAGTTGCCACTCAAGTGGCAGTTAACGTGGCCTAATAAAGTTGCAGCAAGATTAAATTTAGCAAGTGGCTACGCGGCGTATGCGTGATGTGCCCTGGGAATGCCAACGGCTGCAAAGACAAAAGCAGCATGGAAAATGTCAACAAAAGCGTAGCAGCTTGACTTGCTCAGCGTCTCGTCTTTTGTCCGTCATTCTGTGTGAGTTTTGTTAGTAATTGTGTTTATTCGACGGCAGCCATTAGCAGCTCACTTTACACACAGACACAGGGACACACAGGGACACACTTAGAGAGCGAGACTAGTCGACACTTTGGCAATACAATATTTGGCGTTTGTTTTTGGTTTATGGATCCCACGCTCTTCACGTTTCCGGTCCTAAAAGCCCCGTCGCTCCCTCGTGCGGCGGGTCAAGTGGCTTGCCTAATGGACCGACCCAACCGCAATTCGATATGCCCCAATCTCCGAGGGGGGAGCATCCGCACAGAAACAAAATCAAATTGCTTGCAAATAGCCAAATAAAAGGCGGCCAGTGTGGAGTGAGTGCGCCACAAGGGTTGCTCCAACTCCCTGCCCCTCTCCCTCACCCTCGCACTCGTCTGATTATGTGATATCGCCGGATATGGCGGGGCAAATGAAAAACAAGTTTGCGCTTCGCAAATTAATAACAACAGCAGCTGCCTATAGTTTCTTTACTTTGTCTGCGTCAGACACAACAAACACACATCTCTCTCTCTCTCTTTTCCCCTTCTTACTCTCTCCTTGTGTGCGTAAGTCAGTCGGGCTAATGCCTGCAGGTTGACGTACGTGCTGCGGCATTTTTATTAGGCTCGACTCTTTACGAGCAGCAGCCGAAGCCCTTTAACGCCGCGGGGGCTCTCGAGCGCGGGAAGGCTGTTGGCAAGTCTCATACAGCCAACTTTGTTTCATTGGCCATAAAATAAGCCAGCGCCAGTGTTAGTTGCACTTCTAAGACGCCGTTTCGCTGTCCTTAAAGCAGCAGCATGAGATATATAAAAAGATATACATATACAATATATATATATATATAGAAGTACACTTAACTGTGCCGAACACGGAAAACCAATGTGATTCGTTTAAATCCGACCCCTTTCCATAAAATACCAGTAATTGTTTACTAACTTCAAATATTAAATTTAGTTTGATGCAAGAACTTAAGTAGAAACATAGAAAACAAAACTGAATAAAGTACAATATAGTAGTTATTAAATAAGACCTGGTGTAGTGTAGCACGGTGTATAGAACCTTAAAATCTACTAAACTTATTATAAATGTATATTCATTAAACACAAACTTCTAATTCACTTATAATTTCAGAAATTAACTAATAAAGAAGTGTGAAAAACGACCTATTTAAGCGACCTATTAAAACGACCTATTTCTGGTTAATAGTGAGTTAATCTGTTCTATGGTCTATGAAAACTAGCTGTTGGCCGATTCTCAGATCTTCCCAATATGCACATACAAATCTGTATACTAAGAACTTGTTAAGAATTTTATATAGAGCAAGTATATACTTGTATATTCTCGAAGCCTACACTTTTATCGTCCCCCCGTCGACTCACGCACCTGGTACAGTGTCTTGCCTTGGATTACCTTTTGTTTTATTTAATTAGTCTCGGGCGACGACGCGATTCACCCAGAAACAAGCTATGCCAGCCACTCTCACCTCTGCCCATTTCCGTACCTCGCACTCTAACTGCCAGGCAATCCCTGTGCGGTTCCCCCTGGTATCATCTCTATTAGTATGTATGCGCGTTTTATTGGCCGTGGCTCCGTGACTGAAAAATGTCGCTCAATTAAAATGGAAACACTTAAAATTCAACACTTAATTCCGTGCGTAAAATTAATGCCGAGCACCTAATTAAATTATGTTAATTACTTCTGCAAGTCTATTAACAACAGCCCACACGCACAGCCACACAAACACACACCCATGCGCACAGTGTTAGACACGTACAGTCGAGGAGTCGAGCCGAGCGGCCCATTCCATAACTTTGTTCAGGATATTGTTGCTCGCTTTTGAGGTAGCCGACGAAAGGGTAAGGGAAGAGGGCAGGGGCAGTGGGCAGGGCATGGGGCACGGCTTTGGGCTTTGGCTTTGGCTTTGGCCATTACCGGATCGGGGCGCAAGGCAAACATCAAATAACTTTCAATCAATTCCAATTAACAACGTCCATAAAAGCAGCTCAAAAATAGATCCACAAAGTGCACATAAGAATGGCAAGACAATTTAATTTAAAATTTAATGGCAAACTTGGCTGGCTCAACGGTGTAGGGGAGGGGGCAGAGGGAACGTGGCACAAACCAGTTTGATGTTGTTATCAAAAGCAACCCGTGCGACCGCAGCAAAAACAGAGTTAGAGGCAAACGAAGCGACAGAGGCAGGGCAGGGAAGGATATTGTAATAACAGTTTCCCGACACGCAACGCACAGCGACACGGCGCTTTGAACCAGGGTCACTTGCGCGACGACGAAGAGGAGTAACATCTAGTCCGAGGCGAAATAAAAAGCACGGGGGAGGGGGCGAGGGAATGCAGTGTTGTTGCAGCTTGGCAGTTAGCAACAATGGGCAACATCGGTTGAGGCCACAATAAAAGACACGGCGCGGAGAGAGGATACAAGATACGGCAGCGCTGGCGAAATAAAACCGCAAACACGCCAGCGCCATTGGCAACCCACAGCAGGACACCAGAGTCAGTCAGTCTGTCATTCCATTTAGCTGTCCCTCCGTCCGTACGCCTGTCGCAGTGACGACTTTGAGGCAAGGCGAGGACATATGCGCGCGGACAGAGCCAAGTTCATTTTGCACTTGCAGTGCAGAAATTTAATCAAGAAGTGCAGCGTGCTAGGCGTGTCCAACAACCTCAAGCAGCCCAACTGCTACGCCCCCATTCCCACCCCACTCCCCACACCCCACACTTCCTGCTGCCACTTTCGCTCTTCCATACTCCCTCCCACCCGGAACTTGTCTTGGGCAGAAACACGCGCCAGCCCCTTGCGTGTAATGCGAGATTCGTTCAACATTTACAATGATTTTGTGATTCTTCCGACACTTTATGGCCAGCCAAGCTGACAGTTCTCCTTCTCCTGCCCTGCCCCTGCCCCACTCCCATTGCCATTCCCACTTCTTGCCAGCAGACGCAGTCACAGCCCCAGGCCGTGACAAGGACACGCAGACGGATACAGAGACGAAGCCGGAGCCGGACCCGGACCCGGACACCAGCAGCAGCCAACATTCTCGGGTAAGTTCTGTTTTTATGCGACCAAGTATAATGGAGTGAAAGACTTTAAGCAAGCATTCAAGCACACTCCGCTCCGCCAGAGCAATCTACGAACCGCGTATTAAGTTCCAACGCAGAGTTCACTTTGCCCAGAACGGGGTAAGCGAAACTGGACAAAATTCTTGGAGAGGAGGGAGTGAACTGCAGCAGCTGACGCCGTGGATGCTGATGTGCCATGTGATATCATCGTGGAGCGAATAGCAGGAGCAGCGCAAAGTTCCCACCAGCTGCGAGCTGAAAGCTTTTTCGAAACAGTAAACAAATATTTGGTTAATTCGATTTTTAGCTATGATTGTCCAAACGCAATTCTTGTTGATTTCAAATACTCAAGGGTTGCGACTGGGCATCGCGGCTCGAAATAAGAATACACCCACATCCAAAACTAGATCAAACAGAACCAGCACCAGCAGCAGCAGCATCAGAAATACTTGTGGAACAAAAACCAACGCGATGTCCCACTAATTAACCAAGTTAAACGCCAGTGAAACCTTATTAAAACATTTTCCATATTCTATTATGTTTTATTTTCATTTCTAATTAAAAGTAATTGAGTAGCATGAATGAGAGAGAGAGAAAGTGCATGCTATAGTATAAAGCATATTTAAAACCTGTCGGACTTCTATCTCAACTGTGACCATTTTACAAATTGAATACTCAGAAGATTCCCCACAAAAAAAGTTGGAAATTCGAACAAAAGCAAATTTATTTTTTCCTGGAATTGGAAACTTTTTTCCTTATCTATCTATTCTATCTATTCTATGATGATGCAAACTCAAAAAGCAATGCAAACTATTGTTAATTTAAAGCGAAATTGAAAAAAATACAAACTTTGATCATTAGATTTTCAACTAAATAATAACATTTTTTTATTTAAACTGAAAATATGCACTGTTAAATTAATGAAAATAAAACTTGAGCTGGTTTGCATTTGTAGAACAGCGAAAGTGAGTATTATTTAAATAGTATAAATATATGGGAATATTTATTTGCGAGTACTTATTTTATGTACTTAGGAAGAATAGGGATATTAACGTCTTCTATTATCTGTTAGTATAATAACCTAGACCAGAGACCAAAAGAGTTAAGGCTACCAATTCAGTTAAAGATATTTATGATTATAACTGAAGTCGTTTAACTTAATGCAGGTGCAGAACAGTTGAACACACTCGTCTGCAGCTTCCTAAACTACGTTAGTAATTTACTAAGTTGTTGTCATGCGACTCTTCAATATATGCTACAAGTCCATATAAACTATAGATTCCAAGCCAAGTGTGAAACATAATACACAGCTGTCTGGATTGATTTCAACTACAATAATTTATTATATTACAAACCGAAACAATAAGGTTGAACAATGGAAACCGGACACTAATTAGAAACAGCACAAAAGGATAATGTCTGTTTAAGCATCGGATTGGTTATCCCACTTCATTTCAGTTATCCTTCGGCCATTGTGCTAGCATGTTGCAAATATGAAAACCCGTAAAGTTGTGCCACGCTCGTGCTTGAAAGTTTTTCAGCTTTCGAACATGAAGTAAAAATTATGCTTACGATATTTTTTAAGCAGTTTTGTTCCAGTGGAACGGGAAAAGTTGAATGTATGTATTAGCTTGTCTCAGTGCTGTTTTGTTTTTTCTCTGTCTTTTGATTATATAAAACAAGAATGCTGCCACATGGCAACAACGAGCAGCAACAGCGGCAGCAACTTTTTGCATAGAAAAGCTATTTTGCAGCAAATATTTGCCGAGCATATTTATTCGCCTTCCGCCAGCCACTTTTGACAAATTATGACTCTGCTACTTCTGTTGCCACTCCGCCCGACCCCTGCTTGTGGTATGTGTGTGTGTGTGTGTTTCCTCACAAACTATGGCAGTAAGTTGCCATGACAGCGCTGCCACATTATACAACAAGTGCTCGAAATAATAAAGTTAACAGCACTTTAATAGTTAGCTCGTACCGCCTGACGATGCCGGTGGCAAGTGGCAGTCGCCCACAAAAGATTGGAACCTGGGATTCGCATAGGAATTATGGCGAAAGCGAGAGAGAGAGAGAGAGAGAGAGAGAGAGAGAGAAAGAGAGAGAGAGAGAGGAGTGGGCAACGGCAACATGTTGCCGGGCAACGCGCATAAATGAGGGGCTTATCCTATCGAGCAGCACAACTTGAGCAATAAAATTGCTTTTATACGCTCGTATACGGGTCTATGATACTCCTTCCCTCCTGCTGCTCCTTGCCTCTGTATTCGATAGAAGCAGTGAAATATTCACGGCATGCTCATTGGCCAAGGAGCCAGCGTCGAGAGTCAGATAAATTTTCCACTTTGATTTTGCGCTTAATAAAAGTCAAATTTAAATTCGGCTGACTACGCACGAGCACAGCTGGCCTCCAGTTCAGAGGACCCGACTCCGGCTCCAGCTACAACTCATCATGTGTCTCCATCATGTGTGAAGCAGTCGCAGTAGCCGAAGCAGTCGATGAAGCCACAGCAAAAAACAGCAGCAGCAGCGGCAGCAACAACGACTACGGGAAATGGCAGCACTTTTATTGCCAGCCGATGACACGACTTCGGGAGCGGGCTGGCACACAGCTTAGGAATGTAATAAACTTGGAACGCCCAGCTCGGACTTTTATGGCATAACATAAAAGGAAATCGGACGGTGAGAAGGGGTGTAGGGGAACGGGGAATGGCAGCATGTTAACAGCCGGATGCGGCAGGTCCCGGAGCGTACAAGTCAAAGAGTCGCCGCTGCACTAAGCGGCAGAGCAGAGGAGAAGGCAAGGGAGGGAGTATCAGAAGGGAAGAATGAAAATGTCAGCGGGAGAGGAGACGAGCGAGTGGAAGGCTTGATAACGGGCTAAAGGGGGCTGGTGCTGGCTAATGAGTTCTGTGCGGCTTGCGGGGCGTATGCTTAATATCAGCAACAGCAACAGCAATGGCAGCCTCAAAGCGCGGGTTGGGTGCGTCGCGCTAAGCGGAAACTTGTGCATAATTCAATTAACTAGAAACATGCAAATGAAAACTTTGTAGGCGACAAGGCCGCAGGCATGGCAGGGCGTGAGGGAGAGGGAGAATGCGCCAGTGCATTGCGTACAAAGCGGCAATTGGCATGGCAAAAGGCAGCCAAAAAGAGCTCGGGTAGCGGAGGTGGCAGGGGAAAGCCCAAGTGCTGCTCTTAATACTGCGCCAAATTGGCTCTCAACTCTCCAATGGAATTGCACAGAAATATTTCTAATTATTTCGGAGCAGCAGCGGGTGCCTGGCAACGGGCACAATCTCGCAACCCCCCTGCCACGCTCCGCGTCGCTCTTCCAGTTGCTTAGTCAACTATGCGTGTATATCAAAAGTATGAAATGCAATAACGTAATGAGTAATTGCGCAAAAGTAATAAGGGACACGATGCGCAGTTACGCAAAAAACAGCATGCAATCTGGCCAGGGATACTCAGGGATAACTGCGGGGAAAACCGCTCGCAGCAGCAGCAGAAATTATGAATGTGGTGAGCGGGAGCGGAACGCGGGTAGGGGACGCAACAAAAGTTGTCAACGACAGCAGCAGCAGCAACTTAAACAAAGGCCAGCATGGGGGTCGACAACGCATGGGGGCGTGGCGTGTGGGCGCACGTGCAACGTGGCTGTAAAAAGTTGAAGCTCAGCTCACGCGTTGCTGCCGCGTGACTTCAGCCACGGTGGCCTCCGGCTTTGGTTGCCTGCACAGAGCTGAAGCTGATTCGGAGCCGGGGCAGGCCTGGACTGGTCGCGCGGCTGGACTGACTTTGGGTTTGAATGCGGGTCCTGGCTTTGGGCTGGCTGGCTGGCTGGCTGACTGGCTGTGTGAGCGCGAGCCTCGTGCCTCGAGTCAGAGCGTCCAGAAAGGATATTAATTTCCCAAAGGTGCCGTTTCAGCGAGCGAAAATCACGCACGGGGCGTGGCGTTGCCTCGCGGGGAGGAGGAGCTGCTTGTCGCACAGCTTAAAACAGCAACAACACAAACAACAACAACAACAGCACGTTATAAAAATATAACTCACGCACACACACAAATTAAAAACTTTCAATAGCAACAATTTTCATTTAAAAATTCATCGCCACGCGCTGGGACCGCCACAATGGGCCCCGAAATGGAGGATGGCAATGGGCGTGGCAGCGCGTACACCATGCCGTGCAACAGTTGATGCTGCTGCCGTGCTGCTGCTGTTGCTGATGGCCATTGAAACGACAACAAAAGTGACAAACACATTTATTAAAACTGGAAATCGGCATTGTGCTGTTAGTTAGTCTAACCGTAAATTGGTAAATAAATTGAAAACTATTGGAGCGCACGTTTAGGATATGGCTGATTGAGGACACACCCTGCAATAAACGAGCAACACAGAAAGAACTAGACTATATTTTAGCTTATTTAACTAACTATTTTTACTTTCGATTCAAATTAGTCGAACAAATAAAGTAAAGTAAATTATCAATACAGAATAAGGCGATATACTATAAAATTATATTATTATTTTACTTTAGTATATATAGTATTATTTTATTTTTAAGTTAAAAATTGTATCCATATACAATATAAAGGAAATAATTATAAACCGAATATAGTAAACATGTTTTTGTATCTATATTCACATACAAGTGACTTTTAAAATAATAGTTATAATAATAAAATAATACAACACAATTAGTTATTTCATTTAAACAAAAGCTGCGATCTAGCTATCGTGGCAGTGTTACCCCTTTTCTCGGCTGGAAATTTCGGTGCTGTGTCAAATTGATGGAAATTAATAAAACTTATCATTCATTCGATATTTTAAACACATGCAATATATACAGATCAAAACATAAAAAGAAAATAGAAATAGTTACATATCGAATATGTATCTGTTATAGAAAGTCTTTTTGATTTCACCCTACATGCGGCACCTAATGAAACTAGATTATCTTGAAGCCACCATCGCTGTGCAGATAACCGAGGTAGCTGCCCTTTTGTTACGTATTGCCAGGAGGTACAACAAACTTTAAAAGGGGTGGAAGAGGAGGTGGAAGCATTGAGAGGCCAAGCCCTTCCGGGGGCGTGCAACAATTAAAACTATTTTGGCCAAAACAATATCGACGCTGTTGCCAACGCATTGTTGCACATAGTTGTTGTTGCCCTTGCAGCTGTCGTTGTTGCCTGTTGTTGGCTGGCAACATTTCATTAGAGCGCCGAAGGGGTTAGCCCGAGGTCAAACCACAGCTTGTTCTGCTGTGGCGTGACGCAGAGAGGGAAAGCGAGAGCGTGAGGGGAGCTAGAGGGAGAACAAGACAAAAGCTGATTACTTGCTGCAATGGCTGACAGGACATGGCAAACCAGCAGGCACTAGGCCAGGGACAGCGCTGGGCTGGGTCAATACTCCGACTCGGACTCGCCCTGGAGCTGCCTTGCCATTTCAGCTGCTTGTTTATTCTCCACTGAAATTGCATAGGGCGCACGCTCTTTGGCAGGGCTGAGCTCAGCACGAAGGACGAGCTAAGCGCAGCTGAAATGAGATGACAATCACACTCTAAATCTGCTCCAGCTGGCCGCGAACATTGCCACACAAAGGCAAAGAGCAGCAACAACAACAGCCAAAGGGAACAGAGGAAAAGCTTAACAATTCTTTGGTTTCTCGGGCAGTTGCGGCTCGCCACCAAAGTCAGAGGACCCGTCTTGGGTTCACCTCATGCGACGATCTTCACGTGTTCCGCCCGGCAGATTGCAAGCAGAGCATGTTCTCAGTTTCAGACACAGTAAGATCCTCGTAGATCTTATCATTGACCATCATCATTGGCGCATTGATTCAGGCATCGACCGTGTTTGAGGTGATCAGTGTATACTGCAGATCCACTGAGGTCTCATTCAACTGCCCTCAATGGCCGTGAAAGGCTAGTTTTGATACTCAGATACTCCTCGTTAATCTTGAATTTCAGCTTTTCGTGCTGATTACCCCTGCCCAGGTTACCGTGGCACGAGCAAGCGCAGCACACTCCTCATATGATTACCGAACATCTTGGGCCATGAAGTGTAATAGGAGTAAGTGCGTGTATGAGTGAGCGGATGAGGCAGACAACCCTGGCTGTGCCTGGCCTGCTTTGCGAGTGGTTTAGTATTTCAATTTACCCAAGTATATTGAAATTGTCAGCTCCTAGTTGCCGCCTTTCTCTTCTCCCTCTCTCTATCCCAGTTTCTGCGTGTGGCAAGCGCAATCAAATTAGCGCTGCGCACAAGCGTATGCCAGGCGTGAGGAGCTGCCTGCCTGCCATGGCAACAATCGTCATTTGATGCGTCTGGCGCCAATAACTAACTGGCACAATATGTCAATCAGTACCCGATCGACTGCTGCTTTTATTGGACGCCCAACGCAGAAGGCTGAGCGCCCCGACGAGTTGAAAATTGCTCAAATTGTTCAAATTGCATGCCCCGCCTAATTGGCAATATAGAGAGCAAAGGAGCCGTTAGAGTTATTAGAAGGAGCAGGAGGAGGAGATGCCTGTGCCACACTGCCTCCAGCCTCTTCTTGCGCTGCCACTCCACTCAATTCGGGGCGCGTGTCGCAGTCAATCACTTTGATGGGCTGCCATTGTTATCAACACCTGTTCGGTCACCCCACCACTTGCTCCCCCTGCCAGCGCATTTTTACGGCTATTAATGTGTCCGTTCCTCCTACCAGGCGATGCTCTCGTAAAACGCCGCACATACCTAGACCGTATACCTAATATATACCCCATATACTTACGCACATATATGGTACATAGTACGCTCGCTGAGTAATTCAGCAAAGTGCGTAATAAAATTTTGGCATAATCGATAATGCTTGCTTGGGGGCCACCATTGATTGCCGATCAAATGGATTAGTATAATATGCACATGCGAAAATAAAGATAAACGACCCAGCTGAATGGGCAAAACAATTGAAATTCTGACGAGTCATCAGTTGGGGTTGTTCCTAATCTTCGGAACATTTTCCAAATGTCTAACAAATTTTCAGATATTCTACAGGTTTTGTAAGACCTGAACAATTATTTAAAAGAAAACTACACAATAATTGGCTATTAAGTTATAAAAATGAGAGCTTTATAAAGTTCTTAGTTTTACATATAATATTATTTTAAACCAAAATAATATATAGCACTATGAAACTTAAGAAAGCATTGCAATTTCTGGAGCGGTGCAGTCGTTAAAAGTAATATAGTATAAAGATTGTCAAGATACTACCACAGAACCATATATATATCTGTAGTCTTAGAAACTCCAGTAATTACCTAAAGACTTTTCTAGGTCAGTGCTTATTTCAGTTGGGTACCTTCATATTACAATCGATAACATTAAAATGGTTAAAAAATGTAAGTGAAAAGCCTTTGACCTTATGAAAAATATGTATTTATAAGAGACCCTAACTAGCAAAATAATCAAACACAATAAATAATCTTCAGAGGTCAAGGAAACTCCCGAAACTACACAAAGATCTTTCTAGAGCCCCGACTAATTTATGTATACTTTAAGGGGTACCTTCATATTGCAGTCGTTAAAAGTGCATTTCCAAAAATAGTTTGGATAGTTTCTGACAGTCAAAACATGACCCCCCTCGGCACCAAGTGCAACTTCAATTAGCCCCAAAAACACTTTCCAAAGTCTTTTGCATTTGCCAGTTCACATTATTCGTGTTGTGATAGTCCCCTTTCGCTCTGGTTCTGCTGCTGGTTCTGAGTGGGTTCTCTCCCCCTTTGCTCTCACTTTCACCTAGCACCAAAAACGTTTGCAGGCGGTTTTCCCCCGCTTTCCCAGTGGTTGTTGTTGTTCTAGAAACATAATTAAGTGCTTAGCAAGTTGTTAAATGCAAGTTGGTAGTTGAGGCAGGGGGAGGTAGTTGGAACTTGTCATAACACAAACCGTTGACGATGTACGAAGTGAGGTGGTAATAAATTTTACTTTTATAAGAAAGAAAACGAGAATAAGGGAAAAGAACAACCCAGAAATCAAGTTGAACATGCGAAACTCGCTCACTCACATTGGGTACGTTATGGTGTTCAACAAGTTGCCCAGACTTATGGCTCTCTAGTCTGGCTACAGTCAACACTGTGCCCAGCCCTGTCCGGCCACAGTCCGGCGAGCTGATGAAGTGGCAATGGCCAGAACAAAGCGTCAGTTGAAGTTGGCAAGTCGAGCAGAAAAGTTGAAATTAAATCAAACATAAAACCAAGTTGGAGTCGAGTTTGTACTGGAATCACCACACAACCCCTGCCTATATGACAAGCGCGACTCCAGGCGCGTCCTTGTGCAGTCGTCCAGCATGAAATGAAATGGGGCAAAGACGGAATTCCAAAAGTGTTGCGAACTTTGTTGTATTTTTGTTGATTTTACAAAACTATGGCCAGGCACGCACCCGGCCAGAGATCGAGCCGGACGCGACGCGTGATGGATTAGCAAAGTTTCAGTTTAGTGGCAGCAACAGCAGCCTGCTGCAGCCGGCAAAGGGTGCAGTCAGCGTTGGGAGCGAGAGCGATGCTGCTACTCCGGCTCCGGCTCCCTCAAATGTTTTTAATTTTGCAAAAATGTATGAAACTTTGTATGCGCAATTCATGTTGACCGCAGCTGGCGCTGAGCATGGGCGAGGGCGTGGCCTTCAGCGACCGCAGACGCAACTGCTGTGGGGGGCGCCGGAGACAGAGGTGGAGGTGGGTGCTCCGCCAGTGGTGGTGATAACATCGCCGAAGCCCTTTGTTGTGCTGCAACAATTGCAGCATGATTTCAAGCAGCAGCTAAAGAGAACGACCACAGTGAAGCCATTCAGTGCGCTGCAGCAGTTGTCGCTGGATCAAGTCGAGCAGCTACGTCAGAAGACGCCCAACGCGAGCTTCAGCATACTGCAGGCACTGCAAGCGGAGCAGGAGAGGCGTAACAAGCTAACCACCACGATGAAGCCATTCCATGTGCTGCAGCAACTGGACAAGGATTTGCAAGAGCAGCTGGACCAGCACGTTCAACACCAACAGCAGCAGCAATCGGCAGAGGGCGCATTCGAGGTACTTGAGCCATTGGCGGAGCCACTGGAGCAGCATAAGGCGGTGCCGGCGGAGTCAACACGTGCCAAGGACAGTCAGAAGCGCAAGCGAAAAAGGATTCGACGGCGTCGTAAGCGAATTCGCAGGCGGCGCAAGCGAAAGCGCCGCAGGAATCGCAAGCAACGCAAGAAAAAGCGAAAGAAGCGCAAGAAGAAGGGCGATAAGGATAAAAAGAAGAGGAAGAAGCGCAAAAAGCAAAAGCACCCAACGGAGGCACCTTTGATTGGGCAACAAGCGCAGCTCATCTACGCGAATCCCACAAAGCAGCCGCATTATGCGCTGCCGCCCGTGACGCAAGTCATTCAGTTGGTGACCACCACGAAGCGACCCACAACCACTCTGGCGCCTTTTAGCAAGCTCAAGTTTCTGCTGAACCACAAGACCCTCTTCAAGAGGAAGAAGAAGGAATATCTCAGCCATGTGGGCCATGTAATCTATCCCTTCATCAAGTTCATTGCCTTCTTCACCGTCCTCAATCCCTTCACGCTGGGCGTCTTTCTCTTTACACTGATCTCGCCCGTCGTCTTTGGCTTTATCGGCTTCGTTGCGTTGAGCATGCTGGTGAAGCCCTTCTTGCATCTGGTCTTTGGCGTTAAGGAGAATGTGGACGCCATCGAGCTGCGTCATCGTCTGGCCAACAAGAGAGCTGAGCAGCTCAAGCTGGCTCTGCGTCCAGTGACCATTCACAAGCACTATTACCAGCAGAAGCCTCTGCACTCCACACCACCGCATCGTTATCGACCTGTCTCCGATTGGCGTCGACGTGGAACAAATGCGCCGCTGCTGCGCCACAATCCGCTGCTGCCCGACGAGCGCGAGGCACTACTCTACGAGGAGCGCTGATCCCTAAGAGGAACCGCCTGTAAATAGATATTAGATTTAAGATCGTAGGAATAAAGAAAACATGTTAGGCTACGCTCTCAACCTGGTACTGATCTTTGCAACATTTCCATAGCCTTTCCAGTCAAAATTCGAATTCCCAAGCCTTTAGACTTGCTTCCGAGCTGATGGCAACGAGTGGTTGGAAGATGCTTGGGGTCTCCCGGCGCTTGGGCGTGTTGCTGCATGGACGCCACGTTGTGTTGGCCACCATCAGCCTGGTGACAATGCTGCTGGTTGCCACGTTGGACTATGCCCACAGTGCACATGACTGCGATCTGCTATGTTGGCGCCATCAGCTCGATGCGATGGAACACAAACCGATGCTGGTCATGGTCTTAATGGCCAGCTTCAAGCTGCTGCTCATCCTCATTCTGACCTTGCTGAGCTACACTAAGGCGCGGGCGTATATGGATCCACCGATTACCAATGTCAAGCAACGATATTGTCGCTATCTGCTCATGCGTCTCCTAGCCGCCCACGAAGACTTCTTGCATGACAATCTGGCGCTGCCGGAGAGACATGCTGCACTGCTCGAGGCGATTCAACTGTTCCGTTCAGATGGACGTCGGCTCTACGAGCACACAGTGGAGCGGCTCAGTCAGTCCATGCAGCAGATGTTGCCAGTGGAAGAGGAGGAGGAGACGGCGCTGTTGGAGCGCGGCTACGATGACTTCAAGTGCGTCAAACAGCTGAAGGAGGCGGACATCTACAGGATGATATTGGCGGTGCCGCAGGAAACTGGATAATCAAGCGTGCGAGGCATACATTGTGGAAAACAGTGGGCGGAGTGGGCGTGTTAACCGCTAGAACAACTACAGCATCAACAACAACTCAGCGGCAACAATGTAAAACACAAAATGTATGCAACTTTTTAATTAGGTTTGGTGCACAATCTTCTCCAGCAGACTTTGTACCGCCTTCAAGCGCCGCGTTTGCCCTGTTGACTGCGCCGCACAGGGTGTGCTGTTTACATAGATACCAGAAATACAAAAAAAAAACTATACACAAAAACGAGCGCGTTTTTTAACATGAACTCGTTTAAATGGAATTCAAATTTCGATTGCACGATAATCTGTATTAAGTTATCGATATAAGGCAGCTCTGAAAGTTGCAGATTTTCAGACAAACGATCCAACCGTTTAAAATAGATAATTCTTATGTACTAACTTAAAATACGATAGGTTAGTCTCATATACGCATTTCTACCTGAAATATGTAACTCATGTCTCGTCTCTTTTTCTATTCTCGCATCTCTTCCAAAAATAGCATTTAGCAGCAGCTCAGCAGCATTTCTAGGAAATATTGTATTAGAAAGATTTATAGCACGTGTATGCATGAAGATACTAATGCACGATAGAAATAAAATTCCCGAGAATTCGAAAATGTCATGCGCACTGCTTAGACAAATCTTTACAGGGTATCTCAAATGGTTGTTTAACTTGCACCGTTTGTTTGGCTGCCTACAGTGGCTGTTGTTAATTTTCGCTTTGGCAACATGTAAATTTTACTAACGTAATTTCTGGCAGAGATATAAACTCTACGCCAAGCCGAGACTGGGCTAATGCCGTCGTCTGAAGAAGCGTCTGCGGCGTCGCCTGATTGCGGTACGCAACTTCAAGTCGGCCAATTAGGTTGGTGGCCAATTATTAGTTTAGAATCGCTTAGCGCGAGTTGCCTGCGAGGGGGGTGGGGCGTGGCATTGTGCATTGTTTGCGCAGCCTGCACAGTGCCAATATCAATTGAGCTGCGAAACATAATGGAATTGCCTTGGGAACGTCACTTTGTGCTCGGCTCAAAACAAGTTGAGTCCCATAGAAATTGTAGCGGCGGGATTGCAGCATTCCCGAGCAGCGTCAGCGCCAGCGCCAGCGTCAGCGCCAGCGTCGGCATAGAGAAGCAAATAGAACGAGTAATCATAAATAAAATTGTAGTCAATTCATAAGGATTTTCTCTCTGCTACGAGGTGCGGAGAGTGGGGATGAAGGGGGAGTAAATGGTGGAACTGACAGGCGACATGCAAACAACATTCATTCATATTTACCAAGAGAGACGACACCCAGCATGATCCCCACCCAGCAGTGCTTCATCCATCTAAGTCTCCGGCTCCTACAACGGGCTGCAGCTTCTACTCCAACTCCTACTCCTACTCCTCCCATGCTCCATTGGCAAAGCACAATGTGCGTATAAATAACGGATTTCCTGTTATAAAATATTTGTAACGACATTTTATGTATGCCGATTTATATGTCCCATTGTGCAGCGCGTACTCCAAGCTATTGCGGAGGCACTCAGTCACGGCTGCCAGTTATGGCTCGCATGGCTCGATATCTAGTGTGCGTGTGTGTGTGTGCTTTTGCGGGAGGGAGTGCGTCTGCCTGGATCTGCGTATCGATGCAGCGTCTTTTGGATTGCAGCTGTCAGCATGGCGGCAAATTTCATTCGCTTTAATGGCGAACACTGAGTGGATTCCATTGGCATTGATGAGCCCTGCCAGCTACATTGGCAGTTCCATAAATCACACCCAGATGCGTGTTAATCTCTATCAGCCCAGTGCCAATTGACAAGCACAGTGCAGCACAGTGCAAGTGCGAAACGCTTCTACTCGAACGGAACTCGTGCAATAATTTTTACGATTATGTCAGGTGAATCCCAAGCCCAGTTCCAAGCCGGGAACACACACAGTGCTCTGCCCTCTCAGCTGACTACGCCTTCGATTCCATTGGGAATGCGCAAAACTTTTGATTCGAGGGAGGGCAGAGGGAGCGGCCCAGACAGACAGACGGAGGCAATGGGCACGGGACCCAGGCATATCAAAGAGCAGAGGAGGCGTTGAAGCACAGCAAATTCAATTCAATACTGTTGCTTAGACAGTTTGTTGTTGTTTTCGTTTGATAAAAAGGACGGCAGCAGCAGCATCAAGTGTAGTGAAGTGGATCGAGTGGGTGGGGTGGGGGGGCAGAAGGGGGCAGGGCGAGTCGCCCTGACAGAACCCAAATAATATTAATATGCAAATTGAGTTTTTTAGTTGAGTGATCTAAGCGGATAACTGTGGCCCAACACAAGACACGACAAGTGGACACACTGTCGAAAGAGAGACAGAGAGAGAGAGAGAGAGAGACAGGGGGAAAGGGGTAGGCCAAGGGACAGCGACAAGTCATCTTGTGTAGGCAGCCCCCAGAGAGATCGAGTCAAGCGAGCGACTACGGCACAGCACTTTGCTTTATTGATTGCCCCTTGGAGCAGCAGCAGCAGCAACAAATAATGTGAGTATATCACACACACATTTCGATTCGATTCGATTCGCATGCGACTTTGCGAATCAATTGAAATCATATTTTATTAAACGTTTACGGGGCCATTTCCCACAGCCGCCACGGGGCAAACACGCTTGAGCCGCCAGCTGCAAATCAATACACACGCCCATCCGCCCCTCTCTCTTTCTCACTTGCTCTCTCCTTCTCTCTCTGTGTGTGTGTGTACAACATAAATCGGATCAGGATCAGCCAGTGGCAGTGGCAGTGGCCGCTGGGCGGGATTCCAGAAAAACACATAGAACAATATTTACAAGAAGTTTTGCTGCAAAAGCAAAGCAGACGCCGGCAGCGACGCATAAAAAACATTTCCAGGAATCGAAGATGTAGGCGACGGCAGTCGCGAGGGGGGTGGAGTAGGTTGAGTGGGGGAAAGGCAGTCAAGTTATGAAATTTGCTTTTCTGCATGAAATAAATTCAACAAGAAATTGAAAACGAGCAAAGGAAAAGCGCAGCGAGCGGCGCAGAGATTGAAAGCGGCGGACAAACTGGCAAACTGCCGTGTGAATCTGCAGAAATGGCACGATTCCACGGCGATGGCTGGGAGTGGTGGGCGTGGCAGCCGGAGAAAGAAAGAGAGAAAAGAATCTACTGGCACAGCGGGATTCGGCAAATGTCACGCAACGCACAGTTGAAGCTGCTGACGCTGATGCTGATGGTGTCGCACAGAGTTGAATCTCAGGTGAGATTGCAGCTAAATTCAAAGCGACCACCGAAAGCGAATTGATTTATAATTACGATCATGTCCGGAAACGGGCAGCAGGTCTGCCAGGCTGCTGTCGAGCCGCGTTTGCGATGTGCTCAATTAGCCAGCTGAATGGCAAACACGAAATTGAAACGTTGAAATTGAGAAGTAGCTGGAGACGGGAGATTGCAGACTGGAAACTGAAACCGGCAGCAGCGTTTCAGAATGTTAAATGGAGGAGTAGCTGGGGCAGGGGCAGTAGGGGCACAATTTCCACTTGACATGCTGTTCGTTGGGCAATTTCGTATTTTATGCTTTTTTATGTTTTCCTTTCAAGTTGCCTTCCACCTGTGGCGCACACGGTGCGTATGAGTGTTCTCTCCCATAATTTGCTTGGCCTTGCTCCACTCGAAAATCTCCACTGCATACCACCGCGCAGCGATTGCGTCTCCTGCTAAGCATATGCAAATTAGAGTATTTGTATGTGCCACGATAACCGAGCCCAGCCCCTGGCTCGGGCCATAACCAGAGCCAGCACCAGAGCAGTAGCTGAAGCCGCAGCCCGAGCTGGAGCTGGAGCTGTTGCCGGAGGCTGTTGCCTGATTTTGACTGGACTGCTGTGGCATAACAAATATGTTCATATTTGGAGGCAGGAATTTTAAAAGCTCGAAAGCTGTCTAGACATCATTTGCAGCCATTTATCGTAGGATTAAAATGGAATATATTCGAATAGCAAGTATTTTAATTATGACTAAATATCACGTAAAAGAGGAAGATATATAAGCCGACTTGGATTTAATTTTACATCGGGGTTACCTTAAAACGCTTTAAAGTTGCTGACAGCACGGAACTGCTGCTCCTCACATGGTATACGGGATATGAATTCAAAGCTTGCCTAATCCTTTGAATAATTAATTCCTTTGCCTCGTATGCTCACATGAGAGATAAGTAAGACGTTGTAGTAACTGCTTGACTGAGAGATATGCTGCATTCAAGTAGAAAATATGAAGAGTTAGTTTCTTCAAAATTCTGCATACTTCTACAGTAGTTGATAAAATGGAAAGATAGAGTGATCAAAATGATATAATGAGCTTGACTTGTGTGAAAGAACTCATATGCAAAATTTCAAATATTATTTTAGTATAATTCCGGAAATATACTACATTTGGCATATTTCCAAAAAAGATTTTGATGTAAAAATAGTGAGGAATCAGAATGATACAAAGATCGTTACGCGCGTGAGATATGGAAGAACTTACATACCAAATTTCACATCTAAAGCCCAGATAGTTCCAGAGATCACATGCAATATTTGCCAAGGTTCACTCATTGAGTTCCAGAGATATGCAAAATTATGCAAGCCTCCGGAGTAGTTTTTGATATCAAGGAAAGGAAAAGTATGATATAGAAATGGTAGAGAATATAAAGAACTCACTTGCCAAATTTCCTATCTAGAACTTATATAGCTTTAGAGATTTACCCGATTAAACAGAGATACAAATGCAAACACATCAACTTAACTGCTTGAGGCCAATATACACCCGTTCCTGAACTCCTAATGGGCATATCGCATAACAACCAATCGCACGGAGTAGGGGAGGAGTCCCTATCAACACGCTTAGAATGAAAATCGAATACGCAGCCCTGAGGAGGCCTAATCCGGGTGTCAGCTCACGCTCCGTTCACCTTTGCACTCCTTCAAGCCGAGGCCCGAAGCATGTCTGTTATTTTGTTTACAAGAAAACATAAATCTCAGCGCTCGTGGCAGGAGGTGTAAGGGTAGACGGGGGCGGATCTGTTCCTCGGTGTGGGCATGTCTGTATGCGGTCGAAAGGATTGCCAGCGACGGTTGCCGTGTGAAATGAAACATATCATCACTTTAAGACCCGCACATGTGTGGGATGCCGGATCCCGAATGCCGGATGCCAAATGCCCTGCCCAGCCCAGCCTACAGCTACAGCTACAGCCCAGAGGAGCACGTCTGCCGGGCAGCCGAAAAAAGGCTACACGACGATGGGCCAGCGTGTTGGGTGTGGGCTGTGGGGTATGGGGTGTGAGCAGCTTTGGTTTGTACGCGTCAACTGTAAAATCCTTTTTGACATGCCATGGATAGCGCGGGCGGAAAGCGAGCGGGGCGGGGCAGGGAGCCAGGGAGAGAGAAGCTTGTGACTGTCTGTTTGTGTGCGTCCGAAGTGGCCATAAAAAATGTGCTGTCCCCAAGGGGTTAGAGGCGTGGCCTCAGGGCCAGCTTTAGATGGAGCAATCCAATTATAAAGAATTTTAAACTATGTACCGTGAAGAGGACATTTAAAGCGTACACAAGAACCAGGTTATTAGCACATTAGTGTGGGTGAGAGTGTGTCAGTGTTGGTAAGAGTATGAGTGTGTGTCGGTATCTTCTGCGAGTGTGTGGGGGTGTGTGAGTATGGGCCGGGGTGTGAGCAAGTTATTAAAAAGGAGCAAAGTTGTGAAGGGCCTCATCAGTCAAGAGCTCACACAGCTGAGCTCCTGCCTCAGCTTCCCCTTCCACTCCCTGCCCCGCCGTGTGTATAGAAATTGACGGGAAATTTATTCGCTCTGTTTTCGGGTTGAAAGTTGAAGAAAAAATATAGCAACAATCCATAAAGTAAATGTTGCATTTAAACAAACAAACCCAGCGGCTGTCGGGGAGACAGACAGACCGAGGGACAGACAGACAGAGAGACGGACAGACAGGCAGGCAAGGCGAGAGCAAAGCAGCGCAGTGACAAACACTGGAAGCCAAAACTGACAGTGACAACTGGCTGAATGAGGACGATCTGGAACAAGCAGGCGAGGAGCAAGCGGTGCCAGTCGAGTTGAGTCGTTGATGATGCCGTCGAGTCGTCGTCGTGGTTGTCTCCCGCCTCCAAGTGGAATGTAGTAAAAAAATTGACATAAGCGGATATGTTACACAGCGCCTTTCGTGAGGCTGAGGATGAGAAGACACACACACACACACAATAACCTCTCCCTCTGTGTGCCACAGGCAGTGGCTGCATGCGCTGTGAGAACAGATAAATTAATGCGATTTTTCATGCTTCATGTTTGAGTTTGATTTATGCAATTATATTTTCCTCTGCCATTTATGTGTGCTCTGTGTTTGTGTGGGTGTTACTGATGTAGAGCTTTTGTCAAACACGCCTAAAAGCAGTCATTTTTTATATGTGATACAAAGCGAAAACGTTTACGCTCTTTCCGGCTTGTTACCTACACGCACAATTGCAGATGGGTCCAACTTCCGCTGGATAACTCTCAAAATGCGACTGGACAGCAAATTACTAGGGCGCATTTCCAGGAGACTTCAGCTGCAGGTCGAACTTTTAAGCAGCACCCGGCGCAATTAATTAATAAGTCATCAAACTGGAAGAAAACAGCAAGCTTTATTACTATTCGAAAATTAGCGTCATTCCAGGCATGCGATTTATTAAAAAACCCTCTCTCTCCTGCTCCCGCTCTCGGTCCCACTCACTCTGCAATCAATCAAGCTCAGCGTCATTTGTTTTTCCTGCCTCGCAGCAGGTCGTAAAGTTATAATTCCCTGCTCCAGCAACAAGAGGATCAATATGCTGTCCCCAGTCCCCAGGTTCCAGCTAGAATTGGCAGGAACGTTAATTTGTCATGGCACTGCTTGTGGTTATCCACACACACAGACACACGCACACCACATGGAAACACACTCGTATACCGCACACACATATAAAATTACACAACAAGTGATTTTGTTCTTTTTGTGCGCTTGGTCCGAGCTCGTGCTGCTGCTGCTGCTCCAATCAGAGCCAGAACTATGTCCTCGTACCTGTAATCTGCACAACAAATCCGATTAAATGCAAATGCTGCCGCCCCAGCCGCATTGCCACGCTCCATCAACTGGCAGAGCTTAGTTGCGTAAGTTATCAGCACCAGACCGAAGCGAAGCGGACTGTAGCCGGACCCGGACCCGGGCAGAGCAGACCTGATGCGAAGCGAAGCAAAGACCGAAGTGCTGAAGTGGCCTCCGGTGGTTGCAGCAGCCCAGCAGAAGTTGCCTCACACGCAAGCATCTAATTTGGATACAACACACACTCACGCAGAGCGTACTGGCTGTGGCCATGTGAATCTGTTGTGGCTGCACTGCAGCAATGCTCATTGGCGGCTTCTAATTATTATTTCAATAGCCGAGATTCGAGCACGTTGCATTAGCATCATCGGTTTGAGGGCACCCACTCGGGGCATATGCTCCCAGGAACGACTTAGCCAATAGATATGGCTTAGCAAGCTGCCAAATAGTTGCCATAAAAACTCATTCGCCCATTTACGGAGCGACGCTAACAAGACTCGAATTGGCGAACGCTTCAAAAAGGAAATAACAACCATTTTCTATTCCCCCCGCCGCCTATACTCTTTGTGTATATGTTGCCTGGGAAAACTCACAACTGTCCAAGTGGGAGGAGCAGGGCGGCCATGTCGATGTACGCTTTAAAGCTGCGTCGTCTGCAACTACACAAATTGCTTGCTTAAAAACTGCGCCAAATATTTGCTCAACATTTAAGCATCGACATTATCATTATTGTCGCAAGTTTGTTTGGCTTCACATCAGAATTTTATGGAGCGCACAAATATGAGCCAGCATCGTGGACCAAGACCAAGAACAAGATGAAGATGAAGATGGAGTCGGGAAGGAGAGCAGGAGAACGTGCAGCCAGACGATGGCTGCAAAGAAAAAAGAATAAAAATGCCACTTCCGTTTTATTTGCGCAAAATTAAATAAACCGAAATATGGGCGACCATATTGGCGCATAATAGGGAAAATATTTTGTTCATTAATGTGCCCAGCGAGAAGTAATAGATGGAAAACAAGGAAAGGAATAGAATTTCTAGAGTGGTGTGCGAGTGATGGACTAAGAAGTGCCCTGGAAATGTATTCACATATTTCAAGTACTTAAAAAGAAAATTTCTTTTTCATAACCTCACAATAGTGAAAGCATCGTTTATTCAATTCCAGTTCTATATTTAAAGTTTCTATTTCACTCTAAAACAAGAGAAATATTCATTCACAAAACACTAAGTATTTTACAATTTAAAATCAAAACTACTAATTTTATGGCGAACAAGTGTTTATCAGATGTTTCTATTGCAAGTAAAGAAATGTTGGGCTTAGAATCCTAGATCTTTACTTAGATTAGATTTATTTTTTAAAATAGCACCGTATTGAATAGCAGACAATTGGCGATCAAAAGAAAGAGATTTTACGAAAAATAAAAGATATAGATTGATATCGTTCTGTGATTAGCAAGTTCGGTATTTCCACATCTCCACAAACTGCTCTCCTCTCGTGAATCAAATTCTCCTTGAAGACAGTTAAGACTTAAAGAAAGAAAACTTAAAAAACATTTCCCTAATGCCATTGAGGAAAATTGCGTAGCATTCAGGAGAAACTCCGTGCCAGACCTCCTTTTCTCGCTGTATGTACATACGCAATGTGCGTTTGCAGGGCATACAAAAGGCAGACAAATAAATAAGAGCAGCCCGAATGAAAAGCCGAAAAGTAAAAGCTTTGCCACTAGCTAGTCGCACACTGTGCAAACATTTGTAGGCCTTAAGCGTCTGGGCCTGGGCAGGTTTCAGGGAGGAGTCGGGATGGGGGGGGACGTGGGAGCGACCAGTAAAGTGCCTGCCGGAACAATATTAGATCGAAGTTTTGTGGGCCACACAGAACTCTGTCGCAGAGTATAGGCCTATAGAATCGCAACTCGCTCTCGTTGCTTTAAAAGTGTTCCAGGAGAGAGTGGAATGGAGTGGAGCTGAAGTTGGAGCTCATCTGCTGCTGCCATTTGGCAAGCCAGCGAGCCGCACTAATCAACACAATTACGCTGCAGCCGAAGGAAAACTTTTCTAATTGGATATGAAGACGCGCACATGCGTTTCTTTAAAAGAATTTCACTTGGTGTAGCTGCAGAAGCCCAGAGCAAAAGGTCCAAACAATTTGGCAAGAAATGCCAGGAAACTCCATAGGCATCGCCGCCTCAGTCGCCCAATGTGGCCCGCCCTAAACCCAATCCCCGTACGCTGAAATGCTTTGACAAATTATTTTTAAGCCAATTTACAACTTGAGAAAAAGTATCAAGAAAACATATCACCCTCCTGGCTGAGGGTGTGAGCCAGGACTAGAAGGTACGAGTGTGTGCTTGAGCGGCTCTCTGTATGTGTATGTGTGTGTGTAGGTAAAGCAAATATAATGCGAGGGATAAGAGTGTAAAGTTGACAACCCAAGCACATTACTCACTCGAGGTGCCAGCTACGCGGGCGAAGACGACAACGAAAGCGACGACGATGACGACGATGAAGACGACGAACAAGACGAAGACGCGGACGCGGACGACGGCATTAAAATAACCAACCAAGCGATTCAACGCCAAACGAACAAAGAGCTGAAACAGAAACCGGAGCAATGGCTGAAATGAGCATGGCCAAGAAAAATGGTAATGCGGTCCTGTCAAGCCGAGACCCAAAGCCACGGCCGGAGCAGGCAGCGCATAGAGAGCAAAGGAGGAGAAAGGGAGAGCAGCTTAAGTGTATGCAACCGGAGGCAGTCAAGAGTTCATGTTGACGACGGCATTTGTGTTTCAGTTTCTGCACTCCTTCATTCCTGGCTTAGACCACCACATGATGCTGGCCTTCGCCGAGCTAGCTGGGCAGGCAAGGAAGCAAGCAAACAGCGTTTTCTCTACGCTTCTCTCGAGCTCGATGACACTTCTGGCCGGAAACCATTAATTTCGTCACTCCTCGAAGTGTAGAGGTGCACATGAGCCGCCGTCTCCATCGCTATCGCGCCCGATGGGTACTCCCTGCGGAAGGAACTGCTGGAGCAACGGCCATTGACCAGGGCAATACGGAAAATCATGAAAAAGCAATTAAAGTTGTGCACCTGTGCGCTGGCTCAAGCCGCTGCCCTGGCCCCCAATGGCTACGGTTATTGCGATGGGTGGGGGAGGTGGAGGCATGGTCCGACTCACTGCAGGGACGCCCAAGGCATAAGTTAATTGTTGGCAAAGCGCAGACCGCAATGACCACGAAGGCAACAACGTCAACTGACAGCGTCGACGCCGCCGAAGAGGACGAGGGTAACGAGTGGTGGGTGCACACTTAAAAGTTCACATGACACTTCCGCGATGATGCTTTGCGGCCAGAAGCCTGGCGAAGCAGCAGCAGCGACTGCTGTGACCGCAAGAACCGCGGACATATTTACAGTTGGATGTGCATGTGTTGTTGTCTTGGCGATTGACTTAATAATTACAATGCATAATTTAATAGTTCAATAGTTAAAGCGACTGCTCGGGACTGAACAACGATAGAAAATATGTATATAGTATCAATTTAAGTTTAGTTATAGTTAGTTATTGTAGCGGCCATTGACTGGCCAAGTCCTAGCTTAATCCAGTGCAAGCAAAACGCTGCGCTGCTCAGTCTTCGATGACGCACATTATGTTGATGCCGCTCTTGCCTAAATTGACGCCTTCGAGCGCAGAGTCCTGGTGCGAGCGCATATAGATGAGAAACTGTATGATAACGTAGAAAAGATTGTTCCGATCATAGGCGCAATTGTGTAGCTCCTTTTCACTAATAAAATTGAATTTGGGTTTCAGCTGGTTGTTGGTCACAAGAATGGCGCAGTGTGCTTTGTTATTGACCGCATTGATGATATCCTTTGTGGACCGCTTCTCTTCACGCGTTAGCACGTATCGGGAGTAAAATGGTCTTCCGCCGCCTTGTGGCAATGGCATTAGTTGACTGTCCAGGTAAACGCAAAACAGATGGAAGAGTAACTGCAATGCAAAACAAGGTATACATAAAGGCATGTAATTTAGCATATAGAACAAGCCAACGATACTCACTGCAGCATCGGTTGGCAGGTGATCGCCCCACTCTTGGCCGTTGTGCGCATTGCCCGAGTTCCAGCGGTAGTCGCCTATGCAAGAGCCCTGGGCCAGCTCCCTGACGCGCTGCACCAGATACTCTTGGTTATTAAATGTGTCGAGGAAGGGCATTAGCAGTGGTAGCATGGGTGCATAGCTCTGCACAAACTGTTGGTTCTCCGCCATTTTACGTAATCGCTCGAGACCCACGGCACCGATCTTTATATCACTGAGACCGCGTTGCCGGAATATCTCATCCATATTGTCGATTTGCTTGACCAGGCGCTCCAATATAGTTGTGGATATCCACTAAGAGATGGAGAAAGCAGTTAGACATGGTGCTCATCAAACCAAACTCAAGTTTCTTACAAATCTGAGATTGTTCAGGTATTGCGATAGCTTCACTGTCGAAATGCGTTTTATGACTTCAGAATTGCTGTCCTTAAAGTGCACGATGCCGAACTCCTCAATGGTAGGCGCATTTTCTGTGGACGCGACAGGGGCAGGAGCCAGCTGATAGATAGTTCGCTTTAGCATGTATGCCGCATTGTTGCAGTAGTTCCAGAAGGAGTTTGAGGAATCCATGCTCTGCATAGTTGACGCATCGGCGAGCTCTGCATAGCTACGCTCCCGTTCGCGTTCGGCTCGTCTCATCAGTGCCGGCAACCTGCGCACGTCGGTGGGGAAGTCTTCACGACAAACTTCAGCGTATGGCGACATATAGGCCGACTCGTTGCTCAGGTTGCTGGCGTTAATAGAGTTGTTGGCACCCAGAGAGATGTTGTACGACTGATTGCCAAACTGCTGCTGCTGTTGCTGTGGTGAGCGCATTGGACTTGGACTGCGGCGCGGGCTTTGCGTGCCCCAGCGGCTGTCCTCGAATGAGGAATGCCAATTGATAATGGGCACGTTGTCATTATCATCAGAATCCATGTCATAGCTGCGTGGCTTAGTCAATTGGCTAACAGTCTTAAAAGGTGCGTCTAAATGTGCAGCACATTATTAGTTTTTGAATTATAGAATAAGAAGTAACGGTTTACCATTTGTTTCACTCAGCAAACACCTTTGCTGCTCCGTCACGCATACTGGCGCGCTACGGAACACGAACCACCACATGTATTTGCCGGCGCAGGCCGCAAAGCTCAGCGAGACAAACACAGCGAGCGTGTACTCCACCTGGTACAGCAAAGTATCAGTTTTATAGATGCATGTTTTCCACATGTTGAATGAGAGCAGTGCGAGTATTATGAGATTTATTACGCCCCATTTTAAGTAATTTTTAGCCTCGGAACGCCGCCGACGGACTTCCAAACTCTCTCGCAGATTGAAGCGTGTTATGTGTGCCTTCTGTCTTTGTTGCACAACCGGACTGCGAAAGCGCGGTGAACTACTGAAAATAAGTAGATTTTCTATAAACGAATTTTGATTTAATAATTACTAATATTACCAATTATTCCCAGAGAAATTCATACTATTTTCCAAAATCACAGCCGGCATACAGTAGATTTCCTAAAGTAATGCCGTAAATTGGCGGAATTTAACAGTGTGTACACATCCCTATCGATACACACGATATATCGATATAAAAAAGTCGAAAGTGTGGATGGTAACTCTGAGAACTATATGCTATCGCTTGCAAGCTACTTGCTATGAAACTGAAAACGCGAAACGCGCATTTCAAATCAAAACCAGAAAAAATATATAAATATTTACAATACTTTGCATAAGTGCCAATTTAATTTTTTAATGCATATAATGTAAAATATTACATTATTTAACAAGATTTCAACGTATTGAAGTCAAGAAAGTAAAGTATGAAAAGGCTCCTTGAATTATCTGAAACAATGTGTATTAGAATTATAGAACTTATTTCCAATTCTAAATAGTAACCTTAAGGACGGCAACAAGAGTTACACGGAAGTACTTAAGGCCGGTGACGAAAAATGGACGAGAGGTTATTTGGATGGCCAGATTTACCAGCTTCATGAGCTGAATGTTTTCCCGCGTATTGCTCGAGCAATAAATAATCTGCTCCCAATCGCAACAGTAGTAGGTAAGACTCAGGTCGTCCGTCTGAGCAAGAGAAGAGTAGTCATCTATTATTCAATATTGCAAATAAAATCTCTCACCGTTTTGTAGAGAATAGAGCCGATCATTCCGATAGAAAGTAGCTCGAAGAGCTTGCTCATGAACCAGACAATATAAGCAATGTTTGCAGCAGGATTCTAGAGAAGGATTCAGTGATTATAGACATATAATTAGACTCTGTGCCTTTCGTACCGTATAAGCCTTAAAGCCCATGGCGCAAAGTAGCACTGCGCTAAAGCTAAACATGATGAAGATGCGAAAACTGAATTCCTTCTCGACCTGCTCCCCAAAAAGATTCAGTGCAACATTTCTCCTTAGAATGCGAGTCAGTTCCCGGCGATAGTCGCCCGCAATGTGCTCTGGATTCCCATGTTTAAGCAACTCCTGCACACTTAATCTTAAATCCTGCCCTAATTTCACATAGCGAGCATTCAGATGCATCATCAGGTCGCCCAGCACATTCAGCTCGCCGAAGAGCATGGTGGTTATGATGACGCCCACCCAGTAGTTGCAGCAGATCAGCGGTATGTAGTATTTCAGCTGGGTGTTGTCGAACAGGTAAACCTGCTTGTAAAGCATCTCCCGCCGGTGATAGATGACGTTCTGCACTGGAACCAGCGCGAAGTTGAACAGCGCCATCAAGTAGAGAAGCGAATTGAGGCGTATGGGCTGCATCTGCCACTGAATAGTAGCAAAGAGCTCCGGGTCAGTTTCTTGCGACACATAGATCTCTGCGAAAAACTTTTGCACCAAACGCTTGAAGTCATCCTTGCGCAGGGCCAGCTGGAAGCCGCGTATTTGTATCTCTACTAGAACCAGATACGTGGGCATTCCAGTAAGCATTTTATCGATGTCTTTGCGATTGGCTATCAAATAATGGAAATCCACTTCGTTGTGCAGCGAAAAGACAAGAAAGCTAAGGAGGATTAGCAGCTGCTCCAACCACCGGGAACCGCGAGTTGCCCCGTCCTCCAGCGGCCAGACTAGGTGATTGAGGCGACGATACATGGCCACGGGCCAATGCAATTTCGCGATGGTGCCGTCCTTGAGGCGAGGTTGGTAATATCGCATGGCTGGAATCCCGATTGAAACTGATAAGCCCGTGATCCGGGCAGCCTATTTATGCAGTCCTTGATTGCCCCACATCTATGAAAATTTAATGCCAGTCTAAACAGAACCCAATTTGAATTCATACTTAATGAACTGACGAACATAAACACAAGCAGACTGATATATTATTAACAGCCCAATTAAAATTAAACTAACTACTCAAAACTGAGAACCCTCTGATAGTTACCGCCGAGAAATACGTCAATTTCTCTAATAGCACAGATTTCTGTCTCCTTCGGCTTCATGAAATTTGTTAGGCAAGGAGTACCATGCCGTTTTTGGACTACAATTAAATAAACTCAAATAATTTGTAGTATCTTCGTTATTTTATTTTGATAATTGCATTCGCATAATTGCCATTTAGTTATGTTATGTATACGTATTTAAAAAATATGCACAGTTCCATTAACTAAGTTAAGGATACGAGGTTCAATGCATTCGTATTGTACGGAATTGTATACTTTCGGGAACTAGTGCTAGCACGATACACAATATTATATTATATAATGATTATAATACTGATTGCAGCTACCATGAATATGCACAGAACACCTACACGGATACAGAAGCTAATTACACATGTAGTTTGCATTTTTCTTCATCGTATTTTGATTTATCGTTTTTTCTTTTTCTTTTTTCGTTTTTCGTTTTTCGTCTTTCTGGCGAGCGCTTTCATACATTTTCGGAATTCGGAGCTCAAGTCGGAGCAGCTGCGAGAACATTGAAATAAGAGTGCACGAAGTTACAGAAGTATTAGTAGTAGTTATTCTAGATAATTCTCATGAATTGTATCGATTACATGTATGTGTGTGTTGTGGGATCTGGGTGTGTTCCATGGGTTAATTGCCTACAGACTGTTTGCGTCGGGATCGCTGAGCGGGTTCGCTTAGTTGGCCATGGAGCGCTTGCCCCAGCCCGCATGCAGCTTCTGCCATTGATCGCGCTTGCCCCACATGCCCTTCAGATTGTTCCAGGTGGGTTCACGTTTGCCCCAAGCACCACGGAACTTGTTCCAGCCCTGAGCCTGTCGTCGCTTGCCCCAGGCCACGTTCATGTTCTTCCAAGCTCGTTTGTCAATCGCGTTGTCTGCCGTGGCATAATCCTCGTTCTCCTCGTTCGACTGCGCCGACAGCTGCTGGCGCTGCTGCTGCAGCTGCAGTTGCTCCGGATTGGTGCTGGCCATGCGCTCGAAGGTGTTCCAATCAATGGTGTTGGTGCCGTCGGTGATGACCAGCGGCACAAAGTGTCCGGTCATGTAGATGTTGTCGTCCACTTCCATGGCAGCTGGATCGTTGGAGCGCTTTCCCCAAGCGCTCTGTAGATTTTGCCAGGCGCGCTTGTTGTTGTACAAGTCGCCATCGCTCAGCTGCTCCACCACCTGGTCAGAGAGCCCAGTGGCGGTCAGTTCATTGTTGTTGTTGGGCAGAGAAGCAGCCCTGCCGCTGCCCGAGCTGCACACGAGTAGAAGGAGCAGCAGCAGCTGTGGGCTGTGTGTCCTACAGCTGGAGCTCTTCAACTGGGCCATGTCCCTGGGAAAACAGGTAAGAGAGCAGAGTGGAAAAGTTGAAAATCGAAAGCTGCAAGATGGACGATGAATGTGCTTGAGGATGGCAAAGCAAATGCTTGCAGCAATTAAGTTAAGGTCTCAGGCCCGCTGCGCCTTGTACCCTCTTTCCCTGGGGAGGAGGGTGGTCGGAGGCGTCGCTTTGTTTCGTGGCGAGGCAATCATTTCCGCCTACGCCTCAAATTACAGCAACAAGCGTAACGATTTAGCTAAATAACCACTCTAATTGAAAGCGGTGGGGCTGCGGCATAGCTGCCCTCTTTAGCCTCCGCCTGCCTGCTGCCTGCTGACTTCTGACTGCCGACTGCCGACTCCCGCCCCAGCTCCCCACCCCATCCACCTGCACTTCGACACGGCACTCAAGTCCCGACGGTGACGCGCAATTGCCAAGTTCAGCTCCATGCCCAATGCCAACCGCTGCGTTAAAAGCCAACAACGCATAACAGTTACAATTTATGGCCTATTAATGTCTTGTTGCAGCGCGACGGCCTGAGGTAGCTAACGGTGGGCGGTAGCTTGGCCGTGGGCGGAGACATCATGATAATGATAATGCGCATACGCCGCGTTGCTCTACGGATTTGGCAGCACATGCAGCGCCAAATTGCAGGCTGAGTGGAACGAAATGAGGAAATGCGAGGCGAGCTGAATTCTCCCTACCGCCCCTCGCGTACAATGCTTTAAAACGATACTGATTAATGATAGCAAAGATTATGGCCATGTTTGCCAAACAACTTAAGTGGCCAAGAGAATTGCACTTACGAGCCATGCGATGACGCCCTCTGCCCCGGGGCAACCCACTCGACAGCTGCCAACGAGTGCCTCGTGCCGCTCTAAGCGGATCCGCATTGTTTGTTCTCTGGCCCCAAAGAAGTTATTCATATGCGCCTGCATGGGTCAAATATTTGATTAGCATAATGCCAGGCGGGGAAGTAAACAGCAAGAGTTGCTCAATTTGGAACTAATAACGAACTCATTTGGATTTATTGTTATTAATAGAATACTGCAGTGGCTTATCGCTGAAATTACGCGTAATTTTGCCAACTTCTTGTTTTTTCTAGTCTTCAGAATAGTAATAGTATTTGAGGAAAGTAAAGAAGTAGATTCAGTAGAATAGATCTAACATCTTCCCCTGCACAGTTCTACTGCAAGTCATCTAGTGTCAATTCCGGCAATTACAACTTCGAATTGCTGACACTGAAATCCTTTCGTAGCTCTAAGTCTTTAAAGCCCACAATCCCGCAGCTGACTAAGGACAAACCTAGCCCCGCATGGCGGGTGGCGAGTGGCGTCTTATCTAGGCGTTCGCTGATTGAGCCATGTTTCACTGCGTTGGCTACTTTATGGCGTCTATGTGGGATTGGACAGTTAATTGAAGCGGGCACAGCGACAGTGTGTGTGCTGGTGCAGCTGAACGGGCTGCTAACTCTTGACTGATGGCATGGCATGGTTTTGTGCTGTCTTAGTTTGCATTTAATTTGTGTGCTTGTCGTTGATTGATTGACGCCCGGCTGAAAGTTTTGGCGGCTTTGCGTTAAATTATAATAGATAGCTACATCGCGATGATAGGGCACGGGCACGCATCAAATTTTATGACCACACACTCGACCGGGTCGGCAACTGGCTTCTGGCTTTTGGCTTCTGGTAGCTGGCAAAGGGCACCCAGCAAGCAATAAGCACGAGCTGCGCCTCGCGAGAGGAATGAAGCACGTTCGAAGCGGCTTGTAATTGAAATTAACTGAAAATATTTATGGCTTAGCTAGTGGCTGACATTCCAACAAATTTCAGAGACAGCACCCAATGGGGGCGTGGCACGCCCAGGGGGCAGGGCCCAGCGCGCTGTATTATTCAGCAGCCCCCGCTGCTGTTGCCGTTGCTGTCCAGACATTATTCATGGCTGCGTCTTCGAGTGACAATGACAGGTACTTGCCAGGGCGAGCCTCGTGGCCAAAGGATGCTTACAGCAGCTGCACAAAGCTCAAGCTCAAATATCAGCACACACACGCATACATACATATGTAATCAGCGTGAAAGTAAGCAAATTCGCGCATCGAAATTAAACCGTTTTTTCTGCGCTTGCGAGGGGCGTTTCAATCGTCGCGTCTCATTCTATTTTACTTGCTCCGCTCCTGCAGCAGCAGCATGTGACAATATTTGCCAAGGGATGGCATCTGCCTAGAAGTGTTTTGTTTAAATAGGTTTCCTGCCGCCTCCCACACGCGCCATTTGAATAAAAATCATCGCCGGCTACGAAAATTCGTAAATAAACAGAATATCCACAGAAGTGCAAATACATTTTTCATCGCCTGCCCGAGCCGAAGACGGGACAGGAGCAGGAGCCGTAGCTGGAGCTGTAGCTGTAGCTAGGCGGCTGTTGGGTTACTGGTTACGGCGCCCTTAGCCAGGTATCCTGTATGCCGTACGGAGAACGAAACGAAACAACTTGACTGGCTAATCATTCAATTTCTAATGTCTCCTGCGCACAGTTGAGACAACAAATTTCCCTATTATTAAGTGGATATGGTAAATATATTTACATAGGCTAAGTTATATATATAGACCACTCAAAATACGAACTTTAGCGATAAACGTTATTTACATACCTAATTTATCAGCCCTCATAAAGCATTCGTTTGTAGGCGGATTCGGCTTAAAGACATAATCAGGAGTTTACCGGGATCTATTTTATTTTTGAACTTTAGCTTTAGTCAATTCTTTTTCGGCATTAAGTACAGCACGCATTACAATCCTAGACAACTCTGAATTCGCTTTTCATCGTTTTTCGTTTGCACAATTCGTTAACAAGTATTATAGATATTTTTAGCATGGCCCAATTCGATTAACTGGCCGTAAAAGGCTTTCAATAATCAACTCACCTGTTTGCAGTTATTTCGATTTAGTTTTGAAACAGGAAATGTTTTTCAGCCTCCCACTCACTGGTTCCGTTGAGGCGGCTTTTTATTTTATTTATAGTTTTGCGCGTGAAATTACTTTTATAACTGAATTGCGGGGATAGTTGCAATTGAATTAGTACAGTGCACAGAACGGTGTGTGCAGTGTGTAGCCCTACGCAGGAGCTGTTGTTCGGTCTGTGGTTGCCGTTGCTGTTGCGTAGAATCTGCTTCGCTGTGTTGTCTGTGGATGTCTGCGCAAACCTGTTGATCAACTGTTAATGATACGCAACTCGGCCGCGTCGGCCGTTTATAAATCAAAACGGAAGCGAATCGAGACACGATTGGTGCGTACGGAAAACACGAGCGTGCAACCGAAGCTCGCACCCGCACACACGCACGGGACACACGAGTGTACGCACACATATGCATACGTGTGTGGGCAACGACAATGGCAAGGCGCGGCTGTCAGGGCGAGCATTGTGTGCGGCCCTGTTGGCGGTTGCAGCGACGGAAGTGGCCGAAAACGAAAACTGTTGCCTACTTAGTGGGGCAGTCAACAAAGCCGACTTCTACTCCCACCCCCGCCACATCAACCGAGCGCTCTACTTGTCCAAGTTGATGGCACACATGCGCGCCCTTGCAGTGTTTATTTGTCATCCCCTGGGAGCAGAATGGAACAGACTCTGGACACAACATACAACATATGCGTGGGCCCAGACCCCTGCCTGGCCGGCCAGCTCATTCAAATTCATGTGCATGCTCCATAAGGAACCGAGAGCAAGCTGCTTCTTATGCTTCTTCTGCTCAGCCAACGCCCATGGTGACATTTAAAATTAAACGTGCCATCCTAAAAGTGAAACCACTCCGCGCTGCCCTGCAGATGCAGTTCTGGTTACCTGCCCTGCCCACCTGACTGCAGAGAAAAGTGAAGCCGGCACAGACAATTGGTAGCCCTCAATACAATTTTTCCATTTAGTGTCAATTTGTTGTCGGTGAATATGCCTTCTCCTCCGTTCATCATAAGGAAAAACCCTTTTAGAGCTTCATGAATATTTATGAACGAACTGCAGAGCCGTGGCAGCAGGAGGCGCTTCTTTTTGCAACACTTCAATTCCCTTCAAAAACGCTTCTTCTTCAATTACGACAACAACCTTTGGCACATGCGAGGTTGGACGTGAGAGTGCCTGTCTGTGTGTGTTGTTCGGATATCAACAGGTTTTCATTTGTGGTGCCATTTGATAGCCACTCCGGTTGGGGACGCCAAATAAACGATGATGGGAATATTTATGACATTGCCACTGCTACCGGTGGTGCGTATAATGAATGGGTTATGCAGCACACATCGAGCATTGACCAGCGGGGAAACGGGGCCAGCTGGCATCCGACATCGCCGACAATCGATAAGGCACGCAGCCAGTAGCGGAGCTCTTACGTAGTTACTAATTGATTTCAGCACTGATAAATCGCTTTTTCAAGTAGTCTTATCAGCGCAGCAGACAGGCTACCCATCAGATACATGTGTTTTACCTGGTACTTTTCGAGTGTAGCGATTGTAAATCAATCGCTATTTACATGGAAAATGATCTGCGATGCCTGACCTGATTGCTGGCACAGAGCTGCGAGCAAATAGATATTTATTAAATTAAGCAGTTGGGTAAAAACCCCTGAACAATGGCGCCTTGACCTCTAAAGCAGTTGAACTGGAGTAATGCACTGCTGCACGCGTTGAAGCCCCACTTGTTGACCAACTTGCTTTGCGTACACACACGCTCACAACCCACAAACATCCTTGGTATTGGCCACTTTTCTATAGGAATACCCTGGGCGCTTTCATTGTAAGATGAAGTAGCAGACGCTGTTGGCAGCTAATAATAATTTGTTTGCACTTTGCATATGCCACAGCTGGCAACAAAGCCAATCGCAATCTGCGACCAAGCTCTGCACATATGCGCTAAGTGCAAATAAGAAGATTTAAAGATTCAAGAGTTATATAGTTTTCAATTATTTTATCATTATTGTGTTCTTTTGTAATGTATTATTTTATAAAAGTTTAGATTTATTTATTTTAATTTCAAAATCAAGTTTTATTGCGGCATTCTTAAATTTAAATGGCCTCCTCAACCATCTTGTCAAAAGCTGGTAGCTATAAAACCGGTTGTCTTATCGATAAGTTCGACTAGCAACACAACATGACCGAACACTCACATCTCTAGCAGTTATCTGTATTGCCGGTTGAGAAAATATTCTATTGTTATTCTTCTGCAATGGTAAATAACTTATTGGCTTAACAATTTCGGGACATATTTATAAGTCTATGCAATGGACATCATTCTGCCCGAGCCGCAGAGTGAGACGAAGTTTCTCGCGTACGCTTCACAGATACAATATGACGAGTTTAACGCAGTAAGTACCTGTGCCCAAATATCATCATTCTTGTTTTCATAAACCAATCCTCTCGCTTTTTAGAAAATGTTTGTGTTCTACACGGGCAGCAGTGACGTCGATGTATATCAATTAATGGCCGATGACCGCCTACTGCAGCTAATCTACGGATGGGATGTGTGCCGAGTGCACAGTCGGAAGGCACTCACTGCGGAAGTGACCTATATCGTGAAGGTGTTGGCGCATCATACGCTGCAGCTGTGGTTTAGCCAGGAATGGATGGGCTGCTCGGAGAGTTTACGTCGCATTGTGTTGTACTATCTGAGTAAAGGCTCCATTGCGTTTCACAAAATTGACGGACTTTGTGACATCGACTGGCAGTATATGCTAAATTTTCAGACCAGTCCCTGGCGTCTGCCCTATCTGCAGCAGTTATTTGCCAACTTGGCAAACAATAAACATCATGTAATTGAGCATTCTGTGCTGCCAGCCACTGCGGAAGGTGAGCCACATGATTAACTATTGAATCATATATTAATTTGATTCTTGTAGACATAACATTTCTAATGCAAGAGCGCTTGCATCTGATAATATTGCGCCTGATAAAGTTATTTGATTCCGGCAGCTGGGAAGCGGTTAAACAGCTCTCCCTGCGAGTGCTTGCTGCCTGGCTTAAGTGTTATGCTAACGGCAGAGGTGAAATCTTTCAGCGTGAACAGGTATCCATAGCTCTTGTAGGGCATCTCTATTTGTTAACATTATTTGTGGCCGACGATAACCGCGGTTATGTGATAGATAATATGGTAAATAATACATCAATACAGCAAGATTCACATTTTACCAGTAACATTTTACTTTGCCCGCAGATGTACAACATACGTTTTTATACGCAGAGCATGCAGGAAGCTCCGAATGAAGACGAATATACGCCAGCTCGTCTTATCGCCCAGGTGTGCGTGCGTCTGGGCTTGGGCAAAGATGGCTTTTTCGAGTGTATTGTTTTTAAGAGATTCAACTTAAGCCTCATAACTCCATTTGCTGTAATGCTCAAGGCCTACACAAGTTACGTGTTGGGCAATCAGCTGCTCGAGCTGATGGCACTTAATGAGCACGACTTTATGAAGCATTTGGCCCAGTTCAAGGTGCTGATGAATCACTATGTCGAAGAGCGAGAAAGCAGTGAGCAGTTTCTCCTTAATGAATTGGAAAAGCTGGAAGCACAGCGCAATAGTCATGCTCTGCCGAATACGGTGAACTTGAATCTCAACTATCAGCAGCAGATCTGCAAGGGAAACAGAGCCAGCAATATTGGCAACTACAAGAACTGTGACGATGACGAGAAGCCATCTCTAGATTTAGATGAGGAACTGGATCGACAGATAGATCCGGTCTTTCAGAATGTGCCAAACAATGAGGAAGTGTTGGACTTTGTTTACCAATTGCTGGCCAAGCGCGTAAGCTTTAATATCTTTATTCATAGAAGTCATTACTAATTTATAGTCTTTAATAGAACTTTCAGGGTTGGCAGTTTGCCAAGATTGCGCTGCTACTGAAAATTATTGGCCAGAAACTGAATACAATCGAGGTATGGCGTTATCATCCTGGACTCACCACACAGTTCATGCTTAATCTCGAGCATAAACTTTCTGTGAATTATGCAAACCTGGCTAAGGAGTTTTCAGAGCACGGTTTCATGGAGGCGGAATTCTGGTTGACTGCTTTCTACTTGAATCCAACACGCTCAAATTATAATGAAGTAAAGCGCTGTTCGCGCATCAAGAAGAAACGCAAAGATGAGGATGATCAGATGCCTTCCAGCAGGTCTACTGCACGGGTTGAGAAATCCGATCACATAAAGTACGAACTATTAAGCTCGACAATTGATGTTGACGAAATTGTTTCCATAACTAATCACAATGCACCAGTGGCTGACTATGATCCTGTCTGCAAGGCGTTAAAGGGACTCCGCTTGCCACGCAGCATACTTAAAGATCTATTGACAGTTGCGTTTCAGCCGCGCAACAAACGCTATTCATGGGCGCTAGAGTGGATGACACTGCACGAGCGTTGCAGCGCTTTGTTGAAGAGCACAGATCTGAAGCGCAAGTTCGTTTCACTTAATATGGCCGAAGCAAACGACAGACTAAAGTTCTTGAAAATTGACTACGCCAAGTATCAAAACAGGCCTCAATTGGATTATGGCAGCATCGAAGAAGGCTATGAGAACGCGGCTGGCTCAGCTGACGTTGGCGGTGAGGCAAGCGAGGATGAGGAAGCCATCCAGCGTGCAGCGCGAGAAAAGGCTGAAAAAGAGAAAAAAAAACGCAAGCGCGGAAGTGCATATTGGAATGAAAGTATGGGATTTTTGTATATATATATATATTATTTTTTTTTTTTATAATCACGTTAATATTTATCCGTATCTTCAGTTATTTCGGAGGATGAAGAAGAAGAAGAGGAAGAAGAATCTGATGAAGAGGAAGCCTATTACACAGGAACTGGAAGACGCACTCGAGTTCGTGCCGCCGCAATGGTAGCTAATGCTATGATCTCTGATATGGACAGAACAATGCGTAGCGGACGGCGTTCTCCTGTTACCAGTTCAGCGACTGTTACCGAAGACTTTGCAGAAGAAAAGAAGACTCCAGACCCCCCTCAGGACACACCGGAAGTAAAGCCACCAATCTCTTCGCAAAAACAATCCAGCCAGCCAATACTCTCATTTGGTGATCTTCTTAACGCGCAGGCCAAGTACAGCAACGAAACGAATGGCTTTAAAGCTTTCTCGGACATTTGGAGCTTTGAGAAAAAGGAAGTGATAATCGTAGAAAATAATAATGAACTTTCGGAGAGTAATTCCTTGCTTAGCAAGTTCAAGAGGTTGCAGGGTCTAAGACAACGCAGCCAGGGAATAACCACAGAAAAAATAGACGAAGACACATCTCGTTTAAGCAGTCGGTGCCACAGCTCGGCGGAGAGTTCACATTCGGGTACATCTACCATGGCTTTACACGATGCCAACGAGTTTGAAGATACACAATCCGCCGTAAGTAAAGAGTTAACCCCGCCACCGGGTCTAACTTCAAATTTTACTATGGAAACAAAAGATTTGCAGCTCAGGGCGAACGAAACTGATGTGGAAACGAATTCAGGAGCCCTAAGACAAGAGAAACCAAATATGAAATGCTTGGATGCAACTATTGAAGGAGGTGACCAAATGCTGATGGGGAATTCAAGTGATCGAGATTTGAATTCACATCTCATCCAAGAATGTTTGACACGCCGAGCCGAGGTGCGCTTAGATAAGCTCACTCCAATGGACATTGACCAGTTGCGAAGACTGCGCGTGCTGGTGAAGCGTACTAATCTTGTGGACTACTATCGCGAACCAACTGTTCAACAAAAACGTACAAGGTTCTCATCAAGAGGCAGAAGGAGTCAGACGCACACCGAGGACAGCAGTGGCTCTACAAACACCTCCGAGCCCGATTCCACAGCTAAGAAGTTTGTACACATAACATCTGATACGCCTACACCAGCGATGCGTGTAGTGACGGCCAAGCCGCGCTTTAAGCACTTGAGGCGTTTCAAACCGACCACTTCGGACTCATCAACATCAACGGATATTGACGAAAAAGTGCGGTCAGCCGCATTACGACGACGACGTGGATCGAAATTAACTCTTAAGAAAAATAAGGTGAAGCACAAGTTTCATAAAACAAAACATATAACTGCCGATGTTATTGAGCTCTCATCGGATTCGGTATCCTCTACTTCGCCAGTTCCTGTGACTCAAAATCGATTTCCGGAGATTACTAGGCCACTAGAATTGGATCCACTCTATGAGGAAGAAGTTGTTCCCTTTTTCCGATAAAAGGAATAGCTTGGTTCGTTTTCCTCTACATTCGCTTTGCCTAGGGCTACGTGTTTGGAACGAATGCAGTCGGGGTTGCACACCACGCACACATACGCACAAATACACGCACACCACTGTGACGGGAATTGGGCAGAAAATTGAATTTGCGCCGCTTGTTAGAATGCAATTAGCCTGAGGCATATTTGGTGCGTTTCTATTTGCTTTAGCTCGGACTGCGCCAGGACCTTGATGAAATTATATATGTACATATACCAGTCCTATTGAGACGGGGTTACTCTATTCTAGCTTCTATTTAGTTTACGTGACTGTGCAGCTGTCCTTTGGGAAATGCGACAATTCTTCAAGATATGAAGTTTCCTTTATCCAAATTTCACACATTTTTCATACTCATAAAAAACAATTTTGAGCGTGTGTGCCCACTCACACTTCAATTAACTGTATAATTGATACGCATTATGATTGCATAAAACCACAATTAGCTACACGTGGCCAATCTGCCGCAGCCCCTTGAGCTGGTCAGGCGCAACCCGCGACACATTGACACCACCGACCAATGCACTGCCACGTGCCACTTGGAGTGAGTTTTGATGGAACTGTTAGTGTTATATCATAGATCACACAAAGCGTGCGGCTACCAAGGAATAGCATGCATAAGTAGATTAAAAATTGAGTTCTCACGAATATACTAAGCACTCATAATGACCTTAACCTTTAGGTAATTGATTAAAGTACTTATAGTTAAGTTGACCAAAAATGTATATAGTTTATTTGATCCATTCTTAAGTATCTTTGTTCTCTTTTTGTTATTTTGCTTAACGCCATTTAATTGTGATGTTAAAAATGAGTCTGTTTCCTAATAACGAAAGTATTCTTTAAAGATTATTCATTCATATAGAAAATTATACCTCTACTTATCAGAAATTGATGCTTGTTTGTAACCGAAATAGGTGTAAGAGAAACCCAAATGAACTTAACTCTTCAAATCGCAATTCGTATTTCTTAAGAATCAACAGATTTGTTTTTGGAATGTCTATTTATTGATGTTTTGGTCACTTGTTTGATTTCTTATCTGAATATGATAGAATTAATAATTTCTAATTCAAAATTTTCGTTAAATTTTTAAGTTATATTCTGTCAAAAAATGTATTTTACAAAAATTAAAAACAGTATCTAGGTTAAATCGATCATGTTTAAAAATATTATAAAAACCGACTATGAACAAAAAAAATAGTAAAATTTCTATATTGCCTTGTGCTGTCACAGAATTCCCGCACTTCTGACTTTTCCAAAGTCATTTGATCTTTGCTTCCAATGGTTGGTTTGTTGGACATTCATGTTAATATTGCATTAAAGTTATTTGGAAAATATAAATACAAATATTTCTTTTAGGGGTTCCTGCATTTTCAAAAATATAAGTTTTTCACCTTAAACCGATAAAGCCGATCTAAATAAGTATAGAAATCAAATAAAAACCAATTCCGCGAAAACTGTGTATGATAAAGAAAATATCCCACTCTCGGGAGTTCATCATATCCCACATAATCACACTCAAAGCAGGACAGATTTAGTGGCCCACTACGATTCAAAGAGTTGAGCTTATTGTATCTGAATTTCATCTGCTTTGCAGCTGGCACACTTTTCCCCCCTCAGTTTGGCAGTAATTTGCCGAGTGGCAACTCGTGTCGATAATTTTCCAGCAATTGGCGCATATATCATAACAAAACGGCAAACGGCAGCAGCCACTCAAGCACATTAGACTGAGGCTAAGGCGAGGGCACAAAGCCACCAGCTACACGGCACATGCAGCCACTTGAGCAGCTGGGAGTGCTCAAATCGAACACGTGCCGAGGAGGCGTTGGACTGGGAGGGAAGGAGTATTTTGAAACTCATCACATGTTGCGCCTTCGGAAGTGTCGGCTGCTGTGTGGTGGCCACGTGGCCACGTGGCGGTAATTCCGTTAGCGACAGGCGTAAGCTCGCTATGATAGCTGCGGTTTAGTGGCAATAAAAGAGTTGCGGCCAGTTGAAATAAATTGGCGCAAGTTCAATGTTGTGACAAAGGCTAATGATAACACACACACACAGTGTCGATGCCGATCCTCGACAGACAAGCGCAGGCAGAGAGATAGACAGGCAGACAGACAGTCAGGCGGACAGAGAGATAGACACATCCTTCCGATTGGCTTACGGGCAGGCGCGTAGGCAAAGCGTAAAAAATGCTCGTGTTTTAACTGGCGTGTGGTGGCTGAGTTCGCCCCTGGCACGCTGTGTGCGAGGTTGTTTCTGTATGTGTGTGTTTGTCTACTGTTTGCAGTGTGGGCAAAGCAACCCCCAGGCAAGAGCGCACGGCAATCACGGCGCGAATATCTTTTGGGATTTGTGTCATGGCGCCGCCATCGTCGCGACCGACGACAATGCGCCGAGGGTTGTTGCCGCCTAAATCAGCGGGCTTACTGGGCAGCACTCTGGCTCCGCTGCTGCTGCTGCTGCGGCGGCTCGACTGCTCTGCAGCTTGCGCACTAATGGCCGAGTGCGGCTGGGCATGGAAATAAAACCGGCGCGCACTCCTGTTCAGCTTTTAGTTGGTGCGGGCACGCGAAACGGTTAAGGCAACAGCACGAAGCACACACACACACGGAAGTTGAAACGGAAAACGGAAACGAAAAATGCGTGTAGTTGACACTCGTGTATAGATACGGACACTGATATCATCAATCGCTTGACAAGATCTCAACATGTCTGCCTGTTACAACGCCTACAATCCTTCGCACACCTTCGAATTCGACGAGGAGGACGACGACAATGCCTCATTCGACAGTGGCTACGAGAAGAGCTTCGAAACGGATGCAAATGCCAGTGCGCGACGTCGTTTGGACTTCGAGGAGCACTTCACGAGCGCAGCACATGCCAGCGCTACAACGCCGCCCGTCCAGACTCAACCGGCATTGGCCACAGGCTATGCCGGCGGCTGGGATATGCCGATCAGCTCTCCTCCAGCTACAGCCGGATTTGTGGGCCTTCTGGACACGAGCAGCAATCACAGCTCACGAAGTGGCCGCACGCTGATCGAGCATCTCGCTAGCCGACCTCCACCCGCGAAGTTCGATCCTCCAGTGACGAGTACACCCACCAAGCTACCAGAGGATCCGAATGCACCGCGACCCAAGCGCAAATATGCCGTCGGCAAAAACAGAGTCACCCGCTCGCGCAGTCCAGTCCAGGTGGTGCGCATCAAGAAGTTTCGCCGCATGAAGGCCAACGATCGGGAGCGCAATCGGATGCACACGCTCAACGATGCACTGGAGCGACTGCGGGTAACGCTTCCCTCACTGCCCGAGGAGACAAAGCTGACGAAGATCGAGATCTTGCGCTTCGCTCACAACTACATATTTGCACTGGAGCAGGTGCTCGAGAGCGGTGGCTCTATCAACTTGGATTTGGAGAAGTTGCAGAACTTCACGCTGAGTGGAGAACGCATCACCAAGGAGCTTTTCGACGCGCTCTTCGTGAACCCACAACCTTTTCCTGTCTTCGGCAATGGGCGCATATTTCCATACGGCGCCCACTCCCAGCCACATCCTCAGGCACCGCATATGCACTACCAGTCGCATCCGAATGTGGATTATCAGACAGCACAGCCGCCAGGCTTTGACTTTGGCAGCAGCATGCGCTTCTACCAACACCAACAGCAGCAGCATCAACATCAGCCGCAACCAAGTCAGCCGGTGCCGGTTCCGACGGGCCACTTTTCCCAGGAGAAATACGATCTGTTTCGCAGCAACTTCGAGGCAGCTGCCAATGCCACTCCACTGGCCGCGCCGACAGATCCTGGAATGCATCAGCAGAGCAGTTTCTATACACAAACGCCACCTTGGAAGGATTACCACGAGGAGCCGCCACAGCCGCTGCAGCAGCCTTTACAGCAGCAGCAGCTCATCTACAAACAGTTCGCTCATCAGGTATAGCATAGTTTTGCGGGCGGTCTTCTCTGGGTGATATGTTCGACTCTGCGAGGTCTGCTACTGCACGCTAAACTGAAAATATCCCAAGCTGCACTGGTGATTTGTATTGCCAGCAAATCCTGCCAATGCAACTTTCCTAGTGCAGCGACATTTTCAGTTCTCCGTCCCGCAGAGACCCGCAATCAGTTGATACTTTTGCAATAAGTGAACTCTCCAAATTGACTGCTGAAACTTGGCTAAGTAGCTGGTTGCACCACTCAATTTCATAATATTCATTTAGCTAGTTCCACAAACGACAAACCAATTAAAAAAAACCATTCATTCCATAGACCATACCATCATATATCATATATAACTCACTTGCAGTTCCAACTTCACTTTCAATTTCACTCGAATTGGTTTCTCTTTTGTGCAAACTCATCGAATAACTATCTCAGCTAAAGGTGCACTCTATAAAACTATATACTATATCTATAGTATAGCATACCCCCTATAGCTTGCACCTTTTGATTTAATATTACTCGATATTTGCTTTATATTAACAACGGTTGTCCATTAAAATTTACATTAAGTGAGAACTTTCATGTACCTTGCTGTTAGGCCATATATAACTAATACAACTAAGACGGATCCAGATCCTAAACTATATCCTTAGCGAGTTTTAGGCACTAGCTACAACATGTAAACTGTACTAGCGGTAGGTAGAACAGTTAGGTTCAGGTTTAGTATTAGTTTCTGGGTAACGCTTGCAATGCGATAAAAGAGGGCTAGTCATTTTTGAAGTCAGGTTTACTATATACCATATACCATACGTGATAAGAAGAATTTTTGTAAACTATTACGATTTATTTTTGCTAATAAAGTTGACAAAGAAAAACCCAAAAACAGCAGCTTGTACGTGGAGTGGGAATCGGGAATCGGAATTGCCGGAAAAGTCAAGGCATATAGTTAATGCTGGATGGTAGCAAAAGCAAACAACCCTGAGCCATGTGTGCGGCTCTGTGTGCGGATTTCAGATTTCAAACAAAAGACTTAAATTCAAATAAATATTGTATATTGCAGTGCGCATAAAATGAATGGCCCAGTATGTGTGCGTGTGTGCCTGTGTGTGTGTGTGTGTGCAGCTTGTTTATCGTAGGGGGCATTTTTGCGCCCTTAGAATTCGACATGGGGTGAGTCGAACAATGGAAGATTGCCCGTCACCTGCCACAGAATTACGAGTACAAAACGAATGTACCAATTTCGAAAACCGAAAGCAGCAGCCGAGGCAGAGCCCGAGCCCAACAATCCTGAAACATGAGCCAAGTGGAAGTGGACCTGCATGAATGCCACTCAAATTATTTAGTTGAATGAACCGGCAAGAGTCGAGAAACCTTTGCAACTGCGCAACTGACTGACTGACTGAGTGACTGAATGACTGAATGACTGACTGACTAGTTGAAGAACTGACTGACATTTTCCGTTACACGCGTAGCAAGGAAACTGGAAACTCCCACCCCATCTCAACCGAAAAGGGTAACAAGATGCAGAACTATGGAATGCAACTTCTTGAAGGGAATTGCCACGCCGTACCAGGCCGATGCCGGCTAAGCCGCTTGTGCGTTTACGCTGCCAGGCGACGCGTTTGTCATTTGTGCAGCTTTGTTGAAGGTGTCGGGATTTATCTTTACAATAATCATTATTATAGCAAGCAGGACACAGTCGTTGTGCCGTTGTTCGGCTGTGCTGGTGCGTCACAAAGGCGCAAATACGCAGCGGGCGGGCCGCTAAGCTGCATTCAATTCCGGCGCTGAGGGATGCGAATGGATGAGGGCTGAGTCCAAAGAATCAAGAGAGAGGATGCGATGACGAGGACAGGGGACACGGCATCATTAGCGTGCTGCTGCAGCCCGCTGCTCCATGGCCTTGGCCTCTGTCACGGGGTAGCTATGCTGTAGATGTCTATCGGAGGATCAATGACGACAATGTTACGAGTGCCTTCTCGGCTCTACCCCCGTCTGTCGTATCGCCATGTCGCCATCTCTCCAGCTCGTAGCCTGACTATGCTAATGCCCTGCGAAGCCGGCAAAACAATTTGACGATTGCCATAAGACGATAAGGAAACCAAAATGGAAACAAATTGCCTGCCTCGGTGCAAGGAACAAACACAATGCGAGTCGAGTTCCTCAAGTGCAGGTCCTTTGGGTGCGATTCATGTGCGACCCACTGAACCGCAACTTGATTCGAAATTAAATACTGAATACTGATGGAAGAAGTAGAGAAGCCAGAGGTTATAAAGTGGGCGTGTGTTATATCCATTAAATCCATCTTTTCTTTTAGGAAATTTCTCGATTGAAAATATACAATCTTTATATTTCACGTGAGTTCAAAGAGCCTTCTCATTTAATTTATTTTACTTGTACGTCTCTTGTTGGCATTATATCAATCTTTATCTTAAAGAAATCTCGTTATAGAGATCTTTATACCCATGAGGTCAAAGACCTTTGTTAAATTTATTATCCTTGTTCGACATTTGCAGGCATAAAATATTACCATCAAATAATCCATATTCAGGCATAACTGTGCCAATTTGTCGTGTTAGTTCCGTTTCCGATACCAACTGGTCGATTGCGATTTTGCACATCGAATTTTATTTGCCGAATCGATTGTTTTACGCCTTTTTAGCGCGAGTTGACACAGATTCGCCAAAAAGGAACTGTCGCTAACCCTGGGCTAACCCTTACCCCTTTCGGCAAATAGAATTCGCTTTGGTGTTCGTTTTTTACGGGTGCGATGCATAGAAAGGACGTTCGAGCTGCTCGACCTTTTTAGCGATTCATTACCCTGCTCGAATTGGTTTATCTGTGAAATCTCTAACGTCGTGTGATGTGTTGTTGTTTGCGTAGCCTCCGCTCGGGCTCGGGGTTCGTTTTCCTCGAACTGCAACTGTCGTGTGTATGTATAGGTAGGTCCTGGTTGCCCTACCTTGTCCGCTTTTCAACGTTGTGTGCTCATCTAACCGAAAAACATTGGATAAACAAACAGCCGCTCGAGTATTTTGTTACATTTGTTGCCGCTCTCCGTGCCAAGCCAATCTGTCGCATTTGGGTGCAGTCTCGTCCTGCCAGCTCTGTGCACGCGTGTGCGTGAGTTGAGACTGTAAAATGCTATGCAAGTCCCGCTCGATTGTGATTTTAATCCGCTCAGATCGGTTTTAGTCAAATTTAAGCAGATTTGTGTCACGAAAATGGGTCGCAAAAAATGTAAACACATGTAAATCAAAAATCACGTTGGCTGCACACGATTCCAATCGAGATGAACTGCAGTTAGACGGGAAATTACTTTTGGGAGAAAAGCTTAGCCGATTCCCAAGATAACTGCAAAAAAACAAGCATAAACCATACTTTTGGTTTGCAATTACAGTGCCATGAATTTTCTATGAATTTTCTTCCATTATCCACTTTGCAAAATTCATTATAAGGGAACTCCGATTTCAAGAATTGAGTTACTCAAAATCTAATAATGGATGCAGTTTTGAATCGCAAAATAATGATATTAATCAATTCAGTAGTCAGTCGAATATTTCTTTTGTAGACTGTCAAAAGAAATGCAGCTTTATTGGGTGGTACAGCCGGCTGCCTTTTGCTACCCCGATCTGCGCACACATTACTCATATTCCAATCACACAACGAATGTTCCTTTTCCAAATGAATAAACTGCTAGACAAACAATACATTAAACTTTACAACTTCACACCCGCCGACTGTGTATGCAAACCTTTAGACTACCCCGATCCGAGCCCATAGCAAATGCCGAATGTCGTTAGTAGTGGCAGTAGGAAAATGGAACTATAGCCGGGTAATACTGTAGAGCTGAGGCTGTACCACAAACGACGAGCTGATTGTTATGCAAATGAGCAGGAAGACCAGGACGAAACAGGCACACAACCCCAGTGCGAGCAGTGCCTGGGGCACATCGCAGGCTCGCCTATCCTTTGGCTGCAGTTCATCAAGTGGTCATAAATATTTTCGACTAAAGGACGCATCGGAGCCCGCGCCGAGAGCTAATTAATATGCAGTGCCATGTGCATAATGAATGGTGACATTTGTAATTTACGGTTGATATTTGTTCACCTTTTTTTGCAGTGCATAAATTGAAGTAAAGGCTGTCGCTAAGATGTCGACAAAACAACGGTTTCATGCCCAGTTATTGCCAGTGTAAACAAGGCTTGATTGAATGCATCGAATACCCCTTGCCAGAAGGGGCTGCAGTAGCTCTATACGATAGGTCTATTGAACAGCGCCGATACGTCGATGTATTGAGAATGGCGACTATCGAACGGTATTTACTCGGCTAAGTCGTGTTTGCTGTCGCTTCTGTTCGTTTTCTCTCTCTAATGCCACTTCCGGTTTAACGCAAAAAACGCGCGAAAATCCTGTGATTAATGCGACCATTGTGTTCGGCAAAAAATTGAAACTATATGCGGAATATTTATTGCAAAAACTGCAGTTTTTACCCCAAAAACGTTGAGTAGAAGCCTAACGAGTAGTTAACTGCAATTACAATCGCGTGAACTGCGCAGGGGGTGAAGGATGCAGGGTGCGGTGCGTGTCCTAAGTCGCTTTTTATGGCACCTCTGACAGCGACAGCGACGGGACAGAAAGTAACCGTTATGATTTAGCTTGATATATATAAGGCATAGGCACGCAAGCTTTGCTACCCTGTAAGCGACAGTGCTGGCTGGGGGTAGGCTGACTTACATATGTACTCTCTAAGTTATTGCTTTTATTGGCTTCTTGATATTTACTGTACTTAATACTGCAGAAAGTAAATAAAAAGAACCAGAATAATTTGTAGGATTAAATTCTCAAATTCCTTCTTTTCTTCAATGTGAAATCTATAAAGATCGGGCAATACCGATCTTGCCGATCACAGGATTCCAATTCATGAATATTAATCAATCTGCTCAGATATCTTTTTAGTAAGCGAAAATTGTAATTCTTTTTCGATATCTATATTATGCAAATTTTTATCTAAATAAATTACAAAATTTCAATCATTACTTTGCTGTAAAAAGAAAATCTTGTTCACCATAAATATCATGGAAGGAAATGCACAGTTTCCCTTGAAACAAGAAGTACGTACAAATTTTTAAGCGGTATATACCAGTCGATCAGCTTATTGCTTGTACTCTCTACTTGCACTCTTACAATTTGTTGCCGCGAATGTAAAGGAAATGACCGACTTCCCTTGCGAGAGCGTCGCTCGGGCTCATTAATTGTTCGCATTGTTTGCCTCGCTTGCGTTGGACATCTGGCCAGCTGCCTTCAGCTCGGTAGCAATGCCTGACTAACTGACTAACTGTCCGCAAGTGAATCTAGGGTAAAAAGTCGATAGGGAGACTGTTGACGAAGGACACCTGCAATGCAGGCAGGCAGGCAGGCAGGACGGCAGGCGCGCGTATTTGGGCAGCGATTCAAGCACTTGTGGCGTGGAGTGGGAGCGGGGACTGCAGTGGAGAGGGGCCCTGGCGCCCCACGTACTAGCAAGGTATTAATTGGTGATTATGGTAGCTTACGAACTGAGTTGCAGTTGGCGCCGTCATTGTTTTGTCTGCTTGCCACGGCAAACAAGGGGGACGAGCGCTGTCAGACGAGCTTGAAGTGTGATTTACGATCGGCATCATCAATCAATGTTCAAGTGGGAAAGTGATTTGGCAACATTCCAGCTCAAACGGGTAATCGGAGAGTTGCTTGGGGTTTTATGCTAATTGCAATGGAAGATATAAACCAAGTGGATGACGCTTAACTAGCCAGCGAGATGCGATGTAATTAACCATGCAGGAGACAACCCCCATAAAAGTGCGCCATTCTGACCCGGGTAACACTTGATTCGATGTTGTTGTTGCTGTTGCTTCTGGATTTTAAAAGTTATAAAAATAACTCGTTGAACAAGGCAGTAACTACCTCGCTGTACTTTGACGCGTACTCACAGCAACCCCCTGCATCACTGCATCGCACACACACACATACACATACACACACTCGCACATACGCTTCAGTGCACCCTTTGGGATTGATGGTGCGGCAGTTTATTTACCAGCATCATCATCCCCTTTTCAGAGTACGGTTCTGTTCGGGCTGCGCGCTCGTCTGCGCAGTTGCCGGGGGCTAATGAGGGCCGCACATTAGTTTTAACAACATTTATTATTTATGGGTTTTTTTTCGTCAAACCTTGGATGACGGCTTTGTAATTTTGAATAAAAATTGCAATTATTTTGAGCAGTCCTTATGGACTGTGGGGAAATTGGATAACAAACTGTAAGAATGTGGTTCATAACTTGAAAAAGATTTTGAGTAGTTACAAAAACAATATATTATTAAATTATTAACTAACTGGCAAAGAAATTCAAACAGCTTTCATTCAATTACCATATCAGTTCAGGTAAAGTAAGTGCCCCGATATGCGACTAAATATGCGTGTTTTTTAGTAATAGATACAAATTATTTGCACACATGTTCATATTCAAAAAGTACCTAGTAGAGCTAGTATAGCATATAGAAATATATTTACCTTAATGACAATAGCATATGCATTCATTGTTTGAGAGGCCCGACACGCCAGCTCTCGGCCCCTTTTGGACTGGCACGGCCAGGATAGGAGAGGTGCCATTCCAGCGAGTGACAATTTAGTGGATATTTGTTCTGCACTTGTTTGCCACTTTGTTGGCAAATATGGACGACGATAAGATAAATATACAATAGCTACAAATATGTTATTTATTTTCACTAAAATATCGTACAACAAAATACAAAATATAGTATTGTATGCACTGCGAAATCGGTTCTCCTGTTCTCCCTCTCGTGTTCGTATGACACAGTGAATGACTTGCGTATCGCATTCGAGTCTAAATGATATGGTTACTTAAAGGTAGACGCAGTTGCGCTTGGACTTTATACAGTTTAAATTACTCTACTTTCTACGTAGACGTCTATGTACATGCTAGATCACGTGCATAGTATGCATATGCTTGTATGGACTGTTTGGCCAGCTCCGGGTTTGGCCAACTGCACTAGCAAAGCTCCAGATGCACCGGATCCGTTTGGGGCTCTCTTACTGGCAGACAGACAGGTGCAGATGGAGCTTAAGTCTTGAGTCTTGAGCACTAAATTACTAGATAATAAATGAGAGGGTCAGTGTTGCCACCCACTGGACCCCCTGGCTGTGCAGAAAATAAGCTGATGCTACAAGGGTCCGTAGATGGGCTCCGAGTAGAGCACGGCAGGCATGGAGTAGCTGTAAGAGGTGGGTGTATGCTCCGTGGGAGTGCGTAGGCTGGCCTGCAGGCTGCGCTTGCTGTGACGCTTGAATCTGAAAGTGGAGGCAAATAAATAAGCCACAAACCTCCGGATAAGCTCGTCTAGTCCACTTACTTCTTCTTCAGGCAGCAAGCCGTGCAGAGTGCGATCAGTGCGGCGATGCCTATCAGCGCTGCGAGAATGACCAACCAGGAGCCCGCTGACTTCAGAAGGTTTCCAAACAGCGCAGCCGTATGGGTGCGTCGCACAGAACAGGACTCCAGGTCGCTAACTCCAAAGGCGGCATAGATATCGATGAGTTCCTGACGCAGCTCCTTCGAGTTCATCAGCTTCTGCATTTCGCTAAGCGACAACGCGGCTCCATTGCGGAACATCTGGAAGCACGAGCTGGTGGCTGTGAAGTCCAGACTCATGTCGGTACGGGTAAACACCTGCGTGTCTAGCACATGCAGCTCCAGGCCCAGGGGCTTCAGCTTCTTCTGCAACTGCTCCTGGAACGGTCGTATGTTGTGCTGAATCTCATTGGGCGGACGGGAAAAGACGAACTTCAGCAGCGACTTGTCGCGGATCACAAACACTTTGATGTTACTATGCGTCTGTTGCTTCACATTTGCCGAGTTATTGGCGGAGACACGCATCAGGAAGTATCCATCGACGTAGTCTGCAAAGGAACCACCGGTGCGCAGTTCTCCAGTGCGATTATTCAGCGTAAAGAGACTCTCCAGGTTGCCCATGGCCAGTTTGCGGGTGCGCTTGTAGAACTGCGGCACAAAGGTCACGTTCTCAATGGACAGGGCAATGGGAGCAGCCTCAGCATCGGCATCGCTAGCACGCAACGTTGTTACCACCGTATCAATGGGCACATTAATGCGAATGCCCACAGTCGAATCGGGATTCTCAAACTGAGGAGCATTATCGTCGATATCCAGTACCTTCACCGTGATAAGCTGATGCGAAGGATCTTGACGATCATAGGTATCTCCTATAAACTTGTATGCAGGCTCTCCGAGCTTCAGGCATTTAATTGTCAGCGAGTAGGACTCCCCCAACTCACGATCAATGGGCTGAGTAGTCTTCAGAATGGCCACACTCTCGTTGGTTCGCTCGATAGTGAAAATCTGTTCGTTGTTTCCGTCGATAATGACATAATCAATAGCTGCATTCTCGCCCACATCCTCATCAATTGCGCTAAAGTTGCCTACAATTGTGCCCGCGGGCTCCTCCTCCTTCACGGACATCGTTAGGGGACCCGCATCCTATTACAAAACATACACATTATTTCATATTGTCAATATTCGTATCGACGACTTACGATTTCCCTGACAAAGCGGGGCACATGATCGTCCATGTCGAACACCTCAATCTTTAGAATGCGCGTCACCGACTGCTTAGGCTGCCCATTGTCGCTGATCTCGAGCAGCACCTTGTACATACTCTTCTCTTCGCGATCCAGTAGCTGTCGAGTGGTTATCAGTCCCGTGTGAGCATCTATGGCAAACGCCTCGGCATCGGGAGTGTCGGGAAGAATGCGATAGGTGATCGTGCCCGAGGGCGTGCTCTCATCATCGGGGTCCTTGGCAATCACTTGAAAGACTGGTGCTCCAATAGCAACGTTCTTGAAGGAAACGGGAAAGGGTTGTCTAATGCATATTCCTATTCAATCGAGTCGACTTACCTCGGTCACATTAGCCCGCTGCCCCACTTGGGGTGCCACAAAATAGGGAATACCATCGTTGGCACTGACGTCGCCAATGAATATGCGCACCTCCGCATCCGCGTAGAGAGTTGGCTGCTTGGGCACCTGGTTGCCATTGTCCTGGGCGCGAACAATGAGCACATAGGCCTCGGCGCGACCCTTACCTGTCAGATTGCGACGCGTGGAGAGCAACCCATTCTGCGCATTGATACTGAATAAGCCGTTGGCATCGCCCTCGTTGACGAGCTCATAGCGTACCTCTCCGCCAGGTCCTTCATCCGCATCGGTGGCATCCAATTGCAGCACACTCTCCAGTTGCTGCGCATTCTCCGGTATGACAGCACTGTATACTTTCTTGGAAAACTGTGGAGCATTATCGTTGACATCAAGCACTTCGAGCAGCAGCTCCACCACGCTTTGCTTGGCATCTGTTGGCTTGCCAGGTGAATCCTCCGCCTTGACCTGCAGTCGAATATGCGGAGTTCGTTCCCTGTCGATGCTTTGATTACGCGCCACAACAATCTGCCCTGTTAGGTTGTTGATCTCGAAGAGCATTGCGTGCTCTCCCTGCAGCGAGTAGATGATTTTATGGTATCCCAAGCGTTCATCTCGTTCATTGATATTGGCATCTTTGTCGTGCGCCTTGACCTGAATCACGCGCTCCGGGTAGCCCTTGTTCTCGATGATCGTTGCATTGTAGGAGCTCTGCTCGAAGATCGGACTATTGTCGTTCACATTTTCCACGGTGAACATCACCCGACTGATGGTGCTACGCTGGCGATCCGCGCTGTTGGCACGCACCTGCAGCTCAAACTCGGCACTGCCCCGCTCCGCAAGAGCTTCGTAGTCCAGACGCTTCTTCAGAATTACTTCTCCCGTACGCTCCGATATGTGGAAGTACTCCAGATCATTTGGTTCGACCAGCTCGAAACTGGTAATTGGCTGCTCCGTGACAGGATCCTCGGCTTGTAGAATAAACAACGCACTATCTATAGGCATCTCCTCCTTTACCTTAATATTTACAATGGGATGTGAACTGCTCCAGCCTGGATTCTTAAACACCGGATCCTTGTCCTTGAATGATTGTACATAAACCGTGACCTCAGTGGTGTCCACTTGCAGCTCTGGATCCACTTCGCCATTCAGATCCTTCACAGACACCGTGAAGATGATAATGGCAGCTACATCGTGACGCAATGAACTGTTAACAAAGATCTCTCCGCTCTGACTGTCGATGCGGAATGCCTCCTGCACGGGATAACTACTCCGATTCGCAATGCTCACACCAGCCTTGGTTGTGGCCTTCACCGGACCCTGCAAACTATACTCCAGCCGAGAATTCAAGTCCTTATCGATCGCTTTCACTCGCAGCACGCTCTCTCCGATATCGGTACGCTCTGAGACGTACGCAGCGTAGCTAGCGTGCTCAAACTTAGGCTTCTCATCGTTGATGTCCTTTACATTCACATAGACCGTTGTGGTGGCAGTCTCCGGAATGGGAGTGCCAGAATCTACGGCATTCACTATGATCTCGAAGCTGTTCATGTTCTGATCGCGATCGATGCGAGCCTGCGGAGAGACAGTTATGACACCAGAGCTGGAATAAAGAACTCGATCAGTTGGGGGATTACAGCTAGGATCACTCAACTCAGCTTACAGTTCGTCGATCTGGAAGTTATCGTTGGCACCCACAATGCGATATCGGAGCAGACTATCGAGACCGTCGGGATCGTGAGCAGACACTGTCGTCACACTGTAACCTGGGGCTGCATTCTCTGGTATGGACACTCTGTAACTGGGCGGCCCAATAACCGGCAAATTCTCAACGTTTTGGAAGTGTCCCTTGAAGATGGGTCGCTGATTTCCAGAGATACCAACTCGCACCAGAACACGTGTGGTATTCGTCAGCGGGGGAATGCCTAAGAAAAATATTTAGGGATTAGACCCGAATGTTTCCCAAGCATAGTGTGGTTAGCTCACCAAAATCTGTAGCGGAAACAACCAGCTCGTACTCTCCACGCTCTGTGTCCATAGACCTGGCCGCCTTCTGCAGCGTTATTTCTCCCGTATCAGGCTCAATGCGAAAGACGTTGCCGGCGATGCTGTTCTCCGAGACTATAGCGTACTTCACCTTGCCATTGCCCTGACTGGGTCCATCTGCATCGTGAGCACGCACAAAGAATTGTGGCTCAAATATTGATGCTCCTTCGCGAATTGTTCGACTATACTCATCGCTCTCGAAACCCGGATAGTTGTCGTTAACATCGATCACGTCCACGAAGAGATTTGCATTCGATTCTCGACCGCCTCCGTCGACTGCCACCACAGTCAGGCTGTACGTGCTCTGCTTCTCGTAGTCCAGCAGTTTGGCTAGGTAAATACCGCCCGTCTCCGGATTCACATAGAAGTTATCCGCACCGAAGCCCTTCAGCACATATTGTACATGACCAAACTCATCACTATCAGCATCAGTTGCATTTACGTGACCAATCAGTGCATCCACCGTGAGATTCTCGGGAGCCGCAAAGCGATAGGTCTGCTGTGCGAAGATGGGCGCGTTGTCGTTGGCATCCAGCAGATGGACCTCCACACGTGCCTTTGCCTGCTCCACTCCATTCGTGGTGGCAACCAAGTCGAACTTGAATTCCCGCTGTGCAGGGTTATCGTAGTCAAGACGACTCGCATCCAGCACTCTCACCACGACCGGAGTGCGGCCTTGGCCCTCAGTTGGGAAGACTGTAAACACTCCTGCGGCATTGGACACGTCCTGCAGCTTCAGTTGATACCGACTGTTCTCCCCCATGTCGCGATCGTCGACAAATATCGAGAGACCTGGCAGTGGCATTCCGTTGCCCAAATTCTCCGCAATGGAAACATTAAAGTGGGACGCGCTGAACTCTGGTTTGTGGTCATCCACATCGGTGACCACAATTGTTACTCGGGTGAGCGCATATTCGGCGGGTATGGCACCATCTATTAGCTCCGTGGCACGTATGGTAAAGACATAGACACCTCCGTTTTGAAGTATGTCGGGATTCTCACGATCCAAGGGTTCCTTTGTCGTCTGCAGCGTGGCTGTGCCATCTTTGGGATCACCGAACTGCACTAGCTCAAAGTGTCCAAAGGGTTCATCCTCCAGCGAGAGAAACATCTCCCGTGGTATACCCACATCGCCGTCAATTGCCTTGACCGTCAATATGCTAACTCCGGCTGGAGTATTCTCTGGCACAGTAGCCGAGTAGGGAGCATTTGTGAAGACAGGCGCCTGATCTTGCACATCGATCACGTTAATTGAGACGGTTGCAAAGGAGGTGAGTCGATTGTCCAATGCGCTGTCCGAGGCGGCAATTGTCATGATGTACGAGGGCCGACTCTCAAAGTCCAGTGATTGTTTCAAAGCTACTCGAGCAGTGTAGTTGCCATCTGCCAACTTGACCGCACGCACCTCAAAGATGTCGCAGATGTCGTTCTCCTGCAAAGGAATAGAGAGAGTGAGTGAGCAGAAACTCCTAGAGTAAAGGTCATTCCTGCTTACCTGCACACACTTCAGCGTCACTTCGGCATTGAGTCCCTCGTCGCGATCGACAACGATGATCGGTGGAACGACCGTCAACTCGCCACCCACAGGTAGGCTTTCGCTGACGCTGGCCGTGTAGGGTCGTCCATAGAATGTGGGCTGATTGTCGTTGTAGTCCCGCACGGGTATCTCGCGACGCTGCGACACTGTGTTCGGCTCTGTGCCATAGATGCCCTCGTCCGTGATGCTAATAATAACCTCAATAGTGTCTTGAGTCTCTCGATCCAATTCCTGACGCAGACGCACCACACCCGTCTCTCGATCCACCGAGAAAACTGGGCCAGATATACTATACTTGAGGCGGCCTCCCTCCGGGTCGACGCCTGCAAGATGCATGAGTCGCGTGTGTGAATACGAGCAGATATATCAAATTAGTCGAGGCACTTGTGACTCTACTCTACTTAGGGGCAGTAAAAGCGGTTTGTCGGCTTCTTGTTTTTTCGCCCCGACACGCTCGCTGCTTTAATTACAACCAGTCGTCATAGACTAACTGGGCTGTCTGACAGTTGTATTATGGAGTATGTTGAGGCGTGAGAAAAATGCTAATCAAGTTCCCACAACCTCCTCCATTCGCACAGTTTAGTTGGGCGTGGAAATGGTGCCTAACGATGTAACTACTCGACTTACTACTAGTATGAGCACCTGGGAGTTGGGTCAAGTCATCCAAATATGGGTTATCTAATTCCCAGTGTTTTCTCTTTCGCTTTTAATCACAGGAAACTAAGCATTGTCAGCCGTATCGCCGCTAGGGGGAAACACGAAAAGACATTAGAGATTCTACCGAAGGTGGAAAGAAAACACATCTCAGCGAGCAGATTCCAGCGGCGCAAGCACAAAAGCTAACAACAATAATGAACCCAGCAGCGGTCTGGAAAACGACTTTTGGCACAAGCAGCAGACGTAGACACAAAGACAGACAAGCGGACAGCGGGACAGCGGGACAGCGGGACAGGGAGACAGGGAGACGAACCGACAGTTAGACGGACAAACTGATGTTGGACAGATCATTTGAGGTTTTCAAGTTTGCTCGAACCACGGACAGCAAACACAGCCAGACCTTTACAGACACACTCTCGCTACCTTCGGCAATTGCAGCTCCAGACTCCAGCAAAGCGCGACTCGAGCCGCAAGCGGGAAGCAAGCAACACGTTCTCCAGCTTTGCTACACCCAACTAAACCAATTGCGGTCACCAACCCGACTCAACCCGGTCCCGGCAAGCCCCCTGTGACCGACCCCCCTTCCCCGCTTGCATTGGCGCGTGAGTGGCCGTTTCCCCTTTTAATGTACATAATCATTTTTTGTAGTATTTTCCTCTTCCACTCTCTCCGTCTCTCTCATTTTCGGTGTAACACGGCTCAGACTCAGTACCTATCGGAACATTCGGGTTGCATAGTTGAATTACTTGCTTGGCTTTTGTTGTTGTTATTGTTGTTGCTGCCTAATATGGAGGCATGTTTTGGAATCGTAAAGAAATATGTAGGCCTCTTTACAGCAATCATGCGAGTTTTTCCCATTTCTTTTTCGGGTGTTGAAAGCTTTTCTACTTTTCCAATTTTCCACATTTCACTCGCGAAGAACGCATCAGCAGAAGCGACACAAAGAAGGGGCAAATAATAATTCGTGATTTCATGCTTCACGAAGCGTATTTGTTAATATTTTGCCATTTATTACTCGTACACACACTTCACAGACACACACTCAAGACACACACACTCCATTTACACACTCACCCGCCGAAGACAATGGAAACACACCCGCATTGTGGCAACGTTTGCCCAATTATTCGTTTGTTTTGCCGCATTTTTTGTGCTTGAAGTGCTCGAAATTACTCCACGCTATCTAATTATGTTATACCATTTTCGAAACACTTAAATCGGGATTCGATATAAGTATATACAAGCAATAGAAAGTGAAAATATCTTTGAAAATAATCACTAAATAATGAAATATTTGAAAATGTTTGGGAATTCGAAATTAACTTGGTCTTTAATCTTTCAATTTAATATTGGAAATATCTTGCATTTGGTTTGGCTGGTAGTTGGCTTGAACAAGGTTATACATAAAGTTGTATGTTCAAGTATGCGAAAAAAAACGAAAACTTTGCTGATCACACCTTATACAATGACCGAACGGGCCGGTTTAGTTCCGAGTTTCAATATTAAGGCCACGTTTCTTGTTACTCTCTGCACCATAATACAAAAACAGGCGATTCAATTAGAAGAGGTCTTTCTAAATGTACTAGCATACTAAGAAGATCCTTCAAAACGGTCTCAACGATCTTAACGAAATATTGTGTGCCTATGGGGTAGGTCTTGAAATTCGACAACATATGTTTTTCTAAGTCCTAAGGTTTTGGCCAAATTCGTTAGCGCCTTGACAAGTGTACTTACTATTGAACAACCTAAACAACGACTAATACAGTTCCTATTTATCTTAATTTAATTCAGGCGCTCTAAGTGAAAATATCAAATGCAAAAGGGGTTTCTAAATATTTATATGTATATGCATATGTATCTAGCATATGTACATAAATCTAAATAATGTTGATTGAAGTGCTTGTTTTTCAACTCCAAAACTGCTTCGAAACTTGATGAATGCCTTTCGAAACCTACATAAATTCGGAAATAATTCGAGTCTAGTTGTGAATTAAAGAGAAATCTACGAGAATTAGTAAATATTCTTCAATCTCTACAATGCAACATTCCCTTGTATGTCATATCTTGCCGTCTTCCGCAGCTTCACTTTACACTATCTCACAAGTTTCAAGCTAAATCTTTAGGCCTGAATTCGTCTCAATTAATTAGCTCCCATTATCGTTGATTTGTCAACGAGCGCTCTGAAAATAAAATGGGTTACATGCCTAAGCTTTTATTCGATTGTTGAATATTGAATACTGATGAATACCGAAACGAATCAGAGTGCATTCAGAGCGGGCTCCGTGTGACGCAATCGCTTTGACGATTGCCAGTCAAAATTGCAATAACAAATTATGCAGCTAAAACAGTCGCTTCCTGGCCAAGAGTTTAGCCAAAGTAATTTAGAGGTTTCTTGGCCTGGCCAGTTTTCAATCTGTGTACGTGTGTGTGTGTTTATGGCAGTCTCAATTACAGCCTAAACATGTTTTTTATGAGTAATTCACGGATGCAGCTTGCAAAACAAACTGGCTGGGAAACCGCTCACCCAACACACTCGCAGACAACCGAAACTGATCTCACATACATAGCGCGATTTGCTTCTTGAAGTCGGCGGGAATAATATCTCTATAGACTTGCTGGTAATTTTTAATTACACAGGGAGGGGGGGAGGGGAAACGCACTGCTGAAAGTTGTCTGGCTGCCTTGGCGTGGGCGGAAAGAGTAGGTATCATCTAGCGAGGCAGGCGTAACTGGGCCGCTGTGTTAGGGTGTCAGCGGGTGGAGCCACCGTGCAACCCGATCTCGTGCAGCCACCCAACGTTGCCAGTTGCTGTGTGTTGTTGTATACTCATGCGACGAAATGCAACCCGAGACAGGCAACATACACTTATTAGTTACTCCAGCCGAGGAGGAGGAGGTGGAGCAGCAGCAATGCCACCCAGCTGCAAACGCAGACGTAGACGCAGCCACAGCTGCTGCAGTTGCAGCAGGAGTCGATGACGACATCGGTGTGAAACGCAGCTGTGGCAGTGGCAACAGCTTTTGCTGCTTTCGTTCCAAGTAAAAGTGTCATAGAAAAGTGAGTGCAACTAAGCCACAACTTGTGGTATTTGCATCTAATGCGGCCTGCGCCATGCTCGTCTTTGCAACTGATGTTGTTGTTGTTGTTCTTCAGTTATCATTGCGGCCATTATCGGCGCGTTTGTTGTGCTATCGGCGAAGTGGGCTTGCACGCATAAACGTGTTCAAATGCACTTCCGCAAGCTGAGCACACAGATACACAAACACACAGATAGAGTATCTGTGGTATGTTTGTGTTTGTTTGCAATTGATTAACGCGCTCTGCGCGGCGCATTCTGCAGCGAAAACAAAACGAAACGAAACGAAACAATGTTTGCGCTTATCGCTGAACACGAATTCACAAATCGCACAAGACGCAGATACAGATACTTTTGTGTACAACTGTCTGTAGGTGAACATGCGTATCGCTGCGCGATACACATGTCTCGTGTAAGATGAAAAAACAAACCCAATACTTGCGCCAAGGCCGGAGTGCAAAAGTAGGTGGCGTTGTGGCCGTGTCTGCCCCAAAAACAACTGAGAAACTGAGAGACAAAATGAAAGTCAGCAGAGCTAAATTTCAAAATAATTAAACGATCAAATGACCAGCAAGATAGACAGGCAGACAGACTCCAAGTTGGAGTACAGTTTAGTTAGGGTTATTATACTGTAATTACTGATTCAGGTTGGGCATGACTTGGGCGACTTTTGGAAAGGCAAGGCGTGCTGCGCGCCTATGACCTCACTCGATTTGGCTTGACTTACCTTTCAGCTGATAGACTGGACTGCCCACTGGCGTATGCTCCGACAGGCTGAAGCGAGACATGTCTCCCGTGCCGGGCACGAAATGTGGCGGATGATTCAGCAGCTGTGCCGCGGTAGATCCCAGCAGCAGCACCGCCACCACGACCACTAACGGTGGCAGCAGCAACATGTTGCCGTTGCCAATTTCCAGTGGCCCGTTAGCTCCGAATCTGTATCCGTTAGAGCTCGAAGAATTCGGTGTTATTTGCTCGAGTATTTAGCACATGCACCACACACACACACTTCGATAGTTTTCGCGGCTCACGACTTACACTGTTGCCTCTTCACTTCACCTGCTTCCACCACTTCTCTTCTGCCAGAAATGCAAAACAAGATTTTTTTTTGGTTAAAACAATTCTTTCAATGTTAGCCCCGCCGCCCAGTTGGCCTTGCTTTTCGCTTGGCTCGCTTGCTACTGCAGCTGCTGTTGCAGCAGAATTGCCCGCAGCCAATCGGTTGTTTATCTTACAAGAAAAAAACAGCACAAGCCTTGGCCAGCTTCTGAGATTTGCCTAATTGAAAAGTCACGCATGGACTGAGACTCCGCAGAGCTGCTGCAGTTGCTGCTGCTGCAATTAAATACTCATTTGGCCACAAATTCTAGAAAAAGAAACTTTGTCGCCGCTGCCGTCGATGCCGCCGCCAATTTCACTTTATGCGCATGTGAAAAGTGGCACATGATGATGAGGCAGCTGCCGATGGGTTTCGATCATTGGGCTGCGTCTGAGGTGCTTCTCTCGCGAAGCTATTGGCAAACGGCTTTCTCGCAGACACACACATACACAGAGAGAGACGTATGTGTGCGCAACAGCTGGAGGCGCACTGATCTGGTGGGGAACTGGCGAAGAAAGCAGCAAGCGGCGATCGACGCTTAAGACCGAAATGTGCAAAAAGGCAGCTAAAATAAATAAGCGCTGAAAACAGAACTGGTTGCTCGGCGCTCTCTGAGCTCTCTGCGCTGGCGTAGCGTGCAGGCTAAGTAGCTAAGCAAGTATATACACAGCAGACACATACGCACACACAAATACACCCAATGGTGTGGTGGTACATAGTTTTATGGTCAGCACTGTTTGGGCAAAAAACAAGGCGAACAGACAGGGAAGTCCGCAAAGAAAGAATCGCGGAACTAAGAGGGAAGCGACTCCGTGCTTAGCCCGATCCGATGTGAACGGAATTAGACGCACCGTTATAACACTTCTTCAGACGATCGGCGCGATTATTATTTCACTTTTCTCGGCCACGGCGAATTGTGCACGCGCAAAAATACACGAAAAACTTCAGGTATGACGCCAGGCACGAAACTTGATTCTCGCTTACGGATTTCTTGTGTATATTTCCCTCTCTCTCTCTCGGTTTGCACTTTCGCAGCCACTCGACGCCGAATTTCAACCGCAACAACGTCTTGACGACGCGACGCTCGCTCACCTTCTGTCGTATGGCTCAGGCCCGTCTTGGGTTACCTGTTGCCGTTGCTGCTGTTGCTGTTGCTGCCGCGTTCTTGGCTCGCCAAACAGCGGCGGCGTGCGTGATTCGGCCGCAGGTAAATACTGGTTTCGTGTTGTTGCCGGTTTTGTTTTGATACACATTTCGCTCATGCGCAAAACGATTGACATCAGTGATGCCAGGTCAGCTTTTACTCTTAAAACTGCCACTTTCCGGCTGCGGCAAACCGAAATTTTTCTGCCTTTTCTATGAATTTACAAAAAATTACACTTCTTATCAATACTATTTGTATGGAAATTATTTTTTTTTAATTTTTGTATAGATATTTTGCGTTTAAAATAGCTATTTTTGACAGGCTGGACAACACTGTTGGCAATGAAAACGCTGCGCGCCGCCGCAATAGTGTGTACACACCCTGCGAAGAAACTACGCACGAGCAATTGCTTTTTCTGCAGCACAAAAGTATGCTACACTTTAAATGCGCAGTTCACTCAGTACTAGAGCGTTGCCACCTGGTACTAAATGTTCTGTAAGCCAAAAAACAATCAGTGTATTCATCAAACAGTGCATTTTTCAAGTAACAGCATACTATTTTCATTTTCAAATTGAATTTGAAATTTCAGAAAATCTAGAGCATCTAGCACGTTGCGGTTTTTTAAAATGAATGAATGCTCTTCTGTATATTGATGTATAAAGTCAAAAGGTTACAAAGTATACTTCATTGAAAAATGAAAAAAAGTTTTTCCAATGCTCTTAAAAATAGAAAAGAAAATGAAAAAACAATTTTTCCTGTTTTAAAAGAGGATTTCCCCAAAAAAGGATGATTGGAGTATGTGTTTAAACACAAAGAAAACATAATATTCACGGTTTTTGCGGTTTGTGGTGAACTGTTTCAGAGAAGTTGTTTGGGTAGTGATTTTGAAAACTATTGCAAATTATGAATTGTTGTTTCAAGGTAATTCAGTAGAACAGAAAATGCTTGGAAATAAGTCAATATCACCTTAAGTCATACCCAAAAGTAGGCAATGCAATTTGTAAATCACAATGTGCAGTTGCAATGAGGGAGGAAATGCTAAAGGCGTGATCCAATTGAAAATAAAGAAAACCTAAACTCTACATAATATTTTTGAAGTAACTGATTAGTTCGTTTGAAAGTAACTGATCAAGCACGCAAGTAAATTCATTAAACGAATAGCGGGTTTTCTATGTAGTTTTGATCTTGATTTGAGAAAGTTATTGCTTTTAATTATAGTTTACATTACTTGTACATATATATATTTTTGGTATAGAAAAACTATAGCTACGTGCAATCAGAGCGCATCGTCCACCTGAAACTGTATCAGATCTTCTACGGGAAAGCGAAAAAGTGAAGCTGTCTGCGCCTCTGCTGCCAATTGATCAATGTGCGCGGCACTCTTCGGGAAGCGAAAGTGCTCCGTCTGGTGGTAGCTATAGCGTGCCGCCTGGTTGCCGGGCAGGTGGCCAGTGAGTGCAGCCGCTTGCGGCAACTGGGGCAGCTGGGGAAGCTGAGGCACTTCAGCAGCTACAATCGGATGCTCAAAGTCGATCAGGGAGAGATTATCGCTGCGAGAAATCGAATGATTCACTGGCTGCAATTGCTGCTGCTGCTGTTGAGTCTGGTTCTGCTGCTGCGCTTGTGTCGGTGCTGTGGAGCTGTGGACCACGCCTTGCAACTGCGACGGAGCTGTCACCTGTCGCGGCTCGATAGGACTGGGTGGCTTGGGCAGCGGTGGCTCCCGCTCACTGTAGCGCTGCAAGCCGGTGCCGGGCACGTTGTAGCCCAAGTTATGATTGTAGAAAGGATTCGTTGATGCACGTACTGCCGGCGCTGGCGGCACCTTCTGCTTGGGAAAGACATTCAGATGGAGCATTATCTGATTGGACTGTGTCTCCACAGCTTCGTTGTTGTTGTTTATGTTGTGATTGTTGTTGCGGTGGCTCGTCTGCTGGCCGTAGATACAATCATCGGGCGCTGCACTGGGCTGAGCCTGCGGCACAAACTTCTGAGACTGATACAACGCCTGCTGCTGGCTGTAGCGTGTGGCCTGGTCGGGGAAACTCATGGTCATGTGGTTGGGTAACTGTGTTGGGAACTTGAACGGGGTCTGATAGATGCCATGCTGCAGATGCGACTGTGCTGAGGGCAGCGGGTACTCGCCCTGAAAGGGATTGCGCAACACCGAGGTTGGTCGCGAGGGCGGCAGCACCGGATAAATGTCCAGGTTCACCTTGAAGGGCACACGCTTATGCTGTGGCTGCCTTGTTGCATTGATTGCTATAATGGGTGGAAAGTTCTGCAGGAAGGGATCGGCCACAAAGTGCTGCTGGCTGCCGTGCTCCAGCAGCAGGTTGTAGTTGCTCTGCGCCTGCTGCTGCTGTTGTTGTTGCTGCTGCTGCTTCTTGTTCTTCTTCTTGGTGCTGGGCTTGTTCGAAGGCGACTGCTGCAGCGCCAGCAAATTGATGTCCTGCGGCGAGCGCGGCTTATATGGATACAGCTGCTCGATAGCCACACGCTGGTGCGGAGCTGTGCCATAGAGTGACATGGGAATGCCCATGGGGAACATGGGCAGTGGGATGCTCAGCTGCATCGCCTTCTTGTTGCGCTTGCCGCGAAAGAAGTTCGCAATGCCGCTGGACTTGAGATTCTTGTAGCTGCCCGCGATGTGCAGGCCTGTGGGCATCATCATCAGTGCCGGCGGCGGAAGTGCTGGCGGCATCTTGCTGGGCACCACGCTATTGATGTGCAGATTGTGGAGTATGTCCTGGATGTTGTTCAGCGCCAGATGGGGACGCTCTGCTTCGCCCTTCTTGAAGTGCTCCGGCATGGGACCCTCGAATGGAAAGTGAAATGGTTTTGGCTTGAATTCATCACGTTGCGCCAGACTTCCTGGCGTCTCGGAGAACTGGCGACGCACCAGCGCGGTTGAGGGTGGACGTTGCGTGGAAAGACGTGGGGGGCGGGGCAGCTGATCGCGCAGAACATCACGCAGAGGCGTCATTGTGGCAGAGCGCTTGGGCAATCGCTCATACAGATGATTATCATGTACGTTGTTATTGTTGTTGTTGCCGTCGCCATCCCCAAGCGCGTTGAGGTGCAGCGGCGTCATCGCGGTGGCGTGCTGCAACGCATTGCCTGCTGCTGCTGTTGGTGGCTGGGGTCGTCTCGCTTTCGTGCGCCATGTTCCGTAAATGGGCACAACGTCGTCGGCACGCTCCAATAAATAGGCGGTTTCGCCAGATCCAGAGCCTACTCCGACTCCCTCTCCATCTGTATCTCGCTCTGCACTCACGTCTCCATAGGCCACATCTACGCCATTTGCTGCATGCAACTGCAGCTGATGCTGGTGCATTTGCTGGAGATGCAGCTGCATTTGTTGCTGCTGCTGCAGATACTGTTGCTGCTGCTCGTGCTGCAACTGTTGTAACTTAGCACGCATCTTCTCGATGTTTTGCCGTTCCGCTGCCTGCGTCGAGTTGTCACCGAAGTTGTCACTTTCCGTCTCCGTCTCTGCCTCCTCCTCCTCTTGCTGCTGCTGCCGCTGCTGCTCTGTGTCTTGGTCTGTCTGGCCTGCTAGTATAGCCTCACTGTGATTCGGTAACTGTTGCTGCTGGAGTTGTAGTTGCTGTTGCTGATATAAGGCGGCTGACGAGGCGACCTTGAGTAGCATAAGAGACATCTGTAAAATCGAAAGTTATGCATGTATATTTAGACTGGAACGCCTACACGAATCCCCGAGCACTTCACTCACAATCGAGTACACCAGAAACAGTCCCATAGTCTGTTGCCAGTGGCTTCTATTGGCCTTACTGCAGTTGCCTTTGGCAGGACCCGAACCGAGCAGCGTTTGACGAATTAACTCTGGCACTGGCTGCACAACTGGCCTTATGAACATTTTTCAACGAGTGGCTTCGCTTTAACCGTCTCGCTTGGATATCGGTATCTGGTGGAGCGACTTCCTCATCGCGAATCGCAATAACGACTGTCTGTAGTGCAGCCCGAGCAGCCCCTAAAAAGTGGCATCTACTGACGCCGGCACTTGCGCCGTCTGCAACTAAGTTACAATTAGAAAGTTTAACGCACACCTCGAGTGTGGAAACGAAAGCAAAACAGACAAATATATATTAACTTATATATGTGTATATATGGTAAGTGTGGTATGGTATATATATTAATTAATACTTAAGAGATTTCGTGAGTGCAAGCGAAGGAGATATCTGAAATGCATCGACCATGAAAACCCAACATCGCGCACACGAATACTTTGTGTCTTCGAGAATCGAGAAACGAGTCGAATTGAATTAAGTCAAGTTGATTCGTTTAATTGACTTCATGCCTATTGAGCTTATAGATGGAATCATCATCAGCATATCAGCTCAGCTCGTGGGTGCAGTGGGTAAGCCATACATGGTATGATCGGATGGAGTACTTGATGTGGATTGCAAACATAATGCAGTTGTGGTTGTACCCATTTAACCAGTGATACATACTCATAACTAGTGCGGCTTAAAAGATATATAGGATATGCGTTACCACAATGATATACCACTATTGTACTTCCCGTTGTCGAACTGAAAATGAAAATGCATTTGAAAAATTTCGATAACCTTAATTTATTGTTCGGGGCTTTTGGAAATTTGTATAAAAGATATTTGTTTTATTTCGATATAGAGCTAAAAAGTCTTGAGGATATACACAAATCGAGGGAAACGTAAGACATAGCAAGAGGTAGGAGGGATAGCCTTCAGGTTTACAAAGTAGATACATAGATACAGTGATCCCTAATCGTATGAGTATGCGATTCATTAATTCATAAAAACAAACAAGTTTCATTTTCGCTTACGCTTCAGTGGTTCCGTGATCTAATGTGAGCACCCCCGTGAAACGCTACTGACTGTATTGACTAGATGTATCTTCTAGCCCTTGAAATATGGTTGACATTGTATTACTAGATATTTAGAAGCATCAGTTATTTTGCATCACCCATAGACAAGATTATTTCAATTCTAATGAAACGAAATGTCACCCATTGATAACTGAGCATTCTTCAACGGGTACTTAAAAGTCGAAGGGAATGCTGGGCCTGGGGTATTGGTAGCCCTGGTGTTTGGTTGTTTGCGGTGGCACGCTAGCCCTTGTTGGAGGAGGAACGTAGGGCGTGGTTCTACGAGTTGTTGGGATGGTGGCACGAGTTGTTGGAATGGTAGCACGAGTCGTGATCCTCTGGGTAGTGACTGGGGGCAGGTAGGTCGGGGGTGGCGTTGGTGGACGGGTAGCCCTGGTTGGTGGCGGGGTAGCCCTGGTTGGTGGCGGGGTAGCCCTTGTGGATGGAGGTGCTGGCCTGCGAGTCGTGGTTACTGGAGGCAAGTATGTTGGTGGTGGGGTTGGTGGACGAGTAGCCCTGGTTGGTGGTGGGGTAGCCCTGGTTGGTGGTGGGGTTGGTCTACGAGTAGTAGGTGGCTGGGTAGCCCTGGTAGGTGGAAGGGTAGCCCGAGTGGTAACTGGAGGCTGAGGTTTGTTTGTGGGAGGCAGGTATGTCGGAGCTGGAGTACTTGTTACACGTTGGGTTGTACGTAATGGTGCACGAGTAGTTGTGTATGTCGGAGGTGGTGGAGGTCTACGGGTCGTGGTCACTGGGGGCAAGTACGTTGGTGGTGGGGTTGGTGGACGAGTTGCCCTGGTTGGTGGTGGAGTAGCCCTGGTTGGTGGAGGAGTTGGTCTACGAGTAGTAGGTGGCTGGGTAGCCCTGGTTGGAGGAAGGGTAGCCCGAGTGGTGACTGGAGGCTGTGGCTTGTTGGTAGGCGGGATGTAGGTCGGGGCAGGAGTTGAAGCACGAGTTGTACGGACAGTAGCCCTGGTAGTCGGTGGAGGTGGTGGTCTACGAGTTGTGGTCACTGGAGGCAAGTATGTTGGTGGTGGGGTTGGTGGACGAGTTGCCCTGGTTGGAGGTGGGGTAGCCCTGGTTGGTGGTGGGGTTGGTCTACGGGTAGTAGGTGGCTGGGTAGCCCTGGTAGGTGGAAGGGTAGCCCGAGTGGTAACTGGAGGCTGAGGTTTGTTTGTGGGAGGCAGGTATGTCGGAGCTGGAGTACTTGTTACACGTTGGGTTGTACGTAATGGTGCACGAGTAGTTGTGTATGTCGGAGGTGGTGGAGGTCTACGGGTCGTGGTCACTGGGGGCAAGTACGTTGGTGGTGGGGTTGGTGGACGAGTTGCCCTGGTTGGTGGTGGAGTAGCCCTGGTTGGTGGAGGAGTTGGTCTACGAGTAGTAGGTGGCTGGGTAGCCCTGGTTGGAGGAAGGGTAGCCCGAGTGGTGACTGGAGGCTGTGGCTTGTTGGTAGGCGGGATGTAGGTCGGGGCAGGAGTTGAAGCACGAGTTGTACGGACAGTAGCCCTGGTAGTCGGTGGAGGTGGTGGTCTACGAGTTGTGGTCACTGGAGGCAAGTATGTTGGTGGTGGGGTTGGTGGACGAGTAGCCCTGGTTGGTGGTGGGGTAGCCCTGGTTGGTGGTGGGGTAGCCCTCGTTGGTGGTGGGGTAGCCCTGGTTGGAGGTGGTGTAGCACGAGTGGTAACTGGTGGCTGAGGTTTGTTTGTGGGAGGCAGATACGTCGGGGCTGGAGTACTGGATGGACGAATTGTCGCACGAGTCGTGATCGGAACTGGCTTCCTTGTAGTTGGTGGTGGTGGTGGTGGAGGTGGTCTGCGAGTGGTGATCACAACTGGGGGCTGTGGTTTGTTGGTAGGAGGCAAGTAAGTTGGAGCTGGAGTCGTGCGTGGTGTAGCACGAGTCGTGATCGGAACTGGCTTCCTTGTAGTTGGTGGTGGTGGTGGTGGAGGTGGTCTGCGAGTGGTGATCACAACTGGGGGCTGTGGTTTGTTGGTAGGAGGCAAGTAAGTTGGAGCTGGAGTCGTGCGTGGTGTAGCACGAGTCGTGATTGGAACCGGCTTCCTGGTGGTTGGTGGTGGTGGTGGTGGAGGTGGTCTGCGAGTGGTGATCACAACTGGGGGCTGTGGTTTGTTGGTAGGAGGCAAGTAAGTTGGAGCTGGAGTCGTGCGTGGTGTAGCACGAGTCGTGATTGGAACCGGCTTCCTGGTGGTTGGTGGTGGTGGTGGTGGAGCTGGTCTGCGAGTGGTGATCACAACTGGGGGCTGTGGTTTGTTGGTAGGAGGCAAGTAAGTTGGAGCTGGAGTCGTGCGTGGTGTAGCACGAGTCGTGATTGGAACTGGCTTCCTGGTGGTTGGTGGTGGTGGTGGAGGAGTGGTCCTCTGAGTTGTCTTAGGGGGCAAGTAGGTCGGTGGCGGCGTTGGTGGACGGGTTGCCCTTGTTGGTGGTGGGGTTGCCCTCGTTGGTGGAGGAGTTGCCCTCGTTGGTGGTGGTGTTGGCTTACGAGTAGTCACAGGTGGCTGTGGCTTATTTGTGGGAGGCAGATAAGTAACGGGCACACGAGTCGTGGGCACAGTTGGAGCCCTGGTTGCCGGTGGCCTGGTGGGCAACTCAAATGGCACATTGGGAGTAGGGTAGAAGTAGCCCTCAGCCGCACGAACCTTACGCTGCAAGAGTACGAACATTCGGTTAGACATCTTACCCTAAGATATCCATCACATGCTCAACCACTTACCTCGTGGGTATCGGCTGTTGCGGTGGCTACTGCCACAACGCAAAGCGCCAAGACAAAAAGTGCGCTTCTCTGTAAAGAAACAGACGAGAGCAGAAAGAATGAATTTTAAAGAGTTGCTGAAGCAGATTATCACGTTGTCCGAAATTGCAAAAGATGCGACGACCCTTAGCACCTGATTGAAGTCATTTCTAATTGCCTTATCGAATCGTTAGCTAATGCTAAATGGCTTTTAACGCTCTAGTCCCGAATGCAAGGCAACATCGCGCTGTACCCAATGCATCGCGGTGCGAAACTCGTTTAAAGTTCAGACGAAGTCAGCTATTTGGACGGCGTATTCAAATCAGCCTCAGCTCAAGCAACAACAGCTGAAATTACTCTAAAATGTTAACGTGTAAAGTTGAAGACATTCAACTTTGACAGCATCTCTAGGTCACGGTAGAGATCGACTAAAGCCAGGCGATTTATTTCTTGGTCTCAGTGTCTCACCTGCGCTTCTGCAATCAAATTTCTCGACATGAAAATGAAAACATAATGCAGGTGAAATAGTGATTAATTGCTTTGGTCACAAAGTCGCTTTGGTCGGGTTGTCTTCCGCTGTCAACGAATCTAATGTTGTATAATTAGCACTTTATGCGATTGCCATTTAAAAGCCCGGCAAGGTCAGCACGCGAAGCTGTCAACGTTAACGAAAGTGGTAAATGGGTAACTGCAATTAATTTGCGGGCATGCGGATTTTCAAATCGCCAAGAATTTTGATAAGTTATATGCTAACATACTCGTACATACTTTGGTGTATGTATCGTCCTCATACTCCATCTGCTATAAAAATAACTCATTATGCAAGAAACCGGCTGCTAAAACACTGCTAGTTCTAGTCATTCAAACCGGCAGTATTATATAATAATCGCCATCGGCCATTAATAAAGTGAGAAAAACTGAAGTCGTCGCTCACCAAAATTAGCATACGCACTAATCATTGACATAAAATCATCGTTCAAATCGCTTTACGGCCACATTTCTTAGACTCAACCAAATTTGAATGAGGAATACATGATCGGACACACACCCATACATATGTAGATATCTCCATGCGTCTATAGGATGTCTGACAGTTTTTGACAATCGAGTAAATAAGAAACCAAAAGCAAAAATAAATATATCTGATTTAAATGTAAATGACTTTTTAAATTCTTTGTTAATGAACTTGAATTTTGCGATCCTCTAACTCGTTTCTTGCTCAAATTTTTAAACAAGTGTTTGAAATCCAAGCGGGACCAACGCTTCGTTAGCACTTTTGGATGCGAAAGTGAAAGGACCAATAAAGTAAGCTCTTTAAAACCACAGACTCACTAACGAGGGTAACTCATTAAGTTCTGACTGAACTTTCGGGAAGAGTTTTTCACTTTTCTTTCTTGGCAACGAGCTCAACCTAAGCTGATCCGTGTCTCTATAGTGCCCTAAGCCAGGTGCCACACTGGATGCTTTCAACATCGAGCATGCTCCTCAGTAATTTATTATGCTAATTTATAGTTAATTAATTTGTTTTACACACAGCAATGACCTTGCAATCGTATCGAAAACGTCAATGACGGCGCATTTAGGTCAAAACGTCTTCGAAAATGATTGAATGTTATGCAGTTACGTTTACTGGACTTTACACATTGATAGGCTCGCTAGAGCGAGAAGAAACTGGTGATGAAATACCAAATAACTCTTAAAATGATTAAAAGAAAACAAGGGTTAAGAAACGGAATGACAATAATGGTGTATATTATGGTGCTTAAGACCTCTCAAATGGTACTTATGCTCGGTTCTTCAGCATTTTTTCTGCTAATTACCTTAGGTACATTTCTGAAGGCTAATGGTCAACCCTGTGCAACGTTTTTGTTGGATTCTTTGATAATTCGCCGCGTGGCGCTGTTTCAATCAAAAGACTTAGGCAACGAACTTGCTGCAAACGATTAACCAATTGCATTATCAAGATTCAAGAATATTCTGCTTGTATTAACCCATAACTTAAGGCAGCATTTAATGGTCATCTGCCTAAATATGTCGATTCAAATGTCTACCCATGTAATGTGTGTGGAAAACAAGTTTTAATTTCATCTTTAATCGCTGACATAGAAACTCAGACCAAATGCGCACAGCAAAAGCTGCAGCTGAGCTTGCGGCAAGTTAATGATTTAATATGCAAAAACTGACAGAAGACGCCCGAAAGCAGTCGGGGTTGTAGTCGCAGACGTAGACGCAGACATAGACGCAGACGCAGTTGCATAGCGTACACCCCACGTGGGTGTACCACCGGGCGTATACGAAATGTTGGCAATGACCAACAATTTACAATCGTTCGCCAGCTATGCGAACGATGTGTCCGATGGACACCAGTTTGGTCACTTTTTCACTTGCACCTTGCACAACAATTGAACAACAAAATTGAAATGGAAAACCACAACTGTTAAACTGCTGCCTGCACCGCTTTTTAAATGTCACTTGAGCTGCGACGAGACGAGACTGGGTCTATATCACCAGATATAATTATAATGCAAATGCGGAGGGGATCGTGGAATTGAGTTGTAATCGAATTCGCATACAACTATTATCGGATTGTCTTTTCTTTTCATGTGATTCCTTTAAGATAATTTTTTGCACTTAATTCACAAATTGTTCGTGTTATTTCGTTACCATGGTGAGCACTTTTAACTGCAACAGATGGCAGCAAGATATCGCTTGATTATATCTGATTCGTGTGTATATCCCGACAGCAACAATGTGCGTATGGTGTAAATGTGTGTAATCCTTGTATTCCGATCGTACCAAAATTCAATGGTCAATTGAATTTTTGATCGATGCCAAGCAGAAAGTTGGCTTAACTTCTGGGTTGACTCTGGGCTAGCAACTAAAGCATCAAAACGTGTAGATTCTCTACTTATATATGCTCGGGGAGCTCAAAGCTGCCGCTGCCGCTGCCTCTGCTGCTGCTTCTGCTTCTGCTTCTGCCACCATCGCTGCTGCTACGACGAGTTGGGCGACAGCTGTTAACACTCGGACAGACTGAAGATGCTGCTGAGGCTGTCGCTGTCGCTGACCAGCCAAAGCCAGTGCCAGTTTTGGTTTCGGTTTTGGTTTCAATCTCTCAAGCTCAGGCCCAAAGCCAGGCCCAGTCGCTTGGCAGCTGCGCTGCCGTAGGTATCAACACCGCCGCTCTCGATGTTAACGCGGACGTCGCTGTAGCTGCGGCTTAGCAGTCGCATAACATGGCAAATCGCAGCCAAACAAAAGGAAAACAATAAATAATTGTACATAAATAAGATAAAATAAAGCAGAAACAAAGAAAACAAGCCCCGCCATAAGGTTCCAAGCAGCAACATCAGCAGCAGAAGGGAGAACTTCGGCAGAGCGACTAATTTGCCAGTGTTGCCACCAATGTTGTTGCTATTATTGCTGCTATTGGTCTTTCTATTTAGCTGCTTTTATTTAGGCAAATATATCAGATGAATAGCGACTACATTTAGGCAGACATTTGGCCATTTAGCCACTCGGCTTGGCCACTTGCTTTGGCATCTTCTTGAGCTCGTCGGATTTTGTTTTCTTCTCTTTAGTTTTGCCAAGTTGTTTTTTCTCCTATTTGAAAACGAGTATTTCATTTTTTTTTGTTGGTAATTCGAATACTCATGGATAATGGTGCTGGGCGAACGAGTGTTAAATATTTTGTCATGCAGAGACTAATTTGTAAACGAACGAGATTATCATTCGAGTTGAGCCGAGATTTGAGGAGCATGTTTTAAATTTGGCAATCGTTTTCAAGGCTTGCGCCGGAGCAGAGCAAGGCAAATATCATAGAAGCTGTGTGTGCGGAGATGACTCCCATGCGATGACTCCATATGCACTTGCCGCGCTGCAGGCGTTGGCCTGACCTGGCGGAGATTACAGCTGTCTCGGGCTGCTTGTAGGCCTACAACCGGTTGCCGCTGTTGCCACTGATGCGTGCTATGGCATGCCGCAAACGCGGGTCAGTCGTGGCATCCAAGTTTAGCAGCACCTCACCGCCACGAATGTTAAGGTAGGCGCGAACACACAGCTCACACTCGCTCCTCTGCTGCTGCTGGCAGCCCCAATAACCAAATGACCTTTAAACGCAAAATGTGCTGTCAATAAAAAAGCAACACACGCACGCACACTCACACACGCTCGGCGATCGCGCGAGCACATTTTGTTTTTATTAAAAATAAGAAACTAAAAAGAAGCTGCACCAGCTGCCAGAAGCAGTCGCAGAGATGCGCAGATACTACGCCGAAGATGCGGCAGGCCGCGCTGCTGCAGCGCATCATTTTGGCGTGTCAGACAGGCCGAAACTGGTTTGCTTGCAGCGCATTTGTCTTCAGACATAATCGTATAATAAGCTGCATTTATTAATCTGCGCGGCAGCCCCGAAACATGATCCGCAGTCACGCTACACGCTACACTCCGCCCGAACCCATTGGGCGGCTGCCCACGCGCCATCGCGATCAAAATCGCAACAAACTTCTTCATTTTCATTGTCTGTTTTGCTCGAGTATTTGCTTTAGGAGATCGGATCTAGCTTACACTTCACTGGCTGTTAAACTGGCCGGAGTAGTCAATCGAACGCGGCCAGACAAGTGTTTACACTTGGAGAAAAGCATGAGAGCAAGAATAAATAATAAATAGAAAACTTTATTGAAATTATACAGTTTATTAAAGATAGTTTAATTAGAGAAAACACTAAGAGCAGAAATAAATATAAATGGAATATGCTAAATATAATTGAAATAATATTAAAATAATCAAATATATTTAAGATCTTAGAGAGAGAGCTTTGCCTGTATTAGTAATCCTATACAGGCAAAGTTAAAACCATGTCAAAATTATAAAGAATAAGCTATACAGAATCATCCAAAGAATAATAAAATAAATAGAAAACTTTATTTAAATTATAAAGAGAAGTGTATACAATAAGAAATATTTGAAACTTTTATGAAATTATATAGAGCAAAACTACACGGCTTAGAAACAAAGAAATGAGGCATCATTTAATACCATAATAAGGAAGAAATAGCACAACATATAATAAATAGCATAAGATCTTTAAGAGATGCAAAAATACAACATAAGATTATATTTTAAATTCGACCTTAAACCGAGTATCCCCTTACATAATTAAAATAGACCTATAGACATCTATGTTTTCGGCAATCTTCGCCACTTTGCGTATTTTATTATAGGCTCAGCAACACGTTTTCCTCGCTCGGGGTTTTCGCCAAGTGCAGAGCCAACTTGACTTTTGATGACATTATCAAATCGTGTATTTTTTAAGCTGTTTTAATTATTATAATGCTTGCAAAGTGTGTTAGTAGTCCCCATTTAATGTGAGTGCTTTGCAGCGCGACATTCAAATGGCACCTGCCGCGGGAGACTTTGCCACGAGGAAGTGTCGCCCCCTAGAAGCTGATTACTTAGCTCGGCTGACCGCCAGTCGATGTTCTCTTTTTATGGCTCCGCCCAGGTGGAGGCTGTGTGACAATTCGGGTCACAGCTCGCCGCAGCTCGAGCTACTCACAGAGGCAATGACACTTGGCTGCAGCAGCCGCTGTTGACATTTCAGATTAGTCATTGCGACAAATTTTTTCACTCGCACTTCAGAAATAGAAAAACCTTTTCATTGAACAAACAACTCTTGGCGGGAAGGGAGCTCCCCTAAAATCACGAAACGCTGTAGAGGAAAGAAAAGCCAGCACTTTTGTCGCATCATTCATTACCCACACTCGTTGCTTGCAACATCGCGGGGCAGTCATAATGACGATTGTCAACAAATAGTACCGATTGTTATTCAACCTCACCATCAGCTCGACACTTCTGCGAATGGCCGAAGGACGTGCAGAGGCAGTGGCTGCAGCAGCTTGTCAACGGGGTTTTTTGTCCATCCGATTACGGATCGATATGCGCAAAATTGGCTAAAATTAAATACGAAACTGGCTTGTCAAATTGTCACCAAGTTAACCCGATGTCCCTGACATGGGCCAATGCCAGCGTAGTATGTCTAACCAAATTCTAGATACAATTCATGTGCTATCTATAGAAATTAGCAGAAATCCGAAATAGTCCGTAGAGCTATTTGCCTGTATTACTGTCCCGCACTCCAGTCTTTTGTCTCTAGGCGATGGGGCGGAAATGATTTGTGATTTTTATCGGAGCACAATCTCTAAAAATTAAAAGTGTGTGTTCTATGCCGATCGATAAATCTCTTTCTATTCAAGGTGTCAATTGGAGTCAAGTAACAAATGTCTCTACTTGTAGTATCTAATCCTCGTAATTAAATACGCGCACGCACAGCCCATTTAAATGAAAATTAACTCTCGACTCCTATAAAAAAAAGTTATGGAAAAAAGCGCCTCAAAGAAACTGACAAGAATAGGCTTGCTGAATATTTATGAGAGAGCGAACATTAGCTCTCTCACCACAAGCACCCAAGCCCAAAAAAAGTTAGAGTTGAGCATATATTTGTAGATATATTTCTGTATTTTAATTTTGCGGATCTTATAGAAACCACATGGAAAAATATACGTTTCCAGCCAAATGTTGCGTCAGCAGAGGAATACAACTTTTGGACATCTTTAATTGTGCTTATGATTTATGCAAATGAATCCTGCATACAAACATCGCTATCGCTGTACATATGTATCCACCTATACATAAGCATAGTCGCACTTCTACAGCGTCTCGCATCTACATACCAGTCAAGGCAGAACGAATTTTATTACTTGTCAAGCTGCTTTAGATTTATATTTATGTAAATCAGCGAACAGCGAGCAGACTACAACCAGACCGACTAGTTCCAATTCGACTGTGGGTTCTCTTCAGGAAGTCCGAAAATACAACTCCTCTAATATAGAGATTGTTTTGGATCTGAAATAGGAACTAAGCCAGCTGAAGAACAAAAGATTTTCAAGCTTCTTTGTTGATGTTTTGGATATGAAACTAGGAAAAGTTATTGGGAATTGGAGCGGAAAATATATACTGTATTGTGTGTCGTAGAGTATTAGAGTACTTCAGAATTTACTGTACACTATCTTCTAATTTCCAATAACTGTCTCGAGCTGTTATTTTTGGCTAACAACATTTGAAACCATTCTGAGTTTGGCTTCTTTTATAGGAGCAACAAAATATTCAACTTGAACTTGATCTGGTTTTCGGTTTTCGATTGCGATTTTATGCAATTAGCAACCCAATATATCGTGCTAATAATTAAGAGTCAGCATAAATTGATTTTCGATTACAGTCGATCCGTCGATCCGTATCCCTTCACATTTTTCTAGCCGTTTTTATTATCAATACTCGTAATTGCGTACACAGGGTACTGGCTACTAACGGTGTATTTCGAGTGTCGTTAAGAAGTTTATACAACTTTTAATTTATTAAGTAGCTGTGAAATTTCATTAAAAAAACACAAGCCAAAATTGTCCGACAATCTCAGCGTCAGAGAGCTCAGAAACGTGTTTCCCGCAAACCATTAATAAGCCGCATCAAGGACGCTGCAGGCAACCAGTTTGGAAGGGGCGAAATTTATTGGCCCAATTGCAGGCCATTGGCATTGAAATCCTTGTACCGAACCGCATCGACTCTGCCCGAGGGTCAGACTTCGGATGCGGTAGATAGATTTCGATCGGATTCCACGAAAACCTGTTGTCCAGAATCAGCTCAGCTGCTGTTGCTGTTGGTGGGAATTATGTAATATTTTACACGCTTCCAGGCCAAGCGAAAGTGTGGTCGAGCCAGCGAACCGCTAAGAGATTTAATCAAGTTTTTTATTGTGATCCGTCAAGTGACCATCGGGCTAGCCCAGCTCGGGTCAACGATGGCTGTCAAGCAGCCATCTGAACGGTGATTGAGCCAATTATGCAGAGATCTCAAGAGCAACTCGAACAGCGGAAGGTGTTGAAGAAATGAAAGAAGTGGAATCTCAAAACTCAATTCGAAAATGAAACTGAAACTGAATCATTCATGATTTGATTAATGGCCATGCTCGATTATCGATAACTCGGCTTGTAAATTAGCCTACTTGAGCGCAGGCAGCAGAAGCCAAAACATTCGCTCCGAGTGCAAATCAAGACAGAAATTGGAGCAGATGCGTTCACACGCGCCGACAGCCACAAGGCTGTTAAGTGAACTGTGTGTGCTCCAAGTCAAAACAAAGGCAAATTAGAAATATACATAATCTTCAAATATGCATACATTCACACACACACTCACACATCTACCCACACAGCTGTAATGGCGGGTTCAAATTGCTGCGAGACACTGCTTAACACATTCTACGCGTCTTGGCTAAATTTGTGCGAGCTGCGCGACAAATAAAAATCGAAAATTAATTTAAAATAAGCGACAAGTTGAACGGGTTATTTAATTTTAAAGCGAACCAGTTCGCTTGTTTGAACCTACAAATCCCCCCGCACTTGTGTGTGTGTGTGTGTGTGTGTGTGTGACTGTCTGTGATTTACAACAAAGTCTCATAATCGAAGATGATATTCTAGGCCCACAATTTAAAAGTTGATCATGCAAATTGCCATGTTTTGTCTGCTCCCTTCGAGCTTACCTACGTAAGTCAGTATATAAGCATTAAAAAGTCCATAATTTAGAGTGCTTGACTGTTTTATACCCGCTACCTAGATTTTTTTTTATAATATTATCTTTTCAATAATAACTTATCTAATATTCATAATAATACTATTTACTTTATTTATTACATTAAATAGTTATAAAATAAAATATCTCCAAATATTAGAGTACTAGCCTTCGAGTCTTAAAAATAAAACTTGTAATGAACGATATTTGTAGCTTTGAAAATGCGCTTACAATTCACATAGCGGAGAAACAAACAGTGACAAACAAACTGAAATACATAATAATTACTAAAGTAAATTTACAGGTATTTTTGATAAAGACGTTGAAAACAAGACACAGAAATTATTTCCATTCTTAGTTTTACAATGTTGACATTTAATAGCATTAAAGAGCCGTCCTAAATACTATATATGCTACTAATTTTTGATTTGATTTCCATTGATGATGCTTGGTTAAAGCAAAAAGCCGAATTCAAACATCTTCCTTCGTTCTACACAAACTTAAAATACCCTTCTTACCTATGATTACCGGGTATGAAAACCACATTCATATTCGTAATACAAATTTCGTATGTATACGAGTCGATTTTATTATTATTAATGTGTGTTGAATGATAGTATCTCTAGGGCTCGAGTTCAAGTTCGACGCCTCGGGCAACAAACATCGCAGCTTCACAAAGACTTCCATCCCGTTTTTTTTGGTGAATCATTGCGAATTTTTGACCTGCCATGACCTGAGCTTGGTCGACAATAAGTATGCTATAGTAATTGCTGAGCAGAGAGTCCTTGCCAGTAGACATTGAGCTGGCCATCCCTGGAAGTTTGGCTCAGCTCATCATGACAATGTCTCGGTCTACTGACGCTCCCAGTCTCCGAGCAGTCTGACTTGTCGCACGAAGGTTAGTTAGACAAGTTTTCAGTTTTCAGCCAGTTTTCTGTGTAGCAGCAAATTAAAATGGAATCAAGATAAAATAAGTAAATAAAATAAAATATATTTCGCTTTTTTGGTTATCGCTTTTTGGTTTCGGGCAGGGGCTGTGGCTGTGGCTACGGCGTCGATTGCCTGCGGCCGCGATCCGCATGGTTAGCAGGCAAGAGCCACGAAAATGGGCGCCTAACTATTTATTAGCTTTAATTTGAATTTCGTATAATGTTGCGAACAAAACTAGTTGGGCCGCTTCTGCAAAGATGCTTCTACATATTTCTACAAATAAAATAAAAAAAATTAAGAAAAAGCCAAACCGAAGAGCAAAACCAAATAACAAACAAATCAAGTTCACCTCGAGTGTATCAAATTTGTATAAAATTCATCAGCCATCAAATACGTCAGCTGGAGACACAGATACGCACACAGACAGATACACGCACACAAATACAGGCGCGCAGCGAAGCCACATGCTTGTGTTATGCAAAACAGAGGAAGCACACTGCGGTCGCCTCAGCCAACTTCAAAGATACATAGATACTTATGCGCATCTGTACACTTCCAATACTTCCAACCCCATCGATTAGTATTTTAGTATGAGCTTTAATGGCTCCCACCAATATTCCGCAGACATAAATCAGACACTTGTTTATCCATTCGATATGGCTCCAGCCATTTGCTGTTCCACAGAGTTTATATGGAACCATCCATCGAATTGCCATCAGCAGCCGCGGCTCACATTAATTATTATATCTTTTATGCTTGTAGACAATATTTTTGATGGATATTTCTTTATTAATGCTACCCAAGCTGCTGCAGACGTTCCACGATTCTACGTCATGTTTGATTATAGTTTCGATTGCAACCGTAAAAACGTTTTCGAGCACAAAATCAGTGAAGCCATCACGACGTGGTGTATATCAAGTTTCAGAACTACTTAAGCCTTCGTCAATTTGTGGGCGTAATTGTCTGCCATTGATTTACCGTTTTCAAGTGGGCGGAAGTGTAGTCACTGACAATCCCAGTATCTCTTTGATTATTCCCAACATATTGAAAGCATTATTACGTATTTGGTCAAGTTCAAAATCTCCGGTTAGGATGCGTCTCATAAATATTTCATATCGAATTGACTCAAATTGGTCAAATTTAATTATCTTGCAGTTTTTTTCTTATAGAACATTAACATATATTATATTTTAAACAACCAATCCCCTTTATGAGACTAGTTTATGGGGCCTTAGCCTTTGTATTAAAGTGTTGCATATTTTTCGACGCCTACGAGCAACTTATTATAGAATACTTTTGGGCTGAACTTTTTATAAGTGAACTCCGTTCACTTTGACTTAAAAAAAAGTCGTAAAAATGTTAAGTTGCTCAATGTAATGAATTTAAAATATTGTAACTTTTCTTTACTTTTCCATGCTACGCCCTGTCAACAATTTGCAATATTTTTAATTTTTTATTTAAGTGTTTAATTCATATTCTGGATAAATTGATTAAAAATTAGTATGACAATCAACTTTTACTTCTGAGGTAAGTCCCGAAAAAAAATCAAAATTTTTCTTAATAGACTTTCTATACTTACATTTTATTCATAGTTGGATAGACTTTATCGATTTTAAGTATCTAAAATTATTGAACTTTTTAAGTGTATTTTTTGTCCAATTGAAAAATCAAACAACTGTTTATAATTTACTAAGTTTATCTTTTATTACATAAGTTCGTTTTCGTTTTAGTTTCGTTGTAAGGTTTAGTATACAAGTCTACACTGAAACATGCTCAAAGACTAACTAGACGTTACATTAGGATGATTTCAAACTAAAATACATACATACATATTCTTAAGTGGTTAAGTAGTCCACACACACAGACACGCACATACACACACATAGGAAAACATTTACAAAGACATCACACGCTCACACAAATTAAGCTTAACTACATGCGATCCTCCGAGGATCACCGGTTTGGGCCGGTCAAGATGATCAGACAAAGACGATGACAACAGAGAATTGCTTATATCGAAAATTTGCTTACCGATCTACAACTAACATAGTACTATATATATAAGACATTAACTTAAGCTAGACATGCGCTCTATATACACAGTTTCGCAACTAGAAGATACACTTTGAATATGGGCGTAATTCGTAAATCGTAGCTTAAAGATACATCTGCTCTTGCTTTGTGTACAGATTCAGATACATTTATTTTGGATGCAACAAGTCTTTTGAATGTGAATGCTTCGATCGCGTTCGGCTTGGCCTACCACAGCTCACAGCTCCGTCGAGTACTCCTCGGGATTGACATTGAACTTGCGCCAGCATATGTGATCGCCCGCTGCGGCCATCGTGGGCGGAGGTAGCTTATGCGTGTTCACATTGACCACGGAGCTGGCAGAGCGCTTGATATGATTCCCAGGCGTGTGTAGTGGCAGCGCTGGCGCTAGACAGCCCGTCGAGCGACCCAGTGGGTTACGGGACATAGCAGCGGTGCCATTGGGCTTTCCATTGCCATAGGTAATGGACTCATTGGAGGGAGAGATCTCGATACGTGTGGCATGCGTCCCACTGCCGCCGTCCGAAAGGCGTCGGATGTAGACCACCTCGCGATGCTTCTCCACAGTCGTCGGACCCGGTGGCCCTCGAGTTAATGTCTGAGGTTGCGCCGTTTGGCGTGTACGCTGGGAATATCTAAGCGGCTTGCCATCGCTGGCCTGGAATGGCACATACTGCTGAGTGATGCCTGGAAACTTGTCGACGCTGATGTCCTCCTCGATGGCCGAGTCACCGAACATGGAGCCACTGTAGTTGGGCGAACTGTTGCCCGGCGTCGAGGACTTCCAGTGCGACTGATGCGGATGATGCGTTGCCTGCCCGTTGGCGCCAAACTTCTGAGCCGTAGAATACTGTCCCTTCTTGATGGAGTGCGTGTAGTCTCTTGTGCCGCGCCGGCGCAGTGTGAAGTCGCGACGTCCAGTGTCCTGGCAGACGGAACGCCATTGCTTCCAAGAGTGGCGAGCCAATGGATCCGCAGGACCCCATTCCTTGGCTGGCTTCGAAGCCTCACAGATCATGCCAAAGAAATTGTACTCCACCTGGCGGAAGATCTGTATACAAGCGATGATCATGATCACAGCCAGTGTGAACAGAATTGGCGCCCATCGCGGCAAGTAGCCCGCCAGCAGATCGTACTGATCGTCGTCGGCACACCACCAGACCAGTATCCCAGTCAGAATTGCCGGGCAGCTGCACCACAGCCACATCCAGCCTCGGAAAATGGGACGGCCTATAGAGAACTCTAGATCGGTGTAGATGTTCTTCGCTCCATAGATCCATGTGATGGCGATCAGCTCGAAGACCAGCGCCGTAATGACCAGAGTGCCCACCAGACGTGAGTCCAACACACGTGCGATCATGAACTTTGGTGCGGCAAAGGACATGACGGCCACAACCAGAGCGATCAGGCAGATCACATAGTTGGGACGACGTGGCACGAGGCGAGTCGAGGTGTAAACGGCCACGGTGATGGATACGAGTGCGGAGAGTATGACCAGCGCGTAGATGAGCGAGGGTATAAGATGACGCAGTAGCTGAGTCTCTGACTGGGTGCCGTACTGCACGCGATCGTAGATCGCCGTCAGCGGCTTGAGCTCTTCCATGAGCTGATAACTATTGGCCGAGAAGTCAAACTGCACCATGAACAGCGTCACGGCAATAGCATTGATCAGCAGATTGAAGCACAGATAGACCACAGAGGTGCGCACTGCGTCTCCCTTGTACAGGAACTTGCCCGTCAGCATGGGCAACGCTCCGAAGCCGCCGTTGACCGAGAACAACACCTGCATGAGAGCGTTGAACCAGATGTTGCTCTCGGCCAGCAGCGCGGAGTCGAAGCCCCATAGCTCGGGGAAGTAGTGTCGCGAGAAGGAGTTGCGCACTTCCCAGCCAGTCAGGGCACACAGCAGACAAAGTCCGGCCAGACCGTAGACAAAGAGACTGCGGCGCAGGATCTTGCCGTTGTGGGTGCTGCAAAAGGAGATGAGATTAGTCTATATACTATGTCTTATCTTAAGTAAAACCTACCACAACATGACCACAATCCATAGGCCAATCAGGCCGGCTGCCAGCAATCCGAAGTAGAGCGGATTACGCCAGAAAGGCGTCAGAAACGTGTGCTGCAGGCACTCCTGTCCACTGTTGCCCGTCACCGAGTAGCCGTTCTGTAAGTAGGAACCTAATTAGCAACTTTCTATAAAGTAATTTTCTATCTATAATACATATTCCGATAGTGGCAATGTAAGACATTTAGTTTCAAATTTTGCAATACTTCAACTGCACAGTTGTTTAATCGAATAATCGAATCGGTAAATTGATTATTTTAAGAAAAAATAAAAAATATCGATTCGAAGAAATACCGAATCGTTTCCAGCGCCAGTTACAAGTATACTCACCATATTCAGCTTGAGATTACCCACACACTCACGAAAGGGTATTGTGTTCGAGGCAAACATGCCTATGTAGGCCAGGGCGAGCACGGCCTGCAGCGATATCCAGATGGCCGACACCCACGAGGCAAAGCGACTCATGATGCAGGCTCCTAAAAGAGATTAAAGATATAGAGTATTACTGTATCATATGCAATTCCAATTGGCTTCAGCCTTTCCCCCTCAATACAGCTTCACCCTTTTATTTGTCAAGTTTTAAATACAAGCCAGCGAAACCAGGCCACATATCTTTCCCAAAGCCTAATTTCCACATCGAATGCGATTTCAATGCAAAACAACATTGCGGAATACAGTCCCCTTCCCCTGCACGACGGGGTGGGTAAAAAAGGGGCGATACGGCGAAGGCATTCCTTTGCAGCACCCAGCATTATTTTATATGTGTATACTGAGGTCTTTTTCGAAGGTGTTGTGTCGTAATTTGCAGTTTTCGTTTTTGCTTTTTGCCATTATAGTATGTTGCTCATATTGCTCATATTTTCATTTTGGAATCATTTGTTTCTCTCGTCACAATTGTTGCGCTTTAGCTTTTTGGTTTATACTTTTTGCTCATTTAGAATTTGCCTTAAACGTCTCTATGGTTATTTTTTGTGGACGCGCCATGACGGGCGCCGGCAACGCGTCCCACCGGGCTGGGCCTCGCTGGATACAACTAACTAGCACAGGGGGGACCGGACACACGGTTTGCAATGCTGATGGTGGTGCACGCACGCAGAGATGTTGGTTGTGTGCGCCTACTAGAGCAGCCACCGCAGCCACTGCACACCGAGTGCCCGGCCGGCTGGGTTATAGTAGCAATCATATGCAGGGTGGAGGCGAGCTAGTTATGTTGTCGATGTTCTACCCTGCGCCAAGCCTGCCTGCATATGGGTTCCTGTAGTACTAGTCGTAGTTGTAGTTGTGATGTTATTTTGCTGGTGGATTCGTAATGCTGATATACAGAACCCGGCCAAAGAGCCCTCTAGGCCCGAGCTCCCTTTTCCAGCCGGCCTCCAGGGTCATGAAGCCGTCGCTTTTAGTGGCGCGCCAGCGATATACACGAACGGGACACACACACCAATGCAGTTTTGCAGTTTTAATATTTTTTTGGGCTTTTTTTGCAGAGTTTTCTTCATTTTGTCCTGATATAACACGATGATGATCTCATTTAACTACTAGGTCACATTTAGTTGTTTTTGTTTTCTCCTTTTCTTCTTTTTTTAGTGTATTTTATGTGTTTTATAAGTTTTTTTGTTTGCATTGATATATTCGATTGGTCTGATAATTTTTCCTCTTTTGTCTTCTTTATTTTTTATCATTGCGTATCGTGATTTCTTGTTTTAGACTTTTGTTGTTTGTTTTTGTTTGTTGTTTTATAGTTTGTTTATATAGTTGTTGTTTTGTTGCTCTTATGCTTTGCAGTAGTTGCACACAGCAAGCGCAGCAGACTAGTTGCATCCACTCCTCTTTGGTGTTGTTTGGCTCGTTTAAGCTTTTGCTTTTGTCTGCTTTGCTTGCCTTTTGCTTTTGCCTTTGCTTTTTCTTTTGCTTTTGCGTTTTTGCATTTTGTTTTTGTTTCAGAGAATATGACGAAAATTTGCTAACTCCTCCTCCTGTGTTTTCCTCTCTCTTCTCGTTTAAACGTCTGCCCCTTGACGGACACAATTTCAGAGTGAGGGTAGACGGGATGTGTCCAACCGTCGTTACTGCGGAATGCACGACCGCCCCATGCAACTGGCTGTGGCAAGCGCCTTTTATGCAACACTCCCACGAGCTGCAACTTGAGAATTACAGGCACTGAAAGTGCACCCTGCTGCAGCTTTCGCAGTAAAGCTTTGTCCTGCAGGGGTTGCACATGGCGCACAGCTTTCGCTGGGGTAGTTTCCACCTTGCCACCTGTTGCACGGCTGTGAGAGCCCAGAGAGAGACCTGTTGCTTACCTTTGAAAATGGGCGAGGCACGCCAGGTGTGCGCCGCCCCCTGGCCCAGAAACTGGCCCACAGATATCTCGAGCAGTATCATGGGCAGCCCGACTAGAAACAGCAGCACCACGTACGGCACCAGGTAGGCCGATCCGTAGTGATCCAGTTCGCGTGGGAAGCGCACCACATTCGCGTAGCTGACGTTGAGGCAGATGCAGAGCACAAGGCCACGAAATACCGAGCATTTTGTCTGCAAAGAGAGCGGTAAAGGAAAATGGGTTAGTTAAATAATGCAACAGACTCAGGTGTCATAGGTGGTGTCGTCGAGGCTGCCACATCCGCCAAATATCCAACACACTCCCCCACCAGAAAAACTCATTTCCGACGCTTCCGCTTTCAACTTCTTGTGTAATTTGTCAGCTATGGTATTTATTATTAACCAACAATTCGCTGCAGGTTTATTTGCTTTACGCGCAGCTCGGACAGCTTCCCATACGGCTTGGTTCTGGTATTTTTGTTTATCTATCGCGTAACGAGCGGCAAAAGAAAGTCGCACCCATTAAAAAGGTCTGCGAAGAAGCCAAGAGACGCTGCTGCCAGCAAAATGTACCGCGTAAGCCCATTAGATGCGGGCCAAACGGGCAACAACCACAGCTACAGCCACAACTTGAGCCACAACTACAGCTGTAAATACACACATACATATCTCTGTATTTAGTACTTTCAAAAACGAAAAGCAAAATTTAGCAAACAAAGAAAGCTGTGGCTGAGCACGTTCGACTGCGAAGTACCCTGCAACCCATCTGCTTAGAATTAACTACGATTCTTATATTAGTACTCAGAAAGTGTAATACAAGCTAAATTTCCTATCTCTATCTGTCATAATAACTGGAATCGGTGCATTTATAAATTTGCACATAATTTATATGCTCTCTAACGCGCATTTGCAATGGGTGAGCAGGGTATAATTAAAAAAAGAGCAGAAATCACAAGAAATATCAAATGGCTTGCCAGTGGAACGCTTTTAAGTGAAATTCATTCAAGAGAGCGCAAGCAGCGGAGGAGACGGGGGAAGAGGCAATACGGCGACTCGAGCTCAACGTGACGCCCAAGTAAACGCAGTTAATAAAGCGAAAACCACACAGTGAAAATGTAAACAAAAGCCAAATGCCCGCCCCAACCTCAAGCAGCGCGATACGTGTATTTGTTGTGGGACGAGAGCGCATTATAATATGCCTATAATCGTTCGGTATCATGTGCAGTAACATCGTCATGCTCGCCAGATCCCAATCACTGCCCGCATGGTCGTATCAATCGAGGCGTAAAGAAATCGTTTTTATTGCCCACAAACAAAAGATACATCTGCCCACAAAGTCAAGTCGTATAATCCAAATCGATTTCGTATTGAAAACTTACTTTGCGATAATATCTGAATGGCACATCCTCGTGCACAACATATAGATAGTCGGCTAGATACTTTGTTGTTGGTATTTCCATCTTTGGACAGATTTTGTATGGTTTATATGTGCAGCAGAACTTGTCATTTTCTTGCATTTGTTATTTGTTGCATACGATTCACGTGGATTTCTTTCGATTTTCGATTATTGAGTTATTTTGAAAATCACTGCGATTTCTGATCTACAACAAATATCACATTAAATGAATTTATGTTGATTCTTCTTTTGTGAATTTTAATAAGAATCTGTTTTGGCTTTGTCTTGCACTTCCCGCTAACTCAAGTTTCATATTAATTTATCGTTATCGAACAAGTCTATCAAGCAGACTTCAGCAGCGACTTTTAGCATTTAAATTTTGTCCATATATTTCTTTGGAATATCATTTATGTCAAGTTGATGAACAAAATAAAAATAATAAAATAAAAAACAAACTGAGAAAGAAACCGAAAGGAAACAGCGTAAGTAGCACACAAACATACACAACACAGACGGAACACATATGAAACAAGTTATCGCATTGCCGACGCGACGACGACGCTTTAAATATTAATTGGCAACACCTTCGCGTCTTAGCCCTGAACCGCTTATTGAATGTCTTTCGCGAGTCGCATCGTATAGCTGCGATTTCAGCGGCTGCTGCTGCTGCCAAGTCGAGAGTGTCGCGTGCAGGTTCCGTAAAGCGAGGCAGCTGTCATTAGATATGGATTGCAGACATTAGCATTAGTGTTAGCCACACTTAACGATACACGGAACTGCAGAGAGACGGACAACGCGGCGTATGCGTAATGCAAAACGAAACGCAATCAGCTGCGAATTCGCTGCGCACATCCGCTTCAGCGGCTCGTGTATTCACTCGGAAACTGCACTCGGCTCAGCGCGCGAACATCTCAGCAGCAGCAGCGCCGACTTGCAACTGCGAAAACGAGGCAAATTTTGATTGGAAAATTCGAAAATGAGACAAACGCGAAACGGGTTTGCACATTAATGAGCGAACCGAAGCCGATTTATGGGATTTTCCTCTTGCCATCACAACAAACACAGAAAACACGAGTTTTTCACCGTCGCACTCACTGGAGCAAGAGCTGAAACCGGGAACTGCACAGACGATATCGGGCCAAACGGGGGACAGACTGCGCACTGAGAGAAGTCTTTTGGCGACTGTGACTCTAACTGGGACTGGTACAGGTACTGGGGACGACCACACGTATCGTGCGAGCGAGCATGAACCGAACCGAACTGCTCTCTCATTAATGCAGAACTGACTCGGCCCGGGCGGCAGCGTGCCTCTAAAGCGCGGCTTTCTATGCACAGTCGCTGCGCAAAGTAAGCGCCCAGCGAGCAACGAGCAGCGAGGTGGAGCGAATCGAGCCGATCTGTACCGAACTCGAGAGTCGAGCCGAGCGCAGCCGAGCAGCGTTTACACTTCGTTTCTGGCGGACAGTTTTATAGCGGCCGCATAAGGCACGCCTGACCGATTCCTCTGCTGCAGAAGAGAGTCTTCGCTCTTCTGGGCCCAAATATGCGTTTGAAACGTTTTCTATTTTTGAACTGCCTCCAAGCCGCCCACGAGCTGAGCCAGATTGTCTAATTGAAAGTTCTAAAGCTGGCTGCACAGACTGAGAAGACTGTAGACTGACTGCGAAGACACTGCTTCGTAGTTGACGTTGTTCCCATGTCGTGATCATAATTAACTTGCCCGTCAAGCAGGAAGTGGGCTACGGCAAAGAGAAGCAGCAATCCGTCTCCCAATCTGCCCATTAGTCTTGGTTCGTCTCTGCGCTTCACACACTTAAATTAAATTTCATTTTAACACGTTCTTCTAAGCCAGCGACAGAGCCACACAGCCCCAGACAATCTCATAATTTTTATAATTATTATGTAAGCATGCGAGCGAAACTGGCGCATCATCTTCAACTCGAACCCGACAACGAGAATGGGCTCAGCTCGGCCCAGGTCTCGAGTGTGCCGAGTGCTGCCTCGTGCGTCTTGCCTTGCGTCTGGTCGCATAATTAACGACGCTCAGTGTGCGCATGCCACAATCAGTGGAGGTTGGTTGAAATGAGCTATGCCTAGGCGAAGCGTTAATAGAAAATAAAAATATTATTATTGACGCACACGTTCTCAAGTTCAGAGCGAAATATAGCAACAACATCACGCTTAATATTCGAAATTACTCATGGGTTATTCGAATTAAGCACAGACATTTAAATTACAAATCGATTCTTTATTGCCCAGTCCGATTGACGTTAGCCATAAACAAAACCTGCAACGGAAATGTCGACCCATTGGTCGCAAGCTTGATGGATCGACAGAGGTGTGTTGAGAACGAGACTTTCCCAAGCACTCAGTGGGGCCACAACGCCAGCAGAGAATATAAAACGATATGTGGGCTACAACTCTGAAGTGAAACTTCAAAGTCAGAAATGTCCAGTTCTTTCCTATTTATAGGGTATCTCACTTGCTGTCACAACTTCAGGTTCTCAGGTAGAATTTCTTACTTAGCATTCATAATTGCTTTATGGCCTTTGCTGCGATGTGCGTCTGGCATTCAAAATGGACAAAGTGGCCGTTGAAATTTGGCTCATTTGAAAATAATGCGAGGCCCAACGAGGCGCAAAAGTAAAAGCGTGTGGGGCCACCTTCCGATTGTGATCCAACCCAGAAAGTGGCCTACAAATAAGCCTTTCTACGGTCTAAAACAGTTTTCTTGCCTGCCAGAATTGATTTCAAAGAACATGTGATTCTCTGTATTCAGTTAGGGTTTTTTCTCTTCGGATATTCAAGGCAACAATTAAGATTTTATAGATATGTTTTTCATGCGTCTGTCAATTGTCGCAGCTCGAAATTGGAGTGTAAAAATGCGCTCACAAAAGGCGCTCGCCAGATCTTTTGTCCGCAGATTGAATAAGAGACAAACAATTGCTTTGTGTCGCTGCAGCGAACTGCTTAATGGAAATCTTATAGAGCGGCGAGTACGGATGCTTTCAACGGGCACTGGAGCATTGCCGGACACTCTGTGGGTGTGTGTGTAAATGTATGTGACATGGCTATTGTCTTACTTCATTTCGGTTGCGTCTCGTCTCATCTCTAATCAGTGGCAAGTGAAAGGAGTCGCAGGCATGAAGCCATACACTGCTGCCGTATCGTTAACTAGCCAAGTGCTCCGTTACACCCAACCCGGTAGCGCAGTGTAGCGTTGCGTTGCCCAATTGTCGTCTGCATTGGATTCTCTCTGATGCGCACCACAAGCATATCGAAATTCTTCTGGCCACTCGCAACCGGCTTCTGGCTTTGTAGCAACATTTCCACTTGGCCACTTTCACTGCTGCGGCGGAGGCAGCTTTCAAAACCCATGTCCGTCCATGCAATTCTAATAACCGCCAATTACCATACTGCTTCCCACAATCGCAGCGCGAGACGTTGCGGCGAGAGCTGAGAGTCGGTTTACATTTGTCTCAATGCTTCAATGCAGCCCATAATGACGTCATCAATCAGAGAGTACGCACCGAAATCAAAGCAGACAGGCAGGCAGACAGTTAGTCAGTCAGTCGACCAGTTGGTCAGTTGTCCAGTCAGTCAGTCTGTCAATAATTGCATTCACACTGTGCGGGCTGTGGCGGTCTTAACGCACAAAACGTGCAACTGGCGTCGCCGAATTCGCACTGAAATTCGCTGCACATTTTTCGTTTTGTTGAACTTGTTAATCAGCGAATTGGAAACGAAAAGGCATAAGAGATGAAGTAACTGATACAAGTGTGTGTGATGTGTGTGTGCCCACTTCACACACACACAAACACACAACACACCCGCGGCAAGCGACGGGGCGGCGGCATAACAAATGAGTCGGCTCATATGAGTACTCGTCGTATTCGTATTCATATGCACATGTGAATGATTATAATAAGATTGCGAATTTATAGCTAAATTTATGGACTCATTTTGGTGCATGCAAGCACATTCAAATTAAGTGCAAGCGAGAATATGCACAAAGGGAATATGTATAAAAAGAAGTTACATAGTGCCAACTTGATAAATATATGCGCAAATATGTAATATAAAATCTATCACAGCAGCGCAGCCAAAATTTGTGAGCAAACAATAGACAGATTAGTTTAAAAGAATGCAAAAGTCGTTTAATGCTTAAATAAAGCCAGTTTTCCCTATTTGTCCTTGTGTTTAATTTTAAAAAGCCAAATTTGACGGGAAAAGGCTGAACTAGAGACACGTATCACAGTCTGTGTAAGAACAAAAGACTTAAGCAACAAACGTAGCAGTTGTCCCCTGTGGGTATGCAACAGTCTTTTCAGTTGGGTGTCACTGTGACAAAAATTGTTGCCTGCTTTTGTGCAGCGACAAATAATATACCAATTTCGAACTGATATGAAACGCTGCAGCGTTGAGACTGTTATACAACTGTATAGCAGCTGCTGTCGAGGCTTACAAAAAATCTCTTGCATGTTTTTCGAATTGTTTACAAGAATTTTCGGTAAATTCAAAGATTCATGGTATAAAACATTAAAAAGGGCATAAAATCTAAAATCAATAAAAAAAAAAAAACAAATATAATATTATTCCCGTCTGTCCCAATTCGTCAGTTTTTCACGAACGTTAAATAAATCTAGCTTTTACTATACGGAGAAAAGGCGGATCTGGAAACACAACTTACAATGACTATAAGTTAAGTACAATTTGGAATTTTTTATAAATGTTGAAAATAAATTAGATCCTCTATATAAACCTTAATTATTATTTCAAGTATTTAATAACAAACAAAATAGAACAGATTCTTTTTTATACTTCACTTTACATGCATAGAACCCAACAGCTTTGTAAACCGTATTAAATTAAGGACACTAAAGCCAACATGATTAGCTAATTAAAAGCAATTAGCACATTTGAATGTGCACTTTGCACTCATTCTCGAATCTAATTAACGCAAATTGTCGAATGCCGCTAGACACGACTCGAAAACAATTGGATGCCCGAGGGAGCGAAGACAACCACGACGGTCAGTCTCAGCTGTGGGCCAGCCCAGCCCGTGGCTCACTAACCCAAATAGAAGTCAAACACACACAGCGCACTGACTAACCGACTCTAACTAAAGTCGAAACTTGTTTTATAAAGTCGAACGGACAACCCTATAAAATGAAGGCAGCTAAAGCCAACAAAGAAGCGTGGAAAAACAAAGCGTCAACCCGATTTTTGACTAACGACTCGAATTCATGAAGATGTCAACAAAGAGTTGTGCTATTTTTCAAGGCCTGAGAAACGAGTTTCACGTCGTTGATTACCCCAAATCGCGGGCAGCATCAAAAACTATGCAAACACACACTCTCGATTAGATAAAAGGCAAATAAACATGAAAACAAATGAAAAGTGCGAAAATTAGCGCAATGCAAAGCGTCGCAGGGCACATACAGTGACTGCCATCAGTATGCAATGATACGGGAAGCTTTTGTAAGCAGCTTACAAGCTTGCGCAGTGGATAAGATCGTTAGCAAAGTCTCCCGACTTCCGTATCGCACGTAGCCAACATCGAAGTGATTGCAACGAACTTAGACACTTCTGTGGCGCCTCGAGATCGATCGATTTGAATGGCAGCATTCCCTCTCTGCGGTCACGTTCTTTTAACATTTTTTGCTCGTTACTCAACCGTGCAAAAATATTTGTCTCGCAAACGCAGTGTGAGTAATTGATTCATTCACGGCGTAGTCAAACTCAGTTCAACTGATAAGTATATTTAACTAATTTATTCTGGGGCGAGATTAGGCAAGACTTGACAAAACTCTCGACAGAAAATCTGTTTAGACTGTTATCAGATACAATTGTATCTTTTGTTGACTCAAGACTGGATTTCCCTAGTATCATTATTATATTATATGGAATATCATATTTGCGACTCAGAACACATTCCAGCGCCGACTCATGGTGTATGAATTGCAAACGGATTCTCAGTTTGACTCACCTGTTGATTGGACTCATCCTCGGCGGCGGGCAGCAGCTTCGCATTGCTGGCCGTCGTGATGTTGTGCGCGGAGTGAGCGGAAGCTGTGACGGAGACAGACGAGTAGTTCTTGGAGTGTCTGTCTGCCGTCAGATCGTGCTCATGGTGAAATCCCTGTATATCCGAGAGCGTGTTGTTGCTGCCACTGAGCGTAATAATGCCGCTGGAGCTGATGCGTCCCGATGTGGCCGTGGTGCGTCCGCCGCCGCTATCCACAACACTGGACACAGTAGAGATGCAGCTGCGCGTTGTCTGTGGCGAGGGTGTGACAACGGGCAGCTCCGCATCGGCCTTGGCACGACGCATATTCAGCCAGGACAAGCGTTGTGGCTGCCTGCGATCCAGCGTGGCTGCACTGCTCACACCAGTTGTGCCTCCGCCTATGTAGACACATGTGCGTGCGGCATTCGGATCGCTACGTAGTCGCTGCTCGGTGTCGGGGCGTGGCAGTGTCGCCATGCCGCCGGATATCTGCTTATAGCTGGGCGCGACACTCCTAGGCAGACTCAGCTGCTGGGCAAGGGCCTCGTCGGTGTTGCGGCTCTTGAAGTTGCTGCTCATCGATTAGATCTGAAAACGAGAGGAGGAAGAATACGGAAAGAGGTGAGAAGTGGCTTGACAGGCGGATTATTCTCATTAATGACGCAGTTCGGTGACTCTCCAGCTGGAAACCCATCTCAAAATTCTCACGAAACCCCGAATATCCGCCTTAACGTTTTTCTAACGAAATGATTCACATGCGAATGGGTTTTCGGAGTGCGGTGTGCGGATTTGTTGGGCTCGTAATCTGAGCTGACAATTTGCATGCGAATCGAATTCGAGATCGCCCTGGGCGCAGAACAATAATTCGTGAAACGATCACAAACCGTTTATCGAAAGCAAAACCGCATATATAGGAAAGTGAAAGCCCCCCGTTCTTTCCCTAGTATTATAACAATGGATGAATTCGATTCGATTGGAATTATGCGCGATTATGACACTATGCCCGACTTTCGTTGGGTTCTGTTTTTCTATTATTATACAATATAAACAGAGGCAGCGACTTCTGTTTGCGAATTTCACTGCACTGTTTCACTGTCAGGTGAGTTTAATATTATCGCCAGACAGAGAAAACATCGTGGCATACAAGACGGACACGGGACGGAGAGTGTGTGAGTGACTGAAACACGTAAACATTGTCTCAAAACAACCAACTGTTCCAATATGAAAGCTGAACAAAGAACTTCGCGCAGCTTGCACAAGCAGAGTCGTAACTAACACACATGTCAGTACGATATATATAGAATAACCTGATAATGGCGCTTCACTCTTAACCCGTTGAGTTTTTTTCGACAAGAAGTTGTGCGAGATTGGAAAAGATGGCTATAAACTGGCGAGAGTTAAGCTTGCATTGATGAACTTTCACAGAGCTTGCACGTGTCTTTAAAGCTTTCCAGATTGGAATTAATCGTAAATTGTACATTAATTAAGTTCGCATTCATTAAAGCTAGAAATATTTTAAAATAGTTTCTTATACAAGAGTAATTTAAGTAAAGCAATCAAACTCGATTAAATGAACTATCAAGGCTCTTCGAACTTAGTAAAAATAAGTCCACGAATATTACATGGAATTGAAAAAAGCTTGCATTAATAAACTGTGACCACGCTTATAAAGCTGTCACACATTAGAGCTAATCTTATTCATTTCGTTACTGAGCTAAACTACCTTCTAATGATAGTTGCCAGACTTAACATAAAAAAAAAATTAAAAAAGTTTAGATTAACAAGACATTTTGGAAAATGAGTAACAAGGCAAGGGATCTAGGGAATATTCGGTGGGTGCTTCAACCGATTTATTTTTTATCTGGGCTTTTGTACAGCACTCATCAATGAACTTGAAACTAAAGATAATGAATTTTCAAAGTTCTTCCACCTATCGTATTTAGAAATTCCCCTAATCGGGTTGCGGCATCGACTACGAAATTACACGCCTCTTTAAGGAGCTTATAAAGTATAATTAATCGAGTCAAGAGCGTCATTGAATTAATTTCACGTCTCGTGTCGCAGCGAAACATGAAAACAATTTCGGCGAATGACTCAAAGTGATCGACGATCGACGAGCATCGACATCAACACTCGATTGCCCCCTCCTCCTTTGACGGTCGACTGTCGCCCGAGTCGCAGAGGTTAAACAGAGTTGTGTCATTATTTTAATGAGTGTTTTCTTTGCCTCGCTTTTGTCTCGTTTGTCAAACAAAAGTCAAACATCTTATCGATGCGATGGCACACATATTTCTCTTGTTTTTCTCTGTTTTGTTGTTGCTGTTGTTTGCCTTTAAACAACTCGCAGGCGGCACACTGAAAATTACAACTCTTATCACAATCACCTGGCATGCACAGACACACACACAGTGACGAATTATGCACGCTTGCACAAATAAATGAGCCGCGCTCGAAAACAACAACAAAGGCGGCGGTCATCAGCTTTAATCATGGGTTCGTTGCCTCCGCTCTGACCACGAAGCAGACCAAGCAGCAGCGGCGGCAGCAACACCCTCTGCGAGACTCCATCTCCATTTCTCCGACTCTGCCGACCACTTGGTATCTCAATCTTGAGGCATATAAACAAATTTGGAAGACGGCGTCACTTGCACATAAGGTTTACGAGCTGACGTCGCGTCTTGACGCAAATTAAGGCCCAAAGTGGACGTTCGCGTTTTGGACTGTTTATTATTGAACATTTTCGCAAACAATCGCGGCGCGCTCAGCTGGCGCCGGCCGCGATTTGCAAGCGTTGCAGCCGGAGTTACAGATAAAACAATACACACAGACACAGTCGAGAAATCGCGATAAAAATGTAGATACAGATACTGATAGCTCCGCTGGAATATCGAGTGTATGCCAGGGCCCTCGCTCGCTCGCTCGCTGGACCGTTGGGCAAGTCAGTGGCTGGAACGGAAACCGAGACGGAAAGGTCTAAAGAAGTAACACAAGTAGGCGACACAAAGTGGCAGCTCTGCAGCAAGTTGCAGCCTATTAACAGGTAAGTTTTACCTGCCAGTGCAGTCGAGAAAAAGTGCTTGGAGCGTCATGGTGACCTACGCTTCGAGCAGGGCCAGGCCGCTGCTTTTCTTTGTGCACTCAAATCGAACGGCGACAAGTTCAACAAGAACTCTCGTTGTTGTTGTGGCCTGTCGCTTGATAAAGGTTCTGACATGCCAGCACCACCATTAGAACCAGCAGTGGCAGTGGCAGTGGCAGAGGCGGAGGCGGGACCACCACCACCATCTGACAGAGCCAGCCGCGCGTAACCACAACAAAACTCAAGCTCAAAGTCGGGCGGATCCGGCGACTCCCGCTTAAGGGACTTGAGCCCCGGGACCAAAGTCTGGAACTGAGAAAACTGAAACTCTTTCACTGCCAGGTTGAACATTAACGTGGCCTTTAGGCGAAATTGCACTTGAGCTTGTTGGTGCTCTCCCTCCTCCCCTTCTCTACCTCTTCCTCCTTCTCTCTTGACAACAGGTAATAGAACGCACCAAACTTTTGCCTTAACTTTAAATAGTTCTAGGAAAAAACTATTTAAAAAAGCAACAATCCAGCACTTCCGGCGGTGTGATACCCTACGCCTAAATTTAAATACTGCACGAATACCACTTCCTACTACCGGAATCAGATAATGCTGCTCGACACCATGGCAAACGTTAAATTTAATAAATTCTATATTCAAACTTCGATTTGTCGAAAATTTGCATAAACTGCTCATCTGTGCGTGAGTCACAACCGAAACTATAGACTTTATTTATTTCCCTAATATTCAAAAATTATTCAATATAAAAACGTGAAATAAACTTTGCGAGTCTCTATGACGAATTGATCATTAAATAGATTGATCAATAAAATCTATCGAGCCTTCTTGTCTTGTTACTTACATTGGTAGAAAGTAAGTATACCCTTCTTTACAATTTAGGGTATGATTATGCAGTTCAAACCAAAAAAAAAAACTCAACGATTTCTGTTTTCAGTCTTAATGAAAACATTTGGTGACTTTTAATGGGGTTGTTATCGTTTTATGTTTGTTTCAATTGGTTGGGTAGTATACTGGAAACATATGTGATACTGCAAATACTAGTTTAAGCTGGAATTAGTAGCTTAACTTTGATTTAACCTGTTTAAGGAACTTTAGAAATATTTGTTTAACTTAGTTCGCTTTATTTCCCTCGCAGCTCGTTGCCTTTTAATTTAAATGAACCCAACTTATTATTAACCTTTAGCCGAAGCGCAAGTTCACATTAAACGCTCGTTTGGAATCGGGCGAATACCCCAACCTGAACCCCCAACCTGCACCTGCACCTACCATATTCACAAATGTCACGATGACATGCTCAACAAAATTGTGCGTTATAATCCCCGAGACTGTGTAATTAATACGCGACTTATTTCAAGATTCCTTCGCTTCAAAAACTTCTTTGTAGCCAGACGAACTTATTATCCGACAGCGAGAGTATCTGTGTGACTGAGTAGCTGCTTCTGTATCTGTAACTGTGACTGTGACTGAGTTTCTGCTGTTGCTGCGGATCGCTTAGTATCTGCATTTAGCTCTTGTAATTGAAAGTCGGCTTGGAAAAGAAAGGAAAGTAAAACAAGATGAGATTGTTTATTTGTTTCTCGGTTTCTCAGTTTCTTGTTGCTCTTGTTTATTGTTGACTTTGCTGCGAACGAAAGTAAAAACAACAAAGCTGAAACAAGTTCAGCATAATAGTGCATAATATGGGTATGACTGGCAACAGGCAAGAGGCACGAGGCACCTGGCACCACTTGCCAATCCATCAGATACATCCATCCAGTGCAGTTGCAGATATACACACAGCAGCATCTACAGGTGACCAGTCACTTCACAGTCGAATTGACACAGTTTTGCATGCTGCCAGTGGCAGATAGATTATGTAAATGTCCAAGACTAGCGACGTATAGCGACGCTACGAGGCGACAAGCTTGTAGCTACAAGATACACGCGGCCCGAGTAAAAGTCTCTCGCGCTGATTGTTTTTTATTGATTGTTCAATCGAATGTAATTAAACGTTGCTCGCTGCTGCTGCTGCCAGTGGGGCCAGTGGTGCAAATCAGCGCCAGCTACGCCCCTGTAACAACAGCGGGAGAAACATAAACAAAACAGTTGACGCTTCATCGCATCCATTTGTACAACTTACAGCTATAAAATGTACAAATAAATTGTTTGTTTTTTGATATTCGCATTCGCCTCGACTTTATTTGACTGCCCCACAAAAGCCCCACGAGTGGGGCACACGTGAGGCCGTATACACGGGCCATAATATCATCATCATCATATCACATCATATCTGCTCGTTGCCATCTTTAGGTACAAGATGAACACAGGTTGAGCCACGTTCGGGCCATGCAAATGGCATTTAACACTTGGCAATTACAGAGATTAAATGCGGCTTATAAAAAGCGCGACTGACACCGCGACCGACCGTTGCGGATTGCAGATACTTTTATCCGAAACATCGGCAACCTCTACATCAATTTGTAGCGCTTTTATTGTACCAGATTTCTTTCCGCAACATCTCGAGTGGAGAGTGTGTTTCTGGGATTGCAAATTGCGTTCATAAAGCGACTTGCGGTATCTTATGATACATCTGTCTATCTCTCTGTCCCTTTGCCACCTGTCAGTGGGTCAAGAGCATTGAGTATACGCTACGTTATACGTTATACGATCTACCATATACGTTGTACGTCAATTATGCTGCAGGCTTAGCCAGGCTGGTTCCAAGCATTGCCAGACAGACTCGAGTGCTCGTCGAGATTTGCATAAAGCGTACCTTGTTGCCTCTAATTGCAGACAGGCACCTGACAATCTCATAATCGCAATCGAATTCGCATTCGCCACGTCATAGACGTCGTCTACGAGACTTGAGCACAAAAGATATTCATACACAATAGCAATTATCGGCATCATTAGCTCCGAAATGACCCCCTGCCACACCGCAAATTGAGCAAACAAAACACAAATATTCAAAGTCAATAGAATCGTGTAGGGGAGAAGCGAGGCAGCTGTCTCCATCGAGAGAAATACAAGGCCACAAGCGGCGCAGCAAAGGCAATTAGTGATAGTAGGGAGAGGCAGTGGGAGAGACCGATTGCATAATCCAAAATCAGCGAGAGAATCTTCAGCTTTAATTACCATTTAAACAGTTGTTTACACCGCATATATTCTTCACTTTTGAGGTTACAATCTTCACACACTCTGAAATCAGGCTATATAGATTGCCGCAATTCTGACTCGGTCATACGAGCTGTAGCTGTAACTGTAACACCGCACAAACTGGTAAGAGGAGCTGACACTCTGCTCCATAAAACTCATTCCCGATGAGCTATGAAAATGAGTCGCGACGTCATTCAAATACAGGTTCTCGTTCATTCACTACACTCGCACTCACACTCACTCGCACTCGCCGAAAATCAATTTCAATTCAATTGCAAAATTCCGGGAAATTACGTCGTAAACCTTTTGTATATCTCGTATTCGATTCGGCTCGAAATATTCTCAGCGATTTGTTGGATTCCCATTGAATCTCTAAAAAAAAATCACCGAAACAATGCCTCGTTCAGGGTCTGCAAAGCGACAGACAGAAAGAGAGAGACGCGACGTCGACGGCAGGTTTAGAAAGACTGATGGCAGACCCGACTCACCTGAGCAGAGCGAAGCCAAGCTGAGCTAAGTCGCTGCGCTGCTGCGTCGAGTTGCGCTACCTATCAGGTAGTTGGACATTGACTGAGCAGAGCGGGCAGGTTCGTTTACATGAGAGAGATGGTGCGCTGCAACACGTGTAGCATGTGTATCCGACAGATACAAGTGTATGTGCGTGTGTGTATCTGATCGACGACTTGTAATTGCGTTAATATCTGCGAAACACGCAATACCCCAGACAGCGAGCCGCGTCGAGGAATCTATCTGCCAAACATTGAAATTAAAGGTTAAGCCAGCTACGAGTACCCTCCCCGCACCCGTACCCATACCCGTACTCTCCCTGAATTGTGGGGAAAACCTTCAAAAATGCGTTTCGCGTTCTGTTCCTGTGTGACTGAGTCGCAAGAAGCCGCACAAACAAGAACATAAAGGCAGAGAGAAGAAGAACAAGAAATAACCAAGTTGCGGATAAACAGGAAATTAATCACTCAAGTGTGAGGACCGATGCCCAGCCGATACCTTTTCACACATACGATATATGGCCGGAGATACCCTGCTCTACCTGCTCCGAATTCGAATTCGAACCCGAAACTCAAGCCCTGCGGCCGACAAGGAAGCAAACTGAAAAAGAGACGCAGAAGAGCCTTCATTAGGGTTCAGGGCAAAGGTAAATTTACACAGCGCGCTACAGGGCTGGCGAAATTTCAAGGTCGCCTCGTCGAGGTTTACAACTTCATTGGGTTTCCGCTGTGCTACGCGTCGTCGTATCCGTAGTCGTGTAATTGAATTCTATTTATTTTGACTTTTCGATTTCTCACACAAACAGACAATGCAAATGACGAGGTAGCTGCAGGTAATACTAATGAGTTTCTCGTTGGGCTATAAATACTCTCTCACGTTGATGTTGATTCAATGCGAAGCAATCTTAAGATGCCTTACGGATCGCATATTGATAATTAAGTCGATTCTGGCTTGGGATGCTGCGCAGCGTGGCGTTTCTGCCGGCTTCTTGTTTCCGGCTCATTTCTAATTTTAAACAGCAAACTCAACTCAATTACGCTTAATAACAATTCAAGCGGCACTAAGCGAACATCTTTCTCGAATCCGCATACTCATACCCATAGCATACCCATTGTCTGCCTGTGTATCTCGTGCCGTAGAACATTTCGAGCATAATTGATGATGCCCCTCAAACGATTTTTGATACCCCCAAAACATGCGAGTGCTAAGCAGCTGTTGTTCTTCCTCTTTCGGTATCTTTTCGCAATTTATCTAACACGAACTTTGTGCCGCCCCTAAAAAACCCGTAGGGCATCGCTTCCGCATCGAGAGTATCTTGTGGAAAATATTCCGCTTTGTTTAAATTAGTTTGGAATTACTTAAACAATTAAAACGACACAAATTTGTTAACATATGCGGTACAGAGAGAGTTCTTTAGGGTTCTCTACAGTTCAAGAAGAGGGGTCCCTTGCTGCGCCTTTATGCGACTCTTTCGCCATGTTGCCTCACGCCTTGCGGGCCAAATGTGCGTGCATAGGCAACACGAAGCTGAAGCGAAGCTAACATGAGCTTGAAGCGAAAACACGTTAGAACTGGCCATATGAAAATGAGGAAACTGGTCTACAAAAAATATAAGACACAAGTTCGTCCGTTCCCGCAACACGCGCCAGCAGCAGCAGCAGCTGCAGCCCAAACCAGAAGCAGCAGCAACCCAGGGAGGGGGAGGTGCTGCAGGAGCGTTGAGGCGGCACTTCTTACCTCCTCCTGCTCTGCCTCCCCTGCTCTGGCGTCAGTTATCAAATTGAGTGCAGCGCCATTTTCCCTCGCAACATGCTTTACTTCAATTTGTGTAGCTTTTTATCTGTTCCACTCTTTGCTCAGTTCTCTTTTGTTTTGTTTTGCCGTTCTTCAATTGCCTTTTTGCCCACTTTCTAGCAGTGCGCGCCCAGACTGGCCGTGGCAAAGAACTTCAGCTTCAGCTTCGTCTTCGCCAGCCCAGAACCGGCAACTAAATTGCACCACTTTCAGAGGGAGAGAGAGGGAGCGGCATCGCACCAAAGCGGGGCATCATTATCATTATCAAGACCATTATTTGCTGCAGTCTACCTTACTGACACCATAAATGGTCGCAGCAGCTCCAGGCAACAGTTTTATGCCCTCAGCTGAGCAGCCAGACGAGGTTCACTATGGAACTGCTGCCTTGTCTGTTACTGCAGCTGCGTCTGCTTCTACACGTTCACATGTCTGAGAACAAGATTCCCTGACTATGGCTCTGGGCCCAGACGACGTCGTATTATGTATAAGCTCGCTGCATATGTTCAGTTAGTTAGCACTTGCCGTGTAACCTGTAACATTTTATATATATTTATTTATTTGACTTAACTTGAGTTGAGCTGAGTTGAGTTCAGTTGAGTTGAGGAGTCGCCTGGCTCGGTGACTTCATTTTCTCAGCAGCAGCTGCTCAGCGCGCTGACATGCAACCCGCTTAATTTCTAGTATCGTATAACGCCATTGTTCCAAACAATGTGTACTACGCGCTGCACTTTTCCACTGCATAATAAACTACACAAACTAACCGAGTTGTACCTCGACTACGCTCTGTCCCCACACACTCTATATGGCACACTTTCCGAGGCAGTGAGAGGGGCGGAAGGTGTGAGCCAAGTTGATTACCAAATCCGAAATACGAAAAATATGTAAAAGCCGCGAGCGTCACGTAGTATACGAGCTGAGCTGAACTGAGCTGAGCTGAGCCAACCCGAAACTAAGCTGGTCAGCGATTAGAGACAATCACCTGCCTCCCCCAGCTACTCTGCCCCCCGGACAGCACCGCACTAATTTGGCTGACCACGCCAAACTACTTTTAATTAGTCTACGCTGTTTTACCCTCTAAAAAAAATAAAACTCAACTTGTCATGGAAATGTTGCCCGCTTTAGTCGAACATTTTATAGCGCAAAAAAAAAAAAACAATAACATAGGAAAAGAAAATCCAAATATACGAAAAGAACCAAACGAAGAAAGCGCAAGAGAAGCGAATTGTCGGCAGAAAACACACCGAAGCTTGGAATACCCTAGCCAAATTGAAGAAACTACAGAACGTTCTTCTGCGAAAATTATAAAGGTTTAATTTCATTCGTTTGGATTTGTTTCACTCGGTCTAATACTAGTATAGAACATAATCTACAACTCTAGCATAATAATCTTTCTCATTTCATTCATTTTCATTTCTTTTTCTTTTATAGAATTCCATCTACTATACTCTTTACAGTTCCATTTGTACATGGACATAAGCCCCTACTTATCCCCCACAAACCCATTCTCTTTGTCAAATTAGTAGAGTACTGTACACCTTTTAAATGGGATCAAGAAAAAACCTCACATTCTGCTTTGCAGTAACCCCAGGTCGTCATCATAGCTCGGTTCTTTGGCCCACAATTGCCATAAATCACAGACAAAAGCAGCAAGAAAAGCGCCGACTGAAAAACCCACTAATGGGCTACCCCTTTCGAGGAGGGCACCCAGCCAATGGCTATGCACGAGTTCGTCTATTCTTGGCCATGTCATCTCCTACATGACACTGCATTGGTAAAGTCACAGCGGATATTGCGCAGTCCAATGGCGTTTCCTTTATGGGGCTGCAGGTAAATAATACGCACCTGAGTTGCACAGAAAACAAAAGTAAATATGACGTGTAAGCATTACACAAATGGTAAAAGTAAATAACTCAAATAATGCGATATTTTAGTGGGTACAGCCTTCAAGCATACTGACAAACATACATATATCAAGAACGTATGAAATTACAAACAAAGCAGGAAATGTGGAAATAAATTTAGCCATTGTTTGCAATAAAGTACACCCTCACCAAGTTTAAAAACTTTATTACTCTGAGAGTTTACTTAATGATTGCCAGTTTTATTGAGTTATATTTGACTGAAAAGAATAGCCGAGATTTGGGGAGATCTTCAGTAAGGTCACTCTTTATAGTATGATCCGCTCTGCGTGTAATTATTGCAATGTTTTGGATAAGTTCACAGTAGGAGAATTGCATTTTAATTGCACATAACCTTAAAGCTTCTTCGTTTGCATAACACATTTGATTCTCTGTCCCATTAATTGTGTCTATATAGTATTATTTGGCTACCACACTAATTAATGTTTATTGACCCGCGGGGCTCAAAGCGGAAGCTCAAAATGCAGTGCAACCCAGCGGCAGCAGCATTGAACTTGGTGAGCTTGCTCGGAGACTTACTTGCCCGTGGCTTATCAAGGTGGCCAGCTTTTAGCACAGCCTGCATGTATATGTGTGTGTCTGTGTGTGAGTGAGTGCAGCAAGAACAACAACTGCGAATGACCGCAAGAACAAACGAAGCGAAGGCAGAGAGGTGAGCGTGGAATGGGAAAGGAAGCGAAATACTACGACGATGTTCCCGATGTCTGTCCCTGTCTGTGTGAGTGTGACTGTGTGTGTAAGTGTGCATTTGTATGCAAACGAAAAATAAAGAACACGCGGAGCAGAGAGAGGAGCAAAGCGAAGCACACAAAAAGCGTGTGCATAAAAAATGCAAAGGCAACAAAAACTTGTCGAACTGGTCGCTTACTTTGCTGCTGAGCCCGAGGAGAGCCAAGGCGAAGGCGAAGGCAAAGGCGAGGGCAGACGACAACGGCGACGCCAGCGACGGTTGCGGCTGCGCCTGGCGACGAACAGGATCGCGAGTGTAGGGCAAACTGGAGTGCACTTCAGCAGCAGCAGCAGCGGGCCGTTTGAATGGACTCCCCAACGTTAACAATATGCACCGCGTGTGTTGCCAATTTATTTGCAATCGTTGCGGCTCTCTGAATTTCCATTTGCATTTATCACAAGCAGCGAGGGCAGCGACAAAAGTTGTCAGGTAAAAAACGCTCACACACACAAAGTAAAAACCGAAAAGCGCGCGCGACTGTGACGACAACGACCGCACCGTATGAAGCGCGTCAATAGACTGGAGAGAAAAGCTAAGCTCCGCTGTCAGAACTAACGACAGCGGCACGATCGAAGTTGCGCTCTCTCACATTATCTTCCGCTCTCACCAAACAATGCTCTCTCTTGCTCAATTACTCTCGCGCGTCAGCTGTTTAAATACATGTGTGTGTGTATGTGCGCGTATATTTTTGCCTTAGAAAACATCGCTCTAAATACTATTGCACTTAAAATTAATTATCTCCAGGTGCAACCTTTTCGAAAGGGACTCAGTGGGAGCGCGCAATGTCCGAGAAGAATGTGAGTATGTCCTGTATATTAAATTCCAGATTGATCATCGCCTCCGCATAGCACTTTTGTATGAGGTCCTCCAGATAATTGTACTGGGCTATGAACTCCTCCTGCATGGCGTGCCAGACAACCTGCAGCAAGTTCTCCTCCTCACTCAAATGCTTGTCCACTTTCTTGTACAGATTCTCGAGACCCTTTTTCACCTCACGCGCCGGGTACTGGCTGATCACCTTGCGCAGCTCTTGCTTCGAGAATGCCATTTGATAGCTTATCTCCGTCTCTTTGACACCCTGGGCCACCTTTTGCTGCACGCCATCGAAGAATTGCTGAGAGATTGAAGGGAGTAAATAGGATTCCGGTATATATATGGCATGCTTCTAATTACATTAAGTTTCTCCAGCGGCCTGCCGAAGTACTGCGTCACATATGCCTTGAGCGCGTCGTTGTAGCGCGCCTTCGCATCCTTCTTCAGAGCATCCAGGCCAGGTACCTTGAGCTGAGCCAGTAGGGCGTACATATGATGATAGTTCTCCATGCGCACAACCTGCGACGGCGTTTTGGGATGCTCCTGCGAGTGTATACTGATGCCCTCGAAAATGGCATTAACCAGTTGCAGGTACCATTTCTCCATGTCGGTACGACGATCGGACTTGCGGAATATACCCTCTGCCGTCTGTGCAAAGTTCTCAAAGTTCTCCACATAAGGCAAAATGGCCTTCGATCGCTTGGAAAGCTTTGCCTCCTTTATGGACTGCAGCTGTTGCTGCATGAAGCGATCAAAGTTACGTTTGACATGCACCAAGGCCGAGGCAAAGGTCATGCTAAGAAAGGAATGTGTGTCCTGGGCGGACATAACGTGCTGCGTCAGACGCACCAATACATACAGTGAATAACTGCAACAAAGACAGATTAGCCGAGAGTTAGATGGATGAAGATCAAGAAGCAACTTACAAGCTATCCACACGTTCGAAGCTTTGGATAAAGCTGACCAACTCATGCTCTAGACAGCCAAAGAGACCCATCATTAGCTTGCGCACATCCTCGTTGATTTGCCGATCAATGCGCTTTTGAGGCAATGCGCTGCCTTCTGCCTTCGCGCTGGTCGGCGAAGTAAACACACTGCTAAACAACTGAGACATGTCTGCGATATTGTCTTTCCCCATCTCTAGTGTCGTTTGAGTGTTTTTTGTTGTGGGACTTATCACATCCATTTGGAAGAAGTTGATACAGAACAACTGCTCCTGTAAGGCAATGGGTTCCAGCTCGGCAAGCACTTTCTCCAGTAGAGCATCGAATCTCACTCGATCTGCACTGTCCACGCCAGGTCCCCATTGCTCTCGATTGATTCCCAGCGTGCCATACGGAATGATAGAAACGGCAGACTTGCGCGACGACGTGGACATATCTAGATCTTCTCTGGAGCTACGTAGCTTGTCAGACACCTGCATCTTGGCCTAGGAAGAGGGCGGTTGATTGTGCATATTACATAGCTTTGCATGATTCGAGTACAACCACCTACACATACCAAATTAAAGAAATTTCTAACATCGCGATCGTAAATCTTGCTCAGCGACGACGTGTAGACAGTCATCAGTCCATCATAGGTCTTTCTATCCATTGCCTTGGTCCAGTGCATAAGTTCCGTATAAGGCGCCAGCTCCCTATGCACATTTGAGTGATTTGGCAGCGTTAAATCGGTGCTGGTCAGAGGCATGTCCCCAATTTCGTTGCCCAGATGTATGAACAGGTTATTAAGAAAACGGCTCACAGTCATGGAGAACTTTTGTTTCCATTTCTCGAAACGCTTGCGCTGATCCTGTACAGCTCCAAGTCGCAACAGCGCTGGGTCAATGTCGCTGTTCATCGCTTGCTGCAGGCATTGGGCAGCAGTAATTGCCGCTTTGCGTCCTGCCGCTGTTTTCAGATCGGGCTCGTCCAGTGTCTGCTGTTGACTGTGTGGCATATCCAGTTGGCTCTGCAGGCAAAAAGTAATTGAGTTTCATGCAAACGTGAACATATTTTGATAACACATACAATGACTTTGTTGAGTTCCTTCATCAACTTGATGTTGTTGTTATTGGCTATCTCAATCATTGCATTCTTGCCGCCAATCTTTTCCATGGTCTCTTTAACGTGGCCGAGAATTTCCTCATAACTGTCAAGGCGCGTTTCAAACTTATCCGCTTCAGTTATTGCACTATCTATGTGCTCCATCATTTTGAACACCTTTTGCTCCGACGCTAGAACACTTTGCATATTGGCCTGAAAGAATATGTGAAAATATGAAGTAAACTTTGGCATCAGGACCGTTTGAAAGCTTCTTACGCCATCCAAATCGTGTAGCTCCTTAGACAACTGTTCGATGAATTGCTCTGCGTCTTTGATGGCAAAATCACACTGCGAGAACAGTTTTCCAAGTTCATTGGCTTCCTTGTCGGTTAGGGCTGTAAACTCCTGAGCCTCGTCCTCGTCGTCTTCATCATCCGTATTTGCTGGTTTTTGTGTTACGTTTCCTGTTCCAGCACGACCTGCGGCGATCTTCTCCGGCGACTTCTCCGACAGCCAGGCGATGGGCACATTGCGGAACTCAGCACGAGAACCCCGCGCATACTTCTGTATCTGCCTATTGAGCACTGCGAGAAAATTTTGACGCTCATGCAAGTTGAGAGCGTACCACTTGTACAGCTTTTCCAATTGGATGTCGAACTCGTGTGTCTCGAAATGTTCGTTGCGTCCGTCTACATACTTTATCTCCTCCAACTGCCAACTACGCTTCCGTTTGTACTCACTCTCCTTCTGCTCTGACTGTTTGATCAGGCAAAGAGTCACAACCGGCACAGGAGGCGCTGTCGTCACCACACAAAGGTAGCAGGCCCGCTTTTCTTTTTTTTTCAAATTCTTCGTCACCGTGACCACAGAGAGCAAACGTTCGCCAGAGCTGTTAAAGAGTTCCTTTTGCAGTATGTGCTTGATGTTGGCCAAGGTGCCAATGGTCAACATGGCTACAATAAATTACTACTCGTCTTGTGATAATTCAGACAATAATATAATTGTTTCCAAATTAAAGTACGCCTCCGCCAAAAACAGCTGATCGATGAGACACCTCCACAACCTAACGATGCCGACTTCACGCGAGTCGAAAATTGCGCGCAGCCAACTTAACGCTGGCAGCGAATTGTTCAGTATTTTTGCGTCTTTCAAGAACTGTCACACTGGTCGATACATAAGTTTGGTGAGTAGTTTTTATGCGAAAAAAATAAGAAATATCAAAACATATTAGTTGTTTTTTTAACAACATTTTAGCAAACATGTTGGTCAAACACATCGTCAAGCAAGGATTGCTGTTGAGAAATGGTAAGTGCAAGCATTTTCTGCTCCATTTCCCACACCATTTGATAACCTTAAAAATTACATAATGTGGACAATGTCGTCTCCAGTATATAAATGCGTAAAATGATTAAATCAATAATAAAACAAACAAATCTCTTTCATGCAGCTGGTGCCATATCGCGCGCCGCCTACCACGGTGGTGGCCACCACCAGCACTCTACAATGAACGATTTGCCCGTGCCCGCAGGTGACTGGAAGGAGCAATACTCCCAGAACAACGCCAAGTACAACGCCGCCCTCGTCACCGGTATCCTGGTGCTGGCTGGTACTATTGGCTTTGTAAGTAGAATCTTTTGCGCAGGAGTCAACGATTTTTCGTGTATTAATCTATGTTAATCTTCAGGTTAAATCTTCTGGTTTGATCTACTTCAACTACAGCCCCCCAAGCAGCCTGGAATAAGTCAAACGAACTATATATTCACGTACATTGCAGATAAATATGTGTTAAATAAGCTTAAAGTGGCGAAATAGTAAATCACAAACCCAATAACTGTATTTAGAAGGTTTATTTTTTGCTTAATACACAGGACCATCGTCCAAGTTATCTTCCTCCTCGTTGTAGGCTTCGCCATTGTCAAAGTAATCATTGGCATAGTCGTTCTCTTCGTCCATTTCATCGTCCAGTGCCGCATCGGGATCCTCTTGCTCGTCATCGTGTTCCGAATCACTTTCCTGCTTGATCTCATCGTTCTCGTTGTCCCCGCCGCTCTTGAGCTCCTTTTGTTCTAGCTGCTTCAGTCTATCTTCTATATTAGTCTTCTTGGCCAGAAGCTTTGGTCTGGCGTCTGTTGCCGGCCGCTTGCGGCTCGTTGTGTTAAGCTCCCGTGGCATTGCCTTGTAATTGAAGTCGGGTTGTGCTTTATGTTTCAGTCGTTCGAGAGCTTTCTGAAAAGAAGGATAGCCAGAACGATTTACCAAAAGAACGTACTGAGAAACAGCGCCCTTACCTCTCGCCAATCTTTAACATCTGTATTCTTTTTTTCTTGGTTGGCCGAGATAATATAGTAAGGAGAGTCGCGCATTCTATTAAGAAAGTCTTCCTTCCACAGCAGTTGATAGTTCTGTGCAGTAGTTGCCTAGCACAATCATTTTAATTAATACAGATTTTAAAATTAAGGATATTTTGCTTACTTCCACTGTAATGGGTTTATTTAAAACGGGCGGAAACGTTGGAGGCGGCGCAGATTGCACTTGTGGCATATCTTTCCCTACACATCCCAATGCCTGCATCTGCTCCGCAGTGAGCGAGCCTGTTTTACCACCACGACCTCTTCCAGCCATCTTTAAAGTTTCCTTAGTTTTTCTGATTAAGTTCTTATATTTTGTTTATGTTTCAAATTGTGCACACGTTTATTTGCCTATCACACCAGTCAGCTGTAATACCAGGGCTGTAATTTTGTGATAAGCATTGCCACCGAGTCAAAAAATAAAAAAACCGATTCACACGATGAATACTTTGGTCACACTACACCGCGCTGTTTTGATAAGCCTTTTAAAAGTTAATATTAAGATTATTTTAATCGCCTAACATCTGCACATCAAATTAATCTGTATATTGTTAATATCAATCAAGTACATATAATGATTTAAATTTGCACTTTTCGCCTACAACTAAAACACTTAATAAACATATATGATTACTTGATTACTTTTGAGCAAAACAATTGTGAAATTCGCTATATTCGATTTGTATCCGGGATAGGCAGCTCAGCGGGCACTTCGTCAGTAGGCGCCAGGCCGACTTTGTGCATCAGTTCGGTTAGCTTTTGGGCCTTTCGATCCTCGTTATGGGCAATAACAGTGCACAGATGTTCCGTCAGCAACTCTTTCTTCTCTGACGCGTTGTGTAAATCTAACTTGGCCTTGAGAAACTGAGCCTCAATCTTTACGTAGTTTTTTCTGAAATGTCAGACACACAGATAAGACAAACAAGACTCAAGCTATGCTATCAAGCACTTACTCCACAGTCGCAAAGTGTATGCATGCTGCGTCAATTTGCTTTCGTAGCAAAGCCACATCGACGGCAAGATCGCTTTCCAGTTTAGAGAGCTCATGTCGAATCTCTTCGATTTTACGCGATTCCGCGGCTGTTTTTTGAGTGTGCTGCTCAATGGCTTTGTACAGCATCTGCTTCTTTTGCTTATTTTGTTCCTCGATCAATTTGCGATGCTGTTCGAAGTCCTTCAACGAGATGCCCTTAAAAGGTGACTCCGTACTGAGCCCATGCTGCTCTCCCTCCGAATCTTTGGTGCTTGGCAGTATACTAGCATCATCGTCTGTGCTGCTAACCTTGAGAATTGAACTGTCATCTGGTGTTGTGCTGTGACCACTTGGCGTGTACGTGGCAGTCCCAACCGAGGCAACAGGCTTTCCGTTTGTCATCGCCGGCGGCTTCACCGTGCCGCAATAGAGCGCCTCGACCAGTGAGTCAGATAGACCTTGCTCCAAGTTAAGAGATTCTTCGTATTTATCTTCGCTCTTCGTGGCAGTGGGCGGCTCTTTTGGTTGTGTGGCTGTGGGAGCGGTTGTTCGTGACTTTGCTTTGGCAGACGCAATTTTCGATTGCGCTTGTTGCTGCTTCTGCTGCTTTCGCAATTGATCAGCCTGTTGGAAGATCTTGTCGGGCATACGTCGGAGGCCGGGTTGATTTAAGAGCACCTGCTTCGCTGCAAGTTTGTATACCCGCACACAAGCACACATAAACAATGGTGTTTGATTATTTTGATTTGTTTAACACTCACACCAGCGAACAAAACAAGTTCTTAGAAATTTCTATATTTACCTGCTTCGGCATTTGATCTTGCGCTTTTTTTCACCCCGGTTATTTTGAGTATTTCGTCATTGCTAAACCCCATAAAGTTCTCAGCCATAGTGTAATTTTAATAAATAATTATCCATTAGCAGCGCTTCACACAACACATCAGCAAACAATCTTACAGTGCTGCCACACTGACTGCAGATTCGATCGCTGTGTTTTCGATAGACAGCGATCGATAGGGGCAGAGCGCGCGCGTTTAAATGAAAACCAATCAAAATTGCAAAAAACACACAATTTTATTGTAACAATTTAATGCCAAGCTCGGAGCGTAATTCGTTCACGTTCTGCTCCCAACGCTGCTCCCAGTAGATGGGCATCAATGGCTTCATGTGCTTGCCGTTGTCAATGGCCCACGGCAAGTAGCGCTTCAAGTACTCTCGACGTTGCCTGAAAACACACAAATCATGACGCGCAAGAGACGAGACGATTGTGCGTCGTGTTATTGAATTAACCCTAGAACTCTGATATTGTCTAAATTTGTAATTTACTACTTACTTGGGTCGCAGACGAACTGCGCCAAAAACGGCGCCTCCATAGCACATCGGCAGACCAATATTCAAAGCCTCTACCCATTTAACAGCTACCTCACCCAGCATATTGGTGGGCATGTTCAGCACGGTGTGAATCAAGTCATGGCATTCGCGATACCGCGTCATTATATACGCCAATTTGGGATCGTCCAGAAAGCGAACTTCCATTCGCGAATCGGGTGTTACTTTCTGTGTGCACAGGTGCATTAAAGAAAAGTAAACAAACAGAGAAGGTATTCGTATTAGCTCATGCTTACGATAGGTCAAGAATTAAGCTAACTAACCACAATACCAGGTATATTTTATAATTATTTATCTGTGGAAAAGTTTACTCAGTGACGCATCTATCTGATTAAAACTTACGTTATCTTTAAGAAATTTGACGTAAGTGGCACCGAAGCTATCGGGCGGCAACGTTTCCAAGCGATTAAGATCAACGGTCGCAGTGTTAATACGAGGCTTCTCGGCCAGAATGCGTCGACCTTCCTCAGTGTCCTCCATTGTGTCTAAGATGTTCCACAGAGCACACTCTCCCGTTGTCTCGCCAAAGCACGCGATCATATCGTGACTGCCGGAAAAAGAGTGAACAGCTAAGGGTTCAATTACTTAGCTTAATATATATATTACCTACCGTCGTGGATCAAGCAGGGAGGCTATGGAGGATCCAGCGCCGAGCAACATCCTCTGAAAGGGACTTATGCTAATGCGGTTCACCATGTATTTTCGCTCGAAGGCATCCAGTTCCTCCTGTGAGTTTTCGGTGACCACAGTTCGTCGCATGACCAATGCTAAGGGCGCGCATTTCCGTCCCTGCAGCACTGAGTGCTGGACCATCGGCAATGTGCTTCGCCAGCAACGCTGCATCGTTTCTGGGAATATATGTACGAGTAAATGACGTTAACGTTAAAGCCTCCAAGCACTGTTCATATATTGTAGCACCTTGTTGACCTCATCAGCTGTGAACCCCGCCTGCGGCATTGCCTACTAATTGTGTGTGTGCAAGCATGACTCGGCTCTTGAGGCGACCCTGAGAGTACCTGCCCAGCATGGGCCACAGTTTAGGCGACGCTCGTACGTGGTTTTAATAATAGCCACATCCACGAGTAAACAATTTGTCTATACGAAGCCAAAGCCGAAGTCAGAGCAGAGAGAGATTCACAAGTAAACAATACCGCCCCAAAACGGTTACCGCTTAATGCTGAAACAAATCTGAGAACCGGTTTCAGCCTCCAGTACACTCTTTGTTTATAAGCTCGCAATTGAAGGGGCTGAACCCGATGCGACATAGCGAAGAAGAACGCAATCGGTATTTCTACTTCCGTCCCTAATTCGTTACATTATTTTAAATTTTTTTATTCGTAGATAAGAAACTTCCTCAGCATACACAAAATGAATCTATATTAAAGTGTTGTAGATAATTATGTACAAATACAATTACATATATTCAACAAGATAAGGATTGCTGCATCAGATAAGCGAGTAGAAGTCTAGCTATTACCGATACAGTATCAGACAATAATTGCCGTTATCAACGGAATTCACTGGAAAACAAACTTTGCTTATTGTTTAACACATTATGATTGCTAAAGATGTTGACAGAATTAGGTTTAAGCATTATTCTTATAAAACACACTCTTATATTCATGGATAATTCATATTGGCAACTGGTAGCGTAATTAAGAATTCGATTTACTAATATTTACACAAGAAATGGAACAAACATCTGCATTTCACGTAGCTTCCACACCTTATCGCTGCGTCTGTCGCATGGCAATCTTATCAAGTTGCTGGTTCTCTCGTCAAATTTAAAAAACAAATTGGATCACATATTTACGTTTTTGCGTGACTGTGTGTGTGTATGTGCGCATACATGAATTTATTTAATTACCTATAGTGTTATGAGTGAGTCCACTACGTCTGAATGGGAAACTACAACTTATGACACATAACTTAGCGTGCGGCTCAGCGATTGCATATGAAGTTAAGTTTACAGAGACATTTAAATTACACAGGCGCTAAATCGATAGTTAAATACATAAATACATATGTACAGTTTTGGATTGAGTTTGATTTCCGCTGATCTCTGCTCAACTATAACATAGTTCTTTGATCCTTTATTAGTACATAAAACATTAATGGCTTTGGCAGAAAAGCAAGCGACATGGGCCCCTCTCCTTCTCGCTGTGTCTCTCTTCAGCTTGTTCTAGACACTCTCTCCGCGGGAATTGGGCAAGTGAGTCTGCTTATCGGGCGCCTGCTTCCGCCTGAATGTGACGTACGTGTAGAGTAGACTCGCGAGTACGCTGATGTTTATGCCGATGCAGTTGAGCCACGAGAAGACATAGTCGCCGCCAATAAACATGCCCAGATACGTCACGCAAATGTTCTTGAGGCAGCCAACAATGGTGGTGGTCAACGCCGAGTTGAACTGGGTGCACAGTATAGTGCTGTAGGAGAGAATAAAACCCATGACACAGCTGAGCAGGAACTGTACCACGAATGCAGGATCATTCCAACTGGGGAAGTTCAGCGCCTTCTGCAGGTCGCCAGTGAAGTAGTTAAGCATCAGTGCGGGCACAAACATAAACAGCGAATTGTAGAACATGAGCCCGTACTTTCCGATCTCTGAGGTATCCAGCTTCTTCTTTACGTACACTCCGTTTGAAGCTGTTAAGGCATTGGTGATCATCACGTATGTGTAGCCCTGCATATTGAAGGACAGATCGTCGGAGGCAGCTATCAAGGCGCCGCCAATCATTGCATAGACGCTGACTTGCACAGCCGTTGTCGGGCGTACTCCAAGTATTTTTAGTTCCAGCAGCATGGTCATCAGTATGGAGAAGCGTCGCAATGCCGCAAACATTGGCAAACTGAGTGCCTTGGTGCCGCCCAGACCAAAGATCATGTTAAAACCAAAGATCAATGGCAGCGGAAAGATCTTAGCGAACGTATTTCGCTGCAGCGGCGGATACGAGACCAGTTTAGCTCGCTTACTGGCGCCTAACACAACAATGCTGGCCGTGAGTTGGCCCAGACTGAGAAACAAAAATGATGGGAAGGCATAGGAGGTCAAGACCGTCTTGTTCACCACTGTAATCATAAACGAGGAGATGCCGTAGAACAATGCGCTGCCGACCTTCTTCAGAAAGATGGCCGAGTCGGCCTCCTCTCGCTCCCTTTCTCTGTCTCTGTGACTGGAGCGTAGCTCCTTTGTTCCGCCGCCGGAGGAACTCGTTTTCATCAAAGATCCATTCGATGATTTTCCCTCGTTGTCGCTGTTATCGCTGTTGTTGGCGTCGAGCAACGGCGCTAAATCTAACGCCGTGCTGCCACCGCGCGAGTTACTCATTCTAATTGCTTTGTACTTTAATATTTTCTCGCTGGTTACAACGTCAAATTGTGCATGTGTTGATTGTGTCTGTCTGGTTATTGTAAATTATCACTTTTCACGCCTCATATTGCATTTCGTATTGGGTTTCTTAGAACTCCGCAGTAGCGTGCATAATTCTATAACTCTAATGCTGTATTTTTGTTACTGCGGCGGAGCTTCTGGCTCGTAAATCGAAAAACTATTTTCACCGACGCGCTCTCATGTCTCGCTCTCTCGCCAGTCATAGAAACATATGGCCTGCAGTGTGACCAAATGCGGCGAGTAAATAAAACTTTAATATGCAATGAATTACCGAATATTGTTGAAATCAATTATTATTAATTGCTTGCAACTAAAAAGTAGGTTTCGAGTAGTACTTATGCATGCAAATACACATATATTGTTTACTAAATATATATTTAAAATGTCCCGATGTACGAATAGTAGCTTGGTGAAATAAACAGTGCCCAACAGGCACGCCTTTGCGGAGTAAATAATTATTACTCCGAATTAAGTTTTAAAACATTGTTTACTCACCTTGCAGTTTTAGTTCAATTTAACAGGCCTTAAAAACGTAAAATAAAAAACACAGTTAAGAATTTACTGATGTCTTCTTTCGTCTCAGCTGTTGGTTAATAAATGTACAACAGACTGTCAATTTCTTGCGACATTGACAACTCTGGCCGAACAGCTGTTTGTGGTTTTCGGAGTCTCGCATTAACACAGAAAACAAAAAAGTGTTTTTCTCTTAATTTCACATAAATTAAATGCCAAGATGAGTAGCTCAAAGAAAAAGACTACAAGTGACCAAATCCCAAAGCCAATAAGTATTAAGAAGGAGAAATCCGAAGAAGATCGTACGCTGCATCCCATTTCGCATTATATCGACGACCGTTTGGAGCTTGTTAAGCAAATTTTTGGCACCCTAAAGCCAAAAACTATTATGAATTTGGCACCAGAGTTCCTTAAGGTAATTAAGGTAAGGAAACTAATGTAACAATTTATCTTAACCTTTTCTCATACACGCAGAAAACAAGCTTGGATGAAATTGAAGAACTTTGCCTAAATGAGCTGCTCTGTATATCAACGAAGCGCCTGAAGTCCATCATTCAAGACTCACGGTGTCCCACCGACACCGAGAGCTCTGAAGATTCTGATGTAGAACACAAAGAGGGTAAGGGAACGTATTAAGATAAATAGCAAACATAGTTTCATAATTATGCAATTGCAGAACACATTTCGCTGGAAGAGATCTCCTCGGACAGTGACATCGGAGGCAATGACAACCGTCGTGGTAAGTGGGCAGGGTATATAAAAATAAACAGGTACAAATAAGTCGAGGAGATGTTCTATTCCATCTTGAACCAGCTGTTCAACAGCATTTTCCCGCAATACAAATTTGTAACTCTGGGCATTTACCTTTAATTTTGAAAAATTAGTCAGTCTGTACAACTGCACGTCAATGTCTCTAAACTTAGGTTCCGTATTTAAACTTTTCACAGTTAAAGATAGGTGCCACGTAGAATGCGCGAAGTATGCACACATCATCGCCAATGCCAAGTTCAATATTTTCTTCATCCTCTTTGCCCACTTCCAACGTGACAACAAAATCACCCACCTCTAGGCATCCCTTGCGACGCATATAATCAACTCCGAATTCAATTGGACTGTATCCACACTCATTTAGTTGAGCTGTATAGAGCACCGGGTGCGTATTGCGCCGTAGATGCAGCGCTCTTGCCAAGTCATACTTGCAGTCGATTGTCTCCTCGTCGTCGTCTTGGTTGAGTGGCATCATCATATAAACTGGGCAGTAAATTTCCGAGCGCGCCAAGGCAACACTTGCAGTTTCACACTTCGTAAACACAAATATGGCTTGGCACTCGATGGTTGAAATAGTGCGAATGATAAAGTTGACGATCGTTTGGTAGGAGGTCAGAATACTCTTGACCTCTTGTTGGTTTTGCACCACACCCACACGATAGTCTCGTATGGGCATTAGTTTCTTGACAATTAACGGGTACTTGTTGCACCACGGACTCTTCTGCATATGTATGGTATCGATCTTCCATAGGAATTCGTGCAGCTCGAACCGTTTGAAATCGTTGCAACGTGTCAGCGGAACTGTGCCAATGACTGGCTTCTTCTGACAGTGCGCAATGGGCAGGGCATCTTCCATGATGTAGTTGTAGACGCAGCAGTTCACATGGAACATATCAGGTATCCATAGGTAGTCCAATAGCCTGATGATGCCCAGTAGATCCAGCATATTGGTTCGCACGTATTCAAAGTCGATGCTGCCAATTAGTTTGAAGTTATATTCCGTTTTAATTGTCATACTTAGTGCACGTAGAAATGCCTTGCAACGTATATTGGGCATGATAATAAAGTTGGCCTTCATCAGGAACGCACGCGCTAGATCGGCCTCATACAGAGATGGATACACTTCAGATGGCAACGCATGGCATTGACGAGGCAATTCGATGAAGTCATACGAGGACAGCAAACCGGCATCAATAATCAGCACAGCCAGCGCCTCGTTCAGCGTTTTGACCACTCGACAACGAACCTCGGGTCCAATTAACAGAGTATCGTTTAGCTGAACGGTTTTCAGATAGGCGTGCAGATTGATGACATAGATTATTTCGCGGAAGCCAGTATAACGATATGCTATATTGGTCGTTAGCGTAACTACCGTGCCACGAGCGAGCATTGTTGTGCAGTTATTTCTCAGTCGTCCCACCCGGCAACTGTCGCCGTTGATCTCAATGGCCAGTGCCGTTGCTGTTCTCAGCTCGCGCTCGTCCGCATGAGCGGCAATTGCAATGTTCAGGGTGTCGAGGATTTTCTCCAACTCCTCAGGCTTAAAGGCCACCATGTCGATGTGAAACGTGAAGGTGCCATGCTCCAGCATTCGGCGCAACTCGTCGTGTGTTGTCTCCATAACGACTTTGGCCATGAGGCCCATGTGATAATAGCGACGATGTCGACGCTTTCGTGCATGCTTTTCATGGGCATCGCAGGCGGCTTTAAACTCGCGCAATCTTTGCTCCAAATCCTTTTGACCTTGTAAGCGAATTGTAAACTTATTTAGGTTGCGTTCCGACTCATCCTGCTCCTCCTCATTTGAGAAGGATGTGTCCATTTGCGCATCCAAGATTGATTCCGTTTGTGTCATGACGTGCAATTAATTTTACATATACGATATATTTTTCTTCTATAATTGATAATTTGTACAGCTAAGAAATCGCGGAAAGCAAACGCTAAAAGAGCCGATAGAAATAATGAAAATAAGGAACGTAAGTTGCGTTGAAATTATGTGAATTCGAGTGTAAATGCCTACTTTAATAACTGATTATACTTACTTTATCTTCCTATATATATATGGATTTATAGAGATGTCAGCGGATGGACCGATCAGCGTGCTAGAACTGCTCGAACTGCAAGCGCGGGCACGTGCTATACGCTCTCAACTGGCTATGGAACCAATTACAAAGATTGAGGTGAAATCCGATGACGATGATGAGCCGAGTGAGCAATCAAGCAAGGATAAGATTGGCAAGGAGAAACGAAGCCATAAATCAACCAATTCGGGAAAGCGAAAGTCCAGTGAGTTGACTAAAGAAACTAACAGAGCACAGTCGCAGACACAGTCCAATGGAAAAGCCGCCAAGGTAGCTTCTGCACCACAGAAGAAGATTAAGCTCAAGCGAAACTATCGCAATCCCACTAAGTCGCCGGAAAAGCAGCTCGAGACTGAACCAGCAGCGACTAAACAACCCGAAGTCATTGAAGAGTCTCATAAATCACGTTCGGCCTCACCAGATGTAATACCCATTCCAGCAGAGCCAGAAACATTGCTGATTAGCGACAGTACTGACGAGGACGAGGAAAAACAAGCGCCTAAGAAGCAAGAAACAAATGCGGTCGAGGTAGAAAGTCAACCCCCAGTCGAGCCAGAGCCTGAAGAGTTAAGCGAGCCGGAAGAGGGAGAGGTAAGAGACGATATCGATGCTAAAGCTGACACTGAGTCCGAATCTCAGACTGCCATGAAGAGCAGCGAAGAGGGGAAGCCAGAGAAGAATACAACTGAGACTCAAGATCCAGCGGAGCCAACCCAGGTTGAGGCTGTTGTTGATGAGCCTAAGCCCGCTGAAGAAGTTGCCGAGGAACCTTCTTGCAGCAAGGAAACCACGCAGACTAATGTTTCCACAGAGCAACCACTAAGTATTAACTCTGTGGAAGATGAGGATCAAAACGATGATCTGATTTCAATTGGCGGTGATTTGGAAATGATTGAGGAGCTGGCCAAGGTGGAAGATGAACCAGTTGTAAAGGTCAAGAGTGAGGCTCCTGAAATTCTTCGCTTGCCCGACGAGGAAGACAACGATGTCATCTCGCTGAACACCAGCGAGGATGAGCACGAAAAGCTGGAGGAACCAAGCTCCGAGGTAAACCCCCTTCATAAACAATTTAACACTTTTAACTAAAAGCATTTGCGTTTGGTTTGCAGTCGTGGCGCACACGCTACCTGAAGAGCTCCAAGGTTAGCCAGGTGCTTGCTGAGTCTCGTTTCGGAAAACGTGTGCGTGATAAAATCAAGAAATCGAAGCGTGCCGAAAAGCACAGCGAGTCAAAGGAAGACGGCGATGAGAAGGCGTCACAGCAGCAGAAGCAGCAGCAGCAGTTCACCTCCAAGCACGAGGATGGCTCCATGGAGCAATACCAGGAACTTTTACAGCACCGACAGCGAAAAAGTTCCAACAGCGGCAAGGGTGATAAATAAATGGGAAATGGCTGTGGAACAACTGTTATTGAAAAGTCACTCCGCGTATTACCTAGACGTAGAATTATATAGCATATAAAAAAGTCGAATAAAAAGAAAGGTCCCAAGCAACGCACAGAAAATTTGAATATTTCGTGTTAAGCGCATATTTGATTTTTCTGTGTTTTCTTTTTATTTCATACCCTGTGCCCCGAGTCGGGTAAAACAGTTCTCAATCTCTGTCCTTTCAGTAAGTAAACATATGTAACCAATAAATTTATTTTAAGGACGAAACAGGATTATCTTTTGTGCTTTTATAGATGTAAACTAGAGAATCGAATAAACAGAGATGGTTCATATCAAGTTCGCTTATGCTTTTAGAGAGTATCTCCTCGTCGATAACTGCTAAACAGATTTCTTATTTATTCCCTCGATTTCGTGTTTTTAGTTTTGTTTGTAGTTTAAAAGAAATGCGAAAACTATGCCTTGTCATTTCCGGCGCACATTTGGGGCCACTGTTAGCGGTGGAAACAGGTGGAGGGGCAGGGAGGCACCTTTAACGAGCCGCACGCTACGCTACGCATTTAATGGTAGCGGGTAGAAATGGGAGACACGTTCTGCAAGTTGTTCTAAAATCAGTCCCCATTTCGATGCCTGCTTCTGCGAGTTGGCTTCTGTCAAAGGAGTCTACTAAATTCACATGATGGTTAATAAGGACGCGGTACGGAGCAGTGTCTCAATTATGCAGGGGGTTTCATTCGATGTGTGTGCGTGTGCGTGTGTGTGGCGTTAGCTTCGAGCGTGTTGCACCATAAACGATGATTGTTTTATCAGAGACTGCGACATGTTGATAAACTATATTAAAAAACTTACGGGAGGCGCAGGGGTGTCAAGCCGAGTGGTCTCTCAGAGCGGCACTCGGTGCGGAACAGCGCATGTGTTGTGCGTTTGAGGGGTGTCTCGGGTGTGAATGTGGGTTTGAGAGTGCGTATGTATGGGTTGGCGAATCCATCAAGTGGGCGCGCTGAATACACATATAGACTGATGCATGCAGCCGAACTACAACGGAGAACTTATTAATGAATCCTTTTAAGAAATAGTCAAATTTTAAAATTGGAAAAGGAATTGCACAAAATTATAAAGAATTCCTTTCCAATTGGAATTGGTGTCATGCCTCGGGAGCAGCAAAGGCCTGCAGCGCCAAATGCCCACGCTGAGAAAGTAAACAAAATAGCAACAGAGCGCCGATATCCCTGCGAGGAGCTGGCCCAGCGCGGTGGTGTGCTCGGCCCGCTCGCTGGAGTTGGTCTTGGTGGTGGTGGTTTCACTGAGCTCTCTCTTCGGCGCCCTCTCTCTCTCTCTCTCTCCCTCGCTCTCTCGTGTGCACTGGCTGCACGCTCTCTCGCTGCTGTGTGGGAGTGTGCGAGCGTCCTTTTGGGCAGCAAGCGGGGCTGGAGGCATTTGGCTGCGGCGGCAACTACCAAAACGGAAAAGCTGAAAAACCCAATTCAGTCTACAGAAAACGCGTACGTGGTGCAGAAGTAGCCGCGCGTGGCCACCACAACGGCGTGCTAGACTTGTCGGTATGATAAATAAGTGAAACGCCCTGTACAAGTTCTGTAAGTTTCAACAACAACACCAACAACAACAATAAACAACAACAACAACAAGAGACAAACATGTGAAATATGTTTGATCAAAATGCCAATTTATGTGACCGATTTCTGAGTCTTCTGTGTGTAAAATATGAAAAGATATATGAACAGCCCAAGTCGTGTCAACTCGCAGGATTTATATATGTAGCCAAGTAACACTAACAAAGTGCTGGGCAGCAGAAAGTGTGTGAATCGAGAAACGTAAACAACAATACAACAAGAAAAACCTCACGAAAACCGACGCTAAAATGTTGCAGATTTTAAAAGCAGCCAGTTCTGAATTATCGAGCGTTTCTTTCTTAAACACAATGCCGTTAATAATGCTAATAATCCTGACCAGAATCGCAATTCTCATTACGTTGCGCGTTTTTTTTCATTTGAGTTTCCGCGTAGGATTAAGGTGCGCTCTCTGACTAGAGACACTGTGAGTCCAAGCCAAAAAACTAGCTATCAATCCCAAGCAACGATTAGCAATAACCCGAACCCCGAAAGCTATGCGCTACTCTCAAATTTGCTTGCTTAACTTTAATCTTTAATCTGCAATACTCTCCAACGAAATTCCGTATTGGCTATTGAACTTAACAAATTTTGAAACTCTGATTGGCTTTTCGAATTGGCATTTTAATGAACTGTATTATGCATTGCTTGATGCTTTAGTAAAAACAAAAGAACGATCCCCATCAAATACCGAGCGTGTCAGTGTCGTTAATTTCCTTGGCGATTGGAAAAGTGAAAAAGAATAAAAATTGGTTTGAAGAACGTTATGGGAATTAACGCACTGTACCATAATATTATAGAATAGTTTAGTTTGTAAATCTACTAATAATCCTATATTTAACCAAACTATAGTGCATGTTTTTGGGGGTAGAGACAAATTAATAATGATGAATGATTGCCTATTATGGAGTCACCTTGGGGTTTCTTAGTGAAAGGAATCATCTGTATTGAATACAAAGGAACTTTTTGGGATGAACCTAACATGTGGATCTGAATATCTTTCTAATGAAGCATATTATTAATTTATTATGCAAAGTACTATAAATTTGCTATATTCAAAATGTGGATTGATTAGTGGATTAATCTCTCGTTTCAAAGGGATTTGTTTGTTTTAAAAACTATGGGTCTCTTTTGTGGAATATACCTAAAATGTTACTTTTTGATTATCTGAATGTTTCTATATAAAGCATATTTCAAATGATTCGTTCGGCATAGAGTACTATAAATTGGCTTTAATCTGCATTCCCTTGACGACCTAAATGACGTCCTGTTATAAAATGCAAAATGATGATTACATCTATCTACTTTTAGGCGCGCTAATGCACATCGCACATTTATGTCGCCATGACGCACAGATACACAGACATGCAGAAACACACATAAGCACACACAAATATGCGAACTTATGAAATTTAATTGAACTAATAAATTGTGTGTGCTAGCTTTTTTATACCCTGCAGCCATAAAGTGGCTAAAAAGGGTATAATAAAACTGAGTGGCATATGTATGTGTGTGAGATATACCCTGTAAATGTATGTCTGACTAGCAACTGTATAGAGTTCTTTGATAAACAAGCTGTATTTTTTAATTAACTAACTTAGCGGGAACTAAGCAACTGATTAGTTTATTATCAGTAACGAGTCTCTGTGCAGGGTAACTGTCTGTCGTGTAGTCTTTCTTCTCACACTCACACTTGACTCATTAGGCCACAATACACACACACAGACAGTCGTATATAGCTGATATATATGTCATAAACTTTTATTAATAATGAAAATTGTACTAAAAATGGTTGGGCAATTTATTAAAAAGTCTCATTAGCTGACAGTCACTCGCACTCACACTCTCGCTCTCTCGCACACACACACAGAACAGCTCGACACGACTTTTATCGCGCATTACGCATACGCCATATCGGCCCTACGGGTGCTAATAACGTAAAAATAATAATAATGCGAACGTAAGTACGTACGCCGAAACCAAACGGGCGAACGCACAGTAAAAAAGCGCAGCCAAAAAGGGAGTGAGAGAGAGAAAGAAAAATCGCGATAAAGTAAAATTTCGATATGGACATTATTAAACTGAGACTCAACTCATCCCCCGAGGCAGGCAGTCAGTCGGTCCCTCCCCACTACCCGAAATGGGGCCGCTGCCGTAATAACTGCGCTGCGAGATTAAGTATTTTTAATGCGAATGCCAATAAAAATATAAAAATTTCAACGATAAGCCTGATAAGATCGAAATCAATTTCGTTCTAATGCAGGACTACATATGTAGAGGTACATGGTATCCGTGTATGTACCGCATGCGTGTGTATGTGCTAGTATATAGCCTGATAAACAGTCAACCAATCATTTGCGGCATGTGTTGTCCCCGCGTTTATTTCACTTTATTTTTTTTTTGTTTTCTGTAGCGCTCTCTTTCTCTTTGAGCACGGTCTCAAAGTCAAAATCAATAAATTTTCCACAATTTTTCTCATTCGCGCCATATCGTTCCCTGCGCTGCGCTCAGCTCCGCTGCCGACGCTTGCGTCGACGTCGACGACCCTCGGCTCATTATTAATATTTTTACATTTTCTATGCCCTCTGCTATTTCGCATGGCACAGTCCAAGGCGCCAGGACCTGCCCGTCTCCCGTCTCCTGGTTTGCCTCCCCAGTCGACCCCTTGGCGGCTGCTTAAGTGTTTTTCTATTATGGGCCCGCCCATTTGCCTCGCCGATATTATATTTGCTTTTAAATATTTTGATATACAGCACAGTTGAGGCTTATAGCTGGGCACACACACATACAGATACACTTGCACGTGCTCAGGTTACCCAGCAGGAACGGGTGGACACTAGTTTTCACTGGGGAATATATGAAGTGGTTTATTTCGTTAATTACTGTATGCCTTAAGCGTTGCAGAGCCCAGTCCTAGAAGGGACTGTTTCTCTAAACAATAATTAATAAAAACAAAATAAAAACTATTAGGTGCAGCCCCAAATAATGACGCTAAGCATTACAACAACTAGTTCCAGGCGTATTATTTTTCATGCACTCCGCTCCCACTGGGTGTTCAAGCAAATTCACTTACACACACAAACAGACCGCCCCCTCACACAGATGCAGATACTCAAGTAGATCTGGCAGGCATTTTCTCATAAAAATTTCGTACTCGAATAAGACGAAGTAGCTGCGCACACACACACTCGCACACTCACACAACCACACACTCACAGAGACAGAGCAGCGCAAAAAGTAACCCGCAGGCTTTCGGATGGGCTTCTCTAGCGTGGGGAAGCGGGTGTTCGGGGGGGCAGGGCAGTCGCAAAACTTTGAGGCAGCAGCATGGCCAGAAACTGTAATGTAAAGGATGTGCCATGGCAACCGAGACGAAGCCGAGTGTAACTGGAAAATAATATTTTTGCCTTCTTTCTCTCGTCCTTCTTCTGCTCGCATACTTTCTGCGCCGCAGTATGTAATTCCCTTTTTGTTCTCCCTCTTCTCTTCTGACTGCTGCTGTTGCTGCCGCCTCTTCTCCGATTCCCCCTTCTCTTCTTCTTTTGGTTGCTTTCTTTGCGTTTCTTTTGAGTGTCAGAAATGGAAAAGAAAATAATTTGATGGTTTCATAAAGTCGCTGCATACCGGCTGCAGGGGGAAGGGAAGGTTTTCTCTGTATGTGTGTGTGTGATTAAATTGCAAACTTCCCCTGTGTAGTTGTGTGTGAGCGCTGTGTGTTTGTATTTGTGTGGAAACGAGGACGAAAGCGAAGCTGAAGAAATTTATGGAATTTTGATGTCCTTGTTGCTGTTGCTTATTTTTCGTCTAGTTGTGAAAATTTCTGCGATAGATTTTCCTTTTGCGCTCGAAAGTATTTGCTGCTGCATACTTTCAGGGAAGGAGGGGTGACGGTTATCTGAGAGCGCGTGTGTGCGAGATAACGAGCACGATGACGATGGCAATGGCGATGGCGATGACGATGACGATAATGACGATCGCCAGCCGCCCTGACCTCCTGCGCCGTCTCCCCTCGCTGCCCCTCTCTCGATTCCACTGCTTGCCCTATCCAAGCATTACGAAAACTTGGCGTTCAGCTCGTCCGGTCAAATACACTTGCATTATTATAAAAATGATTATTATTTCTGCCTCCCTCGACCGAAGCGCCCTCCCACGGCTCACTTGCCCACCCACTCACACACACAGCCACTCGCAAATGGCTTAGCCTGTAAGTGTGTGTACACAGTGCTTGTCCTTGTCTCTATGCGAGTGTGTGCTGTTCTGTGTGTGTGTTTGTGTGTGTGTTTCATTATTAATTTTTCTTGTATTTTTTCCACATTTTTCGTATTTTTATTTTATCATGCCCCACACAAGCACACACACACACACTCGGATTCATGTGTATGTATATTTCTGTGCTCAGGGGATGGTACACATACATGTACACACTCACACTCCCACATATTTTCCACACATATTCATATTCGAATACAGTCACTCATTTCAGTTTATTGTACAAATAATGTTTGATAGAAATATATTCAGTGGAGCGAGCAGGACACAAATAGTTTTCCATTGGCCTTCCCTTTCGCACAGCCGATATGCTGGGAAATTAATTTTTCACTGCTCCTCATTCGTATGTGATGCGAAAGAAAGTAAAAGCGGGGGAAATATGTAGAAAATTAAACTAAGAGCAAATCATTTGCACTATGTGCGTATATATGTCCGTGTGTGGGTGGGGGTGGGGGGGGGTGAAGGAGTCTGCTTGTTGTTGCTGTAGCAATGTTGCGAACGTTCCTTCATTAGTTTCTAATGAGATTTCGTATGTTACTAATGAGCAACGTACCGTACGTAACCGTTCGTACCAAGTCGAGTGTAAAGAAGATTGAACATTTCCCCGTTAGGGTGTTCGCACTACATGTGTCTTTTGCTCTTATTAACGAACGACACTGCGTCCTTAATCCCCGCTCCTTGAAGTGTGCAGCTTTATAGGGAACTATATTTTCTGGTGATATTTTTAAAAATAAATAATGGTCTACTGTTATTATATTATGTATATACATATTAACTTCTAAATCAGCATCTATTCCAAAGTCTATATACCTGTCTAGCTGTGTATATAAGTGCCCCGATTTTAGAGACTATACTAGCTAGAGCTATCAAATTTGTTGAAAATACTTGTATAGAGTCATTGTGTCATCTAGTTAGTCAAATTGGATACGCATATTTCGAATTGCTAATTGTAAATTTGTTTAATTTTGATGTATATAATGTTTAGCAATATTTAGAGGGTATCTGAATAAACATATCAGTTATTTAATGTGTTTACTGTACCCGTGCTTACTTGTTAAATAAAAGCCCAAATTCAAGTATTTTTTTATTGGAATGATATAATGAATTACGAATACCTTACTCTTGGAGTAAATATGTTAGTTCCCTCTATTATGCAGTAAATAATACCTGAGTTATTATATGAGTATAATAATTACCTACTGCTTATGGCGATCCTCACTCACTTTAAACCTTTTAAGATGTTGCTATAATTATCATTTGAGTGTCAGGCATGCTTTATATGACTCAGTTTCAGCTCGAACCAGGCCTAAACCAATAACTACGCCCACAAACACGACGCGCTCAAAAATCAATTTGTCGCACACATTTCCCATAGTGCCAGGAGCAGGCATAGGGAAATCCATTTACGGGGCAAGCACAGCCCACTCACCCCTCCCCCGCATCGCTAGGAAAATCAAACACACATCAGCACTTTTGAGGCGACTTGGGGTTGATTTTAAGCCGCAGAAATAATTCCAGTTTGATTTTCAACAAAAATATTAATTGCATTGCCCGATGTGGACTCTGGCCGGGTCTGGCAGGGCGGGGGTGTCAAATGGAGTGCGGCATATGCGCGTCGAGGGCGGCGTGCTGAAGGGGAAGGGGGGCACACATCAATCACACTTGGCAAAGGTGCACGCAGCCGGTCAGAATAATTTCAATTCATAATTACAAGGTGGAATGGTTCCTTTGCATGCGTGCTGGAAGAGGGAGGAGCCACATGGGTTCAGTTGGATCAGTTGGCTTTAAAACGTAAATGCAATGATTGCTGGGGCGGCTGACAGTTGACACCCGCCAAGAGAGGAGGGGGCGGCACTGAGCAGTCCTCAAGTTCGAGCCGAGCCGAGGGCACTGGGCTTTGTTTACGTTTCGCGTGCTACACGTGTAGCACGTCCAGCAACAGACATGCGCCTACGCCGACGCTTGACCCAATCCCAGAGGCACAACATGCCAACACGATGCGCTGCCAGTGTGTGAGTGTGTGTGCGTGTGAGTAAGCTCGAAAGCGAAAGTGCCGGCATCGGCTATGGACGACGGCAACGGCGATGGCGATGGCGACCGCAACGTCACCGTATCGTAGACACGCGGACAGTGGCGGCCGACATGTGGAAAGTGAAAGTCAATAGCGAACCTTGACCACGAGACGTGGCCAGACACGGACACGGTTCGGCACTGGCCTCGCTCTCGCTCGGACTCGAACTAGCATTGGGACTGTCACTGGGACTGGGACTGTGCCTCAGCCCCTGCTGGTGGCCAATATATTTTCGATGCTGTTGCTGCTGCTCCTGCTGCCCCCCCCCCTGCTGCTCCTGCTCCTCCTGTTGTTGCTGGTTCGTTCAACCGGAGATTTCAAATTCCACACACACACACATGCTCACATATGGCCAGAGAAAGAGATGCAGTGAGAGAGAGAGAGAGAGAGAGAGAGAGAAAGTGCGTTGGTGCTGCGCATGTGCCGCGAGTGGAGCCGAGCAAAGTGCGAGGATGACAGACGAACGGAGACCACTTTCACTTTCAAAAGGCTGGACAAAAGGGGTGGCAATTGCACACACACACACATGCCCACACACACGCGGGAGAGATACACTTACGGCGCACATGGGAGCATCTTGTAAAGTCAAAATCAATCCATCAATCCGAGAGCAAAAACACAACAAACATTGCGCCGCTGCGAGCGACGTCGGGGGAGTATTAGTCAATATCTGCTCATTATATATGTATGAGCATGATTTTGTTTTCGGGATTAAATATATAAATCTTTTAGATCGCGCGTATATCAAAAGAAATCGATAAAGATTGATTGGGGGCTTGCGAGGAATAGAAGGATGGTGGATTCAAAAGAACAATAAACATTACTTGGCAGGGAAGCTTACCTGTTTTATATAGACAAATCCAAAGATTAAAATAACACAGATAGAGAAAAAAGGGAATGCTAGTATTGCAAGAATTCATGTAACAGGTTAAAAGAGGCGTGGCAAACCCCAGCATCAATATCGGAGTTAATTTAGCCATATATCTCTGTTCTTATGAAAGCGCAGATCTCAGCGAATATAAGAGCTAGAGATACCTAATTTGGTTTGAAGGATCATTCGACTATTAAGTTTATTTTAAATATTGATTTTAAAGATAAGAATTTGATTATTCTACCTACCCCTTAAAATGCAATACGATCGAATGATAAACACAAAAGTTATGAAAATCAACGTTTTCCATAGATCCGAGCAACGTTGCCTTCACTTTTCTAATTCGCATTCGACTTGTGCTTACAACTCGCCAATAACTAGAATGTCACTAAGTTATATCAGTCATTTATCAATCGAACTCGCCACCTCGAGATTAATATCTCCCCGAATCTTTCAAGTCATTTCGTAATTAGCTGTCAGAGCAATGCCGCCGCTTAAGTAACCCCAAAATTGACTCTTGTGTCGCATTTAATTATGATTTCTATACAGTTTTTTTCCCTTGCCCATCCCCTCGGTCGTGAAAGATGTTGAGGCTGCAGGCCTGCACTTCTTCGAGAGATCTGGAGAGTGTGCGGCGCGTGCGGCGAGGGGCGTGTGCTGCGTCGGATTACGCTTGAACGGGGCGCAATTGCTTCAATCAGTTCGGGGTACGTAACTGCATCGTATGCCATCTTGTTCAGACTCATGAATGGAACTTGTCAAATGCACTCGCAAAGACGATATGAATGCGATAGTAAGAGAACAAGCGGGGAAGGAGAAGGCGAAGAATAGTCGAAAATCTTGCACAGTCTCAGTACGGTTGGGTCGCACCCTCCGGAAAGTCACAAATGTTGAATACATTAGAATAACAAAAATGTATGTTACTGCGAGCAACAACAACAGCAACAACAACAGCAACAGCAACAGCGATAGCAACAACTGCCGAACAGAAGTTGGAAAAACAAATTGAAAAACTATCGAACAATGATAAATTGGCACGAGCACGAAAGAAAGTCAACATTGGCTATTGGTGTGAGTGAGAGGCCTACTATGCGTGTGTGTGAGTGAGTGTGTGTATGGTGGTTAGTGAAAAGTTGAGAAAGGGGCGGAGCAATAATGGTTTTCCGGGCCGCGTCGCTCGCCGCTCGCAGTGTTGTTTTTTTTAAGGGAAATTATTTGATTTTTGATATTTTGGGGTGTTTTATTGAGGTTTTTTGGGTGCAAAGCGGGAAAACTACTCTGTATGTATGTGTGTGTGTGTGTGTGTGTGTGTGTGTGTGTGTGAAAACTATTAAAACTACCGCGGGGTGTGTAGCGTCTGCCTGTGTCTCTCTGTGTGTGTGAGCGAGTGATTTCAGTATCAATGTTATTGCTGTTTTGATTTCGCGCTTGCAACTGTTCTCGACGGCGATTTGACAGTTTTTTTCTGCTGTTTGTGCTGCGTCATGCGGCAGTTGAGATCGAGCAAGCCACTTGGCAGGACACGAGCAGCACCAGCAGCGAACTGCGCATGCGCCAACGACTCGATAAGCGGCGCGAACCGAAAACGTGCCCAGTGAAAGAATTCCACATACGTTACCACAAACGAAATAAACGCGAAATAGCTGAAATTATAATCTTGTAACGAAAAGCTCATTACAAAGGAGCTTTCAGTAAAAGCTCATCAAGACGGAGCTTGTGCTGAAAGCATTTTGGAACTGAGATTCTTAAAATATCGAAATATCGCGCTTGTAGATCGGATAGTGCTCTTAAACGGATATTAATGAGTATGTGATCGAGAGAAAAGTACTTAATCTTTAGTTTAAAATATAAAACGGAATAGAAAATTATTTAAATTATATTGGAAGAGTGACTTTGTTGCGTTAAGTTTTGTGTGAGGCTATTGAGCCTGCCCTGACTGCCTAAAGCCTTTTGAAATTACTTAATGTCGCAATCGATCGTATAGTGAGCTTTAACTGGTGCTAACGAATTTGCGGTCGAGGCATTAGTTTTTAATCTTGGGTATAACATTAAAAGAGAAATAGGAAATTGATAAGCTTTAGTGTAAATATCGATACAGAACAAACTAAAATTTTAAAATTCTTGAAGCTATCGCTTCTTTAAACTGGCTTAGCTAATTGATCAGTAGCTGTACACAGACTCGCTATATATTCCGCCGTGGTCAACTATCCTTGATTGTATATAGAATATCTACCTATATAGCGGAGTGCCTGGGCTGTGTACACTCTGCTGTTTCCACTTCTATTTGAGCAGGACGAAGCCGAAAAATCAAATAAAATAACATCAAACTACCTTAGGCTTTATAGAAATTCCACACAGACACACACACGCACACAATCACTCTCTCCCACTCTCCCTGGCCTGCTCTCTCTACACACAACCTCTCCCTTTCGCGCTTTCGGCAGGCATTTTCGCTTAACTCCTCAAAGTATAAAAGTGGGCGGCGGGCGCTGCAGAAAATTGTATAAAAGCAAAGTCAACAACAGCAACAACTACAACAACTACACAAACAACAACGGCAACACCAACGAGAGAACCAATTTCCAACCATGGAAACTTAATTTATGTCTGCAGCATAGTTGAGAATATTTTTCTTTTTCTTCTGCCTGCGCTGGAGAAAATAGGAAAAAAAAAATATTTTTTTTCGGTTTATTTCGACATTTTTGCCTTTGCCTTGGCCCTCGTTGCGCCCCGCCCCTGCTGCCACACGTTGCCAGGCAGCTCGGTCCGCCTCCCCCCTCTTCCTGACCGTCTTCGTGTCGTTGTCGGCTTCCTTTTGCTTTCTTGAGAATCAAATTTATTTTACCAAGTCATGTTGAAGAAAATTTTTATAAGTTTTATGCGCAGTTCAAGTGATGGGCCCAGGAGGGAGGGGGCAGGGAGAGGACAAGGAGGCCGGGCAGGCAGCTCGGCAAATATTACGCTGTGTATATAATGTGCGTGTGTCTGTGTGTGTGTGTGTATGCGTGTGGGGAAGGCGAGGAAAAAGTTTGTGTGTGCGGCGAACAAAATAAGCAAAATTTGTATTCCTTAAATCGGATGACTTTGTATAAATTTTCGTGTGCGGCAATGGGGTTGCAAATGTGTGTGTGTGTGTGTGTGGGTGGGTGGGTGTATGTGTGTGTGAATGTGTGTTCTCTCTGTGAGTGTGGGTGGGCGAGTGGGAGGCAGCTGGGCGCACATACACACAGAGACGGGCTGGCAAAAACTTTGCTCTATATGTGCGACTCTGTGCGCCTGTGTGTGTGTGCATGTGCGCATGTATGTGTGTTTGTGTACATAATGGAAAAATTTTTCATAGAATTTGCACAAAAATGAAAAAGTGCTAAGAGGAAGAAGAAGAAGAAAAAATTACTAAGAAGAAGAAGGAAAAGAGAAGCAGCAGCAGCAAGAGAAAAATAAAATTAAGCGCATAAGGAAATGAGACACAAAATGTGCTATGGCAGCTGGGCAAGTGTATGTGTGTGTATATGAGATATGTGTGTGTGAGTTGGGAGTGTGTGTGAGTTGTGTGTATGTATGTGTGTCTAAGATGTGTGTGTTGCCGCTGCTTTGAGGCACAACAACATTTTTGGCAACATGCTTTTGTGTAGGGAACTTTGCTACATAAGCAGGGCGACTAGGGGGAGTAGGGGGGAGTAGCAAGAGCAGCGGGAAGTAGAGAACAGTTGGGAGTAGCGGGGAGACCTGTAGGGAGGAGTAGGTAGGCAAAGTATGAGCAGCAGCAGCCTAACACAATTTAAGCTGCAGGCTATTCATACCGTAGGCTGCCTCTGTCCTTCCCCCCGCCCGCTCTTCCCTTACTCCACTCCTCCTCGATACAACTGTACCACATCCACATGTGACCCACACACACACACAGAGCAACACGACTTAAACCCAATGAAATCCTCCTGTTCTCTCTCTCCCCAGTTACCACTGCCCCTCCCTCCCCCGCCCTTACTCTGGCCAGCATGCTTAAGCTTCTTGCAACTTTAGACACCCAATTAGTTTGGGGCTTCTTTAATTAAGGCAAAGTTACAGTTGCTGCCGCGCATTGTCTCATCTCTCCCCTCGTTTCCATCTGTCTCGCTTACAGTAATATCATCCAAAATGGCCGCATCCATATATGCCACCCCACCGCCGGATCTGAGCAGCGAGGACACTGCGCTCTCCGATGTCTCCAACTCATCCACACTCAATACGAATCGTGGCGGCGGCGGCAGCAGCAGCAACAACAGCAGCAGCAACACCAACAACAACAGCAACAGTCACAACAACACATTGCAGCCACATGAAGCTACTACAGCAGCAGCAGCAGCCACAACGACAACAGCAACATCCACAGCAACAGGAGCGACGAAAACGGCAACAGGAGCAGCAACCACATCGGACATGTCACCCAGTCGAGAGTCAACGGAGTCCAAATCAAAGTCGCCGCTGGGAAGCAACACAAATGAGGCAGACGGCGATGCGGCCGAAGGGGAGGCAGAGGGAGAGTGTGAGGGAGAGGGGGAGCAAGAGATGGATCCAACGGCAATGGCCGCGATGGCAGCAGCAGCAAATGCAGCAGCCATGCAGCTGCAGCTTCTCGAGGCACTCAGCGACGCGGCTAAGAAGCGACGCAAGCAACACAATCCCAGCCGCCTCGAGGCGCTCAACCTCAGCGGGGGAGCCGAGGGAGATGCAGAGGTCGCCTGCGCAGAGGAGTCAGCTGCGCCGCATGCGGTCATTGACTACGAGGAGAAGCTGTCCAAGATGCTGCTGCCCAAGTCCATTGAGAAGCTGAAAGAGACTTTCGAGCTGCTGCAGCAGCAGAAGCTGCAACCGGAAGACATATCAGAAGCGCAGGCGAAGCAGCAGCAGGAGCAGTTGATGAATCCCTATCAGACCTACTGCAAGCAGTGTGGAGAGAACTTCGAGACGGAGTTCAAGCTCAGCCTGCACATGTTGCAGGATCATCAGCAACAACAGCCACTCCAGCAGCAACAGTTGGCGGGTGATGAGCCCATGGAACTGCTTTCCTCTATCAAGGTGAAGCTGGAACGCGCCGACAGTCCCTCCCAGCTGGAGCTGCAGCAGCAACAAGAGCAGCAGCAACAGCAGCAGCAGCAGATGCAACTCTCCAATGGACACGCCAACAGCAGCAGCAAAGAGCACGAGCTGTGGCTGCAGGCCATGGCACAGCAGCAACACCAGCAACAGCAGCAGCAACAGGCTCCACTGGCGGGCATGCCACCTGGCTTTGGCTTTCCGCCGGAGGCAGCTGCTCTGGGCTGGCCACTGCTCGGCATGCCCGGCTTCACGGGCGTCGAGGGACTTAACCGGCCCCCGCTGCGCATCTTCAATCCGGAGGCATATTGCGAGCTGTGCAACAAGGAGTTCTGCAACAAGTACTTCCTCAAGACCCACAAGGCCAACAAGCATGGTATCTTCGATCCCGCCGGCGACTTGACCACGCCCAACAACAGCACCAACAACAACAACAACAACAACAGCTGTAGCAGCAACAACAATACGAGCAGCAGCAACAGTAACGCCAGCAACATCGCCACTTCCATGTTCCCACAGCTGCAGCTGCAACGCGAACCTCCACCACAGAAACCCGAGCCACAGCTGACTCCACCAGCACCACCTACAGTGCACTGCGACATTTGCTCCAAACGCTTCACCAACGTCTTCGCCATGCGTCGCCATCGCGCCAAGCAGCACGAGCAGAGCACGCCCACCTCCTCGCGTCGCGGCAGTCCCAGCGAGCAGGCACAGGCTCAGGCTCAGCACGTCAAGCAGGAACCCAGCATGGAAGAGCCCAAGCTTCAGCTGCCCTATCAGCTGCCCGAGGGATTCCGCGAGGACTTCACGCTGGAGCAGGAGGAGGTTGCTTTTGCGCCGCCACCGCGCAAACTGCCACCACAGCTGCAGCAACAGGCGCGCGACCCCAGCTGTTCCCCGGACAAGCTGCGTCGTCTCGGAGTGCTGCTGCCGGAGGCCTTCTGCGAGCTGTGCTGCAAGGAGTACGCCAATCGTTACTTCCTGCGTACGCACAAGTGGAAGCGCCATGGTGTGTTCGTGCCACCAGACGAGCTGCTTAAGGAGGAGCAACCCCTCATGACGGCGGCAGCAACCAATTGGCCCTTCATGCCGCTCAATCTGATGCTGGCCAAGGCGGCTGCCGACCAGGAGCAGCATCAGCAGCAGCAGCCTGAGACGGAGCAACACAGCGAGGAGGAGCAGCTGCTGGAGGAACAGCAGCCCAGCAAGCGCATCAAGCTGGAGCCAATGGAAGATCCAAGCGCCGCCTCCAGTGCAGCGGACAAGGCGGATAACTCCGTGATGGGACTGCAGAATCTGCAGAAGCTGCAATCGATGCTGCAGCAGCTCAACGACTTCAACGGCAAACGACCCCTGCCCTGTCACCTGTGCGGTCGCGAGCTTGAGCATCAGTATGCTCTCCGTGCTCACCTCATGGCCGAGCACGCTGGCCAGCTGCTGCCCGAGGGGCATCCCATGCTCTACCAGCATCAGCAACAGCAGCAGCAGCAGCAACAACAGCAACAGCTGCCGCTCAAGCTATCCCCTCTGGGAGGAGCAGGTGCTGGCTCACCTACAGCCGTGGTCACGCCCACACCCACGCCCAACGAGCTGCGCTGCCTGCAGTGCGATCGTGAGTTTGCCACTCCGCAGGAATTCAAGCAACATATCGCCGAGGTGCATCTGGGACGGCTGCCCAGTGGCAGCCCACTGCGCGAGGGCTTCTACACGCCGGAGCGTCCCATCATGCCCGTTGCCGGTGCTGCTGCAGCTGCTCCTCCTGCCGGGGGCGCTGCCTCGGGACCGCCACGCGCCGCCTACACCATCACGCCCACGTCGAGCTACTGCGAGATCTGCAACAAGGAGCTGTGCAACAAGTACTTTATGAAGACGCACATGCAGCGCATGCACGGCATAGAGATCGAAAACGGGGCACAGATCGGGGGCGTCGTGTGCAACATATGCAACAAGGAGCTGTGCAGCAAGTACTTCCTGCGCGTGCACAAGCACAACACGCATGGCATCATCGAGGATGGCGCCCCACTGCCGCAGCCACGTGGCCAGAACAGCGCCGCAAATGGGATCAAGCTGGAGGCACAGCAACAGCAACAACAGCAGCAGCAGCAACAGTTGCTCGAGCCGGACATCAAGTTGACTCCGCTGGTTAGTGATGCCAACAGCGGTGCCCTCAACGAGCAGTGCCCGCTCTGCGCGCGTCAGTTCCGCAGCGCCAAGTGGCTGCGCACGCACCTGATGAACGAACACGGTGCCGCCGGCCAGGAAAAGCTGCGTGAAGTGGAGCAGGCAGCTGCAGTAGCCCCCGGCTCCTCCGCCGGCAACAGCAAGCCGAGCAGTCCCACGCTCAAGATACCCAACGGCACTCCGGGCACAGGCAACCCCGCGGCAAACAATCTTGCCCAGGCACTGCAGAATGCACAGCAGCAGCTGTTTGGGCAGATGCAGGGCTTGCCCAAAGGAATGCCGCTGCCGCTGCCACTGCCGGGCATGTTCGAGCAGACGCCGCGCTTCAAGGAGTATCAGTGCTCCCTCTGCCCCTTTACCACGCCCTACTACGCGTTCCTCTTTATACACGAGCGCTCGCATGCGCTGCTCAATGGAGCAGGCCAAGAGTTGGGAGGTGAGGCCAGTCTGGGCGCCGAGGCAGAGCCGCCACGCAACGAGCAGTTGCGGGACAGATCCTACGCCTTGGCACAGGGCAAAGCCAGATCGAAGTCAAACAGGGAGCGGACTGAACGTGCCGAGAGGGCCGATGCCAGCTTAGAGCACATGGAGCCCACCAATCTGACCACAAGCAACAGCAGCAGCAGCCACAGCAACAGCAGCAGCCACAGCAACAACCACAGCCACATGAAACCACAGACACGCACGCCGACACCGACTGCGTTACCCTCTCCCCCGGGCACAGCGCAGGCCAATGCCGTCTCGCCACGTGCTCAATCCGCCAGCGCCACTCCCACGCCAGCTCGACGAGGCAGCACCAACAACACGATCACGACCAACTCGCAGCCAGGCACACCCAACGGCATCGGTGCTCAGCGTTCGGCGGCCACCTCCCCCTTTGAGATGTGCTCCGATCTGGCCAACGGCAGCGGCAAACCCGCCAGCTATGCCCAGCCGGATAAGGCGGAGGAGGCGTATCAGATGCAGGCCTTCCACTTGACGCCAGCTGATGCCGATGCGGAGGGTCTGTTTGCGCCTGCCCTGGTCTACCTGCCCGTGCGGGTGCGCACCTCGGAGTCGGCCACGCTCAGCTTCAGGCTGACGCCAGCCTAAGCGAGCCGCCTATCTACACTACACAACACACAACACTAGACAAAAGTGTTGCCAGCGTAAGTTAATCCCCTCAGTTTCGTTTAAGACCGTTTGCCACGTTTCTAGCTCAATGACACTGGTGACAGCGAAGCAACAACGAAATAGAACCGATAATAGCTTAAAGCTCGTTCATTTACACCTTGAAGCTCTCTTTAGAGCTTTAAGAAACTTTCAACTTTATACAATAATGAAATAGTAGCAGAAGCAAACCCTGCTCGAAGCTCATGCTGCAAAAGCTTTATTTTAGAGCTTTAAGCAGCTTTATTTTTATAGCCCTAGGAAAAAAACTTAAAATCACTAATCAACACTTTAGGCCTTTGTTATTGAGCTAGAAACCGCATTACAGCCGGCACAGCCACAGTGCTGGTCGGCAGTAATCGTCCCAGTCCCGTTAACCGACAAGAAGACAAGACAAAATAGTGGAACTACAAAAGACTGAGTGCGCATATTAGTTGAGCTCATTATTAAAATTTATATACAACACAGAAAAAGAACAACAACTGCAGCATCGGTATCCGTATACGGAACTGCAATTGAATCAATCAAAGTATAAAGCGTTTTGTGTATAACATGGAACCCCAAAAAAGAAACTAACTAAACTAAATCGCAGTAATAAATACTATACTCAAATACCAGAACAAGTCCGTTTCAGCTGGCAACACTGAGTGCTAAAACATATTTTTATAACTCCACATAACCGATAAAAGAACAAAAGGAAGCATAAAGCATTTGCATAACTTACGTACATCTACATATATCTACATATATCTCTAGTGATTAATATCAAAGTTCCTATGCGTAATAGTAATTTTAAAAGGCCATTAACGGGAGAACGTAGAGGAAACTTAGTCAAAAGGAAATTAAATACGTACATAATTCATAAGTCGCTGGGGGAGAGTCCGCAACGGAGAACAGATCGGATAGGTGGGGCAGAGATGAGGCACGTGTGGTTTGCAAATTTAATATGGAGATAGATAACCGCACTAAATATCGTAGAAACCAGAACCATATTCGGTTCTGGCCAAGTGGAATAAACTAAAATACCGTAGAGCTAGCTAGTTATATAGATGAAAGAGAAACACATTCAAGCTTCAGCATAAAAGAGAATTCTATGCACAAAATTTGCTCAAAATCAAAATACGCGAACCGATTCGCAATGTAGACAAAACTCGATGTGGGGAAGTGTAGAACAAAGAACTAACGAGAAGGAGGAAAACTTTTTGTAGCCTAATCAGAACAGTTTCATAGATGATCATTTTTATTCCGAACAAAAAATCACACTGTAGATACACGTTTTTCTTCTACTATTCCTCACTTGACATGGAATTTCCGTTCTTAACTAGATCAAACTTAATATTATTAGGCATTGATTCCGTTCTTTAACAAGGAAATGTCTCTCACACCTTTATCATAGTACACCCTATGCCAAAACACACACACGAACAAAACAAATATTGTACATAGAGCGCAATGAATTATTTACAGTTGCATGGGCGGTGGACGGGGAAAGGTCAGCTATATCAAGGCAGAAGTGAGTTCGTGCTAACAAACGTATGGATAATGGCGCCAGTAAAGGTTTTTCTAGCAGCAGGCAAAACACTTGAACAACTCAGGGCAAAAGTACAATGACCATTGGTACTTTTTATACTATATACCAGATAAATAATAGATAACGCTTATGTGAATCGAGAAATTACCATAAACGTAACATAAAGAATAACACGTTAAACATATAAAAATGCTACCTCAGACGGACTTGAACACAATAATTTAAATAAAAGAATTTATATAAAAAGAATCAAAGAAAAAACAAAATATGCTTAAAAACGCAACTTGTAGAGCAGTGTAAATGAAATTTTTAGTGAATTTACCTCGAAAACAAAAATACATCAAGAAACAGAAACGCACAACAATTTACATTAATAAGTCCTTAGTTCGAGTTACATAAGTACCCTTTAAGTATCCTTTAGTATCGTTTGCTATACAAGTTTAGTTTTAGCTGTAAGTGCCCCCAAGAACATTCCCGCTAAGAGAAAACCGACCAAATGCTAGTCACAAACTACAGTAACGCATGCTAGTCAAGTTGAGGAAGGGTACAAGTTGCCTGGCAAGGCCCTGCAGCGCCCCACCTCATAGTGCATACAGACAGGCGGAATACAAACAAGAAAACCCCACTAAAAACAAATCAGTCTCGCCTGCGCCTAATAACTTATTTTTTAGGCGAATCCTGGCAATATTTAGATCTGAAACCATATATATATACGGCGTACGGCGACGTTAGCTTGCTATTTTTAATTTTATTTTTTAAAAACGTGTGTTTTTTAAAATGCTGCGTGCCTTTTAGCAGTTGCGTCGCCGTAGCCCATGTAAAACCAAAAACCATAAGCAACAGATCATAATAATATATAATTACTATAACAAACCCACTTAACAACTTTTGATTTTCATTCACAATTATATTTAATTATTTTATTCGGCTTATTTTGTATTGTATATATTAATAAACATGTGTATTTGTTAAACTTGAGTTCCCTTCATTTCTTCATTTTTTCCCACTTGATTTACACTTTCCCAAGCGTGCCAGCCCCGAGCCACAGGGAAGGGCGAGTAGAAAGGGAAGAGAAGGGAAACAACTTAACCTCGGTACGGTTCGATCTTATCGCAGCCCTTAAAAAAATTGTCACTGATTGCCCGCAATTGATTTTTAAAGAACTCAAAGACCTTGTCTTTCCGTATAGGGGCAACCATGCTGCATGCCGGTCGAACGCCTTGGGCCACAAATTATCAAATTGTTAAATTGATTTTTGATTGAATTTTTAAGCGCAATTTGTCAACAATAGCCGAAGCAGAAGCAGTCTTTAAACTATTTCAGTTTCGCGGCAGCTGCTGCCAGTTCGATTTCCTATTCTGGGATTCGGTGTTGGGGTACCTTATCTTCGACGTCCGCACACCCTCATAAAAAACGGTCTCTGCTTCCGGCTCAACCCCCACACGCTGAGCGCGGCTGATTAGTCTATTTGCTTAAAAAATACCCTCGAAATGATTAGTGAAAAACCAAAGGCATAACGCGATAACAACTACAAAAAACATGCATAATAGAAAACTGAAAGAACAGAGAGAGATGGAGAGGGAGAGGGAGAGACACGGTCAACTGCAGCCGTTGTGAGGGTCAAGCGAAGCATTTTCCATGAAAAATTCAAATCGAGCAGCTGCTGCTGCTGGTAGTGAAAAGCAAAGGAAAATATGAATTCGACAATTGTGCAAGCTGCACGGAAATTGATTAAAACGCGCATGCACTGAGAGAAAAAACAGACGATAGTAGCCTGAAAACTGCATTACTTGAATCAAGATTTTCCAATATCCTCTCGTTTTATGCTAAAAACCCGGCAATTTTCTTTATTATTGCTCTGCAGCTACCCCTCGATATTTTCCCTAATTATTTGTCACGTGTCCATGCAAATAAATTTCCATCCATTGATTACGCACAGGACATCGGATACTTTCGCCAATTAAAGATAGAGAGAATTTCCAGCTCGAATTCGACCGTAGTCGCCTGAGCAACCCCCTAGGAAGGTTGCCAATTGCGCCGGGCTGCACCCTCCATGCAAATGCTATCGGCGTTTTTTCCTGCTTTATCCATATATTTTCCCGATATTTTCTATTGAATTTTTATGGCAATTTACAATAGACTCGACGGGCATTTGGCATTGTAGCCGTAATCCCGGGGCCAACAGTTTTTGACGGCACAAACAATTGCCAAAAAGTTGTTCGGGGCGACCCGCTGCCTGATGAGGGGTGTGGGGTGAGTTCTACCCGCAAATTTGCATGTTCGAACTGCAATTGGAATCGTGATGCGACTTGCAACTTGCTGGATATATGAAAAATGAAAAATGCAATTTACTTTGACATCGCGACGGGTCTCATATCGTATCGAGGGTGTTTCTGCAACCCACCCCCCGACCGTCCTTCCGCAACATTTGCCAAATTCTGTATGCAAATTTAAGCGTTGTGGCCATTAAACCAAATGGCATTATTACTTTTAGCTCAGTTATTCGACTCTTCCCCCGATCTCAGAGGCAGCACCTGGGCGTCGTTTATCTTTTTTGAGTTTATATTAAACATTTCTGTTCTATCACACACACACAGACACAGACACACGAGCGCACAAATCAAAATTGACAAAAAACATAGCGAAAAATCAAAATAAGTATCTAGATATATAACTATATAAGTATATACACACGTACATATGTAAATGGATAAGTAAACAATTTTACAAGAACTTGCAACGTACCTTTTAATGAGCATAAATCAAAATTTTGGCCGCAGACGCAAAGAAAAGCGAGTCTGTTGAGCTGGAGATGAAAATCAAAAACATTTTACTAGATGTAAGCAAAATCCGATGAGAAAGCGAAAATCAAAAACGAAAACCCTTCATAAAGTTAGTTGTAAGCGAAATTCAAAATTGCATTCGAAAAATGAAAATTATTATTATGATTATTATTATTGAAAACGATGTTGAGTTTGGGAAGAGGATGAGAGGAGCATGAAATCAAAAATCGCATGAGCGAAAATCAAAAAACTATATTAAATATAAAGAAACTAAAAAACGTAACGAAAATCAAAACAATTTATTTTGCAATTGGCAAACGTACACGAACACATATATAAGCAACAAGAAACTATATATTATTGTATTGTATTTGGCATTTTACTCTTCGAAAACAAAAACAAACTAAAAAAACAGAAACTTTGTTATTATGTAAAACTATGTGTGAAAATAACTTGAAAGTAATTATTTATATTTATATATACTATATAATGTGTAATGTCTAACGAAAGATCACGAGCAAAGAATCAAAAGCAGTAGAAATCACTGCAAACGTCAGTCCCGCGACCCTTCCCCCTCCAACACCTGCCACCCCCGTATCCCCCCTTCCCCATTTCCCATTTTGTCATTCGATTGTAAGCGAGCATTTATCAAAAATCGTATGTGTTTTAATGATTATATTAAATATATATACAAGCCCCATATACATATACAACATAGATATATACATATATATATTGACTATATATTGTATGAATTTAAACCATTAAATATAACAAAATCACAAAATGTACAAGAAGAACGTGTCATCATCTCTGCTTATTACGGTTTCCTCTCTGATTTTCCGAGACAATTTCTAAGCTGATTGTGCGACCCTCGAGACGACGCGTGGTATCTACCCTCCCCCTCCCCCTCCTCACTGCCAACAACTTTGCCAGTTTTGACATTCGCTTTCAGTTTTCTAATGTGGATAGGATCGGAAATTTCCACCACCAGCATAGGCTGTGGCCCGTGTGTGCCAGAGACTTTCCCGCCCCGCCGGAGCAGGGAGGCTTGCGAAATCAGAGTATGTCAATATTTGTATTACATGCGAGGATGTCTTATCAATAATTTCTATAAAGAATGCGCCTGCAGTTGGAGGCCTCCGGCGGAAAAGAATGGACTGGAATTCGTTCTATGTCGCTTGGGGTGCGCTACGCTCGACTGGGCCCGGGCACGCGTGCTGTGTGCTTGTGACAGTTCCATAGCAGTGCGATGAGCTGCTCATCCTGGCAAAACTTTTGCCATAAAGGCTGTTGCCGAATCTGGCCAAAGTGCTTGCAAAGTGTGTAGGGCTGTGGGATGAGCGCGTGGGTTCTTCTTCTTTTCAGACTTCTCGACTGTCGCCTGTCGCAGAGGCGTCACTCAAGCTGTTTGTTTGTTTGCTCTGCTTATTGCTTACCCCTGCCCCCTGCCCCCTGCCCACTGTCCTTGCCTCCTTCCCAATCAGGCCAACTATCAACACTTGGTCTATCTACCATATACACCAGGGAGACGTCATAATGAGCTGTCCAGGCTAAGTGCCGCCTCGTACACTCCTGCCGCCTCAATTGATAAGCCCAAGCTGGTAAAACACGCCGATTCGTTTCGATTGGCCTGGCTGCTCATTAAGCGAACTTGAAAATTAGTTTTTAATCGATTTTACAATCACACACGCAGCCAACTACAAATTACACACCACACACCACACACATACACATGCCACACGCACACTCGGACGCAGAGTCAGACTCAGCGGGCACAAGGAGCCGCGCCATACAATTGCCATGGTGCGACCCCCGACCGCGGCACAGCCCCGACAATCGAGCGTACTCTATACACATATAACATATATATTTATGTGTGTGAGGGTATAATTTGGACTCTCAATTAAATCGTGCAGGCGGAGGCAACAACAACGGCGCCAAAGAACACAAACAACGAGCGCGAACGACAACAATTTTGTCACCATATGCTTTGGCAACAATTTCGGACGCCGTTGCTGCTATACCCTGCAGACGGTGCTGTATGGGGCATGTTACACTTGCAGTCTGTAGCTGTGGAGTATGCTTTTCGAACTACGAGCTGCAGCAGCTGCTCAGTGTGTCTGTGTTGCCGGTAATAGCGTGATGTTGCTGCTGACCTCCTTGCAAGTTTTCAAATTGCAGCAGCAACACCCTGTTAAAACAACAAAGTGGTCTGCTAGAGTTGCCTGCAGTTAGCTGTAAGGTAAGCTGCACACTCTGCAGGGTATTTCAGAGAGCGCATTGTTCCGGTTGTTGTCCTTGCTGCGTCACAAATGGAGGCCAGTCCTTGGCTCGTCGTGTCACCAACCCAGGCAGCGACAACAGCAACAATAATAAGAAACTTTAATAATTTAACTTATGGATTTTTGTTTGGAAAATATTTTGGCTAGTATTCTTTTTGTTTTCCTTTTCATTTTCCATTCGCGCGAAGAGGGTGGATATTTTAGTTTATTTACAGCCCCCCTCTACGTCCCTGCTGCTTCTTGTGTGTTTCGGTGGCATATGCACATTAAAAAGAGAGAGGCGAGAGGCCCGAAATGTGGCAATTTAAATAAATGACGCAAATAACACGCACCCAGCCGGGACCGGGTAGGATCAGAGGATGAAGGTGGTGAGTGTACTGGGCTGTCGCCTAATGAGCTTCGAGAACGCGAAGGTGGTGAAGTTTTAAGCCATTTATTAAGCCTAAACGGGGGGGGACTACGGAGAATTTGAAGCGACGCTCCCGCTCTCTGGATACAGCAACTGCCAGAGAACCTGGTGTGTGACTTTCAAGCCGATCTGCGCATAGCCAGCGTGCTGCAGCGCCATATCTTCCTCCTTGAGCACAAAGAACGGTGCCACCTCCTGTGGCTGGCGATGACGAGCGAAGAGCAACGCGGCTGCATCACGCCTGAAGAGTTCCACAGCCTTGTAGGCCTCATTCCTGGCCAGCTGATAGCGTTGCTGCAACAGCACGTCATTGAGCAGTGCCTGCTCGTCCAATTGCGCCGGCATTCTAGACATGGCCAGCTCCAAGTCGTACAGCATGCGGCGCATAATGAAGTCGGCAAACTTGCGCATGCGATACCTGTGGGACATGTCGGACAACACCAGCTTCATCACCTGGTTGAATCTCGTCTGCACCATGGCCAACAGAATCAGCTGAAGCAACGTGATCAGCACCAGGCTGGACGTGAAGAGCGGCAGCCGCGTGCTCGCCCGCAGCAGCTCGAGCCAGTAGATCAGATCTCGCTGCTTGCCCACATAGTTGTGCTCCAGCACGAACGTGAACAGCGCCACGCCCAGAAAGATCGCGCTCAGCAGGCGATAGCGACGCTGCAGGCAACGTTTCAGGTAGCCGGCCATTCCCAGCATCATGCATCGAGAGGTTTTCCACGATATTGTTCTGAACAAAATTATTTACAATGATTTTTTTCGATTTTTCTAATTAATTTTCGACTGTCGTGTCAAACATTGTTGAACTAATAAAAAATATGTATTTATTGTATTTATTTCTATATTTTGGTTAACTACGAACAGTCAGTCCGACTTACAAATATTTGATATGACTGATTAGGAATTAAATAAAGACAAATAAATGTACCATAACAATTAAATAAACAATCAATTTATTTATAAATATAATCAAGTAAAAGTAAGATGGAAACTGATAAAATTATGTTTTTTATTTTATTTAAGAGCAGTCGTCTCAGAGAACATTCTAAATATTTGATATAACTAATGAAAGTGAAGTGTAATAATGTAGAGAATAAAATATTTAATTGATTTAAATGACTACCTATAAATATGTAAATTATTAACTTTTTTTAATTATTAATTTAATTATTTTTAATATTTTGTGTATTTATTAATTCAACGTTGAGTAATTTATATATAGAGTAAAATAAATAAAGTTCACCTAGTGAATGTTAAAATTAGATTAACAAATGATTTAATTAAACCCTACTCATATATTAACCCAAATAACTATCGTCCTTACTCGTTGGAAATTTCTTGTTTCGAAAATCGGAAAATCTCATTTCGAGTTTGGGCTCCCTGCATTCCCTAAAATAGCCCTATAATCTCCACTGTTTTTGGATTCCTTCCAGCGTCAGCATTTTATTAAGTACGGACGCAGAACTTTCACTCCCTCCGAGTCCCTCCCCCTCTCACTCCCCCACTCTATCGCTACTTTCACTTTCAGTTTCCAATCTACCTACGAAGGCGAAGCAAAGCCATCAAACTAAACAGGGATTTAGTTCAGTTTGCTGCGTTTTGAGATTTTCTCCATTCCCTTTCATTGGCACACAGACACACACACTTACACTCTCAATACATACGCATGTGTGTACTGCGCGTTGATGAGTAGAGGCCGAGCCGAGGCACATAACTGCCCCGAGGTAAAAGCGCACACACACGCTCCCCCTCCACACACACACGCGCACAGATGAACGGTTACGTAGCAGCAGTTACAGTGGGGCTGCTGTGGCAACGTGAGGCAGACAGATGCGGGGGCGGGGAGGCTGCAGGAAGCAAGCAACAAGATGGCAGCCGCACATTTTGTATGAAAGTTGAGAGAAAAATAAGAGAAAAATTGTAATTTTCATCAGAAAAAAATATAAAGGAAACTTTCTTTTTATTTCATTTAAGAAGCTAGCAATGGTGTCGACTACGTGAATACCCTGGAGTTGGAAGTAGGTAATCTAACTGCTGAAAGGATAATTTACATAATTGTCTTCTCTCTTACTCTCTATCTCTTCCACTGCCCGACTCTCTCACACGCTTTCGTCCTTTTCCTCTGCCTTTTGCAACAATATACCCCTTGCAGTTTAATGCCTAGGGTATAATGAGTAGCTCGAGTCCGCCTTCTTCTGTTATGCATAAGTGTGCGTGCGCGTGTGCGTGTGCGTATGTGAGTGTGTGTGCGCACACATGCGTTACTTTGACCATGTGTGCATGTGTGTGAGTACATGTGTGTGAGTACATGTGTGTGTGTGTGCGATACGGTGAGGCTATCGAAAAATTCCAAAATAAAAAAAAAATTTAACGCAAAGGCAAAAGCAAAACTTTTCGGGGGAGTGCAAGGATGTTCAAGGATTCTGAGCACCCTCTCCCACCTTCCCATCTCCCCCCCTTTCTATCATGACCCCTGTCCCTGCTCCTGTGTTGCCGTTGCGAGGCGGCGGCGGCGGCGGCTTCTCCAGTTTCAGACTCATGACGCCGCCGCCCCTTTGAGATGAGGGTGGTCATTGTTGCTGTTGATGTTGTAGTTGTTGTTGTAGTTGTTGCTGCTATTTGGGTGCGTGTGTCTTGTATTAGGCAGCGCGGGCAGCGACGTCGGATGCGACGGATGCCAAAGTGAAAAGTAGTAAATTGAACTTTTTTTCTTGTTTTTGCCTTGGCTTTCGCTCGGCCATCGGTCAAGGGGCAGGAGCAGGGGTGGCCAGGAAACGGCAACTGGTCACTGGTCACTGGGATTGGGATTGGGATTGGGTTTCATACACTTCTTCGGGCTTCGGGCGTTCGTTTTTATATTTTGTGGGCAATTTGTACTTTTCTGCGTTCAGCACTTTTTGCAGTTGTCGAAGCTGCCTCCGCTTTCTTTACTTTCCTTTCGCTTTCGCTTTCATTTCTGTTTTATTTTACGGCATGCGCCTTTGTGTGAGTGTGTGTGTGTTTGCACTGCGTGTGGGTGGGAGTGTACTTATTGTAGTTGTAGCTGCTTTTGGGAGCGATTCTCTCTCTAATTTATCGCTTTTCAAATTAGAGTTGAGCGCTGCCTGCAAATGAGAAAGGGCAGCGAATTATTATTCTGCTTTAGCCAGTAAATATGAGTTGCGAATAATTAAGGGAGAAAAAGCTAGAAACAAAGTTTTTATGGCAAGGAAAACAAAGAGAAATCCGGCTTGCTTCGACTGCGCTGAAAACTGTGCTACACTTTTTGAATTCCGCTAACTAAATTCATTATGCAAAAATCAATAGCAACAAACGCAACTCTCAACCTTCCCTCCTTTCCTCCCCACCCTCCCTTTTCTCCAGGCCCCTCCTCTGCCCTCTCCCGCCACTATCGCTCCACTTACAGTTTCGGTTCAGTTTCAGCTCAAGCCCGAAATTAGTTCATTTTCAATGACATCAATAAAATTTCGATAGAAAATCGTTGCGCCACCCGATCCCACCACACCCCCGACTGCTGCCGAAAAAAAGCAACGGCAAAAACAAAATTAATTAATTTATGTGCCTTACGCTAGTCGGAATTTTCCATGGCAATACTCACACACACACACACACACACACGCTGGCACAATCTATGGATACAATTTTTCCAATTTCAACGTCATCATCCAACGTTTTCGTCCTAATTTCGTCAACGCTGCCAACGCAGTTGTTGTTGTTGCTGTCGTTGCGAGCGCTGCTGTTAACAACAACGACAACAACAACAGCTACAGCTAAAACTACAACGACAACGGCAACAAGGACTCATTACAAAAACATAATAACAAAATAAATATTGAAAGAAATGGCATAAAATTATAAAAGCCCCTGCGTCTCCTGGCGTCGCCTAGCCTCGCGCCAAGCAAAATGCTAACGAAACTTGACAGCAACAGCTCGAGCTGAGCTGCCTCCTTTGCCACCCCTCAGCCCTCTGCCCTCTGCCCACTTCCCTCTTCATTTTCGTATTTCCCTCTTTCCTTCTTTGCTTTTCTCCTTCTTCGCTTTATGCCGCAAAACTCAAACTGCGGCGCCCCCAACGCGCCAATAAATTTCATGCACTATCACACGGACACACGCACACACACATACGCGCCATCACACGTAAACACATTGAAGTGTATGCGTAAGCCGCTTACGAAAGTGCGCGTGTGTGTGTGTGTGTGTGTGATCTGTCTTTGTGTTGAGTTTATATTAAATAAGTAAAAAAGGGGCGAAGCAAACAATCTGACGATGACCAACTGGCCAACTGTCGAGCTGGCCAAATCGCCTCCACACGCCCACACCTCCCTACCCCTCCCTGCATACTTTTATTTTTATCTGCCGGCGGCTGCGGATGACAAACAGCAGCAGCAGCAGCAGCACATCAATAACTGAAAGCAACAGCCAAGCCAAGCCAAGCCACGCCGAGTTGAGATATATTTGCCGAGATACTTCAGCTCGCACGTTTATCACATCCATTGGCTTCGAAACTCTGCTGCTCCTATTCCAGCTACGTCTTTCTAGCGCCGCAAAACATCATTGAATCTTTCGAGCGGCTTGAGAGCTGGTGACATATCTCACACTGAACTGAGCTTAGAAGCGGAAGAAGATTGTAAATATAATTTTCAACTGAGTTGCTCTCTGTAACTACAACCTTCTACTGTATTATATTAACTATTCCATGTATCGATCTCGTACGCAGTAATAATCTACCTCTTGCCACGTGGCTTGATTTAAAAGTCATATTTCACGGCTTCAACCCCGATAAACGCGCTCAAGAATAGACTTTACACGCGCAACAAATATAAAAAACACAATAGTTTTTCTATCTTTTTATGGGAAACAACAACGCGAGCCCGCTGAAGGAAAGGGTCCCCCTAAGTCCCTGCACAAATAGACGAGAGCGCGCCAATAAAATATCGAAATCGAATAAGTAAACATAAACACAGAGAAAGATACAAATGTGTGAGTGTATCTTTATGGTGCATGTGTGCGATGTTACGGGTCGTTTGTATTTTAAAACCCCCTATGCCCTCCCTACCTACCTCTCTCCCTCACTCTCCTCTCTTGGTCGCACTTTGCAGCTGCAACCGAAATCGAAATCGAAGTTGAAATTGAAATTGAAATCGACACGCGTGCGACGCGCACGACTGTCGCCTGCTCCCCAACCCAGGCTGGGCAAGAAAGGAGCGGGGGGTACGACGAGTTTGCTTTATGTTCTTAGTTTTAGAATTAAAGGGACAGCTGTAGAGCTGTCCCTGTCCCTGCCCTGCATTGTTGCACAAAACTGTGGCGGGTGCAAAAAGGGTTGAGGGTTTCCAGCTAAATCAATTTGGGCATTTTCCTAAAATTTTCCCAAAAATTTTCATTGAAAATGTGTAAAATTTGAACCAAAAGAAGAAAACTCAACCCCAAATCGAATTGCACCGCGATATTCAGTGATCTGTGCAAAGGGTTGACAACCCTTTCGCAGTGAAAAGTTGCAATTTACCACGGATAATGCGAATTTTCCAGGCAAAAATTCTTGACATTTTACGCAAAATCGCGAGCAAAAAGGCTTAGGGTTATGGCCGGGTCGGGGGCAGGGGTTGAAAGGGTCAGTCGTGCGCTGCTGTGCAACTGAGTAAACAAAGGATCAGGCATCGCAACTGTCACACACGGCCAAATCGAAATTAATAAATTATACTTTTTTCACAAAAAATTTTTGCCAATTTTTGAGGAGGAAAATTTAATTTTTTTTGCAATGCACAAGCGGGTCGGATTGGGGTGCCGGTACCCTGGCGAAAGGGGTTGTGACACATTAACTGAACCCATTAATAAGCGTCGCCGACCCCCTTCGCGACCTCGACGCATCGCGCAACACGCGTGGGTCAATGTCAGTCGCAACAATCGGAAGTGTTAGACCGACCCCGAGCGACCCGAGCCGAAGCCGTATCCGCACCCGGATTTAGCGTCGATGAGGTCGCTGCTAATGCGTCTGACAAGCGACACAAAAAATGGGTGAAAACACACACAAAAGAATGGAAAACTATGCGAATTTCCACCATCAATTACAAAAAAAATTTGGAATTTTTCAATAAATTTGCGCAGACGGCGACAAAGAAAATTGAAATCGCAACAACAACAACAACAGAGGCAGCAGCAGCGAAAGGGCGCCCCTGGCAATAATCCTCTTAGCTGCGAAAACTGTCGCAAAACTGCAACAAAGGAGAGAGAAGAGGAAAGTGGAGAGAGTGGAAAGTGGACAGTAGGGAAACTTCCTTGTTTACAGGCGAATTTCAATAAGTAATAACTCAAATTATATAAATGGCATACTTTGATATTTTGATATAATTGATTATAAATAAATTTTTCCGTTCTATGGTATGGTTTTTTGATTAAAAGACAGTCACTGCACTCTGGAATTTGTATTCTTTCTTATGACTTTCTCTAAGGACTATTCAAAATGTTCTTGCTCAATATCATAATAAAGGGTCACCCAAAGGAAAAACGACCGTCTTTGGTTTTTGACAAAGCACCTTTGCTCCCCTGATGTAGCAAAGCGAATTTAACGTAGAGGAATTTACTATCTGCTGAAGAAATGCGATATCCGTCTTCCAAATTTTATCTTCGGACTTACATTTAGAAGGATATTTATCTAAAAACAAACCTTCCTGTCTGGAATGAAAGTCATGATTGGCTACGAGCTATAAGCTTAGGAACTCTCATGCACAACTTTTACGTTAATTTAGAGTTTGCTTGTCTACTTTCGGGATTTATTTAAGAAGTAAACACCCTTTTAGAAAGAGACGGATAAACCGTTTCAGCTGGCATATTTACGAAAATGTTCTGTTCTAAATTTTATTTAATTACCTTAAAACAAAAATCAACAATTTGAAAAAGATTTCAAGAACATTACTAAAACCACTTTGAAAACTTTGAGCTCCCTTCAAGATCGCCACATAATCTCCACGACCTTGCGAACTTGTGTCACTACAGACCGACGAAAAAAAACCCGTTTCAAGAAACGCTAACTTTGCTCGTTTTCCTGAACTTTCAAATTTAAATTTAAAAATAAAAATCTAATATAACATTAGAACAAAATTGAATTCTGTTTGTTTTTTCGCCAACAGAGCCCTAACAGATGCTGGTAAGGCAGGCGTTGCAAAAACTGTTAAATAACAGACATCTCACAAAGCAAAATAAAATTTTATTAACGAGAGAAAACAAAAACCTTGTGGTGACATCAAAAACTCTTAAATGAGTGTTTTTGGTGCGCTCGCACTTTCTTTATGCTTACTCATTCCCTTTGCTACACATCGCGTGCCTCTTGTTTTGCTTGTCTTTTCTAAATGGGTATTTTAAATATTAAAATGGCATAAAAATGTTTAAATAATTAAATTTTATGAAATTTCTAGATTATAAAGAGAGTTAAATACCTAAATAAATAAATAAATAAATTATTAAATTTCTAACTTGAAAAACTAACTAAGATAACTAACTGTGTAGCAGGCGCACAGAACAATCTGCATGTGTTTGCAATTCTCAAATCAGTTGTTCGATTTGCTGCTGCGTGAGTGAAAATACTATTGCGCTCTCGCTTTTTATTGTGTGCATCTGGTGCATTTGCTTACATTTAGTGCGTCTGCTCTGCTGCTTCCGTGCTGATTCGGTTGGCCTTGAATTGCCTTGCTTTGCTTTGCTTGGTACTTTTGCTTCGTTCAGCGCTAGAACGTAGAGGAACTTCCTTTTTTGCTGGGCTCCTGATCGTTCACTTGGTGTGCCTCAGCGTTGCCATACATGACAAGTGCTAAAAAGCAAAAGGGTGCCAGTAATTCGTCGGTTACCCTTATGCATATTTTGCACTGAAAGCGGCTTGAATGCGCATTCTGCCTAGCAAATTGCAAGTGCCAGGCCATGAGAAGGGATGGCAGCTCGGAGCGAAAATCAAAAATCAAGCGAGTTGCCCAAAGTAGTATTTTCACACAGCAGCAGCAAGTCGAACAACTGATTTGAGATTTGCAAACACATGCAGATTGTTCTGTGCGCCTGCTACACAGTTAGTTATCTTAGTTAGTTTTTGAAGTTAGAAATTTAATAATTTATTTATTTATTTATTTAGGTATTTAACTCTCTTTATACTCTAAATACCCATTCTAAAAAACCCATTTAGAAATGAGAAGCAAAACAAGAGGCATCCGTTGTGAAGCAAAGAGAATGAGTAAGCAGAAAGCATGTGCGAGCCAAAAACACCAAAAACACTCATTTAAGAGTTTTTGATCTCACCACAAAGTTTATTTAAAGGTTTTTGCTTCGGCCACCATAAATCTCTCTGTTAATAACATTTTATTTTGCTTTGTGAGATGTCTGTTATTTAACAGTTTTTGAGGTCTGTTAGTTAACAGCATGACCAGTGCTGCCAACTCTTGGGAACAAAAAGCTATTTTTGACACCAACTTGTCCACCAATGTATAAAAAAACCAGATAAAGCATTTAAAATAAAAAGCGTAGAAAAGGCTTGAATTAAAATATCTTAAATTGAATGAAAATAAAGCTTCAAAAAAATTAATATAAATACAATTCCGAATTCCCGTAATTATTCAATTTTCTCCGCAGTTGGCATACAAAAAAGCAAGATATGACGGGAAAAAACGGAACTGGCAGATACACTGCATTTAGACCATATAACACTTAAAGCACTACTCAACACACACTTTTAGTACACTCTTAGCACAACGTATAGTACATTTCGTGTAGTCAATCCAAGCACCAACTGGCGCTGAAGCCAGGTAGCGCCATCTGTGGTTTCACCCTAGTTTACAACCACAAGAATTATAGCAAAATTACTTTAATCGCTGTTGGGCAGAGGGCGCTTTAAGAAGATCTGCACGTCATTTAATTTTCAATTGTTACTTAGCAACATGGACATGTTGCCCATAAAAACTTACAATAGTTGGCAATATTGGCTATAATCTGCCATCTATGTTTGAGAGTTGGTCAATTTTGACATATTGAGCTATCTTTATCCATCTGTGGTTCAAATTCGTGCGATTTCGTAGAAATTTACCGAAAGTCATCGATAAGTATTCAATGATTGCGATATCGATATATTGAGCGTGTTGAAACCTTTTTATTCGCCTTTTTATACGCATTTATACTAGTTGTTGAAACTTTGAGAGTATTTCAACTGCACATCCTTTGACTCTTACTCAACTCTCTTACTCAAGCGTTCTCTTTTTATATGCATGTATATTGTTGTTATTTCGCTTTCATATTGTCGTGTCGCGCGCTGCTGACCCAAATTCCTTTTCGAGTAATCTCGAGTGATAAGCGGAAGTGCATGTACTAAATACGAAATATTAGAAATGTGCCACTGAATGTGTGTGTGTGCGCTACGGCGTAATTAGAGCTTTTTATGTTTTATTTACAGCTTAATTAAGAATGTATTTGCGCAGCGGCCAGCGAGCTGCTGCCTCTCTCGATTCTCGATTCTCCGTTCTCAATGAATGAATCAAATCGAGCTGCGCGAGAATATGCTGCAAGCCCATACCCCGCCCCCTGCCCCTAGCCGCTCCCGCGCACTGTCCGCCTGCTCAGCCGTCGTGCAATGTGAAATGTGTGTGAATGAATGAATGAATGAATGAATGTGTTGATACCGAACGTACGAACAACAACTAGGTGGACAGTTTGACAAGAGGAGGAGTAGAGGGAGGTGTTGCCGTATGTGTGTGTGTGTGTGTGTGTGTGTGCACGCCGGATCAGGCCGGGCCAGGCCAGGCCAAATATACACGCCACATACACAACGAGCATAACCGGAAATGAGTTAGTTGAACTTCCGTCTTGGAGCGACTCTGAATCTGACTCTGTCGCTTCGCAGTCGCTGCCTCTGCCTCTGCCTCAGCGTCTGCCGCTGCCCTGCAATATCTTTTTATGCGCGACAATAATTTGCACAGTCACACAGACGGACAGCGGGAGAGTGGGACAAGGGGACAGACAACAGCGACGGACGTCCGACAAAAGCCCGAACGAAAAGAGTGGAAGCAACTGGAAAAGATAGCTTACAGTTATTCGGAACGAGCATAAGTATAAGTATGGTCACATATGTACAAGTACGTGGGCACACACACACACACACACATGGAATTCGCTCGCCTATGGGATGACCTTAGGACTGTAGCTGAATGATTAGCTTAGGCGTTCTCTATAGTGACTCAATCGATGTGTGCCTCCATCTATGGAGACTATTGAAGAATGTCTTAGATTACGGCGTTAGATATGTACAGCAGTTCAATTGGGTCGGAATTCTAATATTTAGATATTAGAGAATATTAATCATGAGATTCGCTTACTCCTTTCGATTACTATTAGCAAGTATATAGTGAAATCTTTCACACGAATCTTAACTGATTCTTATGTTACAGAAGTCTGATTTGCATAATATTTGGACAGCTTATTTGTGCAATGATAAATAAAAGATATGGTAAGTTTGCTTGTGATATCATTCCAACTAGCAAAATCAGCAAATAGTTTCTATGGCAGTTATACGATACATGGATCTGATTTCATTCTGGTTTACTGCACGCTGGCATAGAAGCATCTGTACCAATTTACATTAAGAACGATCTTATAGTTTGCATTCTAACTACTTCTGGGGAATTCTCACTTGCATCTGAACTCTTTCTCTAACTTCCCCCGATCTAGCCTGCTAATTGGCTACTGTAACAATTTCCCTGTTTATTTAACAGACTCGACATAGCTCGACTTTCCTCCCATTTCCAATTCCATTCAGGATGTGCCGCATCGAGTGTTTATCTAGACCCGATGCGAATGCGACAAGCTTTGTTTACTTTCCTTGCGATAATATTGACTTGATTTGCGTTGTCGCCAACAAAATCAACAGTTCATCAGTCGCCCCTCCTTGCCACGCCCCTGGGCCGAGTTGGAGCTGATTTCAATGGGAGTTCAACTGGAAACGCGGCGGCGCAGACGACGGAGAAAGTGCTGCGCTCTTTTCACATGGCCACAGGCCGCCATAATGTTTATCAAATGTGCAACGCACAATCTTCGACGGGCAAAAGGGGCGGGGCAACACACACAGACACACACATACAGAAATCAAGTAATTTACATTTCGTGCACTTTTTGCCCATAGAAAATATGAAAAACGCTGGTTGCCCGCATATCTCTCACTCTCACTCTGTATATCGAGCTGGAGTCGGGGTTGGTGCTGGGTCTGGGCTTGGGTCCAAGTCGGAGTCGGAGTCGGAGTCGTGGCTTCGATGGACTTCAAACGTTTTCAATTTCCAAATTAAAGATACGCTAAATGAAATGAAATTCATAACGGCGACGGAACATGGCGCATATAATTAGCCAATTACGATCTATCTAAACAGCAGGAGTAGGGGGAGAGGCAGGCAGAGGGAGTGGGGAGAGTGCGAGGGGCTAGGGCTGGGGCACGTTTGAAAGCGAGTACGAACATGTATACAGTTAGAGATACGTCGAGTTACGCCGAGATACTTTGCGCTGGCGCAGCCGGCACTTCCAGTTCGAGTTTCACACACACAGCTCGCTCTGGCTCGCTCGGGCACTGGAAAAGGAGCCGCCGCTTCTTACGCAATGGCGCATCAAGTAAAAGCACGCGGCGAGTAGTTGCCAGGGGCGAAGGGTATGGCAGGGAGGTAAGAAGGGGGGATGTGCTGCGAAGTTGGCTTTTTCAGTGCGCAATGATCTCATTTCTCGTATCTACTTAGCACAAAAACTAAAGAAACTTCGCCCTGGCAACAGACGTTGTTCCCGTACCGTTCCCGTTACCGCTGCCGTTCCCATTCCCGTTCCCGCACACGTGCGCTGCCTGCAGACGCCGCAGGGGCAGGGGCAGGCGCAGGGGCAGGCGCAGGGCCAGGGACAGGGAGAGTATCACAGCGGGCAGGGAGTGAAACGGAGCAAGTCAGCCACCCTGAACGCGATCTAAAGTCGCATCTCCCTCCCTCGAGGCACCCCATTTTCACACACATTTTACGAGCTATTGATGGCTGTGAAAATGTGCTTATGAATATGAATAGATACCCGGGCCCTCTCCCTCCTCTCCACCCCTCTCTCTACGTGCTGCCCCTGCTCGCCAGCGTGTCTACCTGAGGAGAAGCCGCGACACGAAGTTCTTCTTAACGGGAAACCGCTCGAGTCGAGGGTAAATCGGGTCCACAAAAGCGCATTCTTTCCATAGCAAATTTAATTAGTTGTCTCTTGTCCACTCCCCCCCCCCCACCGGCTCTGCCCTCTCTGTCTACCAGTCTGGGCACGGCAGACAGGATATAAATACGAGCACGAGCGAGAGAGCACAAAGTGCTAGATACATCTGCAAACAAAACGTGGCAAACTGAAGGCCAACTGCCACAGCAACAAATGCCAAAGTAGCAGCAACAACAACTGCAACAGCAACAACAATGAAAATGGAAAAACAACAAGCACACAAGCAACGTGCAACAAGCTTAACAAATGGCATGCTCGAGACGCAGCAAGAAAGTGCCTGTTGCGCCTGCGAATGCATCTGTAGCTGTATCTCGTATCTGTTAGCAGTACTTGTATCTCTAGCTGCATCTGCAGTTGTATCTGTATCTCTTGCTGCCTCTGACGCGGCCGTCTGCCGTTGTAATTGTTGTTCTTGCATTTCTCCGCTGCCAGGCAACTGTATCTGTAGCTGCATCTTTATCTCGTATCTGCTAGTTGCATTTGTATCTGCAGATGCAGCCGCTCGCTGCATTTGTATCTGTATCTTTAGCTGTCGCTGCAGCTGTATCTGTATCTGTATCTGCAACTGTCTGGGTATCTGTAGCTGTGTCAGCACTCTGCTCTTCGCCTGCTGCCACTCTGTGTATCTTATGGCCTAAGCACTGGCGCTGGCCGCATTCGCAAAGCTTTATGGGCCGCCGCTGCTGCTGCTGTTGCTGCCTCTGCCGTGCTGCCTCTGCTGTTGGCAGCAGACGCATTCCGATGCGTATCCGGGATTGTGAAATGTTTTCATTTCGAGACACATTTACCATCGCGTCTGCACGCTGTCCGTCTCCGTCTCCGTCTTCTTCGCTGTCTCTATCTCTCTCGCTGTCTCTGTCTCTCTTTGTGAGTGTGGTGTGCTTCTCTTTCTCCGGGCCACTCACCTCCCGATACGTGTCGCATTTTAAATAATATCGAGAGACCATCGTTAAAGACGCGGAATGCGGGAAGTTGCGACCATCAAAACTATATCGAACACATGTATTTCTCTATGCCAGAGGGGGGGGGGGTCTATTTTCAGATATTTTATTACTCCCCATATACATAACAATCAATTTCAATCGGATCGTTTCGATTTCGTAAATGCATGACAAGATTTTTGATCTATTTTGGGTAAATTACAATCTTTATTTTTATGCACAATTAATTTTCAGGATTTATGGACTAGATAATCTAAATATAGTTATATATTTAGTTATGTTTCAAGTGGGTTATTATAAGGCACAGCATAAATTTCCAGCTCAAGCTGCCTCCGATTTTCGATAAAATTTTCTTTCTAGAGGACTTTATGTAAAACTCCTTTTATTTCGATTTATCAAAAATTCCTCTGTCTTATAAAATAGGAAAGAACAATAATAATATCATCGTACCTTACAACAATCACCAATTCCCATAAATATTGAAACAAAAAAAATAATGATATATAAAATTATACATATAAAGGGAATTAATCCCAATAATAGAAATAGAAAAATTAATTAAAAGCATTATTAAATAAACTATAATTATTTAAACATTGTTAGTTCGCCTAAATAATATGAATATATTGAAACAGAAAGAAGAGATACATAAATCAATTGATGAGGAAAATCGCATATGTAAAATATCACCTATTGTTCCATAATATCAAAGTAGGGATTAATAATATTATTTTTAAATTCAAATATCAATAAAAGTAGAATTACGAAATAGTAATTCTTTATATTCTACAAGGATGTTGGAGGCAAAATAAAAACAAAATAACGTGTATTATTCTTAAATATTAAAGTAAATAATAAACAGCAATTTAAAAATCGAAAAATAAATTAAATATTAGATAAAAGCAAGTATCTTGAACTTCAGGCGAGCCTAGCAGTAAAATATGTACCTCGCCAATTTAAAGCAAGTAACGAAGGCTACAGTCGAGCGCGCCCGATAGAAATATACCCTTCGCCCAATTTTAAATATCCGTTACAAAATTTATTGCTAAATTTATTTATTACTCCTTTTCACTCACATCGAACAGACACACGCGCAAAATAAAAGTGCCGTCTCGCGATATCTACGTCAACTACTTAAAGCAGCTCGCATAATGCAAAAGATAAAAACTTTAATACTTTGCTTAATAATCGCACATTACCGATTTGCGGAGGGCGGTGGGCCTTGCATCTGAAATAAACTTCATCCGCCTATGATACATAGAAACCATCATGCCAAATTTAGTGTCTATCATTTATAATAGCTGAGATCTGTTGTTTCAAACAGACAGACAGACATGGCTGAACCGTCTCGGCTAATGAAGCAAGAATATGTATACTTTGTGGGGTCTACCACGCATCCTTATCCTTATCCTTACCCTTTTTTGACAATTTTCAGTGGTCGTAGAGTATAAAAACAGTTACACAGACTTTACCATTACTATTCTTCAGTGAATTATAGTTTCTTTCTTCTGCAATATGCATCTATATGTTTTCGGCAGCAAAAAGTCGTCGCTTGACAACTTTGCTTAATAATCTTAGATTACCTCTCCAAGAGTGCGTGACACCCAAAATTTTAAATAAGCGTATCCTTTATGCCAAATATAGTATTTGTGTGTAGTATACCGACACCAGTCAGACGGACATGGCACAATCGACTCGTCAAGTGATCTGAGGAAGAATTTATATACTCTATGGGATCTGCCCCTTGCTGCATGTTACATACGCTTGCGCAAAGTTAGTATACCTCTTCTGACAATCCTCTTTGATCACAAGGTATACAAAGAACAGAACGAAGAGACACACATTATAATTACTGAGGGGAGAAGTAGATATGAAGAAACTCTCATTTTATTACTGTAACAGCTGAAGATTTTTGCAATTAGTCCAATAAATCTATTAAAATCCGTACTTGCCGGAATCCTTTGCTCTATAGACCTCATAGAGTCGTAGTCATAGCCAGCGTTCATTTTGACCATCCGTTTATCCGATCTTGAGCATTTAGAAAGTTACCCGGAAACTCGTGGCCGTACACGGCATATTTATGTTGATTAGCACCTTTTGGCTCCACGGTGCCCAAAGCATGTGTCGTGTGAGTGTGTACGCGTGAGTGTGTGTGTGTGTGTGCGAGTATATATAAATATGTTTATCACGACTTTGGGCCAACGTGCATAGCTTTCGTTTCGACGTTTCTATGCTCCACATTGCCCAATTTCGGAGTCGAGTGCGGTGCAATGCAGAGCAGGAGGAGGTGGTGGAAGTGAAGGAGGTAGGGGTAGCAGTTAGGGCAGGGGGGAAAGGGAGCAACCATTGGCGTTTTGTGAATGAATATCGCTGCGGCCGGAGGCCATGTGTACACGTACATACATACGTATATACGCTGCAGGAAGTTGCTTAGGTACACGCGACATACTTTATTGTCGATTACTTATCTGTTCCCCTCCCCCTTGCCCCTCCACTGGCCCTGGCATAGCTGCTCTTATCGTCGTGGTTTTTGTAATGCGCAAACAAAGCATAAATACCAACACATCGGGCAACTTGTTTAGATTTCGTTTGCCTCCGGCATGCGAGGAATGTTGCTCCCCCGACTCCAACTCCACCTCCAACTCCGACCACGACTCCGACTCCGGCTCCGGCGCCCAGCTCCAACTCACCTTGAGCTGACAGTCGCAGTTCAAAAAGTCGACAGCAACAACAACTACGAAAAAATACAAAACAAATAAACGACGATCGGCGCTTGCTCGCTGTCGCCGTCGCAGTTGGCGCCAACGTTGGCGTTTGCTGCTTTGACCCAGTGTAAAAAGCTTACGTTTGGCCCCGCTTCCCTCCCTCCCGCTACTCGTCAGCTGCTGCAAGCCCAGTCACATTGTGCACTTACCCAGACACAGTTAAATGAATGTGGTTTTTTTTTATTTCTGTTTTTTTTTTGTATTCACCTTCGCAGCAGCAGCGACGCAACAACAGTTTCACTCGGCGGAGGCTGCGCTGTCGGCATTAGTTCAAAGCTCTGCTCGTGAGCGTCTGTGTGTGCGTGTGTGTGTGCGCAGGGCACACAAAAACCATTGGAATGTGGAATGTGGTATTCATTGACAAAATCAGCTTTCAAAATGATCTCACTTGTATGAAAAACAGTCAAACCAAATCGAAAACCGGTTTCGTAGTCAAATCAGAGAGAGATGGCGCGATATAGACGAAAGGTAGCACTCTTAAATTAAGTTTAGTACGTTTTCCTTGGAACGTACTAAATGCACAGCAGACAAATACTTAAATTAATATTAACATAATACAATATATTACTAACATTGAACATAATTACATTAGAATTAGGTAATAGTTAGCAATTTATTTACATTTATATTTCAAACAATTATTAGTATTTAATTTTATAATTTTTCACATACTTATCCCACTGTCGCTGGTCGCACGTGCCTGCCTCTGCCCTCGCTGCCTCAGCTGAAACTGGTCCCTGAGCCACATTTAATAATTATGAATACTTTGTGTGTCAAGTCGAAGTTGTGGACTGCCAGTTAACACATTGCACAAATAGCACAAAGCAGAGGAGAGAGAAGAGGAGAGAGAAACCGAAAATGAGCTTAGAGCATTGCCGAAATATTTTCACACGCGCAAAGCGCAAAGGCAAACAAAAGTAACGAAGCAACAAACCAGAAAGAAAGAAAGAAACACGAGAGCAAGAGCTGAGCAGAGCAGTGCGACTAAATTCGGGCAGAGCAGCAGCTCCTCTGCCTCTGCTTCTCATATAAATAGCACACACACACTAAGAGAGAGAGAGAGAGGGAGAAGAGCTCTGAGAGCACATCAACTGTAAATATTTCAAACTTATTACAGCTGCAACTCCTCCCGCCATGTCTCTTCCCATTCCCACTCCGTTGCCTTGCGATTGCCATCGACGGGGGAGCTTATCAAATCGAACGGGGGGTCGCTAAATATAGACGGGGCAGGAGGGTGGCAGTGGCTGGGGGGCAGCTGGCGCGAGAAATCAAAGGTGCGCGCAATAGGCAACTCTCCAGTCAGCGCGGTGCGCAGGCGTGCCGCGTGAGCGAGAGACAGCAAGCAAAAGCGAGCGGGCGGGTCATTGCGAGAGCGTGAACAAGAGCCAACAACAACAACTACAACCACAAAGCAGCAGCAACGCTTCGGAAAGCTGGGAGCAACAATCTTCATTTAACAGTCATTAATTTAGACGTCGTTCCAGCTATTTGGCTTTGGCGTGCTAAGGGAGCGCCCGCTGCTGCTCCCGCAAGATGATCACACGCTGCGCTGCTGGGAGGCTGTGGGAAAGTATGTGCCGCCGCAGCAGTAGCAGCAGAGGCAGCAGCGACGTAAGGGGCAGCACAAAATTAGGTCAACATTTTTTCATTCACTCTTTTTCGTTGTTATATTTCGACATATTTTGTGTGTGTTCAGTTTTTAGTGTTGTTTTCTTTTTCTATCTGCTGCTCTGTTGCCTCTTCTTCTTCTACTTTTTGTGTGTCTGCCATTTTTTATTAACACGAAACTTTCTATTGAGCGCGGACAGCACAAATATACAGAAATTGTTGTAGCTGCCGCTGCTGCTTTTGTTGCTGTTGTAGTTGTTGTAACAGAGCCACACACGAACTTCAGCAGACCGTAGCATTCACCGTTACTTTTTATAGCACATTTTTATGGCCCAGGCGGGCTGGCTGGCTGGCTGGCGGTCAGGAACTGCCCGCCCGTCGGCCTGCCTGCCTGCCTACCGTCGCGATTATACAAATATCATTTTTAATTGACATTTATTGTTCTGCATAAAATAAAACGGCCAACAAACTCAGCACTCTAGGCGGACGCACAGCCTCACTGACTCGTGTCAACTCACTCACACGTGTGTGTAACAGAACTATCGATAACACTGCGAGCTGCCATTTCGATAGCTGCCAGCTTAGCGATAGGCCAGACACGATAACGACACGACCGCATTCCTTAACTCGTTATTGTTGCGCCGGCGACCACCGTCAACGGCGTCGTTGCGCTGCTGGCGCTGCTGGTTCTTTGCCTTCTTGTTTCTTCGCTTTTTGCGTCCGAAAACAACAACAGCAACGACGACGAGCAAGAACACGAACTACGAACGGGATTATTTTGCCGCTCTGTCCGTTATGCCGGTGCAAGTGTGTGTGTGTGAGAAAGAGGGAGAGCCCAGCATATTCGCGCTCCCTTTTTACCCTTTTTCGCTGGTCTCTGGCGTCCGTCGCCTGCCTGCCTTTGCCTTTGCCTTCTTCTTGCTTGTCGTTTCGCCCGCCGCTTTCGTCTTGCAGAAAACAAAAAAAACGTTTTGGCGTTTGATTCTTAGGTTCGTGTTGCCTGCCCTGTTCTGTTTTGTTGTTGCTCTTGTAGTCTTGCTCGCTCTCCTTCTCTTGCTTTGCTGCTGTCAGCCCGCATTCTATGCTGGTGGTTGACTTTTCTTCGTTTCGCCTTTTTCTGCTGAGTGATGCAACTTTTGTGCGCCGTTTGAAGAACGCGAAGTCCGACGAGGCGCGGCGAGTTGCAGTCGCAGTCGCTGTTGCCGTCGCCGTCGCAGCCGCGCTTGGCAATTGCAATTATGATAGGCGCACACGAGACGAGGGTCACTCCATGAGAAACTCTCTTCATGTTTCTTGATCAACACAAACTGCTGTAAGCCTGAAACTCACTCAGCTAATCTATGAACGATTCCCATACTTGTTTAACTAATTTCAAGTAATACTGCAATAACTATAGTCTATACACTTTCATGTTGTCGAGTTTTTATCGAACGCGTTCCACTGTGCCAGCTGCAATCGTATAAGGCCAAGCTTAGGTTCAGACCCACGCTCCCGTCACATGACTCATGCTTCAACAATTTCAATTTGAATTTCTAAATAGACGCCACACACTCACACTCACACGCGCACACACACGCACACAGATGCGACGGCGACGCGCAGCATCCAATTTCAGCCAATAAATATTTTACTTCGTCTCCAAAGACGAAGCCGAGCTTTTGTCTTCGACTCTTGTAACTGGCAGGCAGAGCAGCCGCGGCCTCTCTCGCTCTTCCTCTCTGTCTCTCTCAGCTTGTGCCTGTACGCTTGCGTGTATGTGTCTGTGTGAGTGTAAGGGCGCATTGACTGCTGGCAAATTCCACAAGGCTTACGCTGCTTACACACATGTGGCGGGAGACTTAGAGGTTAGAATCAAAGAACGCACTCCTGAGGTGTTAATGGATGGCCCATGCAGTAGCAGAGGCAGCAGCAGCAGCAGCGGCCGCGTCGGACGACGACACAAAGTCTTGCCCGGAGTTGGCGACAGAAGAAACCAGTTTCTGGACACATTTTTTGTTCGTATTACTCACTCTTGTGAAGCGCAAGTTCTATTTGGCTTAGTTCTCCTTCTTCTCGTCTTCGTATTTGTTGAACGGAACCGCATTCCAGGCTACACAAGCCCGTTTGCGTGAGAGTGTGTGTGTGTGTGTGTGCGCACTGCGAGAGTTCTTTAACATTACTTTTCCACGCTGCTTATGCTGTGAACTTCCTCACAGCTCCCTCTCGCTGCTTCCCGCACTGTCCCCTTGCGCAGTGTGGCTACTTTTCGTTATTTGAACTTTCTGGAATGCGGTCGCACAAGTTTGTTGTTGCATGTCTCTGTCTGTCAGTTAGCTCGACTGTGTGTGTGTGTGCGTGTGTGTATCTGTCTGTCTGTCTGCTCCGTTTTGGGGTAGTCACTCTCCTTGCCGAGCCTTTCCCACACGGCATTACTTTTCGTACTAAACTGCAGTTCGCTTCAGTGTCGTATTCGCATTGCGTTATTTACTTTTCACACTGTTTATTTTCTCTCGACTTTTGTTTCTGTTTCTCGTTGCTGTTGTTTTTTTTCTGTGTTCGCCTTTCGTTCATCCGTTTTCACTTGCATGGGCACACCAACAGGCATTTACAGCAACAAAGCAAGCAAAGCAAAGCAAAGCAAAGCGAAGCGAAGCGAAGCAGAAGGCAAGGCACAACGTCCGCGAGCGACGAGCGACGACGACCATGCGGCTGCAGCTACAAAAATTTACTGAATGAAAATTTATCTTTTCTTTTGCGCCGATCTTTCGTTTAGCTGTTTCGCTGTCCGCGTCGTCGGCGTCGTCGGCGACGGCGTCGAAGTCGTTGTTGCCGACGTCGCTTCGTCGTTGTCGCTGTCGCTGTCGTCGCGCATGCGCTTGAGCAGACAGAGATAGCAACACTTGAATAGAAGCCTCGGGCTGCGAGCAGCGCAGCAGCGCAGGCATAGGCAGTGGCAGTGGCAGTGGCTGCGTCGCAACGGCAGCAGCGCCAGTAGCCAGCGCGCAGCGACGTCAGCAGCGACGCTAGCAGCGCACATTGGAAATGTTGTTGTATATTTCGAAAGTAGTTGCCTCTGTGTGCGTGTGCTTGTGTGTGCTAGAAAGTTTCGATACCGAACTGAACTACTCCATGATGAGGTTCGCGTTCGCATGCATCTAAAACTTACAGAACGGCATTCCACAAACCACTCCCCCCACCCCCTGTCGCGGCAGATACAAAAGTATCTTTGTATCTGTTGCTGCTGCTGCGTCCGAGCTATGCGCTACTTCAGCCCATTGTCCCAAACACTCTCGTGGAGTTCGCCGTCGCTGGATTCTTCAGTTCAGTTCAACTTGTTTTTCCTAATGTTGTAATCTACGGAAACTCTTGTTGTTGCTCTTGTTGTTGTGTGTGGTTTTCGTAAGTGTCTGCTGGAATGTCTGTTTGTAACATACTGTGAGCATGTGTGCGTCTGTGTGTGTGTGAGGTATGCTTTATGTTGCTGTAGCTGGTCGCGTTCTTTTGGGTAAACAACACTCACACACACACACACTCGCGCGCATGTGCAGTGGGGCACGCACAACTCCAAGCGAATCGAAATTCGCCATTGAACGGTAAAAACGAATTCCAACGTTTTTGACTTTGTTATGCCCGCCTGTGCGTGTGCGTGTGTGCGTGTGTGCGCGTATATGTATTCACTTTTTCAATTACATGTTTGTAATGGAATTTCTGATCTTTTTGTGAACGAGGTCACTTACAACAAAAAAAGCAAAGCACAAAGCAGAATGAATGATCGTGTGCTTGACGGTGGTGAGGGCAACGGGCGGGGGGAAATTAAAAAAAAACCGTATTTTTTTCTTGTTGTTGTTGTTGTTGTTGTCCTGAAGGTATTTATAGGAAATTCCAAAGACATTACTTTTGAAATTTTAAAATAGGCGTTATTTATAGTTGCCGGGGGCGGCGTCTTGTCATGAATACCAAATGCCAAGAGCAGCAGGGGACGAAGCAATGGCGAGAGGGGAAGGGTCGGGAAGCGAGGGTAAGGCGCCCGAATATGTCAGAGCAGCGACAAAATGTGAGTGACAAGATGAAACATACACACATGCTTAGCTAGTATTTATATTTGAAATTGAACAGATTTCCGTTTGTCTTTGGTATTAAAAGTGCTAGGCCAGCAAATGGCCCGTAGCGCGCTGTGGATGGACCCTTTGCAGCTGGACTTAATTTCAAGTTAAGTGTAAAAAGTTTTAAAATCCCAGATAAAACTAATATATCTTACTTTTTCATTAAGATATTACAGAAGCTGGAGCCTGAAAATGTATCATGCTGTTTACTGTGGACTCTTTGCAGCTGGACTTTAGTTAAAATTAAGTCTGTCGTTATACAATTTTTGAAAAACTCATATTTTCGATTTACGCTAATACTATACGATCTAAGGCTGGCAAATTTGGCATGTTGCTCGCTGTGTACCCCGAGCAACTGTGGTTTATTTCAAATTACGCGAACACTATCAAATCATAGCGAATACTCATATTTTCCGAGTATTGTACGCGATTCTCCTTAAATGTTTCACCTTTTTCAATTAGTTTGCTTGTTCTGTGTCGAAGATAACGGATATGCATCATCAGACCATGTACTTCCCCATAACTAGGGCGCCAGGTGTAAATTTGTAATCCGGCGATGAATGCGGCCCATTGACAACTTTAGCCACTCGTCAAGTTGATCGTCGTCGCGCGGACGATCGATAAGTAACGGCGGCTACTTGACGCAAGAATTTCTGGAATTTCGAAAGTGTACACACACCTGCCACAGACACAAGAAGCACGCGCTCAATCTAGGGCTTATCAAGACCATAAAATACTGGTGAAGGGGGGATTGCAGCAGTAACGCTTCGAGTTACATGCCCGAAACTTACCTGGCCAACAGTGCGGGGAGCCATCGCAGTACAGTTCGAGGGGGCTGCAAGAGTGAGAGGAAGAGAGAGGGTGAGCGAGAGCATGGCAGGGGTTAACGGAAATTGTAATAAATATTTGTTTTCGAGCTGCGAGATTTCTTAATACGCGAGAACGAAGCAAGAACAAATCAAACAAACAAAGCGTGGACTTTACACTGTTTGTACTATTTACAACATCACTGAGCAACGTCAAGACCATAAAAATAATTAATAAATCTTATCAGGCAGCGCAGCGACTGACAGTTGGCAATGCCGTTAAGAGGTTCGCCCACTCCACACACACCCCTTGCCCAGCATGTACCCTGCCCAGACTAACCCTAGTGTAGTTCTTGGGTATGACGTCGAAACATTGGAATTTGCTTTGAGTGATACAGTGTGATACACTATATCAATACGCTTTTACCATAGAGCATGAGCAAAGGGTATACCGACTTGTTTCGTCTGTTTGGCATGAACATACCTCTACGCCATAAGTTTACATTTTGGCTGCCACGCCCACTGCTCACACAAAACTGTAATTTGCGATTATTAGGCATAATACGGCGTCTTAGCTCTGTGCAATTGTGGACCTATCCACGAATATATTTAAGCCCAATCGCAGCGTAAGCACACCAGTTATGGTTTCGTTGTGTCGCACAAGCTGCTTCGGCATTGAGGGGCTTTTAAGCGAGGGTATTATGATTTTATTGTTCTTTTATATACAATATATTCATGTACGCACACTCGATTAATTACACCATGAGTTGTAAGCGTCGCCGTCACCGTCTGCGTCAGCTTCTTTATCAATAAGGGGAGTACTGAGTCAAAGCTTTACGTAGAACTGCGCACGTGATGCGCATGCAACGGGCCGATGATTAAACCATGCCACGGTAGAAGTCGGGGGAGTACGAGAGTACGACGAGACGAGACGAGACCAGCGCCAGACCCCCGACTAGACAAATTGCACATAATTTCTAGTCGAGCGCGCGAGCGGGCGAAAAGTGCAGCGAACCTGCCCGAAACGAGACAGACTGAGAGGGAGGGGACAGGCGGAGTGAGGAAGGGAATGATAGATAGATAGTTAGATAGAGGGAGAGGGAGAGAGAGAAAGATAGAGTGAGATGGATAAGCCCCGAGGCAGCCAGTTAGTTAGTTAGTTAGTCTCAGTTGACGACGCGTCGCCAGTTGCAGTTGCAGTTGCAGTCTCCTGCGCCGGCTACCTCTGTAGCGTTCCACCTCTATCCCGGGCCTCCTCTCCTTCCCAATCCCTCCTGGTTCTGGTCTGGCCGCAGTCGTTTCATGGAAATTATGTCGTGTGCAATTTTATGCATGAGAGAATCAATTGCAGCCCAGAGACGACGTGAACGGAGGCGCAGGCGCAGTTGGAACTGGCTCAGGTTGGTTGACGACGGCGACGACGCCGTCTGCACAGTGGGGCCAATTCTCTGCGCACAGCTGAATAAAGTCGTTTCGATTCCACTGTGCTGTGCTTCGCTGATCGCGGGAATAGGCGAGCAGCGCTTTACGCACTGATTCAAAGTCATTTAACCGTTAGGCAAGTGTTGGAAAGTGCGCAGCGGTGCGCTCGCTGTGCGTGCCACTGTGCGCACTGCGCTCTTTTTTGGCAGGATGTTGCATGTTGCAACCATTTGCATACAAGTGTTGCTGCCAACCGACAATGGCAACAGCAACAGCGAACGAACTGAGCGATGCCTCGCGAGAAATGTGCAGTGAAGCGACACTGGGACTGGGATTGGAGCTGGAACTAAGAGGCAAGAGTGCTGCACTCCTGCTCCCTGCTTCTCCTAGTCCCTGCATCTCTACTAACTCCTCTTCTCTTGCCTGCAGCTTTCCCTCCAATTTCTTGCTTTCTTTCCCTGCTCCTCCTCTCTACTGCATCTGCCTGCAACTCTTATTTCTCTTCGGTCTGTTGCTATCCCCTTTACCCCTACATCGCCCGCCTCAATCCAAACCAGCCATACCTTTGCAGCTACCTCCTAGCACACTCACCTTTCTCTCTCTCACTCTCTCTCTCTCTGCACACAGCCGGCAGGCAATCACTCTGCCGCTTCCTGAGCCCACACACGCACACACTCTCCTACACACACACACACGTCGGACAGATAGACAGACAGGAGCATAAACACGCCGTGTGAGGAGGAGGCGCTGCCATAATTATAGCACATTCCATGCCACAAAGTAGCTGCAATCGGATGTGGATGCGGATCGGGGCTTGCAAGTAGGAGTTGGCTCCGTAGTGGGCGTTCCCCCTCTCTCGCCCCCTCCCCCAACACAGCTGTCTTTCGGAGGCGACTGCCTTCGATGCGAGAGATGTATTAATGACATTTGGCCCAGTTTCAGTCTCTTAACTGTTGGCCAAACGTGGCGGGGGCGACGTGACGCGCAACTTGCGGCAGCAGCTGTGCCAGCACGTTGGCGTCGCTGTCGCAGCGGCAGTCGTCGTTGACGTAGCAGTCGACGTCGGAGTCGACGTTGGCGTTATCTGCCTCATTCATATTCATAAATTTAACGTATTTTCGCGTAAAGCTGCGTCGCCTCGCCTCGCGCAGCGGAAGTGATGCGACCCCTCCCCACCTTAGCATTAGTGCTGCCCAACCGCCTCAACTGACTCGGCCTGCTGTTGCCAGACAATGTGCCGCTCTATTTTGGCTGCGTTCCGTTGCCAGTTCCCATTCCCATTCCCGTGCCCCTACCCCTGTCCCTGCCCCTGCCCCTTCCCCATCCTATTCCCGCTGCCGTTCCCAGGCGGGAAGCTAAAGTTCAAAGCACTATTGAACTCGCATGGGCAACACTTTCGCCATAAATAGCAAAAGTGACGGCTCGCAAGTTGCCACAGACCGCTGCCGCTCCTCCGGCTGCCTCCTCCTCTCCCCATCTCTGTCTCTCTTCCACTCAGTGCGCTGCTTTATCAGCGGAAGCAGCAAAAGCAGCAGGCGTGCACACAAGTGGGGCAGAAACAGACAGAGAGCTGGAGAGAGAGGGAAATGGGAAATGGGAGAACGAGGGCTGCGTAGGAAGTGGCAAACGGGCAAAAACGCAGGCAGCCGCAGCAGAAGCAGCAACACAAAGCAGACGAAAAACGAAAACAAAAGTGACTAATGCAGCGCTCCAAGTGCGTCCCCTATCCCCTCCCCTGCGCTCTACCATTCCTGCTTACTTCCTGTGCGTGTGGCCTAATGAGGAAGTGGAAATGGAAGTTGTGGAAATGGAAATGGAGGAGACAGCTGGCAGAGGCAACGGCAGCGGAAGGTGGAAAGTGCAACTGCAGCTGAAGAGGAGAAAGAAGCCGAAAAAGAAGAAGAGGCCAAGCCAAAAATAAAGCGAGAAAGAAATGCGGAACTCCCCCATGACGAGAAGCATATTCCATATACACAGCATGCTATAAATAACATAAGACCGATTTGGATATAGCATGATTTTCGGGGTTCTTTAAGAAGATTTGGAAATGCTTTACACTCTAGCTAAAAATCTGTATATAATACACGAATACATAACATACATGTGTATATGTACATATAATCCCCGTAACCAATTTGGATTTATCTCCATTTTGAGTTAACTGAGCGACGAAATTCTGCAGCTTTGTTTTTTAAAGTTATATACATACAGCTGTGTTCATAAAAATAGCAGTGCTTACCACCTTCACGTTTAAGATGGTAAAATACTATTACAAACACTGATTTGAAATCAATTCTTTTCATAAAGGCTTAGTGTATTTAGTTATAACCCATATAACAATTATTCCATTTGGTTAATTTTAACATTTTAGATGATATAGCCAATAACTGAACAAAAGGTCTATATTATGCTGTACATTGAAATAACAGTGTTTGATTTTTTGTCTCGAAAAGTGCCGAAATCTTTTGTAATTTTGCGAAAAGTGAGTTTAATTAAGTTTCTTATTATAGTTTATACGACAATACACCTTTACCACGTAAAAAAATTCATTTTAGTGGGTAGAGGACCTCACTGCTCCGAGCAAAAAGGGAAGGAATTATTCGGCTAAGAAAGGAAGGCAAAACATAAAAAGAAATTCAAATTCTTTTAAAATGTTCTACCAAGATGGTTTCCAATGCCGTAAAATATGAACCGAAGCCCGAAAAACGAAGGGGGATTCGCAAAACCACAATTGCAGAGGACCGACGCATAGTTCGCTTCAGCAAAGCTAATCCTTTTGCATCCTCTGGGGATATAAAAGCGGAGATTGGCTTGGGGATCAGTGATGGGACCATTCGCCGAGGACTTCTTGAGAAGAATTTGAAAGCGCGAAGCCCACAGAAGGTGCCATTACTTGGAAAAAGACACTTCAAGGCCAGGTTGCAGTTCGCCAAAAGTCACTTGAACTGGCCACTGTCCAAATGGCGTAATGTCCTTTGGACAGATATATGTATATGGAAGAAGTATGCTTCAAACCTCTGTAATCCATTTAAGATCTGTACACCCTACTCAAATCTCAAGCTGCGAGAAGCGCGAATTTTTTATATTTGTTTATATAAGTTAGCCTTTTTTCTTTATTTTCAGTAGGGTTATTTATGATTTTTACATTTTTCATATGTTTTTTTCTCGATAAATCGGGCTTTTTCAACCTTCCATCAAATTATAGAAAATGTTATATAATTTACTAAAACATTTTCTTGAACTATTTTTTTTTAACTATTATAAGGTTTTTTCGAAAATGATCTTTTGTATTTCTTTTTGCATAACTTCCCGTTAGAAATAACTTTATTTGCACCACTGAACATATGCATGTGTGTGTGTGTATTATATGCATATATATTCCTAATGCCTCAAACCCGCATTGTTCGTCGCTCGGGGCAGGATATAATCAGCGCAGCGATCGAAGCGCTGAGGCCATTTAAAGCCGACGTATCGCAGGGTTAGCGGGGTCTATAAATAAGCTGGCCGGAAATATTGTGCCTATATAGGCGAGCGATACGAGTTCCAGGGTATGCGTGTCTCTCTCTCTCTCTCTCTCTCTCTCTCTCTCTCTCTCTCTCTCTCTCTCTCTCTCTCTCTCTCTCTCTCTCTCTCTCTCTCTCTCTCTCTCTCTCTCTCTCTCTCTGGCTGCGTGTGCCTCACTGTATGCGTTTCATTCATATTTTTCGCGCAGCATTCATTCATAACTGTGTGTGAATGGAATCGTCGCCGTCGTGGCAACCGCATATGGGAAAAGTTGTTGTTGTTGCTGCCGCGTGATTGCGACAGCATGCAGTCGAGGCGGGGTAGAATGAAAGAAAAATAGGCACGTTGAATGTATTGGGTGCTGACCCCAAAAAAACAACGACAGCAACAACAACGGCAGCGGCAAACGGAGATACGGATCCGTTCCGCACTTATCAGTGGCTGAGCGTGTGTGTGTTTGTGTGTGTGTAGTTGTGCGTGTACTCAATGAGAATTCATTGAAATTTAGAGCAAATCTATAAAATGCAACGAAGCAAGCAGCGACTACACTAAACACACTCACACACACACACTCACGCAGACAGAGGCAAACACACTCACACACGCGCATGTTTTGGGGCTCTCATTGGCGTTGGCGATGGCGACGATAAACTAACAACAACAACAACAAACACAACGAAAGCACAGCGACAGCGGAGGTGTCGGTGGCGTCGGCGTTGACGGTGGCAGCAGCAGAACCAGCAGCAGCAGCTGCGCAGGCGGAGACAGAGGGGACTGCATGAATTTATGAATGAATGAAAGTGTATGTGATTATGCCTGCCATAGTGTGAGTGAGTCTCTCTCAGTGTGTGTGCCTGTGTGTGTGTTTAGTATGGCGTGTCGCCTCTGTTCGCACTGCATGTGTGTCTGAGCTCTGCGCTCACATTTAATGAATGAAAATCCCAGCATAAAACCAACAAAGATACACACACAAACACACTCACATACACGCACACATACTGCAGTAAAAAGGAAGTAAATGAAGAGAGGGAGAGAGCGAGAGAGAGGGAGGGAGAGAGGCAGAGAGTGAATATGAATGGGCAGCCTGATTTTCAACTACGGATAAAATACTTGTAGAATACATATTTTGATGGCCTCAAGTGTCCACTTAAATCGTATAGTACATGCCATGCACGTGTGTGCTTTTCTGTGTGTGAGTGCGAGTGTGTGCATGCGGTCTCGAATGGGGCACGAAAAGCCGCACTTGCAGCAAGGTGAAGATTAGATCACGCTTTACAATTTTCCATTTGAAATGGGGTATACACTTGCTGTGTTAAAGGTAACTCCCAAAAGTGTCAAATTGTTTAAACAAGGTATTGATCAGATGCAATATATTTGTGGCCTGGTTACACTACCTTAATGTAAATGAGAAGGTGTCTTCAACATATATAACATATGATTATTTGAACTACTTTATAGATGCTTCTTGATTCTGGAAGGCAACTTAGATTCTATTCAACAAGAACTGTAAGCTATAAATTACTACTATGATGAAATAATATAAACAATTTTTCTTCCTTTCTAAATGGAATCAATCGAAAACTTAAGTGCTTTCTTTCTTGACTGATAAAGTATGCTATATAAAAGTTTATAAATTCTCAAAATAGCCAAGGAAAAGGAAAGCAATCATTTACATACACTTATGCTCAAAATAATAAGTACGCTCCCGTTAAACACATTTGAGATTGAAATTAAAAAAGTTCACTCAGTTTTTGTTTTCTAATATACATAACATTAAAAAATAATGCCACATAGGATACCTACTTAAAACAAATGTACATCGCATTCTAAAAGTTAAATTTCGAAATGAATGTGCCCATAAATTCATAACTTAGAAAAACAGTCGATAAACTAATCACATTCAGATATGGCTAATGAATTTCTGGAAATTATATTAGGGCAGCCTACTTGGCATGCACGATAAATAAGGCTGACATTCTTGGCTCCTGATTTCATGCGGTCGGTTTATTTTCGGAAACTTGATTAGCTCTCAATTTTCTGGGAAAAAGATCACATTAAGAGATTTGCATTTTGCGTTACATTCCCCACGAGGGGTGAGTCAGTGATCCGAGTGACCGTTCGACCAGCCGGAGTTCCTAGAAAATGCGATTGACTGTGCGACTGTGCGCCACAAGTGCCCCCACTCGGCTAATGGATATATCGATAGCCAAGCCAATAACAAAAAAGGGAAAAGTTTTGTAAAATTTACAAAGAAAAAACATATGTAAATAAATATTGGAATATTTTGAGATTGCCGCCGCAATGACGCACACGAGTTGGGCAAATACACGATAAATAAGTATTCGCATGTAGCGGGGGTTATATCTTGTGTTCCGAACCATAAGCTGTACCTGTAAGTACTATTTATATACCCGTATCCGTAACTATGGCAGCAGCAGCTGTACTCCCCTATATATATAGCTTTTCTATGTGTATATATATCTCGTATACACAGTCATCGTTCGACTTTTACGAGTTAATATTTATCGAAGCGGCAAAATTACAACAGACCCCAGCGAAAGTGCCGCGAGAATTGTAAAAACAGTGTGGAGAAACGATAACGAAACGGATCCGAGCGACCAAATGACGCACAAACTTTACAAGGTTGTCTGCGCGTCTGTGCCTAATGTAATGCCCAATCGGGGAGGGGTGGAGAGAGAGGGGGTGTACGTTGTGTACGTCATTGAAAAAGTGAATGAAAATGAAAACGAAATTGGCGCACAGCAGAACTGCGGCGGCGGATGCTTTTTACGTCAGCAGCAGCGACTATAGTACGATTTCTTGTTAGTTTTTCTGTTTTCCATCGTATTAAGATTACGATTATTTACATTTGGGGATCGACGCGTCGATGACGTTCTCTGCCGTCTGTTTGGAGCAACCTGCAGCGTTCGATTTGTTAACGTGTGCGCGTAATTATGCCAGACACTGTGGCTGGACAGGGTTGCCAACGGATTTATTCATAACATAAAAGAAAGAAAAACACGCACACGCACGTAGGCACGCACTGAAATAGCGTAATCGATAATTATCGAAGCGGCGGCGGAGTCGTAAATCGATCAGAGCACAGGGTGATTCCGGTATATGAATGTGTGCGTGAATGTGTGTTGAAAAGCTTTTGGGTTAATTGTCGATCTATTACACACACATGAGTGTACCCATGTGTGTGTCTATATCATTGATAAATGCGTAACATATCAAACTGGTTCAATTTGTAGATCGTTGTTGTTGCTGTTGTTGTTGATCGCGCCTCTATTGTGCCAATCTTAATTGCGCATTTAAACATGTCTGTACATGTTCGAGTATATAGAAAACACAGCAACTACAACTATAAACAACAGACACACACACACACACAGTCGCAGCACAGCATACAAAGCATTCGCGCAGGCAGGCAGCGAATTTACAGCCTATTGTGAACTTTGAGGCCTGAGAAAAGGCGCCTTCCCCAAAACTTGCCTTCCCTGCTTCCCTACCCCTGCCTGTCGAGCATGTGTCTGTTCGGTCTGTGTCTGTCGTTCGTTCCGTAGTTGAAGCTGCACATATTGCGCCTCGGCTATTTATTATGTATTATAATAGTTTATGGGCCCGCAAAACAGAAACACAAACACACGAACAGCAAAGCGAAGTGCAAAAACGTTTTTGCGCACTATATTCAGTGAGTGGATCAGGTGGCAACGCCAGCGTACGCGCAGCACGTGTGGCTAATTAGATATTCGAGAGCTCAGCTCAGCTCGGCTCGGCTCGCCTCGGCTCGCCTCGGCTCGGCTTAGCTCGCTCGTATTTGCATTCATTCATGCCGAAAACCTTTGCAAGCAGCGAGTTAACCAACTGCTCGATCTGGCAACGCTGCGCAGGCAAAGAGAGGCCGTGCTTAAGAGAGGAAGAGAGCGAGCGAGAGCGCGAGTAAAACAAAAGCAACGGCGACAACTTGTTGCGCCTGTCGCTGTGTGGGTGAGCGTACAGGCGAAGCAGTGTGCGAGTACGATTGTGTTCGTGTGTGTGTGTGTGTAGTGAGAGAGCGAGCTTTCAGGCCTTGCTGGCCTTGCCGTTGTCTCTCGCCGTCTCTCGCCGCCTGTCTGTGTATTTGGCTGTGCTTGAGAGCGTATTATATGATGGTGCGCAAAAAGCCCAGCGCATACTTAAGGACACATGGCCAGCGCTGCCCACAGCGACGCTGACGTCGACTGCGAATGCGAACAAGACTGTGGTTGTGCGTGGAGGACTCGTTGTCTGGGCTAAGCAGCGCTGCGCTGCGCTGCACTGCGCTCTGCCGCTGCCACTGCCACTGCCACTGCAGGCTGCACTGAGGAACAGCTGTTTTCTGTTGTCAGTGTGCGCCATGCACTGCCGGACAAGCGCAGTCCGCGCAAACAGCTGTTGCTGCCGGGTCAGACAGCGCAGCGCACATGCATATGCGAGTGTGTGTGTGCGTGTATTTATAAATACGTAAAGTGTATGTAAAACTAGTAAAAGTTTAGGCAAATTGCTCGATACTTACAAACAAAGCCATTAGGCGGCGGCACTGGCGCTGACGACGGCGACGGCGACGGCGTTGGCGATGTCGATGTCGATGTTGATTATATAAGCAGCGTCACACATATGCGCGCAGTCAGGGCTAGTGTGCGTGGAGCGGCGTGTGTGTGTGCTGGTGCGTTAGTGTTGGTGTGTACCAGTTTAGTAAATGCTCAGAATACGCACTGAACGGCGACGGCGACCGGGGCAGAGGCAGCGGCAGCAGCAGCAGCGGCTACAGGCAGATAGGCAAGTTTGCCTTTGTTGTTGGCTCTGTTTGCCGTTGTTGTTGTTGCTGTTGCTCTTGTTGCTGTAGTTGACTTTGTTGCTGTTGCCGCTGCTGTTGTTGTTGTTGCTGTTGTTGCTGTTGGCGGCGGCGACATTTGTGTCGTATCTAAAACATTTGCGCTTTAAATAAATATACAGAGGTATTATAAAAAGAGCCAACTACAACGGCAAGAACAACGGCAAAGGCAACAGCAACAACTATGACTACAACAACAGCAACTACAACAACATTGGTTCAATGCACGCCGCCCAAGTGGACAACGCAAGACTCGAGGCGCTTATAACAGGTGATAGTAGCAGAGGCAGGGGAAAAAGGAAATGAGGGAGGGGGCTGGGCGCTGCGTGTCAGTTCCTTGAGCGACAAATCGATATGTTTGCCAATCGATTTCGATTTGCAAGTGAGTGTAACTGATTTTCGACTCGATTATCGCCATCAGCAACAACATAATCAACGTTGTTGCTGTTGTTGTTGTTGTTGTTTTTGTTGCTGGTGTTGTCACTTGTGCCATGTACAAAGTTCACTTGTTGTTGTTGTTGCTGCTGTTCTTGTTCGCGATACATGCGAACACACACACACATTTGATTGTATAAGTTTACAGTTACGCTTTGTGCGCCATTTTTTAAATACGAATACACTCACACTCACACACACGCACCCATACGTGGAGAGACTGACGCGCACGTGTGTGTGTGTTATACATTTCATTTCTTTATTTGAGTTTTTTGTTTCTTTCTTTCCTTTCTTCTGCTTCTTTTCATCGCTTTCTTTTGGCAGTTGCTTCTGCTGTTTCTGTTTCGCTTTCGTATTTACTTTTCCGCTTCTAATTTTAATTATTCAGTTGCTCAGAAGCTCAAAAGTCGCGCGCTAGTTTGTTTTTAATTCTTCCTCTTCTCGCTCTGCCTCTGCCTCTGCCTCATCCCCTTCTAGCGCTTCCTGCTCTTCGTTCTTGTTGTTGTCGCTGCTGCCTGCCTCCACCCCCTTTGCCCGGCCATGCCGTTTAAGCAGTTACGTTACGTGCAGGGGGAGGCAGGGTGGTGCCAGAGGACGGGGGAGGGGGCTGAGCTCTAAAACTGCGTCGCAAATTTGCAAAATACGAAAAACTCTTTGTTTGCAGCGAGTCTCGATCGAGTCGGAATTAGCTTCGAGGTGTGTTTCTCTTCCTCGTATTCTCTCGTATCTCTCTCTCTCTCGCTCTCCTTTATGTTTGTTTAGAAATATAATTAATAATTAGTTAAATGGCGACACACACTCTCACACGCACGCAGGCAGGCACAGGCACACACACTGACACTGATACACACGCACACACACACACACAGAGGCACTCGTGCACACACACACACACAGGCGAACATCAACACCTTTGCACAGTTTTAATTAAAATTCACTTTGATGCCGCCGCCTCCGTCGTTGCCGTTGGAGTCGCTGTCGTCGTCGTCGTAGTCGTCGTATCCGTCGCCGTTGCCAGTAGAAGAGGAGCAGCCGCAGCAGCGACAAGAAGAGCCCAAGCAGTTGGCCACGGCCAGAGTAGTTCACCGCCTCCTCCTTCTTGACGTTGGCGCTGTCGGTGACGTACTGAAACAAATGCCTCACCACAGTTTAGTTTGCGGCGCATGGTTACTCTGGCAGCGCGCACACACTCTCACGGACGCAGACACAGCAGAAACACAACGCCAGCAGAGCCAGTGGCAGTGGCAGCGGCAGCGGCAGTGGCCGCGGCAGAGAGAGCGGCATGCCCGTCCGTATCAATGAATGCCCTGAGCTGCCCCAGCCCCAGCCTCAGTAAGCAACAAGTAAGAGAGCGCGAGAGTGAAGAGAGCATCTTCGACTGTCTGAATGAATGTGCTGCTGGTGCTGCCTCCGCCGCGGCCCGACACTGTGAGTGTGACTTAGCATGTAATGGTTAACGCCACCGCGAAAAAAATACATTTAAATTTCCCTTGGCTGTCTGCCGCATTAGCCCTGAAAACAATAGCAAAACAAACATACCGACAGCGCGCAGCACAAACACACGCACACAGACACACACACACATGTTCGCGAGTTCGTGCGAGAGCACGCGCGCTCTGGCCAAGCAAAAGCGTGTGAGCGAACCTGTGTGCGTGTGTGTGTGTGTGAGCAACTGAGAGCAAACGACGGCACGGAAAAAAATTTTTATGAACGAACCGAAAAAAGAAAATGGCGTCGCTTGCAAATGCACTTGCAGCGTATGATTTGCATTTAAATGATGTAAAATGAAAGCTGCAATACGTTTTATCTCTCTCAGCAGCTGCACCAGGTTACGGCGTAAATGAGTGCAGGTAACTAAAAGCAGCCAAAGTTGGCGATCAGCCGAAAAACGGCTAACAAAATGCAACATTCGCGAGCTAGGCGAGGGATGGATCTGCAATTTAGGCCAATTACGAGGGTTTTTACAGCTTAAAGTGATGCGAGCGCAGTGAATCTGCGTTTATTTTGTTATCTATCTATGGGAAAGTGCGTATATCATTTAAATACACGCAACTGTGCAGTTTAAATGGGGGAAAACTTGTTTCTGGCACTATTAACTACAACCTAATTCAGCTGGCTATAGGAACTGATCGAGCTACACGATTTTCAAGCTGAAATTCGAATTGCTAGTCCTAAATTTGCCCTTCTTTGGCTTCCTTTCAAGCCTGACTTTGCAAAGAGAAGCAACTGCACACACTTTGTGCTCAGTGTAAGCACACACTCATTCACACACACTCTCGCCAACACACACACGCACACACACGATCCAAGTGAACGAAAAAAGAAGAAAAAACGCGAAATCTGTTAAAAAATTCCTGCCCCAGAAGTGCTTATAGAGTGTGTGTGTGTGTGATGGCTGCGACTGTGTGTTGGTGCGAAGCTCACTCGCACGCACACTCGTGCACACACACAGCATACACTCGCATAACGTGTGCCATATGAAATGTGTAACATCGCAATACGTGTGCGAGAGGCGACTCTCCCAGTGTACTAGAAGCATTTCGATTTTGGGCATGTCTAGCGTGTGTGTGTGTGTGCTGTGTGCTGTGTGCTGCGTGAGTGTGTGTGCCTGATATGCGTGTGTGCGCCTGTGTGCGTGACTGCCATGAGGGCATTTTCAAATAGCAGGCAAGAAATTAAAATTTGATATCAAATAAATGTACTTACAGTTCCCATACAACACGAGGTTCAAATCGAAAGCGAACTCGAATTCGATTCAAACTGAGTAGTCGCTGGGAGCTACCCTGTAGCCACCCTGTATCCGCGTATTACGAAAGACGTGGACGCAACCTTTAACCGCGGCGAACTGATATCAGTTTCAAGTTGTCATCGCGCTCGACGAGACACCACACTTTACGCTGCTCACACATCGTTAGCCCGGCCATCCCCTGCTCGATTCGCTGGCGATCCGAGGCTTCTCGTTCTCGAGGCCCCCATTATGTAATAATTTGATCCTAAATGCTGCGAGTTAATTAAACGCTTTAATAATAGTCCACGTGCTTTAATAATGCTGACGTAAGGGTCGACATTCGACAGCGCATAGGGGCGTGCACAATATCAACTCTCGCTCGCTCGCTCGCTCGCTCTCTCTCGCTCTTTGCCTCACTCTCTCGCACACACACACGCGTAGATTGGGGCAGGCGATCTTTTCGTACGGAACTATTTCAAAAACGCAGCATTTCTCAGGCACACACACTCACAGGCGCCGACGCCAGCTCTCACCCACACATACACACACTCAGAGGGTCCCCACAAAGTTTAGCGAATTTCTTTCTATAAAGATCGCGCAATATATACAGAGTGCGAGAGAGAGGGGAGTGCGAGAGAGAGAGAGAGAGAGAGCGTGCTCCAAATGACGTACACAATATCGAACTGAAATAATTGTCAAAATGTCGTCGGCATCCAGAAAATTCTATACCCATCGACAGAGAGAAAGAGAGAGTTCCTTAAGATCCTTATCTGCTGGGTTAACCCATCCGAATTTCCTAGTTACATGAAAATGCATACCTCCTCCCTTTCCCCCTACACTTATCTACGTATCTCTCTCTGTCTGCGCCTGTTTTCGGCCATTCCAGTTGAGTGTATTATGCCAAAATCACATGTTTCGCCTCCCCCTATGCCCGCCCCACCCCACAGCCCACTCCCGCATGCTCGATGGGAGCATTTCGTGTACACTATATGGACACGGCAACACGGAGGGAGAGAGAGCACACACACCCGAAATTAGCAACAAAGAGCAACAACAATAAAAGCAACGCAAAAAAAAGCTCGAGACGCGACGCTGAGAGAAACTCACGCGTCGTTTGAAAACAAAATGGCCGCCAGGTATTACCTACGTGTTGACGTGGTTATTGTTTTCTTTGTCACACAGATTAAGATTATTTTAACAATTGCACAATGCGTTTGTTTTGGTAATATTATTATTGCAATTTATTTTACGATCATTATTCTATAGAATTATTACTGCACACTTAAGTATATATCAAATACAAATTAAGCTGCGTCGAAAGTAGTACAAAATGGCGGATGAGATTTCCAGAATAAAGCTGTTTTTTCTAGCAACTTTTTGTATTTCACAATGTCTATTGCTCATATTTAAATTACTGGAGTTATAATTGCTTATTACGATGTTAGTGATCACTGGATCAGTTTAAATATAATCTTTAAACCTGTAGAGTTAGATGAGTATACAAGTATACGAATATAAGAAGTAAAACCCTTAAATTAAGTCTTGATTTTTGATACTTTAGAATTTTTAAGTGCAGAAAGCCTTGTTCAAACTGCCAGCCAAATGCGGAGTCTTTCACAACGAAGATCACTTAAGAACTGCGAAGGAATCGCTCAAATTTGTGTTGCATGTAAAAGATAAATCAATGCAAAATTTTAGGGCTAAATTAATAAGGAAAGCGCTTGTGGTTTATTGTAGATAAATAAGTGAATCGTCTCCAATTAGCAAAGCGGAAAGCAACGTATAAATATTGCAATAATTCATGAGAGTACACCATTGCATCCCTAGCAGTGGCTGCTGCTCATTCTCACATTTCTCTTGATAGTTCGATAACCTTATTAATCGCATTCAATTATAAATTCCTATTCAGTCATTTGCCAGATTGTTGTAATACCTCTGCGGACTCAAGATTCGAACGTAATTCCGTTCGGAATATGCAAATATTCAATTGGATTCGGCCTCAATTCTTGTGCCAGTAGTTAGATTCCAGTCCCAACCCGGACCCGGAGCCGGAGTCCAGGGCTGGGTGCAGCTATAGTGAGAGAAAGAGAAGAGAGTGGAGAGAGGGGGACGTAGACAGTCGGCGGTGGCGGCGACAGCCTCCATTAAAATGCCCCACTAACTGCATTCCAAGAATTCATAAGTCAAAGATCGAATGTGCTGCGCCGCGACGATAGCAGGCCCGCCCGCCCGGCTGACCCACCCCCCTGGGGCCACACGTTGCTCTCCCTCTCGCTCTCTGGCTGGGGCGCTGCCCCAGGGCCACCACTGCAGCAGCAGCGGCAGCAGACAACAAAGACTCAAATTGAATAAATAAGGCGCAAGATTTATGCATACGAAATTAATAAATTGAAATATATGTACACACTGGCAGTATTAGACACACAGAGTAAGGCTCCTGCCCCTCCGACAAGTGCATTTAATTTTAATGCGTTCAGCTTTTATCAGTGCCACGCACACCGCGCCGCCCTCTCCCGCTGGGGGCGATGAAACGACAAAGGAGATTAGCAGGCAGTGTAAGAAACCAGATATGAAATATACGCGATAAGACCAAAGTGCATTGGTGTCAAAAAACTACTTACAACAAGAATGCAGGCCAACTACAGGGAGTGTGAGAGTGTGAGAGAGTGTGAAAGTGTGTGAGAGTGTGTGTGTGTGCTGTTGTGCACGTATCTCGCCACAGAAGTGATGAAATGAACTGCCAACCCAGCCCAGGCCCAGTTTCGGTTTCATGAATGGGGCCTGCGCTGCGCTGCCTCTGCCTCTGCCGCAGCTGGTTGCATGAATGAATTGCGATGGCGCCGGCTCCGCATAGATCGAACTATTGTAATTACTATGAGATTATGCAAAATGCATATGCAATTAGTCGCCGCGACCGCAATGCAGCCCCAGCCCTAGCCCCAGACACGGACAGAGCCCCAGTCTGAGCTGACACTGAAGCTGAAGCTAAAGCCGGAGCTGCAGTCTGCTGTCTGCCGTCTGCTGTCTGCTGTCTGTTGTCTGCATCTGCATCTGGGACTCAGTCTCAGCCTCAGTGCGGAGTCTGAGTCATGGGGCAACTGGTTTGACTTGGTTGAGAACAAGTACAAGCCCGAGTCGCATTGCAAGTAACTCGACGTAGTTGCATGCAGGGGCGTAGTTGCAGTAACTGATCTCTACGTGATCTATCATATCGGCAAAAGAAGTGGGAGATCGCAAAAGAGCTCTGACTATGCCCAAGAAAGAGGAATACCTGAGATGCTAGGGATGAAATGGATTCATTGTATTATTTGATTAATATTGGATTATAATATATATTATATATAGAATAATTGTTTGTAAGTTGCGAAGAGTAGGTTTGTAAAGTCATATCATCTCTGAGTTTTAAAATTATAGATATATTGCAGATTAAAGAAAGTACTCAGATTTTAGAGAGTTCAAGAAGTTTTCGAAATGCAGACCAGTTCTCTCGGAGTGAACACATTTGAGAGATTTTAGATATGGAGAGATATGAAAAGGAATTTCCCAAATTTCATGAAATTTAAGAAATACCTTCTTTACATTACTTTCAGAAGAAGAGTTCCAAGTTCTATATTCTTGTAATTTGTAAAGATCAGGTGTGTATAAGTTTGATTTTAGGTGTGAGAGACTTGAAATTATTTTAGAAATGCAGTGTCAATTATTCAATAATAAAATAATAAATATAAATAAAGCAGATATTAGGAAGTTCTTAGGTGCGAGAGAGAGCAGAAGAATCGTCCCTAAGTTCGAAATAATATAAATATTGGGGACATAAAACGATTCTTAGGTTTGGAATATGGTATAGGAATGCTATTGAATAGTAAATACAAAAGATATAACTATGTTCTTAGATCTAAGCAAGTTGAAATGCAGGAAACTTGTACCTAATCCTATAATATATTAATATAGTAGATATAAGAGACTTTTTAGATCTAACAGAGTTAAAATAGAAATGCAGAAAATGAATCCCTCTGCTCAAAATTAAAGTAAATATAGGTGATACATATTTGAAAGAGTATAGATAGGTGTAGAAATGCAGAAGGATCATTTCAGAGTTACAAAAAAATTAAGTAATTATTATTTTCTTACGTTGTAATTTCGGTAACTTCAAGAATTACAAACTTAAAAAAAAGAAAGATTTCTAAGCGTAGAAGAATCTGTAGAAGAACTGCACATTCCATCAGCACAACACACCCAATGACCTATTCGATCACCCCCTGAACTACGCACCTGATCTCAGTGACTGTGACATGAAGTCACGATATTGGAATGTGTGTCTTGCTGCGCTGCTGCTGCTGCCGATGATGATGATGATGACGAACGGCAATGGCAACGGCAACGGCAACAACAACGGCATAGGCAACTACATGTGCAACAGCAAGTGCCACAGCAACGACCGCTGCAACCTGTTGCCATTTCGCAATTGGAATTTCCACTTGCCGCTTGAACTGCAATTGCTAAGTCAAATTCAAATTGAGAATCGAAAGAAGTTAAGGGTTGCGCGGTATTAATGCGATGATACTTCTTCTGATGCTGATGTTGCAGCTCGTTTGTCGACATAGGCATTAAGATACCCTATGGAGATCAATACGAGTCAATAAAGCCGACCCAGACAGCAACAGGTCGAATAACAGCGACATAAACATCGGCAACAACATCAAACCGGGCCTATCAGCCCAAAATGCATGGTCTGTCTGTCTGTCTGCGGGTCTGTCGTCCGTCCCCCCTAAAAACTGATAATAATGTCGCCTGCGGGAAATTCCTTTAGCGGCATTTAAGGCCACTTAATTATGCCTGAACCAAGCCGAGTCTGTCGAACTGACCGGGGTGTGCCCCCTTCTCCACTCCCTCCCTCCCCTCTCCCACGTTCATCGTACTCCGTCCGCCTCCACCTCCCTGCAACGAAAAGCAATCCTAAATTCCAGGAATTTCGTCTCTTGTTAAATATCAACTGCTGTATTTGTAGACGGCGGCTCCTCGACTCTGTCCGTCCTTCTTTCCGTCCCTCTATGCACTCGTTGTCCGTCTGTCCCGCTGTCCGTTCTGCCGGACTGCGTGTGGTGCTCTGCCGGCAGAGCTGAAGAATGTACAATAGATATGGGTGCCTGTCGTCAGTTCATTGAGAACTTGCGATGCGATGCCAATCAACAGATTTTTTCATTATCTTTCTTTCATGTTGTGCTTATCGAAAACTTGAAAAACTTTGGTTATACCACAACTCTGATAGTATAAGATTTTGAAAATAGAAGATCATGGCGGTCTTAAAACCTTCTGTGGATATAAGTTTTTTTTGTTTACAGATTACGTGTTTTGCGCAAGTTTGTTAAGCATTTCACTTTTGAAGTAATATAGTAGTAGTAAAGGCTTAGGTTAGGTAAAGAGAAAATATATATCTCGGAGATCTGCGGATCCTATAGATGCCATTTATTATAATATCCATGGGATCTATAGGAAATTTTTTTTAGGAAAAAACTTGACGAACATCTTTCAAAGATGCAAGAAGAACGGCTGGGTAATCCTTTTCCAAATTTAATTTACATTCCTTTCAGAATATTATATTAACTTTCCTTAAAACTCAAGACAGTTCATTATTTATACACGAAAAAGGTTCAAAAACTCTAGTGTCTGATTTAATAAAAAAGTTCATTTTAATTACTCAATTCTTTAGCATCCCGAGCAAGGTTTTAAGATCATTAAGAATTTGTTGATCAGGCGTTTTGAAAAATTAACTTGCAATAACATTCCTATTGAGAAAAGTTCTTAGTCCATTTTACTTTTGAAATAAAAGTTATCATAGAGTTAAGATCTCACATGGATACGAATTACTTTTAATTATTATTATCGTTTTTCGCTAGCTATTAACTCATAATATAATAATAATTGATATAAAATAATTGATTCCTTTATATAATTACCTTTATATTACAATGTTATTCGTGTTCAGATCGTAAGATATTTCAGCAATTATAGAAGAAATCTTGGAAATCTGCAGACTCTGTGTAAAACAATTTAATTTTAGTTCTCCAATCTTTAAGCTTGCTGCTAAAGTTCAGAGATCATCAGGAATCTGTTGATCTAGCCCACTTAACAATTGCCTTGCAATTTCGTAATCCTTTTCTACCTGCTGATAAAGTTTTTAGAGTAAATCGCACTTGCATGCTCTGCTCTCCCTCTCCGTGCGATCTACAGCTGCAGTAGACATTCCTCCGGGCCAGCTTGAAAGTTTATTATGATTTCGCAAATGGTTCGCTGATAGATGCAGTCACGTTCCGCTGCAAATCAGCTGAATAATGGGGCAACACGAGGAATGCTTTGCAGGCACCTCGCAGCCAGGCAAGATCACATCACAAGCTGCCGATGAGCGAACCAATTAGATCAAATGCTTCCTCCTGCTGAGTGGCAACAATGCGAGTGCGGTGCACCACGGTGCAGTGCAGCTTCCTCTGCCCAGGTACCTCCCCTTCTGCCGGGCACACACACACCCCTCCTGCTACTACAAGTCGGCGCTCAAGCCACAAACCCGCCAATGTAAATACACCCAGACAGAGGAACACACACACACACACATCAAGATATCAGACATTCTTCTCGCTCGGTCTACGCTCTACGGTCATCAAGTCAGCTTGTTCAACATGCAAGCGGGTAGAGTGCAAAGGGGGTAGACGGGGGGAGTAAGAGAGAAAGAGAGAGAGAGATGTAGAAGAAGAGGAGAAGGCATCGATAATAATATTCATTCATTTGATCGAACCGCCGAAGACGTCAACAGCAACAGCAACAACCACGAACGACGACGACGACTTTCATTATGCCCCAATGCCCATGCCACCACCCCCCGCTCCCAACTACTCCTGTCAGCCCGAGGCCGCATCGGGGCGCTGCAACTGCAACAGTGTCTGCGACGACGACGTCGACTTCGACTGCATCTCGCTGCTTAAGCATTGGGCAGGCGATCGCCAGATCTGTGGATCGCTGGACCGCACGAATCCCGTCTAAAATCAAATCGAAGCAGAGAAAAGCAGCAGCAGCAACAACTATAACAACAACAACGAAATCATATTGCCAAAGTAGCAGCAACAGCAACAGCAACAGCACCAACAACGTCTGCTGCAGCGGCAGCAACAAAATCAACATCAGCAGCAGCAACAACAACAGCAACTGCGCTTCAACTTGTTACACTGCAAGAAAAGAGTTGAGCGCAAAGCGTTGAAATAATACTGGTTTTCTATTCTCTTCTGTATTTTTTGGTTAAATGGATAAATGTAGTTTATATTTCCAGTTATTTAAAATTATTGGCTACCATATAAGGATGCTATATACATATAATAGTAAGCAATTAAATTAAATTTAAAGATTCCAAATAAATTTTAAATTTTAAACATTCCAATTTGTTTTTAAATTTTAATCATAATTGTAATATATAACTTACTACCCGTAAGATCTTTGAAATATCATAGAAATTGGAAGGATATTGAGTACACAAGCTAAATCAGTTCTTATATTTTGAAAGACTAGCTTAAAAATTATTGTAAAAATAGTTGTTTTATGCAAACAATAATAACATTTAATATAGATATAATGAATTTAACATACTACTTGCAACTTTTTATTACTTTCTCTATGCGAAAATGTTTGCAGATTCTTAAATGTATTTTCTCGATATTAAACTTAGTAATATTCTATCGAATTATGCAAATTTGTAAGTACACTTCAATAAATTCAGAGACGATTTTACCACACTAAAACAGTAATAAAATATTCTCTTAGCAGTTCGTGTAGTAATTTTTTGCTGACTTATGCATTTATTTAAGAATTCATTTTTAATATACACTACAGTTTTACCGCAATTAATTTGAAAATACTAGAACTGATTTTTAATCCGATGTAAAATCATATTAGTTAGTTTAAAATTGGTTTCAGAAAGAATCACCTAAATAATATGATATATTTATTCCATCAATCAATTACATGAATTCACTTAGGGATTCTGAAATATTTCGTTTATAATTCTCGCCTCATCGATTAAGTAATTTTCTATTGATTAATCCAGGGATCAAAAATAATAATTCAATTTCAAATCCATAATTATATATAATTAATTAATTATAATTAACACTTTTAACCATAGCTTGTTTAGTTCATCTCATAACTGACTTCAATTCAACCGAAATTGCTTGCACTCTTTAATTTCTCTCAGTGCATACAATCGACACATTCACTTATAGGTTTAAAAATCGATGAGAAAAGGAATATGTTGAACGGGCGTATGGTCGGTCGCTCTATACGAAATACCATGGCTCAAAAACTGCTATCCGTTGTCCGCCCATGCACACACACACAGACACGCACGCAGAGAGTGAGTGAGAGAAAAAGAAAGAGAGAGAGAGACGCATGCACAAGCCGAAGACGAAGCAAAGACCTCTTTTTAATGTATTGCAATTCCAAGAATTTAGGAAGAGGAACGTGAGAAACTTTGTTTTTGTTATTTTCTTTTCTTTGCATTTCATTTCAAGATACGAAGCCTGTGTGCTCCAACAGATCGCTCCATCTCGCTCATACTGGCACTCTCTCGCTCTAGCTCAGCCCCTGCCACTGCTGCTGCTGCTGCTGTTGCTGCTGCTGCTGCAGTCCCTAAGCGACGACGGCGTTGGCTATTACTCTTGCCTGGCTCCTACATTGGGCTTGGGCCATGGCCAATGTTTGATTGCAGTTGCTGCCGTTGTCGACGTCGCAGTCGCTGCTGCAGTCGCAGTCGCAGTCGCAGCATGCCCCAGACATTCATATTGTATACACTTAAGTTCTTGTGGAATTTCGTATTGCAGCAGCCAAAAACGGCGTATTTTAAAGTGCAAGGGGGGAGTAAGGCAGGGAGCAGTGGAAGTGTGGGTAGGGCGGGTAGGGGGGTTAGAAGAAGGCACAGGCAGAGCGATCACCTTCCCAGACTTGGCTAATAAAGCCGGCGACAAGAGAAAGCCGAAATTCCAAGACAACAACATTGCAGTGGGCCGCGGAGGGGCTGCAGAGGGGCAGCGCACTCCGAGCTAGTGTAGGGTGCAGGGAAAGAGATGGAAGATGGAAGGAAGAGCCTGCGCCGCCGCATATAGTTATTCTGTTTGCTGGCACATTTCATTTGCTTTTGTTTTGTTTTTGCTTTGCCGTGCCATGCCTTGTTTTGTTTCTGTTTTTGTTTTGTTTTCTTTTTCCTTTTTGTTTTGATTTGTTTTTGCATTTGCAGCGAATTTTGCAGCAGCAGCGTGTATACTTGTATGTGTCTATGTGTGTGCGTGTGTGTGTGTGTAGCAAGCAGTCCATTTCTTTTCGGGATGCTGCTGACGTTGCTGCCGTCGTCGCTGGCGCTGCTGCTGCGCTGCCTCTGTGGAATGCTGCATAATTTTTTTTTTATTTTCGCCGGTTTTGTTGTTGCTGCCGCTGCTGCTCTGGCCGTGGCGCAGGGCAGCGACAAAATAGCAGAATCCTGTTGCCATGATCGTTAACAAGATGCCGAGACAACGGTGAGCAGTAGTGGCAGAGGGGCAGCGGGGTAAGGGGGCGCCGTGTGCGGCTTGTGGGCAGGGGGCAGGTGGGAGGACAGGAATGGAATCTGGAATCTGTGGGAGCTTCGAACTGAGGCAGCCAAATTAAATAGGCGCAAGCGCTTAAGTTAGCCACGAGTTCTGGCCAAAAGGAGTGGACCTTGTTGCCTCTGCTTATGTTGTTGTTGCTGCTGTTGTTATTGCTGCTGCGCGCTGCCATGCCGAGTTGATTGTCCTCTCACCTCAAGTTTTTGGCCCCGAGTCGCAGTCGGAGCGTGAGCTCGCATTCGGTCTTGGCCAAGACGGAGGCTGAGGCCGTGGCCAGTGCAGCTTCTTGTTGCTGTTATTGTTGTTGCCTTTGCATGGAATGCTGCCGCACGGGTAGAGAAAATCTTCTCACCTCTACAAATACACAGCCGCATTACGCTGGATCCCAATACTGATGCGCATTGAGCCCAAATGCAGCTACAACACAAGTAACACAAACAGCAACAACAGGAACAACGAGGGGAACAACATGATGAACATTCTTGGGGAAATCTAATCGCAAATATGTTTTCATTGCGATATATTTTGTTATTGGCCGTTAGTGTTGCCCAAATTTGATGGAAAAGCAGCAGGAAAGCTATGAAAAAAAGCCAAATCTGTGATTCAATTTAAAAACTTTAAAATAGCAAGCACAGAATACGCTAAAATTACAAAACAAAATTAAAGTTTTATATATTCTTAAAAATATTACATGGAAAAAGTTGAAAAACCCAAAAAGAAAAGCTAACTAAATTTTAAATGTCCCTCATTTATATTCCCTTCAGTGAAAATAAGCTAAATAGCCCAATATTTCCGTAATTCGTATATTATATATCAGTTAAAGCTAAATGCATTTAAATAATATTCAGCTTTCCCGCTTCGCTCTTCTCGCTCTTTCCCACAGCAGGCCTTTAATAAAAGTTGGATTCGACGGGGAAAAGGCAAAGTCAGTAGCTCTGTCTATATCCTTATAAGGTAGCAGATTTTGCTTGGAACTCAAATATTGCAGAAACGAGGAGCACATATATAAATTAAACTGTGGAATCAGGTGGAGCTGCATTTACAGAGCTCACTAAAAACAAACACTGATCCTTTCTTTAGTATTGTTGTATTCCTTTATAATTTCAAATTATACACGCAAATATTAAGTGTTTACCTATTCCTGCATGTTTTAATGCTTTGATATGGTGCATATATGAAATCCCTGATTATTATGCCACGAGAAAGCAGAGGATTTTATTCCTAGGTGTCGACAGTAGAATCAGCAGAAATATTGTAGTATAAACAGTTCAAATATAGAGGATATAAGGATATATAGGTATATATTTTTACTAATATAGACAAATCTTAAAAATTGAAATGTTCGTATAGATTTGAGTATTCGGATAGTAGTGATTAAAAGTAAGCCTAGTATTATAAGGATTGCTTTCACAATAGTATAAATATTGGTATGGATAAAGCAAATAGGGTATAGAAATTGGAACTAGCATGATATAAGCGCAAACTTTAGCATTTTTGTGTCCCAGTTTTTCAGTGCATTAATAGGGTGCATATATGAAATTTCAGAGGTAATAGGGATGAGGTTAATGGGAACATGTTTCCTTCAGTTAAGAAGCTCTTGCCTTTGCATGGTTAACGACTAAAAGTATTAGCTAACTTTGCAGAAGGATAATCTGCGGCTAACCTCAAGGCTTACCCTTTAAAGACTCTTATCTTAGGCAATTCTACACTATAGCAAAACTTGAAATTCCTCCCTAGAAAATAATCTTGTTTGCCTAACCCTCCCCACATGCTATTGTAACAATAAACCAAACAGGAACTGTCTACGCCAAAACTATGATGAGTTGATCATTTGCGTGGCCAGGAGGTCCAAGGAGTAGGGATTGCTGGGCAGCGGGATGAGCAGTAGGCAAGGAGGCGTTGCTGTTTATACCCTTCGTTTCTTTTGAATTTCTCTGGTCTTTTGACCATGTGCAAGTTGCGACTGTGCAGCAGCAGCAGCAGCGGCAGCAGCATATTGTGTTCATTATGATTATTTCTGGCAGGCATTTTGGGCTGGCAAAGGAGATGGCAATGGAGACGCAGAAGCAGACGTAGTCAAAGACTGAGGCACAGGCTGAGGCTGTGCAGAAATCCGCACATAATCTGGCAAAACCAGTAGAGCAGCAACAACAAGGTGAAGACGCCGCTGCTGCCGTTGCCACTTCGGCACTTAGGATGCGAATGCGTATGCGAACGTGGATATGGATATGGATGTGGACTTGGGATGTGGACATGGGATGTGGCAGTGGCTCTGGCTGTGGCTTCGAACGCAGCGCGCTGCCGCTGCTCATTTATAATGGGAAATGTGCGCAAGAGGTGCAGGCGCAAATCCCTTTCGTACCTTCCTGTCAGTTCTCCTTCTCCTCCTCGGTGTTGTTGTTGTCGCGGTCGTCGGGGTCGCCGTCTTCAGTTGTTGTTGTTGTTGTTTTTGTTATTGGTATTGTGTGTGCGACTTGCTCTTGTCTGGTCTCTGATTCTCAGCATCAGCTTCGGATTCGGCTTCGGCATCGGCTTTGGGTTTTGTTGTTGTCGGTGCTGCTGCTGCAGCCTTTTGTCCTGCGCATCGCATTCGAATTTTCCCAGAAATGTTAATTATAATACACACATAACACATATTCTCACATAATTACTCGCATTTTTTCCACGCTCGCATATCCTGTTTTCTGCCTTCGCTTCTCCCTCCGCTTTTGCCTCAGCCTCCGCCTTGCATCGTGTTGCTTAATGCGCCAAATAAATTTGCATGCTCTGCGATTTTTTGCAAGATACGCCTCGATAATACCAAAAAAGGGTCTAGTGCCGGTCGGGTTTGTTAACCCTCTCAGCGAGGATTGATCTGGGGGTTGCTCAGACGTGTCCAAATATGCTTAGGTGAGTGACAAGCGAAAAGGCTTAGGGGATATATTTATATATAATTATTAATTGATTATAATCTTTGGAATATGTCCCCAAATAACAAATGTACATATGTATGCATATGATATGATATGATATTCTTTAAAAATCAAGTTTAAAAAGAATGGAAAATTAACTTTAAAGATATAAAAAGTAATTTCTTGTTTTGTAAAATTAAATAACAGCATTTAAATTGAATTTGCCTTTAAATTTAATATGATATAATATTCTTTATAGATATACAATGTGTAGAATAGAGAAAATAAAGTTTGGAAAGATTTTCTAGATTTTTCTATTACACTGAAAGTCTGAGAAGATTGTAAAGCTCTTGAAGTCCTTGCTTTTTTTAGAAATTTCACTTTAACTTTAACATTAAAGATTTATGCGACATATTTAATATGATAATAAACATACGAAATCAATTTTATTAAAGAAGAATCTGAGAATTATCGAATCGGAGAAGGTTGAACAACAGTGTGGTGTACCCTCGATTTGCCAAGGAATGCAGTTTACAGATAAAGGAAATTATATCTTGAACCTTGATTGGAATTAATGAGCTATATACAAAATAAATTTTATAAAACTTGTTTTAAGTTTAAAACGTTTTTCTTGATTTTTCAATACCAAAAAGAAGCTGAAAAGACAAATTACTTAAATATTTTTGTAATAAATTATTGTTATTTAAATTGCGTTTTAAATTAAAAAAGTTGAGTTTGATAACTTTCGAATTAAGATCTTAATGATTTTCATATTTTTTTCTAATACTCAATTACAGAATTTCTATACATTATTTATTAAGTATGTATGCCGACCGCATATAATTAATTTAAATTATTGGATTTTTTAAATTGATAGATAAATTGTAACAGATAAATTAATAATTTAGTTGACCCTTAAAAACGGAGCGATTAACCCATAACCAATTTCAATCGAAATAAATACGCATATAATTGTTATTATTGTCTTGATTACATGGGTGCAACATGTGAATACATATGTGCGTATGTCTGTATGTATGTTACACACATTGTTGGCGGCCCTAGAGCCATCTAGAACATATTTCGGTAATCAACATAATTTAATTACCCCGTTGACACAGAAAGAAAAATTTTGTTTCTAATGCATGCAAAGCGAATGCTGTTGAAAAAGTTTAAACAATTTGCTACAACGCAGTTTTTGAGTTTTCTATCAAATTTATATAATCGCCGCCATTATGTTTTTTTTTCAAACGCTCTCGACAAGAACAGCAACAACAACAACAAGGGGGTGGGGGGCAGCGCCAGCGGGGGTTGCGACGGCGGGCAGCGAAGAGCAGAGCGACGCCCTCCCACTCTGCTCGCACACCCCAAGCCCCCAATAAACATGTTAACGAAAGCTGCGCGAGCTCTCCAAACAAAAACGACAACAACAAATATGTCAAAAACCAACAAAAAGCTAGTATCTCTCACTCTCACATGCACACAAGCTCCCGCACACGCGCTACACAAGCAAACGCACACACGAACAGAGAGAGCAAGAGCAGCAGCAGCAGTCACACAGTCGCAGTCACACACACACGCAAGCGCCAATTGATCGCTCACACGAGCACATCTGCGCCAATTTCTCACCTACACAAGCGCGCGCTCTTCACACACACACACACACCTAGCGTGCATGCATGTGCTCTCATGCCCGTACTAATCGCTGTGCAAACGAAATAGGGAGAGAAGATCACAGATACTCTAGGAATGGGCGGTAGATGAGCAAGAGGGAGAGGTGATCGAGGAAGCGGCAAATAAAAACACACATGCACAAACACAACACACACTCACGGAGAGTGAGAACAACACATACGAGCATACATGCACACGTACATAGGCGAATGAATATGTATGCTTGCTTGTACATACTTACGTGCAGAGAGCACGGGCCCAACTAACGCCACTCTGTCTTGCCAGCAAAGCGATAATGAACGGGAGAGAGAGCTGCGCCTGTGATGGTGACTGCGACTGCGACTGCGACTGCGGGGTGACAGTGACTGCGTTGCGGCGACCGTGGCTGTGCGCTGTTGGCAACGGCGGCGACGAGGGCAACGCGGGCAAAGAGGGGGCGAGGTGTTGCAAACCAGTTGCGGTGGCAAGTCGCAATACCAATACCACATTCCAGGCAAAAGAGGTTAGACCTCCGCCGTCTTTCATTCACAATTTTCAAAGTTGGTGTCGACGACGTCGCGTTGCAATCAAAAGCAGCAGCAGCGGCAGAAGCAGCGACGGCGTCCGCATGTTTGGCTGCCGGGGCCATTGACGTGTTGCAGAGTGTGCAGGCGCAGGCGCAGGCGCAGCAGCGTCGCAACTGCGGAGTGCAGACTGCACATTGCTGGAGTTGCTGCCGTCGCTGCCGTCGCTGCTGTTTTTACCCTGCTTTGGCTTCTGCTTCTGCTGATTCTGCTGGTAGTGGCAGTGACTGAGGCTGCTTGGCATGCGACATGGACACGGACACGGACGCGGACGCGGACGAAGTGCTCGTTTCGCTTTTTGGCTGCATAGGGGGAGGGAAAGGAAGGGAAGGGAAGGGAAGGGAAGAGGCTGGGCAGGCGCCACTGATATTTTGACTATGTTTTCAATTGAGCTCCGTTTTGAGGTTATGTGCATTGCGATCTACACTCCGTTTGAGGTTAAGCCACACTCAATGCGTCTTCATCTTGTCATGTTCTTCGTTTCTCTCTAATTTCTCGCTTACATTGCGGGCAAAGAGTGCAATAAATTCTATGGCTAGCACTGCAATCGGGTTATCAGTCGTATTTACAATTACACTGCACACACACACGCACATTGCTCGCACACAGCGAGAAAAGAAGGTGCGATTGGTATTGTCGTATGCTGGCAGTCCAGTTTCTTTCTCTCAGTGTAGACTTACGTATCTCTCGCTGTCTAGATATTTGGTCTTGGCTTTTCATGCGTTTGCTGCGTGCCTTGAGGCAGTCGACGCCGTCGTCGTTGCCGTCGGCTGCGTCGTCGTCGCGTCGATAGCGGCAGCAACTTGCATACGCCGCACAACTTCAGCGGCAGCAGCAGCAGCAGCGGCATTAACTATAGCTGTAGTTGTAGCTGTGCCAGACGTGTGTACATACCTACGCATACTTCAATGTTACCTAATTAAAGTTTACAAGTAGAAGCCGACGCTGTCGTAGTTAAAGCAACATCGGCAGCAGCAGCAACAGCAGCAGCAACAGCAACAGCAGCAGCAACAGCAACAGCATGATTCATTGGAATGCAAAGAATTTTTATATGTTTCTATCTACATTCGTATACGTATGTCTGTCTGTTTGTCTGCCTGCCTGCATGTTGTTGCTTTTTACAATTTCAATATGTACGATGAATGATTTTGTAAGAAACAACAACAGCAACAACAACAGCACATCAGCCCTAAAACATCAAGGCAAACACTGCGCATGTGGAATGCAGTAATGGGGTCCAACCATAACAAAGCGGACAGATAGAGAGTAGAGTGGAAGAGTGGAAGAGTCGAAGAGACCAAAGCGACAGAGAGACAGTTAGTCAAATAGACAAGCAGGCAGACGAGCGGACAGACAGACAGACAGACGGACAGACGGACAGACGAAACGAGACAAACAGCCCCCAATAGATAGACAAATATGCGTGCGATGGCGATGGCGATGGCGATGGCAACGCACCGACTCACACGTAACTTTCAGATACCACACATCGAGCACAGTGGAATATAGTGGAATGATATGCAAGTAAAATGAAGAATTTGATTAGGAAATCGTCGTCGTCGTCGTGGAGATCAGATTGTGTTCTATAAACATAATTGAGCGATAGACACACATAGCTGTTTTCCACGTCAAGGGAAATTCCATAGAACGCACTCAGAGTCGCTGCAGATGAGGAAACTGTTGTGGCATGCCTGAAGGTTGCTTAAGCTTTACCTCAATGTGCAGTATATCTTCGGGGTTCTACTATTACCTTAAGTTGAAGACTCTTCGGGCACTATTTCTTCGTGGTTCGGAAGTATCCGGTCAGATAGAGGTTTTTTCCAGGCAAAACTAGTATCAGTTGAGCCCCCTTCGAAAGGCCATCGTATGGTTGGTTTGTCTTAACTCAATTGATTTACGAGCAGCACATATCACACTTTCTATGCAAACTGTTCTTCTCATTAGCAATGATTGTTGACATTTTCTAGCATTATATTCTCATCCTAATTGCTTCTATCTATCAGCAATCTTTCCTATCTATTAAAAGCCCACAGATAATACGATTGCATGGTCACCCTAAATTAAATAAATTCTTTCAATAGCAATGCTTTCAATACAATTTTGCTTTTTCCTAACCCCTTGCAGCTCATTCGATATCGAGAGATAACTCTTCCCCAAATCTCTAGTATTCTATTTCGATTTAGAGACAAAGTCAAAGATTCCCATTATGAAACGATGACGAGCTACGGCACGCATTCCCGCAGTGGGAACTCCCTGCTGAATCCCACACAAAGAGCTGCTAACAGAGAACCGCCGCCGTCGATCGACCTAGGCTGGCCAGGCCAGACCAGACCAGCCAGACCATAACACTTAAGCCAACAGCCGACTGAAGGGAACTCAAGTGTCTGGGTTAATAATGCGATTGCATTGTAGGCGGGCGTCGAACGGAAAACAGAATGCACAACAAACAAATTGGGCGTCCCGTGCTCGTTCCCAATAGCGATACCGATACCGATACCGTTCTCCGTCTCGGTGCGATCTGTCGCAGTGTCCTACTGCGATTGCGCTGCGTGTGACACACAGAGGCGATGGTCGATCGGTCTGACTAGTACTATCGGCATCGATAATGATGATGATGCCTTTGCAAAATTCGTAGAACTCATTGAGCATCTGAAATAGGAGCGCACGGGTCTAGGGGAGGGAGGCAACTGGTAGACTGAGTTTCTCAAGAACCTAATGCAGTCGGCACAGACGGTCAGTTGCATTTATTGCATTCGGCACTTGGCACAGGGTTTTTCCAGGAATATCTCGGAGAGACCTACCACGGACCATTCAATTTAGTCAGCGTGTAATCATTTTTGCTGACAGCAACTTCCTGTGCCGCCCGAGATTACCAGCCAACCCGAATGTCAAGTGATTGCAGTTATATATGGTATACGATGTATCTATGTTTTGCCTTCCTAGACTCGGGTCCGGGGCGTGGGTGTGCCCGATATCAAAGTGACAGTGCCGCCTCGACTCCGCTCCGAGTGTGGGAATGACGTGTTGATTACACAACAACAACAACAAAGCAACAATACTGACCGAATGATCCAAGGACATCAAACGCGTAGACCGTTTCTGTTCCAGGAATTGGAAACCAAAAATCCTAAAGAGTCGTGGCTCTTCAGTTAGGATTACTGTAAATACTGTAAATATGCAATCAATTCTGTCTCTCTCTCTCTCTCTCTTATCGAGAGCTGCCTGAGGGAGCGTGAGATACTTTCGATTCTCAGCAGCCAAGCCACCATTCATGCGAGCCAAGCGCAACAGTTTCTCAGAGCTCGTAACCAATTTGTGCTGCGCGTTATCGTCTCCAGCCACACAATGGATTATCACCCCTCGAAGAGGGCACAAGGGAGCAACCCTCTGAGGGAGCAACCATAACGAAACTGTGGCATTACTATTTGGCAAGGTACCTAAATGCAAAGAAAGAGGCCTAAGATGGTTAGCTGCACAATTGCTCATGATATAGGGGCAATTGTATTATGATAATATTTGTTTCTGGAAAAAGGGACGCTGTAAGGCTTGGGAACAATGAGGCTTGGTTTGCTTATGCTGATCAATTGGGTGTACTTTATGTCAGCTATAAAGTTTGCTAATGAACTATGAAATGATTTGGTACACAGAGTCGTTAACCTACATAATATTAATATCTTCATTTAAATTTCTGTTGCTTATGAAGTCTGTAGGGTGCTCAGATCCCTTAGACAGTGATACCTCTTATTACTCTTGATCACATGTAGTTCTTAAAGAAAGATTTATCTCTCCTATGTATTTCCCATTTGATTACAAGCAGCTTAGCTCACTGTAGATCTCCCTTTTAAACTAAGATCATGTGATATGCAGTAATATCTCTTGATTACTAAAATGAAGCTACCACAGCTATTAGCTATAGAGAAGCTTTAACTACTATCCTTATAAAGCTCTAATACCTTCTACTCTATTGAGAACAGGCATATCAACAACACTTTGTGCTTAAATACGCTCTCCAATGCTCAAAGATCCTTTGATATGCACATGTTATGGTATATCTCTGACTCGATCGCATGTAGTTACCATAGGTAATAGCTTTAGTGAGGTTTTATCTTGGGCTTTTCTTTGCTATCTCGCAATTCAATCTAATCCCTCATTTCAATTACCTTTCTCTTTCTCATCTCAAGCTAAAAACGATCTATAAGCAGTTTGTGCTCCTCTGCCCGTCTAAGCCCACTCCGAGTGGGACTTCTCGAACTGCTCTCATCATCATTCCCGGGGCTAAGCTGAGCTGCACTTAAGGTTGCTTGCGCACCCACAAAACGCGCGACTAGAGACGCCACAGAGCTGCCTGTCTGAGCTACGGCAGCCGCGTCTTGGCCTGCAGCCTCGTCTTGGCCCTTTTTAGCTCACATGCAACTCGGCTGTTTGCGAAGCTTTTGAAGTTGCAGCGACAACATCATCAACCGCCGCCGTCGTTGTCGTCCGCTGACCGCTGCCCGCTGCCCGCATAACTCGCGCTGTATGTACCGCGTCTTCATTTGTCCGCCGAAGTGAATTGTGCATTGTTGTTGCTGCTGCTGCCGCTGCTGTTGTTATGTTAAGTGCGTGACGCGTAGGGTCTGAGCCAGCCACGTCGCATTTGAATATGAAAAGCGTCGCCATGCTGCGGCATGTGGTCTATGGAATGCCTGGAATGCAGTTGGCCCTCCGTCCGTACCTGCGTCAGCCTGTCCGCCCCGCTTTGCTCGACGCATTGTTATCAGCAGCCTCGTCTGCAGCAGAACGTCACCAGGGAGTGCCATAGTTAGAAGGCAGTTGGTAATCGAGATCCATAACCGACGACTCCGTGCTGGCCCCCACCTGCATCTGCATACAATGCGGCCCAGCCCCGCCGGGCTGGCTTGGGCCAAGTCTGGTCTCTGGTCTCGGCCCGGCTAATTTCTGCCAAATAAGGCTGGGCATCGTCAGCAGCAGCAGTAGCCACTGCGGCCGGCACAGCCGTGTGGCATTAGCTCATTTTCATCCAAGAATGCGGAAGAATGACTCAAGAACTCAAGAACTGTGTGCAATAATACGAAAATAAATGCACAGGAAAGAAAAAGCGCTTAGCGTTTCCATCTGCATCTGCACATGCGATTGCCGACGTAGACGGGAATGGGAATGGGAGCGGGAACGGGAGATGGAGAGGAAGGCGACGGCGACACAGTCGCACACAGACAACGGATGTGTGCCTCTCTGAGTGTGCATGTGTGTGTCTGCGTGTGTTTGCTGTGTGTGCGCTAGTTGACTCCTCAAGACCACGTTCCCAGCAATTCAGTCTGCAACACGAAACACGCTTGTGCAGTACACCAACTCGCTGGTGCAGCGGCAACCCTATTCAGTTTGGATGGCACCCATATGTAGAAGGTGCATCAGTTTGTGGCATCAATCGCATAGAGTAGAGTAGAGTAGAGTAGGGTGTAGTCAGTGCAGGAAGAGCTAAGGATCTGGCGCTAGGGGCAACTGAAAAGGAAGGGCACTACTTTCATACTATGCCTAGGCTAGTGTAGAGTTGGACTAGACTAAGCTTTATTTAGTAGCAAATATTTTATAGCTTATCAAGCTAGAAAATATGATACATCTAGCAATAAAGTTTAGTGTAGTCTTGCAAAACTAAAAACGAATCTCCAGGCTACTAGATAGAACTCTTTGAATATTTTATGGCTTAAAACTAAATTTAATTAATAGTGTAGTTGCTATGGCTTAGCGCAACTCAATTCCAAGGCGATCCTTGACTATACTAGATAAAGCTCTGCATTGTTTCTACTGCATATAGAGATGGTTCAGACAGCCTAGTTGAGTTTAAGGTGCTTAGTCTAGGGGAAACTGTAAACGGAAGCTCCTACTAGGCTAGTATTTGTCTTGGAAATACTTATTACGATTTCATAAGATACTGTGGGCTTATCTAGGTCTGTATCTACCAAAGAAACCTACTTAGTTGTACTGTAATCGATGAAAAAGTTCATCTTGTAAATTCCCATTAATTGTCTTTCGTCTAACCCCTCGAGCTGTTGTGCTACTTGAGCTCAGCTAGCGCACAAACTCAGCTCACCTGGTGGGCATCTTGGGTCGAGAGTCGGCTAGATAGGTTGTCGGTTTGCGGCTGGGGGTGCCGCTGTGCCTGGAGTAGTTGGCACCTTGGACAGCTGCGGTGTCGGGCCGACAATCAATCAAAACATCAACGAAGGCAGCATGTCGGCCGCTCTACCCACTTATCCCCGCTCTTCCCGCTGGGCATTGCTCCTGTCTCCGCCTCTGGCTATGTTTAGCTGGGCATGTAAGGAAGAGAGAGAGCCAGAGACAGTGGGGAGCAGCTAGAGAGAGAGAGAGAGGGAGGGATGGAGAAGAAGAAGAGCGAGGGGCAAAGCAAGCGAGACGTGTTTGTGATCTAACTGTCTGTGACAAATTTTATTTCTGTAGCGGATCGACGACGTCTGTCTGCCCATGCTGCCCGCCTGCCCGCCTGCCTGCCTGCCTGCCTGTCTGTCCCTGCCCACCTCGCCCCTCACCCCACACCCCTCTGGCGTCTGGCACACACCCCCGTTGGAAAAGCGCTCAAAAGCTAATGTCACTTCGCAGCATATTTAAAAGCACATAAAGATGTTTATACCGAAAATAACATGCAGGGCGCCGAGCAGAGCAGAGTGGAGCAGAGCAGAGTGCCGAGAAACGTCGCCAAAGGCTACCACACACTCCTCCCTCGCCTCGCCTCGCTTACCTCTCCTCTGCTGCGCCATGCTGCGGTACAGACGCGGCTGTGGCCCGTGGACGAAACAGTCAAAAAATAGCATAACGACAGGCCAAAAATAAACGTAGCAGCAGACAACGCCGACGCCGACGACGACGACGACAGCGACGCTGGCGCTACGTACAAATGATCAGTAGACCTTACATGTCCGCTGCCAGGGCTGCTGGTGAGTCATCTTGGGGTAGCGACAGGGTAGTAGTCAGCCGGGGGAGAGATCCTCACCTGCCCCTCTGCACTGCCTACTTAGGGGAGTCACATCCCTACAGGATGCGGCACCCCTTGCCAATGCCTGCCGTCTACTCCACTGCCCAGCCCTGCCTATTGATCTGCTGATCTCGCCAGATATGCGCCGTCTCTTGCTTGATAATGGACAGCGCCACAGCGACGCCGACTGCGTCGGGGACAGCAATGTGCGACAGACGTCTCGGAGCACGGCACAAATCTACGGGGCAGCCGCATACACTTATAGCTGCCGGTACAGAGAAGCTTGACTAGCGAGAACTAATGCAGGAGGTTTCGGACAGAGAGATTCCTCCTGTTGGAACGCTCTTCCCCTAATGACATGCTCTTGCTTGGGAGTTTCATCGTTTCCATCTGCCAGCCTAGCTAAACTTTACTGTATGAGGTGGTGCAGCAAAGCTTGCCAAGCGAGATGAGGCAAAAGACAATTTTTCCCAGGAGGAAAGCCAACTGGGCAGAGGGTCCTTCCCGGCTAAGACGTTCTACCCACTTCCAGACATGAGCTTGCTTGGGAGTAAGCTAAGCTACAGTTTTTGTGCCTTTAGTGGTACAGTGAAGCTTAACTAACGAGAAGCAGCTACAGCCTCCCAGTAGGGAGGGATCGGTCTACTTTCTTTGGGACATGTTTTAGCCTGGCTGTTGCTTCGAATCTGCGTGTCGTCCTAACAGATGGGAACTGTTCTGGGAGGATAGCTTATTACTGAGAAGGATTCCTTCGACTGAAATGCTTTACCCTCTTTTAGACTGGTTGTGGTACTGCATCATCCACCTTAGCCAAGCTACACTGTGTCTATTAGAAATTTAAAGCAAAAAACCAACAGCAGAAAAAACAAAATAGCAGCATTTTTTCAGCGTCTAAATAAAGTAGCGAAAATAGAAGCCGCAAGCAGCAGCAGCAACAACAACTAAGGCAAAAAAGGCGAAAAAGGCGAAAAAGGAACGCAGATCAGAAGAGTAGAAAGTTTCGTCGAGCGCTGAGGGAAAACTCATCAGCAGCGGGAAAATCCTAAGCAAACAACATGAAATGTTTGTCTGACTGTGTGTGCGAGTATGCGTGTGCGTGTGCGTGTGTGTGTTGAACACCAAGCAAAAGTTTTATTTACAGTTTTATAGGCAAGGCTATATAATACGCACGCCAAAACAGATCTAGCTCGTCTGCTGCGCGTCCTCCACCTACCCTCAGTCCCCCCCCCCTCCCTGCTGCAGCCGCTCTCCGCCTGCCCGGCCGCTTCTGCATCTGTCTATATATCTCTTGGGCATTTTGAGCATTGTCTGGGAATGCCCAGTGCCCGCTGCTCGGCCGCAGGAATGCGGCGTCTTCGACTTGCCGAGCAGACAAAGCCCATTAAACACACACACGCACACACACACACATGGAGACACGCACATCTGTAGATACTTCCGTATGGAAGCTGGCCATAGCTTTTCCCCTAATCATCGTTCGAAAATAGCAAATGGCATTTCCGTTATTTTTGGAAGACAACCAGGCGGGGAGGACAGCGCTCGTTTTTGTTTTTGGGGGCAAAGCCATTAGGGGAAGGGTCAGATTTACAAATTTTCCGATTTCCACACTTTCCCAATTTTCACAAGCGATTGCGTACAGTGAAATGTTTCCAATACAGACGGGTCGCTGATGTCCGGTTGATCTTGCCGCTGGGCAATCGACGAGGCATCCTGCTGGAAACTCATAATCACCTGTCCAGCCTACATCAGCTCAAACCCGTACAGACACCTTGGGAACGCAGGTTTCATGCTCCACTGGCACGACGCAACGTGGTCGTTGCAGCAGCCGAGCAGCAAAAAGACAAATTCTTGCGTTTTTCCAGGAATTCACTCAATAAACTCAAACAAAACCCAAACATTTAACAAACGAAGCGACGAGGCGCAGCGGAGCTGGAGGCGAAGCGGGAGGGTGCGCAGCGGGCAGAGCGGGAGACACACAGAGCAGCGCAGACAAAAGCCAACTCGAAGAGCCAGTCGGAGATGGAGGTGGAGTTGGAGTCGCAGACTCGCACACAAAATAAACCCAAAAGGCGCTGAAGGAATTTCAAACAAGATCGAGCATGGAGAGAGCTGGAGAACCGCAGTGAGAGCTGGGAGAGAGTCGAGAGAGACGCAAGCACTGAGCGAGATAAAGATGCAGTTGTAAGGCTGAAAGAACTGGGCATGGGACTACTCTGGTTGTCTATAAGCAGGGGGCTTACTGTTATTCCCCATTTCCATTCTCCATTCTCGAAATGTTCAAGTATCGCTGATATATGGAATAGTTCTGTGGCACATCTCTGATCGCATTGATTGTTCAATTTACTTGCAGCATACTTTGGGGCTGACTTGTGCAATGGGTTACTCGTTTACAGTTATGTTCTGAGTTATTCTTTCGCTACGGTTTCCGAGAGGGTTTCCCTGACATAGCATACTTTTTGGAGCTAGAATATAGGCAAAGAAGAAGAAAAAGTCGAGAGAGATTAAGCTCAAAGACTTTCGTTCATTTAAACCAATATGTCCCCCATCTTGGGGAGGGTTACGGCAGCTCTATAGCAGTAGTTGTAACCCTGGTTTCGTGCTGATCAGTGTGGAGTAAAGTTGAATGAAGGCAGCATAATAATTAAGCTATGGTGAATAGAAAAGTAAATCAGGGGAAAAGGCAAGAATGGCTAGATAGGAATATTGTATAGATAAGAGACAAGGCAACCTGTAGACTTTTGAGTAGACACTGCGGACTTTTAAGAGCAGAGTTACTAGAGAATATTTGCCGAGAACTATAAAATGTCCGTGCATAGTTGGAATTGAATACTGTGACTAAAGAGTTGCCAGTGAAGTCTTAAAAGATATATACTAAATACTTGATAAGGGAACTACATCGTGAAGGTGTTTAAAATCTGATAGCAGAGATTTAGACTTGGACAGTTCAAAGAGTGAATAATGCACTAGGGAACTGTACAGTGGAATTTTGTGAAGGAGATTCAAGCAGAACTAGTTGAAAGAGAGAGGGGGTTACTAGAGATCAGAGTACTGAAAGTATTGACTTGGTAGACTTTGAGACATAGAAAAGAAGAAATGAAGAAGAATTAAAACAGGGAAGAGCTGCAGCAAACTGCCTCCAAATAATCCCAAAGACGATGACCAGAGGTAAGTTGCATCCAACCGAAGTCGCTGCTGCCTGTGCGGTACTCTTGCTGCTGCTGCGCCTAAGCGAGCAGGCGAATCCTCTAAAAATTATTTATTAACATGGTAGACATTCGCAAACAGGTTAAAACGACCAATCAAAACAACAACTGCAATAGCAACAACAACAACATCGAAAGCCGTGGCAACAACAACAATAAAGCGACGGCGACGGCGGCGGCGGCAGCAAAAGACCCAAAGTGCAGATAATATTAAAAGGCAGCGAGGCAGCTCAAGTCGGGCGAGTTGGAGTTGCAGTTGGAGCTGGAGTCGGAGCTGGGAGTCGAAGTTGGAGTTGGAGTTGGAGACGGAGTCGGAGTCGGCGTTGGGCACCGACAGACTGGCAGACACATTTCGAAAAGGGCCAACATGAAATTCCATGGGAGTCATTGACTTTATTATTATTGGTTGGCTTGGTCTGGCCTGGTCTGGTCTGGTCTGGTCTGGTCTGGGTTGACTTGACTTGGCTTGCTTTGGTTTTGTTTGGGCGACTCGACGAGACGCGGGCTCGGCCTGGCTTGGCTTGGCTTGAGTTGGCGGCGGCGGCTTGGTTAATTTTCTTGGGAAAGTTTTTGTTGAAAGTTGGGCGGCCTTTTTTGCAACTGAAGTAGTTGGCGTTAAAACGAAGGTAAATACTAATCATTGTCCGGGACACACACACACACACACATGGGTATACAGAGGCGAATGTGTTGCATATGTATGTCAGGCAGTGGCAAAGTTGTTCAACTGCAAACTGATTGGGGCGATCTTACGGTTTCATGCCGTATAATTAAGAATCGCTTGAGTTGCAGGCGAAGGAGCTGGCGGGGAAAAGGTTAAGGGAGCTGGCACGATGAACTGGAGTTCATGATATGTATGGATGTAATACGTACGTTAATGAATTGCAAATGATGCAGGCTTAGTAAGTAATCTTGAGTATGAAGTAGGGTTATAGTAAGATCGGGCAAAAGTATGACTAGGAATCATTAGAGAATAGTTGCGAAAGTAGAAAGTGAAAGAAGCTTACAGAAATTGCAAAGGAATTAGGTTAACTTGAGATCTTGGCATCATAAACATACTTAACAGACATTCCTAAGCTAAAGAAGTTATGTTTGCGAACCTGATAATATAACGTACTAAGAGCATGATATCTTGAGCCTTATATAGAGTTTTCTTCGGGAAATCAAATCAGAATTCCCCCAATTCCCTTGCACATTATCAATAACAAGCTGCCCAAAACTGTCAAAATGAAGTTTTTAGCGCATTCCACAGTGCCACGCCTCTTCTTGGTATCAACAATTTGGGCCAAATAAATAATGTTGCATTCTGCCAAGTGGCCAGCAACAATAAGAGCGTCGCCAACGTTTGATATGCCCGGCATGCATGGAATTTACACACAGTATTTGGACCCTCGCCCTTCCGTAGAAACCCGAGTCCGTGCCCGAGCCCGAGCCGGAGCCCGAACCCGAGCCCGAACCTAAGGCGAACTCCGCGTTGAGGCAAATTGATACTTTATTTATAGCGAAAACGAACGAAATTGGCAAATACCAAAAGTGCTGCGAACTGGGCGCAGCCAAAAGATTAAATAAGCAGACAATTTTTTGTTGACTTCGCTTCGCTTTGCGTTTTGCTGCCACCCCCTCCCCCAGCGACGCGGCGAGTCAACAGAAATCGCCGGCCACAACAGAGCGCAGCGATGCGATTTCGCTCCCTTTCGCACTTCACCGCTCTCTGCACACGCCGCGCTTGCCATTCCTCGCCGCCCCCTCGCGCAGAGCCGAAGTACACAAAAGAAGTTCGCTTGCGTGTGTGTGTGTCTGTGTATGTGCTTTGGCATTGGGCAGCACTTTTGGTCCAACGAGAGAGACGCCGCCGCCGCCGCCGCCGCCGCCGCCGCCGCCGCCGACACCGTCGTGTCGTTGCAGCCGCCGTCGCTGGCTTTGGGTATGAATGAATTTATGCTTTTATTTTTATGTGTGTTTTCGCTGGAATTCCGTCGAATGCCTTGTACGGCATTTCACAAGTGTGTATCCGCGCGCGCGCGTGTGTGTGTGTGTGTGTGTGAGTGGTCGCATCTGTGTGCATGTAGTTATTATGTAGTTGTTGCGTTCTCGCAAAAAGGATACAAATTTCAGCATCGTTGGCTACTTTCATTTCGTTTTGATCGCGAAATGCATTTACCAATCAGAAGAACAACAAAAGGACACACCGACGCACGCATACACTACCCAGGGACTTTAACTGGACGAGTATTTCCCACAACTTGAGCTTCATTAAGAAAATTGTGCTTGTTTTGTGATCTCAATTATTTGATAGGCAAACTCGCATGCCGCAGTGCACGCGAGAAGTCGGCATGACGGCGGCGTCGGCGTCGGCGTCGGCATCGGCATCGGCGGCGACTCAGGTAGGTCAAAGCGGCAGCTACGTGCAAGTGTTGTTGCCGTTTGCCGTTTATTATTGCTTCCCACGAGCATTAATAAAACTGACACGTCCTCTGCATGCGAAGTTGCTGCTGCTTTCTTGTTTTTCTTTTCGTTTTCGTTTTTTTTTGCAAACTGTCGCCGACTACGACGTTGCCTTCGAAATGTCGAAGGCGCCGCCGTACGTTGCAGTACGAAAACGGTTAAAAGGCAAATTCAAAGAGACTAAAAATACGCGCCTTTCCATTGGTTTATGTCTCGGCTAAACAGTGCGCACTGCAGACGGCAACGCCGTGCACGAGAGCTGCCAGACTGCTTCACAAACAAGCACCACTATTTGGCAACGCTGCGTCCATTCCGCGCACTGTTCAAGTTCCCGCGCTGTGCTGATAAGAGATCAATGTGCACGCATGTTTTCGATTTGTTGCGAATGATACGCGATGGCATGCGAAACAATATTAACCTTATTAGCATAAGCTACCGATAAGAGAAGATTGGCATTAATAAATTGCCAACCCAGGCAGAGATACGAGCGGGCAGCGAACAGCAGGCTGCACTCACACAGCAGAGATTTGTGTACAAATGTGTTGCTGTTGCTGCTGATAAGAGAATCGCGCAGCAGAGACAGTGACGGCGACCGAGACAGAGGCATCGACAGCAGCAGCTGCGTCGGCAGCGAGTACACAAAACAATTATGGACTCGGCTCGTGTAGTACGGCAAGCGCAGTCGTTGGCGTCACAAGCAAAACAAACCGTCGGAGCCAGCAGCGGAGCAAGCTAATCGAATTAAGACAGCTATAGAGACTTAGTTAGTGAGCACCCCAGCGAAGATGCGCAGCTTGAATCGCTTTCGATTGATAACCTTTGATGTGACCAACACACTGCTGCAGTTTCGCACCAGTCCCGGCAAGCAATACGGCGAAATTGGAGCCCTCTTCGGTGCACGCTGTGATAACAATGAATTGGCCAAGAACTACAAGGCCAACTGGTAAGTCGAGGCAAGAGGCAGGCCCAAGATAAAACTGATTTCCTATTCTTTGAAGGTACAAGATGAACCGCGACTACCCGAACTTCGGACGCGAGTCGTCCCCGCGGCTTGAGTGGCAGCAGTGGTGGCGTCAGCTGATAGCATGTAAGCGATAAACTTGATTTGTAGTGAAAGTGCAAAGGTTCACTTTTCTGCCGGCTACGGTTGATCTTGTCCCCCGCAGCTACATTCGCGGAGAGCGGTGCACCCATACCGGACGAGAAGCTGGAAAACTTCTCGAATCATTTGCTCGAGCTGTACAAAACATCGATCTGCTGGCAGCCGTGCAATGGCAGCGTGGAGTTGCTCAAGCAGATGCGCAAGCGCAACCAACAGTCTACGGGCGCCAAGCAATGTCGTGTGGGCGTCCTAGCCAACTTTGATCCGCGTCTGGATGCGCTACTGCGCAATACAAAACTGGATCAGTACTTGGATTTTGCACTCAATTCATATGCGGCCAAGGTGGAGAAGCCACAACCTGAGATATTTGAGCGGGCCATGCAAGAGTCCGGCTTGCAGGATCTGAAGCCACAGGAATGTTTGCATGTGGGAGATGGGCCCACCACAGACTATCTGGGCGCCAAGGAGGTGGGCTGGCATGCAGTGCTGGTGCACGAGAAGAGCTATGCGTATCTTGTAAAGAAATATGGCGAAGAGATTAACCGGAATCATGTGTTCCCCAGCCTGTATGATTTACACAAAAAACTGACTGATGACGCGGTGGTCTGGTAGAGAATCTTATTGATGTAAAATATAAATCTTAATGTTCTTCAGACTTCGGCACCTGTGCCATGAATATATTGCCCAGGGGATTATGTGGCTTTTGGCTTTCGTGGTCGTACTGCGAGCCAATAGCCCACAGCGATTCCAGATCATATTCCTCACGCGCTTTGGGCGAGAATATGTGCAGCGCAATGTTGCCTGTGGGAGGGGAGGGGAAACGTTGTAGAAGGAATTGAGCTTTGGTAAGAAACTCAAGGATGCTCACCCAGATCCATGGCCATCCAATCACGACTCTTTTCGCCCTCGATGCGGGGCAGTATATCACCCTTGTCCCGTTTGATTTTGAACATGCGACGCACAAACTCCGCCGTGGCCAGCATGTGGCGATAGCTGCGTGCACTGCAGACCACCAGGTGATCCACATATTTCAGTTCTTCCGGAACATAGCAAACAAAGATGTCATCTACATTTTCCTTGCGCAGCAGCTCTACCAAATCCTCTACATCGAAAACTCCACGAACTCCCCCTGGAAAGAGGCAAGGATAAACAAAATAGAAAAAAATAATCTGTGGCACACTTACTCTTCAAATTAAGCCCTGTGAATGGATCATGTACATCTTCCAGGTTCAGTTCGCGTTCCTGATAGCGGGCCTCCTCCACATCGAAGATCTCAGTTGCCTCCTCGTCACGAAAAACTTTGTATTTGTTTTGCACAATAGACTGAGTAGAGCTCGGCGCTTTGTTCAGTTGCTGCTCTTTTGAGTTCGGCTTCTGGGGGTGCAGCTCGGGTTTTGTGAATTCGTGATGAAAGCCACGTAAAACGGGCACGCTCAAGCGCGTGTCGCGTATCAGTCGAAATATGCGCGTTCCTAACATAATGTTACGACTAAAATTATTACGCGATAGGCAGAAACAGCTGTTTGAATGTGCATGACTGCCAACTCACTTGAGTGTAGAAACAATGTGACCATACACATAGACCACACGCTTATCGATAACTCTTGCGATTACTTTTGTTGTGCTCGTCGTCATCGAAACATCAATTACTGCTAATTTTGCGGAAAGAAAAAAAGCGAAAGAAAAAACATTACTAATCATAAATTTAGCGCACCCATTCTGCATTGGCTATTAAATCGCGGATATATTAAATAATGTGACAATTGCTAATCGCTTGTACTTATTTCATAGTCATTCGTATGCAATCGACAGCAGATACGCCAGCGGGTTAGAGCAGCAACAGACACAACACAACCGTCACCAGACCATCGCCGTCGCCGTCACCGTCGCCGTCGTGGTCCCTGTCGTCGCCGTAGTTGTAGTAGTCAAATTTTCTTACGCACTATTTACTTGGCTCAGTTCGGTGTGAAAGTGTCGTTGATGAAACGAAATTATACGTAGTGAAGCAACATTTTACATAAATTACTCAAAATTCCAAAGTAAAAACAACAAACAAGAGTGCACAATGAGTGAGAAGCAGCAAACAACAGCGCAACCAACGACTACAAAGGATTACACGCCCGCCAGACTTAAAATCGAACAGGAATATAATGATAAAAGAACTGGATCGGGATGGCAAAGATATTACAAGGTAATGACTTCCTACTTCCAGTGTACGTCGTACGTAAGTACATGCATCCAGGAGAAGCTTAGCTACAGTGGAAAGAAGCAGACAGAGAGTGAGCACACACCGCACACCATGCAGGCAAACGCACACAGTCATGTGTGAAAACACACACTCACAGAAATTCAGACGCACAGACACTTTTATTCCTTTTTGATTCGATTTCCACGAAAATGTGATGAGTGCGCAAAAGGCTTCTGCAGATGCCGATGCCACCAACACACACACAGCAACAACCTCAACATACACACATGAACTTGCATGGATATACTTGTGTGTGTGTGTATGTGTAGAACGGCCGCTCGCGGTCAGCCCCACTGCGCTATTGTTGTTGCTGCTGTCGCTGTCATATGAGCGCGCGCCTGTATTTGTAGATTTTGGTGTCTGCCTTGGTCAGCGGCAGCAGCAGCAGCAGCAAGCACAACAGCAACAGCAGCCCAACAACTTCGGTCTTTGGCTTCGAGTTTGTGGCGCTCGCGCAACGTTTGGCCGAAATTTTACAGGCCCATTCTCTCAAACACACACACTCTCATACATACTCGCCAGCATACACACTCATTCACACATGCATTCGCAAGCAAACACACACACAAGCAGACTCTGAGCGCTCACCTGCTGCACTTTGCATGCGCTCTCGCTTGTTGCTCTTGGATGCTGCCACTGCCTTTAACGTTGCCTTTGCTTCGCTCTCTTCGTTTGCAAACTGCAATTCGCTCAAATTCGAATAACTGTGGCCATTTTCTTCTGCACTTTGTGCAAAACGGCAATGCAGACGAGCAAGTTGAGTGAGCGAAGAGAAAGAATATGAGAGAGAGAGAGAGAGAGAGGTGGAAAAGAGTGCGATTAGGACTGCCAAAATTTTTGTTTTCACGTTTATTATTGTTATTGTGTATTGATAACGCATTACTCGTAGTAAAGCGTTTTAGTTTCTGCGAATTCGTTGTCGGTATTTGTGCACAATTCTAGGAAAAGCCACCCGTATATGTGTACATGAATTTGTATATGGTTTGCATGTGTGCGTTATTCCTTAGATTTAATTTGTTTTGATTGCTGTCTGCCGATAATTGAATCGGTACTCACAATTTCATGCGTATAAATGTGAGTGTATTTACATTTGGATGCGGGTTTTCACTCGCTGCATACCCATTTAAATGTTGCAAAGTTTAAATGATTTCCTTACCAAAAAAAAAGAAAGAACTTCGCAATGTGTTTAAATATCTTGGGAATTCGATTCACTGCCGGCACTGCAAGTACCCAAGTTTTTCACACACATACACGCTAGCGCACGCACTAACACAAAAGGCATGCGTCTGGGTCTTGGTTTGGGCTTGGGCTTGGACCCGGCTTGGGCTTCGTCTCGCCTCCCGTTGTCGCTTCGTCTTTGCCAGAGCAGAGGTTCTGCTTTATGACCAGTTCCGGCGAAATGTGTCTTCAGCTGTTGCTGCCCGCTTCATCGTCGTCGACGTCTTTGCCACTCACTTGAATTTGGATTTCACGGAATTTAACTTCGCAGTTAGGATGACACCGCTTGCGTGTATTGGTGTGCCTGTGTTAGTGTGTGTGTGTGAGTTCATATTTTTTATGTAATGAACGCAATTTGTTTTGTTGTTGTCTCGTCTCGTCCCGTCGCTCTCCCTGCCTGTGTGTGTGTGTGCTTCGGTTGGGTCCTTTGTGCGCAGCGAGGATAATCTAATTTTCCAACAAACTCAACAACAATACCAAACAGCAGCAGAGTCAAGCAAAGCCAAGCTTAATGGGATCCTAATTGTTTTTCGCATGAAAGCACCTTCTCTGTGCAATTGAACGGTTCCAATGAATTATGGTTATTCAGCAGCAGCAGCAACAACAATATTCATACAAATAACAACAGCGAAAATACAGTTTAAATTGTTCTGCTTTATGCGCACTTCAACGCACACAAACACAATCATTTCGGAGTACCGTTTTGCGAGGGAGCTTTCATGTAATACTATGATGGCTATCGAGACGAGGCTTTTTCACTTCATCATCATGACAACGACAACAATAGCAATCCGTCGCTGCAGACATTCTCTCTCTGCATCGTGTTTCGTGTTTGTTATGCTTGTTGCAGCATGCAATTTTTAATGCCCTGTAAAGTCAGTAAATTAACTAACCTGTTCAGCTTGGAGAGTTTTGCTTTTATGTTTCTTATTCAAAAACCTGTAGAAAACTAATTAGATGGAAATTAAGAGGTATTTGCAGCATGTGTCTTAGTCAGTCACTCCTTATTTTCCCTACTAGTCACACTCATAAACTTCAAGCTCCAATTTTCATAATGCAACTGCCACAAAGATTTCACAATTGTTGCACACAACGCGGCGCACAGTTAGCGGGTCACCTGAATAATCGAAAAGCATAAACCATAAAAAAAAGAAATTAAAAAAAAAGTAAGCAGTAAAATTCGCAAATAATCTGAGCAAATTGGCGTTCATTAAAGTTGGCATTTTGCAAGTCTAGTTAAATCGCGTTGTGCTTGAAATGCAACCATTAACTGTGAATTGAACTGCGACCGATAAGAGTTACAGTTGCGATAACGGTATTCTACTATAAGTTATTACATGTACTTGGCCTATATACAGCGAAAAGGGCATATTATATATTATGCATATTGTTTTGTTTTTTGTTTTCATTTTTTGGATGCATGCTTTGCTTTATTCTCGCGCTCCCTATCTTTCGCCGTGCAGAGCTTTATCATGTTCGTTCTCTGGTTTGCTCCCTTTGGGGCGATTATACATTATCGGGCAATGTTCTTTTTCAATTTAATTTCATAACACAACCGTCAGTCGCCAGCTTCAATTTGTGCTGATTATTGTCGAGGAGTGGCTTGACGACATAAATCTGATTCACCTACTTAATGACGGAGCTGACAATTAACAAATGAATTTCGCGTTGAAACTGCGACGCAGCGTCGTCGACTGTAGTGTCACCACCTGTGTTGTTAAGTTAGTTATGACCCCATCTCTGATGACATTAAAGAAGATAAACATGCGACATTGAACTTGTTCAAGTTGTGCTCTTTACTATTTGCTCATACAATGTGATGTACCATGTCCATGCCACAAAGCTGATAAGGCGAGCTCATACAAGACACAGATAATACCGTTAGAAACATATAAGTATGTATACGTGCTCTTGTAACCCATTAGTCACAGCAAATCGGGCCGTGCCGCTGTATAGCCTAGGGGTAGCCTCTTCAAACCAGTCGTTAGGGAAAGATAACACTTCGAAACCCACGTTGAATCGTATGGGGGTATCCCGAGTAATTAGCTGTGTGTGTGTGAGTATAGGCAAAAATATGTGGGTGGATGTGAATCACCCGAAAATAATAATTCCAATAATTTCCACTCATTGAATCGCTCATTCATAATTTTTTGTTTCTTCTTTATTTTACTATTTGCAGGAAATATGTGAAAAATGCGAGCTCGATGCGAAATTTCGACAGTTTACTACATTAGAATCGGAGCGACCACAAAATCGGGGACTGAATCGATATCGGGACGTTAATCCCTATGATCATTCACGTATTATATTGAAACGCGGCAATGTAGACTACATCAATGCAAACCTGGTGGAAGTGAGTTGTTCGAGTCCAGTCAAGTCTCCAAGTTAACTAACCCCATTGAATTGATTTATAGTTGGAACCCGCCGATCGGCAATACATACTGACACAGGGTCCGCTGCAGGATACGGTGGGTCACTTCTGGTTGATGCTCTGGGAGCAGAAGTCAAGCGCGATTCTAATGCTCAACAAGCTGATAGAGAAGAAACAAATCAAATGTCATCTCTATTGGCCCGATCAGTTGGGACCCGCGCATGCACTCAAGCTGAGGGATGTCAACTTGTCCGTTGAACTTGTGAGCTGCGAGACCTATCAGAACTTTGTGAGAAGATGGTTCAAGTGAGTAAACAATGATAGTTTACAATTACTTAGCAATTGTTAACCCTATCCCAATTCAATCACAGATTAACTGATCTCGAAACAAACACTAGCCGTGAGGTAATGCAATTTCATTACACAACTTGGCCAGACTTTGGAATACCCAGTTCGCCGGATGCATTTCTGAAGTTCTTACAAGTGGTACGCGATTCAGGCGCTCTAAGCAAGGATGTTGGTCCTGCTGTGGTCCACTGCAGCGCCGGCATTGGCCGTTCTGGCACCTTTTGCTTAGTCGACTGCTGTCTGGTTTTGGTCGACAAAATGGGTGAATGCGACGTGGCCAAAGTGCTTTGCAAGCTGCGCAGCTATCGCCTGGGACTTATACAAACATCCGATCAATTGGACTTTTCATATCAAGCAATCATCGAAGGCATCAAAAAGCTGAATGATCCCGTACGTATACCAGAAATAATAGAAAAATGTTCAAGATGATGTCTCAAGAAACACAATTTATATTGTTCAAATGGAAGACGTTGTAACGCTGGGATATTTTATTTGCTCATATATATATATATATATATATCAAATATTCTAGAATTATCTTTTATTAACTTGAAGGCTTTGAACGTGCTCCTAATTGTATATTTTTGTGCTTGTATTGTATTTAAATTTGCAGAGTTTCCTCTGTGCCGAAGAACCCATCATTAGCAATGATGCGGATGCACATGCACAGGAGGAACAACCGCCGCCACTGCCACCACGTTCGCATTCCCTGAACTTGCCTCTGGCACCCAACACAGGTGGCGTGCTCTCGCTGGACATGCGAGCCGCGCACGCCAACGGTGACAACATTGCCGATGGGGATGTCATTAGCGATAAGTCGTCGCTGAAGAGCAAGGATGCGCTTAATAATATAATTATCAATCAGCACGAAATCATAAATGCCGAAGTGGCCGACAGTTTGGTCAACAATCGCCCATTGCCACCGCTGCCAACGTTGCCACAAACCAGTGAATTGGATTCGGACAGTGACGAAGACTATGACGACAACGATAACGAAGACGACGACGATGAGGAAGAGGAATACGAAACCATTGATGAGCACAAAGTGGAACCCCCCAATGGCGATCTTATCACGTCTTCGTCATCGCAGCCCCACGAAGATGATGTGAACGCAAACAGCGAAAAGCCAACGGATCCAGTGGAGCAGCACAACAAGGCCAATGGCATTGACATGACAACGAGGTGTGTTATTTGAATATATTAATACTAAATGTGTATTATATGTAAAATAATCTTGCAGTTCCGGGGATGAGCTGAAGCGCCGAAAACGCAACGAATACCAAGCGAATCTGGAGAAGAAGGTCAACGAAATCAAACGCAAACAGCGAGAGAACGAGGACAATCAACAGGCGGCGAAAAAACGAAGGTCATTACTAACATATATTGCGGCTGGTGTTGTGGTGGGCGTCATCGCAGCCTACGCGTATACGAAGCTAGGTTAAGTCCTTGTCTCCCTCTTTATGCAGGAGATAGGAAGTAGCCCGTAGATGTAGAGATTAGAACAGTACCATATGTAGTGGCAGTAGCGTGACAATGATCCCCATTCTGGGCATATGTATGTATGTGGGTCTTATCGAGCTAACATCAAATGTCAGCGCGACAAAATACTTGCAGAAACAACCACAACAAACACACACTAAACACAATGGAAGAGAAACGAAAGAGCAATGCGAATGTATCGCATTAGTTGGAATGATAATGACAATGCATATTAGGGAATTTTTATATAGAACACAAAAAGAATAAGAGAAAAGAAAAAAAAGAAACAAAAACACAACATAAATGAAAGTAACAGCAACATTAAAATTAAGGATTTCGGTGTTTGAAGATGACCGATCACAAAGTAGATTCTTGCGCAATAGACTGACATTTTAGAACAAATTTTTCTTGATATACTAAAAAAAATGAGACGACAGCAAACACGAAAAACAAAATAAAATAATACAAAACCATGAAAGCTCCTATTTAAAAATGGATCAGAACAAACCTTAAAATATCGACTAGAAATATCCATGCAAATGCATTTTATTTTGCACTCGCTAACTATGTACAAGTTTTCATTTTTTTATATGAAATAAAAGAAAAACGTTGCTAACTTTAATACTTGATATATATATGTATGTATATGTATATTGTGCACGCGACCACGCCTACGCTTCACTTGTTATTGAAACAATATGACTTGTGAGTATATGTATTGTATGTATATGTACTATATGTTGTTATTTATGATGATTTATTACGGAAACACTTGCTTGGCAGACTTATCAAGTGGTTGGCAAACAGAATGCAATGTGCCAAAAAAAAGAAAAAGAGAACAAGTTAAACAACAATTGAGAGAATCGTTTAAAATCATAAGCCGATCATATAATTTGCCCGCTAACCTGTAACATTACCAAAAAAAAAACAAAAATACGAAGAAATAACATGAATTGGATTGAGTTATAGTGTGTACCATATAGAAATTGCATGCGCCCATCAAAGCAATAAACGCATATATGTAGCACAAACATAAAACACTGATACTGTACATGATACGATATGAGCATTGACCATTTTGTATTCTAAATATATATGGATTTAAATCTATTTAATCTTAGAGCAGATAAGAAGATATAAACAAGAATGAGAGTTATAACTATTTAATGGTTTATAGAGTTAAGTGTACGCCCTAGATATCAGCCCTGAACTACAAACATGCATAAAAAATACATATATAAATACTACACTACAATACATACTGTCGAAATACGTGTAGCGTTAAAAAAACGAGAATTAAAAAAAATATTTTTATATGTGTAGCCCACAAGTTTAACAAGAATTAGAGCTAACCAACAGCCACACAACCCACAATGATAAAGCGAGTGCGCTTAAATACGACGATCACCAGAAGAGACGATGACGATTTTTAAAGTGTATGAAATGAATATTAAGATAAAAAAAAGCAAGTAACAATGAACAATACCTATAGTAATGGCTAGTTAACGGAACATTGGCTAAGTACACCACATACACACACACAACACCACAACACGTATGTATATGCCTAATGAGTAAAGAGACATAAACGAAAGTATTCAAATAAAGCTATATTTAAGATACAAATACGAGCCATCAATAAGGCGTTTCCTTTTTTATTCAAAAATTATGATTCTATGTTCTTCTTGTTTGTTTCCAGACGCCCTAAACGCCACATAATGCCTACGACAAAGTAACGTATAGTCCGTGTAACCGCAGCACATGAACTTCCGACGAGGAAAGCAATGAACATATCATTTCCCATATATGTAGCAGATAAAAATAAATAAATAATTTTTGTTTTTAAATTTCCGACCCGAATTATTGATCTCTACCAGTAACGTTATCAATTTGAATTATGAGGTAACGATAGCATTACAATCGACGTAGCGTCGTGTCTATCGATATTTCATGAGCTACTAATATCGCGTGCGATATATGAGTAATAATTATTCACGCGTACTCGATATTCGTATACTTAAAGTACTCAATCGACGACTTTGTTTTCGTTCTGCAAATATTAAGAAATTTTTTTAAAAAAATTTCATTGTAGCAGCAGGTGCTGTTTAAATTCAACAGATAATTAACGAATTATAATGCCTGCAGTAGAAGAGGCAGAGATTACAAAATATTTATCAAAGGTATGATGACTCATAGGTCTAAAGCATTCACCATCCTTTTTGTCACGCAATAAATCGAATATTGTTTTTCAATTAATGAACTAATGAGTTGGATACCCTGGTAATGTTTTGCAGTATAAAAATATTGCTTCTACCAGGAAAGATGTAGTGGATGTTGTCACCACGTATCGCAGTCTGTCATATGATTTGCAAAAATTTGGTAGGTTGCTTGAAGTGGGCCAGTTCGTTCATTCATCTCTATTTGTATCTATGTGTGTATTTTTTTTTAGTATTCAACGATGGAACCTCAAAAGATTTGTTTACATTACAAGGCACCATACCGGTTGTCTACAAAAGTGAGTTATTACACACACTTACCCAGTTGAATTGAGGTTTTTCTTGTTTTTTTTTTTCTCAGATAATACCTACTACATTCCCATTTGTATATGGCTGATGGACACCCATCCCCAAAATGCTCCAATGTGTTTTGTGAAACCAACGCCTACGATGCAGATTAAGGTGTCCATGTATGTGGATCACAATGGCAAGGTCTACTTGCCGTATCTGCACGATTGGCAGCCACACAGCTCGGATCTTTTGTCGCTGATTCAGGTTATGATTGTGACATTCGGCGATCATCCGCCCGTTTACTCAAAGCCGAAAGAACAAATCAATACGCCATATCCGGCAACCAGTTAGTGTCCACTAGAATGCTCTTTTCAAAGGCAAATCACTTATCTGCATCTTTCTTAGCTTATATGCCGCAACCCGGAGTTGGTGGACAAGGTACTGCGGGCTCATTTCTTCCTTATCCAAGTGCTGCTGGTACTGGAGGTGGCAACTTTCCACCGTATCCAACTGGAGGTAATTTTACTCCATATCCACCAGTGGGCGGGCCAACAGGAAATTCAGCCGCTTATCTGCCCTATATGAATTACCCTCAACCAGGAGGGTATCCAGGAAACTCGGGCTATGTACGGACATTAATCTGTAACCAAGTTGATTTATAACAAGTTTTTTTTCACAGAATCCGGCTGCCAATGCAAATCCTAGTTCCACAGGTACAATAACGGAGGAACACATACAAGCATCACTTATTAGCGCTGTAAAGGACAAGATGAGACGTCGCATTCAGGAAAAAGTAAATCAATATCAGGCTGAGATAGAAACATTGAACCGCACCAAGCAAGAACTGGTTGAGGGAAGTACCAAGATTGACTCAATCGTCTCTCGCTTGGAGCGTGAGCAAGTTGATCTTCAGAAGAACCTAAGTATATTGCGCGAAAAGGAACAGGAATTGAAAGAGAGTTTGGAGACGTTGGAGAGTGCCGAAGCGATCGATCCCGACGAAGCTGTGACTACAACGGCACCATTATACAGACAGTGCGTATTGAATATCTTTTTGACTAAGAACTATATGTATTTATTAGGATTTTCTTTTTGGTTTAGATTACTCAATGCCTATGCGGATGAGGCGGCCATCGAGGATGCCATCTACTATCTGGGCGAAGGACTGCGCGGAGGCGTCATTGACCTCGATACGTTCTTGAAGCATGTGCGCACGCTCTCGCGCAAACAGTTTATATTACGTGCTACAATGCAAAAGTGTAGACAAAAGGCAGGACTCGCCGGCTAGCGAGTTGATTGGATGAGATGGTTCCCCTTCTGGTGCAGTTACAGTTTTGGCATACCCCCACTCCCATCTACAATATTAAAGTGAAACTTATAACCAATTCGCACATTGATTGATATGTAATAACACGAAATTCAATACCGTTTTAAGTTGAAATTGAATCTTTAAAATTATTAATGTATTATGAATAAAAAACACAACGTACACGCCCGCACAATACATTTATTGCCGTATACAATTATATATCTCTTTACTAGCGGAATGATTTTCATACATAAATACCGACGGTTAGCAAAAGGAACACAATACCAAAGCCAAGGAATATCGATGCGCAAAGACTGATCAGGAGCTCCTTTATTAATGTGCTCTCCTTTGTGTTCTTTCGCGAGACGACAAAAATGAAGAACCAAGCCGTAAAGAATGTACCAATAATCAGGAGAACAGTGGCTAGATGAGGAAACACCGCTGGATTTACCGGCGAAACGTAACGTTGCATATGCTCCATTCTGTTGTATTCAATTAAATTGGTTACAGTTGCTTGTTTTTAGTCATAAAACCTTTCTTTAACTCACGCTAAATTGTATATTTTGGCCTTTTATTAATTTCTTGTAATTGTACGTGGCCCGGCCTGCAAGTGGTTAGGGTTGCTGTGGGCTACCAATCGTTTTTCGATATGTTTCTTCAACCTGTTTTTTGAGTGATATCGATAGTTGTGCCTCGCATATCTTTCATCTCTAGCCAAAACGTGGTTTGGTGCAAAGTTAAAACGAGAAGAAATAAAAATAACAAAGAAATACAATTTGGCTTTTCAATGTAGAAAAAGAATAATAACAATAAAAAGTTCTCACGTACACTGGCACAATGAGCGATGTAAGCAGTTGCAAAAATCGTGACAGCTCCTATTTACGTAGCAAATTATCTAAATGGCATTTTACTTTGTAGCTCGAGGAAATGGACAGCGACAGACTGAATGAGCTGGAATCAATTCTGTATGCCTCCATTCATTACAGCGATGCCACCAGCGAAAACATGCAGGTTGTACCCAATGTGGATATTGATGCACAGACAATGCCTCCCCCGCCGCAGCAGCAAAAGGAGCAACAACAACCACAACATCGCTTTGTTAGTAATAAACGCGTTATTAACAATGCAAAAATTAAACCACGTTATTGGTCAGAGCCCAACACTGATGCGGTTGTTGCAATGGTCGACTCTGCAAAGTCAAGCGCAGGCAAAAACACGCCTGTTGAAGGTCAGTGTGAAAATGTATACATATTTAATATATGTGTGTGTGCAGTACTTTGCACACTTGTGTGCAGTTTCGGTAGATATGAAAACAAAGAAAGTATTCGTAATTTTCAAACTCTTCGCTTCATCGGAAGATGATTTAGCAGCCTTGACAAATAGTCTCAATCAACTTGGCCCAGAAAATGTTATCAACACTTTAATAGTTATTTTCAAAATTATTTTTTCAATTATCTTTACATTAAGCTCAGCAAAATGAATCACGACTTCATCGTATTAATGACTATAAAGATGTTGAGCATCCTTGCATTAATGGACTATTACTACGTGTTTTATGGACATGATCTAATTTATTGGATAGATGAAATATGTCGACATCCACTGGAATATTTTTGTTCAGTTGTGGTTCTGGTAACCACCATAAGTGTTGCACTATCTTGTGTCGAGGTTACGTTATTCGCCACACTATCCAGACGCAATACATCTGCCTTTAACAAGTCGCGACAGGATCAGGAGCAGCGCTATAGACGTTTTGTGTTTATGCGTTTGGTGCAACAATTGGAAAACGCGTTACAGTTACAAAACCGTTTTTCAGGGCAAAACCAGCAAGATCCGACGAAAATGCTGAAAGATATGCATATAGCTCATGAGAAAATCGATCAAGCTGTCAGTGATTTTCGCTCAGCAGCATCTGTGCTTCTCTGGCCTAATAGATCCGATCTAATGATGGACGCATTTGTGCTTTATCACGTCGACCAACCGCAACTTGACGAACTTAAAAGTCAGGGTTATAGCTTAGATCAACTGGACAAGAATGTTATACGTAACGAGTATTTGAAATGTCTACTAAATCCACCTGGATATTAACTATCTGTATATTTTCCATTTCCAATGCATACCAAAAATAAAAACATAAATTGTTTATAAGCCGTTTCTAAAGATATTTACCTTGTTTTCTTAACAGCCTCTGCATCGGAAAAGGTTAGCTTAAAACAGCCAAGACGTATGTTGCCTCCGGCAACTGCTGAAAATACTTTGCCACCAAAGAATAAACGCAATGATACCAACAGTAATAACAAGAAGACAGCTGGACCACACCAGCAGAAGCAACCAAAACAATTTAATGCAGTCCCAAAGCTACAAGCACAAAGGAAGAAACAACTTCAGCAGCAGTTAAATCCTAAAAAGCAGCAACTGCAGCAGCAATCTATGGAAAAAACACCGAAACCGCAACAAACCTCAAAAGCAACAAGTGTCGATGAGCCTGAGCGCTTTGATCAACGTCTCCTGGTGGCAATTCCATGTAATTGGCCACCAGCCAAACGCGAGCCTGCCCACCGAGAAACTGGTCCTTTTGCCAAGGCTAGTCGCAAGCTCGAGCAGATGCAACGATTAGAACAAAAGAAACAGAAATCCAAACTGGTGCTGAAAAAACAGAAGCTACGCCAGCAAGAACTCAAAGGGAAACCCATGCAGCTTATCAACTTGTTGGAAAGTGATAAATCGTCGGACAACGATGACGTTATCATTGTTCCTTTGCCACCAGTACCTATTATTAATGTAGATGTGAGTGATGATGATGAGGCGGCAGAGAAAGAACAACAGCAGCAGCAATATGTAGAACCATATATAGAGGAAAATGCCATGGATGCTACCGATGTAAAGCTACGCGTCGAGGTTCCATCAGAAGTACCGGAGACAACTTTACCATCAGCACTCAATTCGCCCTGCAATTCGGTGCTATCCAGCGATGACTTCATTGTCCAGAAAGATACTAGTCGACTTCTGGCAGAGCGTGAACGTGCCACTGACGAGGATCTTTTGGTTTTAACGGAAATTGCCATCAGAAATGCTGCAGAACCCGATAGCCTGGCGGAGAAGGAGCAAGCTCCTGACTCCTTGTCTGAATATGAATTTGTCCCTCCATCCAGGCTTGAAGAAATCAAGCAAAACTATCGCGTTGATGAAGAACAGTTTCGTGCACTCGATGTCTATGAAAGCGAATCAGATCTTAACGAAAGCGGCATTTATTGTAAGGCCAAAACGAAGGCCACAACCACAATTATACGTAAGATTGATTCTGAATCGGATAGTTCAGATATCGAAGAGGTCGTGGACCCCAATGTGGTCAAGACAAAGCGTCTACGCAAACGTCGTGCTTCCAGTACCAATCAAAGCCAGTCAGATCCGAACAATGAGGTTGATAACGAAGGCGACGAAACAGAAAGCGATGATGGGGACCAGCCAACGGGTGTCCCGGGTATTGCTCGTGGCATGGCTGTGGAGCGTTGCAAACGCAAGATTCGACGCATTAGTTCACGACGCTGTTCAGAAGGCGCAGTGTCGTCGATTGCACGAAAACATGTGGTTCCGACCGATGACCCTAGTTCGGAGAGTGCCGAGGAGGGTAACGTTGTGCCCACGGCTCGAGAAATTGCCGAGCGGCTGCTACGACAGAATAAGGAAACCGAACCAGTGCACGAACAGTCCCACGATGCTATTGGACACGCGCCGCTGTTAAACAGCAATGAACAGGTGACGCCAACCGATTACCCTAGTTTGGAGAGAGTCAAGGGGGATAACGTCGACCCAAGGACTCGAGAAATAGCCGAGCGGCAAAATATGGAAACCGAATCGCAGCAGAAGCAGCATGATGATATTAGGGATGAGCCGATGCTAAGTAGCAACGACCCGATGCCAAGCGGCGACGATCCGATGCCAAGCGAAGGCTCCGATGCGAACACAGATGATGAAACCGAGATGAAAGATGCTATGACGGAGCGAATAAGCGCGGTCTTTGAAAGGATCGATAGCAACACAGATCGCATGAAGCGTAATCACATCGAAAACAGGCAACAGGGGGAAAATACTACTTGTTTACAAAAAGATAAAGATGAACCTGGCCGAGCTGAAGAGCTCGAGGTTCAAATAGAACATTTTGAATGCGAAACGGATGATTCAGTGGCGGAGCTGGAGCAAGCGCCTCGACCAGAGCAAGCTCAGTTGGTGCAAGTGGAATACAACGTTGCTAATCTTGCGGAACCGCTAAGTGGTGGAGATTTGGTGGGCTGGAATTCTGAAATGTGTCACTTCTACAATGACAGCTGGGGTGGTGAGAAATTTAACTTACAGAAGATTCTCAAATCGATGTCCGGTAAGTGTACATATCAATTTGCAAGTGTCATTTAAATATGATCTTATCTTTCCACAGGTCAACGCAATGAGTGGAAAATAATCAATGCGGATCGTTTTCCAATTGTACGCAAACGTTCTAATCTAAAGTGCTCAAATTGTTTCGAAATTGGTCATATTCGAGCCAAGTGTCCGCGTCCCAGAAAGCCAGTAATCTGCTACACCTGCGGCATGACGGGCCACGCGGAGCCTCGCTGCCCAAATGCCATCTGCCTGGGGGTAATATAGTTATGCTGAGAATAGTTTTTTCGATCATGCTGAAACCTCCCTTTTTCAGTGTGGCTCCAAGCAGGCAATGTACGTGCAGAAGTGCAATAAATGCTCGTTTCACAGTAGAATGATTTGTCAGCTCTGCAAGATGCGTGGCCACAGCACTGACATGTGTCCAGACAGATGGCGTCGCTACCACTCTACTGTAAGTAGGCTAACATTGAGTTAGCGGTGTTTTATGAATTGTGTTGTTTATTCCAATGCAGACTCGCTCCAACGTAATGCTTGAGAGCAATGTACAGTACCGGACTAAAAACTGCAGCTACTGCGCTGCACGTGGCCATCTGTTTGAGGAGTGTCGTCAGCGTATTGGAGAGTATCGCACCACAAACTTTACAAGAACGATAATATCACATCAAAAAGTATATAAGGATCGCAGCGGTCTTATAAGTAATTTGAACACCTCATTTTTTTCCATCGATACACAATTCCACTTCAATTGGAGCTCAGAGTTTCCAAAGAACTCGAGCTATGCACGCTTCCTCAAGGCAGTAGGCTTGGCTCGTGCGCTGCCCAATCACGAGAAAACAACAACTGTTGCAACCATACCGAAGACTTATACCAACGATTACGTGCCCAATACCCAGGCCAGAGCTGCACTGACGCCTTCTTCGTCTGTGTCTGTTAAGGTAGTGCCAACGGAAACTCCCGTAAAGGCCCCATTAGAAAATGTTACCCTGGAAAAAATTACAACTGCAGACACTGAGCAAATACAACAGGAGGAGATTAGCAGCAACTTTCAGAAGAAGCCCGAAGAATTTAAGACAACTACTAAAGTCAGCAGTAGTGCAATTGCGCTGGCTTCCAGAAGCAGCATTACACCACATGATCTGGACTCGGATTCAAATTACAGTTTCTCAGAGCACTTCGAAGTGCCAAGCTCGACAACAACATTAAACGAGAGCCAGACAGATAAATCTGGACCAATGGATGCTTTGCCCGATATTATACCTCTGAGTTCAGTAGATGATGAGGCCGAACACGACATTGAGCACAATACCAATAGTCGTGGCATCTCCATGTGCGTGAACAGCAATGTGTCCACATTTTCATCATCCGTCGCTGCTCAGGAAGAGAGCATGCCTGATATGCCCTCCGAAGCTAAAATTGTTATGGCCCATGATCAGACACAATATCTCTTTAGTCCGGAGGGACGGCAGTTCCTTATAGACTCTGCCAAACAATGTAATGTAAATGTGCGCATGGATTTCAAGGAGTACGGCTATGTTCTTGTCATTTACGGACTGAAGAAAAATCAGGAAGACTTGCAGGTGCTGCTATTGCGTCGCAGTCAGGATGTCAAGCGTAAGAGTATTGAATTCCAGTGTCAAAAGCCTCCAAAACGTATTGATGTATTGATTCGTTTTATCCGAGATGGTATCAACAGTCTAACTGGAAATTTGGGCAATGCCCAGGGTCATTATTTCCGCATCAAAGAGCTAGAACGAATGAATACAAAAAACGGTTTTAAGCTCGCAGAACGTAAGCGTCGTTTGCTGAATATGATACTATTCGGACAAGCTGGGCTCAACAATGGTAGCATGCATCTTGACCAACTATTGTTGATACTAAAGCGTCTAGTGGATGATCACAAAGCAGATGAAAATGCCAGTGCGGCTATACGTAACGAAATCGAGGAACACTGGAAAGTCATATTCAGCCCCATTGACCATCCAAATTACGAATCCCTGCTGCAGAGTTATGATAGTTTAGACGAAAAGAATCGCCTTTCTGGACTCAACATAGAGCCTGCCTTGTTGGGTCTTAAAACTCCGCGCAAGGGACAGCCTACCCAGAAGCGGGGACGTGTTGCTTCTCCTCCACCCCCGCCACCAGTGTGGCAGCATGACAGCAATAACGCAAAGAATCGCTCATCAAAACAGCAACTACTTTTTAATGGCAAAGGAGCCGATCAGCAGGACGAACGCCCACCACCACCACCTTCCATGCCGGTACTGAACAGGAACAACAACAACAGTGGTGGTAACCGCGTGCAGAAGCAACGGATAAACCAGCTGCAAAGGCCACAAGTGCCACCGCCTCCCATTTGGCAACATGAAGAACAACATATCAGCAACAAGAGTCGCTCACAGAAGCAGCGTCCGCAGACATGTCCCAAATCTCCTGGACAGCAGCAGCAGGTGTCTTGGTCGTGTAAAAACATGCAACAACGCGCATCAGCCAATCTGCAGTTACATCGCAACCATCCGCTGCAGTCCGAGTGCGTGAATTTGCTCGCGGGAATGGAGCATAGTTCATACAACACCATCAATACAGATGCATCCAAGCCATCTTTATTTTGGTCCCGTGAATCACTCAAATATCTAGATGAATTATTAAAAATAACGACTAATTCAGAAACACTAGAACGCATGAATCGCGTCTTAAAACGTTCGCGAAATGGCCAACTGTCGCATAATGATTATCGCGCTGTGATTCGGTTGCATTCGCTGATGGAGCCCAACTGAATGTTGTGGACGGTGACTATAATGGGGGACACTTATTTTTAATTAAGAAATAGACATGAGCTTAAAGTATAAATCAATTATGTGGGTATGTCGAAGATATTACCCAATGCCGAATAAAAGATATCTGGACTTGAGTTTTGCACTATTTAATGCACTAATCTTACTTTTATTCTTTGGTAACAAATATATTTAAGTCACATTGATTGAATTTTGTGACTTAAACTACAATACGTTTGAATTAGTTATTATAAATGCGTTTCAAGATAGAGAAAATGTCTGCTTAAAACTCGAATGATAACCAGAGATAACTGAACAACAACAGTTGGTAGCAGCTTCTTCTGTTTGTCTATTTTTCGATCTCAGTAGTATCTTGGCGGTTTCCTGGCGTGTGCTTTAAGCGACTTTCATCTAGCCAGACGTCATCCAAACTGGGACTGGTTAAGCTGAAGAAAAGATGCGTTCTAAGACTACAGAGAGATTGCCCTCTGGAAGCACAAGAAATGAAAGAGCATAAGCGATTTATAGAAATCCGAAATAATAAATTTAATATGATAATATAGAATAGAATATAACAATTAGAATAAATTGACTAGATGGGTTTACAAGAAATAGGTACAAGAAAGTAATTTACATTTAAGATATAAGTTGCGAGAGAATGTTACTTAGTAGGAAAGTCTGGCCAGTAGTTTATGTAGTATCTATGTGTAGTTCCCTCGAACAACCGATCCAGCCAATTGCTGAGGCCATCTAGTAAATTGTCTTCAAATAAAACATTTGTTTCTGCATCGGATTCCTCTGAGTAGTTAACACCAAGGAAGTTTCCAATTTCTGGGTCATCATTTCTGTCCAGCAATTGTTTAGTCATTTTGATCATTCTTTTTGCGCCCCGAGCGCATTCGGGATGTTTTGCGTGATATACACAGAAATACTTGCGGTGTCCATTTAAGGCTATTACAGTTCCAACACAGTTTCTTGGATTAATCTGTAGATTGTGATTTGTGCACAATGACAAACGCAGTAGCTCGGAATACCATGATAATCCCTTCTCAATTAACATGTGACCAAACAACAGTGTCTTGGTTCTTCGATACGGCCAGACAGCACGATGGTAGGGCGGAATCAGTTTTGTCCGACTCTGTAAATCGGTTATCAATAGGATTGTACGACAACCTGGTTTCAGCAAACGAACTAATCCATTATACTTTTCAGCTCTTAGTTCGTAGAGCTTGAGTTCTGGCACATGAGTCTTGGGTTTAGCGCACTGATTGTTCTCATTGAGCTGTCCCTGCGCCTTGAGGGTCTCCTCCTCGGCTCGTACAAAGTACATCATAACATATCCGATGCCAAACATAAAGGCTATAGTTCCTAACAGGGAAAGGGCCGCAAACAAGTGTTCATCTTCGATATTATCGGAGAGATAATCAACCAAATAAAGTAGTCGAGCAATCCATTTACTGAGGATTCCTTGTGCGTGTTCGTCGAGTAGATTTTGAACAAAGGCCTCATAGGTTAAAGCTTCCGATGTTTTTAAAAGCCTTTGTATAGTAAGATTTATTTCATGTTTTGTTGTGTTAATTGCAGTATTATTGAGATAATCAGATGTTTTTATATCCAACTTAGCACCATTGACCCATTCGTATTTAATCTGTGTACTATCACGTCTCCAAATCACAACAAGTCGCAGCAAATTGTCCTCGAAGGAACCCTTGGATATGGCATTTAGAAAGTCAGCTTGCTTCTCTTTATACATATAGGCAAATCGAACCCTTTCCATGCTATAACCACTTTCGAGGGCAATGTGTCGTAGCGCTCCTCTGGCAACATCATAATCTGGCGAGTTTTCGGTTATCAGGATCACACACAATCGCTTCCTAGGTCTGTTCCATTCGGCCGGACAGACACCTTCGAGCACCTCCTGCGACGACAGCCGCGGCAAAGATAAATACTGGTTTGATGAAATGATATTGTCAAGCGTTTGTGTGGGTATATCTGCCATAGAAATACTTGCTACAGCTCTCAGTGAGTCCTCATTGAATAGGAAAAGTGTGTCAAGTTTTGGATTAACTTTGAAACGATCCAATATCATTTTTGTGTTTTTGCTCGTGATATCTACAAATCCGAATGCAACACGATCATGAAAACCAAATGCAGATATAAGATATCTCAATCTGGTTACACTTCTTGGTTCCAGCACCAAGGCTCGAACTCTATTATCGGTCCAACCATTAAGGAACTCATCGATATTATTATCGGTGATACGTTGGCCGATTTTAAAGGGCATTTTCTTGCGGATAAAATCTGCCAATTTCTGTTGTGTGTAGACATTTTCACGATACACATAGCTATGTCCATTCAGTACCAGAACCATTCTGGGAATATCATCGGCGCCGGTTTTTCGCAATATTGTTGGCTCATGGGCCGCATTTATGGTAGAAAAATGGAGGCCGAGAGGTTCAAATGTATCGATTAATTTCTTAAACGCTCCCACGATCCTTATACATCCGAAACACCAGTCATTATAGAACATAATAATGTGCAATTTGGTTTTGCTCTTTGGTATAATGGTCTGGTCAAAGTAGTTAGATGTGACAGACAGTTTGTGATATAGGCTAATGTCCTGGTCGAAGCCGAATTGCTTGCCGAAGAACTCCTCAACTGGGTCAAACCCGAAGCGATTGTAGCCGCTATAGTCATGTTTTTGCTTAAGATAATGTGAATCTTCACTTGTTACACCATGTCGGTCGAAAATTCTTCTGCGCTCGCTATCGCTCAGCAGTTCATATGCCTTCTTTATCTGAACAAACTTTCGTTCAGCATCCGGATGATTACTTTTATCTGGGTGCCATTCCTTTGCCAATTGCTTGTAAGCTCTTCTTATTTCCTGCGACGTTGCTGTCCTAGTTACGCCGAGTTCCTTGTACGGGTCGTTCATGGTACATTGGCATAGTGTGGTTAATACACAAATTATCAGCACCGTCTTGAATATCCAATTGTTTTTATCCATGCTGTCTATTTGCTTAAATTCTCACACAATTATTGTATCTCTTTTTTCTATACTAATATACTGCACTGCATATGGGGGTGGTTCTGTGCTCCAGATTTCAGAATGATTGATGAGGCTATTGATGTGAATTATATATTAAATTATTTAAAGAAATTTAGCACACCGCTGGAAACGCACATGGCGTTTCACAAAATTTGTTTTGTTTGTTAACAGAACAAATTCTTTTGAATTATTTTTTTTGACAGGTAAATTAATATTCGCTACACCCCACAGAGTTGTCAACGATGAAAAAAATTGCAGAGTTGTCATTACAAAATAAAACAGCTGAGCGGTATGCCGATTATGAATGTAATGAGTAGTTGATGTTATAATATTTAGTTAGCTTTAATTTAATAATAATAACTTAACGTTATTACGTATTTTGGATACGAAAGTATTAAGTCATGTTTTAATAATAATTTTCTAGAATTCAATATTTTTTGCCAAAATTGATTCGAAAAAATTCAGCGATAGGGCAGCTGTTTAGTGTTGCCAGGGAGAGTTAATGTTGTGCAAAACAAAAGCAATGCAGTCAATACTAGGTTGAGAAAATACTAAAAATACCAACGAAAACCGCAACTCAACACTGAAAGGCTTGTGCAGCACTAGACAAATTAAAGATAAAATTAAATAGCCAGAAATACGCGTGTGACGTGCTCATAGCTTAATAGTTGTGCCTGCAATTGTAATGCTTATAAAGACTGAGTTTTGGGCAAATGTTTGTGCAATAAAGAAAAGGGCATAGTTTGCAAAACGCACGAAAAAATTGAAACAAAATTTTCAACTACTGGGCTACAGGCCACAGCAGTACAAGCCACTGCCATTGCCCCGCCCCCCTCAAACACCAACACCACCATCGTCGTTTTCGTTGTCGTTTGTCTACTTGCGTTGCGTCCCGTATGTAAATGTGACTGATGGACGACGAGGGCAAACCAAACAGATGATATTCACACTGAACAGAAACAAAAAAAAAAAACAAAAACAACAGAGTGCAGTGCAGCAGCAGCGGCAGTAGTAGCAAACATGTACATATGTATAGCCTCATATTATTCAATGAGTGTGTGCGCGAGCGTATAAAAGAAAATTAGATAAAAAATAAAATGAAATTAGCGCACGCCTGAATTTCGAGTTTGGCGCAAGGTGAACACCGAAACGAATTCAAAACGAACTGTGAATGTACATAAAAGTCGACGAAAACTATTTTCAATTTTCCCAGTTGTACGCGAGAGAGTGTTGTATCTGTCCTCTGTTTATTTGTATGTGTGTTTGTTGTGCTCGCTGTGCAGTGCGTGCGAACCTGAAGTGCTGTCACCTGCAATTGCAATTTCAAAATTTCATTGATTTATGCATAGAGACGGACGTATATATACTGTAAAAAATTCAATTTGCAGAGGATATACATATATAGAGGACAACATACGCGTATATACATAAATACATGCATGTTTGTGCATGAGCACATACACAGACGCGCTGCAGGCTGACTGACTGACTGATAAAAGCCTCGCACCAGACGCACACACAAAAACAAACACAAACACGCAAAACGCATACGGCGGCTTGCCTAGAGCTTTGTAAGTTTACGTTTATGATTATTTTGTAGCTGTTTATTTTTATTTCTATATGTACGCACACATTTACCCGTGTATAGAGTTGAGCATTGTTGTGCTGCTATTACATATCGCTCTGCTTTCCGTCGTACGTTTTCTATTTGATTTTGCAAGCTCATTGAAAAGAGAGAAAAAAACTAACTTTAATTACATTCATGGCTTGACTGCAGCAGCGGCAGAAGCAGTAATTGCCTCGTCGCACTGGCTGCCTGCCGCATGGAAATTTCTTACCATGGTACGCAGGCCCCAGAGCCAAATGTTAATTATGTGCCGCCGCTAACATAACACCCCCGCCAATGCTCCTCCCTCTGATGCGTGTCCATCCTCGTCATCGCAATCGCACCCACAAGCAAAGCTTATATTAACGTAGTTCGCGTCTGTTTATACTCCGAACATTCTCCCACACGCTTGCACTTACACACACGCTCGTATGCACTCGCGCTTCCACAAATTTGTTGGCCGTTGCACTTTGGTTTAACTATACCTAAACATGCTGTTCAGTTGTTTATTTCAACTTTTGGTTACAAACAATCAGTAACGCATATATTGGAAACTCTAAAAAGAAAATTATAAAAATCGTGCTGGGAATATTAAACAACCATTTCCCCATCTAATTTATTATTGAATAATTATAATAGCGACTTGCAAATGGATAAAGCGAACCATACTTAGTTGCTCAAATAAAACAAGCAATATTTTCAGGGTCTAACTCAATTATTTGTCTATTAAGAAATTTTATCGACTACCAGCAGAGGCAGCACAAACCTATGAACTCAAATTAAAACCAAAAGTAAATCATTCTGTTCACTTAATATGCCTAATCAATAAAGCTAATGAACCCTTAGAACAGCCGCCTTATAACTTACAAACAGACACGATTCTTCCTTACATACTTATTGTATGTTATGAGCGTTAAGTGCCTCACGAGCCTAATAATGGCATTTCTCATAGCTCTGATAAGAGTGACATACGAGTACGTATTTGCGCGTTTTTACACGCGCTTAGGGTAAATGCGCTCCAAACTCGCGTCTCGTACTTGTACCCACAGTGCCGCCTAAGAAGTTTGGGCCTTCGGAGTGACTAAGCCGCAGCACCAGCAGCAACAATAACAAAGAAACGATAATTTATACACTATACGTGCTAATGTTAATTATTATTGTTGAATGCAGTTGGGAGTTTTTGTATTTTTCCTTGCGAGTAATTGCCTCGTCAATAGTCGAGCCAAGCGCAGAAGGTCTCTCAGGATTAGTCGAGTCGACTTTTTGTAATATCAAAGTGCGTGTAGAAATATATAAATATAAGATATTAATTATTTTGCAATGTGTGCAAGATTTGCTATACATGTTCAAAATGGTATGATTCATGGGAAACTTTAGCTGGTTCTCTAATAAATCAAGTAATGCTATGCCTTAGCAGACAATTTTTTTCAAATCACCTTGTTTTTTTTTTAGGTTTTAGTACAAAAAAAAACAACAAAATACAACTTTTATCCATAAATTTATTAGGCGCTTGTACATTGACACAGTATGTAATTGTAGTGTACACATGGATTGTGCTTAAAATGTTTATCGTGACTCATTTCTACTTGTTTCTATTGCAGTTACACATCGAGGATCGTGGTCGGTACCCGTACTGATCTGGTTTCTTGCCGGGCTCGACGACACGCTGGCCAACGAGTCGCAGGAGCTGCACAACAACAAACTGAGTAGATAGATAGAATAGAACGGAAGTCCGATGTCCAATAAAATTAATCCGAAACGCCGTGAACCGTCAGCAGCAGCAGCAGTCGCAGCCGCCACGGCAGTAGTGGCAACCAATACGAGCAGCTCTACCGGCTCCAGTGCCGGTAACACATCCTCGGCAAACACATCGTCCTCGTCCAGCTCTTCACTGTCGTCCGCCGGTGGCGGTGATGCGGGCATGTCCGCCGATTTGACATCGCTCTTCGAATGCCCCGTCTGCTTTGACTATGTACTACCACCGATCCTGCAGTGCTCGAGCGGTCATTTGGTGTGCGTGTCGTGCCGTTCAAAGCTCACATGCTGCCCCACATGCCGCGGCCCATTGGCCAACATACGTAATTTGGCCATGGAAAAGGTGGCCTCAAACGTGAAGTTTCCATGCAAGCATTCGGGTTACGGATGCACTGCCTCACTTGTTTACACAGAAAAGACCGAGCATGAGGAGACATGCGAATGCCGGCCGTATCTATGTCCCTGCCCGGGTGCCTCATGCAAGTGGCAGGGTCCATTAGATCTAGTCATGCAGCACCTGATGATGTCGCACAAGAGTATCACAACGCTGCAGGGCGAAGATATAGTTTTTCTGGCCACCGACATTAATCTTCCCGGTGCCGTCGATTGGGTAATGATGCAGTCCTGTTTCGGGCATCATTTCATGCTCGTCCTGGAGAAGCAGGAGAAATACGATGGGCATCAGCAATTCTTTGCCATTGTTCAGCTAATTGGATCACGCAAAGAGGCTGAGAATTTCGTTTATCGCCTGGAACTGAATGGCAATCGACGTCGTCTCACCTGGGAGGCAATGCCCCGATCCATACACGAAGGCGTTGCCTCGGCCATACACAATTCGGATTGTCTGGTGTTCGATACGTCGATCGCGCAGCTCTTTGCCGACAACGGAAATCTGGGAATTAATGTAACCATATCTCTGGTCTAGGCGGAATGAGAATATATAAAATGTGCATCGTTTCTAAAACGATAATCGATAAACTCACACACACTTACACATACACATATACAAACATATGTACTAAATATCACATCTACATAGAGTGTATATTTATTCTACAAACATATGTATGTAAGTCGATAAGTTTGTCCGTTTGTCTGTCTATGCTGTTGTCGGTTTTGTCAGTCTCTTGCCGTCTGGCTGGATAATTATCGTAGCTATAGGGTTTTCGTTTTAATGAACAAGAGAAGTAAAGAATAGAGAGAGAGAGAGAGATACACAATTATTTAACTGCGTTTTTTGTGGGTTTTAGTTTAATTTAGTTTGTAAGCCGGTGGATGTGGGCAGATCCCTACCTTGATGTGGATCTGCTCACATTAAGCACACACACACGAATACTTATTCACACAGAGATACACTACATTCATACATCGTAAACACAACTAATGAACAGCTAGTTTAGTTAATGTAAATTATTTTATACGAAAAATAAACTGTACATGCGCATTATCATCACTTGTAAACCGAAATCAATATAAATGAATTACTTAAACATATTATTATTATGTTACTTACGTAATAACTCGAGAGTTGTAAGCGATTGCGACAATTTTTGTTCATGCCAAACGAAAGGTAACATTTTTTTAAAAATGAAACATGCTCCCGAAAACGAAAAAACAAAAGACAGATACACTTTGTACTAAGACTATGTCAAAACACCCCAGCAACAACAACAAGTGAAAGCAATCCTAATGTATAAATCTAAATAGTTTAGACCGATCTCCCGAACAGTTGATTTTCTATTTGATTTTGATTTCTTTCTGAGTTTCATTGCAATTGGAAATTGTGAACTGGCAGTTGCTTTATATAACTGCATGTATTAAGTTTTAATAAAACACACACACACACATATACACATGATGAGAACTACAACAGAAAAATAAACGTGATTAGTAAAATTAAATGTCTTGTCAATCAAATATGAGGTATTAACTCCTCTGAAAAAGTCACTCATTATTTCTGTAACTTTTCTTTGATAACGATCTCATGACTAGTTTATATCCAGATATTTAATATATTAATGAATGATTATTATAGCAGGCTTGGACATATTCATATGCAAAGTTTCCACAATTCAGACAAACAAATTTTAGTTTTCTAGAAATCCATGTACAATTTTAAAACAGAACTAAATTGCCAAGCGTACGAAAAATTAACACTGAAACTTTCGATTTTATTATTTTATAAACCTATTTCGGTTCGCACCGTGCTAAATTTACAAGTGCTGCCAATTTTATTCTGAAGGTACTTTTTATGGTCGATACCCTCAAGCAACCCCGACTACAAGACGACAATTATAAGCAATGCAGCAACGACGTCAGCGACCGCCATCGGATGCTCCACAGGTAGCTGCTGTCGCATTGCCCAAAGATAACAACAGCAATAGCAGCAGTAACCCGGAACAAGATGGAACGCTGGCCCAGATCGAAGGTAGCAGCGGTAGCAGCAGCACCAGCAACGGTGTTGGTGGGGGCGGCAATAGCGACTGCGATAAACCAAGCGAGACTGCGACCAGAGAGTTTTTGGTTTCTCTACTGGAGTGCCCTGTATGTTTCGGTTATATGATGCCACCGATAATGCAGTGCTCGCGCGGTCATCTCATCTGTTCCCAGTGCCGCAACAAGCTGAATGTATGCCCCGTTTGCCGGGTACCGATGAGTAACATACGGAATCTGGCCATGGAGAAGGTGGGTTCCAAACTTATCTTTCCCTGTAAGCACGCGTGCTACGGTTGTCGAGCACGACTTTCGTATGCAGACAAAAAATCCCATGAGGAGGACTGCGAATACCGACCATACTTTTGCCCATATCCAGACGAGAAGTGTGTGTGGCAAGGGGCTCTCAAGGATGTCTATAAGCATTTTGTGAGCACACATCAGAATGTCATAACTATGGAGGGAACAGACATTATATTTTTGGCGACAAATGTTAATCAGGTGGGCGCTTTAGATTGGACCATGATACAGTCATGTCACGGGCGTCATTTTCTGTTATCGCTGGAAAAGGTGCAACTTGGCGAAGGTTGCCAACAGTATTTTGCCGCTTGTCGCATGATTGGTACAATGCGGGATGCCGCCGACTTTGATTATCTCATCTCACTGGAGGCCAACAATCGCACGCTTAAATGGAAGTCAAAACCGCGTTCGATACGTGAAAGTTTCGGCACATATACGAATGCCGATTTTCTGGTGCTTAACAAATCCACAGTGGAGCTGTTCTCAGAGGATGGTAATTTGGCACTCAACATTATTATCAAGAAGTCCAATTACGGAGGCCAAGATTGACGAATCCATTCTGCGGTCCAGTTCAAGTCTAGTATCGACAGTTGCCATCAATTTCTCTGTGTGCTCTCAAATGTTAATATTATATTGTAAATCTCTCGTGGCCAGATAATTTAATAGTTTATATTATTGGGCGGTAATTCAACTAGCACAGAAACTCTGTAAATATAATATAATTCATAAGCCCCTGTTTACGATTTTATATTATCAAGAGACGACCACGCTTTCGCTGTGTTTAAATAGTTTTTTCGAATCGCGCTTGTTTCGCTGTGAATGGCTAATTCTAGCGTTGCAGCCCCTGCGATAACAATTTATTTGTAACTTATCGATTAATCGCAAGTGAAGGCCAATTATACCAAAATGCCAAAATAAAAATAAATAAATTTAATTATGGACGAAGTGGATAAAATCATCTTGCACCAGTTGCAGCAAATCGATGCAACCATCGAGGCGACGGATCAACTTACCAGCTTCACGCCCGAACAGGTGGTGCGTGCTGTCTCCAGTTGTTTGCTGGAAATCAACCCATCGATGACGGAGCTGCCACGCTCCTTGCCGGGTGCTTCTATGGCACAGCGTTTCAGTGTGGCGACAACACTGGCTGAGCGTTGCAAAGAGAGTGGCTACGGTGGCGATATTGGCTACCAAATATTTCTGTACCCCAACGCCGTCGAGTTACGTCGTTTATTTATGTATCTCATTGAGCGCCTTCCGCGCGAGCGTCAGAACACAAACGATTCCGTCAAGGCGCACACCCTCAGCGCCAGAGACCAATTGCAGCGGGAGGTGCGCAAGAAGCTAGCCGATCAGCTCAAGGCTCCTTGGGTTCCGCAATTCTGTCGCGCTGTTGCCAACCGACAGAAGCTGGGCAGCAGCTGTCAGTGCATCGAATTCAAGCCGCATCTGAATCTCAATGTGCCCGGCGCCAACTTCGCTGAGCGCAGCAAAGAGGTGCAACAGTATTTCGAGCAGCTGGCGCCCAATTTGTTCCAGCAGATGGACACCAACTCGTATGATCTCATAGCATCGGTGTTGCACAAAAATGACATGGAACGATGGGGTGCCTTGGGTGTGTCCACAGTCGTGCCGTCAGTTGATGTTCACAAGGCGGAGAACCAACAAGAACCAACGAGCCCAGTGTCACCAGTTGTCGATAAGGTCCACAGCTCGGCAAAGAATTCGGACGGTGCTACGCCAGTGCAGCAACTGGGCGACACAGTCCAGGAGTTGCGTACACAATCGGAGAAGTTGCTGGCACAGCGTAAAGCGCTTAGCGCCAGCATTGCAACGTTGAAGCCAAGGGAAACAACGGCTGTAGCCGAATTGGAACGCGTGCAAGCAGTGCTCAAGATGCACGAACGTAGTTGCCTGGTGCTGGCCGAGCCCGACCAGAACGTGGAAAAACTGGAGGCATTATTGCATGCAACTGAAGCAAAGCGTCATACATTGACACAGCAGTGGCAGGAGTACCGCACTCCGTTGCTCGATACGCTGGAAAATCTCAAGTCCGCTAAGGAGGCGCAGCAGGTACAGAGTGTTCGTTTGGGCATTGAGCAGCTGGAGCAAGAGTTGTTGGCCAAGACACAACAGCACAACGAACTCAACTTGCGCAGTGCACAGCAGACACAGCTGGCGCCTCGTAAGGAATACACGAGGCGCATTCATGAATTTATCGGAAGCATCAGGAAGCAACGAGATGACATCTTCAAAGTGCTGAACGATACGCGGCAGTTGCAAAAGCAGCTAAACGTGGTGGCGGCGCAGCTGGAGCGTCAATTCAATTACACAGATGATCTGCTCTTTCAAAGCGCCAAGCATGATCTGCACGCGAAGAAGGCCTACAAATTGTTGGCCCAGCTGCATGCGCACTGCAGTGAACTGGTGGAGTGTGTGACTAACACGGGCAATGTCAGCAAGGAGATACGCGAGCTGGAGGTGCAGATCGATGGCGAGAAGATGAAGAATGTGCTGACCAGCCTGCAACAGATCACCGGAGATATTCAAAAGTTTGAGCAGCACATACAAGATCTGCAGTCCCAGATACGCACCGTGGAGAATGCTATTACAGCGGCCTAGACACAGAGGACACCTTACTAGAGATTAGGAGTACTTTACACATTACCTATGGATTAGTGCCAATTACTATAAAAAACAGATCACACACGCATAGCGTAGTTCTTCTCGTAGCCAATTTTCACTCTATGCATTTCTTAGAGCTAAATAAACGGACCTGATCGATTTCAATAAACCTATATATAAACAAATGAATGTATCAATATAGCATAATTTGAGATCTGTAGCTCCAGATTTCGTTCTATGCTTACAACTTCCGTTTGGCTATTGAAATTTCCTGCTAGTGTGAATGGGGTCTTAAGCGGTACAGCGCTCTCTTCTGGTGCGCTGCAGAGCATGCGCTCTTTAAATACTCTGCTGTAGGGTAGTGTAGCTTTGTTAGTTTATTTGGCACAGATTTTGTTAACGTTTATTAGATATTGTTGATCAGATGAGTGCTGAAAAGATATTGTATGCTTAACTGCAAGCATTTGATTTGTGATATCGATATCAACAAAAATACTAAATGTTTTATCGATTATGTTGTGATGCCAATAGTATTAAATATCGAAACGCGTTAAAGAACTAACAAAACTTTTGAGCAACCTACAGCGAGCTGTCCTCTTTGTTAGGGTATTTCAGATGCGACCTCCCACTACGAGAGCAATGCTCTCTCGCTCGCTCTCCCTGTGGTCGTCATCATCGTCGTCGTTTCATTTGAAACTGAAGCGGCGGTTACAACTGCTGCCGGTCGTGGAGCCGGCTGTCAGTTGTTGCTCGCCCCTCGAACCGTTTGGAGCTGCAGCGCGTTGGCCGCGAGTCTCGTCGTCGTGTTGTGTTGTGTTTTCGTTTGATTTTTGTTGATTTGCTTTCGTTTGTTTTTAATTTAAAGTAAATTTCCAAGCAACCAGGCAGCCAGACAGGCAGCCACTTGGCCCGAACGAGGCTGAGTGAGCGCGCGCCTAGTGCTCAAGGGTTTCTTTCGCTCTAAAATGATAAAATAAAACTAAAAGACAACAACCAAAACAGCAACAGCAACAACAGCAACTCAAAGGGGCAGCATATCAAAATAAAAGCACTTGAGTTGTGTGTTCCACTGTAGCTGGGGTGCTCTTGCCTCTTGTTGTTGCCTCTGCTGCTGCTGCGGCTGCTGCTGCTGCTGCTGCTGCTGTTGGAGTTGTTGTGCCCTGTGCCGCTCCAGAACTCGTTTGTGGCCTAGAGTTTTAGGTTCTTTTGCATGCCGCGCGCCGATAACAAGTTTAACCGGTGTGCGTGTGTGCCGCGTGTGCAATTGTGTGCGGCAGTGTGTGTGTGTGTGTTTGTTGCGCTCGTGTGTGTGCTTGCTGCCTTCAACAAACTGTTGCGCTTGGTCGCGTCGCTGCTGCTGACGTCGTTGCCGGCCCTTTAGCTGCTGCATGCCGCAATTAAAACGAGAGAGGAAAGAGTGAGGGAGAGCGAAATACCAAGCGACGCTTGACCAATTGAACTCCAATTAGAATTTCCGAAAGAGCTGAAGGTCGCACCTTGTGGCCAGCAGGAGTAAGCTCACCTAGGCCGGCCGGTCAACGTGCCAGTACCTGTGCGTGAATGCGAGTGTGTGTGCGCGTTGTCTAAAAATAACTGTGAAAACAGCGCTGCGGCCAAACGGGAAACGTCGTCGTCTCATCGTCGTCACGTCACGCCGTGCCAATCTAACCGGCAAAAATAACAATAAATAAATAAATAATAAATAGGAAAAACACAAAAGAATACAAAAAAAAACACTCGCAGTCGATGTATTAGTGAACTCTCTTAGCGACATTTCGCGGCGACTACGCAATAATTTGTTTATAGCAATAACTGATAAAAGTGATAATTAATCGAAATCGCAATCGAAAATTGAAATTGAAAATTGAGTTAACTAATTGAATTTGCTTGCAGCACGCGCAACGATCCTAACCTAACCGAACCTAATCGAACCGAAAGCAATAAAATAAATCGACTAATTGTAGATTGTAACTTGTAGCTTGATCTAACTGTAACTGTAACTGTAACTGTAACACATAACGGTAATTATAATTGCAAGGATGACACCATCGCCTACAAAGGAGCTTATGGCAGCCACGCCAACAATTTCACGTCGTCCACGCGAGGAATTCGCCGAGAAGGTGAGTAATTTCAGTTCCGCCACACCACCACCCCCTCTCACTCTCTTACGACATTGTCCTTTCGCCGAGTTCATAAATCCGCCATCTGTCTATTTTTAAATGGACTTCCTGTGTTTTTCATTAATCGGAAAAAGAAAAAGAATTCGAAATTGCTTTGTATTCTTGGCATGGTATAAAAAAAAATATATATAAACATTTCCCGGGGGGGGCTTCTGGTTGTTCACTTTGTTTATTTGTGCAAGGTACAAATGTTTGCCTGTACGATACATATTGTACATTGTATGTAGTATTGCGAGAGAAACATATTTTCGTAATACGTGTATCGCTTGAACTTGATAGGGTTTACCTTTCTAATCACATGTCGCCTCTGACTAATCATCGCCCCAAAACGTACTGTGATTGATAAGATATCAAAACAGCGCTTCTAACCGATAGCTCAGTCGATCGATCGACCTAGTATGCGCAGCAAACAAGTGGATGCTAGTGACTACTTCTAGATCAAATATAGGCAATTATACACGATGTACAGGGATAAGCATATCAGTGTAGAGATCTTTCTTATTTGCATACCATTCTTAGTACTTTCAGTTATACTTCTTAGTATTTCGTAAATCTTGTTTCGTTTTCATTGCGAACTTGTTGTAATGTTCCCCTTCTGACATCACAGTTGGATTTTTCAAATGCAAAATACCAAGCAACTACAACAAAAGCAAGTCGCAAGCAAATTCCACAAGCTTAAGTTAAACGAGGGGTCAATGAGTTAGGAAAAAGAGCATGAAAAAACCAGAACAGCTCAGTAAAAAATGACAAAAACAAACGACGACCGAAGGCGACTTGTGGCTGAATTCCAACACGTTGTTAGGGCGATGCTCAACGGTGGGCAGCGGAGAGGGGAGGCAGCAAGGGGGCAAGTGTTAGTCATTATAATTCGATTATTATACTATTTTCAATATACATGTGTAGTATGTATTTGCGAAGTGTGTTAGTTGTCTGGCCGCATTTACAGTTGTAGAGTCGTCTCTTTCTATATGTAAATCTGTTTATTTACGGCTTGTTTTGTTCTGGTTCGTTGGTTGCACAAAAGATATGGGAATCTATTAAGAATGTCGAGAGAGTTATGAATATAAATATAGTTTCAAATCTATCCAGAGATTGAGTTGGATAGAGAAAATAAGCCGAATGAACCCAACTTCAACTCAGAATGGGAACCTCCGTCACACTTATCATATGTGCGACCCACCTATACCGATAAACGATATATATGTACGAGTATATATGAGATACAGTTAACGGCAGCGATAAACTTATGTGCGAATATTGATATTGGTTGGCGAAAAGCCGGGACGGGCTCGCCTTGAAAGCGATTCGATTTGGCATAGTATCGTATTGTCCATCCAACTCTTTCAACTTGTCGTGCTAACTGACAATTTTGCATATGCTCTGCACAAAGCCATAAGCCATGAGCCATCGGAGAGACAGAGACATCAACCCAGACATTATTTCAGTTTAAATTGTGCGCCACATAACGACATGCCGTGCGAAATCTGATGCAATCGATGAGATCATCGCAAGAACCTACGGAACGACGAAAGAACTGCGAAAAATTGCTTACCGAACCCGAACCTGAAACGCTCTTCTATAGTATATTATATCGTACTTAACTCGTGTACGCGTAAAACTCACACGAGCGTAATGATTGCCGGCAGCCATAATAATAATGATAATGAAAATAATAATAATAATAATAATACTACTGCATAATGAAGAATTCATTTGATTGTACTCGTAACATGTTGACGCACGTTGAAGTTGCAGGTTTTTGAATTTTCACGAGAAGAACTTGACTCATTTCATCATTTCGCATGGGGTGTGATCTTTAAGGGAGTGTGAAACGGGTGTACGCGTATGTGTGAAATAATCGGAAACAGATCTCTGAACAGATTAATGTTAGCAGATCTGGCATCGCTTTGAGCTGAGAAACTAAACCTTTCACGTCTTTATGGCCTGTTCTCTCTGGGACATTGAACCTCGTTGATAAGAAATTCAAATTTTCAGTTTAGCTTATTCCGTTTTCCGATTAACATAACAATCTGTGACGCATTTAGGTATTTCGCAGTCAAGCACGAGTGCTGGATAAGCCCTCCATCTCGGTCACTCTGTCTCTCTGTCTCTCTCTCTCTCGCTCTCTCTCGATCTCTTTTGATCTTAATGGCCCTTCGCTTCGGTAGTGCAGCTCGTTCACGACTTTGTTTTCCCCTCTTCTTCTCGTCCAGGCACTTAGCTCCCTCTTTCCTTCCTCCGCATCACCCTTTATCGTCACACTTCGCCACAGCTTGCTCCCTCTCCCATTGGTCCCTCCTGCGCGCTGGTAGTGCTGCGTCAATTCCCGCTACTTTCAATTTCTGCCGCTACTCTTGGGGTTTTTATGCTTTTCTGCTCGACTCGGCATTTCTGCTGAAAACTAACCCAAGTCTAACTGAGTCATCAGTCCCAAACATGAACACAGAATCCATCCAACAGGCAGAGAACCGAGAATCGACCGCGCAGACCCGCCGCGTAGCGTCTGTAGAAGGTCATCCCTCAGTTCCAACTGTGCTACAGTATAGCTACGGAGCTCTTGTGTGTGAGTGTGTGTGATCTACCAATTGCTATGTAAATACGAGCGTACACAGTCCCTCAACCCCCTACCCAAGCGGGTACCCGCTCAGCTTATTTGCGTTTTAAAAACCTTGCTGAGTTACGGCTGACAGTCTACAGCATCGAGAATTGACAACTTTGTCAACTTTTAATTGCATTATTAGTTTTCACGGCTCGCCGATTTGCGCGCTAATGTCTTGGAAGATAAAGGCAGCCTCTCGCCCGCCCGCCCCACTCCCGCTTCGTCTACGTCCCACGTCGTTGTTACCAATTTGGTTAGCTTGCAACGTGCTGGTCATAATGAATGCGTGTGCTCGGTTCGTCACCCAGCTCGGCCCCCTCTATAATTCGACAGGCTACAGGCAGCACCCTCTCCCCCCACTAGTCCCACACGCAACCTGCTCACAGTCCTTGCTCACGGAGTTGCTTGGGTAATTGTAGCGTGTCGCTGTTATATTTCCCTTGGGCGTGTTACTTGCGTTGTGCGAGAACGGGAGGGGGAGAGAGGCGTAACTGCTGCGGCACAAGACACCTTTCCCTCTTGGCCGACTGACCAGGTGGCGCGCTAGCCAGCCAGTTGGCCTGTCATATCATATGGCAATGTTTGCGCAACGCGTCCACTGCACGAACATCGCTAGGGTTGCCACCCCGAGGCCCCACCTACTGGCACTTGGCTGTTTGTGTGTGTTAGTGATGAGCGCGTTTCGAGTATCAAAGAATTTGAACTTCACTTTTCGACGCTTGATGAACTTAATACAATCTCTTTTTGGTAGGGATCGTCGTCTCTGTGGTTCCGGTTACGACGTTACCTGGGAATGTGTACGCCGTATCGTGATACCTTTAGGGTCGGTAAAGCTTTGCTTTGTGCTTGAGGTCAATTAGACCAATTGAGCGCGTTTTTCTCATAGTATTTTGTAAAAAAGAGTTGTTTCCCCTGTTCATCTACAGTACAATAGACCTGTTTTCTCTCGGCCTGGTATGTTGTATATGCGACTCAAGAGATCGATTTATTATGGCAATTTATTTTGTTTGTTTTTCACAGTTTTTCTCCGATTTTTGTTCTCCAAAAATTTTCCCTTCTGTCTATGCTTTATTTGATTTACCCGAGTTGACCTTTCCGTCGTGTCACGTCACGCCCATCTTTAGCCTGCGTGTGCGTGTGTGTGTTTGCTGGGCGTGGCACTTGGTGCGTGCCGTCCTGGCCGTGTGGCATGTAGCATATAAACGCATATAAACTTTGTGGATATTATTAAATTAATTGATTTTTAGCCGTAATGTCTTGATTTGCCAACAGCTGGCCAAACAACAATGGCAACAACACTAACAGAAACTACAACAACAACGACAAGTTTACTGCTGCGTTTTGTTATTTTTAGAAATTTCCATTTCACATTAAAAATAGCCAAATTTATGTTAAACTCGCTATTTGCCATGGCGACTCGATTGCCGGCCAGCTGGCCATAGCCGGACTCGAACTCGTCCGAACTCACGTAACCCCGCTTCCCCGGGGAAAGCAATTAACATTAGTCAAACATTTCTGAGAGACGCACAATATTTCTTCAATATATTTGCGATTTGTTTGGCTTTAAGTTGGCTTTTATTATTGCTAATCACCTGCGAAGACAGCGCCCCAGAGAGTTGCGGCTAGAGTTTCGTCTAGTCGAAGTTGGGATGCTCTAAGCTCGCAAGAAATAAGGAAATTGTATGGTATGTTAAAGTACATACGAATATAAAATTTGATATGCTGAGATATGATATGGTATACGACGTGATATGATAAGATATGGGATTTAATACGCATATAGTTTGGTATATCATATTATTTATGATGCACTGATTTTACGCTACACTTGATTAGTATTTGTCTGTTAGACTACCCAAATTCTGATAATACCCCTGTCATAAAGCTGCCAGAGCTTAAAGATCTTTCACATGGTATCACATAGCATGTAGACGCTAGATATCAGGTTTTTTAATAATATGCCGTCACCTTTAGGTCTAATGAATGTTTTTGTTGATCATATTAGTCATACCCAGGAGAGTAATCCATTTTGCACACACTTACCAAGGCAAGATAAAAGATTGTTTGCTTAGTTTTAATTTTGGCATCCCTCTGTGAACCGCTTTTGAGATTGAAATATCAACTTATCAGTTATTCCAAAAACAACCTATTTCAATAACAACCTATTTACCTCAAAGTCTATTAATATCTCGCTGCGTCTTGGGGCAGTCATCGGTTTTGGTTTTCGGTAATTGGCCAAGTTTTCGCCGCAGATAACGAACGGCAAAACGGGTAATGTTTGCCATGAGGAAAATTAAACAAATTTTGTTTGTTAAGAAAGAGAGAGAGTGAGATAGAGAGGTGAAAGGGGTGAGAGGGAGTTAGAAACACAACAAAAACGCAGTCGTTGCAATCGCTTCACACACACACACATAGCTTGAAGTCCGCTAACGGTCCAACTACTCGTACCACACTCGAGCAGCGCAACAACTCAGCAACAGCTCGACAACAACTCCTCGAGTGGTGTCTGCAATCGCTGCTGCTGCAGCTGCTGCTGCCGGCCGCCTCCTGCTCCCCACGGCCACCCCTCGCTGCTGCTGCTGCTGCGGAGCGATTAAAGCGCCATATGGCCTTTCTCCAAAATTCAAATAAAACAGTCATAAGACACGTCATGAGGCATGCGGCACACACAGGCAGACTTCGGGCCTCCGACTCCGCTGCCGATGCCGATGCCGACGTCGTTGCCGACTCCAGAGAGTTTCAAAGCTCGCGTCATGCGTGCCACTTGGCACCTTTGTAGATAAGCAGAGTATGTAAGGTCTGCGCGAGGGCAGTTCGAATGTGAGTTGGGAATAAGCTGCAAGTGGTATGCCTAAGTGTTGTATGATCCTCAGCAGCAAGTCTTTGATGGTAGTATCTAGAAATATCTGAACAACCCTTTAGAATAGGATAAAATGTATACTGTTTTAGGGCTCAAGCTGATATTACATATAAAAAACTGTTGGAAATAGCCGTTAAAACAGTCAGAACTAATTATAATTGACTTGCTCAAACTTCGTTTTTCTTTTTTTTTTTGAGTTTTCCTCAATTTCCTCAATATTTGAATAATTTATTTAGGTTTATTATCTCTGACTAAAAACTAAAAAAATAAATATTTTTAAAATATACTGTTAATTTAATTAACTTTACTTATTTCATATTTATTTAAATTAACTATTTTAAATATTTTTTGACTCGACTGCTCTTAGTTTTCCTAAAATAGATAGATAAACCTCTTTAAAATATTTATAATGTTGAAATCAGACCTTAAATATAGAATAATGTATTATATACTTCTTATATAGAGCTGATTCTAAGCTGTAATAGCAGTACATGTCAAGAGAAACTTCGTTCATTCATATTTCCGTAATTGCAGATTGTATAATTTTATTGTCCTAATCCATCGCCTTCTAATTTTTTTGACATTATTCAGAAAACACCTTAATTCGTTCATTAAAATACTAGTGCTAAAGGAAATTTTAGACATGTTTATTAATTTTGGAAAAGTTTATATTTATTTTTGAATATATTATATACTCTTCGGCCTGCCCTCGCTAGTTAGTATCACCCTGCAGCATATAGTCCATTTTGTGCTCCGGCCGCTACTTGCACCGCCGGCAACCGGTCACGTTTCTTGCTGGAGTCGCAGCTGGCGTCGCAGTCGCCATCGTAGGTACAAGCTCTGCCTGGTGGCCCGCAGAGACCAACTGCTTGCTTGGCTGAGTGGCCACCGGAGAGTGTGTGTGTGTGTGTGCCGCTGCTCATAACTGTAAAAACACGCTCGCCCACTTCCTTGGAGCAGAGACTGGTGGACTGATGAACGGAAAGGTGGGACAGACGGACATGATTGTCCATGTGGTGGTTTTTGGTTCGTTTACTGCTTCATTGTTGTGTGTTGGTGTGTGTAGGCATCACTTGTCAATGCCAGACTGCATGTGTGTGTGTGTGTGTGTGTGTGTTAATTTTTAATTGTGCTAAATGTGCACATAAATATCCGTATAGATAGCACACACACACGCTGTTTGCTTATTGCAACAATAGCGAATAGCGAAAGAAGAAGAAAATAAAGTGTAGAAAGCTGCAATCGACTGTTAGATACCCTACTATACAGTGAAGACAAGCTACAACGACTCAGATATCTTAAGTATGCAAGCTACATCTGAATTTATTTGAGCAGTAGGCGTGGAAAACACAATTTTTAAATATTCAAGCTTCGTGTGAGGTATTTTAGCAGAGATCAGAGATCTACGCGGATAGAAAGACGGAATATACTAAGTTGCTTATGCTAATGATGCTAATGCTTTTGTAGCGTCTTTGTCAGTCTCTTAACTACATTTCCAACGACCCGCACTGCCCCATTTCTGCTGAGTAGGGTATAACAGCAGCATGTACATTCCCACAATTCACAATTTTCAATTTCAACACCCACCCATGATTTGGCTTATTTGTGACTGTTGTTGTATGGGGATACTCGTTGTTGTTGCCGCCTTTTGTTGCCTGACATTGGCACCAGCAGCTGTCACTGCGACTGTGTGTCAAACTGAATGCGCTGGGCTGGTGTTGGTGTTGGTGCTGGTGCTGGTCGGGTATGACTTAATAGCTGATAAATAACATTAGCCGCAGTCGCAAATGGTTGTCGCATGTGCGCCCTACGGCCAAATGCATTTCGAAATGTGTCAAATACTCATTTGGCCATTATCATCGATACGACTACGAAGAGGAAGAAGAAGTAGAAAAAGAAGATACAACTGTATCTCATGGGATACGGATACTTGAACATTTTATTGCACAGCGCGCACGCGTTGCCTATGCGACACATAAATACATATAACGAGAGCACGGGCGGGGCACTTGGCTTGTATGGGATCCTCCCCAGTCTACTTACGGGCCTACTTGATGGACCATTGCATAAATTTCCCCTTATTGAAACAGTTATCGCTGGCAGCATAAACAATTCCAATTTATTTATGCTGCATTTCCTTATGAGAATACCAAACAATCTTTTAGTCAATAAGTTATGGCGAAAGATAGGAAGGGAGAACTGAGGTTACGAAGGCAATCGGTCGATTGAATAGTGTAAAAGGTAGATGTGGGATAAAAAGTAAAGAAAAATGTAAAAAATATTTTTTACTTTAAAGATAAATTAAAAGAATTCTAAAAAAGACTCGAAGGATTGTAAAAATATAAAGAAATATTGTTTTTAGGATTAGGTATTTGTTTACTTTATAGATAAACTTAAAGAATTATAGAAATACTATACAGAAATATAAATGTAGTAGTCAAAAATGGAAAACTTTCAGTCTAAAATAGATTTCACTTATAGCTATGCCATATAAATTCCCAATTCGCGTGGTTTGCTTGGCTGTCGAGGGATTGAATGGTTTCGCATAGTTTCTCAGGAATTTCTTTTTGTAATTATGCTTTTATACTTTTCTAATACCTTCATAATTAGCACGTGTTTGTGTTTTCAGTGAATATGCGTATTATTTGATTAAAGATTAAAGATGAAAACTCAAGCGATTCGCATAAACAAATTTATTGCATATTTCCATTGGAGCAATTCACTTGTTCTTCATAATAATAATAAACACTTTACGCCATAATATTGCTGTGTGCGATGAGAATTCTCTCTGACCTACTGCTGTGAAGGGGCATGTGGCAGGCAGGCAGGCACTCGCAGCAGCGGCAACTGCTGGCGAGGTCTGCAAGTGAGTTAAGCCAGCTGCTTGCCGCTGCACTTGCCACAAGCCTTTGTCCACACCTCGCCGCGTCTCTCTCTCTCTCTGTGCGCGTGTGTGTGTGCTTATTCATGTTTTTATGATTCTGCAAATGGCGTAAACTTTCACCGCCGCCCGCTGTGATTTCAGATTGCCTGCCCGAGTGTGTGTATGTTATTTACAAGACTTGCAGCGCATAATGGAAGTAATGCTGCTTGCGCCGAAGATTGTTCTAGAGTTTTTCAATATTTAGTAATAGCTTTTCAAATTGGAGGACGGTTGGTTTAGGAAAGGAAGCGCCTTGTGTATGTGCCACAAGCTACTTACAAATTCCGTTGCCTACTTTCAGGCAGCCACGGTTAATGCTAAAACGCACGCCGCAAAGTAGGCAACCAAAAGTTCTCTATTTATTTAGGTCACATTTATTTGATTTTGGGGGAGGAGCTGACCTATTGTTATTACATGGGCCCTAGCGCGAATATTCATAAGGGAATACCCCACATGCTGCCAAATAGTCATCATAAATAATTAAGCAGCAAATGCGGCTGCAGCAATCAAAAGACTATTCGCACATGGCACATCCCACATGGAACATGGCACATGGCGGAGATACAATGATAATGACTCGCATAAGTTTGTCCGTCTCTGACGCGACGCCGAAATCGGAAGCGAAACAAATCAAACAATCCACAAAGTGCGCACACACGAAACTCAATCACTCATTAGGCGAACAAAGAGCGAACCACGTCGTCAAAAGCCATCGATAAAATTCAGACTAGACTAGACTGTTGCTCGGCACAGTGGGCTCAAGTGCTTGGCTGAGGTGTGAAGGCCCAAAGGTGAGAATATTTGAATTAATGAAATGCTGAGTTTAGAAAATATGTACATTTATTGGAGTAAATATACTCAGGATCAGTTGATCTTTACATGCATGGATCTATGCACATGCATACGCATATGCTTTAAGATATTGACTATGGTTATTGCATACTATAATGAGCTTAATATGCGTTTGCCTACCTACCACAGTATTATTGAGTGAGCAAAAATAATGTATTTCAATACCTCACCGTTATTTTTATTTTAACTGCATGAAAATTCACTTAAATTTAATTACGACTGTAATATTAAACCAGAATAAAGAAGCTTACATACAAATTTAAAGAAATCAATGAAGATAGATAGCTTTAAAAAGAATTTATATATAATTCTACTAAAACTGTTAAAATTTAACAAAATCAACCTAAACTAACAAGCTTTAACAAGAACATATAATATATATAAATCTAGTAAAACTGTTTAAATTTACCAAAAATCCACCTAAATTAATCGAGTATATTTTGAATGGCAATCCACTGAAACTAATTTAAAATCGTTATATTGATCAAGAATATATAAGCATATATAGAAAGCAGCCGAAATGCAGCCGGCAAGCTTAGTAAGTCTCTGTCAGTCTTCAATCGCGATCGCACAGCAATTAATGCGTATTCCCCGACTTCGCTAATTGCTGCGTGAACTACGCGCTGCGACCCACTGTGCAAAGGTGGTGGGGAGCGGAAAGGGGGCGGGGTGTGGGGAGAATGGCGAGCGAGAACGCTTAGTTGTCACTTCAAACAAACAAACAAAGGCGAACGCGTTCAGCTGAGGTGTTGCCATTGTCGCTGCTGCTGATGCGTTGTTGTTGTCGCAACATTGTTGTAATTATCATTGTTGTTGTTGTCGCTGCTGCTAATGCGTTAAGTGAGCTGACGATGCCCTGCGCCCGTTAAGCAATGAGAGCGATTGTTGCTGCATAAAATGTTGAAATCAGCTTCAAGTTGAGTTGGAGCCGAAGTTGAGTTCCTGACGCCCACGCAGTGATCGACAGAGTGGCACAAACACACAGATACACTCACCTACATACACACACCTCTGCTTTACGAGCTGTGCATATTATGGCCATAATAATAAGCGCGATGATGACGTTAAGTATACGCCAAATTGGTCAAAACAAAATAGCGAAAAACAAGCGACAGATGACGGACGACTGAGCCGAGCCGAGCCGAGCCGAGCGTGGAGCCGAGTTCCAAGTCGAGTCGAATCGAGTTGAGAATTTCTAGTGATCCGCGTAATAACTGAAGTTAACGCGACGCACACGGCGTCGACTGAGTCAGTCGCTACGCGACAGTTGGCAGCGCCAGACGCGAAAAGCAACGCAAAACGTGCAAAGAAAACGATAGAGCGTGAGAGAGCAATAGAAGACGAAGCGTAAAAAACGTGAACGAGAGACACAGAGAGAGAGAGAGAGTGCGAAAGAGAAACAGGGAGACGGCAACCTTAGGTGCCTTTAAGACTGATCGCAGTTTGTTTTGGGAGTGTACGCCGCGGGCACCTCCAATCTTCTCCTTCCCGCTGCTGCGCCATGTCATTCTTTCGCAACATACGCTCCTCGCTGGCATCGTCGTCGCGGAAGAGTTCATCGCGCGATACGACGCCCGTGCGCGGCAGCAACTCGCGCCCCGCCAGCGTGATCAGCTCGAGACGCGACTCCGCCGGCAGCTCCACACTGCAGCGTGGCGACACCTTTATATTGCCGGATGACGAGCTGCAGCAGCGTGCCAGTGACTCCAATTGCAGCACGCTGGAGAAGAAGTCGAAAAAGTCGAAGGTGTTCAGCAAGTTCAGCACCTTCACCAAGCGCAAGAAGACCCCTTCGCCGGAGGAGGTGGCCAGCTATGAGCATCATCCCAGTGACACGGCTACGAATACGTACTACAAGTGGCGCAGCGATGGGGATCGCATGCTCGACTATGATGCGCATGCGGATCCCTTCAATTTCCTGTACGAGCAGCAGGGCGGCCACAAGAGCAAGCAGGCGGCACATGGAGGAGGAAGTGGATCTAGTGCGGACTCGGCAAGCATGCAGCGTCAGTCGAGTCAGGGCTCCAGTTCCAGCCAGGGTAGCTTCGATTCCTCCACTTATCGCAAGGGCAAGACGCCCACACATCTGCGCGAACAACTGGAGCAGCTGAAGACGCACTCCAACGACGATCTGCTCGAGGAGGATGAGCGTGAGAAATACAAGACGGTTACACTGAGCAGCTTTCGCAAATCCTTTCGCGATCGGCTGCTGCAGCAACAGAAGGAGACACCGCACAATCCCGCCTGGTTCGTGGAGGTTCCTCCGCCGGCGGCTGCGCCCGTGCGTCGCGAGTCCAAAGAGAATCGACCGGACTTTCTGGTCTTCGAGAATGACAATTATCGCCCACAGTCGCGTTCACCTTTGCGGGATCGCCCCTCGCGCTCCGCCACCCGCTCGCCCGTCAAACGCAACGAAACATTTCGCGTGGCGCAACCCACGCAGCGGCGTCACATGTCGCCGTCACCGACACCGACACCGCCGCCATCGACGACGACGACGAAGCAGCCACTGCCCGCATCCGCCATACGCATCGAGATCAAGAACTCCATCTTGCCGCACTCCCCAGGGCGGCTAGTGCCAGTGGGCGTGGCCAAACCCATGCCCACCACAGAGTACTACGCGCAGCGCCTGCTGGCCAACAGCATGGCCTCAGCTGGACGACCTCACACTGAAATTCCCGCCGGCAAATGGTATCGCAGTCAGCAGCAGTCGCCCGCCAGGCAATCCATGCCTCCTGCTGCTGCAGCTGCTCCCCACCCGGCACGCAGCAATGGACGCTTTCAGACACTCGTGCACATTGGCAGCGATTCACCCAGCAAGCTGCCCGTGGCGCCCGCCCGAGGACGTGCTCCCACTCGCGTACAGCTCTACGGCAGCAAGCCGAGCAGTCGCCTCCAGCCACAGCAGCACCAGCACCAGCAGCAGCAGCCCAGCAGCACCTACTTTGGCGGCCACTACAATGCACCTGCCTCCGGCAAGCCACTGTCCGCGGCGCGACACTCCTCAGTTGGCAGCGGCGTGGGCGTCGGTTTCAACAGCGGCTCCGGCTTGGGCAGCGCCAATTGGGCGCGTCACGGGCAGCCGTCACCGCGGGCCACCCCCGCACAGCGTCGCAATCGTTCTCCAATCAAGATTCCGTGGCGATAGAATCGCACAGAGATCACAGCTAGAGCTGAGCTAGAAAAGCTTGAAAAAAGCTGAAAAACTGGAAAAAGCTTAAAACAACTAGAATTTTTAGCTGCTTTGTAAATTATAGTGTATTTGTATAGTGCAACGATATAGTTATTAAATAGATTTATAGCATATATTTACTCAATTCGCCTCCAATCCCTCCCAGTTAGTCGTGTTTTCTACGAAAATTCCAAAATATTTGTAATAAGCGACAGTATAAAATTATTAAAGTAAATTTATATAACATTTTAAAAAATTATCGTTTTCTTTAGTAAATTTTATATATATAATACTATATCATTTATATAGTCTTGAAACAATTTGCCTCTAATTTATTCCAGTCAGCTCTTTTTTACTAAAGAAATTGCAGGTTATTTTGAAAACAAAAATATATGATTTGTATACCTACAAATACATTGTTAGTATATATTTGTATAGCTTTGTTATATAAAATTTTATCACTTCGTACCATTTTATATTTCCGAAATATTTGCGTGTTTTTTACGATAATTATCGATCGATGCATACGCCCATCTAGCAACTTTTGTGTCATGCGGCACTGTCAATATTATTATTACTATTATAATTATTATTTATTTTAACCAGTCGAATCGCAGTAGAGAAAAAACTCCCCCACATTCTTTGTGAGTAAACAAATAATAAACTAAGTAAATAAGCGAAGCGAATAAATGAGAAAAACGTAAAAAGCGATCGAGAGTTGTGTAAATTGATAATTATCGTATTACTCGTGGCCGAAAACTCTGGGTAACCGTGTAGACCTATAGCTATGTATATAGTGCATATATGTGTGTAGCTGCATAGTCATTTACGAAGTTAATGGAACGTACGAGCGAAGAAATATTTAATCTCTTCGGTTATGCGGAAATGTATATACATAACTATGTAGTTATGCAGGGCTGTAGTGGGTTAAAGGTGTTTAGAGTGGGTAATATTATTATTAAATTAAAGCAGAATCTTAAGGAAACGAAGAAGAAACATTTAAGACCTTTAGTTTTACATTGCACATGGATTTTAATATAGTTATGCGTGCCCATATATGGTTATATTGCTTAAAACAATCAGTTATAATAAAGAAATACTCTTTCTCTTCAGTTGCACGGATATATATAGTTATGCAGGGCTGTAGTGGGTTAAAGATGGTTATAGTGGTTACTTAAGTATAGTCTTAAGAAAACTTGAAGAAAAAACACTTGAAACCTTCAGTTACATATAAAAAATCGATTTTTATATAGTTATAAATGGTTATAAGAGGTTATATTGTCTTAAGTTTGCAGTTATATATGGTTATTGCATACCGCCCATATTGCACAAGATTTTATTGGAGTGTTAATTGCGAATCCCGCTCTTCTTCTTCATCTTCTTCTTTGGGCTGCATATTGAAAAATCTGGCTGTGCCATTTTTAAGGTTATTTTCGAATCGTTTTTGGTCAAGCCACCGCGAACCAGTTCTCGGATCTGTCGACAGTATGACTAACTGTGCATGAAAATGTGCGAGCATTACGTGATGCGAATTTCATTTGCATGTTGCCACGTACCGAGCGGAAGGGGGTCTCTCGTTTAGAAAGCAGATGCGTCTACTATAGCCATGTTTGGACAGCGTTCTACGCCTAACGGCATAAATTGTCTGTACTCCCGCGCCGTCTCGCAATGACGTCAACACTTGCACCTTTTAAGAAGCCCAACTGTCGCATATCGTATATATGTATTCGCTGATGTGCTGTACAAATGGAAAACTATATGGAAAGGCAAACAAAGTGAATAAATCCAAATGAATCGAACCATTTGCGCGAGCAAAGCGAAGCGCAGTGATTCACGCTTATTATACGAGAACACTCAAATTGTCTACCAAGCGACCGAATTTGGGCTCATGAACAGGAATATATTATACAATAATCCAGTACATATATATCTATTATAAGTTATATGCATTTCCTTTAAGCGCTTTTTAAACTGTACAAATAATTAAATTCTCTTTTGGGGTAATTGAACTGCCAACTTGAGCTAGAGTTAATCAGCTGTATCTATATAAGCTGAGATCTGAGGCAGAGCAAATGATAAGTCATTAGACTTGACTTTAAATCACTTAAGCTACGATCGGAATGAAATCGGGAAATGATAATGAAATGAACTTGTCTACAGTTCATTGCTTTCCTGTATTTTCACGACCTTTTCGGGGTAATTGAACTTCAAACTTGAGCATTAGTTAGGCAGCTGGTTCTATATGCATAGCGAGATTTTAAATATATATACAGTATAAACTGTGATCTTAGGAAACGATGCAAAATTAACATATATTGCGAACTAAAGTTAAGGAATGAATGGAGAAATTAACTGACGTAAATCTACAATTTTACGTAATCTTCAGATATAAAAAGTCAATAAGCTCGCGTGAATTTAATTTATCAATATGTACGCTACCATCTAACCGAGGCATTGCAAGAGATCAATAAAAAGCGGAAAGAAATGAACTGACGTAAATTCGATCTACAAAATCACAGATGTATTAGGTTTGAAAATGAAATAAACTTCTGAAAAGTTGATTTAAAACGTTTAGGCTATGATCTAATGCAGCCCTAGAAGTTGGTCTAGAAATAAACGATCAAACTGACGTCAACTCGATCTACAATCGATCGGGCATTAAAAAGAAATAAACTCGAATAAATTCGAGTTTCTCACTGTATTTCCCCGTTATATTTATCGACCTTTCTCTGGCAACTATGAAATTCTCTGGCGCAGCTCTCTAGCTCAGCTAGTTGACTAATTAGCTTGCCCCGATCGCTTTACCGAATACTTCACTTTCTAATACGACCTCAGCGCGACCAAAAACAATTCGCATCAAGTCACCAACTTGGCAACAACCACAACAACACCTTGCGAGTTGGCCTGATCTACGCACGATCTTGAACTACATACACTACGACTTCGCAACTTGTTGTTGTTGTTGCTGCCGTGTTGCTGCTGTAACGCAATGTGGCTTTGGCTGTGTTCAGCTATTTTTTCAGCCGCTTTAGCTGGGAGGCATCTTAACTAGACTGTGAAAAACTAATGTAATGTAAACTTGAAGTCGCAGCCTCGCTTACCGCCTCTAAATGTCTCTATATATACTGTAATCTGAAACTGGGGTCTATTGCGTGGGTCTGCAAACAGGTTGAGGCACCTCAGAGCATTATCTGCTTACCAAAATCGTGTTAATTAATGCGAATTTTGACAAGCAACCAAAAGCAGCAACAACAACCTGATGACCGCGCGCAGAGTTCGGCGAAATTTCGAGGGGAGAATCGACAATTTCGACTTCTGTAAATTGTTAATTCGGTACTTAAAAAGGTATTGCTGTTGTTGTTCTTTCCTCTTCTTCTTGTTGCTGCTTTTTATGGTTGTTTTGCTTAATTTTCTCTTTGTGTTTTGCAATAAACAAACAGAATACTTACGGGTTCTGTCGCCTTATGCATTAAGTCTGTCCGAACGTAGATTCGTTTTCCAAGTAACTCAAAGCCGGTTTTCGGATCGACCTACGGACTCATTTCAGTTGTGTTGTTGTCGAAACCGTAGACAAACAGTCAACAATCATCGCAGCAGTATAGCGTCATAGTTTCTAAATGAATCGCGTTGCTACGGAGCTACGGATTAAGATACAAAATGCGAATATTTTTAATTTTGAATATGTTTGTCCAGAACTCTGTGTTAGGTGGGTGTAGTCGTTGCCATTGGTCCAAATTAGCTGATATATTCGTAATCTACATGCAGCTAGAAAAGGCTATTTGAGGCATATTTCTTGGACATATTTTGGCTATGGTATTTTACAGGTTCGAATCGATTTGGGCCTAATGAGCGAACGACCTAACGACCGATTGTCGAGCATGACATCATGATGTGTATGGTGCCAGTGATAAATTATAGATATTATAAAATTTTGTATACTACACGACACACTCGATTCACGTGTTGGCAGAACAGCTGGGAAGGGGGTTGCCTGGAAATACCCTATAATGTTTCAAACGAATTAGAATTTAGATTTTCAAACTCTGTGCTCTTACATCTTGGTAGATTTGGGAGTCACTTTATAAAGTGCTTGCTCTTCAAAGCAAGAGTAAGTTTTGGATAATAATTGTTTCAGTTAAAGAGATGTTTGAGTTTTCACACTAAATGATTTTATATGCAGGGTATAGATTAAGAAATTAGCAATGTAAAGAGCTATAAAATCCTGGGGAATACCCTATAATCCTTAAAAGCTCTTGAAAGTCTTTATTATGTCAATTATAATAACTATTTACTAAATTTATTGATATTTCCTTTTGATCTTGTGTATTTTAAAGAATACATTTTTAAAGCATATTCGATTTTTTAATTTTTTTCTTTGAAACCAGAAATATTCTTATATATCTATACAAATTTATATAATGCAAACTAAAATCTTTAAGCTTTTATATGACTTTGAGAAGTAGCAGAAGTAGAAGTAGACATAGGCAATACCCTGTAAATTTTAGACATTTTAGATCCACAAAGAAGATAATTTGAACATGCTATAAATTCTCATTCTGTTGTTTTATAGGTTTTTATAGCCGTAATCTACATTTTGCCATGTCATTTACGGGCCCTACATCGTTTGGGTATTCCCCGCACGCGAATTCGCCGCACTTGTCACTTAATTCGCCGCGCATATGTAAATTAAACCCGACTTGATTGCCCCGATGTCCTGTGTGTCTAATTGGCACCTCATTAATCCAACTGGAGGGCAAACAACAAGGCACCACTTAACCCCTTCTGGCTGCGCCCCTTGTCTGACCTTCACCGCCTTGCCCTTCGCTGCACCTCGCTGCCCCTCGCTGCCTGCCACGCTAAGTGGAAGTCAAACATTTGCACACTTGAGTAGGCAACTTGCAACTTAATGCCGCATCCGTCAGTGTGCCCCATTGTGTGTGTGTGTGTGCGCGCTATTGTTGTCGTGTGGAGTTGCCCACCATCTCCCCTCTCCCCTCTCCCCTCTCACTCCCCCCTCCCTCTCTGCCTGTGAACTGGGTCAGCATCGATTTTGCAGCACGACGTGTCACAATTATCGTCCCCCTACCCCCTGCTCCCCATCGAATTGGGCGCCAGCGAAAGGACACACACAGTGGGCAATGCATACAAAGCAAGTGGCGCCTATTGGCGCAGCAATTCCCACCTCCCTCCGCGCCAATTCCCCCCTCGCTGCGCTCATATTAATTTTAATCTTTGGCAGTAGAAACGTCCCAAAAAATTAAACGAAACAAAATGCCAGCAAATTCGACTGCAGCGCACATCCACACACACACACACACACACAGGATGCAGCATGCCATACATTCACACACACATTTACCACACACACCAACCCCCTCCCCTTAGGCAGACAAAGAAACATGGCCAGAATCAGAATGGAAACGTGCCAAGTTGTTGCTTTTTGTTGTTATTCTCGTTGTTTGTTGCCGCTTTTCTTTTTGTTGTTGTTGTTGTTTGTATGTGTTTTTTCTGTGTAATTTCGGCACAAGTGTCGCCGCTTGCACTACGCGAGCAGCTCTTCGGCCTGGCAGGGTGCAGCCATCGCAGGGGACGGGGGAGAGGGATGTGGTAGCGACAGGAAGCTGCTGCCATTTGGGCAATTTGGTTGTGCCAAGTCGGTCTGTTGACCTGCTATGGCCTGGCAGGGCAAACGGATGCGGATGTCGATGCAGATTCGAGAAAGCGATGGCGAATGCGTATTTCGGCTGCAATTCGGCATAGACAAACGAGGTGGGAGAGAGGGAGTGCAGAGGGCGGGGTAGATGCGAAGCCCGATGGAAGGTCAGACGGGAGGACAGGAGCTAGGGCAGAGGGGTATTGTAGGGAGTAGGGAAAGAAGATTGAGGAAACGAGAGAAAAGAAAGGGAAGAAGGAAATGAAGAACGGCTGATTGAGGGGAAGAAAGAAGATTGTAATGCACGGACAGACGAGTGAGGGAATGGTTAGGGGAATGTGTAGGAAAAAATAGGAAAAAATACTAAATACGGCGAGGAAAACAGTTCATGAAGCGGGAAGAAAATTAGGAAGAAGATTAATAGATGAATCACAAGTGATGCTCTGCCATCAAAGATCGAGTTTAAGTGAATACCCTGTATTCAATGGCAGAACCATTCGTACCTTATAAATTACAATTTAACTGGAAATGCACTAAAGATTATTACATCAGTATAATAAGAGGAAATAAGTACTATAGCTGATAAACACATAAACCCCAACTGACATCAATCTTTAAGTTATTTGGTTACGTTTCTGGCCTGAGCTTGTTTTACACCTAGTGCAATTAAAAAACTAATTTTGAACAGTTTTCTATTCTCTATCGATTGCCATACTTTATGCCAACCTATTGTAATAAATTCCTTCTTATGCAAGGCCATTCTAACTGATCATTTTTGCAGGGTGTCATAATACGCGAGGTCGACGATGGCGTACGCTGCGAACAGTGCAAGTCAGAGTGTCCCGGTTTTGCGGCGCATGATTGGAGGTGAGTACGAGGATATATAATCGTAAATCTAAATATTTATAAGGCTTACATAGGCAGCTAAAATGCGATATCTTAATTGTTTCCCTTGAGCGGCCTGCACAAGCTTTAAAAGAGTCGCTCTTTTGCAGTGTGACCACATTTTCGACTGTACTGTAAAAGCTTGAGCAAAAAGCTGCTGCTGTTCCACTTACGGTCGCCAGGTGGCGCAAATGTTGCTACAGTTGCAGTTGGATTTGTGGCTTGGCAATACTCAGGATTTTTAAAAATATCAATATTTTGTGGGCAATCTGCCCACGCCACGCCCACTCACCCCGCCCCCTGCACAGTTGGCAATGCCTGCTTGGGTAAATAAATAATGCGTCAGTCTTAGCCAAGATAAAAAGCCACCGCGCTTGCCAAAATATATTTGGGAACATAAAAGTTGAAAGAACAAACAAAACGGTTCAATCAAATGGTAAAACCGCAAGGCGGAGCCGTCTCCGGGATGCCAGAAGCGGAGATGACGTTGTGGCGAATTTATTATAGCATATTTATTTAGTTTGGGGCTGCTAATGAGCCTGTTGCAGCCGTGATTTAATTGTTGTCCAAAATATTATGCAGCGCGGGAAAAAAGAAGGAGGGAGGGATGCAAATCGCACTTAACGTTCTCCATCGGATTTGGACCGCAAATTCAAATTACGCTATTAATTTGCGAAATTAGTTTGTCTGTTTGCGCGTCTCTCTCTCTCTCTTTCTCTCTCTTTCTCTCTCTTTCTCTCTCTTTCTCTCTCTTTCTCTCTCTTTCTCTCTCTTTCTCTCTCTTTCTCTCCCTCCGTCTGTCTCCGTCCGTCCGGCCGTTGCGCGCTCCTTTGTCTAACTGCGGTTTTGTTTTGCATTTTCATTTGGCCGTGCGCCAATTTGTTTTGCGAGACGCACGGGACGTATGCGTAATCGCAACTTCTGCCTGATATACGGGGCGTATGGGTGATTTAATTTTGTTTCTCGTGCTGCTCATTCGATTTGTGACCGCTTCTCACTCTTTCCCCTCTCTACACTCCTCTTGCTATAATTCATTGTTGTGTTCTCTGTGCTGTTCTATAACGTTTTTATAGCGATGCCGTTGACTTTTATGGCAGAAAAAACTCAAGGCATAAATAAGAAATAAACGTTGATAAATTATGTCGAATAAATAAATTAAGTAGGTTTATGAATAATTATATAAATAAGCTGACAAAAGGTTGATATTATCTGGATATGAATAATATTTTATTATAGCAAATATAATGAAGTATATCAACGATTGTCAACGGGAATTTATAGCAACAGGAAACCACAGTTCGTTGGTATTTGTCAATAAATAAGAAATGCCCGTAGTCAAAACACTCTCAATCTTCACATAAAGAGCGCGTTGAAGCTATTAAGTTTCTTCTGCGGTACTTTTGTCTAAATATACTCCGCATGACGCCGAGTTGTTTTTTTTGCAAAGCCCACAGGGGCGTATCACGACAGCCCGCTGGGATCGATCGTACATTTTGCCCCACGCCCCTGCCCTACGCCAGCTGTCCCAGTTTGTTTTAATAGTTTCGTGTGGCGCGTCGTCGTTTCGCACTCGGCAACTGCAGCGACAATTAAAGCGTAATTAAAGACCTTGACTTGTATCTATTGAGCGCTCTCTTGCATCAATACTCTCTGCTGTGCCCACTCACAACGCTACCCAGAGAGCGCTTATAATGTTGCAATGGCTGCGCAGCTCAACTCTCTTAACGCAACGCGTGCAGCTCAAAGAGAGTGAGAACGGGGTGGGTGGCCTGGGGCTGAGCCAGCTTAAACAAATGGGTATGCAGCTTAAATTCACTCTTTTTAAGCAGCACGTACAATGAGAGACAAATTGCGCGCGACTCAAGTTCACTCAGTTAAGGCAGTGCGCGAGAGAGTGCGAGTGCAGAGAGAGCGACTTAGGGCAGCGCGCTGCTTGAGCAATGAACCCGTCGTCGGCTTGACATTGACTACAATTGCGCGACCGACTGCCTAGTTTTTTCTCTGTTGTTATGCAGCCGACGTATGCATGCTCACAGCTGCGTCACTGCAGTCTCTCTGCTCGCAGCTATTGCAGTTGCTTTGACTCACACTCAATTCCAGGCTTCAGTTTGACAGTTGCGATCTGCTGCTGCGTTAGTTAGTCGACGCGGTGCCTGCCTAGCACAGTTCTCTCTCTTTTGTATTGCTGTTCTCGTGCTCGCGCATTTTGTTTTGCGCGCTCTCTCGTCAATGCAAGTGAGCGCGCGTCTGTCTGCGTGTGCGTGTCGCTGCCTGCTTATCAGTATTTGACACACGCATTGTATATGACCGCTATAGATAGTTACATAGCTTAGCTGCTTGTCAGCAGCCGTCGTTGTTTACATTTTAAAGTTGAAAGAGAGCGAGCTCAGTTGTGTTCAGTGGCGCGCGCGCGCAAATTACGCAATAACAGAGGAGCGATGCAGCTGAAGATGCAGTCGACGTCAACGTCATGTGATGACTTTCAGGTGCAGCCTGTGCTGGTCAAGAAGCAGCCCAAGTTTCCTTCACGCGAGCGACACATGGCCATCAGGCGTAAGAAATCAGCCGCGCTTACACAGACGCCATCTGTCGGCTGTGGCGAGGACTACTGCTCTGAGTGGTGAGTATAAACGATGGCTCTCTCTCTCGCACTATCGAGTCGCTCGGCATAGCATTTTGCCATGCACTCTCCCATCTCTAACAACTGCGAGTAATCAACGTCGGGTTGGGCGCAGCCGCAGGCGTATTCCATGAGTTATTGTGCCGTTATTATGAGCAAACAATTTCGCCAGCAAATGCCAAAAAAAGTATTTTAATTGGGCATCAATCTTCGTGTAGAATCGAAGAAAAGGCTGCCGAAATGCGGCGAAATTCGAAAGATTTCTACGTCGATTATGTGATTATTTATTACGGAGCTTTTTCATAATGGTACCCGATTGCTTTATAGACGATATTACTCATTTTGCGATGATAAACTGTAACGATCGCTATTCATGATACCATAGATATTGTTTACCTGAAATTATAGAGTTATGGCAGCAGCGAAACCTTTTCAGCTGTTTTCCCTGACGTGCGATGTGCCCTCCATTAATCTCAATTAGTCTCGCCATATCTCGTATATCTATCGAGCACAGAAAAAAAAATATATATATTTCACTTGGATAGATAGATTTACTTGTACAATTACGTGATGTGCAAAAGGGAATAAACACACATTCGCATGTTTGGACAGGCCGCATGTGATGTTTTCACAAATCAAGACACCCGAAAATACATATACATATAGTCGAAAACGAGAGTATTATTCGTGTACTTGTATAAATAAATGCCAGCCATCAAAGAAATGAGCAAATGAAAACATTTTGGCTACCTTTCCGAAAAATTACCCCTGCCCACCCCTAGGCTGCAAATAGATTATCTAATGTAAAATCGGCAGAGAGGAGAGTACAGATCGTGACTATAAAATACCCTCTCTCTCTATATATAGGTATAATAAGCATAAGCTGCAGAATCACTTCAACTGCTAATACTGTTCTGGATTATATACGATATGTTTTGTTGATTTACGTATCTGCTATAAATGTCTCTGTCAGCTTTAATGTACTGACAAGTACACACCGATGTATCTCGTAACATTTTGAAATAATTTTTGCAATCATCTACATAGGTGTAAAAACTGCAAATGACACACACGCACAGATACACACATGTATCATAGACAGTCAGGTAAATAAATAAACATGGCACAGATGAGTTTCGTTTGTCAGATTCGCCCATCATTTGCTCAGCTTTGCTTTGGATATTTATGACCCACGAGATCTATTGATAGATGGTTTTTGTAATAAACACTGCGGTTTGGCAGTGAAAACAGAACGCAAGGATTTGCAATTGCGCTTCTATTTACAATTGTTAAGAACACAGTATAGCTAGTTGTGGAATAACAGTACCTTCTACAAGCTGCCTATGCAATTAATTGTAACACGTGTAGCATCTGTAGTTTATTAAGCAAATAATGTGTGGATGCCTGTGTAAATATTATCTTGTTTCTAGATCGTATCTCTCGGGATCGTATCTTTCGCTCCTTCAATAAAGAAAAGAAACAGATAATACATAATCTCGCATAATGATTTATTCGACGTCTCTAAAAGTTATATAAATAGCTTTCGCCAGATAATCTATATAATATTGGGGCTATTTTTGTGGGTGTAATTTTCAAAATAAACAAACAGTCAGACTACGCATTAACGTTTTGTTATGCTTGTATTTCTTCTAAAATATGTACGAATGTATTAATGTAAAGTGTACATGAACTATAAATTTAAATATCTTAATTATGATAAACATGAATTAGAAATGTAAACATCATAGTTGATCTCTAATATTTCTTTAGTTATGCCTTTTCTATTTTTAATTTATCCTATCAGATCTACAATACTACAATCTAAAACTATAAATTCACGTATATATCCCAATCGATTCGATTATCAAAATAATCTTCTTCTTCTCATTTTTTGAGTGTTTTAAGTTTTAACTTTGCTTGGGCTTCACATCTCCATTAGTTTTTTTTTGCACAGTTTTCCGTCATATTTCTCCATCAATTAATCAGCGCGCGATGCCAAAGTCACGTTTTGCACTTGGATATCGAATATGGAGGTGCACATATAATATATATAAGTATCTCCAGGTGCTGCCAGCCTCTCTCCTATCGTATCCAGCCCGCTCTCCCCTCTCTTGCCAGCAGTTAATAATGTATGCAATTTATAAGGCTTGGCTTGGTGACCTGCGACGTGCGCCTTTAATTAAGAACGCCCTGCCCCTGTCCGTCCCCCCTACGGCACTTTGGGGGTCATCAATCTTCCGGACACCTACGTAAGTGGAGCCCGCACTTGCTCGAGGCGCCTTCTCCATCTTGCACACTTCGTTCCCTTTCTCGCTCTCTCTCTCTCTCTCGTATATTGCGAATTGCGACGGCCCTTTCTATTGTTCTATTGGCGCCAATTAATCATCTTGTGTTTACGGCGTGCGCGATTTGTGCATTAAAACAGAATCCCATAAATTACGTACCATACCCCACCGTATCGCAGAAACTCTCGCAATGAATCTTTATCTTTTCGTCGACGATCATCGACCGTTTCAGGGCGTGGCATAAGATTTCTTCTGGCGTCACCATGGAATTGTTTTTGCAAAATTAGTTGTAGTTTGTTCTCTACAAATTGTTCCCGGGAGGGAGCCTCAATGCGTGTATTGTCTGTCAGAAATGTAGATGGATGACGAGGGGCGGGGGACTCTCTCGAGGGTCTGTTGACTTGCGGCTGTTGCGTACGCCTTGAATGAAAACACTTGGCAGACCAATCAACACTCATGGACAACACTCCCCCCTACTTCCTTCCACCGGTCAAGCCTTCACGTTTGTCTATTTTCAATGAAAATATACAAATTTATCATAGAAGAGAAGACAAGAACAAGGAAAGATTCGAAAGACGAAAGGCAAGTACACTCGAGAAAGTATAGTAGAAAATAAATAAAAGGAAACTAAGCTAAACTAGTTTTCTTGTATGCGATTGTTTTTATAATTATTATTATAATTTTAAAAATCTAAACTGTTCCAGGGTTAAAACGAACAAAAAGATTAAGAAATTATACTACATTTGTGAAACATACGTATGAAAAGATTGGAAAGATTAGTGCCAAATACACTTGAGAGTGTAGCGAACAAAAACTTCAGTTATAGAAACTATTTGTTTAAATTTATCAAGGAAATATAAGCTTTCTCTTTTTAATGATTTTAATTATTCTAATTAATTCTACATTTAAATGTAACAACTCTGGTGAGGTTGGAAAGAGCAAATAGATAAGAGAATTAATAGTTCAATTTTTGAAATATTATTGTGAGAATCGAAAATAAATAACTTGAAAATGCAAAATATGATATTTAAAAATTGATATGTAATTAATGTGTTCTTCTATAAGTTGTTTTCTTGTTGTTACACTTTTATTTTTTAAGTGTTTTACTGTTAGCAAGAGTAAGGAGATTAAGAAAATAATGTTCAAGCTGAAGATTGAAAAGAATCGAGGTATAAGCTCAAAATACATTCGAAACTATCTAAAATATCTACCAAACTATAGTATTCATTTCTTGAATTTAATACAACACTGCTAAAGTTCTTGTCCCTTAACGTTGTTTTCTTAAATTTCATTATAATTTTAAAAGTGATAACCCTGATTGGAGGGGTGACCGGGAGATAAGAGCAACAAGATTTTTAACTCCAAAATATTATCTCAAATGTGCCGTGACATAAACTTGGTTATTTAGCCTGCTCATCTCTTTTTTTTACATCCTAAGTAGTCCCAGAGGCGTTTGTAATGGTATTTCACGGTCTGTCAGGCTCCTGAACCGGCTCAAAAGCTTAAAGACTTGCAAGGCGACACCTGGCCGACAGACACTGACACAATGTCGCACGTACCCGCAGCCAGTTAGGGTAGGGGCGGGCGAGTAAGTCACACACACACGCCTCAATAGCCTCATAATATTTTTACGGGCCATTTGCGTTGTCTTTATGGATGCTGAGAGTGTGCGTGCTCTCTCCCCTCCCCACTACACAGCTCTCGCTCTCTCCTACTCTCCCAGTTGGCTACTTAGTTGCGCTTTTGTTTATAAATACGCATCATTTTGTTGCATGTTGCGGCGGCAACTTGTCGCAACAGCTTGATAAATGCGGCGGCCAGTTGTCCGTTTAACTGCGACCTTGACCGCGTTGGCTGCTTTAGCCGCGAGCGGCGGAAGCGCGCCGTAGCGTGCCACATCCCTGGACTACTTTTGGCCAAAGCCAAAGCTAAAGCCAAAGCGAACAGTTGCGCCGCCTAGCGGCCATTAATTATCCAAATGCCGTTGTAACCGAAACCGACTGCAACTCCCACTGTGCGAGGCGCAGCCAAGCGCACTACCTGTTGCTGCAGCGACTGCACGTGTGCAGCGCGCGTCGTGCTAATGAAGAGCAGCGAGAGAGAGAGTGACAAGAAAAACTCCAAAAGTCAGCGCATTCGCATTGCTAATAAGCGGTTGCAGCAGCAGAGGCAGCAGCAGCGCCAGCGTCGGCACCGGCAACCGCGAGCAGCATGTGCCGTGTGTCATTATCGCTGCTCACGCTCTGCGCTCGCATGCTGCCTACCAAAACACTCTCACACACTCTCTCTCGCATGCGCTCTCCCACGACGACGCGTTTGTTCTTGCTGCCCTCTGCTTTCTTGCTTTCTTTTAGCAGCAGCTTCGTTCACAGCAGTGTGCGCTGCTACGCTTCGGCTGCGGCGGCGTCGTGCGGTGCCGAGACAGCAACAACAAAAACAGCAGCAGTAGCAGCAACCACAACGAGCCAACCAGACCAGACGACGACGCCGACGCAGAGTTCAGTTAGAATTGAATTGTGTAACGGTGCGGTCGCTCGGTCGGTTGTGTCGCGTCGCGCTCAGTCTTGTCTCAGCGCCCTTAAAAACACGCTCAATAAACGCGCGCGTTTTTCACGCGACTTTTAGACGCGTTTTTCTTTTGTTTTTCTAGTTTTGTTTCGTTTCTTATGGTTTTTCGGGTCGTTCTGTTTACTTTTTGATGTGAGAGAGAGATGTGAGCCGACAGCAATAATTTAATTTTATTTCGAAATAGCTTAATTCATTTTAATGTGACAAGATAACATTCGCGTCACTCTGACGTTTGCGTTTTTAATGCGGTTTCTCGCGCTTGGTCAAGTTCAAGATCCCCCATCCCACAAAGTCTCCTCTACCGGCCATCTCGGATTGTGTTTTTGAAAATGCCAATTGCGGCCCGTCCTCATATTTGTTTACATTTCTTCAATTATAAATTCTGTCGATTTTGCTTTGGCATAAACATGCGGAAATCTTTGCCGAATATTTTCTTTAATATAAGCTGGGAAATTTCAATACAAAATTCGAGTGTACCACAAGTGTTTCTACTTGTATTTGTAGCCGGTAAAGCGCTGACAAGCTGAGCAGCTGCATGAGAGTTCAATTTGCGACAATTGTCGATAAGTTTTATTTGATGAGAGTTTTTGTGTTTTTTTCTTGCGAACATTTTCCAGTTACTCTTTAAACAGATCCATCAATTAAACGAGCGGGTTTTCTCGAGCAGCTGTTCGCGTATTTGGAAAACAAACTCGTTTTGTTTTATTGTTCATCTGTTTGGGTAGTGTGAAGACGAAATAATGAAAATATTGAATTTAGCTGCTCTTTCATTAGTTGTCTGAATATTAATTGGCCGTGGTAGCCTTGAGTTCGGTTCAAAAAAGTAAAATTACTTATTTCTTCTAAAAAAAACAATTTGTTTTGACTATCGTATTGTACAATATGGTATATTCATTACAAAGCTATAAATATCTGGGGTATTTGGAGGAAATAATAATAATAAAAGAAATATGATGAAATGATTTAATTTAAGTAAGGATTACTCTACTTTCTGAAGATAATCATGTATTCCATGTATTGTTTCTAGAAAACTCGATCTTTGCTTCCTTTGACAATTGTTGCGTCTTTTTACCTTTTGGTTAGCGTGTAGCACATTGTGGCCAGATTTCGCGAAAATGTCATCCCCACAGTCGAAATGGGCGGATATACAAAGAGATTGTAGGAGAGAGAGGGAGGGGGGGGGAGAGTGTGGAAAAATCCGAATCCAAAGTAATGTGCACGCAAGGCCGTAATAATTCACAAAGCGCGCTGCAATTTGGCATTTGCATTACAGATGCAAAAACAAATACAAATGCCCCAAGTAACAGTAGCGGCAAAGGAAATTCATTCTATACACATATACATGCAGATGTATGTACATGCATGGCTGTTTCACGTGTGTGTGTGTGCAAGTCATAAACCATGAGTAAATCTGCGCCGTCGTCTCCTTCGCTGCCATGACAACAACAAACACAGCTGAACATCAATCTGCGAGTTCTACTCTCGCTCCCACTCGCACTCGTTCTGCCAACTGTCTTTTGCCACTCCCGCTCTCGCAGGCACGCACGCATGTTCTCCCTATCCTTTGCGTTGTCTTCACTGCTCTCTCTCTGCTCTCCCACTCTCCTTGCTGCTGGCTGCATATGTTAATTATCTACCTTCCTGCTTCTTCGCGGGGCAACGTTATCGCTGCTTCGCTGCCCACCGATTCAATTAGCGGTTGCCATCCGCACACGCATGCACAGCCTGACAACGAGCTCACTTAGTTAGGTTATGTGGGACAGTAGCCGCAGCAGAGTGCATTATTTTATAGAGCGCTTGCAGTTGCTGTTGTTGTTGCTGCTGCTGCTATTGTTGTTTTTCTTTCTATTGTTGTTTGTTGGCGTCGTAATCGCATTAAAAGTCGTTTAATCGAAAGCGAAAAGAGTGCACACAAGCACACACACACACACGCACACCGCGTGGGCGAGGGAGCGAGCGCTTAAGCTTTGAACTACGCTCAATTGTCGCTTGCGCTCTCTTCCCTCTCTCCGTCGCAGCTCTGCTCGCGCGCACCTTGCGCTTAGCTTGGCAAACTCATAATGGAGATTTGTTGCACTCGAGCGTTGACTTTTACGCGCGCGCTTTTATTGTTTATTCTTTATGGCGCAACATGTTCAATTATAGTGGAAAATTGGATTTCGCCCGCCTGCCAGTCTGTCCTGTGGGAAATAAGGTCAATGCGAGAGTGCGCTGCACGTGCAAGGTCCTAAAGGAGAGGAAGAGAGCGGAGCAGCGCAGGCAGCGCAGCAGCAGCTAGAACTGTGCCCCCTACGGCAAATTAAACGTGGGATGCGACGCGTCTGAAAGCGTCGCCAAAAAGTTTACCAAATTGAGCAACCTCGCTCTCACACTCCGCTCGCTCTCACTCTCCGCTCGCTCTCACTCTCCACTCGCCTAAGCGTGTAAATGAAAGTGACTTTGGGGCTTATCAATTGTAATTGTCGGCTGCGACTGCGGCTGTCTCTGTATCTCCCTCTCACCTAGACGAAAAAAAAACTGCCAAATGCTGCGGGCCACAACAAAGTCTGTCGTCTGTCTGGGTTTATGTGTGCGTGCGTGTGTGTGTGTGTGCGTGTGCGAGGGGAACTCGCTCGCTTTTAATTACATTTATCTGGCAGTCAAACTTTGGCAGTGACTTCTTCTGCGCTGCCTGCTGTAGCGTTATGTTTCGCATACCCTGTAAACGAAGCTCAAGGCTGTAGTGCTTATGGAGTGGGAAATATTATATTGGTATAACTCATAACATATTGACGTATAAAATCTAATCAAAATTGAGTCAAAAATTGTAGTGTAGCTATTTAGAACAATAAGGGACGACTGTGCGAATACTCTGTAGATGACGCGCTGTTTAAGTGTGTCTGTGTATGGCTTAGATGTAGCTACACTTAGATAACAGAAAATAATAATCTAGATACTGGGTATCTCAAGAGTGCGCGATTACGCGCTTCTTTCTTTGTCTCTACAGAGTATCTGCAAGCCTCGCAGGCGATAACCTCGTACCTCTTTGTATGTGTACGGGCCTATCAGTTATTATATTTCTGATGATGATTTCGCCGCAATTCAATTAAGCGAAAGCTGCGCTATTCGTGTGATAAACGCATAATGCTCGCCCAGTGCGATGATGATAAAGCGAGCCGCAAAAAGCAATCGCAATCTGAATACGCACATGTGCCCTACAAAGTAGATTGTGTCGACTTATTGTAGAATCAGGCATTGTCACTGGGTTTAATCCACGAAGAACACGTTTTAATGGCGCACTAATTGTTTACTCTGCGATAAGGCTGCGCATCCCGCAGCGAACGCAGTGCAGAAACAACCATGACATGTTTACGAACTGAGACTATTTACATACTAATCCAATAAACGATAGTGGGAGAGGTGCATTATCTCTCTCTTGCTTGCTGTGTAGAGCTGAGCGCGGTGGCATACTGCATCAAGGTCTAAATTTAGTTTTGGCAAATCTATTTCTCAGATCTTGCTCATCAACTATGCTATTAAAGGAATATGCCAGGAAAAGACTCATTTGCCGGTTAATCTTGAGGCTTTTTTAAAGCATTAAGCTTTAAAACCTTTATTATTCTCATAAGTTTCTTAATATCGCTTTTCATAAGGAATTTAGATAAGAACACCCCTTTAAACCCTAATTACAGTCATTTCTCTGAGAAATTTAAGAAATCTTAAAGAATATTACGCTGACTCATCATGTGCCGTTATTCTGGCAAAAGGAACCCTTCTTCGATTGCAATCTGAATAATCTGTTTCTGTTTAACCCTACCATAGCATGTTCGCTTGAAAATTGTTCATACACACATGTCAAAAAACATAACATGATCGCGATGAATCATGCCATATGCCAATTGCCAAGTTTGCATTATACATGGTACCGCACAAACCCGACTTCCCCGACTACACAATGTGAAACCTGTTGCAGTTTTCCGCATCGCAGTCGTGCGCAATTAGCAAACAGTTCCTCAGTCAGTCTGTCAGACTGTCCGTCTATCTGCCTGTCAATTGGCGCTTGGTTCTGTTTGGCTATACTCGCAATCGGTTCTATAAAAGGTCATCTGGTATTTCTCGTAGTGCACCTTTCCTCGAAGAAGTCTGCTCTCATCGTGGCTTATCTGCTACTCGAGTCATTCTCATTTTTTTAGCAACATTACGCACTGAATGTTGTTTCGTTTCGTGGCAGTTGACAATCTTTCAGTTGCTTCCTCGATGACATCACACAATCCACAAAATTCTTGGACTGTCTGTGTGTGTTAATGACTGACAGAGGCCTTTTTATTAATCTTATCAGAAAGTTGCCACTCGGCATGAACGGATGCCTTCACCTTTGGGCTACCTTAAGCTCCCTCTCTGAGTTTTATGGGAGTTCGCTGAGTGGCATCGAATGGCTTTTTGCCCCCAAAGTGCATGGTCATTTGGTATGGTATATGCTGTTAGGCCATATGAGCTCACGGTCGATAAGGTCGCTGGAGGGTGTGTGTGTGTGGTGCGGGGGTTCGGTATTTATGACGCTGATTGTATTTATCTAATTGAAAAATAAGTAAACATTCCATTAATTGCATTTGCACACACAATACCCGGGCAGATCTTGTACTTTTTTGCGTGTGTAAATAGATGCCCTGATAGTAAACAAAAGCATTAAGACAGCTTTAGCGCATATAGTATGTGTTGAGGTTAGGTTCGCACCTTCATCAAGATGTCAATGAGCATATAACCGCACTTGAACGTGCCAATTGAGGCGTGTGTGCTTAACTTCAGACCTATATATATTTTATTTCTTCTTGAGGCGCCCTGCTGAAAACCAAAATAAACCAAGCCAAAACTGATGAGTCAAATCGAAATCGAAACAGCGGCATTAAGAGAACTTGAAACAGTAACAGAAAGAGCGAAAGAAGAAAGAAACTGAGAACGGAAAGCAGAGGCGACGATTGAAAGTTAAGAAAGCGCGTTAATTGACTAGTGAATAAGCCATAATCATAATTATAATCATCAACGCGTAGCAGAGCTGAACTATATTCAACTGAAAACAATACATAAACCCAAGTTCCTAAGTAAGCGCAAAGTTACCGTGCAGTATCGTTAATCTTAGCGTAAAATGGTGAAAATGCTCGACCTGGACCGTCATGCTGAGTGCCCACTGTGGGCTGCCTTGGCCTCCGATGTGCCCTGGACGGGCATGGACTACGCGTGTCTCAATGTCCTCAGCATTTACTGCAAAGTATTCGATAGAAAAGAAATATACGATCTCATTGTAAGGTAAGCAAAAGCTGCCGCTAGATGGCGCCACGCAGCGAGAGCTTTTTGCTGGCGCTAAGCGAAAGCAACGAGAAAATATCGAACTGAATTGATACGCTGCAAACGAGCTATGTGGGCATCGATGGGCAGTTTGAATATAAATTTAGTTTGTATCTTTTGATTACTCGACTATCTAATAACCATTTCATTTGCTCGCTCTCGCTCTCGCTCCCCCTCTCTCTCTTTCTCCTTCCAGGAAGACTTGTCAGTCCTGCAAGTGCCCCAGGGAGGCACACGCCATTTACCAACAACAGACGACCAATGTGCACGAGAGACTTGGCTTTAAGTTGGTGTCGCCAGCAGATTCGGGTGTGGAGCCGCGCGATTTGGGCTACACGTGGGTGCCGCCGGGTGTGCGCGTCTCGTCGCGTGTCAATCGCTACTTCGAGCAGTTGCCGGAAGAGAAAGTACCACGTCTGGGCAGCGAGGGTGCACGCTTGCGTGAGCAGCAGATCTCATATCAACTGCCCAAGCAGGACCTTTCGCTGGAGCACTGCAAGCATCTGGAGGTGCAGCACGAGGCCTCGTTCGAAGACTTTGTGACGGCGCGCAATGAGATTGCGCTTGATATAGGTAACTACCTAGAGCACTATCTGGTTGGTTTGTTATTTACGAATCTGTTTCCCCAGCCTACATCAAGGATGCACCCTACGATGAGCACTGTGCGCACTGTGATGAAGAGATCGCAGCTGGCGAGCTGGTTGTGGGTGCGCCCAAGTTCGTGGAGAGCGTGATGTGGCACCCGAAGTGCTTCACCTGCAGTACCTGCAACGAGCTGCTGGTGGATCTCACCTACTGCGTGCACGACGACAAGGTCTACTGCGAGCGACACTATGCGGAAATGCTGAAACCCCGCTGCACGGGCTGTGATGAGGTGAGTCAAGCACCCGTACCGGGTACCTCAGTAGGTACCCCACTATGCCAACACCCTCTCCCCCGCGTTCATTACTCTAAGCTCGACTTGCTACTTAGCGTACCTTGACTCTACTATTACCCTAACCTAAATTACCCCTGCGAGGTACCATCTCAATCAGTTACTCAACTGCACCTTTAGCTACTAGAAACTAAGTGAGCCCGTACCTAGCGCTAATAGAGCTCTCCTGGGACCCTCTATCGACACACCCTTCGACCACACATGCTGCGCTAATTACGCTTGCGATTTACTTCCTTCTGCTAAGCGCGTAGAGTGCGATGCTTGGCCCGTAGTCAGTCGCCGTTTTCAGTTTTTAATTGGCAAGCAACACCCTCTCTCTATTGGGTTTAGCTATGTTTTCCTGCGTTTCTGCTTTTATTGTCTGTCGCACGCAGTCAGTGCTAATGTCAGAGGTGTGTTCGCCCTTTTGCTGTTTTTCTTTCTCTTTCTCGTTTCCCTCTCAGCCCCTTCCCATCGGATTTATGTATGTCATTCCCATTGAACCTAATATGAGCTGCCATTAAGAGCGAAAGCGTTTCCCGGCCCGAATGCACATTGGCCATTTCTGAGGGCTAATGCGAGACAATTGGCAATGCGGACAGTTCGCTTGCGACTTTGGTTCTTGACGTGTTGTGCGGCACTACACACGCTGCGAGGTCCCGAGTGAGTAGTCTAAAGTGGAAAGAAATATATAAAGTTTTAAGTTCACTGAAGAAAACCGATTTAAATTCTCTGCTAATTGTGTTATCGTTTTTGAAGTTCAATCAGCGGTTGTCTCCATCCACTTGCCCTTGGATTAAGCATATAATATGAAGCACATTGATCTGTCACGCCCTCTTCTTCTACTTCTTCGGTGTTTCTTTTTCTCGCTATCATACGCTTTCCCTTTCAACACAAACCGCAGCAAACAAACACAAACAAACAGACGACCAGGCGACCCATTTTATTTTTGGCACATTTCTCAGATATTTATGAAACAAGAAAGTAGTCGGTAAGGCTACAGTCGAGCGTGCCCGACCGTAATATACCCTTCGGCCAGTGAATTCTGCACAAATTAATCTACCTCCTACCGCTTAGTCGTTCTCACTTACACAATATTTACACTATTTTCCAAAGTTTTCACCATAAATTGCCTTTAAATCAATTAAGATATCAGAACAAGGTTCAATTGAACATGGAATGATGTTCGACTAAGTTAAGTGTGTTTTAAGTCTGCCTCTATAACGATGATTAGGTTCATTAGCGTATGATATGGATGATATGCGATATTTTCCACAATTTTCGATTTTCACCTATTTTTTAGTAGCTCTATTGATTTGTAGCAGAAAATTCTACTTGAACTATGACATTTTTTACAGGTTAATTGTTGATAGAATTTAAAGTTGGTAATGTTGGAATTGAAATTGGAATAGATTCTATAAATAAAATTGTGGATAACGTCAAAATCACTTGATTTTTGACGAAACTATGCGCTGAGGTATATCAAGTATTTATCATATATAAAGTATATACAACATATATGTATCATACACCAGCTGTAATGTCTTTCGTTGTCATTTTTGCCCACTGCATATACACTGTACATTTTCACTGGGTGCAGGGTATAGAGATAGTCTTTCTTGTCTCGCTATGTAATGATGATGAAAGATGATGATGATTATTCTCGGGGATCTGTGCGTAATTATAAAAGCCATGTTGGCACCCCTGTGCCACAATTTATGGCAGCAGCAACTGCAGCCGACATTGGCCATGCAATGGCAGCAGCCGCGGCGTCGGCAGCGACGTCCGCGGCTGGCGAAGGCCGCGTCACAAAAACATAAATAGCTAAACGAAAGAGACAGAGAATCGCGCGAAGATGGGCCGAAAACAAAGCCAGAGAGAATATATTATATATATAGCATATATCATATGGTACTATATGGCATGCTATATCTATTCGAATAATACGAATGTTTTAGACTTGCACAAATCACTCGTAATTTACATGGCGCGCTGATTGGGAACAACGTCCGCGCTGTCCGTCGATTATCCCATTCCGCTTGCCAATTGGTTTGCCAAAATCTATCGCGCTCTCTCGCACTCACTCACTCTGTGATTCACACTGCTTTCGAGTGAGTGCTGCCCTTAGTCGCCGCTGCGGCGCATTCATTAATCAGTTGCAAGACGATCGATTAACTGGCAACACAACCGCGCCAGCAGCTGCCCCCAACCCGGCACTGTGTGCCCACTGTGTGTGAAGAAAGTGTGGGATAAATATCGAAATAACGAGCAAAGAAAACGCGAAAAATATTATTAAAAATTCCTCAAGCGACTTGCGAATTCTACTGCCTCTCCTCCCTTCTCTCAAGTTTCGTCAATTTTCGCATGATTTTCCGGAAAATCTAATTGAATTACCTAATCACTTAGTGAGCGCGATAGAGAGAGGGAAAGAGAGAGACGAGGGAGCGTGCTGTTGTCGTGAGTGGCCGCGTGAGTGCGTGGTGAGTTTTCGCCTAATCGAACACACCTTTGGTTCGTCGTCGCCTTCGCCGCATCGCCGCATCGCCTCAACGTTTTGCATTGCACGGCGAGCAGGCGAACTGTGTGCACGTCGAGAGATCTGACGCAAGAAAGAGAGAGAGAGGCAGAGCAATGGTTGCCGATGAGATGCTCACCGGCGTGGGTGAACTGCTCTTCTCGCTGCTGATCAGCTACCTGGGTGCACTGGAGTTTGCCTTCGTGGCGCGACATCTTTATCACTGGTCGTGTGGACATCCGTGTGCCGATGCGGACGTGGATGCCGCTGCAGATGCGCAGGAGCTGCCCCGGCTGCGGGAGCGACTCGATAGGGACTGTGAGGAGGCAGCAGCGCGGGAGGCCGCAGCCGGCAGCAATGTCATGCAGGATGGAGTGCTCTATAGCAATGGATTCCGCGTGGACTCGCCGGAAGAGAAGCACAAGCAGCTGGCGGAGGAATTGCAAAGACAGCGACGCATTGAGGAGGAGACACGCAAGCAGTTGGCCCAGGCGGAGCACATGTTGGCGGAGGAGCGCAGAAAAGCTGAGCAGGCGGCGGCGGAGGCGGTGGCAGAGGCCGCGGAAAACGCCAGAAAGCTAATTGAGGCGGAAAAACAACGAGAGAAGCAGCAGAAGCAGGCAGAGGAGGAGGCGGAGCAGCGTGAAAAGCAACAGCATGAGGAGGAGGAACAGCGGGCAAAGCAACGGCAAGAAGAGGAGGCAGAAAATGAAAGAAAATTATTGGCAGCCGAAAAACAACGCGAGGAAAATGAGAGACGTCGAGAGGCAGAGGCAGAGGCAGAGGAGGAGGCGAGAAAAGAACGCGAACAGCGCGAGAATGAAAGACAGCAAAGAGAGGAGGATGAACGGGAGCATAACGAGCGTAAACTAAGAGAAGCCGAGCGGGAAAAAGAACTTGCCCAGGCCGAGGTGGAGCGGCAGATGCTGCAGTCGGATGCGGATGAAGATGAAGTGCAGGCCAAGCGGGATGCGGAGATTGTGGAGCGACTGTTGGCGGCAGAACGAGAACGCAATATGAGCGCCACCGAGAGCGAACTGGAGGAGGAGGCGCTGGAGTTGGAGCAATCGCGACGCCTGGTCGAAAGCAAGGTAAACCTAGAGAAGAAGCAGCGGTCGATTGAGGAGAATGCACGCATCTTTATGGAAGCAGAGGAGGAAATGGTGGCACTGCAGCAGCGCATGTTGGAAGCAGCACGCGAGGAGGAAGCAACGGTGTATGCCGGTTGTGTGCCTGTGGTGGAGGAGCCGTGCATCAAGAAAATTTGCCCTCCACGATACACTGAGGAGGACGAGCCATGCGAGGAGGAACCCATTGTAGTGCAGCGCGTCAAGACGCAATTTGGACAAACAAGCGGCGGCGGTGCTGGAGCAGAGGATGCCTTCAAGGTAAAGTCGAAGACCCTGATGTTTCCCGGAGTATCCGATGAGGGCTCCTCCGTAGAGCCCATCTCCAGTCCACAATCTTCGTTTAGCACGCAACCCTCCGAGGAGCGTTCGCAACATCTGTTCGCCGCAGAGGAGGAGCGCCAGGAGCCGGAGGGGGAGGACAATGTGCCCGATGTGCAATATACCGAAGACTATTTGCGTTCCTTGGACGGCATCAAGTCACGCCCGTTGGTGCGGGAGGATGGTTCAGGCCGCAGACGCGCATTCAAGAAACGACGCTCGAGCGGCAGCTCCAATTCATCACGAGACTCACGTGCCTCACGCGATGAGGAGGTGAAAATGTTCACATCACTGGAGGAGGAGGAACTGCGTCATGGTGAGAAGGCCGACTACAATCCTATTAAGTACAGCACGGAGCCAACGTTGCGCGTGAAGTCACATCATCGCAGGCACAAGCGCAGCCCGGCGAAGGATGTGAAGCACACGGATTCGAGTGGATCACTGGAGATGCTCGGCGAGGAGGGCACAAATCCCTGGGGTGAAGTAGTGCCCGAACACTACAAGGACACGGAGTTCTGGCGCCGTGAAAAGGCACTCTCCATCGATGAAGAGGAACTGGATTTGAGTAAGCTTGCCGCAGGCGAAGATGTGCTGGAGGATGTGGCCAAGCAGAAGCCGAATGCGTCCTCGTTCGAGGAGGCAACCGAAGCACAAAACGCGCAGGCAGCCAGCACATTTCTGCAGCGTTCCAAGGAGCAACTGGTAAGTGGCAACCCCAAGTGGGACAAGTGCAGCTAGAAAGAGATAGATTAATGCTTTACTGCATTAGGATCAGGACAACTCGGAGGCAGCTAAGCCGCCGGAGAGCAGCGCCAGCGACATCAAATCGAATGTAAGTTCGCTAGCCACCTTAACGCGCCCAAATCCTGCTCAGACATATCCCACTTGGCTTGCTTTAACCGCTTTCCCTATGCTTTTCTATCATGCGCTTCCTTCACTTCTTCTGCCTGTGCTTTTCCGCCTCTGTCTGCTTAGCTGCAAACCTCCAACGCGACGGAGGAGCAGCCTAGGCGTGGCTCACCTGGCTTGCGTCGCAGTCCACGCGTCGAGGAAATGGATCACTACGAGGAGCGCTGGCGGGAGACTGAGGCAGCTCAGCAGGCTGCTAGTGCGCCGCCGCCCCCGAGCATCTCCGTACATCAACCGGATACTGCACCTTGGCGTGATCAGTATGGTCTAATGATGGAGGGCCTTAGCGACTTCTACGACTTCACTGCATCTACTAATCCCTCCAGATCATGTCCCAGTTCACGCAACTCGTCGCCGCAACCGAAGCAGGTGACTAATCTCATGGAGGTAGATGAGGAGCACACGCTAGAGGTCTACGACGATACCGAGGAGGGTACTGCGGTGGGCGAATTGAAGTGCGCACAAGTGCTGCAGTTGCTCGAGGTGACTATGAATGGAAACGAGGCACAAGTGGAGCATCTGCCTCTACAGAACGTAGCTGATGATGTCAAGATGGGCAACGGGGACCATCAGGTGGTTTCCATGGTCTATGAAGCTGTCGGGGAACCTCGACGCTCCCGGTCGCGCTCACGCTCACAGCCGCATACGGTGAGTGAGTTGGAGCAGATTATACAGCAGAAAGATCAGCTGATAGATCGCCCAAGTTCACCAATGGAGTTAGAGCATAGCGAGGAGGGGGAGAGGAAGAATGAAATGGAACCCTGCCTGCCTCAGCCTGTGATAGAGATCAATGCGTTGCTGGACGCGAGAATGGAGCCATCTGAGCCGGTGCCTACGCGCGAGGAGATGCGTCTGTTTGTGGAGACGCTGCGTGCCGAACGTAATTCCTGCTCCCGCTCCCGCTCCCGTTCCCGTTCTCCTTTGCCCACATCGGATAACATTGCACGCAGCCTGGAAACGCGTCGCCTCAAGCGCATCAGACAAAACGATGAACTATTCGATAAGCTGCAGGACGAGGAGCATGAACGCGAATCCCCGAAAGCTGTCTCGCCTCCAGCTGCAGTTACTTCTACTGCTTCTCCTCCTCTGCCCCTGCCCATTATATCCATAGACATTGTGGATGAGCCTGCAGCGCCTGTACAACAGGTGGAGCAGCCAGAGCCGGAGCCGGAGGACACACCAGAGTCTATGGCGCGTCTTTTTGAGCAACTGCGTCTGAATCGCTGTCGCTCTCACTCGCGTTCCCGTTCGCCGCTGCCCACAGCTACCAATCTGGAGCACAGCTTGCAGCATCGTCGCGAGAAATTGATCGCTCAGAGCGACGCCTTTTTTGAGAGACTGGAGGAGCGCGGCAGAACCCCGGAGCCGGAGGTGCGCGTCATTGTGGAGCATGTATACGAGTTTGAGGAGACTCAGGCTGAGAAGCGGAGCGCCAGCAGCCGTGACGCGCGTTCGTTGTCTCCCTCACGTTCTCGTTCCCACTCTCCCTCCCGTTCCCGCTCTCTCTCTCTTGGCTCAGACGATGAGCAGGGACAGCATATGCATCGCATTTTAGAGGGAGCAGAGCAGCGCTGCGAGAATCTAGAGAGTGCCAAGCAGCGGGAGGTGGACTTAGAGGCACTGCGTCAGCTGAACACGGCCAGCGAGGAGGTTGAGCTGCATGTGCTAAGCACCGAGGAATCGGATTACTCCGTGGATTACGGACGCAGCATCTCGGAGGCAGCGCGAGAACTTAAAGATGAGATCTTGGTCAGCGGCTTCAAGCGCTCCACCTATGTGGGTGAATCACTCGATTTGGGCAGTGAGTACGCACAGCAGCGTAGGGAATGCGCTCAGTTCCAACGCTCGCGTAGTCCATCGCCTTCGCTCAATATGGACGTATCTCGAGAGCAAGCGGCATCGCAGCGGGAGCTTCAGTCGGCTATTTTGAACTCACTGATCACGGAGCAGGAAAATCGACTGGGCGCAAGGCCCAAGACAAGCGAATACGAGCGTAATCCTATTGAGCAGGGGCCAGCTACTGGGATTGCCGCCCAGTTGGATGATTTGCGTCATCGCACCGCAGAATTTCAACGCTCTCGCAGTCAGAGTCGTTCACCGATCAGAGACACCGAGGATGCACTCGCCCTGCAGAATATCGAAGCGGAGGCAGACAAGCGGGAGCAGCAGGATCAGCTGCTGGATCAGTTAGCTGCATCTAGTGTGAACTTTCAGAACTTTTCACGTTATCTGAATGCGGATTTCTTGGACAGCGAGCGACGTGCCTCGGATTCGGCACTGATCCTACTCGATCCATATGCTGAAATGGAACCCGATGAGTATCATCATTTCAGACGCTACTCCCTGGCCCAGGAACAGCCTGTGGAGGAGTATCCCAGCGATGAGTGTGTCTACATTTCACAGATTGAGGTGAGATCCCTGACAGGGAAGCGCACGTGGCTCAAGGAAGATTTCTACGCGCATGACTTGGCTAGGTGTGAACTTGGATTGGACGAACAAAGCGAAGAATCTCTTGATGAATCACCTCTCATATCAGAGGGTTCCTGGGCTCGTGCTGTGCTTGCTGCCGAAGCAGAGGCGGCTGAGTTCGATGAGACGAGCGCCATCTACAACTACGACATCATCCGAGGCGACATTAGTAGCAACAGCAACGATAGCGACGATGAGCGACAGACTGTTGTGGAGATGGACGATGATGATTACTTTGAGTTCGAGCTAGATGAGGGCATCTCGGATAACAATGAGCGCACTCAGCCCACAGATGAGTCACATCACGATACTTCGGAGTGCGAGGAGGCTGAACGCAATGTGGATCGTTATGCTAATCGTGGAGCAAAAGATTGGGAAGAGATAGATAATGTGGGGGACTTGGCTGACTATGGCATCGATGATGGCGCAGTGGGTGGCACCTACTCCGATCCTGACTCCTTCATCGAACAGATCTACAACGATGCAGTTAAGAATCGCAAACAATCTGGCATCCTAAGGGATTACGAGACAATGATACAGGAGCAACTTACGGCGGAGAATGCCGATCAAAGTGAGTCGGAAAAGGAAAGGTCTAGCTCGGACAGTAGTGAACGGTATGCACTGTGGGCCAAGACCAGAGAACTGGACAGATCCGAGGAGAGTCGACGTCACAGAGACATCGATGTGTCTTTGGGTTTGCTCGAGTGCGAGCGTCATGATCATGAGATGCGTTACCTAGGGGATGCTCAAGTAGCTGCTCGTCAGTCGACCCGATTGCGCACACGCTATGGCTACAGTCCCAAGCTGCAGGTGGATGTGACGGAGGATGACATCGAGGTGGATCTGAACTACAAACCCAAGAAGGAATACAATTGGCGCAAGAACTTCAAGCTGGACGATGGTGAGCAGCAGCAGCAGGAGGTGTCTCTGTACGAGGAGTCATCACGACTGGAGGATGAAGAGCCACAAGAGCTGAAGAGGGAACTCGAGCGACCCGAGGGGGAAGAGAACGAGCAAGAACAGGATCAATACCTAGACGATACTGGGCCGCTTCTGGACGAGCGTCGCTTTAGCTTGGGTGGAGAGAGCATCACTCTCTTCAGTCGCAGTCCCGTGCGAGAGGTACTCTCGGATGTGCCAGAGGAAACGCTGTTAGACCAGGAGTACGGCGAAGCTTCGGCTCAGCCAGTGTTAGTTGAGGAGGAACCCTACAACGAGATTCCCAAAAAGAAGAAGAGCAAAAAGAAGTCACGCAAGGGTTCAAAGACCAAGGAGGAACTGCTTGATGACAACGATTCCGATAGCCAACCCTATGCGCGACGCAGCTCAGTGGGTCGAGAGGATATGGAAGGTGTTAGTGACGTACCCAAGCGTAAGGTACGCTCACGACGCAGCTCCAAGAGCAATGCAACCACTGAGGAGCTGAACGGTGGCTTCTTCTCGCCTCGCAGCAGCATTGCCTTCCCTGGCGATGCTCTCGAAGGCATAGCTGAACAAGAACCCAGCCAGGAGGAAACATCAATTAAAAGGAAAACAAAGAAGCGTAAGAAGCTTTCGAAGGAGTCCAGAGAGCAAAGCCTCGCGGATCCAGAAGAGGAACCACTTATGGATAAAGCACTTGCAGCAGCGCTTGCAGATATTGCACCCATTTCAATTTCAGTTTCGGCCTCAGCGAATCTAACCCCAGGCTCAACGCAGCAGAATCTTCTTTCTAGCATCAGTGCGGGCCAGAGTGTGTGCCTGACCCCAGCCTCATCCATTGAAGAACCATCGAGTCCACCCAGCTTGCCCAGCCAACAAGCCGTAACGCCCGCTCTCTCCGTCGTGGACACCTTTGACATCCTCAAGGATGCGAATTTTTATCCGCTTTTCTAAGGCTACGCCGCAATACATACCCCCATCAAGTTGGTTTCTTTTATCTTTCTACTTATATATTTCTTATAGGCATGTTCATAAGCCCAAACCAATTCGTGCACGCTGTACAAAACTATATTGCACCCCGTTGCAGCACTCTCCTGAATCGCACTGAGGGTACCCAGTGATACCCATCACACTTAGGATCATCACACTGTATTATACTAACGACCAGACCCCACACGAACGATAAAACGAATGAGCAAAGGATTTCTGTTATATATTATTATATTATTCTTATTATTATTATATTGTACCATATGATTTGAGCTTTATAAATTATCAGTTCCTTTATAACTGCTGAGAATAAATACATATACGATGAATATGATAAAAATGTTGCCGTTGTAATCATTCTGCATCTGACGCAATGTGCGCCCAGTCTGACGTAGCTATAAATACCCCAGAAAATTCGCATAATCTTCTAAATTCTCTGTTCTCTATTTGTATGTGCACGGACAGCAGAAATGCTCTAGCATTGAGATCATTTCGTACTGTCATCATCATCGTCAACGAACACAGCCAAAAGTTGCCAAGTGCACTGACATTCATCGTCAAGACAATTGGCCATATTCCCCCTACTATATTATACCATATATACCATATACCATATATGAATCTGCCTAGCCCGATTTGCATGTTGGCTGCGTTTTCAGTCGCATGATGTCATCGTTCGGGTACAGCATGTGTTGTTGCTGATGGGGAGGACTAAGTCGTTTGATGGGATTATTTTAATGATTTGTTATACAAGCACGAGGTACTTAAACTGTCATGCGATATAAACTGGCTAGAAGTGAATCTTTACAGTGAATCTCCTTAGTGTATCGGGCTAGTTTATAAAACCTTGTCATACCATATGTGATGATTTATTTTAACTATTTTCTGTTTCTTTCCACTCTCTGCTGTGTAGACTGTCATACTGTCTGCGAAACTGCCTGGGGGTCTGTCTAAGCAAACTAGCTCTCTTTTATTCTGTGTTTTACTGTCAGCTCTTCTATTAGCTCGACTGCTTCTTCTTTTATCTACTCTAACGCTCCGTTGTTTATTTTTTTCGACAGTCTTGTATACCGATCCTACATGATCTGTTGTGCAATCTGTTATATCGTGTGCTTGATAGGCGATTTGCTAATTTTCGGGTATACTTTTATACGATCTGCTCTATCTTTTGTATTGTCCATTTAATACTTTGTTTTGAATACTTTCTGTTAGCTCTACTACCGCTTCTTTTATCAGCTTCACTTTCAACTATACTGTCTTTTCTCTCTGACTGTCTGGTATATCATATGTACATATGAACTGTTATACAGCTATACAGGCATTTACACTATTTGCGTTTCTTACCAACCATCTCCCATACGGCCCTTCCGAGTCTAAGCTAGACTGTTTAACTGTGCAGTAATATCTAGATCCCTTACCATATCTGGTACTGCCACAGGAATCATCAAGTGAAACTTAACGCATGTATTTCTATTGAATTTTATAGCTAAACAGTTCCTAAAAGCAGGCAAAGATGTGCGCCAAAAAGCATGCAACATAAAGTGAAGACGCCCCCCAATTAGATAATTGGAAGAACACATTTTGCTTCTCGGAGGCAAAACGCTGTGCGCTTTAATCATATTTCTGCGTTCCGCTGAAATAATGTTGTCAACTTTCGCTTGTCACGGGCTTTGTCAAGTCGCCTAAGAAGTGAGAAATTTGTTGTGGCGCTGTCAGAAGATCGCAGAAATTGAAAATCTTTGCATTTCGTTTGCTTAAATTGCGGTCCCTCGTGGTGGCTTCGCACTAAAATACTTATGACAACAAACAGAAATCTGTGTCACTCGCATGATTTGTTTACGCAGCTCACTCACAAATTGTTTCGGGCACTTTGGCGCGAGGTATCTGCATTGTATTAAGTATACGCCTCGTTTTTTTGGGGCGTTCCTTTTGTTGTAGCAGTGAGTGTGCCCTGTGTGTTTGTTTCAATTCTGTAAAAATCCATTGCGTAATATCAGATACATGTACGTGTGTATACCCAAAATATAGAACTACGTACGCTCGAGCGTGAGGGCGAGGAGACGGAAAAAACATGCGAATTTGGTTGCCAAAAAGTCTTATTCAATAGTTTGTCTTTGACATAAATCCATTTTTTTTCTTCTGGCCCGCTTTGTGTGCGCGCCAAGACCAAACGTTAGGCGCACTTAAAAGCCGCCGGATATTTCCATTTAATATTTTTCCATACCTTGCACTGAATCTCGCTCAAAATGGGGAGTATGACACCGCGTAAAGGAAGGTCGCAAAGTGCGCTCGTTTTGCGGCGATTTCAGAAACAAATTTTTTAGTTAATAGAATGTGAAAAGCTGTCATTATTATATAAAAATAAGCACAGGCTTGTAGTTTGATATAGTATTACGACTTGTTACTAAGTCCCTCCACCACGACTGAGCAGATGTACACATTGTTAACCAGAAATATATCGTTTATCCCGCCAGAAATGAGTCGATTTTCCACAACCTAATTCATATACATACAATCCATATCTGCTTTAGTTTAATTCAGCAACTCGAAGTGAATACGTCGAGTCATCCTATACATCTTATATAGAAGTCATTAAAAAATGAGGGAATCCGCGCGCCTTCTGTTTAATACATTCTTATGATGCTCGGAATAATTTCTACAATTCTTTTAAGATCAATAGCAATTTCAAAAGAAATTCCAATTGCTTGCTGTACTTAGAATTTTGTGAAATTCCCAATCGATCGATTCTAATTAATCTCATACGTATTTCCCAAATGGACAGTAGATGTACAGGTATTTCATAGTCATGCTCGCGATTTGTTTTGCACGTACTTGCTGGCATTATTTATCTATGGCATGCCAGAGAACATACAGTTTTATATTATATATGTTGTACATTATTTGTTGTGCTGGCCAAAAATAATTGCCTTAAATAATTTAAAAGTTTCACTTGAAACACAGCGCGTTCTGAATGAGAATTTTCTTTCGTTGTGCCACTGAAAACGAAACACCTTTTCCATTTTTCATTTCTTCTGCTTTTTGTTGTTGTTGCCCACACATTTTTCTCATTTTTCGCCATGTTTATTCGTAGATTTTTCCCCCGACAAAAATTGTGTTTTTTATGGACACATATCTTGTCGACTTGTGCATTCATTGACATCAGCTCCGACACTTTCCATTCCTTGCGGCAAAGTGCCGCGTGCAAGATCTGCTTAAATGTCATTTTGCAATTATTAATAAAGTGCCCCATCTGCTACTATTTATAAGAACGCAAGCAAATAAACCTAAACTTGAACTCATCAACTGACGCATTTGGCCTTAATTTTCCTTTATTGCCCTGGCCAAATGTGTTTCCAAACATATCTAAAGAAAAAAGAGCGATGCCGCTAGACATGATTTCCATGCGGGTTCTTCTAGTGAAATTATATATATAATCTGGAAAATATATACGAATTTATGACCCAATTAACGCCTGCGTGCGGAATGATGAATGCCGCCAAGTGGCGCGTCGAACGCAGCGCGGCGTTGCACGCAAACATTTTTATCAGACGCGGTTTCGCGCAGTGCATCTATTTATAGAGAAGACTCGAGATTGCATTACACATCACACGCTGCTCGGTTGCACTTGCATTAATTTGCGCATATACTATGTTTCTATAGTCGAATATAGTAGGTGCATTTATAATTATATATGAATGTATCCGTGTCTTCTCATGGACTTGTGAAATTTTACATATAGTTGGCTTCGTTTATAATTGAGTTAATTTTCATGGGGCATAACAACAAGTGGGGGGGATGCAACCTTATAGATGACATATAGTCTGCACGCAGGTAAAATGTGTTTATAATAATGAGATGCTCAATTAACCATATGAATGCGCATTTGCTTTGAGTTCAGCTGCGATAGCTAGAGGTCGTGGTCCTCCAATGCCCCTTAGGTGTTTCCCCATGCCTTGAGACACCTTCAGGGCTTAGGTCTTTCGGAATACAGCCTTGCATATGTCACTATATGCTCTATCATATCATAACAAGCAAACGCATCCTATACAGCGAATTAACCAAATTGCGAAGGGCAGGAGTTGGCAAAGACGACTGTCGAGGAAGGTATCTGCTTTTTGGCATCGCTGGCATCATAGGGGGTTTTTCTCTACAATATTTGTCAATTTTTCAGTTTCAGTTCTGTGTGACAGAACGTAATAATTATTATTATCATATTTGCTTTTTCTGGCCTTGTCTGCAGATGCAAATTAGTCCAAATGTCAGCAGATATTTGCGTATATGAATATCGTGTATAGCGTAAATTGGAATATACTATATGCGGCTAATAGAGTTTTAGATTAAAGAAATTAAATCTATACTGTCCCTGCAATTGCGCTCTTTTACAGTCCTATTTGTCTAAACTTGTCAGAAGTGTGAAGAATTCTTTTTACAGCATTTTAGTATTCCTCAAATAATCTAAACTTGGGATATTCCACAGCTTTATTTCATTTTGACAATAAAAACGTCATAATATTTTCCAAATAGAACGTCTCTTGAATTTATATGATGTTTTCCAATGAGTACTGCGTGGACTTTCGAAAGGGGTGTCTGCCTGCCCCCCTCTCCAGCACACTTGGCTGCAGCTGTTGTCAATTTAATTCGGTATTTTGTGAGCCAGTAGGGGTATTTCATTGGCATTCTATGGGACTGTGCCAAAATGCTGTAATAATTCAGTTTTTAGTTGTGGATAATGCGAAAGAGACCCATATTAGTCGTATATTTGTGTGTCAGAAGATTCAAGCGGAATCATGCCTGAAGTTGCATGTGGCAGAGACAGAGAGACTGAGCGGGAGAGAGAGAGCGCGAGAGGAGTGTGAGCACACATATTTATGCGCCCAGTATGGGAGAGTGATCCATAAAACGAACAAGACTGAGACTATGTATCTGTGTGTATATGTGTGTGCGTGGGACTTGTGTGTCGTGTGCAGAAGCGCCTGGCAGCAACAGCAACGGCAACAACAACGAGGAAAATGATTTTTCTTCAATATCTTTTCGCATGCGTGTGTAAATGACGTGGACAGTTTCCTAACGGCTGCAGGTGTGTGTCTAACGTAAACACACACACAAACACACAGATACTCACACCTGTGACTAGAAGTATTTATAGAATGTTGTATGAAATAAAACTGTGGAAATTGCAAACTTGACGTTGCATGCAACAATCAATAAAGATTTCTATAGAGAGAGGCAGACCCTGTGCCCCCACTTTTGCTCTCTCTCTACTCTCTCTCTCTCTCGCTCTCTCTGTCGTTCTTCACTTGCGCCTGTCTGTCTGATCACGCTCTCTTCGCCGCTCAACTGCGACGCGCTGCGCTCTGCCTTGCTCAGCGCGACTCGCCGTGATTTTATTTTTACACTTGCCTCTGGGGGCGAAACTAGATACATGCATCGTGAGCGCGAGTGCGGCGAGCGGCGAATGGCGACTGCTGACTGCGAGATTTTCGAAATGATTTGAAAAAGATTTTTGTGAAACGAACGCGCCAGTTGGCATCACGACTCGGGAAAGTTCAAAACGTTTGGCGAATATTTCGGACAAGAATCTTTTTCTATTTGGGTATAGATTTCGGTTCGGCACACACACACCTCATACACTGTCGTGCGTCTAGTATATTTAGAAAGTTCAGGCGGTCATCGGAGTGCAAGCTACTTGAGATTTGATTGGGACACACACACACACACATACACTCGCGCACACACATACAAAATGGCGGACGTGGAAATTATTCAAAGCGTGACGGAAACGAAGAAAACAAAGAAGGTCAAGAAGTCGTCGAAGCGCCGCGAATCCGAAGTTCAGATCAGCGAGGTGGATGCCTCCACCGAGGAAAGGGGGTAGGTGAACGTGTTGTGCTGCTGCCTTAGGGTTTTGTGTCAGTTCGTCAGGGCACGGCGAAAAAAAGGAAACGGAACTTGTTTTTGTTTTTTGTCCGCTCCATGTATATGTACAATTTCGATGCCAATCTAAATCGGAATCTTATTAATGATATGTCATACAAATTTGATATATTCGTCAGGGAAACTCACATTCGCTTTCTGTCTCACATAAATTCAATATCGATTCGCTCACAATAATCGCTCTCACAAGCTGAAAAACAGAAAAACAGAAAAAACTATCCAAAGTACTCGCATATCTCTCGAACTTTTACAAAACGACACGTTTACTACCTTCTTTCCTCGGCAATACTGATTACAAAAGGTACCCACATAAAACTGTCGATGTCTACTATATATGTATACTATATATGTATCTGAACTACATACACAAACAAACCCACACAAACCGATACAACACGAACAACAACAAACAGATCACTTCACGCCAACCGAAAACTGAAGAAGAAAACACAGCATCCAAATACCAAAACTATATGCATACGTATTATAGAGTAGTGCCACGAACAACACGAACAAGCAGTACCAAAATATACTACAAATAATACTTACCAACCTATATACAACACAACATACTATATACATATACATATACATGCTACATGCTCGAAATACAACATTATACACTGCTCCACACGCAAATTGGAAGCTTGAACGATCAGTTTAAATATAATATTATTGATACCATACGTATCGCCAGTTATACATGTTGATTAGTTATATCGCCCCTTCTTTATCTTGTTCCCTTTTGCAGTTAATTTTCAGTGGCGAATACACAAAGGCCATGGACAAGGACTGGCATTCGGGCCACTTCTGCTGCTGGCAGTGCGACGAGAGCCTGACGGGACAACGCTATGTGATCCGGGATGATCATCCCTATTGCATCAAGTGCTACGAAAATGTGTTTGCGAATACGTGTGAGGAGTGCAACAAGATCATTGGCATCGATTCGAAGGTGAGTCCGTATCTAATGGGGATTACTTTGTATTGACTTATTGCAAAGTATTCGGGGATCTCTGGGAATACGTATGCTTAATTTTTTAGTAGAGTATTCTGAGAGTTCAGGAATTCAATTTAAATAGGTCCTTTTTGATAAGGGTTTCCTTGAATAAAGAGTAGAGTATTGTCAGGCCTCAGAAAATATAATTTATGTAGATGAGTAGATTGACAGTTCAGGAGGTTAACTTAAGAGTTTAATAATGATAGCGATTGGATTTTAAGATGTCAGGTGCTATTTAAAATATTTTAGTAGAACATTCGTAGAGTAAGCTGACTTTATAATGAGCTCTTTTTTGAAAGTGTTTATTCAAGAAGAACCCTTAGTAGAGTATTCCACAAGTTGGGGAATTTTACATGAAGGTACTTCTATTAAACAGTATAATTCTTATCAAAGGTGTCGCTATTTATATGCCCTTATATACTACATCCCCTTATCCTCAAAATCTCTCTAGAAATTCGTCTTTCTCTTATGAGCATATAGTAGAGAAGTCTAAGATTTCAGAAGGTTAGCATAATAAATAACATTACGATAGGGTTTGAATACATTTTCCAAGTTTAGTCTAAGAGTTCAGTAAGTTGCCAAAACGAACTAAGTTAACGCAGGCATTTCTAACTGAAAATTCCCGTTTCCCGCACAGGATCTTTCCTACAAAGACAAGCACTGGCACGAAGCCTGCTTCCTCTGCTTCAAATGCAACCTAAATCTGGTGGACAAGCAGTTTGGCGCCAAGGCCGACAAGATCTACTGCGGCAATTGCTATGACTCGCAGTTCGCCTCGCGCTGCGATGGCTGCGGCGAAGTGTTCCGTGCAGGTGAGTTTGCAGCGAGTCTGCATTTATTGTGTAGCATACTTTGGGGCGGCACTCGAAAATGCCAGCCAGAGCCACACGCAGCAAGTGCTGATGAGACCGGTTAGATGGTTAGTTTGGCGGAGGGGGAGTTGCAGGTTAGATAGGCATCCCAAGCCTGCTTTGAAACGGGCAGGCCTAATACCATGTCAAATTAATTGCACTTGCAGAGCAATTTGTTGCCAACGGGCGACGGCGACACATTCCATAAATCTCCGATGTGCATTGGCACATAACCATAAATAACCGAGGTCCGCACTGGCATGTGCTGCGAACTGTGTGCGGCGATGGGGTGTATGCGAGATATATCTATGTGTCTACAGGGTATAGCGCAGTCACGCTGCACACAGCGTCTTTCGCCTTGCTGCCACTAATGAACTTGCTACAATCGAGTGAGTCGTGGTGCTGCTCTGCTGGCTCTCGGGCATTACACGTCCATGTTCGATATCTGTTTTCATTATATGCACATTACTCCGCCGGCTGGCAAGTGCTCGACTTCTGGCCAAGTTTGCTCAGCCATCGATCGATCTGAAGTTCATTGTCATTGTCGATAATAAAGCAAGCGGAGCAGCCCACGCAACCAGCTGGGGCCCTGAACCCGCTTGTGGACGACATTGCTGGGCCGGCATATGCCAGGTTCTCTTTCAACTGGAACGTTGTGCAAATATCTCCATACTCGCTTACTAAATAAGCGATCCAATTGTCATATCAAAGCGATATCGAGTCTTGAGCCCGTTTGGGCCATGACACTGGGCCGTTTATCATTCACTACCAAACTGGGCTGCTGTAAGTACTCGCTGACAATGCCAATTAAGAGTGACAGGGAGAGAGAGAGAGAGGGGCATAACCGCAATGCAAAACGCGCATCAATGTCAGCTACGCATCCCACACACGGATCCGATCGATCCGATGCGAGTGTCATTTGGATACGGCCATGTTTACTTCGACTTCTGTGTGCCTAAGGCGGGTCGCACTCACGTCTAGCAAATCCGACAAGTGTTTTTTACACTGCCCACGAATCGGGCGTCAACTAATTGTCGAATCAAATACGAATCAGCTTCAGCTTTTAGTTAATTTGTCAGTTTAACTATCGCAAATAGTTGGCTATAAAATGTGTTTTTAATTGCGCGCCGTCTTCTGCTTACATCATGCGCAGCTCTCTCTTTCACTCTAAGTCTTCTTCCCTCTCTTTTGGTCTAAAAAGTCAACAGAAAATATTATTAATTCTGGCGAATTATAGCGACAACGCCTCGAAATCATCTATGTCATCTATGCTAATTCATGCGATCTACGATCTACGATATACGAAACGAATGAGGAAAACAACGACGTAGTGGACGCCATCGGGCAGATCCACATTAATCCACTCGTCCAATTTCAACTGTGACTCATCCCAAATTTACGTTTTCGACTATGCTTGCTATCATATATGAATATGATCGAATATAACTTGTTTTCCGTATTTCTCTCTGTTTCTTCTTTCGACTTCTTTTGTGTTTGCATGATTTGTGGCTTTTAAATAGCTTGGTTGGGTATTTAAGAAGCATTGTTGATGGGCGTGCTTAATTTAATGTATGCTCTTTAAAGTGTGAAACAATAAGCAAGAGAAACACATTAAAAACACGGAGTATTATGTCATGTTCTTAATTATTTCGGGAACTTCAATGGATAATTAATAGCAATTTCATTGCGAGCTTGCTTCAAGTACCTTATTTATCGGGCTACATCTTCATTTTTTCTTCAAATTGCATTCTCTCGCAACAGCTGCATTGTCTTTAATTGTTTAATTACTTAATTGGCATTAAACGGGTTTATTGCAGTTCAATTGATTTGTTTACAGGCAAAAACACAAAGAATGAAAACAGAAGCCCACGCACATGTGTATAGCTACCAGACATTTCCGTCTAGGTCGGCAATTAATCAGTCAACAAAAATACTTGATCCATATCGAGTAACCGTATAAAGCGATCGTTTAAGGGTAGTCTGACCATAACCGTGCGTTATCTGTGGGAAAAGTTGCTTCCATGTCTACTGCAATGTCAACTGATACGGTCGCCAGTTTGGGAAAGTGATGCTTTTCCGGGGACAGGCATTAGCATATCAGATTTCCTACTTACACGCTTTGCAAAGAGAATGCTGCATCCCACACGACCAACTGCTGCCTCAACTGGCTCACCTTAACGCCCTAGCAGCCTGGCAATGTCAAGCGTGCAGCCACTTGACTCCCAACTGCATGAAGCACACTCACAGCTTGTGAGTCCATCAGAGCCAGCTTGGTCAGTCGATCAGTCGATCAGTTTCTCAGTTGATCAACCAGTTTCCGCCAGTCAAAATAGTTCATAATTGCATGAAGAGCCTAAATGGCACCTTGCCTGCCTTGTTATGTCTTCTGTGCCATGTTAAACACGACGATCATCGTCAGAGGCAGTCGCATTATTAAGTGGAAAAGGCACTCAAAGCCCGCAGAGGCAACACAACTGAGCTGCAACTCAACTCAACGCGAACTCAACTCAGCGCAGCCCAACTCAACGCAAGCCAAACTCAACTCACCCAAACTCAGCGCAGTCCAGAGTGCACTCAATTCGCTTGGCGGGAAACTCAACGCGCTGCAAGCGAATTCAACTCAACTCAACTTGCCCGCTCGAAACTCACCTCGACAGCCGCTGCTTTGTTTACGTCGCGACGTTGTTGTTGGTTTATTTTTCGGCTGCTGTTCTCAGTCTGAAAACGGCTTTCAAAGCGCTTGGAAAGTGCCGCGGACGTTGACTGTTTGTTTAGACTGTAAACTGTGCATCGATTGCAGCTAATTAATTTGAGCTGTGCAGGGCAACGTGTTGCATGCGCGCTGACAGCGATTATAAACAGTGCATTCATATTCCGCATCGGAGAACAATTAAAAAGTATTTCCGCAATTGGCACAGTTCTGGTGCTCTAAACAGTTTGCGGTTTATATCGGATATTTTTGTAAACAGTGTGTGAAAAGTGGCTACCGTTGGGAGGGGATCAACTGCAGCGCAGCAGGTGCACCATAAACTTGCGTTGAGGCAAAGCAGTTGCCGCAGTTGCAACGTTGCGTATGCGCAATATATAACACAGCCAGTTGGGCGTATGCGCGTTGTGCACGCGCTCTGAGACAGTTTAATTAAGTTTCCCCTTCCGCGACCTCCCCTACACGCAGCATGTCATGCAGATTACACAATCTGTGGCTGGCCGAAAATGCAGTCGAAACGCCTCGGCGTGAACCAGAAAAAACGCTATAAAAACAATCAAATAAAATTAATAATCATGAGCCAGAGACAGAGGCAGAGGCAGAGACGAGGGCAACAGCTCCAGTTGCGGTGCAGAGAGAAGGCGAGGGGGAGGGGTTCGTCTATGGCTCGGATCGTATCGCCGGGCGTCGAATAGAAATTGCATACCAAAACCGGAAACAATTTGAGCTGCTTTTTTCGGCTGCATTTAACATTTGTGGCGATAGCATCGACGTGTGCCACATTTAAAGAGCCAAGTGGAAAAGCCGAACTCGAAAAATATCATGAATATGCACGCAAAGAGCAACGACAACAACAGCGACAACAATTGAGTCGCCCACTTGAGTCTTGGCATTTCTCTCTGCATTTGTTCGTACCGCTTGGCACTGCAAGTGAATGACAATTGAAATCGAAATCAACTTGAATCGAAATAAAAATCAAATTCGAGTTGAAATACTTATTAATTGTCGAGGCAAAAGGTAGCTGACCCAATAAATCTCCAGTCTCTCCAATCTCTCAGTGAACTCACTGCCATCTGTCTTCCTTAGCGTCTCTCCCTCTCGCTCTGTGTCTTATCAGACATGCCACAACAACAGGCAAAGTCGCATTTAATTTCTCTTTTATTTCTTTAAACTGACAAAACTAATAAATCTGGCGGGAATACCGCTGCTTGGCCCAGCAGCCTCCATTTGACATTTGCGCAGACGTAGGACAAGAGGGGCCCCAAGAGAATCCAAAGACATATCACGATATTATCGTAGCATCGGCTTAAGCACGTTTACATGATTGTGTGTTCAAATCCAGTGTTGAAATATATTGAAATACTTGTGCTGAGCTCGAAAAAGGCTAAAATATTTATTTATTTATAGAAAGCTGAAACTGAACTCCCATTTGCATGCTGACTACGCCCGCAATGTCAGCAATTTCGCTGAGAAGCGAAGGAGAAGAGTGGGGAGGGAGATAGCATTAAAAATGCAGAGCGCGCATAGCGAGCACTTTCGATTTCATCGCTACACGTAATGCTCGCTCCGACCGTATCGGCTTGTTCCATTGGCCAATCAATCATTCACTTAGATCGCATCTGACTCTGTCAATGCGTGCAAATTTCAATGTCGCCCTCGCCTCCAGCTTCTCCAGCGATCTCCACTCGACCTCAGCAGCGGCGTCTCAGTGTATCTATTGTTTGTGGGCGTCCAAGTCGGCATCGTGGGCGACGTCTTTGGTCGCTTGGCAACCCAAGTTCAATTAGTTATAATTATGTGACACACTGTGTGGAGGCTAAAAAAAAAGCTAAGCTAACCGCAGAGCAAGCCAAGCTAAAGCCATAAGAATGCTATGGTTAGAGTAATCCGAGACTCTCGGCCTGATTCTCCATTCTGGCAGCGCTTTAATTGACTCTCCGTATTCACTTCGCCTGCGTTTCCTGTGGGCAACATTTCTGAATTTTCAATTTCAATTTCAATTTCCTGCTTCAATTTGCGCACGCGCTTTGCGAGTTTTTGTTTTTGATTTTTAGCCATTTATTTGGCTTTTGATTTGTGCTTTGTTTTTTACAAAAAGTTAATTATTTAATGATTTATGAAGGCACCGCCGGCCAGATATTGCTGTAGCTGAGTCGTTTGTTATTTTTTATAAACATTCTCCAAGTTTTTTTGTTTAATGAAACTTGTTATTTGGCTAGAAAATTTGACAACGCTGGCGGTGGGGCGTCTAGTGATGTCATTGCCTTGGAGTCGGCGAGGCCCGAGCGGGCGAGTGGGAGAAAGAGAGTGAGAGAGAGACACGACGTCGCCAAATTTGTGTGACAGTGCTAGAGATCGACTCGAGAGCGGCTAGAGATCAGGAGGCATGCCTTTCCTGTGATTGTAATCCGAACTGAACTGGTTTCTATGCCCGTGCTCCAATTGAGTTCGAGCTCGCGATGACCCAGTTGCATTGATGGGGTCGATGGCAATCGATGGGATTGATCTTCTTCACAGTTTAGCCAAAGTCGTGACTTAATAGATCGCTCAGTTAGTTATCTCCTTCCTGGGTAGCCACTTTCACGCTGGGGTAGTTAAGTTACCTTATCAACTAACGCTAGTCTGCGCGTAGTCAATCCATCAACATGACCGACGTCGATGTGCTCAGTTCGCGCATGAAGTCGCGCCTGCATCTGCAGAGCAAAACCATCGGGGCGGAACGTATTAAGAAGGCCAAGGATAACAACGAGGACATTGCCGTGCTGAGCATGTTTCTTCCCAATGCGAGTGCCGTCGAGGAGAACCGCAATTTCTACTGCTCCCTGGGCGACTACTGCCGCCTTGGTGATCCGCATGCGACCAAAGCAGGTAATGAGTGGACCACGAGCTAATGCTGCTCATAAATTTGCGGCTAATTAAATCCCAGCGATACATCATAATTTATCAATCTTAACTGCCCAGTTGTGGCCAAAATTGTATGAAATAGACGCCCACCTGGTGTTGGTCTGTTCAGATCTCTGCTCTCTTCATAACGTCATCGCGGCTTTCGTCTGGGAATGATGTGTAATGTAAGCCACAGTGCGGTACACTGGCAGAAATAAGCGTGCATTTTAGTGAATCGATTTGATAAATATAACTCAGAAAGATTTTTTCAGGAATACTCATGCGTATGGATATACCAAACCTCACTTCGTGACACATTCAACTAATGTATGCTACAGTAGGGCGCACTCACATAAATTAATGTGCACTATAACGAATCGAATTGCTAAATATAACTAAGGTTTTATAAGCAACTTCAGCTTACGATAGTAAAATGTTTACAAGATTGCCCATACATATGGATGAACTATTTTTTATACCTGACCTCACTTAATGACACATTCTACTTAGATTCGCCATTAATTCCCCACAAATTTCCCCTCATGTGTTTGCAACAAAAAGTTACCGCAAACTTGTCTCTAATTTAAAGCATATGGAAACAACAATGGAGTCGGCTGTCAGTCGCCCTGACATTATTCCAGTCAATTACCCAGTTCTCCCTTCTAATTGGCAGTCAGTGAACCCAGGGCAGTTGGGTCTACCAACCAAAAGTTTCTCCCCCACTACTAATACCATTCTCTATTTTTGGCAACAATTTTGAGCACGCAATAAATAAACTGAAGAGAGATTTTATGCCCACTAGTCAAGTCCCGCAGCGGGACTAATCGAGGCACTGCACGTAGAAGCACTCCGCATGCCTATCTTTTCTTAGCAACCTGCGGGCCACTGTCTCTTTTTTTGGGCTAAGCGAATTTGAATAATTTTTGCATTAATTGTTATGAAAAAGAAAAGGTGGTAAGGGAAGGGTCTGGGAGTAGAGTGGGTCTGGTTCAACAGTTGCATGTCAGTAGCATATAATAATAATGGAAAATAATTCGCTATTTTCCGTTGCTATTGAAATCAAGTTGTGATTGAGTTTCCCAAATGGTTTGCTGCCCTCAATATGTCTGGAATTTGGGCTATGATAAATAGATAGTCAAAGTTCAAGGTTGGCATACGTATGAAATTGAAATTGATTTACTTTGCTGCGTCTTGATCCCTCTTGCAGGTACCAAGAAAATGGAATACAAAACCCGCCAGTGGCACGAGAATTGCTTCTGCTGCTGCGTCTGCAAGATGGCCATTGGCACCAAATCGTTCATACCGCGCGAGCAGGAGATCTACTGCGCCGGCTGCTACGAGGAGAAGTTCGCCACGCGCTGCATTAAGTGCAACAAGGTGAGTGCAGCAGAAGCCTGCCAATTAGGGGCAAGAGATAACTAACTGGAAATACCATATCTACCCATTTGCAGGTAATCACCTCTGGTGGTGTAACCTACAAGAACGAGCCGTGGCATCGCGAGTGCTTCACCTGCACCCACTGCAACATAACGCTGGCCGGGCAGCGCTTCACCAGTCGCGACGAGAAGCCGTACTGTGCCGAGTGCTTTGGTGAGCTCTTCGCCAAGCGCTGCACATCGTGCGTCAAACCAATCACTGGTGAGTTGAAGGCACTGGCCCGAGGTGTACACCTGTCTCACTCACTCTCTCCCTAATTAGGCATCGGCGGCACGCGCTTCATCTCGTTCGAGGAGCGGCACTGGCATCACGATTGCTTTGTGTGCGCCAGCTGCAAGACCAGCCTGGTGGGACGCGGCTTCATCACCGACGGACCCGACATTCTGTGCCCCGACTGTGCCAAGCAGAAGCTGATGTAAGCGAAGGACACCAAGCGGGGGCCCAAAGCAGCCGCATGGGCTCTGTCGGGAGATACGAAGCAGAAGGCGGAAGGAAGCGTTAATTAGCCATACTTAAACATTAACAAACATCAACGAAAGTGGATCAAATCATCGGCAAAATGAGCGCAGAATGTATTAAAACGATATATACAAACAAATTAATGCCTTACACATACACTTACACCTACACACACATACACGCAATTGTGTATTAGATATGAGAATTAGCTATCAAAATCCTAAAATCGAAAGAAAAGCCACAAATTTTTAAAACTTAGCTTCGAGTGCTTGATTCTTATTATACATATACAAAGTTATACATGAACACACTGAAAGAAACGAGCTGATGTTTGAGAACCATCTCGATTGAAATTTGATATTTTTTGTGCTTTACCATCAAATTGTAAAAAATATATATTTATTATTTATAGTTGCATTTGAACGCGCAAAACGAAACAACAAAAAAACGGAAAGAATGAAAGTGAAAAAAAAGTACTGTAACTATTGTTGCCACATTGCATATGTATGTACATGTATGTTTATATGTATGTATGTTTATTTATTTATTTTAAGTTCTCTAACCACAAAAAAAAAACTGTAATTAAAACGCGTGTAAAGTTTGTCTAACCGTGGGCTTTGAGTTCAACACTTGTATTAAAACAAAGTTTATGTTTTATATTATTTTATTACTGCATGTTTGTATATGTTTTACATGTTATCAAATGATGAGCCAACTATACACATACATGTACACTTACGTCCTAGCAATTGAATTGTTTAGTTTTATTTTCATGGTTTTGTAATATAAAAGCACTTTGCGCCAATTAAAATGTATCCAACCACGCACACACACACATATAATATTGTTTTCAAAAGCCAACAAACATGTCAATGTCCTTAACTATTTAATGAAATTAAAGCTAAATAAATTAATAATATTCGACGAAGCGTATGAGCTTAAATTAAATTAGACAGCTGAAGGTGGTTAATATAATTCTGCAGATCATATGCTTTTACAAACAAATGCAAAAGCTTTAAAAACAGTATCTGTCGAGTACAAAAGCTAACCATTAGCTGTGTAGACAGGTTAGCCTTTTCACATAAAAGCTTCTGGTTCTATAAAGTTGCCAACACTGACCGTCAGTTTTATAAACGCATTGCTGAGCAATGTTAACGCAAGAAGATTGACATAACGCAAAGAGGAGTTAACATATCTGTTAGCTGCGTGCGTGTCGCCGTCAACTGTGAATGGCAATTTCGTAGAAAACAATAATAAGGTAAAATGGGCAGTCCAAGCACGCCGGATTTAAACATAATATTAGAGTTCAGGTATGAAATAACGTATTTCCGTAAAATACAATATAACGTGCACATTTAATACTGTTTTAGTGCCGGTGCAGAGCTGCTTTTCGGAAATATCAAGCACCGCAAACTTGCATTGGATGGTGCCGAAAAATGTGAGCAAAATTCAGAAATTATATGTACATATATAAATAACACAAAACTACAAATGATCTGCAGGGACAATTTCTAAGTTGCTGAAGTGGATGCATGCCAACATATTAACAGAGCGACCAGAGTTATTCATACAAGGAGATACTGTGTAAGTGGCATGTTGCAACCACATGTGGCACGTGCTGTTCATTGTTTTGTGCTCGCTATTGTGTTTCTTTAAAGGCGGCCTGGAATTCTTGTGCTGGTCAACGATACGGACTGGGAGCTGCTGGTAAGTGTGCCCCATCTACAGGTCGAGAACACTGTTGATTGTTTAAATAATTATAGGGAGAACTGGACTACGAGCTGCAACAGAACGACAACGTACTCTTTATATCCACTTTGCATGGCGGCTAAGACAATCAACCAGTTGTACAAGGGGTTTATAAGGCAATAAGCGTAAAATATTTGTAATTACTAATTTCCTTAAAACAAAAAAATAAAACTAAAGGATCAGAATTACGTCCCTTTACAAAATGCAAAGGCCCACACGATGGTTCGGGTATTTTAAGATTTTCTTCATTTCAACGCCGTGATAACCGAGCACTAGTATTTATTGCGTGTAGTCGGCGAATAAGCAGTTGAGAATTATAAAATATTTAGTTCTCACAGACTTGATGACGTCATATATGATTTTAACATTTTTGCTTATTATAGTTTTTTATTGTATAAAATAATTTTTAAATTATTAATAAATGCATAAAAAAGTGGACTCTAACTTCACTTTTTTGTCCAAAGTTAAATTAATGAAATGATCTTTGAATCTTGCTTGTTACTAAGCAATTGAAACTAAACTCTTTCCTAGTTTGACAATGAAAAATATCTATACTAAATGAATCAATAAAAACTACCAGATCGTAAACTCTGCTTCATTCGCTTGCAGCGTCCTAAGCATTGCTCCCAGGAGCAGTATCTATTTCCATTTCCTCCACACCCCTTATAGAAGAATTTCGTGCAAGTTCTCTCTATCTCGTCGTAATACCACACATCAGCGTTAACTCTTTCTCGGCAGATAGTCCATCCACCAAATCCCTCGTTCTTCGGGGAGTCGCAATTGTGATTATCTGAAAGATATTGTATACGTAAGTATATAGCAAAAAAAAACTCTAAGAATATTTCTTGAGTACCAGGACTTCCACGGCATGCCTGAGAAGGAGTGTACAGCTTAAAAACTATCAAGCAGAGGCAAAAATAAACTATTTTCATTTTGATGGAATGGTGTCAGGCGCAAACTAAGTCCAACTACAATTTTTGCTTGGTTTTTATAGCAGCACGATATAGGGAAAAATGCAACTACATGTCCCAAAGCAGAAATTCCTAAGGAAAATAAATTACAAGTGGTTTAACAGCGGCGAGAAATCGATACGATAGGCATGCACGTTAAATTCTGCAAACAAGTAATTTAATAATCAATAAGCCGAAGTATTATTTACAAATATTTGTTATCCCTCGCGCCAGCAAGCTCTTTGGCAATCTTGTCGAGTACAAAACCGATTTATTATTATTTCCGCCACAGTCCAGAAAGAGCATCAGATTGCAGGCTCGAAAAAGAACACACGTGAAATCAATTATAAGTTGAATAAGGCTAAGAAAAAGGCTACAGGTCTTTTGGCCTTTTATTTTTATACCCTTGCAGAGGGTATATTAATTTTAGCCAGAAGTTTGCAACGCACCTTAGGAGACATCTCCGACCCTATAAAGAATATATATTCTGAATCAGCATCACCAGAGGAGTCGAAAAATGGATGTCCGTCTGTCCGTCCGTCCGTCTGTTGCAACGCAAACTAGTCTCTCAGTTTTTGAGATATCTTCATGAAACTTGGCACACAAGCTTCTTATTGCTGTAGGCTGTAAATAAGTCGGAACGAGCCAGATCGGACCGATATATCGTATAGCTGTCATAGAAGCTATCGGCCGATTTTTGTTGTTTTTCAAGATATTGCAACAAGATTTGGCAAATCCTATTCTTATTACGTTCTTAATGTGCTGTCAAAATTGTATCAAAATCGGACCACTATAACATATAGCTGCCATAGGAACAATCGGCTGAAATCAGGGTTTTTGTATGCAAACCTGTTTTGTTTTTGGAAATACCGCACATTATCAATACTTTTTAATGTTATACAGTAACCCGCCCTTAGTTTTTCCATTTAAATATCTCAGACGTTTATATTCTATAGCTGTTATAGGAACAATCAGTCAGTCCGTTTGTCTGTTGCAACGCAAATTAGTCCCCCAGTTATTGAGCTATCTTCATGAAACTTTGCTCACAAGCTTCTTATTTCTGCCCTCTTTAAATAAGTCGGAACGGGTCAGATCGGACTGATATATCGTATAGCTGTCATGGAGCCTATCGGCCGATTTTCGTTATATTTCAAGATATAGCTATCAGGCTTACCACATCCACATCTAAGTGTGTCCCTAATAATAAAGTTCGAAATCGAACTTTTATAACTTATAACGATCAACGATCGGCCTAATGAAGGTTCATGTTGCAATTTTATGGAAATCTGAGTACTATTACATATAGCTGTTATTCAAACGCATTTTTGAATGAGAACTTTCCAAATTTATTTATATTTTATGACCAACAGATCCTTTACAACACAAAGACATTTCCTCATAACATTTTGTGTTAAGTATATAAGAAATCCAGGTATATACAAAAGCATTAAAAAGGTAGAATTATGAAGAAGAAGAAGCAGGTGTTTGATTCATAGCCTTAATCAGGTCAAAATCTTGACTTCCTGTACTGTTATAATTGTTCAATAAATACCACAGAAACCAGCAGAAATCCAAATATATTTTATATTTTGTATAACTGCAAGGGTATGAAACCTTCGGCAAGCCGAAGGTAGCCTTGCTTTCTTGTTTATTAACTGCTCAGTACTTAATAAAGCCTTATAGATATAAAGAAGCACTTGTTTTGCATTGTCCAAGTTAAGTTTACATTACAAATTCCTATCCTTCACGCCAGCACGACCTTTGACAGTCCTGGCGAGTGCAAAACCGATTAGCATTTCCACCACAGCCCAGAAAAGGCATTGGCATGCAGGCTCGTGCCCTTCTGTCGGAGTACCACATCAGAAGATTAGCATGTCTATCGCAGACCCGCGATATCCTTTCGCCAATATTTCTCAATCCAACGCACTCAGGTTGTGCTTTATAGAGATAATAAAATAGGTTGATATTGTGGCAGCTCTATATATTGGGAATACTTACATGGACGTCCTCGACAATTGCTTAACTGGGCCTGACAGTGCGCCAGATAGAGTGTGAGACAGGCAAGAATTGTAAGTACTTTCATTTTGCGTGTATCTACAGTGTCAACTGATTGGTATCTGTCAAAGATCTCGTTTTTATAGCATATTAAAAAGGTTATATTCACAATCAATGCCATTATCAATGGAACAGCTGCTAAATTCAAAAATGAATTGAATAATAGCGAACATTAAAGCGTGTTTCAGCACATTAAGATGGTCACACGCTTTTCGAATTCCATCGAAAAGTCACCTTTATAAAGCCTTTTCTTTTATTTATAAGAGATTGCCTCCATTGAGCACACCCAGAATAAAGGCTGACAAAGTTTTACAGAAATAAAGAAAGAGTTTATTTGCGTAGCCGAAGTTTATTCAAAAATTGTTATCCCTGACGCCAGCACATTCTTAGGCAATCCTGGCGATTGCAAAATCGATTGGCGTTTCCACCACAGCCATGGAAGATCATTGGCATGCAGGTCTGTTGGGTTTTGTCGGAGTACCACATCAGAGAATTGGCCTGTCGATCGCAGACGCGTGATATCCTCACGCCATCATTTCTCAAACCTGAGCACTCTGGTTCGGCTTTGTAAAGGAAATAAAGTTTGTTTCTTTTAATGTGGCAACTCAACTAAGTTTGGATTACTCACAGGGACAAACAAGAATTATAAGTACTTTCATTTGTCAAAATTCACATATATATAGCGTGTGGGTATTTAATTTGAACACTAGAAGCCATTATTGAGGTAGCATCTGTTGAATCGGAAAGAACTTGAACAAAGGCAAGCGTGCTCTGTCTTATGGTCACACGCTTATGGAAATTTACAGTTTAAAGTACTTAATTATGTTTTGGAGAGTCACATTTATTTAGCCTGTTCTTTTATTCATAAAAAGTTCTCTCCTTAAAGCTACCTAGTGAAGTTGTACCCAGGGAGGGAGAGGGATACCCAAGATAGATATCATCGATCATATCGCCCACACAGGGATTGTAGCAGCTGTTATAATATTTCGAGAAGCAACATTTATTCAATTCTTTGCTTAGATCTGTATACATTAATCGTATTTAAAGATATGCAAGTATTTATGTATATTTCTTTAACGATACTTTACGATAGGCACTTAATTAACATACTAACTAACTGTACGTTACAAATGTTGTTTTTGTTTTTGATACTAATGGACGATGTACGATGTACGATGTACGATGTACGATGTACGATGCATGTAACGCCCATTTCGGCTGGCACAGTGTGTGCCCCTCGATTTGTGTGGTGAGTCTGTGTGGGTTGTTCGAGTTGATTACGGCTGATTAAGAGCTATGAAATATATTGTATGTATTTCGACATTGACACATTGAATTCAATAATTTCAAACTTTCGAAAATAAAAAAAGAAACGGATCATGTGATAAATGGTTAAAAGATGCGGAGCAAATAATACAATAGGCGAAAGATTAATGACAAATTAACACAACTAAAATCAAATAAATAATAAATAACAAAAATAATAGTAATAATCATAATAATAAACATAATCATAATCATAATGATAATCAGAGTAATAATAATCATAATAATAATAAGTAATATGATATTGTGAATCTGATGAAACCGTATTTTCTTTTTTTTCTTCTAAAAGCTAAACCATCTTCGAGAACTATTTTCATTTGCTCTCTGGAGTCGCAGACTCTGCAGCATGGGCGTAGGACTTGTAGCGCCGCAGGATCACCGTCGAGTTGCTGGCACTGGCGCTGCTGCTGCTCGCCGCTCCCAGCGTGGACCAGCTGCCTCTGTTGCCCGTCAGCTGCTCTGTTGCGTGCTGGGTATGATCTTGGTCCGGGGTCACTGAGATGTCTGACAGAATTCCGCTCTCTACGAGATGACATATATACAATAGAGGATAAGCATATAGAAACAGGTAGCACAGTTGATCACACTTAGAGTACATGCAGCACAGGGATGGATTATTTACAGTTCGGTACAGTTCTACGAATACTAAAGCAGTTTTATATACATGGGATATGTGGGAGGAGGAGGAACAACAGACAAGGGGAATTCTAGATACACAGCAAGTAAAAGAACTAAACAGTGATCCCGCCTAGAAGAAGTAGCACAATTCAAGCTCAATACCCATGGACAGTTGGCTGACAATCGTCGTGGATCGTTTGTGATGACGCTTGCTGCCTCGATTGGAGGAGCTGCTGCTGGTACAGGGGTTGGCATTGCTCCTGGCGTTGTTGTCTGCATCGCCGGCATGACTCAGTTTCAGTGCCTGTGTCTCATTGATCAGTTCCAGCGTGGCCGTGTTGCTGCTGTTATTGTGGCAGCTGCTGCTGCCGCTGCCTCCAGGCAACTTGCCAAAGCTCAGGTTCAAGCTGTGTCGTCCAGTCGCCTCGCCGTGTGCCGCGTGACTCGATGAGCAGCCGCCGCTGATGGAGGAGCTGCTTGTGGTGCTGGTGCCGCTGGACAGGGAGCTCTCCGAAATGAGTGAATTGGGACGTCGCATGCTGCCCTTGCCGGGTTCAGCGTGGCGCAGCTTGGGCGCTGTAGGAGAAGCCATTACTAGTGGGACTCCATGAGCGGAAGATGTGAACTTACTCTTGTTCAGCTGGGTAAGTGGTATGGAGCGATCGCTGATCTGATTGTTGCTGGGGCGTATGTCCAGGCAGGGTTTGCTGCCAATCCCCATCGAAGACATCTCCGCCAGGCGAACTTCTACCAGGGGAAGGGAAGAAGAGACTCAGCTCTGTTTAATCTGAGTGCACTGGCCATAGACTTACCTCGATTTCGCTTCGCCTGCTTCCACAGTAGCTTCGATATCTCCTCGGTCCAAGTATTCTTGATGTCCTCCGACATGCACTGCAGCATCCAGGTGTCATCCGGTTTGCGTTTCCTGAACCAAATCTCAAATTTGGTGGTCGAGTCGCCCGTGTGTGCGGTCAGACCAATGTCCGAGGTCTTGATGCTGTTCTTGTAGATGTAGATGTCCAGATTCTGCGAAAGAAGTGAGAGCATTGAGTTATAGAATGGGGAGAGGGGGAGGATGTTATCCAATACCGGACCTTGTGATCGGGAAAGCGACGCGCCTTGCTGAACAGCACCAGCTCCTCGAATAAAAATACCTGACGCAGCGTCTTCTTGCCACCACGTCCCTGCCAGACAAGGAACTCGTTCTGGCGCAGCAATCGCCCCTGTTCCTTGACATTCACATCGCAATCGCGTAGCGAGTCCATGGCCAGCAGATCGTTGCCATGACGCAGCTGAAACTTGACCATTTCTTCCGCTCGCTGCAGTTCCTCCACGTCGGCCGCAATCTCCTGCAATGCCGCCCCTTCCACGCTCTTCACCGCCTTCACCAGTTGCTGCAGGAGCAGCGCGTACTTGCCCATGCGCTGCACTGGCTTCAGCAGGTACGAGGCCAGGTCCATCTTGTCCTGCAGCTCCAGCTGCTTCGACTTGAAGAAACTCGAGCCGTACTCACTGAGCAGCGTGTCGCTCTTGGGTTTGTTCTTATTGTATAGTGCATACAAATAGAACTTGGACTCCATTTCAAGGAAGGCAGCGCCCACCTTGAGGGGATTCCTCTCATAGCGCTCCAGTTCGCCCAGAAAGTGCGAGTTGTGAAACTCGAAAATCTTCTCAATGTTGCCAAAGATTACGTTGCGCTGACCACGCAGCGGTTGAGGTATGTCCTCGCGCAGCAGCTCATCGATGTAGTTCTCGATGACGTAGTACAGGGAGCGCACGTAGTCGCGTTCGGTACCAATCATTTCCCGCATGATCAATAGAAGCGTTCTGTGGAGTAGACAACAAGAGGATGTGGTAGTTGGGATAGGGACAGGGGTCTCAATCGCTTACTTTTGTATTTTTGGTTCCAAGCAGCTGAGCTCCTCTAGCTTGGTCAGCTCCAGATTGGATGCATGGCATTGCAGATGCGCATTCGCCTCCATGGGTGAGTGCATGTCCATGTAGCGTCCCTTGGCGGCACGCTCAAAGCACTCGTCCTCGAGCAGCTCGTCGTGACTGCCAGAAACGAAATATTTAACACGAATCCCGACTAGATTTCTCTATTCACGCCCACTCACCTCTTCTCATTGAGACTCTGGCAGGAGCAAATCCTCGCTAGCTTCGGATTACGCTCGCAGTTGTCGCACACGCCCACACCCGAGTCAGCTATCTTGGACTGCTGCTCCTCGCCATCGGCATCGCAATCATGCTCCTCCTCTGGCTCATCCATGTCCTCCAGATTGTGTGACTCGCGCCAGCAGTTGCACTGTCCATCAGGAGTGGCACCATCGAAGGAGCTGCCATTGCCGGAGCTGCAGCGATAGCTACCACGCTTGTTGGCTGCCTGTGCCGGCGTGCTGCTTGCCGCTGGCAGGGATTGGCTCTTCCTCATGGTTGGCAGATGCTTCTCGATGAGCCTAGTGGCGCCCAGTTCGTCGGCCAAACGCTGCAGCTCTTCCAGTGCCGCTGTCTCCCGCTGATGCTGCGTCAGCAGATGCAACAGGCGTGCTCCCGCCTCAATGTGCTCGCGCGTCTTCTCCAACTTCTCGCCAAACTGATCCAGTGCCACCTTTAGGCTCTGTGCGCTCTCACTCAGCACGGAAATCTTCTGCGCTGCCAAGTGCAGGTCACGTCCCTTGGCCAAGTGTTTCTGCAGAGAAAGGAAGGCGAATAGCTTGAGTAAGCTGGCAAGGATTGGGCTACTTGGTCTACTCACCCTGGCTATGAAGTAGTATTTCTCGAACTCCAACTCCTGCGCCTTCAGCTGAGTCTCGTTATCCAACTGCAGCTGCGCAAACTTCAGCAGGTTATCCGCACCGTCACTGCCCAGCCAAGAGGTGACCTATAAAATAAGCAGATTGAGATCAGTAGGGAGAGGATCACCTTCAAGCAGAGATTGAGATCAGCGCTGGTAATGGCAGCCAACCTGCGCTCAAGGTTTACCCCGATTCGATGAAAAGTGAAATTCAGCCAAGCGATCGACGGATCGGTCGATCTAATTAGCCTCCACTTTACAAATTAAAAACCAATCGGGCACAAATCAAATAAAATGATTCCGCTAAGGCAGACGAAGGCATAACGAAAGCAACGGCGGGAAAAGGTGGAGTGGAAGGAGGCGATCTTGGGTCTCCATCAACGATCTCACATTGATAATTTTCGTAGCTTTAACCAATTTTAAATCACCTGCTGCGTCCAATTGAATTGACAGAGTTGCGGGGTACGCCGAGCACACACGCACACTTACTAAGCAGCTTCCAGCTACCTGTCTAGCAATCTCTCCCCCTCCTCCTCCTTCTCACCTGTTCCCCTATCTGGCACGCGTTCACTTTCCGTTTTTGGCTTCTCGCTGTCGATCTTTGGCTTCTTTTGGGGGCATGTCCACGCTACGATAGCGCACGTTGCGTCTTGTCCTGCCCAATGAATTAAATACCCAGGAGGCCGCGACAGAGGGCAGAGGAAGGGTAGTCAGTCTGCTCCAGTTTCACAGATTGACGCAGCTGATGCTGCGGCTCTGTCGCGTAGTCCGAATCACACTGGATGCAAGCTCATCAGATATGGCAGCTCGAGCCAGATGAACAAGCAGGCAGATATGTGAGAAATACAGGGTGATGCGGTGAAGTTCTAAGTTTGAAACCCTTGAGATTACTGTTGAATTGATCAACTGCAAAAAGTGCAATTAATCGTGACAGTATCAAGTCGGTATTAGCTCATAAGGGAGACATGCCCACAGTTGTGATGAAAAACATAAATCGATGGACTTTTTGTTGTTCGCGATCACTACTATTGATATCAATAATTTAATCGATTTTTGAGCAAATATTTTTATTTTTTCGTCTTTCAAAATTTCAATGTGTGGACAAAGTTGCTTTTGATTGTGGTACAGGTCTGCCTGTTTGCAGATCACAGGACTGACATCAGTCAGATCCTGAAAAGCTTAAGAGGGAAGGAGCTAACCTATCTCCTTGATCTTTTATGATTTTACTTAAGGCGTGCGACACCCTGTATTTGTAGCCAGAGGTTTGGAATTTCGGCTAGCAGCTGAGTCAGCGCATCGCATCGAGCGGCGTAACGAGCCTTGTCGGTATCTTTAGCCACGTCCACTTGCTCTCGGTATGGAACACCCTGTGCGCCTCTGATTGCATTGTTTACATGACAACGGGGCGCAAGGCCTTTTTTAGCTTTTATTGGACGCGGCCATTTGAGAGATTGCGCCGCGTCGATTGCCACACACTCGCTCTATCTCTATCTGAGGTTGGCCAAAGTCAATAGTGATTTGTGAAAAGCGAATAGTATAGAGCGATTTGTGAATAGTTAACTCAATTAATTGATTTAGTTAATCGCGGCTTTAAAGCCCGCAATAAGCCCCGGCACGGTGTGGTAAGATGAGGCGGGGCAAGGGGAAATTAGCTGAGATTGATGCAGTGCGTCAGCAACGATAAAACAATGAGAAAACTGTCGTTTCCGCTAAAGTAGCTTGCTTGACTTAGTATGAGAGGGATTGAGGGGGAAGGGGTGGAGGATGACTTACATAGTTGGCCATTTGGGCTGCCAAAAGACTGGCAGCTGTTTCACGTTCAAGCGCATCGTCATCGGGAACCATTGTGCGTATCGCGCGCGATAACAACTTTTGAATGTGCTCGCTAAGCGCAGCAACAACAACAACAGCAACATGCCACAAGCAACACAGAATTGCTACTGTCGCCGCTCGACGCGTAGATCGCCGAACGCTGCTGCCAGCGTCTATCGGCGACCATCTCCGGCTATCACCGACTTGCTCCGCATGCGGCAGCAGCAACAGCAACAACAGCAGCCAATGCTGTCGGCGTCATTGAATGAAATTCAATCAAAGCAAATCAAAACAATAAAAAACAAAACAAACTAAAAAACAAATTAAATCAAGCAGCGCAAATATAGCGCAATCGGTGCAAGTCGTTGCTGCGGCTTCTGCAGTTGCAATTGCAATTCGACGCTGCAGCAACGGCAACGGCAACAACCATGGCACTTTGCTGACGACATCGCCAATTCCTCTAGCTTCTACTCCCTCTTCTGCTTCCTGCTGCTGCCACTCCTCGTCTGTTGCAGCTGCTGCCTCAATTTGCTTAGCTAAGTAAATAAGGCAAAGGGCAGCAGCAACCTCAACTTCTCGCACAGTTGCTGCTGCTTCCCTTGCTTCTCCAGCTGCTGCTGCTGTTGCTGTGACTCCCCTGGCTGCTATCTCCCTGTGCAACTTCTGCTGATAGGCTGCGCTCTTACTGCGTCCACTCCTCTATTGCCCACTGGCAGCGGCAACTGCGGATGTTGTCTTTTGTGTGTTATTGTGTTTTGGGGCGCTGATAACGCGGCAACTGCAGCGACGAGTTGATTGCACTCTGCGGAACATCTTAGAGAGCACTGCGAGTTGTTGTTGCCGCCAGTATTGCTGCTGTTGTTGCTGCGCTTGCTGTTGGTGTTGGCGTCGCCCTGACATAAAACGCAAATTTAACGTGACAGTTTAACAAGTTGATCGCATGCGCCATAAAACACATGCAACACACCGAAGTAGCAGCAGCAACAACAGCAGCAGAAAATGCAAGCAGCAACACCTACAACAGCAACATTACCAATAACTACAACAACACCTAGGCATACTACAACAACAACTCCCATAACAACACTTAAGACAACAACAACACCTTCAACAACAACTAGCAACTATTTTACTGCGTGGCTTCCAGTGTAGCCTCCAGAGTTGCCGCTGTCGCTGCTGGTGCTGCCGTCGCTGCTGCGGTTGCTGTCGTGTAATTTACGCAAATGTCGCGTATTTATCTCACAGCCATAAACATTTTTTAAGCCACAATATCGAATTTATTTTGACACTTAACAAAGTTGTCGCCATTGTTGCTGTCGTTGTTGTTGCTGTTGCCGCTGATGTTGCTGCTGCTATCATAGAAAATTCCGACAGCTATTGGTGGATTTCAGTTTTGCGTGTTTGCATTTGTCTCTGTCGCATCAAGGGGTGTGGGAAGGGGGTATTCTGTTGCCAGTTGTCGTAATTTATATGAAGTGCGTCTTAAATGATATGCGTTTCCTTTTCTCAATTCGCCATTCTCCCATTCGGAGTGTCTCATTTGATCTCTGTTAATTTGTTCCTCATGTCACCGCCAGCGAGCTCAACTTATCGCTTCAGCCTCAGCTTCTCAAAGTTTCTACTTCTATTTTTGCGAGCGCGTTCGGCACTTTGCCCGCTAATTTATGGCAGTAGCTCAGCAGGGTGAAGCAACTGAGCGGAATGTGTGAGCCAAGTAAGACATTACCAGAGAGAGAGAGAAGGAGAGAGAGAGAGAGAGAGAGAGAGAGAGAAAAAAAAGGCGACAAGGAGAGAGTGTAACACGTAGACATTGCAAATAGGGGAGAGCTCATAAAACTGCTTTGCAGTTGTTGCCCTTATATCTCATTAGATGAAAAGCAGGCGCGGAATGCTGCAAGTGAGTGTTCGACTCGACTGGGAATACCCTGTAAAAAGTAAATGCAGCAGTTGAGGGAAAAATTCCACCTGAAATACATTGTAAATAGTATTTGTTGTAGTCAAACTCGACTTGGAATTCGCATATAAAAGTAAAACTGCAGTTATGCGCACAATTTGACTGTGTATGTATACCCTGCAAGTGCTGCAGTTGAGAGATCCCACTAAAAAAAGCTGTAATTCATAATTGTGCTAGTTTAATATTATATAGGACTTTATAACCGTATAGATTTTTCAGTTAAGCACTAAAGAATTTGGTAAATAGTGTATACAGTAGTTATATATCCCTAAATCAACCTAAAATACCCGTTGAATAGTTAAATTTCACAAATGCTTAGAATAACTTAAGTTGTTCCTCATTGCTTTCCTGAAGAACGTCTTTGTCAAGCAACTGATCATTATGAAATTTCTAGCTTAGATCAAGATCTACATTATTTATATGCATACCAAAAAGAAAAATTTTATCTCGAAAACTGATGCAACAAGAAATGTTCTTCAAGCTGTAGAACAAGAAGCTATTAATCACTCAATACAAACAGTTATTTAATCTTAACTCCCAAATGTGACACAACCTATATAAATAACGCTGTCTCAGGCTAGTCAGAATGTAAGAGACGGCTTTTCAATTGAATTTCGCCGACCGCAAATGAAAATTGAACCTTTTTAAGAGCATCGTAAAGCTCGCACAAATTCGTGGTATTACAATGGACACCTACATAATAAATGTAGGCCTGAGATGGGCCTGGCCTGGAGAGAGAGAGAGAGAGAGAAAGAGAGAGAAGTCGAAGCATAATAAAGCAATTTCGTTTAACTTTTTGACGCCAAAAGGCGATTACAATTTTTACTTATTTTTCACTTTCCCAAGCGGCACAGCGAGCGCACGCCCCAACGTGCAACGTCAAAGCCAAAGCCAAAGGCGACGCTCAGAGTGCGCTGACTGCGCTGTCGACGCATGCGGCGGCTCATAAATTGTGGCCACAAAAGGCCAAGACGTTAATGTGGTGACAATATTGCATGCAACCGCGCCAAGTCGAAGCAGACAGGCAACTTGTTGCAGCTCGCAAAGCAGCTTTATTGCAGCAAGTGCATTCGGCCTGCGGGCAGCTGGCAGGGGGAGAGATCGGGCTCGGGCAGAGCTTATCGTCGGAATCAAAGACGGAACGGACGTGACGAGGCTCAAATAAAAAAGAAGCAGCCAGAGGGAGGGAGACAGCAACGGCGCAATGATGACAGCTGCTGATGAAGTTGACGATTTCTAAAAATGCGTGTAAAATTAGTGTTTAAAAACATGTCAGACCCAATACGACAGTTACGTCTTGACATGCTACGAACGATGTCGGCGATGCCGGTGACAACAATTACGTTTTGTTCGCTGTCAGTGCCAGGAGAGGATTGGAGCAGGGCAGGGAGAGGTTAAATGTGGCAGGGCAAGGGGCGGCAAGCAGACCTGGCTAGCTGCTGCCTCGTTGCTTAATTCAATAAGTCGCGTTGCTGTTGCAACATTCTAGGCTGCCTCTGCCTTGCCTGCTCTGGCTCTGACTTCTCGACTGCCCTGGGCGATGTCTGCCAAGCTTAGCGTATGATTAACGTCCACATTGATGACACACGGCTGCAGCAGCTTCATCTGCCTCAGCTGCTGCATTTGCCCTGGCATTGTTTGCTCGCGTGGCGAATTTGCATGCATCAATCCAACCGGTTGCCGTGTGGCGGCACTGCAGGCACTGTGCAACAAGTTGCAAGCAACAGCAGCAGCGGCAGCAACAGGTCTCTCTTCGTTTGCCCATGAAGATGTGTCGGCTGCAAACAGGGTTAACACACATGGCCATTATAAATGCCACAGTGTCGGGCAGGACATGGAGGGGCTGCACACCTGCTCGGGGTCTCCCTCCCAGACTGCGTCTTTGTCTTTCAAGGCGACACGGTCCCTGCGTCTCCTCTTGGTATTCGTCTCGGCCTCTCTCTAGTCTCCCTTCTGGTCTTCTCCTATCGTTCTCCCTCTCAGCCTTCTCCTAGCCCCTCTCCAGCTCGCTCGCGGTTTCTCCTCCAGCCCGACATGTCGACACTAAATAAGCCTTCATATTTCATGGCCAGTTTTACTCGGCTGACCGAATTCTCTGCCTGCTGCAGCTGCAGCTGCCACTGGCACTGCAGTTGTAGAATGCATGCAAGTTGCCCCCGGTCAGGTTCGTATGTCAGAGGCCATAAATACCTACAGTGCACCTAACTGTGCCGTGGCTTCTGCGCCTAACATGGCACGAGTAGGTAGTCCGAGTTGCCAAGTAGCTGCTTAGTCGGAGTTGCAACGCGACAACTGTGGCAACCCTGGCAAGGCGCAAAACAATTAAACATAGTTTTCATTGCACAAAGTCGCCGACGATGCGCAAATTAATTAGAAAAATCAAAGCAAGCCAAAAGCAAAGCAAATTCAAACAACGATGCTCAAAGAAAGCGACACAAACAAATCCAATTTCACTCGGAGACGGCGACGACGACGACGTCGTTTGTGTATATTATCGCCATCGTCAGCTCTTTCACCGGCAGCAGCAACACCCAAGTCTGACTCACACACATACTGTCACGCAGCCATAACTGGAGCTTAGCGCAGTCCCAGCCCGCTGGAGCAATGCAGCCGATCAACAATTTAGATATAATATCGCATATCGCATCATAATGTTCACGTTCGCGTTGTTGTCGTTGTCGTCTTGCCTGTCGTCGTCGTCGTCGTCGTCGTTGCTGTTGTTGTTGCTGTTGCAATTGTCGTTACCGTCGCCGTCGCTGTGGCCCAACAAAATGGCGACGGCGGCATCTTTTTTCGCACCTTGTTTGAGTGCGCGCCTAATGGACGACAGCGACATTTGTTGCTGTTGCTCTTGTTGTTGTTGCAGTTGCTGTACGCCGTCTGTCGCCGCCGATTTAGTTGCACTTGCCGCACTAACTACATAAATACATATATTAATTAAATTAGCAGTAGCTCAGCGAGTCGAGCGAAGCGCTAATACACTATAGTTTTAGCGCATGACTTGGTCAGTAAAATGGATGCAACTTGAGTGTATTTTAACGGTTTTTAGATTGTTTAACAGTTAAGGAATTGAAATGGAAAACAAGAATGTCCCATACTTATTGGAAATATGGCATCCTTGGGAGTTTTTTTGTTATTCATAGAGATTTAAACAGTAGAGCAGAAAATATTTAAAAAATAATTTAAATTATAAATGAATTATACTGGTGCTCGCTCACTGAATAAGTAAAAAATTAAATAAAGATCAACAGTATTTGTTCCTTAAAAATGTGTCTTTAAAGAAATATCAATAGTTTTCATTCTGGCTAAGCTTATTAGCTGAAACGATCACAATATAAGCTGTTTAGATTTGCATTGAATATTGAGATATCGTCCAACTGAGAAACATATAAGAACTTTAAGCAGAAAATACTGGAATATTTCCAGAGTTAAAGTGAGTGGAGATATCATTATTAAAATATTGTCGAAAGAATTTCTTAAGCTGCTGAGACAAAACTACTGGCTGAAATAAACAATTTAATCGAACAATAGTAAAGATAACAATAGAAACTTCATAAAGATTAAATGATTCCATACGTTTTCGTTGTACGTCTTAAAATTTCAGCTGAGCTAAAATTAATCTCTACATTCTCAACTATTTTCTAACTTAATCAATGTATCCCACTCCCAGTCAACTCCCTTGTTATCCCAGATCTGTTCAACTCTCTCACATGTTGGGCAAATCCCAGTGAAATATTTCAAGCTGCCGCCTCAAAACCGTAGGCTGTCAACGACTTTTTAATTGAAAACGTGCTGGTGTTAAATGTTTATAGTATCTTTAGCTATGATTTTTGCGCGCGATCGCGAAACGACAGTAGCGTTGGGAGGGAAAGAGACACAGAGAGAGCGGGAGAGTGGGAGATCAACTGGGCAGTCAGTCAGCTGGTTGGGGAAGACTTGTCAGTTGCCTCTTATCTCGTTGAGCCACATTTGAATGAAAAGTGAAGCGCGTGAGTGAGTGAGAGAGAGATGCGATCGGCAATGAAAGCCAATCAGCTGGGCCGCTATAGGGGGAACTTTGCGAATCGATTGAAAATCGCACGATCGTACAAAGTTTTTTAATTTCTGTTAACCTTGCTTTCACTTTTCTCATTAACTTTTCGTCGGCAATTAAAATTCAATTTTTGGCCTGGCCAACTTTGATAAATGGCCGAGCAATTTCTCAGAGTGTGAGGGAGAGACAAAGAGGCAGAGGAGCGAGTGGGAGTGTGGAACGGAGGAAGCGTGTGAAAAGTATGCGAATACAGTGGGCCAAACGAGAGAAACAATTGGCAAACTTTAACAAGGCACTGCAAATTGTTAAATGGCAATTTCCGCAAATTATTAAACGAAATTTAAGATGCAGGAGACGTTTATCCGTGTATCTGAGTATCTACGTATCTGCGTGTCTGTCGTGTTGCTGCAATTTGACATACTTTTGTTGTTGCTGCTGCTGCTGCTGCTGCAGCACACATGCAGCAATCATAATAATAATGGCAAAACTTAAAGAGCAGCGCGAAAGTATGACGAATACGTAAACGCATACGACGCCGACGAGGAGGAGCCCAGCTCCGAGTGGCTCCAAGTGGAGGAGCCAACTAATCCCGCAACAAATTATTGTGATTAATCAGCGAAACTGCATTAGCGGATGCGGCAGCAGCTACTCAGCTCCTCGCTGGGCGTTGCTGCAACTGTCACTGGCGCTGATTAAGCGCCGCCAGCCTGGCAGATTACCCGGGCCAGATAACGCGGATGAGCTCGACCGGCTACCTTGCTTGGTTCGTTGTGGGTGCGTGCGTGCTCAATTATGCATATCCTCACAGAGGAGTATGAGGAGGAGGAGTGGGCGTGGCAGCTGCAGGTTAAAGATAGCCAGCGAGACAAACATGAAAGCGATTCGTCTACCAAGTGGCCCTTTGGGAGCAGGCAGTGGAGTCAGTCCATCACGCTACTCTTTAACAAGTCAATTAAATTGCCAGGAAATGGCAGCAGCAGCAGCAGCAACGACAATTGCAACTGCAACTGCAACAGCAACAGGCAACAAGTAAGATGCAACTGGAAACTGCAGCTGCAACTGTGATGCGCACTCACGACGCTTGGCAGGCTTATCTAACGGCTCCATTTGGCAACTGAAGGCGAGGCGAGGCGCGGCGAGTCGAACCCGTTGGCGACACTAAGCGGATGCGCGTAATAAATTAATAAAGCCAGCATAAAATCCAAATGCATATTCAATTAACAATGTCAGTCGTTGCCAGCCGCGTATCTGTCAGATACATTTGTGGCTTGTCGATGTGTGTGCGCGCATTTCCTGCCATCAGGCCGCTGCCCGAGCTTGAGCCCGCTCCCGAGCCACAGCCCGAATCAAATGTTAAAATGTTGCCGGCTCATTAAGCGCGCCTCTTATCACGCGCCTCCAAACTGCAGCTTGACTGCGGCACGTCGTTTGCATATCAATTGCAACAAGACTATGGGAAGGGGGGTGGGGGTGGGGAGTGGTTAGGGGGGAGGAGTGCGAGCTATCTAGTCGAAATTGTTGGAAATCGAATGGAGTAGGAAAAGTTGGTGAAGAGTGTGGAGAATGAGCATGAAGAATCAACTTGAAAATGGCTAAGACCAGCAGAGTACTTAACTAGCTCGATAGAGCGTTATAACCGTTAAATGTATATATGAGGCACAAATGCTTAGGGAATATAGATTAGAAAATATATCCTTAAAGTAACCATAATTTAACTATGTAAAATCTTCTGTAGTTTTCAAATCAATCTAACGGCAAGTAAAATAGTTAGATTCAATTAATACAATAAATATAGTCAGTATTCTCTAGAATGAAAAATATACCATATGCGTAAGAGATCTTTTTGAAATATTATTAAATGTTTGCATACATTTTAAGCAGTTGTGTCAGGTACATTCAAAAGATGATGATATATAAGTATAATACCTATGAGCCTTGTTCTTTCTCATTCAAATTGTTGAGATATATTTCCATCTTTGGATTACTATTATATCTTTGAGATACACTCGTATTTTTGGGATGCAAGCGATTATTTGAAATACAAGTACTGTCATATCTTTGAGTTTAAATCGAATCTTTGAAATACATTCGAATATTTGAAATACAAAGAAATCGTTGAGACCCATTCGTACCATTAAGATAAAGCCTCAGTCTAACCCTCAAAATAGGAAGCCGAACATTCTTGAGCTAGCCCGATGATAAGACATGTATCTAAAGGATTACTATTATATCTTTGAGATACACTCGTATTTTTGGGATGCAAGTGATTATTTGAAATACAAGTACTGTCATATCTTTGAGTTTAAATCGAATCTTTGAAATACATTCGAATATTTGAAATACAAAGAAATCGTTGAGACCCATTCGTACCATTAAGATAAAGCCTCAGTCTAACCCTCAAAAAAGGAAGCCTAACTTTCTTGGGCTAGCCCGATGATAAGACATGTATCTAAAGCCGTACAATATTCTTTATATACAACTGACAGTAGCATGCAACTAATAAGAAGAGGCAGTATCTGAAAACCAACTCATTCTGCCTAATTCACGCAAACTAGCTTTTAGGGCTTTAACTGACTTGCATCTTGCAGATACTTTTTCTATAGAATGTATTCTTTCACTCACCTCACTGATCTCATCTTCCAGGGCACGCTGTCGCGTCAACTGGCGCAGTCGCTCGCGTCGCTGCTCCGTCAACTGCTCCAGACGCTGCGCAGCGCGATCCACCTCGTGGTAGAGTAGCGTCACCTTGCGCAGTCGATGGGCGGCATCCGCATTGGCCACAGCTGCGGATGCGGCTGCCCCTGGCGACGTCGGCGCATTGATGGCACTGGCGGCCTCCTGGAGGCGCAACAGCTGTGTGGCGCCACGCTTGCGCAAATTGTGCAGCTGCGAGTCCATTAGGGCACGGCTGAGGGCACGGTGCTGCCCGTAGAGCTGTCGCCGCGTTGGCAGGCCCAACAAATCGGCAGCGCGTATGTCACTCAGTGCGCCAACGAGGCGACCGCCGGCGGCGGAGCATTGCTGTTGGAACGCCTCCAGCTGGGCAAAGAACTCGCGCCACTTGAGCGCGTCGTGATGATGCTGGCCCCGCAATGGGCCGCTCGGCAGCTGCGATGGCGCAACACTTGTCGTGACTTGGTCCACGCTAATGAATTTCACCGAGTGCTGCTGCAGGGAGAAAGAGCGGGGAGCGGTGAGCGGAAGGGAGCGGGGGGTTGGGTGTGTGTTTGTAGTGTGGGGTCAAAAACGAAAGAGTGTCATTAGTGTCGTCGTCGCAGCAGAGAGAGGTTCTCGCCATGTAAAGCGCTTTAATTGGGCGGCTGCAACTGTTGCTGCTGCTGCCCCTGTCGAGGCGGGGGCGTGTCACAAGCCCTGCCTAATGATTTCATTTTGTGTGCTGCAATCGCAAAGGTCACAGGCTGAACTTACCAACGAATCCGCAAGGGGGCTGCTGCTCCGCTGCTGCTGCTGCTGTTGCTGCTTGCACAATTGCAGCAAATTCGCATCGAGACAAATGGCCAAGATGTCGCAATTGCCAATTTGCTTTGTTAACAATTTGAGGCTTTGGCAAATTAAGTCGATTACGCACAAATGTTGCGACTTCTCGATGGCAATTAAAATGGTAAATGCTTTCAGGGCGGGTTGAGCTGGTTGCAACTGTTGCTGCTGCTGCTGCTGCTGTTGCTGTGTACTTTTATGGCTGCTGTTGCTGCTGCAAATACATAAGTTAAACGCAATGAGTCCCTCTTGGTATGTCTGGGTGCACCACGGTCAGGCGGTCGCTCGTAAACAACGTCAAAAGTGTTCAATGAGAGTGTGTGTGTCTCTATGTATGTGTGCATCTGTGTTTGTGGTGTAAATTGTAAATGTGGCAGCGTTGGCAACTGGCAGAACCAACTGCAACTCTCAACTGCAACTTACAACTTGCAACTGGCAACGCCCAAAACAAGTTCGGCTTAATTGGCAATAAGCGGCCTCTGCCTCTGCCTCTGCCCACAACTAGATGCGCCGCTGTCTGCCGTCGCGCCACCAGCTGCCACCAGCAGTTGCAGGTGAGTCCCTGCTGTTCCCTTACGTACATCACCCCACTCTAGGTATGACAAGTTGGTAGCCACTTTTAATCAGCGTAAATAAAAATTGAAAATTGCCGCTAATCGCAGCAGCAGCATCAATAAAAAACACGCTGCTTGCATCGCACTTTAGCCTGAGTTACCACCTCCCCCTCTTGCCACTCCCCCGCCACCTGCTGTGACTGCCGCCTGTACTGCCGCTGTACTCTGTTGTCTAACTGTAAATGCGTGCCAGTCCCGGTCAGATGGTCAACTAGTCATCCATTCAGGCAGCCAGTGCTGGCAGTGCAGGCAGCATTCACTCATTCAACCATTCGCTCATTCAATCATTCACTCATCCACTCAGCCATTTGCCATTTGGCCACTTGGCCTGTTATGCAGTCCACCCCCGTCGCAGTTTGAGTTGAGTTTCGCACGCAAAATGCGGCAGGTCGCAGCGCGCTGCAAGTGGCAAGTGGCAAGCGGCAAGCGGCAAGCGGGCTGGCAAATCTGCTGCGGGTAGCCAGTCCCAGCGTCTCAGCTTCATGCGGCATGTTGCGAGTTTAATGATGCCGCACACAGCACGGTCGTCAAGAGCGTTTGGCATTTCAATTTGAAAGCAACCTTCTTCTTGCACATGCAACAAGCGGACTGACTACAAAGAACTCTTAATACGCTTTTGCCAAGAGGCATCTATGCGTCGTTATGCAATGCAAATTTGATTGATTGATCTTTTCTAGCTTAAGATTAATTTCTATAGATTTCTATAGATCTTAAGCTAGTTTTTTGTAGGCACTTGTAATGCCAGATCAATTTGAGTAACAGTTCTAACTATTCCAAGATGAACTCAATTAGGAAGGAATTTTCTACTAACAAAATAACCATATTAGAGGGTTTTTCCATCTCTAAGCTCTTATTATTACTTTTTTGATTATTAAAATTTTAAACACTTAAAGAATATTTTATAAAGACAACGTAGACAAGTTTGACCCATAATCTTGTATATACAATTTATAATGAAATCTATTATGTTTTTGTTTTTTTTTTTTTAACTTAAGTTCATTAGAGTTTAGCCTATATATAGCCTAATGTGAATCTAAAACTGTTACTTAACTAACACACTCTCTTTCCAATTACCTGAATATAGATTTTATTTCAAATTTACAGCCTGATGCTCCTTTCCTTATAAAAAATTATGGTAAATACTAAATATATTCAAGGGCATCTATATTCCAAGAAGACTTTCACTATGAAATGTGTTATTTAATTGTGTTAACTATGTTCTCTATAAACCATGTATGACTTTATGATTTCCGTATTTGTCTCTTCGAAAACTATGTTAGGTCTTTGGCAATCTCATCCAAATTTTCGTCACATACTCCACTGCACTCCAATAAAACTCGTAAACAATTCGCAGTACCCCGCCTGCAATGCAGAGCAATAAAATATGAGCTACAGTCCTAGTCCGGGTCGTAGCATGGTTCCATGGTACCATGTTTCGTGTGTGCGTGTGTAACCCGAGCTTTCTTTATATTTGTATTATGTATTATGCGCGGGCATGCATATTAATACCTTTGGCACTTGGAGCCTCGTCGTCGGCCCGTCTTTAAAGATTCCCAGAAGTGCAGCCCCATAAAAACAAATTTAATTGCAAGCTGTCATACACACACACACACTGTGCATCCTCATAGAGATGGATGGATCATTGTGACGGGGTCGTTTGGGCTACGGAATGATGTAAGTTTTGGATAAGCCAACGACAACGAACGAATGACAGAGAGACAGACAGGCAGGCGGAGAGACAGAGAGACAGACATGCAGACAATGTCGCTGTTGACACTGTGCAGTGGTCGCTTTACCCCTGCTGCTCTCTCATAACTGCGTATCTCTCTTCCCATCTGCCTCTCTCTCTTTCCCTCCATCTCTCTCTCTCTCTGTCTCCCTCCCGTCTGCCCTCTGCCCTGCCATCTTGCGGTGAAAACTTGACACAGCTCAAATATTTAATATTTGCGTGCAGCGTTGCTCGGTCTGTCCCACTGTCCGCCCGTCCGTTTGGCTGCCTGTCCCACTGTGGCATTCGGATTTGGACGGGCAGCTAATGAATACCTTACACATGTCGGCAAACAGACGCGAATAATGTCAATGGCTTTGGAGACTGTGTGCCTGTCTAACTCCAACAACAACAACAACTGTAACTGCAACTTACAACAACTCTTCAGCATCACAGCTCGTCAGCGTCGCGTCTGACAGCACGTCAAACCGCAGCGGCAGCAGCAGCAGCGTCTGCGCGGCGTTTGTGCCAGTTTTGGAATGTGCGCAAAACTTCAGCAGCACTGGTTCCAGCAACAACAGCAACAACAACAGCAGCAACATCAAGTCAATGTGCTGCGCAAATGTTTGTCAAAGTTTTCTACACGATTTGGCCGCATTTCATCAATTGGCATTGAAGCAATTAACATGTGAGTCGCAGCCCGAGCCGATCTGAGGCCGCCGAACCGGGAACAGCCTGCGAGATGTATTCGCAATTGAAGGAGTGTGTGTGTCGAAGGAGTGTGTGTGCGCTCTTGTATGCCGATTTAGATTTCACAGATTGCTCCGATATTTCCAGGAATCGTGTGTGGAGCAGCTGAGAGTGCTGCCGCATTCAGGCAACGTCGTCATCGTCGTCGTCGTCGTCGTCGGCGTCGTCGGCGTCGTCGCGGGGCACAAAAGTTCACATCATAAATTCAAAGTGTCACGAATCTGTCTGAAAAATCATTCATACGCCTGCAGCTATGGCTCTCTTTCCCTCTGCTTCTTTCTCTGTCTCTCTCTCTCTCTCTTTTGCTCTCTTTCTTGCGCTTTGTTCACTCGCTTGCTTTGCTCGTGCGCCACAAAGGGAAACCGCAAGCACTGAGTGCGGCGCATTGAGTCTTCCCCCCAAGTGATGTGTCTGCCATGCCAACAACAACAGCAGCAACAACAACAACAGTTGGCTGCCCCGCAAGCCAAACTAGAACTCAGTGCCACACTGTGCAACAAGTGTGTGAGGTTTAAGCATGACAATGGAAATATAGATAAGCGAAGAAAATGTGATTCGGTTTAAACACCCACCTTCTCTCAGGTCTATGAAATTTGTTTGTGTAACTTATTATAAGGAATCTACTATGGAGTATCTGTGTATGGTACACAGAAATAAAATCAGCTATTTCTATTTGCATTCCTACATTCCTACACTATTACGAGCCATTCTTTAAAATTAGTTCATGTTACTTATTTACAGTAAGTTATTATGGTATACTATATTCAGGATATATCTATAGGAATCTAAAATTATGAGCAGTATTTTATTTTTTTGCACAAGGTTTTTTAAAATAACTAAAGCTATTTTTTTTAAATTATTAATAAAAAATAAATTTCTTAAAAATTATTCTTCTAAGCTTCGGTCGCACTATATTAATTTTTTCTTTAACGACCTATTTCAAATTTGAATAAATTGTCTAACTAATCAACTATTTAAGAATCTTCAGAATTTGATCATGTCTAAGACGAAGCTGTGGGAATATACTTAAAAATATATAGCTGGGTTTAAGGCTTTTAAGAATAGGCTATATTCTTAAATACCCTTGGCTTCTTTTGCTTCTGCATTTATCAAAACGACTTTTGTGTAAAGTATTTTCTTAAGATCAGTTTTTTATACACAGAAATATCGTACTCTCACTTGTAACTTGTAGTAATGCCCTAGTCTCTTTATATGCTTTGCTGCACAGTGTTATCGACATTTTTAACTGAGGCTTTTGTTCTATTTTCTGTGGCAAAGTTCTCAGCGTCGAACACAAGTGCTACTCGCTGTTCGATGTTGTTGTTGCTGCTCGTGTTGCATGTTTCCTTTTAGCCAAAGTGGCAAATTGACTGGCATTGCATATTCTGTTCTTCTGTTCTCGTTCGCCCGGCCCGATTGCCAGACAGCCAGACGACTGAGAGAGAACGCTACAAGAATCGAAGGTGGGAATGGGGCACGCTGGCAGGCCGGGAAGGGTAGGGAGCATAATGTGGTCGTTCCACAGCTTAAGTGCAGCGCCGCTTTGCGCTTGTTCCCAGCGCCAGTTGGTTCTTTGGTCAGGCATTAACTGCACATTTGCATATCAGCTCGTAAATATGGATGGGCCATTTGCTGGGGCTATAATATTGCAATATCCTGTAAGCCATGAGCTGGCAGGGTATGCCGTTTGCTAGAGAACATCGCAAGTAGTTGGTCGAGTGAGAATTAGTGAGTAACTTGGAGTTGCTTATGCCCGCCTACAGTTGTGCTTACTTAATCTAAATATTTTCTTTCCTTCTATCGGCCCTCCCCTGCTTCCCCTGCTACCCTCCTTCCCCTTCTCTATCTGGCAATTCAACCTCGCCTCCTCCCTGGCGAAGCTTTAGCTCGCTGTGCTCATTCCCATGCGTTTTGCATTTGACATTAAACTGTCTGATTCTGATTGAGACAATCCCCCCCAGCTTCAAGTCTCAACTAGGTACTCATCGTATTCGTCGTAGGTATTCGCCTGAGGCACTCACCTGCGCTCCGGTATGGTGCTGTAGTAGAGCAGCAGAGTGGCCAGCTCGTAGCAGTTAAGTCCCGCGCCCGCCACAGCGCCAGCATCCACGCTCACAAGTGGGTCGCCTTGGAGGGTGCGTGTGCCTGCGAATGGAAATCGAACGAGGTTAGTCTCAGTCTCAGTCTTAGTCTTCATCTGCATCTCCAACTCCAGCTGCAACCGCTTCTCAATTGCTTTTCTTTTGCCTGCCGGGTGGTCCCATGCGGCGTCCTAGTCGCGTCGTTAATGTGCGAAAAAGTGTGTGAACTAATTGAATCGAATTGCGAATTGCGAATTCGCGAGAGGCAACTTTGTTCCGGGACTCGCAGTGGAAAAAGCGCTTTCCACCCAATTTTCGACTTGCCTAACGGGGCAGGCGTTGCCACCTCTGTCCACTTGTCCAGGTGATTTCGATTTCCAATTTCAATTTCAATTTCAATTTATAAGCAAATTTCGGTTTCGATCTCGGTCTTTTTAGTCAGCTCGGTGAGGCTAGTGAAAGTCTAGAATTATGCGTAGTTGTCGCGGGGAAAATGGAAAGTCTGGGTCTGGGTCTGAGGGGGATATACCTACCAGGCAGATAGACGCCGCTATCGAGCAGTTTCTCGGGTAATTCACTGATCGAGTTGGGCGGCAGCATCTCCGTCTTTGGCCCCGGTTCAGTTGCTGGTTCCGTCGTCTGCTCTGGCAGGCTCACCACTACAACAAAAATAGAGTTGACAAGTATTTTGAGCATTATTTATGTGTGTGGATATATCCATCATATTAAATGCAGTATGCAGATAGATTCGATATGGGTTAATTGCACTTAAAACGCTTGTGGAAACCTTGAAAACTCGTTCGGGGACCACGCTTTTTGCATAATAATGTCATTTGATTAATTTGGCGACAGGCTCACTCGCTGCCTGAGTAGCCACAGTAGCCCACACGGATTCAGATGCAAGTGGGAGGGAGCTGCAGGGAGGCGGGGACTTGGGGCGTGGCCGTGGTCGTCGGAAAACCCGTTGCCAGTTGGCCCATAAATTTTGGACACGGCACTTTCGCGCGTGCGACAATTTTCTGTAACAAATGCGACACATTGCAGCGTCTGCAGAAATTCTGTGGCAAGCCAAGGCCTCTGCCCCTTCCTCCTCCCCCTAGCTGTACTGCAGCTGCTCACCTGTTAGCGGTAGCTGTGTGCGGTGCATACAAATGCCAGGTGCACGATGGAGCAGACACTGCATGCATAAGCATTATAACCCAATACCCATGGTTGCCAGCCAGAGTTGCCCCCGCACTTGTCAGCTGATTTATGCGCTCTCGCAAATTGCACCCACACCCAAAACGTAACTTCAGGTCGATCGCATTCCACTGCACTGTGTGACCAGAGATTACGATCTCTGCCAAATGTGCCCACTTCTGAGCCCTAGTTCGAGCAGCAATAGAATATGAAATTCGAAAAGGTTCTTCGAAACTTCACTGAAACCTAAGCGAATCTAATATCTAAGAGAACCAACAGCACAGCGACATATAAAAAAGAGTAATCCGAGATTAAACTGAGATTAAACAGAGAACAATCTGAAATCAATGAAGAGTTTGTCTAATGATGGAAAAGATTGTACGGAAAGATCTATAAGAGATACTCCCGTGACCAATCATAAAACAGTCTTCAATTGATGAGAATACAATGAAAGAAAGAGATTGATTAGAAGCTGGTCCAAAATACAATACAGAAAAATCAGGTAGCAAGCCAAAGTTGATCAAAGAATTACCAAATATCGAATAAAGATATGACTTGTTAAAGTCGTCGAGAGATCGACCAAAGATCTTCAGAAGATAAGCAACAGATCAATCATAGAATAGTGTTAGCATGATGGGGATCAACAAGCGAGCTAACATCAAGTTGGGGAAAGAAAATGAAGTGGATCCATCCGATCCGATCTTAAAAAAATAAAATAGTAGCAGAGATTAAACAAGGATTCAACAAAGATTTTCTTAAGATCGAATAAGTATTGATCAAAGATTAACTTGAGATCAACCGAAAATATACTTTTAGTGCGCAGAACTCAATTATAACTCGACTAGAGAGAAACTTACAATACGACTCGTATCTGTTCCGATACAATCACAATCACTAATAAATTGTACAAAACGGAAATTGACTACACCATTAAAAATGAAAAAGAATAATATCCGCCATAGATCATTAATTTTCGCAAACACTCAATTACTTTTCATTCCATTCTGTTGCTGCCATGGGAGCTGGTACCACTGTGCAATGATTTGCTTCGGTTTCTCATTTAATTTTCATATTTTAGGCTTTGACAAATTAAAAGGCATTTGCACCGTTGTTGTTGTTGTTGTTGTTGGGGCTGCTGGCATGGAGACAACGATATTTTGTGGTTAACCAACGGCCGATGGAAACTGTGGGCCGCCGTTGTTAATGGCTAATCGTATTCCGCCAGCTTTGCGGTCTGAACAAACGTGGGCGATAGTAAAGCATTCTTGTCCAACTCGCTGGGACGGGGCAATGTGTAACACTTACGAGTATAGACAGAGTAACAAAAACTTTATTATTACTTTATTTAAGTAAGATTTGTGAGCTTAATGTGCAGATACACATCGACTATGATTAAAACAAAGACAAACCAATAGCAATTCGAGAAAACGAACCAGAACCAATTATCTGTGGATGCAAAGAGACACCCTTGTGTATAGAGATTCTGAGGCTCGGGTTGACGATTTCTATAGCAAGATAAGGGAATGCTATCATTCTGGAAACTATCGTTATCGGTATAATCCTGAGGACCATGGATGCCGCAGCAGTTGTAGATATTCTCATAATAGTAGAGCACCTTGCTATGGTAACCTCGTACGACGACATAGGCGTCCGTATATAGAAGCACAGATGTACCGCCAAGTACGAGAAGGGCTACGGACAGCAGCAGGATAATGGAAATGCACTGTGGACGGCAGTTTATACCTTGACCTTAATCTCGCTCTTTTTCCCTGGCACACTTACAATCGTGTAGAGCCGTTTTGCACCAATCGCCACTAAGATTGAGTCGATGATCATCGCCACACAAAAAACAGATTCGAAGCCGGACAGAATTTGGAAAAGCGCAGTAAATTTATACGTCTCCTCTAGTTGGATCAGCACATAAACGCTCTGAAAGAGCACGCCCAGAATCAAGTACTGCTTAAGGAACAAGGCACTTGAGAAGGATTGCCACATTGAAATCTAACAGATCATACCGTGGATATCATATTAAGCATGAGACAGGACCAAGTGAGCTGCTCCTTGGTGGACTCCCAACGGGTCTGAAAACACATTTTTGGAAGTTAGAGTCAGAGATGTATATTTGACTGAAGAGGCAAGTGATATTTGGAGTAAAACAAATGAGGCGTAAGTTATATCCGATTCCATAGAGTAGAGAACAGATAAACTGGCAACGCTAGGCTGAGCTTAGGAGACTTAGGTTTCATTAGAATCATCATGAGATGAAATCAAATTGCTAATTTCAATACGAAGAAAGATTTACGGTTGTAGATATAAAAGTATCTTAGTCTGTAGTTATCTTACACTAGTCTTTGTATGAATTAGCATCAAGAACATTTTACGGCTGTAGACATTATTATCTTCAATCCTAGACGAGTTTCCCAGGTGTACAATCAGCTTGCAAGCACGTGTGCAATGTGAAAATTCGGAGCAAATTCTTCACTCATGATTAGCTGATTGAACCTCATTCAGTTAACACAACTTAGGATTCCGTGCTTGATTATCAACCGCTTTGAGTTTGTCTAAAAGAAAGTACTAATAAATGGTTTACTCAGCGGGAATTAATGATTGAGCCAACTGTGATGCATGTTTTCAATCAGATTAACAGAATGCGAATACGCATACGTATATTATTCGCAATATGGCGAAAGTCGGGCAGTCAGTCATCCCAATATACCATATCAGGCGTACCCAATCTTGCAGTATTCCAACGGAGCTTGTCAAGCTGTGCGCACTTTCACTAGAATTCTCTCGGCGCGAACTGAGCAATCGTCTTGTTAATATCGTGTGGCACAATCTGAGTGCGGTTAATTGAATTAAATGTCTGCAAATTTATGCACTGAAATTATATCAAATTAGCGCTAAATTTGCGCCCAAGTTGAGCTCCTACAGAGCGCAGTGGTGGGCCTGGACAGACGAAAAAGTAGACTGAGATTCGATCCCCGAGCGGAGGCGACTTCAAAGCGGCTACAAAAATGAGTTCAACTTTGGCCGCGGGGCGTTTAATTGAATATTTGAGTTAAGCTTGGCGTGGGGGCGGTTGCCGAGGGGAAGCCGAGGTAATCTGGCAGGGCGTGGCAAAGCTGTGTTGCTTGGAAAAACAAATAAGCTGAGCAACGCCCAGAAAAGGAGAGCGATAAGCGCGCGCAACAAGTAAGGCAAGTGTAGTGAGCAAACTGTTGCTGCCGGCTAACGCGGCGTATGCGTAATGCTGCACAAATGCTGCATTACGTATACGCTGATAAGTTGCACACTTACCGCCGACATCGGTTGCCTCCTCGTCGCTGTCAATGTGCGGAAATGAGTTGCCCAGACAAAACAGCGGCAACCCAGGCGAGCTGCATGCCGCCAGCTCGTTGCAGTTGGTGTTATTATTGCTGTTGCTCTTGTTGTTGTTTGTGTTGTTGTTGCTGTTGCTGTTGCTGTTGCTGCTGCTCTTGTTGCCGTTGTTATTAATCAAGTGGCCGAGCAGCTCCTCGCCGGCACTGCTGCTGCTGCTGCGGCTGCTGTTGCTGCTTGAGCAACTGCGCTCACTGGAATTGCTGTTGCCCGACGAGGTGGAGTTCATGCTATCCTGTCGATTGGTCAGGCGCCGCAGCATGTAACGGTTGTTGAACAGTTTGTTTTTGGTAATTAAATCGCTGCGCCTTAGCGCGCACTTTGGCGACCCAATGTTGTTGTTATTGCTGTTGCTTATGTTGCTGCTGCTGTTGTTGTTGTTGTTGGCCTCATCGAGCTGATCCTCGCCGAGGGCGAGTGGCATCTGCAGCTCGTTTAGCGACACGCGCTCGATGCTTCGCTCCACGCTTACCAAAAGACTCTGCAGCAGCTGCGGCAGCTCGATTGCCTCGTTCGCCTGCCCCTGCCCCATGTTATGCCCCATTGCAGCCATCGACATCTCCAGCTGTAGCACGCTCAGTGGCGGTTGCTGTTGCAGTTGCTGACTGAAATCGATATCGACGCGGCACTGCTTCCGACTCCCTTGCTCACTATTTGCGCTCCCCTCTTGCTGCTGCTGTTGCGGTGAGCGCCAAACGACATAAAGCTGCGGTGTGGCCTCTGCGTCAGAATCTGAAATTTGAGCACGAATTAACAGTTTGATACGATAAAGAACTGATTGGGAGGGAGACTGCTGATTAAAGCTGACTGGACAAGACTGGCTAATTGGGCAGATGTATTTGGAAAGAATTGTGATAATTTGATATTTCCTGTAGTACTTGCAGCTACTTCTGAGTAGAACTTGTAAAGTTCGAAGAGATTTTGGGTATTTAACGATGTATTTGCGAATATACCGAATATATTCCCTGTTTGCCATATTCTTTTCATTTCTCAGTTTTTTGTACATGCTTTGTCTATTTCTATATTCCTTTCGGGCATCAGAAATGTTTTAAACATATTAAGGAAACCTGTAAGACATTTTATTTTTTATTGCACATGTAAGCATATCTGGAATACCTGTAGTTTAATAGATTTCCCAATATGCTTATTCTATTCCTTATTTCGCTTTAGTGTATTGCGTTAGTTAAATGTCAGCATCAGTATATTTAAAATTTCTAGGCTACATTCCAGCTATTCCTTAATGGGCTTTATCTACATTATGCTTTAATCTATTCATTGCTTTGTTGTCTTCTCAAGCGTTCTTCCTTCTTCCGTCAAGTTCAGGCCTCCCTTATTGCATTGTCGACCCACTTACCCAATTGGACACACAGATATAGCTCGGCCGGTTGTAGTGCATGTGCGATCTCAGCGTCGCTCAACTGCAGCACCAGAGCTCCACTCGATGTGGCCAGCGGCCAGCCGGCATGCCATAACCAGGACTGCAATGAGAGACAAAGACGTAGATGGAGATGAAGTTAAAGATAGCGATAGAGAGCTGAAGATTGCAGATTGAGTAACAAAATCATTTGCAAATTTTTATTATTACCACGATTACAAGTTACTCGACCCGATACACTCTCCTTGTCCCTTCCCCCTCAGCAAATTGAATGAAATTATGTAGACAACAACACCCGCAAGTGTTAAGCTGCAAAAAGGAAACCGAAAACCGAAACCCAAAAATCGCTTAGACCGAAAAAGCGCATTAAAAATAGCCCGAGCTGTCAGGCTGAGGCTGAGAAGTTCCCTCTATGTCGATGCTGGCTATCAAATGGCGAGTGTGAGCTAGCCTGCCCCAGCCCCAGTCCCAACCACTCCGACAACAACAACAAGTCTCGCCGTCTAGCGATGTAAAATTACAGATAAATCATGCAAGTCAAACTGAAGCAATTTCTGCTAATTTTTGGTTATTACCCACTAGCGTTTTAGGTGCGCAAACAAAATGAAAACTCAAACGCGAAAAACCCGAAAAAAACGCAAAGATTTCACCCCTACGGGAATGTGAAATCGAACTTGCAACTCAAACTCAAAATTCACAGGCTGCAACAGCGTGGACAGCTTCTCTGGCGGGTTAGATCTATGGACAGGGTCCAACGCAGCGTCTAGAGAAGCGGGGCAGTTGTGGGGTGGTCTGTTGTGGCAGTAGAGGATCTGCGGAGAGGTTTATGTAGAGGTTTAAGAGGGGATATGTTGAGGGATCGTAAAGGGGATCGGTCGAGGTGTCTATGTAGGTATCTGTCGAAAACTCTGTGGAGGAGTTTATGGAGAAGTTTGTGAAGGGGCCTCATGAAGGATTTGTGATCTATTGAGGGGTAATAAAAGGGATCTGTAGAGGCACCTTTGAATGGATCAAGAGTATATGAAGTGATTCATCGGAAAAGGTATGGAGGGATCTGTTGAGGGGTCTAAATAGAATTTAAAGTAGGATCTTTAGATGAATCTATCGAGGGCTCTATGAGTTGAAGGACAAAGCTGCCAAGGAGTCTAAGAGGTGATTTATGGAGAAATCCGTAGAAGGATTTGTCGAGAGGTCGGTGGAGGCACCGGTTTTATATCTATGGGTCTATGTGGAGGAGTCTGTTTAGAAGTCTAAAAGGGTATCTGTGGAGGGATCCATAGCCTATCTTGGCAGTGATCTGTCCCGATTAGTCTGTGGGGCCCAGTGCATCGTTCGGTCTACTTCCCATTAATTGTTATGAGACGAAAAACTGTTCGAATTTTCCATTAATTTGCTGCAGCTTCAGTTCCAGTTGAAGGTTGGTTTTGGCTACAAGAAACAAAGCAAAACACGCAGAGAAACAGCCAGAAAACCGAAACCAAAACAGAAACGGCAACAGAGACACAAAAGGTGCGCTCACATTTGGCTTGATTTATGGCACCTTTTGGACTCAAGCACAAAAGCTCGTCCAGGTGGTTGTTGCTTTTGTTGCACATGCCACAGCGAGACCCCACACAGCAGAGGCAAGAGTCAGCATAAATCAATTGTTTGGGATTGGCAAGAGAGGGGAGTGGAGGAAGGAGAAGTGAGGAGGGAAGGCGGAGAGGGATGGGAAGAAACTGCTTGCTGCTCCGAAATCCATTCAAACAGAAAATGATCAATTTTGTCATTTGATCAAAGCCGCAAAAAGCAGCGATCGCAACGCATCGTTTACAATCGGCTGAACAAAATGATCATCGCACAACAAACACACACGCACACAGACAGCAACTTCCTTTCGGTCACAATGAGGGGTTGCTTGGTGGGGGGAAGGGGAGAGGGAGCCGACTTGTATAACTCGCTGTCACCACATGCTAAACTGATGCTTCTCTCGCACAACATTTTTTCTGCTTGATTGACCGCCAATTCCATTCCAAAATTTTTTGTAGTCCCCTCTGTGGGCTCAACTTCGTTTGTTGTTGTTTTTGTTGTTGTCTGCTCTTCATCACGGGGTTCTAAATCATTGGCAACGTTTTGCTGCGTCGCTTCGATTTTGTCGTCATTGACCCAAATGATCGCGTCGCTTGTATCGCGCTCGCCGCTTGTCATTGTCATCGTCATCGCTGATGTCGCCCCAAGTCGCGCCTCAGGCCTCAGTTGTTTCTCATTCTTGCCCCCTTACCCTTTCCCTTTCTACGTCTTCTTTTTCATTCTTCTCTGTTACAGTTTTTTCCGATTTTGGCTTTCAAAGTCAACGTTATTTGCCATTTTGATCTCGTTTGCCGCGCGACGACAAATTTCCGTTTCATTTTGACCTTCTGCGGCTTCCATTAATTCCCATCTCAGAGATTTGTCTCGAATCCTTTCAGCAGCGGCGAATCGGTAGACACATTTATCATGGGGATTATGTGATCCGCTTTTTTCCCAGTGTTCTCTCACGCCTTTGATGTTGCGAGATACCAATCAAAAAAGCAAGGAATGCACATGGTCGCACAACTTGCAAATACCCTGCGGTTCAGAGCTTTGATCTATGGCTTAACGTAACAAAAAATCTGTCAAAATTGGAGTAACTTATTGGTGCCACTGTTATCATGTTTAACTGTCTTTTCTGACCCTGACTGAGATCACTAGAGATTACACTGTGCATAACTCAACATAATTTCGGGGTTATTGCTCAAGATACCTTGCGCTATGGCAACAGATATTTCTCAAGATCTCTTGCACTATTTCAACTGCAGTTGCGAAGGTTAAATTCCTTGACGAATTCAGCTATAGCCAAATCTAGCTGTGGTTTTTAGCCGGGAATAGCTTGGCAATCTTTCATGCCTGTCGGCGTTGGCTCTGTGAGTAATCAAGCCGACAAGCTGCGGCATTAGCATATATACGATATGCATACATATATCCGAGTGCAGATACAGATACATATGCGAATCTCGGCCGTCCCCTTTCCCCGCTCTGGCTACTCCTGCTGTCCGTGCCGGTCTGTTGCCAATGCCGGTGACGCTGTCGTTGTTGCCGCTGTTGTTGTTGCTTGTGACGGCGGCGTGTGGCGCCCAGCCTATGCCAATTATTCAGTTGGGGGTGCCGTCGCCTCACAACGTGAGTGGGGCAGGGCAAGGGGTAGGGGCTACGTTGACGGGGCCATTGGGACCACCGTCGGCGGGTACTGAAATTACGCATGCAAAGGCGCACAAAGGCGTTGCATGAACCGCGACAGAGGCACACGCACACAAAGAGACACACACACTCACACACTCCTACTGCACACAAGCATACACACATACATATAGCAGGAGTTTCTACAGTCGCCGCGTGTTTTCTTAATAAATTAAGGAAATAAAAAGCGACAACTTGTTGGCCACACTGTCCGGCCGTTTGTGTGGTCCAAAGTGCCTATTCATGTGTGTGTAGTCTATGAATATATGTTGTCTATGTATTGGTGTGGTACAAAGTGCGCCGACGCCCAGCCAATATTGTTTTTTTCCAGATTTCATTTCATTTTTCTTGTTTGGCGGCGCTTTTTGGATATTAAAAAAAAAACAACTACAACAACGACAACAAACGCAGCCATAATTAATATGTTGCCAAAAGGGCCACACCTGGGCGCAGAAATACGCTAAAAACGCAACACAAAACGCCGGCAGCGCTGAAAACACATTTTAATTACACATACGCAGCATTAGCCGCCCAATACGTTTCGACAGAAGGCCGTCAATTTCTACTGCGAATCAATTTCAAATTGACGACGCCCTAGCTCCCGCCCTCTGGAGAGGTCTGTGTAATGGCACCCGCTATTTTGTGCAGTGTAGGGGCAGAAGTGGCCAAAGCCAGCGGGGGCTAAATAGCCCTAATAGCAGCTTTTGCTCATTTCCTGCTGCAACTGGCCGTCTGTGTCTGTCGTTGTTATTTTTGTCAGCACAGCTAATGGTGTGCTGTGGAGACTGGTGGGAAGGAGAGTGAAGGGGCAGAGCAGAAGGGGAAACCGGCTAAATCTTTGAACTTTTAGCACAAACAAAGCGAGTGAATTTATTGCCGTCAAACGTCACATTGCTGCTTCATCTAGCAGAACGTTTAGCGGGAGCTGTGGCTTCCCTTCTGTTTCTCTCTCTCTGCCTCTTACTGATCCTACTTCCACTCGAGAATGAGTACCGCCGGCAGCCACACCTACAAATTGTTTGTCATTGTACAGGGCAGAAGAAGTATTTCACATAGAGCATGCTCTCTCTCTTTCCATCTTTCCACGCATTTTTGTGGTCTGCCAGAGGAATGAAATATTTTACATAGCACACTCTGCCTCTTTTCTCTGTCACTTCTACCCCCCCCCCCTCCCTTCGTTATCTTTCTCCATTTCTACCTGTCGCAATATCGTTCCACCTTTTCTCTCTGCTCTCTTTCATTCTCTTTACATATTTCTCTATCATTACTCTTCTTTTCTGGAACTTACTCATCTCTCTCCTTTTCTGCTTCCCTGCTTCTTTGCCATAACTTAGTGTTTATCTCCCTTCCCCTCTCTCTCTGTCTCTACCCCGTTTCACTCCCTCTCTTCAATATTTATGTTTATTTTGCATGTCGCTGGAGTCACCGCCGCGCGCAGTGATCGCACATGCCCAAAATAGATCAGGTCTAGGCTGTCATGGCTTGCTGCATGGCCGGAATGCAGTGCCCCCCAACCCGCATTCGCTGCCCCTTCCCACAACCCCCTGCAAGCCGCTGACATGCCAAGTTCAGTTGCTTTTCTTCCTCTTCTTCGGTCTTGTTGTTGTTTGTGGCAACTGGGCAGGAAGTGTGATCGGGTGTTGAAATCTTATAGAGCAAGACGATTCTGCAGAACCAGAGGAATCTCAGATCTCCACGTATGCCAAAAACAATATGAGGGGCTCCATCAGTTTAGACAGACTTAAGATAACAACAGCAAATGCAAAGGCGATTTTCGATTTCGAGGAAACATCAAAGTGAAGTTACATAAGCGCTCACATAATGCCTGAGAAGAAGAGGAGCAGGCTGAAGAGGGGCAAGTCGAGTTGAAACTGGGACTAGAAGATTAAGACAAAGATGCACGAGATGCGATGCGATGCGGCTCAATTACAGCTCCAATTGGCAGAGTAACAGCAAAAACCGGTTGGGAACTCTACAGTCGGCCCAGGGACAGAGTGAGAGAGAGAGAGCGAGATTCTTCTCGCGGCTGCTCCTAGCGAGCACTTTCTGTTCAGTTACAGCAAAACACAGCTGATCGTGAACTTCGGCTGGAAAAATCAGCTGAAAACGAGTTTTTGTAGCCTCATGGCATTATAACAGAAAATAACAACAAGTGGAGGAGAAGCAAGATGGTCTATCTCTCTCTCTCTCTCACTCTTCGGAGGAATAATTGAAAAAGTTGTTAGCCACATCAATTCCAAAACGATCGTAAACTTGTAAATGCAACTGAAGAACCGGCGAAAACACATTAAAAACGCCAATAACCTCAGTTAGAATCCTCAGTCTCAGTCCCACTATGATCTCATCTCATCTAATCTCATCTGGCCTGGCTAAAAGGGCTGAGTGAGCAGACCCTTGGCCAATAAGGAAGTGGAAAACGTTGCCGTTGTTAAAACAAGTAGCTATTTGTTCCCTGCAACATTTTCTCATTCTCATTCTGCTGAGAAAATTCTTGGAAAATTCCATGTGGCCGCAGCCACGAAATGGAATTGTTTGCTTTTTGGCGTTTTTATCGAGAAGCAAACCCAACTACGCCCCCTACTCCAAGCCCGACTACGTCTATACGACGATGACGACGCTGGCGTTGGCGATGGCGCTGCCGCTGACGCTGAGCTCAAGCTTTGGGTTAAGGACGTGGCCAGCGACAACGACAACGACAACAACAAATCGAAATAAACTTTATGCACGTAAAATTTTAATGAGCACAGCACGAAGTCAATTTCAATGCTAATCCGGCGGCCAATGGAGGACAAAAGCAGCCAAGGGACTGTGGGACAGACCATTTTGACCAGCAGGAGGAGTCCAGCAGACCACACCGGGCACTAGTGGTGATTCCTGGACTTGGTCTGCATCGCACTGGAGATACAGTTGAGCCCAGCACATGTGCCCTAAAGCCACAAATCACGACAAGGTGCCTTGCGATCTGACAACCCACTCACAACTGCCCCCCAAGGCGCAAGGTGTCGCGAGGAGTTACACTGTGCAACGCGGTGGTGGTCATTTGCGATGTACTAATTAAAACGGGCAATCAATATGTTTAATGTTTTAACTATAAACAGATCTTAAAGTTATAAAGAGGGAAGAACTCTTATTCTTCGACATTCTTGAATCCCAAAAACATCAATCAATTTAGCGATTATAAAGATATAGTAGAAGAAGTTTCTTAAGGTTTTTTAAATTTCTACAACACATAAATCACATTAGATATTCTTATGAAATATGAGATACATTAATAAAAGTCTTACTCCCTATTTAGATTTTATTAAGATTTTATTATTGAAATCCTTGTATTACTTTAGAATCTTGAGACTTTCCACATTTCTACAACTTGTAAGTCGTAAAATTTTGATATTTATACAACTCCTTATTGTATAAAATTACGCATTCTTGAACTTAGAAAATTTGTAAACATCTTTGCAAAAGTTGCAAAAATCTAAAAAGACGTCAAATTGTATCAATAATATGATAATATATCATTAATCGTTAATAAATAATTCAATGATGTAAGTAAGGGATAAGTTATTAGATTTAGATTTTAGAATTTAGAATAACCAAATAGAACTTAACCTTTGCTCGCCAGAAATACTGCCCAGATTTACATATTTATTAACCCATTACCAATGGGTTCCCGAAACCGCGCTGTACGGTGTAAAAAAAGTTACGCTTGAACTTGACAAATGCACAAATAACGTGACGCCAAGCTGCCGCAATCGCGTCCAGAGTTGCCCCCTCCGGCACACACAACTGCAGAGTTGCAACGGTCGCAGCGGTTGCCTTTACAGTTGCTCGCAATTTATTATCGGCACATTTATTGAAGCGTGTCGTTGTCTGACGGGGAAAAGGCGCAGGGAATCTTAAGTACACACACAATAGTCGCAAAGGGTACAAGTCGGTGGGTCCGATGAGTGTTATGAATGTTCAGGAGACGAGTGTTTGAATATTTGAGTCATTCACGAATGCGTTTGACGGCTTCGTTGGCAACCATAAACTATTCGATTCTCACAGTTGCCTTTGTCTCTCTACCTGTTGCCATCGCAGGAAGCATTCACCTCCTCGAGACAGACAGACAGACAGACAGACAGACGGACAGACAGACTGGCAGACAGGCAGACAATGACGATAATGACATAAAAAACAAAGCAAAACAGACAGCGAACAGCAACAGACAACAACTGGCTGTCAGTCAGAGAGAAGAGAAAGAGAGAGAGAGAGAGAGAGAAAGACAGGGGGCCAGAGGCAGAGAAAGACAGTTAAACAAAAAGGAACACTGTAGCCACATGAGTCTTGGTCTCCGTCTCCGTCCCGGTTTCTTGTTGTCTGCCACTTGATGCGGCAGCTCCCAGCCCCGACTCCAAGTCCCGAGCCGCGACTCATCATCGGCCTGCGGAGCTTTTGTGCTGGGTTAATTACTAAGCGAGTCACACGCGCTTGAATAATTCAAGGCTATCGACGATATGTTTGTCCGTCTCGGTCTCCGTCTCCGTCTCCGTCCATCTCCCTGTCCATTTCTATTGCCAGCTGCACAGCTGCACATCCACAAGTTGCATAGGTTGCAGTCAGCTTGTTTTTCTTTATTATTCTATTAAAAGTCTCGACATTGAGAAAAGAAACAACCCAAACATCATCTACGCTTCGCTTGCCAGTAACACAATCTGCGGATTAGGATTACGTTCGCGTTTCCAGTTGGCATTCGGCTGGATCCGACGCGCGGTTGGAGTTATGACTAAGTATGTTTTAATGAAGTGGTAGCCACAAAGCTGATGTATAGTTTGTAGGAAATACAAAGTACAATTGGGGAGGCAGGCGGAACTGTGGAGAGGTTTTGCTTACGCAAATATTTCAAATGATCATGAAATTCCAAAGGGATTTGTAGAAGGAGATTTGTAAGACATATTCAGATAATTTTAAAGTTTGTTAAGATGTTGGATAATACTTTAAACAAGTCAAAATCCATGATATTTCAAATACAGAATATTTATTGTGGAGATAGTTATATGGTTTGTTAATAGGAAATATATTTTAAAAATCGCTAAGCTGCAAGAAAATTATCATTTATACAATTCATAAAGTTACAATCATAATTAGATAAATACTTTTAAATTGGCCTTAGATATGCACTAAGTGCTGTGAATTGTGATGATATAATAATAAAAAATTTCGATATTAATCTTTAATAATAATATTCAGCTGCTAATGGAAATCATTACTAGAGTGTGTACGTTAACGAAGGATCTTTAAGCTAACATGTGATATGCAAAGAATATTGTTGAAGAGTGAATTATTTATTAATAATTGCTCTTAGATAACATAAATATATCTAATGATGATAATTTGTTAATTATACATCTATATTAACAATCTATACATTTAATTATGAAATGCAGAAGCTGCTGAGGATTTTTAAAAAGGTTAATATGGATTTAAAGTACTGCAGTCACTTAAGATCATCAAATTGCCCTATGGTGTGCTGAGATCCATGTGGATCCTAGGGTATCTGAAGAGTTGCATGATAATATAAGATTTCCGCAGCTACTATTAAGTTATAGAGATGATTATAAAGACAGCTTGCCTATTCAACTACATGTGGATTATTCATATGTTCACTGAATCTGTACAACTCACAAAACTCACAACGAACGTAGATCAACTCATGAGCAGATAATTTATTCGAATTCATATCTATATCCTCAATGACAACTTCCTCTCCAAACTCTAATTCGACATGTGATTGCCATGACTTTATAGCCAATTCACACTCGCTTACACTCGCACAAGTCACGGCTAAGACAACACACTCACTAACACTCACTCGCACACTCACAAGGCGCACTCACTTATGCACAACACGTGTCCACTCATACCAAATGTGAGTGCGCACTCGTGAATGCATTTACAAGTTATTTTATGCAAGCCATAAATATGCACTTTACACTTTGCGCATTTCTTTACTCCACTCTTCCCTCCTCTCACTCTCCTTTCTCTACTCCCTCCCTCTCTCTCTCTCTCTCTCTATCTTCCTGGCTTGCACACAATGCAAACAACGATCCATAGGATACAGATCGAGTATCTCAGCTCTTAGTTAGACCAACACAAACAGACAGCTAGACCAACAGCCCCAGAGAGGAGAGTCCCCCTCACTAACCATCTCTCTCACTCTCTCTCTCTCCCACCTCTCTCCTTCCCCCTCTTCTTGCTGCATACAAATTATGTACAAACATGTTTTCAGAAATGTTCAATTCATTATCGCCAACAAATGCCGATCATGTTGTGTTCAACACACACAGTTCAAAGCACTTTTCCAGCTAAATTATTGCCAGACCCAGGCCAACTGCGAACCTCAGTCAGCCAGGCTGTCCATCTGTCCGTCTGTCTTTCTGTCCAGCTGTCTGACAATTGGCAAATGGAATTGCAACGGCTATGCAATTGGGTCTGGAAATGTTTACCTCGACTCAACTCGGAAGCTGCACACTCGACAGGCCCGTCGGATCAGACTAATCAGCTCCAGAGTGAACTAGCCCCCTCCACCCCGCACACACACACACACACAACTCTTTGTGCGTCCACTTAATGCGCAACTTCCGTTTACAATTGAACAAAACTCAAACAAAAACCTAACGAGTAGCAACCCTTTTGGCCCTTTCCCAATTCTTCCCCGTCCGTGTTTCTATTCAACTCGAATTAAATTACAGAACGTGCTCGCTTCAAAAAATAAATGAAAACCTACATAAATAAAAATAAAATTCAAGTGCTACTTGTGCCAAGCTTCCCTTATGCCCAGCGATCGCGTACAGGGTATCAAAACAGCGGGAACAGTTTTTGCAGTTCTTCATACTTTGTGCTCGCATTCAAGATGTTCGTTGTGTCCAATTTGATTGGAATTGGGGAAAAAGACCACACAGTAGGAGGGTTAAAGAGTTTTCTCAAGTTACGTCGAGAACTGAGTAATTTGCCAAGGATTTTAAATAAAAATATCATTTTACTTAAATTAAATACAGAAAAGTTTGATGTAATTAATTATCAGAGTATTTACAGAGAGTCCAGCTCAATGAAATTATCTCAGGTGTAGATAGCTTTTGACAATTAATGAATTATGGAGACGAAATCTAACAAAACACCCTATTAAACTTAACACTTTTATCCATTGAAAACTTATAAAATGTATTAGAAATTTGGAAAAGATTATTCAGTAAATGAATAAATTCTGTAATTTCAGATATCTATTGAAAGAGGGTCTAAGTGATGCAGTATTATATATTGAATGTGTTTCTATATTAACTGAGAGATTAATAAATGTGACATATGACATGGTGTAATCTCTGTATTCAGAAGCTACTTCACAAATTTACAAGATCAATGTGTTAGTGTCCAACATTATTTCTATTATTTAACACTTTGAACTCTCAATAACTAATAAAAACTATTTGGAATTTAGAAACTTCTTTTAATATAAAGAAAAAACTAAATAATTTAAATAATAAATATTTAAAATATTTCTCCTTTATAAAAGCATACACTCTAATATTCGATTTTTAAAAAACTGATCTTATTTGGCCTTATGCGATAAGCAACAATTTGTTATTTACGAACTGATGATCTATCTATTTCTAATTAAGTTATCCACTTGAGCTTAAGTGCAGTCAAAGTATTTTCAAACTTAATAAAAATTTTCACTTGAGAAAATCCAATGGGGAAGAAAGTGTTTCATGAGTGTGTATTGCACAATGAGTTGGTGCAGGGTATAAGAATGCAGGGCAGGCATTACTCACACATCTCACGCACACGCACACGCACACGCACTCGCACACTAAAACACATACAGAGAACACGCTCGTCAGCGAGCGCATTAAGTTTGGTTATTAAAGACAGAACGCGCAGCTTGAGAAATTAAACGGCAATAAAGATGCAAGCAGGGGTAGGGGCAGGGGCAGGGAGCTGGGGCAGCTGCAACTGCTCGGGGCGCCCTCTCGGGCTTGCAGATGCTTCACAGAAAAACGTTTTTTACGGCTTCGGTTAAATCAGCTGCAAATGTGTGTAGTAATTTTTGCCTGATTGATCAAATCGAGAACGAACGAACGCGTTGCTTGCCACGCACATTGCCCCAGGCGAAGTTGCTGCTCGCTGTTGTTGTTGTTGTTATTGTAGTTCTAGCTTGAGTTGTTGCTGGGTGTATGTAGGTCATGTCGAGCACTTTACTCGCTACTCCCACAGTCGGTTCACAGTCCGCTTTTCGTCTGAATGTGCGACATGTGTTCAGCCAAGTGCGCCACACTGCGTATGCGTAACGCAAAATTACCATAAATTACAATTTAGACACAGTTCAATCCACTGTCAGTCCCCTGTTCGCTCTGCCCTCCCCACGATCCGCTGATAAGCTTGTCAAGAACACAAATTTTGAAATTGACAAGATTTTTCGATTTTATTTTCGATTTTCTGAGTACATTTTCAGGGGGGCTTTCAAAAGGCATCCCACACACACACACACACACACGCGCACACGACTTTGTCATTGAGTTCGAAAATCCCATTACGAGCCAAGTGAAGGTTCTAAGCAGGTCACGTGGGTTGGCTCGAAGGACGCAATGCGAGAGGGGACGGTGGGCGTCATGAAGGGGCACTTGAGCTCTTTCAGCTTCCGCACTTTGCGAATAGTTCAGGGACTCAAGCCGTAAGACAATTGTCTGTCTAGTGTCTCTAATTACCATACTCTCCACTCAATACTTTATATAACTGTATAATAATTGACTCTTAACTCACAATAAACAAAAATTACCTTGAACTATTAAAGAAAATATTATGGGAACCGTGTGACTGTGCGCGAATATTTATAACAATTTTAATGGGCACTTTTATAGGTACTTCAAGAGCTGAGATTTTTGCTTTTGTTGCTTTTATCAAATAACGGCACTTGGGTTACTTTTTAATTTTGTTTAAGGCACTACACTGTTATTTTGTTATTGTTATTCCTTTGTGGTTGCTTAAAAACTGTTGCACATTTCTTTGCTTGCTCTCTTGGGGAAAAAAACGCACGAAATACGCAACGTGTTGCACGTTCGTCTTCTCGTTTTTACTTTTCTGCTTCTCCGCTCACAAGACTGCGCGCCGCGAATTTAAATCTGAAACTGACTAAACTCGAATTCGAATTCCCAATTCCAATTTTTCGCCAGCAAGAAATCTAAGCGCGACGCGCTGCTGCTGCTCTTCGGCGGAGCGGCGCGTCGTTTGCTCTTCGTGTCTCACTGCAGCCGAACGCCGCGAGGCTGTTGTTGCTATTGTTGTTGCGTCAGCTCCCGCACAAACGCATTCGGCTCTCTCGCCTGCCCGCTCTCTTTTCTACACGTTGTTGTTTGCGCAGCGCCCGCACACACAAGCGCATTCGGCTCTCTCTCGCTCTCTGCTACGCACAGCGCTTGTACTCTGTTAGTCTCTCGCTGACGCTGTTAAACTCGCATTGGCACTGTTAAGATGCTGCTGCCCCTCAATATTTTCGACCTAAGCTAACAGCGACCAGGGCTGCGCTGCTACGCCTGAGCAACGTAGCTTGAGAGTTGCGTGCGTTTAAATTCAATTTATAAGGCAAGATTTATAGCTAGACAATTGTTTTAAATGGTAAGTTTTCAATGCAAATCTATACTATTTAATAGTGAAAGCGAATTGTCATTCGTCTATGGGATAAGCTCTAGATAAACCAAAATATATTGAGTTGTTTTCACTTCTCTTCTACTTCGTCACTTGGCCTTTTCTGCACAATCCATATGCACTTCTATTTGTCTGGCATTTAGCCACGCCCATTCCCATTCCCATTCCCATTCCCATTCCCTTCACCCTGTCCCTCCGCACGACATGCCCTTTTACAATGGCCAAATTGCGCTCTCTGCGCTAATTTGCAAGCCCGAAGACACGCTAAATGATATATCTGGCCAGATCAGCCAGGGAGATCCCTGCGGGTTCTCTATCTCCTCCTCCCAGGGTGAGACACTTACCTCGCCAATTTGATGAGTGGCGCGCAGCGTTGCAGCAATTTGAGCGAATTTGCATAGGAATCGCTGCTCGAACCGCGTCAAGCTGCCCTGGTAGTGATCCACGAGGAGATCACGTGCCTGGCGCAGTAGAATCGCACGCGTGCGTGCCCAGTAGACGGGATAAATGTGCGACAGATGCCTGTCAATCAGTTCGGTCAGCCCGGGAGCACACACATCCCAATCGGGCGGGGGCGGAAGCACAATCATCTCAGAAGGCGGATGCGGATTAGTTGCCTGCTCCTCCGCCGCCTCCAACGCTGATGCCGTCGCCTGCTGAGGTCACATTAAAACGAAAAAGGGCCAAGTTAGTTGGGCTAACAACAACAGCTGCTGGTGGCGTCTCCTACCTGGACTGGCTGCTCCTCTTCCTTCTCCTGTTCCTCCTCGGACTCGCTGCTGCTGGACTCCTGCAGCGCAGCTGGCGCTCGTCGCAGACTCAGGTCAAGCGGCAGGCACTCGGTATAGGCGCTTGCGGAATCCCTGCTGCCGCAGCTGGAGTTCTCCTCGCGCTCTTCCGCACGCTCTTGCAACCGCTGCTCGTGCTCGCACTCGATTTGGATTATGGTGGGTGCTGCTGTTGATGTTGCAGCTACCCCTGCAACTCCTGCTACTCGTGCCGCTGTCAGTGCTTCTTCTGCCTCTGCCGCTCTTCTTCCTCCTTGGGCTGGCTCTCTAAGCCCCTCCCCTTCTGCTCCTGCTGTTCCAGCTGCAGCTCCTCTAGCGCCTTCTCCGCTTGTTGTTTCTCCTGCAGCCTCTCCTGCTCTGTGTACTACTCCTCCTCTTGCTGTCTCCTTCCTTAGCATTGTAATTGTTGTTGTTGTTCTTGTTGTCGTTGCCGTTGCCGTTGCCGTTGCCGTAGCTGCTGCAGTTGCTCTGGCCCTGCTCGCCCTGCTCTGCTGACCCGTTAGGCGTTGCTTGCACCTCTGCAGATAGTTGCGCACCCGCGACTTGCTGCAAAGCGCTGCAGCAGCAGCAGCAGAGGTTGTTGCTGGCGATGTTGTTGTTGTTGCTGGCGATGTTGTTGTTGTTGCTGGCGATGTTGGGCATTGACAGCACACATAATTATCATGCGGCTTGGGCAGCTGATCCTCCTCCCTCTGCACCACCTCATCCTGCTCGTCCTCCTGCTCTTCCTCTTCCTCGACATCCTCCTCGTCGTGCGCTATGGGCGCTGTGTGGCCTGCTCTGGCCTCGTTCATGGCATCGTGGTTGTTCACGCTGCTGCCGGTCTTGTTGTTGTTGTCCGTGTTGCTTGTGTTTCTGCTCCTGCTGCTGCTGCTGCTCCTCAGCCCGTCCCTGCTCATGTTGTCCATGTCAATGGCCAACGCTATAGGCGCCGCCACTGCCGTCGTCGTCGTCGTCGCTGTGCCGACTCGACCATCGATTTGAGTGTCATTCAGCACCAAGATCTCGCTTAAGTGGCCCTGATCCACTAATTCAGCTCCTCCTCCTTCTCCTTGACAGCCTGCTGCTGCTGCTGCTGCCGCCTCTGTTGCTGTTGCTGCTGTTGTTGTTGCTGCCGTGTTGGTGTCAGTCTGCAATGGGAGAAACAGAGAGACAGAAACAGAACATGAAACTGAGACACAGAGACAAAGCAGAACACGTGTGAACTGAAATATAGTAACGATATATGCAGGCCCTACCCGACATAATTGGGAGGTACGAGCCAGAAACCCAATGGAAACTTTACAGTGGCAACTTCAAGACAGTTACAAAACAATATCGCAATATAGGAATAAATTAGAAAATCCAGCTAACAATGAGTTAAGTCATATATATCATAATATATTGCTGCAAATCCATCTCATTTTGTTTAATTTCAAATTGCAATATCAACTTCCTAGTTCGGAAAGCTCCTTAAAATCAGCCTAACCCTGTGGAATCATTAAATTTACGGTTTAAATATATAGAATCAAAACATAAAAAAACTTCAAAACTTCTCATAAAGGAATCCTTGGAAAAAAGGTTCAACAACAATGAAGACTAAAGCTTTCGTTAAAAAACTCCCAGGACACTCGGAGTTTGCATGGAAAAAACTAAAACGCTTCCGAAAAATAATTATAAATCTAGTTCGGTAAAAAAATAATTTACTTTTTACATTTTTTACAAGAAACTCTCAAGAAAAAAGTAGAATTCGCCTTAAAATGACTGATGAAGAATCAAATTAGAATCAATATTAATATTATAATTAATCATTATCGATATAAAATGACCTCAAACTGGAACCTCCATTAAGTCTTACTCAATTAACTTTATACGACTTCAGTTTCCGTAAATAAACTCTCAGGCTTCACTGCATTTATAGCTCGTAATCAGCCCCATAATCATAGATTATACAAATATGACTGAGTTCTTCTCTAATGTATTTAAATTTGAAAGAAGGTTTCGAACCATCCAATCAAGCAATCCAAGCCAAAGAACTTTTTCACATGATGATTAATTAAAGCAAAGCTAAAGTCAATTTCCAAATAAATATTTATAGCAAACGAAACACCTTCGGCAAGAGCACAGGGAGAGCAGCCATAATTGCGACTAGCGACGACTTTGGGGGTTGCCCGGAGCGACCGACTTCCCTGCCCCCAACTCCGCCCCTGCCCCAGCCCGTGCGCCCGACTGGCTGTTTGGCTGCTCATGTTGGGTGCATGTTGAAAGTTAAACGGAAAATCAATTGGGGACAGCATTGATCCGATTTCCAAGCAGGGCGTGGCAAGGCATGTGCAGGGGAGGGGGTGGGGTGGGGCAGCTAATGCAGTCGCATTTGCATTGCATGACAATCAAATTGGCTGTGGAAGAGGCCGAAAACGTCAGCTGCCTGCTGCTGACTCTGTTGCAGTTGCAGTTGCAGTTGCAGTTGTCATAGGTCAAGTGTAGCACAGTGTAGAATTCACTTTCTTTCTTTCGCACACACACACAGGCACACGCGCACACACACACACGGTCACACACACATTTCCCAGCAAATATTTCGCAGTGAAAGTTGCCGCCTCCTTTGACCAAAAAGCAAGGCAAACAATGCGCCAAACCGCGGCCACTTTGGCTTTTTTCGCTAGCCGAAAAATGCTTTAAAAAGGCTAAAACGAGCGACTGACAGTGTGACACTTTTCCCCTTGTTGTTGTTGCTGCTTTTGGCGCGACACTGGCCACGTAGCTGGCACACACGCACACCTCGTCTCGACTCGCCTCGCCTCTCCTTGCCACGGATTGGGGCAACGTTGCCGCACAGCTTGGCGCTGCCTGACTGAAGAGAGTCCTGCCACAGTGTTAGCCTTAGTCCTAGCCTCAGTCTGCGGCTCTCAGTCTGCTGCTCAGTCTGCTGTCCAGCGCCACCGCCAGATGTCGCCATCGGCGCAGCGCATGCGCCTTTATAAATTGCCACAATTTGCGGCAACTTTGAAGTGCAAGCGCGCCAAATAATTTCCAATAAATACATCAGCAGCCAGACGAGTGCTCCAGCCAGCTCCTCCTGCTCCTCCGTTACCCATGTCTAGCCTGTTCTAGGCTCTGCTTGCCACATGCTACGCTTGCTTCTTGCCACTGCTCCGGCTGAAATTCATGCTGCAGCCCTACTCCTCTTGCCATCTACTTCTCCAGTCTCCCTACTCCTCCTGAGTCCCTATTCCTTCAGTCTCCCCACTCCTCCTGCCACGCTGATCCTCTTGTCCTCTGTTCCTCCTGTTCCCTGATCATCCTGCTCCTCCTGCTTCCCGCTGGCCTACTTCTCCCGCTGTGCTTGTTTCCTTGGCTCCTCCTCACTCCTCACTCCCCCTATACCCCTGTTCCTCTATGCCCCTCCTCCACCTGTTCCCGCATTCCTTTCTTTTTCCTCTAACTGCTTATGCCAGGCAGATGTAGATTTCGACACCCAATTGCAGTCGGCGCCCAACTGCGCGCTGAGATTCCTCAGCTGGAAACGCATGCAGCACGAGACACGCAGCACGCTGCCATCAGCCAATTTGCTGCCGGACGCAGCTCATCAATTAATTACACAAAATCCCAGTCCAACTCCAACTCCAACCTCGTTTCCAACTTCAACCACGACGCCGACTGCAGCCGGAGGCGCCTCTGTGCGTGCGTCCACTTGGAACGTCACTGGGCAACTTGGACAAGTCAGCATTAAAGGAAGGTCGCTGCGCTGCAACCTTGAGGCGATGCCAACCCGATTCCAATTCGAATACGATTTCGAGTTGGAATTGGATTCGGAATCGCATCGAAATCGGAAATTCGAGCGCGTTGCTCAGCCACGCTTGGCTGCTTCTCACGCGTCTGCAGTTACCTGGGGAAATAGACATACTATACTCGGCTAGTTCCAGCTTAATCCGATGCCATGATCAAATCAAAATCTCTTCAAGAAAAACAACGAAATTAATTTGAAATTTTTAAGCGCGCCTCGCCGCGTCACATTTGCGTTAATCAAAACATTTTGACGACGCCGCATTTGCTTTTATTAATTGGACAACAGAGGAGACACCTGCAGTCGAGAGTGTGTGTGAGAGAGAGAGAGAGGCAGGGAGAGAGGTGCGAGAGGGAGACGGCTGTAATTTATTGCGTGTGATTTTGATAGTGAAAAAGACAAGCGGAATACACGAAATATTGCGTCAGTAACTAATTTGTTGGCCAGCGGATTAGCAGGAGAAGCAGAGGGGGAGAGGGAAGTAGCGGGAACGAGAGAAGGGAGATGGAGGCAGCGCAGGTAGGTAAAGTGTGCCCGCTAGCTGCGTTGGCGGTGCAAATTGCAATTGCTGCGTTTGGCGACACAATCCATGATGGCGTGGGTGGGCCAGCTTCAGCTCCAGCTCCCGCTCCCAAATTAAGTGACAGCGCCGTGGAAAGAAATTGAAATTAACTGAGGGCGGCAGGAGCAGGCAGGGGGAGACCAATCTCGGCGTGAATGCGTGCCGTTAATGGCTCGAGACTAACCTATGACTGCGTGAAAGAGAGAGAAACAGACTGCAGCTGGTGTGGCAGCAGGTGGAGGGCAGGTGGAATGGGGAATGAGGAAAAGCAAAGGTGTAAGGGGAGAAGAGGCAAGACAAGGAGGGAAAGGAGAAGAAAGAAGGTGAGAAGAGGCAATGACCATAGGCAAGGGGAAGTGGTGAAGAAACAAGGAGGCAGATCCGAGGAGGGAGGCAATGGGGCTACCAAAGCTAAGGCAAAAAAGGTAAGCTGCAACACGAGGGGAAGGAGGGGCGGGCAGCCAAGCGGTAACACAGTTAATGGAATCGATGCGAGAAACCATTCGGTTGACCAAGATAAAGGTGTCTCGTCACCTGGAATGTGGCTGCGGTGCTGCGCATTTGGATATAACGGCTTATGGCTTATAGTTTTGGATAAGGCAATCAGGTGAGGCAATGTCGTAATTACTTTAAAGACAGTTCGACAAATACGCTGCAAACAGAGCACATTAACGCGAAGTTTAGACGCATTGAGAGCATAATGGGGTAAAGTATTGGAATTAGCCTAAGGTAGAAGCTTAGCAGGATAAAAGTAGAGGGATGCATGAGGTGCATATAATGCTAGAAATCAGAACAATTGATTTTTGATTGCAACTCACTCAACCATTTCTTAATGGACGAATATAGAACTCATCATACCATGCAAAAAATCAAATTATGGCTCAGACCCCATCAATAGATCATTTAATACCATTATATACCGTATTATATCATATCCTATTATGTCATATTAAATGAAAAGACAGATTTTCATTTTTAGCATCATATTCAACCTTAATATGCTGTCGATTTAGTCCAAGAAGAAGATGACAAAAAAATCGCATATAAAGCATTATATTTTTGTTAATTTTATGTAAATACATATTGGTATTCAGTTATGTCGAATTCAATCATTATATATGATTCATATTCCTTCAATATTATGTTGTACAAAATGCTGCCATAGCACATCGAATCATTTCACATATCGTGCCTCTATGTTTCCTTAGTTTTGGCTTGTGCGTTATCCCAATTCCTTGCATATTATACCATATAAGGTTTCGTGCTTTCATTTCTATTTCTTCACTTTTCTTTCTATTATTATATCAGGTGATATATATCTTGTAATTTCCCCTATTCCATTTTCCGCTTAAAATGCCATTTCCTTTTGGCTTATAAAATTCCAACTATTTTTCGGTCATATAAACAAGTAGTTTAAAGTAAACCTTCTCTCCCCCCACCCCTATCAATCTCATACTCTCTCTCTCTGTCTCTACTTTTTAGTCTTCTCAGTTCCTTCAGTTCATTTCCGTATGCCGTGCGGCTTATCAGTCTCTGCAGTTTTCCTGTGCTCGCGCCCTGCAAAGTCCGAATGGAAAAATGGAAAACTGACAGAAAAACGAAGCCGAAACGAAACGTTTTTCATATTGCAATTGGGCATGCAAAATGTTGTTGTTGTTGCTGATGTTGTTGTTGCTGCATTCATTGCGAATGCGTTTGCATTTTGCATTTTTCATGAGATTTCCCACGTTGTGCGTGCGCGCGAGCGCAACGTGGCGCGGGAAAATATTAAAAACTTTTAAACAGATTTCGTGTTGCTGCGTCGCCGTCGCCGTCGCCGTTGCGGTCGCCGTGTGGCAAGTTGCAGCGTCGAATGCTATTTGAAAGCCGTTCATCGTAAAAGTTGTTGTTTTTATTGTTGTTGTTGTTGCATGTCACGGACTCGCTGCTGTTGTTGTTGCTGCTGCTTCTGCTGCCGCCGCCGATGTTGTTGTTGTTTTGTTTTTTGCATGATTTCTGCTTAAAATGCAAAACTTAGTTGCGATAAATAAATATGCATGGGGCAGATGAATGGGGCAAACAATGTTGGAAAACATTGACAACAACAACAACAACAGCAGCAGCAGCAGCGACTAAGGCGGCCCCCACCAAACAAGCAAGACAAACAGCAGCAACAAGCGAAACAACAACTACAACAACAACAAGACTAACTGCAACTACAGTAGACAAAAAGCACAGCAACTGCAACAGCAACTGCAACTGCAACTACAACAACAACTACAGCAACAACTACAGCAGCAACTGCAACAACGTAGCAGCAACCATTCGCAATTAGCCGCGTCTCAGTAGTTTTATTTGCGTTTCTTTTTTGGGCTTGTTGCGCGCTTGCCTGCACCTCCCACTGCCCACTAGCCACCCCCTCCCACTCCACCATGCCCCGTCTCTAGTCGCGTCCAGTGTCCGCTGTGTCCGTGCAACAAATGAGCCTCTGATAAATATTATTAGCGCATTTGCAGCCGTTGCACGTTGCCTGCCCGCCTGCCTGCCACGCTGAGCTGCCTCTGCCACATTTGCGGCCATAATCGCAATTTATTTAAATGCAAGCAGAGCGACGGGGATGGAGGCTGGAGTAGGCAGGGGAGGGGGCTAAGTTCGACAAGGAGCTGCCCCAACCGGTGGCACTCGCGCAGCACAATTAATATCGACATTTTAACACTTAACGCTGACTTATTGCGTCGCTTAGTTGCTCAAATTGTTGTTATCAGAGAAGTGGAGTGGGCAAGGCGGAAAGGGGGAGAGGGATAGATAGCAAATGGCCGCCATGGCAAATGCTTAGTCTCATATCATATCAAATAAAAAAGAAAACTACCTCCACGTCAAATCATGCAGGTTTTTTATTTTGTCTTCTCTCCCTCTCTCTCTCCGGCTCCGGCTCTGACTCTGACTCGGTTTTTACTACTTTACTTCTTTTTATTCATTTTTATCGCATCTGCGTCTATTTCCTTTGCTTTTCTTTCGCTGCGGTGCACTGTGAGTTCATTTTTCACATATCAAATTACTCTGGGAGACTTTTAATGCTTATATAATGCTGAAGATTTGCGTATTATCAAGCTATTTGATGCGCTAACGGATCACACTCTGCGAGATTGCGTTTTCCGATGATATATTTGATTTATATCGTATTTATTGGCTACCTTTGGTTTTAAATAAGCCTCGGCGGCAGTTGATAAGCTAGAAGCTGTGTGCAAGATGTAATAACTACGGAGGTTTAACTAACTATGGAGGGTTACTGACATTAGAAAAAGTCGATTTAAATTTCTTGTGCGCCAAGTTCCATCGTGCTGGCTCTAAGTCTGCAGTTGATAAGCTAGAATAGCTATAGTAGCTTTAATTACAGAGTTTTTTATATAAGTAAAAGTATATCATATATATACCATACCATACATTTTAAAGAAATCTGAGCTGTAGATAACTAAGAGCAAGCTTTGAGCTAAATTTAATAGCTTTAAGAGAGAATATGGTATAAATATAATATAAAACCATTGGATATCGTTGGCCAACTTTAACAGAATGGAGATAAGACATAATATTTCCTACAATAAATCATGCTTTCATACAAAAAGCCTCTGTTGGATCGATTATTCCCTTGGTAGCTATATATTCTAATGATCCGAGTTGAGCAAAACTCTGAGGGAGGATTGACTGACATTAGAAAAAGTCGATGTTATAAATTTCTTTTACGCAGCCTGCAGCATGTGCGCAAGTTCCATGATGATGTCTATAAGTCTGAGAGACTAATTTGCATTGAAATAGACGGCGGACATGGCTAGATCGACTCCCCTGCTGATGCGGAGTCAGAATATAAATATATACTTTATGGGGTCGCGCATGTTTCCGATGGTTTTAAGGCTTGAAATAAATCCCAGCTGTATATCTCTGAGAGAAAGCAATGTTGCGAACTTAGCACCTATAACACCTTTGAGAGCAGAGCTCTAAGCTGGAAACCCAGTCACATGTGCAGATATTAACAATAAATACGATCTATAAAAGTAAATTCAATTTTAAGTACATGTAAAATTGTCCCATTCATCTTACAAACACTTCGTATTATCTGCCCTGCCAACATAATTCCATTTGCGGCCTATTCCTTCCAAGTTATTTTTCGAACTTCTCCCCCGTCTCCCATCCAAAATATCAAATCAATTTCACGGATAATCTCTCAATTTCAACTTGGACTTATGCATAAGTTGGCATTATTAATCTGCAATAAGATCTTAACTTGGATCTTGTCTCGTTACAAATTACTCAATTTAAATCAATAAAAGATGCGGGTTGCAAGAAGGAGAGAGATAAAGAGGAAGAGCGAGAGAGACAGAGGAGATACGGAGAGATTTCCAGGTGACCCCCATTCGCAGTCGCCCATTGCCATTCCCATAACCGAACTCATTTCTCGATTTCCATTTGCATTGCCATTCCCAATCTGGCAGTCACTCCTCCAGCTCTCTCTCCCCCCCCCACACACCTTCCCTGGCCAGCCCTAACCCAACCTACCGTTGCCTCAATGGCCGCATACGTATGCCAGATCAATGTCGGCCTGGCTGCGTTGTTGTTGTAGCTGGGCAGGCGCAGGCGAGCATATTGCTTCATGAATAGTTTCCAGATTACATAAGACATCTCGCGGGGCGACGCGACGCGTTGCAGCAGCTCATAAAGATCGATGCGGGCAGCGCTGCGATACGCTGCACATGCAAATTATATGCGTGCCTCAGTGCAGCAGGAAACCGCGTCCGCGTCTGCGTCGCGGGGATCAGGCTCAGTCTCACAGGCAGACAGCGAACCCAAGAAGGGGCATCGCACCAGGACTGGGAACGGGGCACTGCGTTTGGGAACTGTGACTGAGGATCACTTAATGCGTAGTTGCCGCTGCTTTTATTGTTTTCATACACAAGGGGAGGCAACTGGCGAGGGTCGATCCGTAAGTTCGTCGGCTTACATTTTAATTTATATTATTATTATTATTATTATTTGCATTATTATTATTGCTTATTACGAGGCATGATTCACTTCTCGAGAGACAGATTCACTTCATTTTTCACTCGGCCAAGACAAAAACCAACAAAGCGACCGAGGGAGAGGCAGGGACAGGGTACTCAGTGATTTTTGTATTATTTTAATATTTATTTACATTTTGAGCATTTTGCATAACGCGCGGGTCACGACGGAAATCGTCGGCTGGCAATTTATCAATACGTAGTTGTTATTGTTGTGTGTTTTTTTCTTTTCTTCGCTTTTCTCGCTTTGCTTTGCGGTTTGGCCTTAAGGTAAGCAACGTAGCTCGAAAAGGTTCAGGTCCAGCTACGTGCGAGTTGTGCGAGGGGAGCGCAAAAAAATGTCCGAAAAAAATACACTCCAAACAAATGAAAAACGCGCCAAAATATCAGAAAACGCGCACAGAAATTTTTAGCGGGAGGCGGCGATGCCAGCTTCGAGATCAGTGGGAACGCGACGGACAGGCTGCCTGCCTGGAACGGGTATCGAGCATCGAGTAGTACTCAGTGTAGTGAGTACTGAGTGCGATGAATGTCCGTGTCCGCGTGGAAAACAAGTTCAAAGCGTTTGCGGCGCACAACTAAATTGAAATGAGCTGAGCGCCAAATGGAAAAGCCGCCACTTCAATCATAGCCAGAGACACACACACACATACACGCACACACGTACATATACAGAGAGGGCTGGCACACCTACACTCACTCGGTTAGATACACTTCGCCCCTCGCTGTAAGCTTCAATGATTTTCCATGCGTGCGAGAGAAGGAGGAGGCGCTGTTCAATGGGAACGAATGAATCGTTGAGCTTGTGATCGAATGCCAAATGAATACACTGGTCAACAGGGTTGGCAATTCAAATAGGCATGATAAACTGTTGAAGGTCTTCAATATGATACGGCAAAAAGAGACCTCTTATTGCAAAGGAAACCTACTGAAATGATCACATTTATTTAGAGTGATCTAATAAACTGCATACATTTTTAGAGAAATCTTAACTCTTGAAAGTCTTCAATATGATATGATTAATTAGGTTTTTTCAAAAGAAATCTACAGATAAAATAAACATAATATATTTTGAAGGTATACAGTTCGTACTATCTATTTATTGAAGTATGATATTACATTCCACATAAGGAAATTCTGAAATGAAAAATTAAGATTTTTGCATAGAATTTAAACAAACTAATGAAGGTATTTCAAAAGGTATTTCAAAAGGAAAGCATTATAACAAACAGCTATATTTTTAACAGGATTCTTCCTTTCCTTGTTCTAAATTATATGATTTTAAACAAATAAATAGCATATTTCCAAAGAAACCAGCCCACAATGCAGAATAATATTCTATTGTCTACTTCTTTAGACAAGTTAAAATATTCACAATAGGGAAGTTCTCTCATATCTTCTTTTTTGACTTTGTTGCATAGTGACGACTGAATTCCCCGCACAGTAACAAAAACAACACACCCACATCGACTCCGTAGAGGGATATTTTATTGTTAGACTGTTTTCCATGCGCTTTGCTGGGCTTTTGTTTAATATTGTAAGTGGCATTGTTTGCTCTGCGTTCCCCCGGCTAGCCGCCTGTCCCGTCACTGTCTTCCCCTAGCTTCTTGTTCTCGGCATTGTTTACCATAAATTGCCAAGTGTGAAAGAGAGAGAGAGAGAGGCTCTGCCTTGAACTTGGCAAAGGCTCAGATAGTTTTCAGACGCTTTGTGTACAGGTCTACCCCCGGTTTATATAGACATATATTTGCATGAACAGATTGTCTTTTGACAGGCACGGGCTGCCTTGTTTACTCCATCCACCAGAGCTGTCAGAGAGGCTTCTCTGGCAGTTACCATAATGCGATTTAAATTATCGATAAATGCGATTTCAGCCTAAGTGGTGAGAAATAAACATTTGCAGACAGGATAAACAGTGTGATAAATAATTGGAAAACAGTTACACAGCACCCTTAATGCTCTACCAACAAAGTGCAGTTAGTTACATGTATTATGAACTCATCCGCAATATATCATCAATTTGATTGATTCCTAGAATATCGTACAAGTCTAGTGCAATTAAATCTAATTGATGCTGGGCTGTAATTGCAGTTTTAATTGCAAAGATCACATACTGCATGAGTTATTTCCCCCTAGTAAAACCGGAACTACCACTTGAACTCTGAATAGACCGAGCTGGGTCGCATACCAAAACACTTTTTTGTTAGAGAAAACTTTTTGATATGCCACGGGCGTTTCTTACACTCTGCGGCGCTCTACGTGTTTCGCCTGCAGTTCGTAATACGCCCTGAAAAAAAATTAAACAATTTCGAAATTGCACAAACGCGAACTACGCGAACAGATAATTGCCAAATCCCCCAACAAAAAAGCCAAATATGTCAAAAAAGAAACTTTCGTTAAATGAAACAGTCTGAAACGTTGGCGTTGGCTTCGGCTCGATAAGAGCCGCTTTAGGGGCCAGAACTGTTTTTCAAACTGACAGCAGTAATCTCTCAGGCTAGCCCTAACCCCAGGACCAGCCTAGTGTCTTGGGCAAACATGCAACAGCAACAACAACAATAACAACAACTCGTGGCGAGGCCGTTGGACACACCTTCGAGATGTGTTTAGCGCAAAGTTCAGCGGAAATGGAACAGAACGGCAGCAGAGTTGCCAGGCCAGCTTTTTTTCCGTCAAATCTGCAATTTTTTGAAAACATTGAAAACAGCGGTAGCTAGAGATCTAGCTTTTCTCTTTACATAATTATCGCATTTAATAATTATCTAGCTATGGTTACCACAATCTTGTTGGCAACTTTAACTGCGTTTTCCGATAATTGGTTTCTATGGTTGGCACGAATTGGCCAAGTACTTGTGGTAAGTACTTGTGCCCCATATATTTTCTGAACTGCAAAAAGCAAAGGATTAATGGTTTTTAATGCTTTTTTGTTGTCTAATCTAGCTACAAATTCTAGCCAAACCCTGAATGGCAGGCAGACAATTTAGCGCGCACACTGGAACTGGAACTGGAACTGTGCCTAGAACGTGGCGAGGGTTGCGGCGCCATAGGGGTGGGAGAGCTTTTGAGCGGCATTTTGATGTCTGGCGTGCTCGAAAAATTGAACTTAGTCACGCTAATGAAGAAAGCAACAACCCTTTTTCGCAGGAAAACCGAAATTAAACCAAAAAATTATTGACTTTAATTGAATTTGCCTGGAAATCGTCATTAAATTGAATTCGCCAGAAATCAATGGCGATATACAGAGCGAGAGTGAGAGAGAGGACGCGCTGCGGCTAGACAAAAGAAATTGTGGCGCCCCCAAGCGGGTGCTCACTCAGCTGACCCAATTCACACTGAGGACTTAGCACACTCACCCGTTCGCGTCGACGCGTCATTGCCAGACGTTTCTTAATCCATTTGAGAGTCTGCTGGCGACTGCGAGTGAGAGACATTCTGCTGGAGAAGCTAAAAATGTGCGAGAGCAGCACAAGGATGCTTTGCAGCCACTCAACACACTGCTCTCGCGTGGGCAGACGTAACATTAAGCACAACAACACAACTCTACGCGGCGCGAGAACAACAGCAATTTCATTACTTCACGGGAGAGCAAGCGCATGAATTGAGAGCGCCGGCGGGAGAGGAACGAGAGCGATCTGGCAGCTGGCAGAATTTTAGCACAGCTTTAGCACAGTTAGTTTTGTATTCTATTTTCTTCTCTGTTATCACTTTCTTCTTGCCTTCTTCTGCTTATTCGCGATTTAGGGCGTTTTTTGTGTATTTTGCGAATTGAAGCTGCCTTAGACTCGATGCGGACACACACAGTTGTTACTTCAGTTGCGTTTGTTGTTTGACTGAGAATGCGGTCGCGGCGTTAGTCGTTACTGCGACGGCGGCGGCGACGGCAACGGCGACGTCGTAGCAATAGCAGTAGCAGCGGCGGCGGCGCTGACAGTCTGTGAGAGCACAACGCAGCTAGTGAGACTGAGAGTGTTGCAGTAGGCGCAAGTTGTCACCAATGTGATTATTGTTGTTATTGTGTTGTTGCTATTGCTTTTGCAGGCGCTATTGTTGATACTGTAGCCGAGTCTGTTCGCGTTTTGTTTATAATTTACAAGTGTGCGTGCGCGTACGCGGCCCAAGAAAGTACACGTTTGCATTCGTGTGTATGTGTGTACGCGTATAAATAATGCAATAAGCCACAGCGACAACAAAAAACCCCGAAACCTTAAACGGTACTTTTTGCAGTCAGAGCACATCGCCGAGCTTCAAAGCCGGCGTCGCTGTCGCCGTCGCAGCCCTCAGCCTGGGCCAGCTCTAGGCCGCGGCCGCTGCCGAAACTGAAACTGAGCTTTGCACTCAATTTGATGGTTGACAAACAACAACAGGCACACACACAAACACACACGCGCATGTGTGCGAAGCTTACACATCATCTGCCACAATTCTTTTTCTCTCGATCTCTCGCGCACTGTTAGTGTATTGCGAATTAAAGAGAAATTTTAATGGCAACTTCGAAAGCACTTGAATAATTATAGACCATAAAATTTTAATTATTTTCGGTATTATTCATCGTTAAATTACCATGTCGAAAATTATTAACTTCGAGTTGTATTATTTATTTATTATTTTTGCACTTCATTACTTCCACTTTCCAGGCAGGCGGCACGGCACCACTGTGCGCCTAGCACGTGTGGGTTGAGTTACTCCCTTTGCAATTTGACAAATAGAGAGAGGGAGATAGCACGAAAACAAAAGCTCCGCATGCAAGTGCACGGCGAATTGCAAGTGGAAGCAAAGCCCAAAGCTTTATTGCCTTTGCCTCTTCTTCGTCTTCTCCTTGTCTCTGTGTTGTTATTTACTTTTCCACGTTGTCAATGCATTTTATTGTTGCTGCTGCCGTTCGCGCTGTTATTACGGTTATTTATTTATTTATGCTAATGCTGCTGTCGACAACGGCGACGTCGCGGCCGGCGCTGACGCTACTCGGCTTGAGAATGAGAACAACTAGAGTGCTGGGAAGGAAAAGAAGAGAGCGATGGAGAGAAAATTGGCACTCACGCGACACAGGCGCATAAATAAAACTGTTCTCACAGTGCGCAGTATTTTCTTTTGCGTTATATTCGAGCATAAAATTTACGTTTCTTATTTATTCAAGCCCAAAGAAAGTGCAGTAATTTAATATCGCCATGGCCATTCCCAGCCTGCTGCAGATAACGAACGAATTCTCAGCACGTTTCCCTAATCACGGAGGTGCACACAGCTGATTCATGTCAGTATCGAGTGGAAAATGCAAAACACCTGTGGATGCGCACCTCCCTGGGTACAGTCGCCGTTAAGTACAGTCGCCAACAAGGCGATTACGTGCCTCTTGCAAATAAATACGCTGCCCAACTGATTTTGCCGCATGAATTGTGATGCCTAAGCCGACGACAAGTTATGGCAGCCTGGCACGGGCCTGTAAGGGTGTGGGGTATACTCTGTCCGTTTCCGGAGACGAAAAGCTCGTCATTGTGCTGTAAGTGCCGGGTGGGCTGAACTTAGATAAGGTCAGTTCTATTAAAAACCATTTACTTGGTATCTAAAAATGATTTCGAAGTTACTTATAGATTCTACATTTATTTAAAGTATTGGGTATCTGATAGTCCAGAGTAGTAAAACATATCATTGAACTGGAGGTAAAGAAGCTTGAAGGCTTACTTAGTTAAGCAGAATAGTACAAAATTTAAAAAAACTACAGGGTAACTCATAGTTGAGTGGGCTAAATACTACTGCCTAGTGTAGCAAAGTGAAGGAAATAAGGGATAAGATGGTTTATACTCGATTTTCCACTATACCAAAACTACAGGGTGTCTCATAGTCCAATAGACTACGCAGAATAACTTTGAGTGTTTCCTCTCACTGCTTCTTCACTTATCCATAGAGCCTAGAGAAAACTGTTCCTACAGCTGTTTGACAAGCTGCTCTATAAGAAAAAGTAGAGCTCTAATTTTGCTGAATTTACGAGTTGAGCATTCGCAACCAACACAAACTCATATAATAAAGATATACATAGATCTTGGGCTTTATATTGTCTATTGCGATATTACCATGAACTCGGAATCCCCAAAGGAAATGCCGGGCAGCGGTCCCTTCGAGCTGGGAAGCGCGGAGATGGATTCAAAGATGCGTAAGGTGCAGGAACACATCGATCGCACGGCGGGTATGGATCCCATGGAAGACGGATCTGCCCGCGGCAGTGCGTCGGGTAGGAAACGCACGCTGGGTTCATACAGCTTCGAGAGCGTCGGCGGTTTCTACATACCCACTGAGAATGTGAGCAAGTTGTCGGTTAAGGTGCAGGAGAAACTGCTCGTGCGTGATCTGATCTACGCCTTCTCGGGTGTACCCTCATCACACATTCGTCCCGATGTGCCCATCGAGCAGATTTCTCAGCTCAAGACTGATCAGATCGATAAAGTGCGCTTCAAAATTGATGAACGCTTCAGCGGAGCTTTTCGTGCGCTGGCCAATGATCTGTTGCCAATGATCGGGTACTACATCAACGTGCAGAGCTTCATCGAGGACACCATCATGTCGACCAGCTGCATCCGCACGCTGGGCATGTCACTGCACACGAATATACAGGCATATTTTGACTTGCAGGCGCAGATGGAGACGGAGCTGAATGAGCGCCAGCTCAGTCTACCCGATCTCGTGCAAAAGCTGCGTCCCTGGTTAAAAACCATGGAAACCTATGCGAGGCTGACGAGCCACGTTCGTCGCTCCGAGGAGTTGAGCACGGCGGGACTGCTCTCGCTGATGCACGATCATCAGGATCACTTCAAGATGCCGGGTCTGGCCGTGCTCATGACCGACGTGAGTCACTACTACATGAAGATGGTGCAGTTGTGGACACAGAAGGGTGTGCTCTACGATGTACGGAGAGAGTTCTTTATCGAGGATACCAGTGCGAATGCCATGAGCAGCACACTCCTATCGCCCAAGCAGTGCTGCCACGCCTACTGGGAGGCACGTTATCGCCAGCATGACGACCGTTTTCCCAGCTTTCTGGCCCCCTTCCGTAAACAAATCTTTTTAGCCGGGAAATACCTGAACATCCTGCGGCAGTGCAATGTCCACATGAAGCTGATGCAGGAACCCTTGAGCTATGTGCCCGCGGAGCAGGGCCACGTGGATATCATACGCAGCAGCTACGAGCTACCCGCCCGCAAGCTGCTCGAGCTGATGATGGAGAACGATCTGCTCGAGCAGCACCTGCGGAATCTGCAAGGTTACTTTCTGCTACAGTATGAAGACTTCACGCGATCGCTGCTGGAGAAGTTTGGGAGCCAGCTGCAGCTGAATGTGGACAGCTTGATACCGGAGAAGCTTCAGAAGCTAACGCTGGAGGCGATGCACTTGAACGCTGATCCCTTCAAGCACATGCTGCACTCGCAGCTCATGGATTGCGATGTCGCCACGCAACTGGAAAATCTGTTGAGGCTGCAGAAACGTACTGAAGGGGGGCAGGAGCCGAAGAGAAAAGAGCGCAATGAGGAGGAGCAGGAGCACGAGCAGGAACAGAAGCTGGAACAGAATGGTGATACACCCAGTGAAATGGAATCGGATGAGTTAAGTGAGCTGCCAGAGCCGCTCTCCATGTACGGCTATGAGGCGTTCACTCTGAACTATCAGCCCAACTGGCCCATCAGCCTGATCATCCACGAGGAGCGCGTGGAGCAGCTACAGCTGCTGCATCGACTGCTCTTCTATCTGCACTATGTGCGCCACGAGCTGAAGGCTCCGTTCTACGATCTGTCGAAGTACAATACGCAGGCAAGTGTACTCCGGGATCGCATGGAGCAGTGCGTCGCCCAGCTGGAGCAGCATATGCTGCAGGACGTTATTGAGCCGCCTTGGCAGGCGCTTCTGCTGGGCTTGGAGAAGGTGCAGGTTATCGACGAAGTCAGCGATCAGTTTCAGAACACGCTGGACAAGTGCATCGAGCTTTGCCTCTATGCGGAGCCGGTGACCTTTGTACGATCAATCTTCACACTCGGCCAGATGTGCCTCAACTTCTGCGGCTACATCGCGCAACCAACGAGCGAGGACTTTGCTGCCGGCGTCGAGGAATACGAGGAAGAGTTCAGTGGCATGCTCCTGGGCATCCTGGAGATGCTCATGGAGATTGCCAAGCCGTCCAGCAACAGTGGCGAGGATCAGCGCGAGTCCTGCAAGCAGCTGCTGCAGCGCCTCAAAGTGGTTAGCAAAGAGTTGGTCGCGGAACTAATGTAGGCGTTCCTGCCTGCAACTGTTCTCAGGCTGGGGGGTAACTGTTCCCAACACTAAATTAACTGTTCCTATAAATTCTTTAGGGTTGACTAAGCTATCAGTTTGTAAATTTCGATACAATTGGGACACTTTCATAGCCTATCGATGTAGTCTAGGAGGATATTTTCGTTTACAGTGCGATATTATTGAAATTTTACAGTTTGCTTAATAAAGTTATGCAAGTTATGTATATTTTTATGGCATTGGCACTCACTGAATCTCAAATTTAATTGACATACGTATACTGCAGTGTTCAGTGCAGAATATAATTGGGATATGTCTTTTATAGGAACTTAAGTCTAGCTAGTTCTATGGGATGGATTGCTGGTTAGAGCTACATATTAAAATACTAAGAAAAACCCCAAAAATCAGAGATGAGTAGCGATCTGTTACACCGGCTTGTTAGTTTCTGTGGCTTGCACATTGGCGCGGGTCAAGTTCCTGGGTTGGTCCGTACTTTATGCCAAGTCATGCTCGGTTTTTGTAAATGCAACACGCAGCTTACGCAATATATAATTTGGCAAATTACACAGTCCAACAAAGATTTCTCTACGCATAACATCATGCCGAAAATATGTAATAACTCTGCTTGTAATAAGTTAAGTAATATATAATTGAAATACTTTGTTAAACAGTTTTATTTGGGTAATAGTTTGTTAGGAAACTGCAGAGATTCTTTAAGTTAACTAGGTATAGTGTATAGTATAGTAGTTGATAGTAGTTTTGTTGACTACTGTTCGATGATATGGCAGAAGCATCATCGTATGCGGCTCTTCCAGCTCTTCGCCTGTTCGCATGATCTGCCCAAGGTGTCAATCCCAATTCCTCAGGCTAAGCCGAAAGCCAATAGTTAGAGAGGGAGTCAGAGGGAAGACGGCAACGAAAGGCATGTACTATGCAGATAACTTTCGATATGCAGCGAAAAGACGAGGCGAAATCACTTAATAGTTATCGCTTTGCTGCGCTTTAAGGACAAGGCAGGTGCTCACTGGCAATGGACGTTGGACTGTGATGTTGATGATGATGATGATGATGATAGTGGGAATGACGATGTTCGTCGTTGCTGTTCAACCGTGTCTCTGGCCACAGCAGCTGGTATTGGTGATGATGATGCAACAGCGAGACGCTGCCGGCAGCGACTCCAAACTACTCAAGCGCTTCCAATAATAATGCCCGGCGAAATTACGCTCAGATTCAGCTCGCAACTGTCTGCTTCTGAAATATATATCATTATCTGTTTGCAACGATGATGGACTACTCTGCTGCTGTCCAGTCCGATCAATGGCCACCACTCGCGGAGTGATATGTGCATTATGCCAGCTGACAACGTCGACAACCACCGCAGCCAGCAGACCCGGCTGAGTGCCGTGGGAAAGCGGCTGCGGTTGCGACTGCGGCAGTGGCAGTGGCAGTCTTTGTGGCAGTGGCAGTTGGTGTGGCAGTTCATTAAACCGGCGACACGCCTCGACCGCGAGATGACTTCATTTGCTTGCTGCACGCCGCCGCTTAGAAATGTCATAAACTTGAACCCGTCGGGGGCGGAAGTGCCGGAAGCGCCGCGACAAGGTTCAATGAACAGTTAATTAAGACACGAGTTTCGTTTTGCCTCTGCCAGCTGAATAATTGCCGCGAATCAGCTAATGGATAGATAGATAGTTGTCAGAGGGAGAACACAACAATTGCCAAATAGTCTGAACAGGGGCAGAGCAACAGGCGAATTGTGGAAATTGTGAATTTTGCCACTAAATATAACAGTGTACTGTCTTAGTAATATCTCCTCACATTCCAAACTAACAAAATTATGTAATATATAGATCATATCAAAGTAGGTTCAAATTAAAGAAAGTTGTTCAATATATTTTCTGATAATGGATAAAGTTATGTAGCTATGCCGGGAGACACTTATATTCAAGAAATCATGAAATGTTTGGTTTGCAACTCGATGTGTTTAATATTCGACTTTAAAACTTCCAATGGAATGTGAATAGTGCTGAATAGTGATCATAACCAAATAACCCACTCTATGCTAACAGAATTGGGAAATGAATTAGCAAAAGCATTTGCCAGGTATAAAAACGATTATAGATAGCTTTATTGCATATTTGAAATCCAACAAAGAGTTGTAGCATGTATCTGCACTTAGATTGAGATCGTTCAGTAATCAGTTTAATTTTTAGTAGTGAACAAAGAAAGTCATTGTTTATGTATCTGTTTGCTCTTCTTCACCGATATCCGGCTCTTCTTCAACTGGTTCGGGCTCGTCGGATTCCTCTTTGGGCTGGCGTCCCAAGGGACGCTTATTGTAGAGCAGATCTATGCCAAAGTCGCACTCGAAGATCTGATTGTCGCGTACCTTCTCCTTGTACCAGAGTAGACGATCCGTGTTTCCACCCAGCGACTGATCTAATAGTTGGCGCCGTTGCATGCCCCGCTCTAAGAGCTCAATATAATCGATTGGCTTGAGTTCGGGAAAGTTGCTGAGGTTCTTAAAGGCCGCCTCCGCGACCGTCTCATAGGTTTCTGCCGCCTCCATTTCGGCCTTGACGCGCTCGGCAACCATCTCGCTACGCTGCATGTCTGCTACTTCGGCCGGCATGATGCGGGATCGAATGGTGGCCACCTCTTCGTCGACGCCCAGAAGCAGCTTGGCATGTGACTCCTTTTTGGCGTTGTCATACTCGTGCCGCTCCTTCTCGAGCGCCGTCTCGCGGGCCAGTTTCTCTGGGTCCATCTGCTTGCGCGACATAAGGATGGTCATCATGCGATTGAGATTCAGTGCGTCCCATTTCTTGGCCATGCGCTCGCAGTATGGACCGCTACTCTTCTTTTCCTCATCGCCCCTAAAAAGATAGTGGCAGAATGGGAAGAATCGCAAACGTATTCCACTTACATATTATCATCCTCGCCGGATGTCCGTTTTCGTGGCTGCGATGCCTCTTTCTCTAGACGTTCCATCTCCTTGCGTGCATCCTCCTCGGCCTGACGCTTCGCCTCAATGATGTCCTTGTTCATCTCATAGTACTTATTCTCCCACGCCTTGATGCTCCTCTTGCGGCCTATCTGGCGCAGCACGTACTTGACCAGTTTCTGCGGGCGGGGAGAAGAGGGAAGAGGAGTTACCGAAGGGGCGAAGAGTTTAAGAAGACCACCCATGCTTACGGACAGCTCATCGTCCAGCGGCACATCGAAGGAGTGCGGCAGCTTGACCATGCGGATGCTGCTGTTGTAGTCGCCTATACCAAGGATCTTGCTGGGAAGCGACGGACGATGCTCGGTGACGGCGGTAATGATGCCGCCTCCCAAGACCTCAGTCATCACTGGACCATCATCGCGTGCTGAGAGGGGAATACTAAAATGAATTAAGCTTACCCCTCCGCAGCCTCCTTTACTAACCCAGTATATCCCATGCTTCGAGTACGCCATCGTTCCTCGTGATGTAAATCACTGCAGGACGTGCTTCGCTCCAAGCGACTGCCGTGAGATCGCAGGGACGTTTGCGCCAAAATATTGGCGAGTCGGGATAATCCTCCTTCCATAGTGCGAACACAGAGCGACCGATGGATGCGAAGATTTCCGGGTAGAATGGATTCTTACTGGTAGCTACAATGGGTCCATCGTGTACCATAGCAAATTGTGCCGACGCGTTCACCTGTTCCTTGGCTCCCGACTCGCTATACATGCCCTGCCACTCGACGCGCACAATGTGACCGTACGCAGTGGTCAAAATCAGGGACTGTCGCATCTCTGGCGGACTCTTGGCTAATATCTCAATGGGGTAGTTCGATGGTGAAGCTTGGATAACCCTCGGGGACGGTGTTATAATGGAGAACGTTGACGTGTCGCCAATAAGTCCAGTCAATGGTTCATCGTACTGGATGCTGTAGGTTGGCTTGAGGGTTCTGTTCTTAAACGCCGACTCCATCTGTACGAGGAGCTTGGGTAGATTCTTCTTCTGCTGCGAATCCTTTTTGGAGATCTCTCCCTCGAGGTTCCAGAAACTCACAACGCCGTCGTAGGAGCAGGTAACGAAATACTTGTGATGCTTTTTCTTGTCGGGATCGTTATACACCTTGCCAAAGTTGTTTATATAGACCTGTTTGCCTAGCCAGTAGATGCCAGTAATGGCGCCAGTGGGTGAGAGCTCCAGTGGCGAGATAAGTGTTGGCGTCACTACCACATCCTCATTTAAGTCAAGGGTCCAGTTAAGATACTCGCCGATCATTGCTCGGTACTTGGTCTGCATCGGCGTGAGGAACTCCTTCTCTTCCAGCTTATTACAGCGACCCTGCAGATCCCACAGGACTAGCATGCCGTTATTGGAGCCACCGATCAAGATGTCACCATTAAATGGGCAGAACGACAACGAGGTAACTTCAAAGGGTGCTTCGAACTCCAGTTTGAAGTTTAGATTGTCGGAGAAGCTCCAGAGTAGCACGGGATTCGGCTCAAGCACGGCACGCTGCACGAAGTTGGCATTGTGCGTGGCCAGCTCGGTAGTGCTCACTGTGGTGAAGGTGTACGACACGGCTAGCAGACCCGACAAGCTCGGGTACCAATCGCTACATGAGACATAGCGCTTATCGCTTTTCGAGATGTTGGCAAAGCAAATAAACTCCTGCAGATACGGGTTGGTGTAGTGCACCACCTGCTTGTTTGAGATCATCGCGTAGTCGTTGCTATCGCATGTGGAAAGACGGAAAATGGAAACGAATTGCGCGAGTGGAAGTGGAAGAAGTGGAACTATTCCACTTACCGATAGCTATCGATCTGATTGAAGTCCAGCGTTGCCAGCAGCAGTTCTATCTGAGCGGACATCTCGAGCGGAGGCTTGGGTGGAGGTCCTTCAGGTGGCTTTTCACCGGGCTGTACCGGTTCCTCTTCTTCCACATCAGTTTCGTCCAGCTCGAGATCTTTGGTAAGTAAGAAAAAGGAATTAAGAAACATCGACTAAGACTGATCATCAGCCAATCAACCTGCATCATCCAGCTCGTAGAGATACTGAGACCAAGCGTTCGATGGAAACGTGGGTATTGTCTGCTGCTCGCAGGTAATGACGGCCGGAGCGACTTGAGTGGCCACCGAAATGCGTTTCTTGACAACGTTATTGTAGACGATAGTATCGTTGGGCACCAGCTCCACAACGCCATCGCGCACATCACGCGAATAGCGTCTCCGGAAGGCGACGTGCTTGGGCTGTCGTATGGGATACACGCTCTGAACCTCCACATCGACAGGCTCTTCACGGAAACGTTCAACATACACGTTCATCTCTAGATCGGTGCCTTGGCTGACCCAGCGTCGCGGCTTTTTGCGTAGGCGACGCTGCATGCGCCAACGCTCAAAGGCCTCCATGTTCTGTATGATGCCCATAGCCAATTTGGTGTCCTTGCTGGTTACATATAGTATAAAGGGGTCTCCCTCTGGCGGATTTTCATCGGACTCGGTGAGCGTGGGACAATAGCCAACCAGCACATAGTTTTCCGGCTTGAAGGTCTTGAACAACTTCATCAGATAGTTAGCGTTCTCCAGCGTCTCGAAGAGGTGATCCCTCAGATCCTTAAACAGCACCTGCTTCCAGGGAAATTCCTGTGTAACATTCAAGCCCACCTGAATCTTCAGGGCCTTCTGTACGGGTTCACTTGAGAAGAAAGTATTCTTGTAATGCAATATGTCAAAAAGAAGGTGAAGCTACTAGTACGGCACAAGATAGAAGAGCTACGAGTGGAGTAAAGCCACTTATAAGAGAAGTTTCCTGGGGATAGTCGAGTGGGTTAGAGGTACGAGATATGGGTGGAACATAAAGTGCAAAGCAACAAAGGCAGGAGATGGAAAGTAAGGAAGAAGGTGAAGCAACAGTTAATAGAGCTACTGGTGGGGTAAGCCCATTGATTTTGGAACGTAGAGGTAGGGAGCGGGCTTAGACCACTGAAAAGATAAGGTACCAGTAGGGTTATATGATTCGTTGGAGGGGCTATTATAGGTAGGGAGGGAGGAGTGGGGATATGCCCCTGTCTCTCTTGCTGTTAGATAGGGAAATGTTGAGCGGCACAAGTAAACAAGTTAGGCTACAGAAGGTAGGGAAGGGATCAGCCACTTACGTGATCATAACCTTCTGGCAGGTGGGCAGATTGAGCAGCGTGCGCCACGATTCCTGGACATTGTACAGCTGCTTCTCATCGCGGACTTCCTCATCTGAATCGGGGGTTATGAACTTCTTCAGGTACGGCTTACCCTTTCCTTCACTATAGTCCGTATTCTCGGCATCATCCATGTTCTGTACGAGATTGCTGACGTTTTACTGAAAAGAGAATACTAGAATTAGAAATAAATTCTACAGTTTGTTTTGTTGTTTGACAGCTGACGAAAGGCTGGCATGGCAATTGGCCAAGTGGAAGGGAGGTAGCACGAAGGAGGAAGGCGGTTAGACCCAACTGAGCATGCGTTGGATGAGTTTCTCCGGTGGTTTCACTCATTTCGCATGCAAAGGCGAGTCAAGTCGAGTCGATTCGCGGCACGGCAATTTTTCTTTAGCCGATTTTGAGTGGGAGACGTGCAACATGCTCTGCTTGCAGCTGTTGTTGTTGCAGCCTGCAGCATTTCACATCATTATCTTTGTCCAAATAGGGAACTACGCCGCAAAAAACGCAATTGTGTGTCACTCACAGAGGCCTCAAAAAACATGTGGCTCGGACTGGCAGAAAAATGTGTTTTTTGCCCGGCCCCTACCCTCTCCCACTCTGTCTGCACATGATCTGTGGCAGTTCAACAAACGCCACAAGTGGAAAGCGCAATCTACGCAATCGAAATCGAAAGTTCTGTGATGGACAGCTGCGTTACAGGGGCCGATGTCATCGGCCTAGCTGGCTGCCTCCCAGTGCCTGCTGCCAGGCTGCCAGGTTGCCTACCTCTGCCTCTGCCTCTGCCTGACACACATTTAATGGATGCACGTCGCTCACTTTCGCTTTCTTGCCGCATTCTGGGCGCAACTTTCGATTTCGATTTCGATTTTCGAGCGCAATTTATGCACCTGTCAGCTGATAACTCCAGCCCCCGCGCCTCCCTTCGCTTCCACCCAACTTCTGGTACCCTCTACAGTGCTGCGCATAAATCAGCGGACAAATTGTTGACAAAACATTTCGTAATTTAAATAAAAAACGCGACAAGCTGCCGATAGTTGCCCGCCGATAGTTGCCGGCCACATGCAACATGCCACAACGACAGCAGCAGCGGCAGCCCAAAATGTGCGCCCAAAACTCAAAGGCAAAGCAAACAGACAAACGACAGGACAGATAGAGGGGCAAAAGACAGACGGACCAACAGACTGACTAGAGGAGGGACAAGCAGGCAAACAAACAGACAACTTCCTCATCCGCAGCCAAGCAACCGTCGGCAGCGGCAACAATGTCGACGACTTTGGGGCGACGCTGCCGGGCCGATAATTTTTGATTGTGCCGCCGCCGTCGACAGCGCCGTTTGCTGGCATCGCTCATATGCAAAGCGAGTCAGGCAAGGCAAGGCCAAAACAGAGCACGGTGCCAACGCTAACAATGGGACACAATCCCGGCCTGCTGCACAACTTCCCAACTCCCTTAATCGCCGTATGAAGCGGAGGATAGCGACAGAGCTGGCAGGCTGAAGGTGCAACAAGGTGCATACTAAATCTTGAATACTCTATAAAGTCTCAGCTGGAATTTGTCATAGAATATTGCATGAGCACAAGTTGGAATAAAAATCTTTAAAATATATTTCAGAGTAAGATAACACAAAATATGCTAGATTCCTGATAAAATATCCATTGCTATTAAAATATCTTTAAGTTATACAGAAGAATGAAAGAGCAAAAGATATTCCCGACACTTTTAGTTGTCAAAGATACAACATGAAAATATATAGGCGATCTAGAGATCATAAGATATTCCCGAATGTGTTATATTATATAATAAAAACAAAATTTGTTCAAAACTTATAATATTTGAAAGGCTGACAAGGCTCTAAGTATTCGCGAAGGTCTTTTTAGTTGGGAATGGAATTAAGAAAATTAATATTCGACCGAAAATCTCCAAAATATCTTTAAATTATATATACATAACTTGAATCAGAAAGAGTATAAGACATTCCCAGGTTGCATCCACTGATTTTTATCCGGTTTTTATAGCACAAAGACATAAGCGTAAATCTGTAGGATTTGTCAGCGAAGGCTGTCACAAACATCATAAGGAATTATTGGCAACTACCGTGCTGAAACAAGCGAGTGTCGGGCTGACAATAGAAGTAGCTGAAGCGAGCGGAGGTGGTGGGGGCAGAGGCTACTCTGTGGCAGAGTCAATAAATGCAACAGGCAAAGAGGCAAAGAGGCAGTGAGGCAGCTCGACACCCAAGCAGTCAGCGGCAGTTGTACAACTGGCGACAAAATGTTGCATGTTTGTGGCTGTCACCGGCAACTGCCGCCCCACGTCGGTCCCTCCCTGCAGCTCCACGCTGCCTGCAGTCTGCCTGCTGCAATATATGCAAAAAGGTGCTAAAAAGATCAGAGGCAGCGATTTATCTTCATTTGCATTTGACGTCGTTGGCCGTGTGTCAAAAAGGTGTTAAGTGCCACAGCAACAGTCGATGCCACAGCAATAGCAACAACAGTTGCTGTTGCAGGGTATCAGCTACAGCAGCAGCGGTGCCGCTTTTGATGACAACCGACGGCGTTGCTGGTAGTCGGAGCGCATAATTTTTGATATTTTATAACTTTGCGGTAGCCGAAAAACGGCTGCTGTTAGCGGGCACATCAATCCGCCAAGGCGACCGCCCAATAAGGCGAAGCCTGCAAGCACCGTTATTAGCCACAGCCAAATTGGCCAAATGCAGCAACAATGCAGCAAAATGCAGCGGCAGCTACTCCCGATGCCAGCCTGATCCAAACAATGCCCACTTCTAGGCAGCGTCTCAGATAGTCGGAGCGATAAAAGGGACATGAAATTCAAATTTGACTGCCAAATTTTGCCTGGTCGCATTTTATCAGCGAGTGAAATTCGCGCGAGAAGGCGACGCCGGCTTCCGTATTACGACGTTTTGTGAATTATGTGAGAAATTTGTTAGTTGGCTAAATGGTTCGTGGATTGGGAACGTCATTAGACTGGGACTCCTCTGTTGTACTCCCCTCTGGGCAACACCACAGTGACTTCCTAATGGGATTACCCAGCGAAATCAGGTCACACAGCCTCAAAAGGCAATCAGTGTGATAGTGGGCAATCATTTGAAAAGATTACAGCAATTGTTGAAAGTGGAAAAGTGTGCAAGAAATGTGCTAAATGTCTAGCCGATTTTTCAATTAGGACAGAATCGGGTGGGGAATCAGTAAAAGGCTATAGAAGGTTCTTGCTACTGCCAAAAGTCCCCTTTATATTGTAAAAACTTATTGAAAAATCCCTTAGACTAAGAAAGTAATAAATCATATATATTGCAAGCAAATGAAATATAATATATATAAGATAAAACCTATTCGAGAGCGCAACCCTGGAACAAAATTAAAAAATAAGTTAGGAATAATATAAATTGAATTGTAAGTCTAGAGTTAAGTATCATCAATATCCCTAGATATAGTTAGTTTTAAAAATAGCACAATCGTGTTACGATGGTGTCTTTATCAAATATTATCTTATGATGATGTTTTTTCCTGATTTTCTCTGAAGACACGTTTGATACATTTCATTATCCTAGAAGAATTGACTTGTTAGACAAGAGTTATAACTGTGTCTTCAGACTTCGTTGATAGAATTAAGTTTGTACAAATTTCAATTCTTATCTTACTATATAATTGTGTTTGTTCGTAATAAGTTAATTCCTGATTGTCTCAAAATACGTATGATAGATTTCATTTTCAAAGAGTTTTATTAGATGGAACAGCTCAACTAAAGAAATTTCTCATAAGCTTCTTTATTGCTAAACTTCCACGACAAAACTAATGAATTTAAAGCTTTAATTTCTTTTGAAAAGAGTACAATTTCTTCAACATTAACCCAAGCTAAGCTCACCTTAACCCCATAAAGATCAAAAGACTTTCCCCAGCAAATTCAAAGTTTCTCATCTAATCAGCTAGGAAAGATACGTAAATTAGAATTCACATGCAGGCAAAGTCAAAGACGAAGCGAATCGCGCAGTTGCAGTTGGAATCGGAGATGGAGACGATGGCGGGACGGAAACGGAGTCGTGGTTGTGACAATGATAATCCCTGCAAAAATATGCGCACAAATTAAGTACCCAAAGTTGACGCTGGTGCTTAGCGGCGTTGCGGCCATTGTTGGCATATTTAAAGCTGAAAAAGCTGAAAAATAGCGAAAAACACGTTTGACCGACATTCGTGACCAAAGTGCGGCTGCATCGAGACTCGTACTGGAGCTAGAGCTGAAGCTGGGGAGCTGCACCAGGATTTCAATTTCGATTTCGATTTCGCTACGCTCGGCGACAAATGTGCTACGTCTGTCCGCAGTCCGCCGGTCCGTCTGTCCGTCGTCGTCGTTGCCATCGACCCGGCCAATTGACCGTGTGACTACTTTAGCAAAATGGCTAGAAAAAAGCCAAAGCCAAAACATAATTTATGATGCACTTTTGTGGGTGCGCAGGGGGCAGGAGACGCACAGCCTGACAGCCTGTGTGACTCATAAGCTGTGTGGAGTGTCGCCTTCCTCGCCAGGTGTCGCTCAGCCCAGCTTAAACAAAAGTGAAAATCGTTAAGAAAACGATCTCAGCCTCAGGACTGAAAGGCCAAGGAGGGAAGAAACCCTAAAGTATGCCGCATTTGATATTTATGATGCTCGTTTTCGGGCTTTAATCACATGTGAATACGAGTACCCTCCTGGGTATACCCCCTGCGAGGAGCTTCCCGAGAGCACAGTCCCTGCGAGTACACTCCGCTAGTACACCCTGCGAGTACCCTCCCATGAGTATCACCCTCTTGAAAGTAGCTTCACTTCAGCACCTTTCTTGCGAGTATCACCTGCGATTACCTTCTGGGCAAATACTCCCTGCGATTACCTTCCTGTGAGTTTCCCCTGAAGGCACCTCCCTACTGGTACCCAGTTTTAAGTACCATTTCTGCTGGTACGCCCTGTGAGTATACTCCCTGCTTGTGCCCATCGAGTACCCTCCCAGCCGGTACCCCCGTTTAAGTACCTCCATCCACAGGCCACTGACCTCAACCTCAACCTACGTGGCGAGCTGCGGCTACCGTATTGCGGTGAAAATCCCTCGCACTCTGCAGCTAACTATGTTAAACAGCGAAATCAGACTCCCAGTCCAAGTCCAACTCGGTCTCGGTCGCGGTCTCAGTCTCAGGCTGCTCCATGACTCCCGACGACAGCGGCATCAAGATAAAAGCGCATGACATACGGCGACAAGAAGCTACCCGAGCTTGTGCCAACGCCACAGCACGAGTAGCCTGAGCAGCAGCCTGCGCGGCAGTCAGTAGCTGCGTCGTCAGCGTCGCCATCGCCATCGCCGTCGTCGTCGTCATCTGAGCGATCAACGCGAACATTTGTTGTGCCACCAAATTTGGTCAAACGTGCAACATTTTGAGCCGCCCGCTGTCAAAGTCGCCTCGCATAGAAAGCGAAATTTAGCGGGGGCCTTACGAGCTCAGCAGACTTTGCTGCCAGCTGAGTTGCTGCTGCGTGCTGAGGTAATCCCAGAATCAGACGGAATATCTTGAGCGAAAATGAAAGTGAGTCAAAGTGGAAGTTGGAAGAAAAGAGACGGAGTGACTGCAGCAACATATCTGTAAATTTAAGAATGGGTAGAGGTTAGATAACTTATATCAAAAGATAAAATTCACAGATGTACTCACGGTAGAGCTGAATAGGTCGATTTTTGAGAACTTAAACTACTTTTAAAAAGGGGTCTGAAATAAACTCGTTACATTAGACTGACTCACTAATAATATACTTAACTTTTTGAAAATGCCTATCCAAAAGCATATTCAAAATAAACCAGACTCAAATTCATACTCCAATTACTCACATATTTCTCATACAACCTCTCCTACCTCTCCTTCTCCTTCTGTTGCACTTAACTGCAGCCATGACGTCACTCTGGCAGTATGGCCAATCAAATGGCTGTGCAACTGCAGCCGAACATGGGAATGTGGCAACATCAGCAACATCAGCAACAATATCAACATTAACATTAACGCCAATGCCGACCCACGCGGGAAATGTGTAATCAATCAAATGACCAGCGCTGTGGCGACTTCAAATGCAGCTAAAACTGCAATAGGAGGGTTTTGGAGGGGTACAGCGAGGGCGGAGGCTGCAGCTGGCTGACGATGAGGAGGTCGTCTGTGGCAGAAGCCATAGGGTGTTGTTAATGCTGATGGCGGGTGCCACACAGTGTCAGGGGCACAGACCTGCAACAGCGCGCGGCGTCTGAGAGGCTTGCCACTTGTTGTGGTAACGTGATGATGAGTCGCTGGAGTAGTTGTTGCTGTTGCCTCGTGCGGCATTAGAGGGCGTAATTACATTTTCATTGACTGCCGTGCCACAGGTGCAACTGTTGCTGCTGCAGTTGCTGTGCAACTGATGCCGTTTCCCATAACAAAATGCCTGGCGATTTCCGTGCAGCAAGAAAAGCGTAAAGCGTAAAGCGTTTTGCCCAGCGGCAAGTCTAATGATTAATTTTCCCAAGCAAATTGCGCGCCCATTGACAATGACAATAAACCAAGAAAACCGAGAAAAACTGCGAGAAAATGCCTGAGTGGGCGAGTGGGCGAGTGGACGAGAATGTGCAGCACCAAATCGAAATCAATCTGCAATTTTAATTTACAATTTTATTTCGGGCTCGACGCGACGGCGATAAACATCGCCGCTGCACGACTGCGCCAGAAGTGATCTTGGCCAGGCCCCAGACCCGTCGACCGAGCTGGGCTGGGTGTGTTATGGAGCCCACGAATCCAAAGCAAACACGGCGTAAAAAGGTCAACGGGCCGCAATCAAAATAACTCAATTTTCGGGAGCAATTAAAATCCTCGCGCTGATCTTGCCCCGCGGATCGATCGATAAAAACCCCCACACGGGGTGGCGGCAACATGTAACAGTTGTCTTTGACGCCGTACCAAGAAATACACACACATGTTCACACAAATACTCAGTTTGCTTGTAATTAACGTGCAAATAGTAAGCGGCAGAAATTACGTATACGCAGCGTGGCCGGCCAAGACGAAGCAATTAATTTGCCCATCGATTTTTTGGGGGCAGCGCGTCGTTTGGCCTCGCTGACAGAGGGGTCAACTGCGGAGGCAGATGCTGCAGCAGCGAAGCGGGGAACAGCCTCACCCGCAACGAAAGTTGCGCATTCTTGGTTCGCTTCGTCGGGCGAGTGAAATGAAAAGTGAAATTACTTATTATTAATGAAATTAATATATAAGCGTGTTTTCGGGTGCGTGTGCAAGTGTGTGTGACAGCAACACGTACATATGTTAAATCATAAAAAACGACGATAAATAAAAAACCTCTGCCTCAGCTCCAGCTTCGGGCCAGGCCGGGCCAGGTTCGGGCCATTCCGCATGGAACACGTTTCCCTGGCATCGCATCACAAGATAAAAACGCTTTGGCGCGGGCATTAAAAAGTTCACTTTCGTTTGTGTCCAAAATGCAAGTAGTATGCATGTGTGTGTGCTGGTGTGTGTGGCATGTGGCATGTGGCATGCCGCTGCGGCAGGGTACTCTCCATTTGTATGATAATGAACACGTAAAAATTGCGCAAAACCAGTCGCTGCGCACCAAAAATCATTGCAAATTGTTGCGGATGCCTCTGGATGCCCCAGCTGTGAGTGTCCCACTGTCTCAGCCGTGTGTGTCCCACTGTCCCGTCGACTGTGCCAGTTTCAGAGATCTACAGCAACCGAACTGGACTTCTGTCAAAGGTTTATGTACTCCACAGGCCGGTGACAAACTGCCTGCACCGCTGCTACATGAAGGTCAGTTTCGTGTTATGATGAAATATGATCCGAACGGGTTAAGAAACTGAACCAATTAGGGGGTCATTTATCAGAAACCTGTGTATCAGCAAAGAGATTGTGTAAAGTAGAAAACTGGAATTCTAGCAACTTCATAACTTTGTGATACGCTGTAAAACAAACGAGATAATCTGAATTTAGTTTAATCCCAGTCCAGATACTCTGCAAAACGGATTGCTTCTTTGTGCAGCAGATAAGCAATGATGGAAGAAAACTGAGGGCCATGCAGTTGAGCTTGAACTGAAAAATACCCTTTATAAATATTTATAACTACTTTTTTGAGATAAAAAGTCCGATGTAAGACTCTTAAGCTCAGAAGTTTTTAAATAAAATTGGATTTAAAAATGTAGAAACTCTTAGCTTCCACATACCCTGTAAAAATCTCTGCAAACTTTCACATGATCAGGCCGGATCAATTTGCAAGCTAAATTAAGCTCAATTACGCAACTTAATTTGTATTAATGACATACCATAAATTGCACCCTATAAAATATCTTGCAATTTTTCCAGCGCGTTACAAATGCCTCAGCCGGTGCAATTTATGTAATTCACGAATTTCCTTGTGGCCTTTTTAATTAAAACATAAATATTTATATGGAATATTTCACATGCGCGATGGAAATTAATTCAGCAAATAAATAATAAAATCATTTACAATATAATTGCTGCCAGTTCGAAACACTTTCACCTTCGCCATGAAGGGGCACGCTGGGGCCAGAAGGAGGAGGCATCAGTGTGGGGGAGGAGAGGGAGAGAGTGCGGCGAGGGCGGGTCTCTGTTGTTGGCGCTGTTATTTATGCTTTGTGGGTGTTCAACATGCAGCATTTGGAGTCTTTACCACAGTTTTTATTGTGGCAGTTGCAGCAAGCTCACTGTCGCTGTCGCTGTTGCTGTTGTCCCATGCCCCATGCCCCGCCGTTTTCCATGCTGCCTCGCTGTCCGAGCGGTAAACAGATTTATGCATTGAGCAGTAAAAATCTTTATGGCATGCAAGTGCTGCAATTAGTCGCTGCAAGCGCAGGAAAAAACGCAAACAAAACAATTGAAATATGTTCGAGAAATTGTTTCAAGTTTCGATTTTGATTCCGATTCGATCTGATTGCGATTGCTATGCGACCCTGGTCGGCACAGAACACACCCAGCACGCCCACACACATCAAACACTCATTACGTAACTGGCCTATCGTAGATCGTAGATGAACTCTCCGCATCTAACATTTTCACCTGTCAACCACAATTGCGGATATATCAAAGTAGGCAATCATTTAATATTTGATTGGCCCCCAAGCACATACATAAAACATAAAACATAAAACATGCCCAAGATGCGTTGGCGTTGATAATGAAAGCCGAGCTATAAAATGCCAAGGCACTGTGGAATGAGAGTTATGCCGAAATGGGCAAATTGTAATATCGAATTACCAATGCATTGTTTAGTGTTGCTTAGCTCCTTGAAAGTTTAGCTAACTCAATAGTTTTCACATTAAATATTTGACTAAATAAAAAATGTAAAATATTTTTAATGTGACTTTATTTAACAGTTGAAAAGCTATTTCAAGTAATTAGCTATTGTCATGGTTAATCCGAAAGTTTCTCTATTCAATATTGATGTAAATATTAAAATATCATCTGAAGCTACGGTTTTATTTGAATAGAAAAAACCTACTACGAAGCTCACTTAATCTGGAAGCTCTATTAAGTTCTATTCACTCTTTTCCTATGACCTTTATATCTGCAGCGTAAAAACTTCTGTAGTCAGTTTATCCAGTTAGTCCGCCTCCATCCCTCGCTAACCATATCACAGCTGGCATCTCGGTTTCATCAAAAATCGTTTGGGGTTTATTTCGCTTGTCAGAAATTATTTAATTGCATTCGCTTTGTTATCGAGTGTAGCTTGAATGTACTCGTTGAGCATGTGAGGCAGGCGGGTTAACGGCGACTCATGGCGACTCATAATTCATAGCACAGGCGCGTGGTATGTGGCACACGGTGCCAATGAACCCGCACAGTGGCACCAATATTTCTTTTGCTGTGGGGCTTAGGCAGTGGGCAGAACGGCTCAACGGCACAACGGAAGCGACCTCCAGTGCCATCTTCATGGCGGGCAGGCGATAATTTGCGGCTGTTTGACATGCATATCAGAGTGCAGCGTGAGAGAGGGGCGGAGAGGGAAAGGGGGAAAGGGGAGGGCGCACAAAGCAAGTCAGAGACAGAGAAGGCCGGCACGAGGGGCACTCAGACAGAGAAGGAAAGAGGCAGACTGGCAACAAAGTCGTAGCCGGAGCTGAAGTTGGATTCGGAGTAGGAGTCGAAGTCGGAGTAGGAGGCAGCCCAAAGTGCATGCTCGCAGCGCGTTAAACGATGATTTAATGCCAATAAATAAGTGTAAACGTTCATTACAGATAATTAATGTATCTGCACTGCGACGGCCAGAGGTCACACCAGAGGTCGATCTGCAGATCCACGGGGAGACGGAGATGGAGGCGAGGCTGGAGATGCGTTTCGTAAAAAGTGAAACTTCAATTAGACGCTTAACAACCTTATGGCGTGGACGATTAAGGCTTAAATTACGAGCAGCGCCAAGTGCAGCACCATAGCGAATTTGACATTTCACCTGCCTCTCCGCTCGCCTGGATGGCCGCCTGGGAAGGGGGAGTTGACGCCGGCGACAGGTAACAGACAGCGGCCAGACCTGCCATTGATCTCTTTATCAGGTGGGCGCTCGCTCACTTGCTTTGTGCCCCAAATCCATATCGAGACTGGCAGCAGCTACAGCAGCAACAACAACAATGTCGCCCGATTCGTCTTGCAGTTTTCATGCCCGACGGCCTGGAAATTGCCTCCTGCTCCACCAAAGCAGGCGGGCAACGGTTTTACATTTGGTTTTGGCTTGTCTTTTGTTGGGGGGTTTTGGCTAGGGTTGAGACTGAGGATTTGGCTAGGATTTTAGCTGGGGTTTTGGCTGGGAAGCTTGGACTTTAGATTAAGTTTTAGCTTGAATTTTGTTGGAGTTTTGGCTAGCGTTTTTAATGAGGCTTAAATTTGGATTCAGTTTGTATTTTTGATTTTGTCTGGATTTTGGCTGAGGTTTCGATCAGAAGTTTGACAAGGGTTATGGGCTGGGACTTTAGCTTAAATTTTGAGTTGGCTTTTGACTGATGTACTTGGGAAACTGTAGCTGGTATTATTGGTTTCACCTGTAGTTTAGCTGGGGTTTTAACTAGATTTGTACCGTGTGCTTTGACTGGCACTTAAGCTTGGCTTTTGGCTACGTTTTGGATCGGGTTTTGGGCTGGATTTTTGGTTTTGTCCTGGGCTTTAGCTTTTGTTTTGATAAAGCTTACGACTAGGATATTAATTGGGTTATGGCTGGGATTTTGGCTATGTTTTGCTGAAGAGTAAAATTTAATTTTGGCTTGGCCTTTGGCAGGAGTCTTCTCGAGGGACTTAGCTTGAATTTCTGGTTTTAGCTGGACTTTAGCTTAAGTTTTACCTTGAGTTTTAAATGAGATTTTGGCTTGACTTTTGGTTATGTTTTGGCGCGGAAGTTAGCTTGAATTTTTACTGGTTTGGTTTGACTAACGGCTTGAATTTTAGCTGAAGTTTTGGCTGGCTAACTCTGTCTTTGGGTTTCGGTTTCAGATTCGGTTGCGGTTCGAGTTTCGGTTCGGGTTTCGGTTTCGGGGGCCTTTTCAATTTCAAATGTAAATCAAGTGTGAAAAAGCAACCCGAAAATGTTGAAAAACGTGGCAAACGTTGCTGCAGCGAAAGTGTTGCAATTGCAATTTGCTGCAAGTTGCAACGTTTTGACACATTTTTGCTCTGGGCGCACGTATTGATTTATTTTGATTGTTAATCAATTTGGCGCGGCTGTTGTGGTACCCCTCCCCTCTCTCTCTCTCTCTCTCTCACCCAGCCTGGTAATAGTTCAATGAAATTATAAATCAGTCGAGGCAAGACGAAGCGAGTTGTGCCGCCGTGAGGGGCAACCCAGTTGCGGCGATAACTCGCTGTGTGCTGCCTCGTAAAGTAACTCAAGATGCGAAGAATGCAAGTGACACACTTTTCAGCTCCTCCTTGCCTCACGGTGGCAGCTCATTTGTCAGCAGGAAGCAGCGGCAGCAGCAGCAGCTTCGGTCCGGCTGCACAAAAAGGTTGTGCCGCAATTTGCGCATGCGCACGCAAATTACGCGCCATAAATCATGCAACTGGCAACCACTTTTTGCCGGGGAGAGAGAGAGAGGCGGCAGGAGGGGGCTTCCCCGTTTGGGAGGTGGGAGTAGCCGGCGACTGTCACCGCTCGCTGATTGCTGCGGCCGCGCGGCAGATTAGCGAGAAGCGATAAACAGATGAAAGAAAGTGCATGTGGCATGTGGCATGTGGCATGTGGCATGTGGCAGGCGGCAAGCGGCGGCACATGCAGCATGTGTGTGTAACTACGAGTGTGAGTGCAGTTTCGGGTATTCGTATACGCTCGCCCAATGATCGCGTGCGTGTGCAATTAAGCGATGCGACGCTGAGCCTGTTAGTTTGACATTTGCCTGCCTAACCCTGACCCACAAAAGTCAATGCAACTGCTACGGCAACAACAACATAGACAACAACCACTGCAACATAGACGTCAACAACAACAACAGTAATAAACCTGGCTCGTTCGATGCGAGCGCAAATTGAAAGAGAAAAGAAAAGTCAGCGCACTGCAAGACGTCAATCACTTTGGCACTTTTGTTTACCCCGCTCCATCTCCATCTGTGTCGGCTTGTGGCATGCAAAAGTCTCTCATGCTACGCGGCGACGACTCATGCTCGACTGCCCCAAAGTGCCCCCAAGGTTAGCGGCTCAAACAAATGGGCCAAAAACATTTCGAACGGAACGAAATAAAACGAAGCGGCGAAGCCAACGAAGCACACACTGCACACTAAACAATCCACACACACTTCAGTGGGAACACGGCTAGAGATGGGTAAATAGTGAAGTGGTTGCTTGGGATCTTGAGATCTAGTGAAGATGGCCGAGCTAACTGAACTAACTGAGCACTAGCTCATAATTGAAGAACCTCTTACAGCATATAAAAAGACTATTTTGAAAGATTATAATATAACTAAAGTAAATTTTACGATCAATTGTGGTCTTTTATATGCAAATATTAATGTAATTCATATTTTAGAAACTATGAGGTTCCCATTCGAAAATATAAACAAATCTATAGCTAAAAAACGGTCTTAAAAAACTTCTTATCATCCTTACGATACATGTGCTCTACATTAGAAGTAGTTTGGGAACTTGGGATTCTCACGAATGATCATTCCCGCTCTCACGCAGCCGTCTCTAGCCCCTTCGGGCATCGCTGCGGCGCCGGCTTTGTTCTTCTGAATGCCAAACCCAAAACGTCACTCCAAAAGCAAAAAAATCAAAAAAGAAAATAATATTAAGAATCTAAGAAGGAACACCAACACTCGAGTCAGCTTTTATTTTATTTTTTTGCCGTTTTTGAGTAGCCGTCTCAACATTGCCGCCGTCGCCTTTTGACAGCCGCTTGGCATGTTCATTTTTATGAGACTGAAGTCGCGTCTATATAGCACGGTATAGTAAAGGTTAGTCTAGTGTATAGTTCCACTTCCCGGCTTTCCTCTAACGACTGCGCATTCTAAGAAGACAGCAGCAGCAGCGGCTTGGAGTGTGGCCCGTTCTAAGACTTGCGGTATTTCTGGCCGAGATTGAAGCCAGATTCGTAGGGCGTTGCAGGTTTCTCTCGCACTCTTCTGATTACAAATTGAATTTCTTTCCATTTCTTTGGCACTGCATTGATTTATGATGATATTTTCTACAAAATTCACACACACAGAGCATCGTTCTCGTGCGTTTTTAATTAACTCGAAGTGTGAGCCTGGACGCCAGTCCAGGCATTTGATTTATATACCCGCACATAAAACTATATAGAAAGAGAGTTATAATTAAAAGCGGGCAGCAGGTAGGCGGGCTGTCGGCGGGCTAGAAGCGCTGTTGCTTTCCCTTTGGCATCTCTGGCCATGGTAATGTTCAAGCGACGGCGATCTTGTCTTGTCTTGAGCCCCGGGGACGGACGTTGCGTGCGATTGCATTACGGGTGAAATTCGCTTGGCGCTTTCCACTGCGCCAACTGGCGATCCAATGAGATAACCTTTGCCTTCGCTCGGCCAGGCCTGACATCATCAAAAGGCGACGCTGCGGCAGTTGGAAATCAAATTAGACTCCAATTGAAATTGGCGTGGTGAATTTAATGCGCAAGCTTTGACTTTGCTTTGGGTTTTGATTACATCAATTTCTGCGAGTGACCGCGAACCAACGGCGGCTGCATTTGCATCTTCATACAAATGTGTGTCAGGCCCCAAGACCAGACCGGACTGAACACGGGGCGCGGCCCGGCTCGGCTCGTGTGTGCTGTAATTACAGCTGCAATGACGGCAACCTTAAATGCAACTGCAACCTGGGACTGCATCAATGCAAATACGGAGACCTGTCGCTTTTAATTAAAGGCACGCCGAAACCCCAAACCAAACCGAACTGAGTCGAGTCGAGTCGAGTCTCGCGAGTCTAAGTAACTTTTCATGTTTGAGTTATGCGCGCAATTTCAAGCGACAGCGCGGCAACTCTGGCAACAGCAGCAGCAGCAGCAACAACAACTGTAAATACCTTTTGCATTCAGTCATAACTGCATTTAAATGTTTGACGCGTTTGCGCTATTGTTGTCCCAGTGTGTTTCTGTTTTGGCTTGATTTTGGCTCATGTTCCCGCCGTGTCTTGGCGTTAGGCGACCAATCCCCAGCCCAGTCCCAGGTAACCGACCCACTTCTGTCATGTTGCACGATAAATACACTGAGATTTATTGTTTGCCACAGTGGCAGGCATAATTACAATTTATGCCACATCCCGCCCCCACGCCCCTCCTCACCTTCTTAATTCGAATACCGCCAACACTTGTGCAACAGGCAGGCAGCCAAGAGAGACAGCAGCGAGTGGCAAGTTCAAAGCTTGTTTGAGGAAGCTGTCGCCGCAGACAATGCCCTCTACAAATTGCCGAGGAAGCTGGCTGTCTGTCTCCCTGTCTGCCTGCCTGTATCTATGTCTGTTGTCTCCCTTGCTGCCTGTCAGTCGACTCGGCTGTCTCTCATTTTGCCATTATTCTTTGAAAGCAAGTTCCAACGTCTTAAAACTCTCTGAGATGCTGCAAAACGAACCGAAAACGAAATACCCCTCAAATGCGGATGAATGTCGAGTGAGATTCCATCAACCAAATCAAAGTCACAATTTCAATCGATAAGCAGAGCAATTTTGGCAAAACCAAATCTAAAAGCAAGTATAACATGATAACTATCCATAGATGTATTGAAAAAGGTTAAACTATGTATTTCATTCTGAACAAGAATATTTATAATATTCAAAATCCTAATATACATTTTCTTTGAAGGTTGAACTTTAAATGTTGCTTGAATTAAAACAGGAATATATATATTTTTTTTACAGAGAACTAATATTGCTTATGATGTAAAGAAATTTGGTTTATGGAAACTACCAAATTCCTACAAATAATCTTCTATGTGCTTCTCTATCTGTCTATATCTATCTGTATGTCTTTCTCTCTCTCTCCATACCTTACTTGCAGAGTACCTGCAAAAGTCGAGATAACTCCAAGCCCAAGGTAGAGCACTAATCAACTTTCGCATACCGTCTGCAGGCATTACATCATATGAGTCCGCATCCAAGCACTCGGGTGCCATTGTTGAGCACATAATTAAGCGCCGCTTAGCTTATGTAATTAACAAGAAAGAGCGGAGAGGAGGTAGATACGTGGAGGGGCGCAGAAGAGCGAGCAAGACAGCGCCGAAGTCTAATGAACCTCTTTGGCCAGCTGCGTGCGCTGATTTATATGCCAGTTTTCGAGTGTTCCGACTCGAACCAAATTGTGTTTTGTCACCGTGCCCGTTCATGAATCGATCGAGCACTCATACTCATACTGCCACTCGTACTCATATTCGCATATGGAGTCAGAGACGGAGATGGAGACGGAGCACAGCAAGTGACATAAGTCGCCGGGTGTATTGGCATGATATATGAATATGACAAAGCGACATGGACAACTTTATTGGCTCATGAAAAGCGCTGTCACTGCACTGACTGACATAAATCACGCTCAGCCAGGCGAAAAGCCATGCCAACGCACCCCAATCGGCCCAATCGACGCTCGTCGATCGCGAAAAACCAAAAAACAAATCAAAAATCAATTTTCGTAAATGTTCAGCGACAAAAAGAACCAAAAACAAATCGACGCGGCAATCGCGACTGTCATCCATCGTGAAGATCTGGAGATGTATCACTGTGTGAGTGTGCCGGAGTGTGTGTGTGGGTATCTTACTGAGATCTAAGGCTGAACAAAAACGATTATTTTTTGTACAAATACATTGAAAATAACATATCGAAAACAGATGAAGAAGGGAACTTAGCTCAAGAGATTTCGGTATAGCTGAGGCCGAGGCTTGCAGCTTGAAACACATATGGTTGCCTAGTATGATTTCCCTACAAATTAAAGAAAAGCAGCAGCGTTTCAATGATTTCATTTACCAGATTCTACAAGATTTTATAGTTTTTTGTAGGCTATTATAGTCGCATTTGTATAATTATAAAGTAGGTGTACCTTTATATATACATCATAGGAACTACCTCGACTCATCCACTTTTAAACTAGTCCAACAAGTGGAATGCTAATCCTACAGTGCGAAAAATCGAACACATGAGCTTGCATTCAGGAGACACGCCACCTAGCGGGCGCAGACTAAAGCGTAGTTAGGCACGCCATCTAGACACGCTATAAGTGGAGCAATATGTAGGCAAGTACGCGTCATATTTAGCCCATTTCGCTTTGTTTTCGTTCTGAGCAACGACAGAGAACCCTTTTAGCCTATAAAATGTGCGCCCAACGCGCATGACCTCAGCGATTTGGTTCACTTGAAGAGCAAACGCACACGGACCTACACCCGAATGGCAGAGGTCCTGTTGCGTGCCCCACAGAAACGGGCACAAGAACAACAAGTAGAGTAGGAGTTGATTTTGCAAATACTTGACCGTTAGGCACCCTGTAAGCAGGACAGAGTTGTGTGTTGATTTCGCAATTGTTTTTTGTCTTTTGATCAAAAATTTAATCTAATAATTATTTTTTTATTTATTATTCTAAAGAAAATTTACTTTGAGGTATGTTTTTGAAGATTAACGGTTTGAGTTATTGCTTGGCTTTTGATCAAAAATTTAATCAAATTATTATTTTATAACAATTTCTTGACGTATTGTATTACGGTTTAAGTTATGGTTTGGCTTTTGATCAAAAATTTAATCTAATAATTGTTTTTATAATAATTTCTTGAGGTATTTTATTACGGTTTGAGTTATTTCTAGGCTTTTGATCATACATTTAATCTAATAATTATTTTTATAATAATTTCTAAAGTAGAAATTTAACATTTTGAATTTACATGAGTTTCTTGAAGTTTTGTATTACGGTTTAAGTTATTGTTTGGCTTTTGATCAAAAATTTAATCAAATAAATATTTTATAATAATTTCTAAAGTATAAATTTAACATTTTGAGTTTACATGAGTTTCTTGAGGTATTATATTACGGTTTTAGTTTTTGTTTGGCTTTTGATCAAAAATTTAATCAAATAATTATTTTACAATAATTTCTAAAGTAGAAATTTAACATTTTGCATTTACATGCGTTTCTTGAAGTATGGAAGGGTCGATACAACAAATTTTATAATTCTAGCTCTTATGATAGCCAAGATCTACACAGTTGTACATGCATAAGGAATATGTATAGAGGCAGTTACTCCAACTAAATTCGAATATTCAAGATCTTGCACTTTCACTAGCTAAATATACCCGCTTTACTCGCATGCAATGAATGCAGGGTAATGCAAGAACTACAACAATCACAAGTACTCGCTTTTAGTTGTTGCTGTTGCTGCCATTATATTGCTAACTGACCAAGGAGAACCTACATACTGCCCGACTACCTCAACCACCTGACTGCCTGGCGAACTGTCCCTTTGGCAGGGCTAGCAGCGCGTATTTTGGGTCAGTTCGTTAGTTGCGTCGAGTTCGTGTCCAGAGGCGGGCGCGTTGTTCGATTCATATTTCAAATTGTTTTTTGTATATCACTCTCATTGCAATGATGATTTGGAAGTTGTGCTTGCTGTGCTAAGTGTTGCATACGAATCCGACTATTGCATACAGCGACTTTATAAATATAGCTATAGAATTCGCAACTGGAATGGGCTGTGCCAGCAGCACGCCGATGGTGGCGACTGCAGGCAGCGAAATGCTGAAAGCGGCTACTCATGTGGCTGGCGACGCCAAGCAGAAGGGCGAGGCGGCTGTGGAAGGTGTGTGTCTGTGTGTGTGTAGAGTGTGTTCCAGAGTCTCTAGTTGACATTTAAAAGCGCATACCGCAGCCCACTCTGTAAGTGCGCTATAAACTCGAACTGGAACTCGAAGCGGAAACTAAAGTGCGCAGCGAATCAATCAAATACCGTCATTATCCTAATGAAAATCCTACGACCTTCGAACCGTGAATACGTATCCAGCTATAGCAGAGCCTTTCTAGATTTCATTAGTTTTTATTGAACTGTCGCATAAAAATTATGACACACACATTATAATCCTGGCCGACATAATCAGGGCCGATTGAGCAGCTCAACAAGCAAGCGTTGCGTGTCCCGCTCGCTTTCGCAATTTTACGAGCTACCCAGGAGCCCCAAGTACCTATATAATGCGTACTTGTCCGCACTGTATTATATATGTAGTATAGTATACCTCATACATTAGGCGCATATTTATATTAAAAGCAAATGCAGCTGGGGAAACGAGACTATTGCGTGACTCCCGGGGCAAGCAAATGGGAGCACGGCTTTTATTTAAAATAATATACTGAATATGAAAAAATTTTAGACGTGTTGCTCGGAATGTCAGCACGGGGTGTGAGACAGCACTATGATTGATTCATTCGCTTAGCGAAAAAACCCAAAGCTTTCAGTTAATTAATAGTGGGAAACCCTAAATGATATATAAATTGATGTTTCAGCTCTTGGATTAAATGGAATAAAGTTCATTCTTATTTTCCTTCTATAATAATCTTGTGTATAACAATTCTCGTACTATATTGTCGAAATTCAGAATCTTTAAAACAACTGACCTACTCTTCAATAATTTCTAGAAAATTAGCTAATAAACGTCTAATATAATATAGAATTTCACTGTATAGTTGCATTAAATTGTATTCTTAACAATTCATGGTTTCACAAGAGAGATATACTATAGAGCCACAAATAGGAACCTTCTTTCTATCTATATCATAGTATAGTGTCAAGTTATCTAGTATTTTTAGTGGGTATCCAAAGGGCACGTAGTGTATCCAACGGGCAACTCCGCACTACCCCAAGCATACAGGTCTATCGATTCAGCGCTTAGAATTGACAGCGGGTTAAAGACCTCTACCGGTTCTAATCCATCAATCAATTGCTTAATTGCCTCCTCTTTTGTGTGTTAACAAAGCGAAACTGTTTTCCGTTCTCCCTTTTCAGAAGCAACCCAGGCTTTAGGGGCAACCATCGACACGGCCAAGGAGACCGTTAATAACGCTGTTGCCGGCATAACCAACGAACTGGGCAACGCATTTAAGGACGGAACCGAGGCACTGGATGAGGCTAAGCATAAGGTGATGGAGGGTCTGCATCTCGAGACCAAGGCAGAAAAGGTAACGGAGCCATTGAGTACATCGCGAGCACCTACTCCAGCGCTGGATGCAGATGCGGATAGTCTGAAGACGTCAACGCCGGAGCCAGAGATCGAGCGGGCACTGGCCAACAGCTCAGCCACCGAGGAGGAGGCGCCACCAACGCCTAAGCCTTCGCTACAGGAAATGGCCGAGCTGAGCGCACAAGTTGCAGCCGCGCCGGCAGAGTCAACTGCAACAACAGAGGTGACCGTGAACGCGACAGTGACGACATCGACGACGACGGAGACTGCTGCGCCAGAGACCTCAACAGAGCAGGCAGCTAAGCCAGAGGAGTAAGTAAGGCTAGTGAGAGCACATGCTGCAAAACATCCTCCTCGTAGAGCCACTCTCTGAAGCAATCGTAGTATTCGCTGCACCCCCGGAAAAAAAATCCGATCTAGTTTGAACCGTAGCTTTTCTTTGTAGTTAGCTCGCAGTAGCTCGCTATCTTAATCGTAATCGTAATACCCTTTTTAATGCTCTCTTTTTCTCTCTCTATCTGCAACGAACATGTAAATTGTAAATAAATAATTTTGGTCTCTATGTACATATCATATACCCTGCATTTGTTATTGTTGCCAGCAAGAAAAACTGCTCTAAACTGACAAGAACAACAGCAACCAGTCTTGTACGTAGCATTGGTAAAACCTAAAATACACTTACATATACCCAACATACTGGTAACTCAAGTTTCGGTATGCCGAAGATAGCCAAGACTCCTGCAAAACTGAAAGGCATAGAATTTGATCTGATCTGTCCGATATATTTGTATATATTCCTTACCTGTACAACAGGAGTCTCGAATTCATTAAATAATTGTGTTTTAATGTATATTTTAATCATTTTATTTAGTATTATTTCGAAAGCAGTTCTGATTTTAGCTGTATTCCTTTTTATTCGTAATAATCTATTCAGAAAAAGCAAAATTCACTTTTAAATGGATTTTTTTAATATTTGAAAGTATATTTTTAGTGTTTTCTAAAAGTCAGAATTTTCAATTATTTTGGAATTTTCTTTTAAACATAACTATATCACGGTTTTCTAATATTTCGACAAATTCCTATCGTCTTGCAAGAGTTCTACAAAGCTGACCTTGAAAAACATCACAAACTCTCCTCGTAACCGATGAACTCCTTACTAACACACCTACCCACACACACACACACTACTCCTAAACACACACAAACATACCTGCTCTGTAGCAGTCTTTGGCACCGTCGCGAGGAGCAAGAAGAGGAACTACCCCGTCCTAGCACTACCGAATGGGAGAAATTCGCCGATCAATTGGCCAAGAGCCGCAAGTTCAAGCCCTACGAGAGCTTTGCGCACAGCCTGAACTACTTATCGGTGTACAAGGACTACACCAGCATGCGGGACAAGCCTGGTCATTACGACGGGCACTTTAGCGAGGGCAACTCGCTGTCGAGCACCCTGTCAGACCTCTCAAGTGGCCACTTGACACCTGCCCCGCCCAAGCGGCGTCATGGCCATCGTGATTATGCCAAGTTCGTGGGCTCCGAGCAGCCTGGCAGCGTGTCGCGTGCCAGTTCCAGACTCTCGAATGGAGGCGCCGCCAGGACCTTCGACTTTAATCCACAACGGGACCGTATCAGTCTTCCAATTGGAAATACGAGTAGTCGTGCAGGCAGTCGAGTCGGGTCTGCTGCGGTCAACGGACGGAGGTCACTGTGGGCGCGTGGCCAGCCGGATGTGTTGCACGAGGAACCGCATGTCTACAGTCCAGTTGCGTTAAGAAGAAGCAGTATGACCACAGGCCTGGGAACGGGAGCATTGCGTGCTGTGCGCGACGAGCGTGGACTTCTCGCTGCCAGATCCACTTCAAGCTTGGCTACTTCCCCATTACCTGCTAGGACTGATGCCAAGAATAGTGGACACAAAGCCAGAGAGCCCACCAGATCCATTTCGAACTCAACTACCTCCCCTAGACCCATAGGAGTCGACACTAAGACGAATGACAACCAGCCAGGACAACCAGCTGTAGATGCTGTCGGAAAGCATCCATTGGGTGCACGAAGAACTAGTGAGCCCTTTAAGGATATTCACTCTCTCCAATCAGAGGGAACATCCCTTTCTTTGTCTTCAAAAAGCATCAAGAATAGCTCCAACACAAGATTTGCCTCCTCGCAGAAGGAAGACAAGATGGAGCTGAGCGCACCATTCAAATCGCTGCTGCTCGATTCAGCACGTAACATTAGTACTACCGTAATGCTAGCTACGCCCATAATGGGCACTGAAGGCACACACAGTCCCACGAGTGGTCAATTCCATATAGAACCACAGTGCACTTCAAAAATCGCCAACTCTCACATGCCCTTGGCCTCGCGTTCCTCTACCTTTATTGCCGATGCATCGGAAAGCCGCAAACTTGCCACGCCCACAGAGACCTCAGTTGTACTTAATGCCAGCCGCTCCCCTGCTTCCTCAAGAGTTTTTCCAATGGGCAGGGAGGCATCGAGGACATCCCAAAGAGAACGACACCACTCGAGAGCTTCCCTAAGGCATGGAAGTCCACCGAGAGCTTTCGCAAAGAAAAGTGATACCTCGAGAGCTTCCCAAAGTGAAAGGGATCTTTCAAGAGCTGCACAAAAGGAAAGAGTTCCCTCCAGGGCTTGCTTAGAAGAGAGACATGACTCGAGAGATTCGATAGTTGAGCAAGATCCTCTGATGCCAGTTCTTAACTCCACTAAGACGTCGACACCTCTTGGAGTGGATTCAGTTTATCGCACACCCTCAAAAATGATTCACAAGCATGATTCCGCACCCACACCCAAACGACAGCCCACGGGAGCCTCACATGCCTCCCATGCCTCATCTCGTTTGTCCTCAGGCAGCAGCGAGGAGATAGTCATCAAACCCCTCAGCCACCTGAATACCCCTAGCGCTGTATCCCTCTCTCCCGACCAGGTCGTCCTCACGGAATATGAAGATGTCGATCTAGAAGCTGCTCTTGCCCGCCTTGCCGATTGGCGTGGTTCGACGACAACTCTTCACTCCACCCACTCGCAAAGTTCGCGATTGGGTCGCACTTCCCATACCTCATCGCGCCTGGGCTCACGTCGCGCTTCACCATGGATTCGACATCATACGGAACATACGACCGTTCCAAGCTCCGGTTTCGTAGAGCTTTCAAACCCCACGAAATTGGCTGAGCAACTAGATCGTTGTGAAATCTGTTGTTCAGAAATTGTGATGAAATAATTGATTACCTCTAAATACCTTTAATAAACCCTTCTTCCAGTCTACAAAATAAACGTGCATATATAGTCAGATATATGCACCTATGTGTAGGCAGATAATTCAATAATATATATATTAAAGATAATTTATCAAATTACTATATTGCAAAATAATCTAAATAAATTATAAAAAACAATCATTTTAAAACAAATTTCTTCCAATCTCTTTAGTCTTTTAAAGTGTTAAACTAATAAACCAACAACTGGAGTACCTAAATATTTATTTTATAGCTTTTTGAAATCCATACATGTATTTAACAGGTGTTTTTAGTACTATAATAAATAACAGTAGTTTTCTATTCATTATTGTGCTATTTATGCATACTTTTTAAGAAATATACCAATTTGATGCTTAAAAAACTTACTAATTCTGAAAAATTATGTTTTACTAATATGGTAACACAATACTCAAAGTTTTCATGTATAACTCATTGTCATGGTAACGAATTTTCACAGGAGAAAGACAACGATATATTGTTGAAGATTATTAATTAGCATTATTACAATTTTGGTGATTAGATAAACGTTACAAAACATTCCACCTGATACTTTGATAAAAACTAATGAAATTCACCATAAGTTACGCATGTCTTGTTACTGTTTATTTATGTAGAGATAACCTCGATCTTCGCTCATAACTTTATAGACCCATTCCTCACATGTAACACAACTCCGACAACGCTTAACCCTAGCTTGGCGTAATGTACACAAGGTACTCTTTGTGTACCCAATGCAGCCTGCGCATAGATCACCTACCATTGCTCCGACTAATTGATGACTTAATAACAAAAATTGAATTGTTTATCAGCTTTACCGTTCACTCAATTATTCTGCACTCGCTCGCTCGAAATGTTGTTTTGATTTTTGTTTTATTTTCCTTTGGTTTTTTGATTTTTATGTTCGTTTTGTGTTTCACGTTCCACATGCGCCTTGTCCTCTCCTGTCCGTGACTTAATGAACTATTAACGGCAATGATAGTAATTTGTTGTAGCAGCAGCCTCAGTTGCCGTCGCAACGACTGAATTTGCTTGCAGGCAACAGCAAACAGCAACAGCAACATCAACAACAACAACAACTTGTCTTCATGGCACTTTTGGCAAACAAATAGATAATTCAACAAAGCGACATGCAGACAAATGACTCCAGCAACAACAGGCAGACGGCCAGGTAGACTGAGAGACAGAGGGAGAGACAACCAGCTACAAGCCATACGAATAGTTATTTACAGATGGCTCTAGCATTTTGCGGGGGTGTCATATCGTTAGAAAAAGAGAGATAGAAAGAGAGAGAGAGAGGGAGAGGGAGACCCAAAGCTGGCGTCGCACCTGTAGACGGCGTCGCAATTGGCTTTGCAACTATTTTTTGGCACGATTTTCGAATTACGTACATTGACTCGCAAAATGTTTGGTTTATGCCGCAATTAATTTGCAAGCGGAAGAAGCCGCCGCCGCCGCCGCCGCCGCCGCCACCCCAGCTCCCTCTGCCCCTCCCCCAACAGTGCTGCTTCAAGTGGATGTGGAAGTGGAAGTTGTTGTGGGGGTGTCGCCGCAGCGCGAGTTGAAGGTCTTCTGTCTGCCAGTCTGGCTATATGGCTGCCTTGTGGCGTGACATTGAAAGTGAAAGAACAAGTTTCGCACTCGGCTGTGGCAAGCAGCAGGCAGCAGCGTGTGGCAGGCAGCAGACTGAGGCGTGTGGCAGACAGTGATCATTTCTAGATTTAATGACTTTGACTTTTACATGGCAGCAGCAGCAGCTTGACTGACTGTGCCCCTCGCCTCCCCTCCCCCCCCCCCATCAACGCTCCTAACACAACTGATACACAGCTAGTTCAATGAACGCGCCACGCATGCCACGGGCAACGTGCAACGCTAATGATCTATGGGGTGTAAGTGCTTTCTGAGTACTTTTACTTTCATTTATCACAAATGGCAGAAGAAGCAGTTGAAAATTAGCAAAACGCGAATCCAAAGTACATTTTAGCAGCTTATTGTAGTTGTTGTTGCGGTTGTCGTGCAACAACAAGTTGGTGCTGCACAAAACGTGCTTTTAATCAAATCAACATGCTGTACATGCTGCACATACGCACTGTGGGCCGTGCCCCTGCTGCATTTTGGGTGTTAAATTGATTTATGCAACTGTTGCAGCAGCAGCTGATTTGTTTAAAAATACAGCGACAGCAGCAACAGCTACAACAACAATATTTACGCCAGCAACAGCAGCAACATGCAACAGATCGATAAGTTTATGCAACGCGAGCTGATTAAAGCTGATAAAATCGCACGACAGACAATGTGAGGCGCCACGAAGCGACAGGCGATGCAAAGCGGCGCTTCCGCTACAAGTTGCTACAATTTGCGGCACGTGTTACGGCGATGTTAAGACTAACAGTGCGATAACAGAGAGGAAACATTAAGCTAACAGCGAGCAACTGTCAATGTGAGGCACCATGAAGCGAGTTGTGGCGGATGCTCAAGTTGTCACTATTTGTGGCAGGTGTTGTTGATATGATATTACAATTCGAGGCGTCGCGAGACACGAATCTAACGGCGTAAAGATCTAATGGCTCGTGTTTCTGGCATGATGCGTCCAACAGAGACCTAACAGCATGATAAAAGTACAATTACAGCGCGCAATAGATAATACAAAGTACTACAGCGTAAGAAGCAAGCTTCAGCTACAATGTTTTACAATTTGCGACATGCACTACAGTCATGTTAAGCCTAACAGCAAGCTAACATTCTGTTACCAGTTTACAGTTTTTCGACCTAAAGCAACGCAATTTCAATTCGATTTCAGAGGATTTTCAATTAATGCTGCCGATTGGCAACTTGCAACGCGTTGCCAACGCACTTCGGGGCAAGCGCTGACTTGTCTCGCCGTCGAAATGGCGAATCATTTGTTAAACAAACATTTTTTGGCTTTGGCTTTGCTTTCGTTTGGCCTTTGCGGCTAGCATTTTGCATAACAGCGCGGCGCAGGTCAAGACGGAAATGCAACGCGTTGCAAGCCATTAATAATTTTCATTTTATTAAACTTTGCCGCAGCAGTGTCAGCCTCAGCTAACGTGGACATGGACGTGGACGTGAACGTGCCTGTCTGACATCTTCAATGCGTTTTGAGAGCCTTTTGTTTTTAATGGTCTGCGTGGCCATGCCACAAGATGTGGCAAGACATAAACATCTGCTTTTTATCTGCTGTTGCTTTGCTTTGTTTTGTCGATGCTTTTCGCTTTTGCTTTTTCGGTAGCTGCGACTGCATAATCCAAATTAAATTGTCAAGAGACATGACAATTCAATATACAAGATATACATGTTTATATCCAACCAGTATATAGTTATATATACCTTGACAAATCTCATTAAGAGAGCACGCCACAAGGCACAAGGTACTCTGTCAACGCGGGGCGAGAAGACTTGGCAAAATGTCAAATTAAACTGTCAGTGCGACGTTTTAACCCATTTTCCTTTTCTTTTTTAACTTTTCTCTTTGCCCCGCTAATCTTCTCTTCACGCGTCTCGTCTGCTTTCGTGCGCTATTACGTAAGCTACTTATCAGCTCTGATAACTGGGAAACGCGCGTCGCACTTACCCACCTACCTAAATGGGAAAGGAGCGTGTGAGTATGTGTGCGTGTGAGATTGTTCACACTACTACCGCATGTGTGTGTAGGTGGATCGGTCAAGCGCATAAATCAGTGAGACAAGTCAAGCATCGGGACAGGCAGTCACTCATTCGAGCATTCGCTCATGCGTCAGGCCCAACAAACAAAAGACTTAGGCAACGAACTCGCGACTCGACTCAACTCGACGTTGTGTTGCAAGAAAATGCGTTTTGCGACTCTCTCTAGCTTCATCTACAAAGTGTAGATCTGTTTTAGATGTGTGCCATAACAGCTGCATCTAGAGGAAGCATATTCTAAGCCATGGGCATAAGATCTGCGTCCCTCCCTTCCTCCCCCGACTACAGACAGTCACACTGTCTCTGTTGAACTGCGCTAATTCGTGACTACTTTGTTGTTCGCTCTTGTTATTGTTGTTGTTGTGTGGCAACAAGCACAAGGAAAACGAAGAAGCATACTTGACGAAGAATGAATACGCTTATGAATGGAAGACAGAAATAGCTCTGAAAAAGTTCATTGTTGTGAATAGAACAGAAGTAGATGAAAAATTATGTTTAAGAAGATATGAAAATGGAAGTCTAAAGTAAAGATAAGTATATATATAAGTAAGATATTTATGGAAACACTTAAAGTACACATTAAAGTACATATCACAAATAACATAAATAAATAAGTGCTTATTATACATATGGTATTGCAGACTCATGATATAATGATATAATGTACAATTCAATAATCTAGAAAGACCCGTTGCCCCTCCCTAATAACAAATATAGGAAATATAAGGAAATATTTTTTTTTAATTTCTCCACATATTTGTATAATATTTGATTTAAGACTACTCCTAAACTGGTGTACTGATTTTTGTTTGCATATAAAGTAGGTCCGAAAAATTCGCTAGTAATTCTCTTTATAGTAAAAATATACAGTTCGCACGATTCCACTTTATAAGCTGCATTGTACTATTATGGAATAACTTTTAAAAGAAGTATAATTTTTATAACTGCAAAAAAGTCTTCCCTTCTCTTGCAACTAACATAACCTTTACATGCATATATCATTCAGTAAAGTTATGCTACCCGCAAGTCGGAAATAATGACAACTTAACGACTGCCAGAGCAGCGAACAAAACCGAACGCAAATTGAGGGAGTCGGATGCTAAGCTCCTATGCCAGACGCCATGTCAGAGCCGCCTGCCGGGCCCAGACCCAGACCCGGGCCCGTTCCCACTCCCAGTCTAAGGCACAGTGCCAGGCGCATTCAAACTCCAATTCATTGGGACTGTGTGTGAGTCATGTGCTGTGCTAGATCGTTCACGTTTGTCTCCCATGTGTGCGCCTCATATGGGGATCAGGCACTTTACTTTTGTTTTCAAAGAGTCTCCCAGTGAAACACCTCATCACCTCTCTCTCTTGCCGTACCCTACCCTACCTGAGAGTACAAACAACTCTTGTTCCCAGTTGTCAGTTGAGCTTGGGCTTGTTTCGGTCTTCGAGTTGACTTCAGTTTCGGTTTCGGTTTCGGTTTCGGAGGTTTTTCTTCTTCAGCGATTCGACAGCATTCGTTGTCGACGACGACAAAGATAGAAATCGCATGACACGATCTTGTAGCCCCAAACAGGCGCCAGTAACCCAGTTTTCAGCCAGTTGACTCCCTTGGCCAAATGAAAATGAAAATGAAACGTTTTGGGGCATAAATAAATAATGACAATACTCGCAGCCAATGGTAGCCCCAAAAGAGGCAACAACAAATGATCGCAGTCCGATCCCCGATCGTACTCCCTTTCTCTCTCTGTGCATTTGCATTTGTTTTTTTCGCTTCTCATTTCTCGTTGTTTGTTTTCGTTTATTGTTTTTGCTGCGCTTTGCCTGGCGCGGCATTTGCTCGTTGTTTGTTGTTTTCGGGGGATCGGGCCTTACAAGCAGCTCCCAGCTCCGACGTCTGCCAGTGTGTTGTCTCTTGCTTTGTTGTTTTTTTGTTATTCCTGGCATTTTTCTAGATTTGCCAACCACCCCCGAAAACATGCGCTGAACTCTGACATCGCCCAAGAGTAGCCCCCTCCCAGCTGCCTCCCTACTGACTACTCACCCACGCTCAGCATGTGGGTGAGGCGCCTGGCTGTGGCGAGTACACTACGCGAAATTGCTCTGCACATGGTGCATTGAACCCCTATGATTGATTTCACTTTAGTGATTTACTGCAACGCGCCCACGCTCAATTCTAGCCGAACCTGATGGCGTTTTCACTTTCCTCGGCTTGTCCGTCAACGGATAACATCGCCTGGCGACGTCCACTGGATGCACCCTATGACGACGGTAGCTGGAAGATACGGCAGACGACAGCCGCGATGCCAAAAGTTGCATTTTCTACAACAAATCAAGGTGACTGGACATCAAGATAAAAACATAACAAACGATTTGACTAAGCCGAGCCAGTAATAGGCTACAGCGACAACAACAACATGAGAGCAACAACAACAACCGTTATTGTTATTGCCATTGCAATTGCAGCGAGTATTGGCCCGACTCCTTCACCATCACCACCTCCATCGCCTTCGTCTTCTCCTGCACCATCTCCTTCAGCCAGGCGGACCAAATTTGGTGCGAAACTGAAGCTGCTGCGTTGTCGCTGCAGTCGCCTTTTTCCTCGCAGGCTGTCGCGGACGTCGCACAGTGGATCGAAGGTTGTGAAACATATTGTGAAAATGGAAAAACTACGCTGTAGTAAGTTAAGTATCACCATATAAACTTAAAAACATGGTTTTCATCCATTTATTCAGTATACGGCTGCTCATCTCAGAAAGAAATAATTCAAGCAACAATTTAATAAAAACAAAGGATAAATCAGTATCTTCTATGATATTGTATTTTTCACCGGTTTACACACGTGAGATCTTTTATTGTAAGGTATTTTCCTGCTTAAAAAAGAATTAATAGCAGTTTTTTATATGTGAATATCTTGTTGTTTCACCGGTTTACCCAATGAATCTCTGAAGCTCAGTTGACTTAAACAAAAAACCTACAACTTGAGAGTTATTTGCCTTCCATATTTTTCACTCATACCAAGCTTCTTACTTCTATATTTTCCACCCACACTTTCCAACTCTATTCTAAGCACTGTGCCTCGCGTCGTGGCTGTCGCCGTCATATTGAAATTGAAAATAAGAATCGTATTTGGTAATTGCAATGAAAGCGAAAGGAGTGAAAACTTTTTGTAGTCGAGTGGAGTACGAAAGCGAATACTTGGGGTGCTCGTTCGCTCTCTGGCTGGATCGTACATAGAGTACATAGTTTTTTGGTCACAAAGATAGATCACCCAGGATTGTGGCATCGTCGTTGTCTTCGGTCACTTTCTACAAACACACAGACAGTGCTATGCAAGACGGACTCAGTTCAATGACACAAAAGCACCTCGGATCACAGATTGCTCAGATCTAAAGTGGATTGCTGCTGTTGTTGTTGGGACAGCACTTATCACGGGCTAAGCGTAGTAATAACATTATGTCAAAATGCCAATCGAAACCTTTTGACATTTTTATCACGCATTCGACTGGTTAGCCAGACTGGCCGCATACTAATTGACCTTGACATGCGGAAGATATTTTCGAATGCGTGATGCACCACACACACACACGCACACACTGGCATGCATACTTGAGAAAGACTCAGGCAACGAACTTGAGAAGAAGGCAACACGCGCTGTTTACGTTGCAGGTTGCGACACGAGTCGAGATGATGAGGTGATCGGAAGATCGCCAAGTGTTAATTGCAATTGAATTCAGTGTGACCAGCTGGCAGAAACTACACAACCATATTGACCATAATGTTGTCGACCATATAGATACCATCGTTTATAGGAAAGTGAGAGATGCAAATAAAAGCCAACAAATTTTTAATTATCAAAGTGGAAATCGAAAGTAATTAAAGCCGCATGCGGTCACACTAATTAACAGACCAACAACAACATTTGACAAGTGCATATTAAATATGTGATAAATAAACACAATATCCACCGGAGTGGGAAGACCGGGAGGGGATCATAAATTGACTGCAGGCAACACTTCACCTTGAGAGGCGCGTTGCAAGTGTTGATTGTGGTGTCTCTTGCTGCAGTTATTGTTGCCTCGAATGCTGTTGTTGTTTCGGTGGGGGCTGTTGTTGTTGCACTTGCGGTTGATGTTGCAGCTCTTTTCTGATGTTGCTGTTATTTTTACAGCCTTTTCGTGGCGCTGTTTCGTTTTGTTTGTCGACATTTTTAATGCCCCAAAAAAAAGTTACTCACTTACACGAAGGTTGCCACACGCCACACACAAGCTTGCCACTTCATTCGCCATGCCTCCCCCCTCTCTATTTCTCTCTCTCTCTCTCTCTCTCTTTCTTTCTCCTCGCCATTTAGCGACACATTTTGACACATTGGCCGTAAAGTTGATAACTCTATTGGCCATTCCGGCTCAGTTGCCCGCCGATTGCTCCGCGCTTGATTGATTTGCTGATTGCCAACGAGTTTTCCGTTTGCATTTGCATTTCACATCCCTCACATATACACACTCAACTTCACGTGTGTGTGCGGCCAATTATAATTAATTTTCCTGCTGTGGTGGCGGCGTTGTCTGCTCTCACCTGCTGTCAGTCACAACGTCGCTGCAGAATCGCGCTGCGTTTTGTCACCACGCAAAGAAAACGAAAGTCGCCTGCATCGCAGAGAAGAGCGCCCGCCAAGCTGACAGCCGGACTAACTGACAAACTGATTAACTGACCAACTGACTGGGCAACCAATTGACCAACTGACGCACCAGCAGTGCCCACTCTCACAAGCAACCCAAACTGGCCCGACGCTGCTTTATTGCACCTTGTCCAATAAATGACCCAGGTCCAGTCGTAGTACGCGGCACTATACCAGTTTCTGTCGCCCCTGTATGAGTTCCGCGACTCCAGCTTCGAGTTGATTTATAGCCAGAAGCTGTAAAAGTTAATGAGACGTCTTCATGCAGATCCTAAAGTACTAACGATCTGTCACTCAGGCAGTGCATCAGACGACGTATGCTACCTTGTAATTGTACCTGCTTCCACGCCTCCGACTTATAAACAATGAAAGAGAAGACGATTGGGAGCAAATATACTAAAGGAAGCTTTCTTACTTATAATATATGTTGCTTAAACTCTGAAGGAAATTCATACACAGGAAAATCCGACAGCAAAGTTTTCTATTAAAAGAGATAATCGGTTGATTTTTCTGAGATTATTTAATGAATATTTGATAAAAATTATTATTTGGACTATGTATGTTGTATGTAAAAAACGCCCGACAGTAAGACACCCTTCGCACAATTTTGAAAACCAGTTACAAACCTGTACCCACACTTATATCTTCAAACAGATACTTCTGCAGAAATTATTCTATCCCCTATTGCTTACTCGATCTTATCTATAAATTAGAGGAATAGGTCCATAAAATTATAAATAATTCATTTATATTTATACGGAAGTTTGTTTAGACTTCAATACCAAGCTTAATAATAGCATATTACCATTTTACAAGGGTGGCCGGAGAGCCATTTGAACTTTGAAATAAACTTTATCTGGCTATGATATACAAGAACCACATTTGGTGTTTTTAGCTTGTACAATAGCTGAGGTCTGTGAGTTCACACAGACTCCAGACGGACAGAACGACGGACATGGTTCAATCGACTCGGCTAGTGATCCTGAACAAGAATATTTACCTTGTGGGATATGCCACGCCTCCTTATGCCTATTACATTCATTTGCACAAAGTTAGTATACGCCATATTCATTGGTCGAAGGGTATAGAAAATAGTAAAAACAAGTCGGAAAGGCTACAGTCTTGCTTTTTATTTCTTTCTGTCTCTAATTTGTTTTGCCTATGCAAATTCCACTCAATTCTTATTGGATGTTGACCATTGCTTTTATTACTTTGCAGTTATAAATTATACATACTTATATGCTGCCTCACAATACATCTCAACATATCTAATTAGATTTGTCGTTTGTTTTTTGTGTTGCTGCTCAATGTCTCTTTCGATTCTAAGTGGCTTTAAATATACTAAAAATTTATTTTGAATTTTGCAACACACCATAAAATAAAAAAAAAAAAATAAGATACAAAAAAATAAATATATGGCGCCGAGGCACCCAGGAGTTGAACTCCGGACCTCCCACTTAACAGTAAAGTACCATCACCACTCGACCACTGCATTTCTTACGCGATGACCGATTAAATTGCACCATGAATATTTTCGGTGCACATAATTAAAATAAAAGTTGCCACATAATTAAAAAAAAAAAAAAAAAAAAAGTTGCCACATAATTAAAAAAAAAAAAAAAAAAAAAAAAAAAAAAAAAGTTGTCTGCTGCTGGTGTTGAACTCGGGTACTAACATTAGGAAAAACCGACATAAGCACATGGCCACAGGGCAATACTATTTCTTGAATATCTTCCTTATTTATCGGCCGATCTTATTAAAACTTACGCAACAAGCCCGCATGGTGGTTTTTATCACATGGATAAAAAATGAATGCTGTAGAGCTATATTTGCAGCTACAATCGACTTTTTTTCGATTTGTGGGGGCGGATGGAGGCGTGGCGAAAATCGAAAATAAACTTGATCTGCGTGCAGAATTAACACATATTGTGCCCAAATTTGGTAGCTCTAGCTCTTATAATAGCTGAGATCTAGGTTTTCACACGGACGGACAGACAGACAGACGGACAGACGGACAGACGGACATGGCTATATCGACTCGGCTGTTCATGCTGATTCAGAATATATATACTTTAGGGGGTCGGAGATGTCTCCTTCTGCCTGTTACAAACATTTTCGGTTGGCACAAAGTTATAATACCCTTATACTCTTCGAGTAGCGGGTATAAAAAGGAACAAAACACGACTGTTTTTTTACATGATTGGTTAAAAACCAAAATGGCATATATAAACTGACATTAGAGATATATAAACTCAAATGCTTAAATTATCCTGAAAATTACAAGATTACCAGCTTATACCGAAATTTTACAGAAGAAGAAAATCTTAACTGGAACAAAAGGTCCATATATAACCTATAGATTTGCATATGGGTTGGAGGTTCGCATTCCACTTTATAATTAACCAAAGATTTACTTCGCCTCAAGCACTACCATTTCTAGAGCATTAGACCCATTGAAAACACCCCCTTCCCGCACTGATCTCCTACTAGTTCGACTGGACTACATGTTGCCCGCAATTGAATAAAAACCCTTTTCATGTTGCCACAACATTTGTTTGGTATGGGCTATAAAAAGAAAAAAAAAATAAAAGAAAAACCTCGCTCGAGTCGACAACAAGAATTGCCATTGGCGGCGCTTTTCGCTTTGTACTTGTCTCCGATGCAGTTTTTTCTGCATCTCCAGCTACAGCTGCCTCTCCCCCAACCCTCCTGGCTGTTTGCTTTAGTTGTTTCCTATTAACGATAAGATCACATGACACGAACTGGTTGGTTGCTTGGCCAGCGATTTGGCCTCGACTACGGTTCGAAGCGGATCGAACAACTTCGGTTTCAGCCTCAGCCTCAGCTTCAGCTCAAGCTTTGGCGCCGGCGCCACTAACCCAGTTAACACAGAGAGCCTCCTGCCCTCCGCTTCGCTACTTTGCTCCTGGCCAATTATAGCACATTAAATGCAGTCGCCTCTTATCGCACAGGAAAAGTGGGCAGAGGGTCCAGGAGGAGAAGGCAGGAGAGAGACAAGCTGGGGAGCGGGTGGGGCACATTGATTCAGGCTGTTGCACATTACGCAACGCCAGCGTCAATTAAATCAGTTTTACTCCAAATATTTTGCGGCAATGTCAACATGAAGAGGATGCGACCCCGGCCAGTCCAGTCAAGCAGTTGGAGAGTCCCCCAAAAAATGTGGGCACTACTATACTCACATATTGACAGCGGCCGCCCATGGTTCGTACACCTTTAGGGCTCCGGGCCACGCCTGATTGAATTTATGTTCGACTCTCTGCATTCGCTCCGATTGTTTGCACAAAACTTTCACAAATTACCGAAAAGATTCAAAAAGCACTCTACCAGCTGGAAGACTGGTCTAAAATGCAGGCAGACTGGGATACTGGGAGACTTGGAGACAGAGAAAGACTGAGAGACTGAGCGATTGCTTGAACTTGTTGTGCGAGGCGACTCGATTAAAATGCTTGCATGTTTAATTGGAGGCAAGCGGGTCGCTTATTCTGGGTGGTCGACAGTGGGGCAAAGTAGGGAACAAACTGCAATATAAGATATACTTCGAGTAACAAGGAGTTGTTATAACACTGTAGATGAAAGACAGAAGAGTTGAAGCCAATGTATGAAAAGTATTAAAAGAATAGCTTTAAAAATATAAAAAAAAAAAAAATTATACAAAAAATAACTTATCAAAAAATTTAAAAATATACGGAAAAGAACATTATGCGGTCTTATTTTTTAAATTTTCCAATTAAAAAAATTAAAATATTTATTTACTAAATCTTTTCAATTTGTCATAGTGCTAAACAAATATGATAACGTATCATATAATAATTTGGATTTTGAAAGCATATAACATTAAAAGTACTGTCATAGTAATAACTTGTACAAGTATATACACACCGAATCTTAAAATATTTTAGATTCAAGATGAATAGAAATTAGAATATGAACATTTTTGATTAGAGACTAAATAACATAAGCATTGGGAAAGGAAATTTAAATCAATAATGTATTCTTCAGATTCTAAAAAAAACCAAAAAGTTAGTTAGCTTTTAATTGAGTTTTCCTGCTATAAATTTTGAATAGATTTATAATTTGCACTATCAAATCGCATAGAAATCATAATAGAATACAATGACTACCGCGTAATTTGAATGTTAATCATATATTGATCCCCATTACCAGGCACTATCGTATTATATTTCGATATATGATATACAATGTCGTACTGACAACTTACACTGCTTGTCCCACTGTACACTGCTTTGGTTGCCACATTACGGCGATCGGTCAAGTGCAAGTGGCAATTTAAAGAATCGGGTGAGTAAGCAAACGCATCGAGTGTCCAGTGTGGCGCCCCCATTGCGCATTTCTGCCGCAGTTGCAACAGTTGCTGTGGTTGCTGCTGCAATTGTTGATGTCTTTTTGGAAGAAAGTTGAGTTGCCTCTGCTGCTGCGGCTGCTGCTGCTGATCGGCATCGTTTCATGTGCTGCTGCTGCTGCTAAGTGAAATGAAAAGTGCATAAATAAATCTGCCGCCTCGTTGCGCTGCAGTCGCAGTCGGCGACGACGATAAGAATCGACGCTGGCGCAGCGCAGCGCAGGCAGTACAAAAGAACTTTCGCTTTCGTATTGGCTTTGGCTATGGCTTTTTATCGGCTTTTTTTGTCTGGCAGCGTAAGTAAAAGTGCGAGTGCATTATTTAAGCCGAGTTTGGTTATTGAAATGCAACCGGTCGATCGTTCGGCATGTGAAAATCGGCAATCGACAGAGGCAGAGGCAGAGACGGCGAGACGGAGAGACGGAGAGGGCAGACGGCAGCTACAGTACCTGGTAGCAGTACGCGTCGCTTAATGAGCCAACAAAGTGACTCGTCATGCGCTGCATGAGATTGCATAAGATTGTCAACAATAAGCACACTTCCTCGCACCCCCTCCTTTCACTTACACGCTCTCTTTCTCAATCTCTTCGCTTTCACTGTAGAATCGCTTAGAAGTGCAGCGAATGCGTTTTTCGCCGCTACGGCGACGGGCGATAGTAAAAGTGATAGTCGTTTTTTCAATACCAGATTATTATGGCTCAAATATTTTACGACTTATATAACCACACACACACACGCACGCACACACTAAGGCAGTCACTCGACAAAGCAATTAAGCTAGCAAACACACATTCACGCACACACTCGTTCGCTTTTCTAATTAATTTCGAAATAAAAAAAATCTCAATAAAATTTCATTTTCATTGACAGCCACTTTTCAACTGCAGTCTGCGGCCTGATGAGGCGTACCAACAACAACAGCAACAACAACACTTGGTACACTTAATTGACAAGTGTGAAACTTTCGATTTCTATGGTATATACACCCATTGACATACAAAGAGCCAAACTAACCTGGCAGAGCAGCCCCAACAACAACAGCAACTCGAGCACAGGCAGAGGCAGTTAAGCGGGCCTAATGATCCCCGCCTGCTATGATTTGTTGTGTCTAAATGTCACAATTTTCCAAACTGATGGCGCAGCTCACACTCGAGCAGGAGTAGGAGCAGGAGGGGCCGCAGCAGTAGGGGGAGTAGGCAGGCTGCCAGGTAGGCAACTGCAACAAGGTGTGCTTGTGCCTGCTTGCCTGCCTGCTATCGGCGCCTCTGATGGCTACGCTGATAATTATTGATACGGCGCTGCTGCTGAAACTGGCTACAACTGCTCCCACTGCCGAATCACCATCTGCATCTCCAGCGCCATCGCTGCGCAGCAGCAGCTTGACAAGAAGGCAGCGAGCGCAATGAAATTAAATGATTAACTAACATTGCCGACGATGAGGTGGTCCGCACCCTCCCGCTCCCTCTTCATTCGCTTGTTGAACGGTCGAAATGGGTGAAATTGCCGACTATGTGCAGATTTAATGGGTAGGGGCAGAGAGAGACGGAGAGTTGACACACAGGGGGACAGTACCTCGTCGACTTCGTGTCGTGTTCGAGTGTTGCCCCAACGTGATTTTATACTGCGAAATATATGTTTCAATTACCGCCTTGCGGCAGCGAAATGTTTCGAAAATGAAAGTTGCAATATTTCAATTGAACAGCTTAATTTTGAATGAGTACCCCTTTCCCCCACTCACAGTACTACGGGCCTGAACTCAGTATTCAAAGTGAAGAACTCTGGGAGATTTTAGAAATGAGCTACGTGTTGGAGATGAGCAGGCGAGGTTTATTATAAATAAAAGGGAATGCCTTAATTTGAGAGTCTTCTTGTATACTCGCACTCCATTATTTAGGAAAATATTTGAGTCGAAACTTATTCTGTTTCGATATACACATAGATTAATGCTATATGAACCTAACCTCAAAATTTCATAAATTTCATAAACACAGAAGTTATTCAAGTTTTCGCGCTGGCTGCACCTTTGGTATACCTTGAATTTTGTGCTTGGGACATGTTTGTTGCTGTTATTATAATATTTTATTATTGTATAATAAAAACTGGTTTAAAACTGGGCGAAACTTTGAAAACTCCCTAGTACTCCAAGTATATAATGACTTTTATACCCTTGCACCTTAGGAGACTCTATAAAGTATATATATTCTGAATCAGCACCAAAAAGGAGTCGATGAAATGAAATGGAGACGGACAGAACGTCTCCAACAATGGCAACTAGTCCCTCAGTTTTAGATCTATCTTGATTAAACTTGGCTCACGTGCTTCTTATTGCTGCTACGTATCGGAACGAGCCGGATCGGGCCGATATATCGTCTAGCTGCAATTGATCCAACCGGCTGATTTTTGTTATTATTAAAGATATCGCAATTAATTTGAATATATTGACTTTTATCCATGTCAATAATACTTCCCATAGCTTTAGAGAAACAATACCATATAAATAATGTTGTGATGGAAACATTGAACTATATAATTAATATAGGAACAATCGGTAATGAATGAAGTAAAAGCCGCAAAATATAAGTCTTTCGGCAATCCTGATTACATTTTCTTGAAAATATATCTTCAAAGAAGAAACTTTTAGAACAAGCTCAGCGGACACTAATTTCATCACAACATTCTCATATCTACAGCCTTATAACATCTGCAGTTCACTTAAGAAATTATGTTTCATCTAATGGTATATCATATACTTTACTTAATTTAAGGTACCCTATCAAAACCATATTTGGTAAGCAGACAACGAATTTTATTAAGGACCTTATTTCCCAGAACCCTCGTAACCGCATCTCGTTTATATTTCCACTGCCTGACAAGCCATAATTAAAAATCAATTTGTCAGAAACAAACACTCGAGGCGTGTTATTCACATTATGCAAGATCTTGCAAAGAAGAATTAATAATTAAGTCTGATGTCGGCGAAGCCTTTTGGCTTGTCAAAAGGTGCAGCAGGCATCAAGCTGATCATGCCTAATGCCGTCAGCACATATACCACTTGGGAGTCTGGCATATACATATATATCTCCTATATATTTTTGTAGGTACACTCAGCTTGGCTCACGCTGCGAAGCGTGATTTGGCTGCCATAGAAACCCATTAATGAGCGCACAACAAACTCAAGCTCGACAGATTTTTTAATTAAAGCATACAAATTTGAATTTTTCACGCTTTTAGCGGGAAATGTGGCGGAATGATGAAGAAGTCAACAAGCGACAAGCTAAAGTCAGCTGCAACATAATTGGTAGTGAAAAAGACGGACAGAGAGGCAGAGAGAGACTGTTGTGCCACTGTGCTACTCTCAAATTGTTATGAATCAGGCACTGGCACTGCACTGGCAACTCTAAAAGATTTCGAAGATTCAGAATGCGTAAAGGAAGAACAAGCGAGTAAAGGTAAAGAGAACTTTAAAACTCTCAAAATCACTTTGTTTCTGTATGAGAAAACGAATAAAACGGAGGAAAATGTTAAAAGAAACTAGGAACCTCACAAGATTTCAGCATTTCAGAATGTGCCTTTTGTAAACAAGCTTGAATAGAATTTAAAAAAAACCTTTAATACTCTTGCTATTACTTAGTTCCAAAAATATTAATTGGAAAATAAGTGAAATAGTACAAAAGAAAACCTTGAATCTCCTAAGATTTCTGAGTTTCTGAACAAGCCTTTTGTAGCTTATTTTAAAACCCACTTTCGCTCCTCTACTGTCTTCCTGCACTGTCTCTGGGAAGTCTTTACATAAATTTCCATACGCATCTGAGAAATAAATTTTGTCCAGCTTTACGATCATTATCGCCCACCTACCCCGTCCAGACTATGGAGTGCTCCTTTCACTTTCTGCATTGCGGATACCTAATTATTCCTGGTGCCAGTTGCGCCGGCCCCTGCCCCGCCCTTGCAATCCCCGTTGAGGCATTGTCTAACTGGGATTTCGCACATAATTAAATTTCGCAAAAATGCACATGAAATTAATCGTTTTATTGTTATGTCTCGCTCTTTCGACCCCCCCGGCTCTCCCATGCTCTCTTGCTGTGCATGTGCCATGCGGAAGCGGCGCCCTACCAAAAATGGCCAAACAGTAGCCAAGATAAACAAACTCCCCCTGCTCTAGCGACTGCTACTTGGCGGATTTTTGCGCAGGGGAGAGAGATTTATGCGCTGGATGCGGCGAATTGGCAAGCGAGGAGGAGGTAAAATTATCGTGGAATCTGCACACGGCGAAACAGTTGAGAGATTTCTCAATTTGCATTCATTAGATTTTTAACGCCTCATTTCACTTTTGCAGCTCATTGCGTCATGCGTGAAGAGAAAGAGAAAGAGAGAGTGAGAGGGAGAGAGAGACAGAGGAATCGCTTGGCCAATTTACGGTTAGTTTTGCTTAACCCAAATCGTGCTAATTAACATTTTGCAAGGGGTCAAAAGATGCTGTGCCGCTCGCGGTTCTCCACAGTTCTTCGCCGATTCTCGGGCAGTGTGGTTCAAGCATGAAACGACTCGTTCTAGCGGGAATCTTTAGCATCTTTTGGCTGTTCCTTCTGACTGGCAGCAATGCCTATCGGGAGCAGGATACGGTGGAGCATGGCGGCAGCTACTACTTCAATAATGGCACACACTTCCTGTTCTCGGAGCTGCCCATCACGCCCATTATTGCTAATCTCTCTCAGCCGCACGACGACGTGGACTTCCCCACGCGCATTGTAAATGGCGTACGCATCTCGTGCCGCGTTGCGCCCTACCAGGCTGCACTGCATCACAAGAGTCTCTTTGTGTGTGGCGGCAGCATCCTCAACGACGAATGGATTCTCACGGCCGCCCACTGCGTAGATGGCACCAAGGGACGTGGCTTCACAGTGCGCGTCGGCTCCGATCAGCAGCGCCGTGGTGGTCAATTGCGTCGGGCGAATCTTGTCCTACAACATGCGCGCTACAACAGCAAGTCCATGAAGAATGACCTGGCACTGTTGCGGGTGGAGAGGCCACTCGAGCTTGGTAGCTGTGTGCGGCCGGTTAAGTTGCCAAACACCGCGCAGGAACTGCTGCCCGATAGCTTCCTGGTCAGTGGCTGGGGACTGGGCAAGGAGACGGCCATCAATGTGCAGCGCTATCTGCGTGGCACTAAGGTCAACAGGCTGTCGCAGAATAAATGCCGACGAATGTACCGGAAAGAAGGTATTGACATCTACCCGAAGATGCTGTGTGCAGCGCGACGCAACCACGACAGCTGCTCCGGCGATTCAGGCGGGCCGCTGACCGAGAAGGATAGACTCTATGGCGTGGTCTCTTTTGGCATAGGCTGTGCAGATCATAGGTTTCCAGGGGTATACGTGGACGTCAGGAAATATATCGGCTGGATAAACGATGCAATAAGGCGGAACTCTTAAACGATCTTGTGAAGCTCCTATTTGACGGATAATAAAGAATTTGAAACAGTTTTTTTCCGAATTTTAGCGATGAAAAATCAGAATAATTGAAAAGAATGTTGAAAACTTCGGCTAGCTGTGGTTAGCTGACACATTCAATAGAAATTATAGTGGATATCTTATATATAGATACATATCTTGTATTTACCTAGAAGTTTTGTTGCTAAATATCAATATACGCAATTTCATGTGTCTTTTCAAAAACAAGTTTCTAATGAACTAGCTTACCTTTATACGGGCTAGAGCTGACCCACTGAAAAACCGCTATTTAAAGTTAAGCTTATCAATATTTAACTTGGGAAATATTTGAATATATGTATAAGAGAAGAGCAGATAGCTGCTTGACCAATTTGCATTTCCTAAAGAGGTCAAAAGTTGCGAAATCTTTCTTGACATGTGAGGAATTCAAGACTAATATCTTTTATTAACATACAAAGTAGAATAAATAAGATTTGTATACCATCGTTATTATATAGATGTATCAAATATTGAGCTTAGCGAGCTTTACATACTGCAATAGTTCATATTACAAGAAAATCTCATTCGGAAGCCAGTCTTATGCTCATGTTTCCTTAATTTGGCACAAGTCATCAGCTTGGAGCATCTACAACCCGAGTATACACATACGTGCAGCTCCCATATGAACACGTATGTGCAGCTTGTATTTGGTTGATCACAAATTTGTGTGTAAATTATGTATTTGTGCACTTTTGATTTCATTTAAACGAAGTTTCCTGATGGCCCCCAGCGCATGTCAAATATCAAAGCCAAATCGCGTCGGGCAACCACTTGCGCAACACACACACACTCAGCACACGTCCCCATCCCCATCAGCCAGCCTCATCCCATGCCATGGCTGGCCAAATATCACTGCCGCCATATGCGGTGGGCGTGCTCCGTTAATGCCGCTGCGATCTTACGACGCTGGGGCAGGCAGGGCCCGCGTTCCCCCGAAATTAACATAATCGTGCTCAGCTACAGCTTTAGTCTTTCGGGCCGATCTCCTCCAGCTGCAGCACAAAAGTGTTGAGTTGGCTGTCAAGTGGTTGCTGCCGGGCAAAACGACAGGCGAGGTGTGAGCAGCTCCACGTTGCCCAAGGAGCGTTTAGCACCTTCGGCCTCCTCCATTCGTTGTGCAATACGAGCATCTCAAACTGCATTGGGCACCTCCTGCTAACCAGGCGAAATGAGGCAAACAAAATGGGAAATTTCAATATGAAAATATGATTGGAAAACTTTACTGGCTTAGCACGTGTATAAAGTAGGTATGTATGTATATATATCTGTTGCATGTGTGTCTATATATGTGGTGTATAATGTTAGTGTGTAAATGCACGCATGTGAATCTCTTAAGCATTTCAATTCAGTTTTTTTTTTCTTAATTGGTTTTTATATTTTGTTATCATTAAGTTACGCTTATACAATTTTTACGTATTCTAGCCTAAATGTATACCATTATTCTTTCTTTCTTTTTAGCTTTTTGTTTTTTATATTATTTCGTTTTATTCCCGTTGTTGTTGTGGTGTAAATTTTAAACTATTTGCTATAAAAATGTTCAACAGCAAAAATTAAAGGCATTGCATTTTGATAGGTAGCCCCAAAGTAGATATTTGAAACACAAACGCACATGTTAAACATTTCCATAAAAAAACGCTCACAAAAACTGTGTTTAAAAATGTATCGTTTTTTCTTTTTTTTTGCCGTGCGCCGCCCTAATCAAATGTCGCAAGAAACGTAAAAAGCTTTTAAAAAATGTTTACAATTACAAAAGCACATACACGAAAATTTCTTCTTGTCAATGCAAATTTGCCCCCCGCAAGTTTCTCTCATTACTTTCTCTTACTCTTTTTTAAAGCTATATAACAATCTTTTCATTTACGCAGTATTTTCTGGTATTCAATAAACTGATCTCTTTGCTTTTTTTCTGATTTTGACAACAACTTTTTCCTACAGCTGGGGAAACACAATTTGAACTTGGAGAACAGATTGGAGACTGGAGACTCGTATTACACGTTGTTCTTTATACATTTGTTTTGTTTTTGAGTTTTAAATTAGTACTTCTTCTACAGATCTATTAAAACTGTTTCCGAGAGCAGGCTGCACATAACTCACAATTAACTTTCTGTTGCTTCTGTTACTGCTGTGTTTGTTGCTCTTTACAGTTAACAGTCACAACACATCACAATTGTTTACAGTTTAATAATACTTTCTTACACATAATTTAGTAACCAAATTAATCATTTAATCGCTATCGTTGTTGTTGTTGTTGTCGTCGACATCGCTGCTCCTCTGCTTGTTTCCGTTTTTATTGTGTTAGACTCAGCTGCATGAACCATTCTGATCTTTGCCGGAATTATTGATCTTGTTGTTACTGTAACGGTTGTTGTTGTTGTTGTTTATCTCCAGCTGCCGTTAGTTGCTGCTTATTGATTGATTGATTGATTGGTTAGTTAGTTGATTGCATCCATTATGATTTATGACAAAAACGGATTTGTGGCGGCTGCCTCCGGCTTAATCCACGGCATGTTGTTGTTTTGCTGTAAGAATTCAATCGAAAATCAGTCTAAATATCCAGAAATATATTTAATAAGATCATAGCTTAAAGCAAGCAAAACCAACTACATGCAAAACTAGCTAGAAACTAAATTAGCTTGAAAACAGCAAAGAGATTAGTTTGTTAGTTTGTGTGTTTGGTATCGATATAAACAGAAGGTGCTGCTGAAGGCATACTCGAATAGGTTAATTATCTAGGTAGGTAGTATCTATGTATGGTATGTATGCGGCAGATGCATGCACATTCGTAATAAACATTTTACCCATTTGCATTGTATTTTGCATTACGCATATATTTGTGTTTTATTTAAGCGTCCAAGCCTCCATTGTTGGCTACAATTAGAAAATGTTATCAACTGATCAAGTGTTTCTTAAGGCAGAGCAGCTGCTTGTTTAAGAGGTAAAGGCCCGGACCCAGATGACGTAAAAATAAATTGTTCATATTAAGTCAATAAGAAAACCACGGGGCCTTAGTATTAGAATCCTGCAAGAACCAATTCGACATTATAGTACAGTGTTGTACAGTATATTGATTTCAAAAATTGATTCATGCAGGACTCTACTTATTATCGAATTAATTATTTTCAGTTGTTTTTATTTTCGATTTGCAAATGCTTTACAGTGTGAACAATATGTGTACAATTTTACCAAACGGTCCCATTGGGTGATCGCGGAGTAAATTGCAAAATTGGGGAAGGTTGATTTATGTCATCTGGAACCGGGCCTTTAATATGAGTACGTAACACCCATTGCACCCGAGAAACGGGGAATGAAACCGATCGAACAAGTTCGATTCGAACTCGATTATAAATGAGCTTACGAACCGATAAATTGAAATCGAGGAATAAAATCAAAAACATGATCTTAAAGTATCTTCTTAGTATATATCATTTAAAAAAAACTTAAAGCATTACGTTGTTAGCATAATTTATTCGATTTCATTCCCCCCAATCAAGAGGCAACGCCTTATCTAGTTTTTTGCTGGCTAAAAATGATATAGTAGCACTAAATTAAAGACAACAAATAAAAATCAAACACAAATTAATAAAATTCAAGCAAAGCAACAGCAAATCGAAAATCTGTTCTAGTGTAGGTTCCGTTTTTGGAGCAAAGAGTCAACAACAACGGGGACGAGGATCGGCTACGCCTTTTCTCACTCACTTCCAGCTTGCAATTGTGACCAGCTGTGGCACTGTGGGAGTTGCCATAGTAGCTGCTACCTGCCGATGCAGGCGCCATACTGTTGTAAAATTCCAATGGTTGTATGCTTATGCCTGGTGTCCCAGCCAGAGATTCTGAGAGAGCACTGCTGTAGCACCGAGAGTAACTGGAACAGCCGTCCGCCGGAGTACTATAGTTGCTGCTGCTGTAGGGGCCCGAAGGGGCCGATGGACTTGGGAAATGGGAAAGCTGTGGAGTTTCGCTCATGATGTCCATGTTGCGAATACTCTCCACACTGGGACTATAATAGTGGTGGCTAGAGCCGGAGCTGTAGATGCCATGATTGTTGTTGTTGTTGATGATGCTATTCTTATGGTTGTTGGAATAGTTGTAGACTTGATTACTTGGCTGTGGATGGGGGATTGAAAGGGGTTTACTGAACGCACTTATCAGCTCAAAATCATCGCCAAGCTTCAAGCTAGTGGGACGCTGTGGCTTGGGCTATGCGTGGGATGGGAAGTCGAAGTGGGATTCGAATGAGAAAGGGAATGCAGATTTGGATGTTGCATGCAACAGTTGCTCAAAACGAAAGGCAAAGCAAATGTACGAAAGCAGGAAACAAAATGCATGAAAAGAGAACGAAAGTGATAGGTATATCGAAAAGTTAAGAGTACCAAACGAAAAAACAGATTAGAGAGATCAGAGAAAACCTCAAAGAACAGAGAGAGAAAAAGATAAATTGTACTGTCCTATCTAAATTCCTAAACGTACTCCGCCCAACCCTCTCTACACACGGCCATGCGGCGGCAGAACACAATCGTACACACACACACACTCACCTGAGAAGCTGCGCTGACACTGCCGCTGGTTGGCGCCCAGGGATCCTGATTCATGTTAACTGCAAAGGGCGGTTGCTGTTTTAATTGATTGATGGACGGCACCTGAAGATTACACGATTGGCTTAGTGATTCCATGAAGTATTCATTGTGTACTCACGGCTGGTTGCTGCTGCTGGAATAGATTCGTCTTAGGCGGCATCACATTATCGGCAAAGGGATTATAGGCTGGCGCCAGTGCTGACTGTGTTTGTGGCGCAATTGGTTTGATTAAATTATCCAGATTGACCAGCGCGGAATTCTCGCCCAGAAATGAGTGTGGATCCTTAAGCGGTTTCTTAGCCGTGGCCCCTGTTGATGGATGCATTGAGCTGCTGTGGATGCCGTAGTTTGACGAAAGCGGATCCATGTCATCGAGCAGCGAAGCTGTGTAGTAATAGATTGGATTATCCCTTATTCGTTGCTATCTTAATTAGCTTACAGTTGTTGTTGTTGTTGGAGGCACTGGAATTGTTGGGTTCGCCGCTTTTATTGCGATTGGTAATCAAGTCGAACTCATCAAAGTCGGGCGATTGTTTCTGTAGCAAGAGTTGAGAGACATATGGTCAGTAAATCTACTAGGATGTTGCTTAAAAGAACATACCTTGACGGCGCCTGCTTGCAGTGCCTTCCAGGGATCATCTAGCGCTGCTGTCGGCGGCTGTTGCGCTGCCCAAGGATCTGCTGAAGTCGCTGCTGCGGCGGCTGGCACAACAGGCTGCGCTTCTGCTAGCCAAGGATCTGCAGAGCTGCCATTGGTTGCGACGCGTGGTGCCGGCGCTGGTGCAGCCAGACCAGGACCCACAGTCGTTTTCGTCAACCAAGCATCGACAGGCGCAGCAGCAGCAGCTGCTCGACCACCATTTTGGTTGGCATTACCATTCGTTTGCAGCCATCCCTCATTGGAAGAGCCAGATGCCATGGACGGTGAATGTGCACGCAAGCCCCAAGCATCGTTGGGAGTGCCCAATGGTTGAGCTGAAGCTACTGCGCCCAGCGGCACACCGGTACTCATGATAGTGCGTGGTGGCGCTGCAGAAGTTTGCCAAGGATCCGCTTGCGGCTGGCTATTGCCAGCCCATGGATCCGATAACTGGCTAGCTGCACGTGCAGGGGGCGCAGCCCATGGATCTACCACAGCAGCAGCCCCCAGAGGTGGACTTGAGATGCTAGTCGCGCCCAGCGAGATATCCAGCAAGTCAAGTAGGTGGCTTTGTTGAGGCTCCTCCTTTCTGGGTGCCGGTATTGGACGTCCGTTTTGATCTCTGCTATGATGAAAACAAAGATTGGAATTAAATGGACGAAGTGCAACTTCATCCGCACTCACTTGAAGTCCTGCTCGCTTTGGCTCAAAGCCAGTTGGAGTCGCACATCGTCGCTACGTCGCTTGGCCTCCTCCTGTTCGGCTTCTTCGCGTGACATGGCCATGGCCAGCTGCAACTGCAGCTCCTCTTCACCAGCAGTTTGTGGTCGCACCATTTCCAGTTCGGACGCGTTTTTGGGCGGTTCCTCTTGCCAGCCCGGCGGCAAATCCCGTTGTGAGGGCATATCGATGTAACCATCACTGCCAAATCCACTCGGGTGCAGTGCGAATCTCTCTTTGGCCTTTAGCGCCTTCACACGCTCGTTCTTAAGCCGCTCATCGTCCTTCAGCAGATTGACCAGCTGCTTCGCTTTCTCACGCACATGTGTACCCTGATCCTTTCCCTCCTCGAAGTAGACAAACTCACGCAACGTTTGTATGGCGAAGATATTCTCCTTGCACTGTTGCGCCACCTTCTCTGTGCCCGTTTTGATCAGGTACTCCAGCAGTATAAGTGCCTTATAGACATGCCGCCAGTTTTTGCCATGATCGTTCAGGCGTTTCCATATCATCTGCATAATCTCCGAGAAGGCAACCACATTGTACGTTAGATCAGCGATCTCGGCCATAATTGTGGCCGACGGACCCCATGGATCATTGGAAGTTGCCTCGCGCACCTTGACCTGCGAGATTTACAAAAGATTAATCGGAGAACAATTCAATTGTATGCTGGGTACGCACCTGTGCATCCGAATAATTGTGCGCGAGGTTCTTGATGTTTCTGCGCAGTCCCGCGACATTGACCTGCATATCGTCTTTTTGTTTTCTCACTGTGTGACGAAAAGAGTATAGAGGTGCGTTAACATGACTGTGATAAGGCAGAAGTAACTGCTTCTACAGGGTATTGTTCGTAATTCTAATCGGACGCGATATCCTGCTTCGTTTGCAATAGGGTAGTTCAGTAATTTGTAATTTTGGTTCTTTTTTTAAGGTTTATCTCTACCGAAAAGTGAATTTTGTGTTGAAATGATTGTCACACAATGTTACAGTACAATAAATATAAAAAGATGGAGTTGAGAAAAAAAAACACAAACAGGAAAATACAATAAGGTCCCAATATGTCGCACAGGAGCGCATCCAATGTCCGTTGGGGCTCAGATTACTCAGATCGTGCTCTCTCTCTGTGTGTTTGTGTTTGTGTGATGTGTAGTGTCAAAACTCAAACAAAATTGCGTGTGTCATTGCTCAAATTAAGTTTGGCTACTATACTCGAAAATAAAACAGAACCCAAAGCTGAAACGGTAGAGGGATCTTAAACCAGAAGGTGCAACCGTACAAAAGAGAACTACTCTGATCTTCTCTTTCTACACTTGCTCTTCATATCAGGCCAACACTCTACAGAGACAGCTGCAAGATCTGCTTACAAACGTAGACATATAACGAGTCGATCTGTTAATTGCTTAGTGTGATATGGTTTATTTTTCGGAACATTTAGTATTTAACGGTGTGTTTATTAAATGAATGCAAAGAAAACATTGGAACTTACTTTTCGTTTGTTTTTGCGTTTGACTTATACGAGAGTAGCTTGTTTTTATTATATATGATTCTTTTCTTTTTCTATATATATGCTATATAGAAAGTGATTCTTATTTTTTAATTGCTTGAGGTTTTGCGCGAGTTTCTTTAGCTTCTTTTGGTATTTGGTTTTTTTGGTTTTTTGTTTTAGTTTTGTTTTTGCTGTTTAGTGCTCCAAAGCAAGCTAAGTATGAGATACAAGATAATACAATCAAAATACATAGTATAAAAGTACATATATGTATGTATATATAAGGATAACAACATTTTCGTTGTTAGTTGTTGCTGCTGTGCAACTGTATAAAGCACATCGAGAGATTAAAGTATTATAATTTCTCGAAACATCGAGTGCAAAAATAATAATAGTCGGAAAACAACGGACAATAAAAAAATCATACGAGCATATGAACAGATAGCTATATATAGAGAGAGTAAGAGCTTTAGGCAACCGAAGTACGCTCTCTGCCGCAGGTCCAAGTTCAAGCCCGCACGTCGACTCCAAACAGATCTCTAAGCAGAGCGGGGAGCGACGGCGACGGTGACGGTGACGGGGAGACCAAGTCGACCTCGGCTATCGTACACCTGCAGCCAGACCGAATAGAAAAATGGATAATTTAATTTGCGAGCAAACAAAATATGCTTGGTGGAAAATGATAGGGCAACAGTAGGAAAACAAGCAAGGAGAGGTAAAACAATGACGACTAAGAGATATTCTCGAATTAGGCCGAAAAGTGATACAATGACTGGAAATGAGTTTCAATAAGAAAAGAAACTGGGAAATAAATAACAAAATAAACAATCCTATAAATAAGAATCGCATCTGAAACTTATCGAAGTTTGGTATTTCTAATGTCTAACTAGTCCATTATGCCCTACTCTCTGCTCTTGTGCAAATTTCAAGAAGCCCCACAAGTACAACAAACAGAAATAAATAGTGGAACCGGGTAGTTTAGATGTCGGAAATAGCGAAAAGTGTGAATGTATGATTGCCTGTGTTTGTGTGAGTTGGGGGAATAGGAAAATTGCTGCTAAGCTGCGTTATGCACGGCAAGTCGATGAAATTATAGCGCATGCAATGCCATTTATATGCTTCAAACTAGGTATAACTGAAATAAAACTAGTAGTTGTGCTGCTCATCCAAGTTTCTCAGAAACTTCCGAAAGTATAGCGCATTATTTAACTGATAACTGACTGCAACAGCAAATACGTCACACTATCGCACACACTTTGACGACAGCGTCTTGATATGATAAGAGATATCTGATAAGCTTTATTTTCCTACTGACTCTGACTAACCAAACATTTCGACATGGAAAACAAGTTGGAATTCAACGTTGCTTAAGCACTTGACACATATAAAAAGAAGAGAAGGAGGAGGAGCGGAGAGGAGAATAGAGTAGCCGGCAAACTTCGTGTAGAACTTGAAAATCGTGTAGAATTCGATCGCGAGACTCGTCAAACGGGTATTCTACACTTGGTCTCTACCGCTCTTACTCTGTTTATCTCTTTCCCTCTCTCTGCCACTCTTCCCTGTCAGTCTCTCCCGCGAGATTCATTGACCGCACTGGGCATTCACTGTAATGGGCAGTGCGTGAAGATCGGATGCGGGCCAGTCGTTAACGGTTTGTTTGTTTACGCACGCGTCGAAGCAGAGAAAGAAGATGAAGAAGAGCAGAAAAGCTGGCGAGACTACGTATAATTCAATTAAATGCCGCCGCGCAAAAAGAAACAAAAACAAAGCAAAAGCAAATGAAGTCCAATGAATTGGATTGTGGGGTATGATGGGGGAAAGGGAAGGAGGGGTAGTGTATTTAGGTGCGTTCGCTCTGAACTTGAGCGTGTCTGCGGCGTGTGTGCCAGAAGAGAGCAATTGCTGTGGGGGGTGTCGGGCTGCTTTCATTTTTTCCTTTGTTGTGGCGCTTTATTTTTGCACTTGACTTTACGTTGCGACGGCGACGGCGACGGCGACAGCGACAGCGTCAACGACGATGTTTTTATTGCCAAAAAATATTTGTGCACCTCGAAAGCCTTGAGACGCGCACTCCAACAACTTCAAGTTCAATGAACGTCAAAAAAAACAACTGCGGCACAACGGAAGCTCCTACACTACAAACTCAAGCAATGCCAGGCAAGCCAACCGAGTGAACGCTTTATCGAGATCGAGATCACAAACGAGACTGAGCGACAAAGTGTTTGCCCGTTTAATATGCGTATGCGTTATGTGAATTAAAAAACAACAACAACGAAATTAGAAGCGAAAAGAGAAACAAATATTCCTCAGCTGAGATGATATTCTGCTCGTACGTGTATGTGAATACTTTTTGTTTGCACTGTTGTTGTCTAATGCCATTATGAACCCTTTTATGCCTGCCTGTCCGTTTATCGTTTAGCGTAACGTTGCGAACTGAATGGAATCGATAATGGGGGAATGTGTCTAGCCGAAGGTCAGCTGAGCCGTTTCTGCTGTGCGCTCCACTGTGCAGACGATCTCGCTCTCTCGCTATCATTCTCTTACAGTCTCTCTCGCTAGTTCTTGCGCCACAGCGACATCTGCAGTGCATGCGGGCGTACAATTTGGGGCGTGTGCATTGTGTGTGTGCGCGCTGCAAGTGTTTTGCGTGAGTGTGCGTACATGCTGTGCGTGTAAGCTGATGTGCCTGTGTGCGTTTTATAGATGATAACGATAGGAATTAAACGCGATTAGATAGATTTCGTTACTGCACAGAGTGAATAAAAAACTACAACTACAACTAGTAAGTACTACAAGGAGGGAAGCACCATTGATGTGACACAGCGAAATGTGCGAAACTCTATTTTCGTTACTCATTCCTATTGGGGCAAAGTGGGCAACATAAACCTGTTTCATATGGGACGAGTGCGATGACTAAGCGCGGCGACAACGAAACCGGCGGATATACAATACAAAATGAAGCAAAAACAACAACAGAAAACTGTTATCAAACGGCGACAAAAAGAAGGAAAGCGCTAGATTTATTTTATAATTGTTTACGAAATATAACAAATTTATATAAAATGCCAGGAAACAACAACAAACACATGTACATAAACGGTGTATACAGCTTATGTACAATATGCTCGTCTTTGTTGTTGTTGAATTCGCAGCCAGCCAGATGCATAAACAAATGGCAAATTCTCGTACTTATGTACAAACATCGAAATCAATAAAATGGAACACAAAAAGTTGCTGCCAACAATGCCAGCAACAAATATATATCTGTATAGGTATATATAGAAATAAAAAGAGAAGAGAAATGCTCCCAAAGTGCTGCCCACGTCCGCTGCTTACCTGCTGGCACTGCTGCAATGCTTCTATGACTCTTCCGCTGTAACTCTCTCTCTCACTCGCTCTTTCTCTCTGTTTCTCTAGTGCTCACTCTCTGCCCTGGGCTCCGCTGCTGCAGTTATTCCGTATTTATTGTTGCTTATTTGACGTGTATGTCTGTTGTTGTGTTGGTCTGCTTGCATGTGTGTAGCCCAAAGAAACAACGGCAACGGCAACTCGTACTCCTCCCAGCTAGTTTTATATTTTGACGACTTTCTTTTCGAATGCGCGATAGTCACAAGACAACGACAACGACAACAACGGCGACGTCAACAAACTTGCCTTGCAGTTGCAAACGATATATAAAATAAAAATAATAAACGTCGGGCCGATATTAACACTTTATTTGCACAATACACGACGAAATAAGGCCAAATTTAATGTAAAGAACGGAGCAATGATTTTCTTGTTTTGTATGGCTTTTGCGTTTGCTTTCTTTTTTGCTGCTGTTTTGCTCCGTCTCCTTTCGCTGAGATGGTAGAGCAATAAGAAATATCGATAGCACGCTGAGTAGCACCTTTGCGCTAGCAGCGCTGCCAACTATCGATTAAAGAAGAGCTCAGCCAATATTTACCACATCATTTGGATAAATCTAATCGCAATTGAGACTATTCACGTAACGAAATGAATCAATTATTTTGGCATATATAAAATATATTGTATATAAAATAAAGCCCAACATGTTAACGAGAAACCTCATCAATGCTGATTACAATTAATAGTAAAACAAGCAAAAGATACCAGTTTATTCGTTTAGTAATTGTTATTTACTTGAAAACAATAATTTTGATTTAAAATATAAGTTTTGTTACAGTTAAATAATTTAATACATTCGATTACATTCGCTTATTGAGATATATAACAGTATTAATCGAAAAGAAGCATTGCTCTGTTATGTCGCTGTTATTTACGGTTAGCAGCTGTTAACGGAAATTAAATTCAAACTTATTAGTCGTTTCGATGGGATATTAATGTAAAGTTCTCTGTTTTTATTTACGACTTTATTTAGAATACCATTTCATTTTTATATATATGTAATTACGCGCTACAAACTAAATTCATTCGTTAACCAACTGATAACAATATATTTTCTTCTCTGCGTACATGTGCGTCGGTACAGTTTTGTTAGTGCATGTGAGTTGCTCTATGTGTGCTCTGTTATTTTATAGTAACAGCATGTGTTTGTTATTGTTGTGTTTCTTTTCTCTTTAACGCTAAGTACCTACTTGTAACTTTCCAACGTACATACATATGTGTTTACAGATATTAAATATATTCGATATCGCTGTCCCTGTGTCCCTGGCTGGCCGCGCAAACTGCTATCGATAAATCATCGTACCCCGCTTGAGCAATCAATCAACTTAAACCTGAAGTCCTTTCCGTCTCGTCCTGTTGCGTCTGTCGATGGGCAATGATCTTGCTTTCCAAACTAATCCCACACAAATTGTAACTCATCTCAAAAGTGAACTCGAATCTCGCTTACATCAAATCATTATAAAACTAAACTAAACTTAGAACATAAAATCAAAAAACAGTTCGTTTCGCTGCCCGATTGCATGCCACGCCCTACGCGGCCCCGAAGCCCATCGCCCACGTCCCACCAACAAATGCCAGCGCGTTTAACGGATTGGATAAATCCTGGCCAACTCACTCCTCCGGCGGCTCTTCGGGTATTTGCAGATCCTGCGACGCATGCTCCAAGTCGGCGGGCAGCACAGAGTTCGACTGCGAATCCTGTGAATCCTCCTCAAGCAGATTTGTCTTACTCGAGGGCGGTGTCGCCGGAGGTGACAACACAACGTTGGGTATGTACTCCACAGTTTTATACTCTGTCTTTGCCACAGTGTCGGCGACGTGTTCCACCACACGTTCGTCGCCATCCACCAACGGTGTCTGGTGCATTTGCACCGGCTGCGTCGTCTCGTGTTCGCCTACCGGACACGGCAACCCGGCGACGTCACTTGACGTTTTGTTGGGGATCGCGTTTCCAAGATTCTCCCGCGTCTCATTGGGGCGCAGGTGTGCCTCCTGTATATCCAGCACAAGCGTGTCGTTTGGTTGTGGCGTTGTGGTGGTGGTCGTGGTCGTTGTCGGTCCAGTTGTGGTTACCATTTCTACTGCAGGGATTTGGGTTGTCGTCGGAATGCTCGTGGGCGGCGGCGTTGTCGATGTTGTGGTTGAAGTAGTTGTTGATGTTGTTGTATTGATTTCAGTTGTAGGCGCTGGTGTCGTCGTTGAGCTGGTGGTCAGCAGTAACGGCAGCGGCAATGGTGGTGCCGCTATGATGACCGGATTGATAATCGGCTGCCCCAACGTTGCCACCAGCATCGGCAGATCGATGTTGTACAGCATCGGCAGCACTGTGCACACCTCCTGATCGTTCTCGAAGCACGCCGAACGTCCGCGGATGCGTGCTTCTTGTGCGATCATCAGTCGACAAAGCTCGTTCAGGCGCACATCACACATTATGGGATTAACTGCAGGAAAGAGTTCACATCGATGATCGATGATTAATGGGTGCATTACGAACTTTATGTTATGATACTAAAGCAAATAGTTAAAAGAATTTCGAAACGATTGCTCAAAGACGGGTATAATAAAACAGGATAGCTAAGTTGATTCTTCGGTTTGTAAGCCAAGACAACTTGTTTTCGTCGTGCTGCTCTTATAAACACATAGTTCTCAATTGAAGCTACAGCTTCGAAACTTGACAATATCCTTCCTTGGTCGAAATTCCATTGGACAATTTTACTCACCATCCAGATGTATCTCCAGTTTTCCGGGTACATTGTGATTTTTGCAACGTGTGTTAGTGACGAGCTCGCTCGATATAGTCTTGATCTGGTTGTTCGTCAGATTGACCTGGCACAGCACCGGTAACCCGTAAAAGTCGTGCTCCAGTTTGGTTATTTTATTATAAGCCAGCTTCAGCACCTTAAGATTCGGTAGCATAGTCTGTGAAAGAAGGTAAAGAACTTTTGTAAATTCGTAAGATCTCTTTGCATATCTCTCTCTCAGTTCCTTACCGTTTCCAATTGCTTCAGCTCGACGATTTGATTGTCCGTTAAGTCGATCATTTCCAGGCGATGCATTCCATTAAAGTCTCCCGGCAGAATATGCTCGATGCGATTATTAGGCAAGCTGAGTATGCGCAGATTACCCAATCCTGCGAGAGCAGTGTCCAGGGTTATTAGTTGATTGTGATCCAAACGTAGTTCCATCAACGGCAGCTCCGACACATGGTCGCCGGGCAACAGTCGCTGGATGCGATTGTACGACAAGTCAAGTACCTTTAGTGAGCGCAACCCGTGGAGCTCGTCCATGGAAAACTCATCGATTTCATTGAACGAGAAATTGCCAATCTTCAGTTTAGACATTGAGCGTAGCGAGGAGTTTAGCGAACGCAGGTGATTATAGGCCAGGTTCAGGTTCTCCAACTGGCGACAGGCTTGGAATTCATCCTGGGCTAGGAACTCCAGTTCGTTGTTGTTCGCAAGCAACTCATTAAGGCATTGCGCATTGCGCAGCACCCTGTCGAATGATCTGAGCCGATTAAAGTGCAGATGAATCGTCTCCAGATCATTCATACCGACCATGTTTGCGGGCAGCCGCTCTAGCCGATTGTTGTGCGCCATCAGAAGCCTAAGCTTGCTCCCATCCGGCAACTCTCCGTCCAACTCGCTGATGTTGTTCGCGTTGATAAACAGCGATTGTAGCTGAGTTAGATCGTGGAGGGATCCATTCAAAGAGTCCAACTGATTTCGCCCCAGGTGGAGAATAAGCAAACTCCGAGGAAAGGCTCCTCGATCTAACCGGGTTATATTGTTACTCGGTAATATCAAGTTTGTCACCGATTGAATCCCCTTGAGATCGTCCTGCTGCACCGCCTGTATTTGACATCGTCCTATGTCCAATGTTAGCAGAATCGGCATGTGGTTCAAGGCGTGCTTTGGTATTTCATCGAGTTCGTTGTCAGCGACACTTAAGTAGGTGACATTCGATAACCCGCGAAACGGTAGCTCGGGCAGCGATCTATAAATACAACAAGAAATCGTGTACAGATCTTGTTACATTTCATATGGCAAAAATATTAGAAGTGACAGCAGAGCGAAAGTCCACATTCCGCAGAGCTCTGATTATAAACAATGATAATGATAGCTGAAGCCAAAGATGTAATCTGGTTTTTGTTTATAAATCAAGTATTTATCATGTATGAACAAGATCTTTGAAAATAATATATACATTTTTCCTTAATGACAATTTTAGTTTTATAATCTTTAAAATCGAGGTACTCAACTGAGAGAAGTTCAGAATCTCAAGAAATATTATAGGCCAACATTTAACCAACAAAACGCCAAGTTATTGTGGCATACTTTTTGGCACCTTCATGCAATATATTTATATATATATTTCAAAGTAACGTTTAATAATCCTACTTCACTTATTTTGATATAGTGTTTGGTCACTACCCTGTGATGTTAAGATACAATATTATGATGTACGGATTCTTAATCCAAAAAAAAAAAACGTTTAATAATACAACACAGGTCCTGAGTTTAAGCGGAATAAATAGATCAGTTAAGAAATATTTACACTCATCAGAAATATTCAAACCTTACTTTTTCCCCATTATTTCTTAAAATATATTTGCTCGTAAAACGAACAAACCCCAAATATATTCACCATAATTTCTAGGATAGATCGCACTCATTTATTTTTACATAATGCTGTACCAGCTTAATTGAATGTTATGCCAAATGATTTGCTACAAGCCCGCTGGCTCAAGTTTCTTAGGAGTCAATGACGCGGTTAGGCGCCACGGTGTGTATATCTCCCGCTTCTATATCTTAATCTATGCGTGTATCGCTGGTTCTATCTATACCTACAGTAATTGTAAAGTGTCTCTATCGATGGGACTATTAAGTTGTCGCCGTCGAGACGCCAAATGGAGGCATTATTCATGCTGGAAACTGGGCCTAAACCAGGCATGGAACTGAACCTGGCTTGGTCTGTTGCCAATAGCCATCCTTGGCGCCGTTATTGGCATTGATTGGCAGTTTGCTATTTTTAGCCTGCGCCTGCACCTGCGACGCGCCACTCGATCTTGATTGATTGCAGGCACTGTCAGGTGCTGATTATGTAATGAGAAAAAGCGGATGATGGCCAGGATGATGAATCGAGTCCTATTGTATATCATTATGGATGTTGCCCAAGTTCAGACATGCCGGTGGGGCAAGTGGTCGCAATACATATTATACATACATATCATAGAGATCTTTCTATACAATACTGACAATTCCTTAACGTCAGCCATATAATTGTCACACGACCTAAACTGGCCTCTTGATCGTTGATTGAACGTAATAATAAAATTCAATTGGGTCTTCTTAGTTTTCCCCTTTCTCGCTCATGCTCTCTCTCTCTTCATCCCATTTGTTTGCTCTCTTACTGGGCAAACTGAGCTGACCCCAGGCAAAAACAAAAACAATAACAAAACAGCAATAACAATAACATTAAGAGCAACAGAAACAATAACAATATCAATAATAATATCAGACACAACGGAACATTCCATTTCGAAGTAATCATTAGGCAGTACGACCGGGCTCTTGACGTTATTTCTTTCCCAAAAAAAAAATAAAATAAACCAGGCAAATAAACAATGCGACCCGATCGAGAGTAAACTTTCTTGTTTATTGTTCGTTTTCTTTAAGGCACAGAATATTTTTATAAAGAGAGACTGAGAAAGAGAGAGGGAAGTTGAGGGGAACTATGCGTAGTAGTTGTCACTCCACGCAACGTTATCAGCGAAAATGGAAATATTCCATACTATAATCGAGAGAGTAATGAATTATGTAGTTATCGTACTTGGTTAATTGTCAAGTGCAGCAGGCAAGACTTTTTCGCACTTTTCAGGGCTGCGCACTCCGGCGGAACCATAGATTAAAGATCTATCTACTATATGAGGCATTGTCTTTCAGCCAGGCTTATCATTGTTCTCTTGAAAGAATGCATAAAGAAGATAGGACAAAACCTAAGTAAGCTTCGAAGCAGAGACCCGGTGAGTACCCTACATTTTTAATAACTTATGGTTATTAGAAATTCCCCACAATAGAACCAAGTAAAGACACAAAATTCAGATTACGCTGGCTCGTTAATTCGATCGTAAACTGTGTTTTTGTTGGTTGTTTGGCGCCAGTCGTAAAACTGTGACGATGTTACTCTGATAACCTCGACAATATTTTAGGTACTATACAAGATTTTAGTGGCGTTATATTAAACAAAATATTGTACGAAAAATACTATATTTATATGACTACAATTCATTTTACATTTTAATTGAGAAATATTTGTTTTCACCATTCAATAGATTTATTCGTATCTTTCTTTATCAAAGCAATATCAAGAATCGAATAAAGTAATATCACATATTTCCTTGCTTCTCGAATGAAAATAAATACGGGACTTCATAAAAATATATAAAATCTTATTTGTGTATTGCTAATATATTCGAATTTATTCTGCAAGGAATTTTTGAAGTTATCTTTGAAATCAAGAGAAAATTTCCTTCAATTCTGATCTTTTAGTCCGTGAAAGCGTAAATTAAATAAAAATGTATTATTAATTATAATTAACTTTCCGTGGGATTTGATTAGAGTAAGTCCCCATTCTATCGAATAGTCACAGACAGGCGTAGGCAGACACACTCTTACCTCCCATGTATTGGTATTTTTTCTGGCCTGGCCCGAGCATGATTTGGTTTGGACGTAGCGCGGTATTAAGGCAATAGGTCAATTATTATAAATTGACATCAATGTAAAAAATTTCACTGGGCACAGGCAGCACGCGCTCGTCGCGGGAATCAAATGCAGCAAGTGAGTGTGTATGTGTGTGTGTACTGTGTATATATAACACTGATTCGATTAAGGTTTGAGTAATTAAATCATTCAGTTTTACATACGAACTGCAACTGTTGACGGCATGACGTTTGATACTTGACTGATTCTTCGCGGTGATAAAGCAAATTGTATAATCTATAGGGGAGGAGATGAAGGGGAGGAGGTTTCAATCAGGGGAAATTCACTACAATCCTCCATCTGCTTTGGCAGTCTGTACGTTGTTTTCATTTCACGCACTCGAGTCAAATATCAATGAACCCCGCTTACGAAATAGGCTCGCAAATTGTATTATTAATGCAAGTGTATTTATTTATACTCGCTATTTTTAATAACAACACACACACTCACACAAATACACATACTTTCGCCTGCACTGGCAAATTCATTCAGATGGAAGCCAGAGAAAACGTGCGAGAAAATAATAATTCACTTATCAGCCTTGCATACGCATTAAGTATACGCCGCCTTCTCCCAGCCATGCACGGCATCAACAAGTGTGCATGGCCTGCCAGTGTGTGCGCGTGTGTGTGTGTATGCGGGAGAGTAACCGTACTGATAAGGAGAGAATGCCTCTTTATAATCTATAAAACGAAAAGATCGAAGCAAAAGCAAATGTTTGGTTGGTTCGTTCGAAGCTCAATCTACGTCACCTTTCCCTCCATCCCTGTTCCCTCTTCCTCTTCGAAGCCTGAGTGGTGTCGCAATGACCGAAACTACTTGTAATTCGCTTCAATTGCAAGTAGCATGGCTTGCTAATTGAGAAATTAAATCATTTACTTGGGCCGCAGATCGTAATTAGACGCTTTGGCTATGACTTTCGACTTTGGAGCTGCCGCCACCCACGCCAGCTTATGTTACCGGGGGCAACCCAATTGAGCATCAATTGAGTCAGCTCATGAGTGTGGGTCTTCCCCTTTCGTTGCCTCTCCCCTTGATTGCTTTGGTATCCGGGGAAACACGTGAGTTTTGTAAACACTTACACCGACTTCGGCAACTTTTGTTTTTATTTCCCATACCAATTCTCATCCGCTACCTCCTTGCCTGCCCCTAAAGTGTTTCTGCATTTTGTTGTTTTTCGTAACGCTTTTTATTGAGTTTAAGGAACCTAAATTGATACGGGCCGACCGGAAAATTCTGGCAACTGATACGAAAGAAACTGTGGCCTTGAAACGATGCAAAGAGGAACTTCTTCGGGGGCTGTTTACAGAGGTAACCCCAAGGCAAATGGGGTGTCCACGGTCGCAAAGATCAGAGACATATCTGGGGTTAGCTACTTCCCCTATGATATCTGTCCAATCTTCAGCGAGGTATAACATTTTCGAGTAAAGACTATGGGTATGAACCTTTTATGGATCTTGGGCTACAACATCAATAGAAGGCTTGGTCGATAGAAACATCTCTGGCTAACGAAGTCTCGAGTGAACTAATTATCAATTGGGTATGAATACTCTACGATCTCTTGATCTCATTCTCTACGATCTTAGATTCTCTTGAGCGAAAACAAACTTCTCTAGTTACTGATTTCGGGAGAAACCCCAGCATCACTAGAGTTTTGAGCGTTGAGAAACCTCTGTGGGAGTAAGCCCAACATTAATACACGATTCGTGGGATTACTGATCTTTACGGTCGCTGGTCAATCTCGAGCGAGAAACAACCAGAGACAATTGAAGAAACTACTCTATGATCTCTGAATCTTTCTCTACATACCGTAGTCCATTCCATTGCATGCGCAGCTTGTACAGATTGAAGTTCATATCTCGAAACGATCGCATCTCCAGGTCATCCAGTTGCGAGTGTGTTATTTGCAGATCGATTTTCATCTCGGGGTTCAGCTTGTTGGCCAGGCTGTCCACGACCGCGTTGAAGGACTCCAGTTTCTGGCAGGAGAGCTCCACATGGTTGTATGCCTTGCCCGTTTCGCAAGTGCAGGGCGAGATCTCCGGACGCACCGAACATTGCAGTGTTGCAAGGTGAAACACGACGTAGACAAGTGACGTCATTGTGTCGCCGGAGCTCTTGGATAACGGTTAACAATAATTTTACCCAATTTGTTCGCACTAAATTTGACGAATTTTCACGAATTTCACTAAAAATCTAATAAGTTAAAACACTGTTTTAGACTGCGCCATGAGACAACGCACACGACAATGATAGCTAGAGCAGATAAGGACGAGTGACGGAGAGCACACGCGAGAGAGAAAGAGCGAGCAAGAAAGAGAGAGTGATAGATCTCTGTGCCGAGCAGGCAGTCAAAAAATGTTTTGGGTATTTTACCCGTTTACCAAGTATCTTGAAGAGGCTTTTCGAACATATGTGCGGGAGTTTCCATACTCAATGTCACTCGGGTTTCGGTTACGGTTGTGTTAAATTCTTTTGAATTCCTTGTTTCTCTCTCTCTAATCACTTTCCAGCTGAGGGCGGCATCAAATTTCACTCAGTACATAGCGCCTTGAATCCCAGATAATACATACATATGTAGTATGTTGTTATGTACGGCTGCACTTGGGAAAAGAAATCTCAACCTGACCCCGGATGACACGAGGATCGTTGTATTAATCTTCGCGAGGAGGGGAGCAAAAAAAAAAAACACTCTCACCGAAGCGCGTATTGTTGATTTGTTTTTGAGCTTGTTTTTGTTTTTGTTTTTCGCTCTCTTTATTCTCTGATCAATATGTATTTTACTATATGGTATATGCTCAGCTCAGTTCGGTTCGGTTAGGTTCGTTTTTCTTTTCTTGCAAGTACCACGATTTCGATTTGTAGAGCCGATGTTCACGTCTTTAGCCCAACACGGTCGGATTGCGACTAGAAAATGAAATGAAAACGCTGAGGATCTGTGTGCTGCTGCTGTCTGCGTCGCAGCAGCAACTGCGTCAACAGCGACGGCGCCATCTGCTGCTGCCTCTGCCGTCGTTGTCGTTGCTGCTGCTGTCGTGTTGTTGCTTCTGCTGCTGCTGCTGCTACTGCTCTCGTTGCTGCTGCTGCTGTTGTTTTTGTTTTTGCTTCTGCTGCAGCTATAGAACTTTGAGCGGCTTTTCGAAAGCACAAGCTTCTTCAGCGAATCTTGGCCAGCAAGTGACGAGCAGGTGTTGATGTTAGTTGCCCTGCTCCCGCTGCTGCCACTGCTGTTACCTATGTAATTGTCCGGCGCACTGCAAACACTCAATTACATGTGTTTGCTTCTTCGTGTGTGTGTGCGGCGCCAAGCGTCAATTTCAATCTCAATCCTCAATCGCAGCAATCTCATCTGGCAGAAAGGCGGCGCCGTCTGTGCGTGTTTCACTTGCCCCCTTTGAGCTGCAGCCATATGTGCATGTTGCCAGTTGAGCTAGGAGCCAACCATCCACGTATGGGGCATCATTAGCATCATCATCATGTGTTTACATCGTCTCGTCTTGTTTGTCTCTGCTACAACTGTTGCTGCTGCTGCTGCTGCACTTACGCACTGATGATAGATTGTCCTTTGCGCACAAACACGCATACACATCGCAGGCTGGCGCATGTGCGCACACATACACAAACACTCACATGCAAACAAAGTATCTTTATCTTGGCGTCTTCGAGAAATGTTTTCAATTATGACGTCCCCACTGCAGCGAAATGCTGAATGAGCCGGCTTTTTGCTCCTCTTTCCAAGTAGTTATTGTTGTGCAGTTGCAGTTGTTGCTGTCGCAGTTGCAGTTGCTGATGTTGTTGCTGTTGCTTCGCTCCATTGCTTATGCGCTACCCAGATGTGCGATGTGTGCTCAAGCTGATTATTGTTGGCTTTATGACTTGATTTAAGATTACCGAGGGGGAAGGGCCCTCGATTGTTTATTTCGGTAAGTTCACACTGGGTACAAGATTGTTTTAATATGATTCAAATTAATTTAAATGCGAAACATAAAACTACTTACTTAAATCGCTTAATATATTTACATTAATATGAATTAATATTAATTTAATCTTAATCGAACGAAAGTTACAGTCAGTGCAGTTCTGCAGCTTAACAACTAATTTTGAAATTAACGATTTGATTTATTTCAAAACAGTTCTGTGGAATTTAATAAAGTTAATAAGTGCCCTTATTTCTGAAGTACTACTAGAAATACTATTCTAATCATTTTTGAGTAATTGTAATGCAAAAATGAACATACTCTTGGGTAGCAATATTATATTGAATCAATTAATTAGTTTATATATTGACAAACTTTCAACAATATTATCATATGTATGTTGTCAATGAATCTTTAGGAAATTTACAACAACCGTTCTCTCAAAAATATTTGCAAGGTTCATTTGATTTATTTCAAAACAGTTCTGGGGAATTTAATAAAGTTAATAAGTGTCATTATTTCTGAAGTACTACTAGAAATACTATTCTAATCATTTCTGAGTAATTATAAAGCAAAAATTAACATACTCTTGGGAAGCAAGATTATATTGAAACAATTAATTAGTTTATATATTGATAAACTTTCAACAATATTATAATATAAATCTTGTCATTATATTAAAACAATTAATTAGTTTATATATTGATAAACTTTCAACAATATTATAATATAAATCTTGTCAATTAATCTTTATTATAATGGGAGGAAATTTACAATAACCGTTCTCTTAAATTTTTACAAGGTTAATTGATTTATTTCAAATCAGTTCTGGGGATTTTAAGAAAGGTAAAAAGTGACATACTTTCTGAAGTACTATTCATTTTTTATCTATAATCTACATTCTTTGATTAAGAACATGAATATTTTTTCTTTATTTCAGCTACTTGTACTCTAGATACTTTTATTGTTGCTTCGAGGCCTCAAAAACCACACCGATCATGGCAATAAATCAGGCACAATTACTGCGCAAACTTGTCCATTACCAGCTACTGTGGCAACTGGCGTCGCATTATTACGCTGAGCAAGGCGCCACAAGCGACAGGGGCCAGAGCAGGCAGGCATCCATCGAGCAACTGAGCATGATGCACCATGCATCAAAGTCGACAGTCTTAATTTATTTTGAAGCTCTGGCCGCTGCCTCAGCATACATAATTAACCAAAGCCCCCTTTAAAATTCCGTCTGTCGCCGCGAATTCCACACAGGAATTCCGCCTGCAATGCGCGTGCCAAGGCAGTCCCGCTGTCCCGCCCAACCTTCTGCCCTTGTCCCACTGACAGCTCGAAGTCTTCTCGTGCCGATGATGATGATGCTGCTGCTGGTGCTGCAATTAATCACTGGCCCCGGGAAGTTGCAATTTTGTGATGTGGCTTGAGGCGGACTCTTGCCCATTAGAGGGAAACGGGCCTGGCTGTAAGCCTGGCTATTTTTAGCTGGTGTGACCGTTACTTGCCCACGCTCCCCCCTACTTTAGGGATCTTAAAAATACACATACGATTGCGTAGCTGGGCTATTTATAGATTTATAGATCATTTAGCTTCATGGGAAAATATTTATAAAATATTTTGATACAGGAATTATTATTTATTATTCATTTATGTTTCCATATTTTCGTATACTTCGTTTTTTTCCCATAAATTTTAGGTAACATTTTTTAATGTGACAAATTTCGGTGCTGTTGATTCGTTTCTTCTTTCTTTTTTTTATCTATAGCCGGCCGACAGACATAAAGTAGCGCCGTGAATCTCGGACCACATGCCTGACCATTATCATGTCATGTGAAATACATTAGCGATTCCACGAAAATATTGTTGTTGCTAGTGGTTGTGTTGCAATTGTTGTAATCGATGGGGGTGGTAAGATCGACTGCGTCTATATCGTCGCATTCCTCCATTCATCCACTCGAAAGATCTGCGAATTCCAGAAGAAAGACCATCTACAACGGAAATCATTGCCACGCCAATTCCATTCACCATTCTTGGGTGATCCACGTCAATGAGGCCCGTCCGCGTAGTGTAATTACGCCCCAAAACAATATTTGTTTGTCGTCACGGCTTTTTGCCTGTCTGCTGGATAAGACGTCATCCGACTTGGGGACGCCAACGGAATATCGGATCAATATTAAATACATACCAAAGCAAACATCATAATGATGATGATCAGATGGGCTCAGATCGATTCTTATCGTTGATGATGATTTTGTGTATGAACTTTTATTTAGCTTTCTCTATGCAGTTGTCCTAAAGTGTGTTTGACCTTCAATTTCGTGTGGGTATATAAGTTGTACAGGCATTTTCGGGGTGGGGGTGTATTATGTGGAGTCAGCGGTATATATAGTATGTATGCAATGTGTATATAGTATCAGGGCGTTCAGCCCGAGCACATCCTTCCCTTGTGGCCCCACTTGTGACCACTTGTAATCGACCGATCGTCGTCGCGATAGATCACTATCGGAGCAAGCAACAGCAGCGGCGCTGCTTTTAAATAGAACTTATCCATTAACTAAATTAAATATACTATTTCATTAAAGTAAAATTTACAACAAGCTTGCTATCGAGAGCACTTCGCAGTGTCTGACCACGATCGGCGTCGTCTACTTTTGCTGCTCAGTGAACTTGGCGATCTGCGGATATTTGCTTGGCTTGTAGTCGATGTCTTGCTTGAGACGTTCACGTGCATTATTTCGCACCGCCTCCGTGTAGGAAGCCTGCACTGCGGCGTCATGCGTAATAGCACCGATCACCATATCGGGATTGACCAAAGGTTGGCCGCCAGGTGCATTCGATGTGGCCAGGCCGGCACTCTGTATTGCTCGCTGCACTCCGCTGGCGATGAGGCACTCAACATTCTGTGATGGCTTCTCTGTCTGAATGATCTTCCGACGCTTGGCCGACATGCCTGATATGTAGGCATCTGAGTAGGGCGGCTGTGTGCGGGTTTGCTAAGAGAAAAACAAAACAATTGACGTGACTGGGGGATCTGCTTTAACTTGACTGCCTCACTCACTTCCGTTTGGGTCTGTAAATCCCGCGTTATCACCGGCAACCAATCATTGGGGAAATTGTTGTGCCACGGCTCGGAGCCCACAACGACATCGGGTAGCGGTGGCTCCAGATCTGTGGCACTGCTGCTGCTGCTAGCCACATCTACATCCATCTCTACATCGTTGACGAGCTGCTCCGAGGGTGTCTGCTGCTGCGGGCAAAAGGCAAGTGGTGGAGGCGCAACAAAATGTTGCTATCAGTTGAATGAGCGCTGCTATCAGTTGGAATTCATCTTGACTACTTACATCGTTGTCTTTCGGCAGTGCAGACTGTACATTGCGCAGCACCAGGAACTGTTGGGCATCTGCGGTGTCCATAAGAACCGGAATTGTTGGGTCAATGTAGATGCATAAGAATTGCAAAGCTTCATTACGGAAATCTTCAGAAAGAGAAAACCTGATTAGCAACCATAGAGTCCAGTTGAATAACCACGAGAAATACTCACTCGATCGCAGTGAAACGTAGAGCAGGCGCATCAGCTGCCGCCAATAGAGCTCCGCATTGGCGCTGCCCAGGCATAGAAAGAGCACGCTGTAGAGTCGCTTGCGGAACTGTTCGCATATTTGCTTAAGCCGCTGCTCGAACTGATCGGCGCCAGTGCCGCTCGCTGGTGAATTGCACAGTTCGATGATCCGAAGCAGGCTCTGTCGCAGCGTGTTGCACACTGAGTCGCGAGAGTTGTACTCGGGTCTCTCGTACTGCGGCAAATAGACAAGGCTGTCACCGAACCAGTTAAGGGCACGACTTATGGCCGAGGGAGTAGTTTCCTCGTTGATGGGCGAACCCTCGAAGACGTACTGATGCAGGAAACTGCGCAATTGATTGCGCAGATTGCTCGACTCTCGTGCAGATGCAGCGGATGCATTGACGCCGGTTCCAGTGGCTGTTGCCACAATCGGTGTGCCGCCCACGACTCCGCCAGTTGCTGCGCCGGTTAGCAGGGCCGCAGCGGCTGCTGCTGCTGCAGCCGCTGCTGAAGATGGAGTTGCTGCGCCTGGGGCTGTGGCATTGACATTGGTTCCCCCCACGGCGGCTACGGCGGCGGCGGCGAGATCAGCGCCACCCAAAGCTGTTTGCGCATGATTTCTCATATTAGTTACCAAAGAATTTTCATACATAGTGGATATAAGTCTGGATAAGGTTCTTTGCATGGGCCGAAATTGGCTCGGTGGAAGAGCGCGACGCGAACTGAGCACAGAGCTCGTGTTGCCACTACTAGCATTGCTACTCCAAATGTTCCCAATACTGTTCTCATGGCTGATGGCGGCACGTCTTCGCACCAAAGGCCGCAATTGGCTCGAGCCGATCTGGCTACGCGGCAAGCGACTAGCGATGACTATGATGGATACGGATAGAATGCAAATTAAAGAGATGTCAGAGATGCAAACCGGCGAAGACGACATGGTCTAGACTACTAGAAAAAGGTCTAAGTGTGTTTGTGAAAAGAATACGCAAATATCTATGGATTACTGACACCCTATAACGGAGGAGACACAGCAAGGCTCTACATAGATCTATAATGTGTATGGTTTTTTCTATAGCTATCTTCATAGGCTAAGGACCTAAGCTCTTCAAATAGAGCAATCACAATTCCGCTTCATGGGCATAATCCAATGGATTTTCCGAGAAAATTTGATTAAATTGATTAAAATGTTATCAAATCTAACAAGAAATTTAAAAAAGCAAACCAACAATCTACAAATACCGGCATTATATCTAGGTATATCATTACTATGCCAATAAATCAATGGTTGCCGTTCTACAATTCCCAGATAACTTCATGATTTCTATTTCTTTTGCTTTTGCATACTGACATTAAAGTCAAAGCCTCCAATGGTCTGCTAAATATGTGTTTTTTTTTCTACTGTCTGTTCAGATCTAATAATCTTCAAGTTACATCTAGTTATATAGAGCATCTACTTTAAATCGAAATTATTGATTTTTCCTTTCTTTGTGTGTCTATATTCCGAGATGGCGGTCTTATGGTTTTATAACCTTCAAACTATACCAAAAGAATCCTTCGTAGGACTTCAAGACAAAGATATGACAAGATGTTGATATAGGAAAACCGGTTTACATCTCTGGTGAGTGTATGAAGATGAGGAAAGCATACAACGTAGCAAGGCGAAAGCGTGCAGTGGCCAAAATATTGGAGATACATGTAGGTACAATTGAGGATGTATGCATATTTGTGTGTGTGTGTGTGTGTTGCTGTGTTTATGAATCATCCCGCTCGAACGGCAACTTAAGAACTAAACTTACCAAGTGCATTACCTGTAGCATTGGACGCCGCTCTCCGCGTGCTGCTGCTGCCATTGGCCTGGCTGTTGCTGTTAACGTTGTTTGTGCCGTTGCTGCTGTTGTTGTTGTTCTGAGGCAACGGTTCCGGTTCGCGAATATGATGACTATTGCAGGGCAAGAATCGATCGAAGGCCGTGTGCGTGGGTGCGATGCGTCCAGCCCAATTGTTGTTGCCTCCGATTTGTATTTGCGGTCGTGCCGTTGATCGCGTCTGCGTGGCCGTTGTGGGCAACGTGTTGGCTCGCTGTTCGCCACTCCGTGTGCCGCTCGAGGTTGAGGCTGTGCCCACTCCAGCACCACCTGCCGCAGCTGCTGTTCCTGCTGCGGAATTGGTCTGTTCGCCTACTGCGCCTGCGCCACCAGCGTTCTCGGTGTTGGCTGTTGCCGGACGTGCCTGGGCGGGATGCACAGCAGCAGTCATCACATGCACGGGCAAATTGATGGACATGATGTTGGGCGCATTAAACTCTACATGCAGATCGGCATCGTTCGTTGCGCTGTTCACCACGGCCTGAATTAGACGCGCCATTTGCACCTGGGGATGATCTGCAAGACAAGAAGATGAGCATGAGCAACTCGAGCTTAAGACAAGTAAAGACGTTACAAAGGTAACAGTTTCCAATCTCAAGTCAGTTTAGATCAGTGGAATATTATGAGGCGTAACCATAGAAGAGATTAATAACATAACAAAGAACATACGGGTCAAAAGTCAACTGATCAGCTTAACGCTCAAAGCGATTGTTAATGAGTTAGATTTGTATACAGATATACAGCTGAAGGTTTTAGGTAAGTCTTCGAAGTCTTCTCCATATGCTTCGTTATAAAGCGCAAAAATCCAAAACAAACGGAACTATAGCGATCTATCGCGAAGCAGATAAAATCGAAGCGCTCTGCACAGAACAATACAAAGAGGGAAACACAGGATGTACGGGGTAGGGGGGAGACCTACTGGGAGGTGGCAATCTCACTGGCATATACAGACGCAGCCGTGGTGTGGGTGCTTCGTCACCCGCAACAGATCGTTCATCATCTATAAAATCGACGTAGGGGAAGATGAAGATTTTTATGTGCAACAGAAAACCGATTCGATTTGAAATCACAAGCGCGCGACTCACCAAATTCGGTATGTGGCTGTTGGTGCTGCTGACCAGCACCTGCACTGGTTGGTGGTGCCACCATTGGTTCATCCACTGGATCCTCAACGCGCTCTGACGTCGAGACAAGTCCTGCGACGACTGCTGCAGCGGCAACGGCTTCAGCGGCACCGGCTGCAATCTCCTCAGCACCTTCGGCTCCAAAGACGCTCCTAAGATCGTTATCAATTCGTTGCTGCATACTAAGCGGGTTCTGCGACTGCTCCACAGGCACTTGTGATTGCGTTGCCTGTGCTGTGGTTGGTGGTGCACCTGCTGCTGTGCCGGTTCCAGTGCCAGGGCCAGTGCCAGGGCCAGACGCTTGTGCCGTCGATGCCATGGGTGGCGCCTGAGCAATTAGCTCTGTCAGCGGCGACGCACCCAGATTGGGCGTGAAAATATTGTTTGACCTGATGTAGCCACTTTGTTCCACCAAGATAGGACGACAGGTGAGTACACGGGGTCCAGGCTGCGACAAATCCAGCATCAGATCCGATATAGCGTGCTGCGCATGGGACAAGTAGTGGAAAGCTTCAGAGACGCGGTCGAAAATACGCTGGGCATTCTCGCGGCCCACATTGTCGTGCTCCTCGAATGTGGGATCCTGATCCAGAATTTCATAATAGCGATCCACAAATGGTGCCAGTCGCGTTTGCACAGTGCGATATCGTTGGATAACATTCGCCAACACCTGAGGACGAGTCCGGCGACGTGGGCCGATGCCGGTCACCGCGACATTGGATGCATTATCCTCGGCGCTGCCGGCAGCCGCTCCACCTACTGCTCCTGCTGCTCCCTGTGGCGATGAGGATCGTTCATCTTCGCCCTGCATCGTGACACCGGAATCGGCTGCCTCATCGTCGGTTTCAATGACATCCTCAATGATTACCGCTGCGGCTGCTGTAGTTTCTTCGCTTGTATCGCTGCCTCCTCCTGTGGCACCGCTTTCCGCGACACCAGCTTCGATGTTGCTGCCCTCATTGCCCGCAGCACGTTGCTGTGCTCCAGTTCCCCCCTCGTTGGTGTAGACCGTAGGCAGCTGGACAACCGTATAGTTGCGACCCGGTGTGTTGCGTGAGAATGCCGCACTGACTGCGTCTTGCACCATGTCGATTATGTTGTTGTTGCGCGGCATGTCCGTCGACGAGACACCCACCTCGACAACCGTCGACTCCATGGTCCAGCGGCCACGCTGCAAAATATCCAGGGATTGATTGTTTAGTCCAACCTCTGGATTCTCCAGATAGGCCGCAATATTGTTGGCACAGTCGATCATGTGCAGCGCCACGGTTATCCGATTGATGCAGAAGGACGATGAGTTGGGAAAACGATTAGGCGGCGTGCGAGTCTGCAAGGGATGCGAGACGATTAGATCAGGAAAATTTTACTATTCAAAATTGAAACTATTTATTTACAGCTCTCTGACTGCGACAATTCTGCTGCTCTTGTCAATAGTCAAGCGCATGATTAGTATAAATTCAATCAAAGCAGACTGTGATGAAATTCTTTGGAAAACACACACAGCATGTCGTCGTCGTGCCATATTGATCTATATACTTACACCAGGGGCGGCCAGGGGTCCAGTGTTTACTGGTATGGCCATGGTGCCCACGAGCATCCCGTCGAGTGCTCGAAAATATGGGGAATTGCGCAAATTGCGGGACATGTTGCGGAATCGCATCGGTTCATCGTTGTTGGTCGCATTGGCGCCGCGCTGTGAGAACGGCGGTCGTTCGGCCACATGCAGCACTTTGCCATCGACATCTGGAAGGGAAATGCAATGAGTGAAGATGTCAGGGCTTGTTTGATGAACTGCTGCCGCTCGTGACTCACCATATTCCTTGACTTGTTTGTCATCGGCCAGCACGCGGCCCTGGTATATGATGCGCTGATTCTCGGCTGAAATGTTCGTCTTCTCCGCGATCTGATCCTTGAACTGGCGTATGGTTATCTGGGTAAAGACAGGAGTGGAGAGCGGGTTTTTTTGGAATCTTCTGGTCAACACACAACCTCAAAAAGTCGAATATAAAATTCCCACATACACGTACACTCGCACACAAACACACACATATTAACACTTACCTCATTGTCGATGCTGAATTCGTGTGTGCGTGCATCTAAAGTTTTCACCTTTAGGTTTATTAACATTTTTGCGGCCGTCCGTCTCTCGATATTTGCGTTTATTGTCAATTGCGGCGTAAATCTGTTCAAAATTCTTCACCTTTCACTGCAAAACTAAACAGACGGCTGGCTGCCAAATGGACGGGAGGGGAAGAAAATCGACAGTGACGATGTTTTGGGGTATCGTTGTGTCGTCGTCGGTTTTGCCAATCGAATCGCACTCGCATTCATTCGCCTCTACTCACGCTCACGCTCGCTCTCTTTCGCTCTCTCACGTTTTTTTTTTTTTTTTAATCCGGTGTCGCTTTAACTTTTCTCCGTTTCTCTCACTGCCACGGCCGTTGTCGAATTGTCAAACGCGCTTTTGTTGCATCAACATTGACTGCCAACGGTTGTAAATTCAATTAAAAATAAATGAATTTTGTTTTGTTAATTTTGACAAACAATTAGACAAAAATATCTAGCGGCTAACACAGAGAATTCTTAGTTTCTGGCTTTTCTACAAAATATACTGTATATAATTTAATCGAATTAACGAATGCGGTATTTAAAGACATTGCAATATGGGCACATTGCGCGAGTAATCGATATTTCTCGCAGCACATCGGTATTTCGCAGAAACAATCATCATCAGCCATGCAACGTATTTGCAACGGTCTGGCAAGGCTTTATTGAATGTCGCGCCAAACAGCAGTTCGAAAGCAAAGAAATACGAGCAATCTCTAAGATAATTCCATTTTTTAATTGCGTAGTATTATGTAATTAATATAAATTGCTTGTAAAACTATTTACTGCTATATTTGTATTGGCTTGCATGGCCTACTTGTGTGGTAAATTTACTAAAATAAATAAAAGGAATTGAAATCACTTCATGCTTAAAAGATTGGTGCTTTCCCATAAGAATTTCGTCTTTGTTCCCACACCTCAGTCCACATGAGCCGTAAAAACGCTTGACGTACTGGCAAAGTGTGCATATATAAACCCACCTGCTCTCAGGGTTGTCGCCCTTCGCCTTGCGGCCGCGGGGCAACCTTTTCGGTGCTGCACGACGCTTTGAGTTGCATCCTGTGGGAATTTCGGGCGCTGCACACAAAAAGCAGCGTATGAATAATAAGGAATCAGGAATCAGGGGGGAAGCGGGTGGGAAAGCGAAGTCGGTGAAGAACAACTTTTCGCTTTGAATTCTTAAGTGGCGTGGCAGAGGCAGAGGCGGAGGCGGAGACAGCTCCGGGGTTGAAGGGTAAAGGGCATGCGGCAACCGCAGCTAACACAATTTTTCTTATGCCCGAGAAATGTGCGGAAATGTGATTTAATATCTGCGATTGTGAGTCGTTTCCACGGGCTCCAAAACGAATGCCGGATTTATTTTACTGTGCCGCTTGAAAGGGATTCAATTCAAGGAGTGTGTGTGTGTGGGAATGCAAATTTAAAAATTACGATACAGTGCAGCCTGTAGAAGGGGATACTCTGAGAAATAAACTATGAGAAATAAATGCTGAAGAAAGGGCTGTAACTATAAGAAATAAATATAAATCAATAGGTCAAGGAAACTCATTTAGATACGAATTAGCTGCTAGTTAGTTTTATTATGAGTTCTACCTAGCATCTTGTACGTTCAATGTACAAGAAATAATAATTATTTTGCTTGCTGGACACTCTCTGGTTCAGCGCAGGCCTCACAATTTACAAATTGCTTTTAAATGGGCTGTGAAAAAGTTTTAATGAGTTTTCGACACTCCTCCCCATCTCTCACTTCCCTCTACGTCTGCTTATGCATTTTCATTTTCATTATCATTTTTTTGCTCGCTTTCCTATTTGTTATTACAAGTATTTCTTTATTGTTTCTCTTTTCTCACCCTCTACAAGCTCGTGTTGGCGTGTTATAAAAGCCGCGGGGGCGTGTGCGCTGGGCGTGGCGGCTTCTCTAACATTTCGTTGAGAGTACAACGCAAGAAAACAACAATAATTGCTTGTGACTTTCCGGAGAGGTGGGTTCGAGGGTTGTAACTGTTACTGGGTCTGGATCTGGGTCTGGGGGCGATGTCGCTTAATGAAATTATATCAATCTGGCGGATCAGAATTCCTTGAGCTTGTCGTGCTGCGTCTGGCAGCTGGCAAATGACTTTTACTTTTGTTGCTGTTAATATTTTCATTAGGAAATTTGAATTTTCACGCATTGAATGCGGCGCTTGCTTAACTTTTGCCCGCTTTCCTCTCTTTCCTCCCTGGCTTTTCCCATTTATGTTCTTGGCGGTCAAGAACAAGAAGACCGTCGGTCCGCAGAAGTCTCACGTCAAATTAAATCAAGCCGTAATATAAAGAAAATTGAAGCCAGGTCCCTTTTGCACCATAAACCAGGACGGAGAAGGCAGACACACACACGCGTGCGGGCAGGGAATTGGAATGGGAATAGAAGAGTAGTTGGGGTTGGTCGTTGGCTTAGTCAAGTGGAGTGTGGTCAGGGAGTGTGGGGGCGTTAGAGGTTGGCTGTCTGATTGGCAATCTTACACCATGCAACGGCAGTGGCTGAAAGTGGCAGGAACCCTAAGAAACAGTTAAGCTTTGAAATGTTCTATGATATTTCTATGATGATGGTAAGCCAAAACTGAGCTCAGTAATTATTAATGATGATGTTTAATAGGTTGCAAAACAAAATCTTTACACAAGTGTTAAGTGACAGGCTCCACGGCGTTGCCAGAATGTTAATAAGTTCAGAGAAGGCAATTAAAAGTACCAAACAAATTCCCATAACATTGCTCTTGGCCATTGCAAGACGTGTGGAAATGGCGAACCATTTCCACTTGTAATTGCCGGTAAATAATTTCCGCTTGAATGTGGCAATCGTGCTGGCCTCATAAATACCGCAAACCCGCCGCCAACTTAAACCAAGCCAGAGAAACTAAACAAAAAAGGCAACAACTCAATTTATAGTCAACACTTAATCTAAGCTGTCAATGCGCCTGTGGGGCAATAACAACAACAAGGACACCGACGGTAAGAACAACGATAACAACAACGACAGCTGAAACTATCGTAAGAGTCGAAGAGAACGACAAAACGTAAGTTGCAGCGCGTTACGTACGTGTATTGCAGTGTACGTTACGAATTGACCGAAACACAAGCCACACAAATACAAATTAATACAGTTGTACATATGCATGTAAGTGTGTATGTGTGCTTGCAGGGAAGTCGTAAAGTTGCAGTTGCATTCAGCGTCTACGTTTTGTTTTGCGTCTTCCTCTTCGCCTTCGCCTTCGTTTTCGTCTTCGTCTTTGACTTTTAATTTATGTTTCAATTCCAATTAGCAGACGTGGCGCGTGGTGCTTTTATGTGAGTCCCGTTAATTGACTTTCGGCCTGGCGCTGGCGCGTCATTTGTAATTGTATCCCCGAGAGCAAGAGAGAGAGAGAGAGACCGAGAGTGGGGGCGTTCCTCTCTCGCATGAGTGAGGTTAGGTTAGGTAACTAGCGCGTTTATTTGCCAGGCCAATGCAGCTAATTGAAGTTCAAATTGTGCTCGCCGTTGGCTAAGACGCTTAGCCAGGAAACCGTTCAAATGTTGCACACACATACACTCACACACGCATGTGTGTGGGGCCCATAAAAGGCAAGTTGAAAGCTCAAGACGAAGACGAATTCACTCCTCGGCAAATTCAGTTAACGACGTAAAAGCAACGAAAGCCAATTTAACAGTCAATACAAAGGACGAACCTCTCTCTCTCTCTCTCTCTCTCTCTCTCTTCAACTCTCCATCTCTCTCTGCCGTACACAGGTCTGGACAGTTAAGCACCCGCACAATCACATGGCGATTGTCAAGCAAACGGAAATAAAATCAAGCATAAATGCAATAATACAATTTATGTGCCAAATTTCATAAGAGCCATAATGGAGTCGCCCCATCTCGCTCGCACACAGCACACACACACACACAAATCAAGGCAAAGTCTTTGGCAAACAAAGGTGACTTCAGCACACACAGATACAAACATTCGTATCGTAATCGTAATCACATTTGTGTTGCTGAAGATCTCGTGAATGTTGATGCTATTTGTGTGTGTGTGTGTGTCTCCCCCCCACATGGTCAAGGCAACATTGTCCCGCAACGGACCAAGCTCTGCTCTCCTTTCCCTCTCTTCCACTCGCTCCCCCACTCGCTTCAAGTTAACAATATTTTCTTTACGTTTGCCAATTGCATTATAACTCAATTGTAGCCGAGGCGATTTTATGGGCATATCGACTCGAATCGCATCTTCAACTCAACTCGAGTGTTGCACAATCGAGGGAACTCAACAACAACTTTTGTTGGAGAGTGCGGCATGTGTAACATAATCAGAACTAAGAGGACTCTCGTATCCTTTAAGTTCTGTGCGAGCATGTGCATCATCTAAAGAAATTGTAAAGAGTTCAAGTAGCTAAGCTGCTTAATCGCATTCAGGCAAGTTTATGGCTTGAAAGGTTTTTTGTAGTTTGTCAACCCTCTCGAAAGTGATGCGATTTTCACTTTCACTTATTGACTTGGCTTTAAAATTGAATGGTAATTAATATGATAAGATATTTTAAGTTTTTCAATGCTACCCATATAAACTTTCGGTGGAGCAAATCAAAATTCGTATAAATACAGACTTTCAAAAGTTTATGTATTGAATTGTTGAAAATAATATAATGATATTAATAATATACTATAAAATAATTAAGGATTTTACTTTATCTCGATATATACCTTATTTTTTATTTGCAACACTCTCAACTTTCTTGAAATTGATTAAACTGTCATCAGATTATAATCATTTTTTTAAGTGTTACAAATTATTCATTGTTTTCCATACTACAAGGAAATATGAAATATTGAAATATAAAAGATCGAATTAAATCGGTTCGACTTTATCGGTTCCACTATTGAAAATATTCAAGACTTTCCTCATATTAAGTATAGAACTATACCTCTATACCATATCATTAAATAGAGTTTGAAAAGTTTTTTTTATCTTTTCCCATGTAAAACATTGTATTTTTACAAAAACTTATATTTTTTAATTTCCAATCAATTAAACTAATAAAAACTGATATAAAATCGATTTCAATCGGTTTTCTGCTTTCAATTGTAAAAATAGTCAAAATAACTTTACTGGATTTTCGAGGTAGATTTCAAATTAGAAATTGATTGAGTTGAAAGAACTTATAAAGAGTCGTCGAAAGCAAGTTGAATCTATCAGGAACTTAAGTATTACCCCAGCTGCTTTCTGGCAATCGATTCCCTGCTCTACTGGCCTTGAGATCAGCTGGATGACGTGCACAGTCATTCCATCCATGAGGCATGCTGTTGAAGAGTTACAGCCGGGATGCATTAACAATTTGGCATCTTTAATGCATCTCCGATGGGCCATAAATCGCGCTGGCCCTGCGCTTGAGGGCACTTCAGCGGCAGCGGCAGCGGCAGAGACATGTGGATTGTGGAATGTGGAGCAAGTAGAGCAAGTGAAGCTGGAGCAAGTGCGGCGAGCTCGAGTGCGACTCAACGCGGGCAGGGCAGCAGCGTGTGAGGTTATGCAACACGCACAGCGCGGGTGACACGCCCTCTATCGGCTGTCACTTTGCGTGTGGCAGTTGTAAATTGATTTGCCACGATCTGCAGATAGAAATGGATTTATGAAAGTCACGCAAAACCCAATCGCATTAGCCGCGCTAGAGAGTGAGAAAGGGAAGGGGACGGGTAACCCGAATAATTGGGCCAACTCATGAGTAATTGACTGGGCCAAGCTGATAAACATGGTTTATAAGCCTCTGCTGCTGCAGCAGTTGGCAACAGTTGATCGAGTTCCTTCACAGCAACCACATGGCCAACCAACAGCAACTTCTCGCTCTCAGCACAGCGCTTCTCCTGGCAGTGGTGTCTCCCAGCTGGGCTGGTCTCATTAGCTACGCTGGCGATGAGCACGCCGTCGCTCACACACAGCAGAATGTGTTGAGGAACTTCGATGGCACCGTCTCGCATTACGCCAAGTCGGTGGCCACGCCCTACTCGCAGGTGCACAAGCAGGACACACGCATCAGCAACAATGTCTACCAGCCAGCCTATGCCGCTCCTGCCCCAGCCGCAGTCTACGCTCAGCCCGCTCCCGTTTACCACCAGCCTCAGCCACAGCTCCAGCAGCACATCCCGGTGGCCCACGCCGCCTACGTTCCTCATCAGCCCGCCGTGGTGCACTACTCTCCCGCAGAGACCGTGTCCCACATGAGCTTCGACGGTTTCGGCACCCACTGGGGCTTCTAAGGGTCTTCCACTTCACTTCATCTGATTATCTGCATAATATTTATAAGAGCGGGCGGATTAGTTCTTTAAAAAGCATGTGGAATAAGGAAAAATAAATAAAATATAGATAACTAATGCGAAATACTATTAAAAAAAACATTCCTGCCTACGGATACCCCGTAATCTGTTAATCAAGCTAAAGAAATATGAAAGGAATCACGCGAAGACAACCTGCCCCTCAAGGCTCTCCTGCTATTTCGTCTTTAAAAAATTTTAATAACCGATTCTGCTGAAATTTGCCTCATCGTTAGACAACTAAGTAACTCCATATACAAAATCAAGACTCATCAATTTCTATAATATATAATACAGGAATGAAGTCAAAACTTTCCAAGGTAATATTTTCGTATCGTTTTCTGACATAATTTTGAAATAAGTTCGCTTACCCGCACTCCCATTCACTTCGAAGGTCTCAATCAAATCGTAAAATGCTAAAAACTTAACCGAGCATAATCCTTTAAAATCGTATAATGTGCACAGTCAATGTGCCCTTTCAGAGCTCTTTGGAATTTCGCTCACGTTTCGAGCTGTTGCTGGATAAACAAATCATAAAACGTCCACACAAAGTGCACACTACAAATAGCCTCGAGTAGCCCATTAGCTGCTTGTAGTGTTAATACCGCAGGAGCAGCTTCTTCAGCATCCTCTCTCTCTCTCCCTCTCCCTCTCCCTGCCTCTCTCTCTCTCTCTGTTAACATGCTCGGGTTACGTGATTTGTGCAGTGCAAACTTAAAAATCGGACACGATTGCGACGTGACTTGCATGGCCAAAGCGAAGGTGCAGGCAAGAGAAAAGCAGAAGAGAAAGGGGAAAGATAGAAAAGTCAAGTGAACTAATCGGATTTCTTTTTTTATTCCACTCGCTATGAATTATGCACATGTCCAGGAATGCATTGAAGGACCCTTGATATCTCTTATCTTTAAATTGAAATCTGATTTTTGCCAGCTCATTAGCTTGAGCAACGAAGGCGAAGTCAATTTCGGCATAGATGAATGATGATGGGTTCCTTTAGATGGCAATCAGTGGGAAAATGGCCCAGGCGACTAACAGGCAATTCCTCTCTCTCTCTCCCTCTCTATCGCTGTCTTTTTCTCCCTGTTCGCACGCAAAACTGTCCCAACTAATTTTCGTCTTAGAATAAATTGAAAAAGTGTAGCCAACAGGGGAAAAAGACAGGCCAAAATGCGCTCGTAAATAGCGCGCAAAATGCAACTCCGGGTAGAAGTACGGCTACTGTTGCCATGGCTACTGCGGTTGCCCCCTGGCCCTTAAGCTCTCCCCCCCCCCCTTATTTCCTTCCGCTCTCGTCTCCCGCTTGACTGCAAAAAGGCACAATGATAAAATATTTGCCACGCCGTGAGCCAAGTAAATTGTGGGCAAAAAGTTGGCGAAAAAAATATGAAGAAAGGCCGAGGCTGCAGCTCGTTGTGGTTGTTGTTAGTGTTGTTTAGGGTGTTGTGCTTGTTGTTGTTGCTACTCTTGCTGTTTTTGCCATGTTGTGTTGCTGCTGTTGCGGCCAAAGTTGAGTGGCGATGGCAACAGCCACGCTTGGCCCCGCCGCAGCAGCAGCAACAGCAGCAGCTGCACACCCTGCTCTGCCCCTGCCCCCTAGGCCAGAAAGGAAGTTTAGCGAGAATAGCAAAATGCAAAATGCCCGCTAAGACGTATTTATCAACATAATTACATTTTTTAATGGCTTTTTAAACCGCAAAATGGCAAAATGCCTTCAAAACGAATGAGAGATAAAAGTAGATAGCATAAAAAGTAAAAAAAAACTAACAGACATAACTGTTAGTGGGCTATTCCTTAGTCTTCCTTCTCTACTTTTCAGTTGTTGCTTTCGCCGGGCAATTTTTGAGTCTTTCAGCCGTAACTCAATTAGCCGAATCAGTGAGCTCAGCGGGATTTGTTCAAAGCGATAGCAATAGATAAGTTCACAAATATTAAGGTTAAGTTACGTATGAAGCCAAAGTTCTTTGAAAAAAGTTTTGAGGTTTATTATGGAATGCATCAGTTTCGAAATGTTTCATGTAGTTTCATTTCTTACTTTAATGCAGATTTTGTCGTATTTTTCCTCTATTTAAACCTTAAAGGGTTCCAAATTATCAATTTGTTAATTTTCTCGCACTATCTAATAAGTTGTACATAATTGGGATTATGTTAAAAATTAATTTAATTTTATATATTATGCTTTCGAATAGAATACTTTATCAAATAATTCAGGAGACTATCGATAATATCGATTGTTTACTTTGTTTTTTTTTCAAATCACGTTTTTTAGGCGCATTATTTAAGTGTCAATCTTCTGCTTTGGCATACACTTAATCTACTATTTCAACGTAACTGCCAAATTAAATCAAGACTTACTTAATCATTTAAGCCTTTAAAAACCAATTCGATTATGGTCCATCGGAACAAAAACATCGATATAATTGATACTTTCCTTTCAATGAACCATTAATATACCATCGATATAGCTACTCATTCTCTCTCTATATCCAGTCATTATCATTATTTAATATCTGGTAAGTCAATATTAAATTGTGCATTTGCTTGATATACAGCTATCTCTGTTAGTGCTTTTATTATTTCCGTATTCTCTTTCTTTGTTGACCTCTACTTTTTTCGATTTAAATATTATTCGAAATATCGAGCAGCCACTTTAATTTCTGCTGTAGCCGCTCTCAACCTCTCTCACTCTCTCCCTGTGCATCCCGCTGCGCTTTCGACGCTTTTCCATTTGTATCAATTTCTGTAGACCTCGTCGCTTCAGTCCCAAAAATATCAGTTCTCTCGTATTTTTAAAATATTTTTTAAAATAAATCCGACCCGGCCAGAGGCCAAAGAACTCGCATGTACGCTCACGTGGCTCACTGGGCATTCACACACTCCTACTTCCACCCACACGCCCCCTCCATCAAAGTCGCTTCCCTTGTCAGACAATCAGACACTCGCATTACGCATACGCCGCGTGGATCCCGCGTGCGTTTGCTTCCCGCGCTACCAACGTGACTTGGCTGAGTCCAACTCGAACGGGGGGAAGTTTCTCCTCTCCCGGCTTTGAGGGTGCCTGCTATCAGTCGCATTGTCTGATACATTTCACATGCTGCTGCAATTAACGCAACAAATTGCATTTTTAATATGCACAAAATTAATGTGGAAAATCTTCCTGGAGGAAGGGAGGACGTATCGCTCCATGTCGGCTCGTTTTATTTATCACAGTCATTGCGAAAATTGAAAATGCACATTTTCCCAGACGAGCCGAGTCGAGAATCCATTTAAATGTGGACAACAGATAACTGCGTGCCTGTGGGCGGAGCCGCAAATGCAAATAGCCATAAAAAAATAATATATGTAGTATTATAATATTATTATGATATAAAAGGTCATTACAGAGTCAAAGTTTCTTGTGCCCGTCGAGCCAGGAAGCAACTGTTAATTAGTTTTTCTGAGCTCGAAACTCCAATTCGGACTCGACTCTGGCATTCATCTATCCATCCATCCCCTGAATAAAACCGAGTTCAAGCTGTCCATGGCCCTGCAAATGTTTTAATTTCCGCTTGGAGAGACTCCAGCGGAAATTACACAAAAAAAAGAGAAAAGGTTCCAGCTGCCAGTTGGAACTGGGAGACGCGACAGGGACGCATTGTCATCGAAATAATTAACATGCTCTGCGAACATTGACGCGGAACGTGCTAATCGCTTGATTAGCCGCCGAGCTAAACGGCAGCTCAACCAGCTCAAGTTACTATCAGTACGCTGCTTTCTCCCCTCTCTCCGCGCTGACTGGCACTGCAACGCTCGAGAGCGTGATTAGATTAGCCCTGCCTCGCTCGTTGGGGATCAGCTTTAGCTTCGGTTCTCCCAACTCAGAGTGCAAAATGCTGCTGATCGCATTGGTTGTGTTTCTACTCAGCGCCGGCTTCCTCTTCCACTGGAGGCAGCGTGCACGGCGGGCCGCGGTCGCCAATCTGCCAGGACCCTACTGTCCCCCCCTGTTCGGCGCGGTGCATCTGATGGTGAAGCTGAGTCCGAAGAGTGCGTATACGTAATACATAAAGAGATCTACATAAAGTGCAGGCACTGCGTGCCGAGTGAAGTTCATTGTGTGCTGTGTTTGTTCAAGTGTGATAACTGACATATATAATTATATAATACATGCCCATTTACGATAATGAGCGGAGAGTTATTTCGGTCAATCGAGCAATTGGAGCTTGGAGAGCATAGTCGAACTTGTTTCCAGTCTATTTGTCTCATTGCATTTGTAAGCGATAGCAGATTGACATAGCGGAAAACAGGTTTAAATCAGGTTATAAATACATTCTTGTTTGCCGGAGCTAATAAGCTAATGATATTTCATATATTTTTCGTATAAATGAATATATGAGTATAAGCTCCGGCTATTCAGTTTAGGTAATGACGGATTAGGGGTCAAACCAATTACTCAAATAATGCACGGTATATATTTAAACACCTCAGGGTGTGTAGAGAAATAAAATAATTAGGTTATTAAATGTATAAATATAGAGTTTATATTCTGTTAATATATAAAATATCTCAGTATCAGTATCTTCCCATACACCGCGATACATATTCTTGAACTTTTTGCAGATATCGCATCTTGCACTTACTAGTTAATGCACCTCAAGGCTTTCCCAGTACAAAGGCACTACGAAATTGCACTTTCAATACTTCTGCACAAATTTCAAGACGCTTATCGTTATTTTCGATAATCTAGCGCGATTAGCTCGCACACACTCCCACTTACCCAATGCTAAACTTCCCTTTCGCCCAACCGATAGGTTTCATTGAGGAGTGTCGCAAGCAGGTGCTGAAGATCGGACAATTGCAACGCGTCTGGGTTTTCAATCGGCTGTTGATCCTGAGCAGCGATCTGGAGTTCAATGAACAGATTCTCTCCAGCCAGGAACATCTGGTAAAGCATCAAGTGTACAAGATATTGGGCCAGTGGCTTGGCAACGGGCTGCTCCTCAGCGATGGCAAGGTGTGGCATCAGCGGCGCAAGATCATCACGCCCACGTTCCACTTTTCGATCTTGGAGCAGTTCGTGGAGGTCTTTGATCAGCAATCGAACATCTGCGTGCAGTGCCTGGAGCAGAAGGCCGATGGTCTCAGTACCTTCGATGTGTACCCCTTCATCTGTCTGGCCGCACTGGACATCATTGCAGAGACAGCAATGGGTACCAAGGTGGATGCGCAGCTGACAGAGAGAACACCCTACGCGGAGGCAGTGAATGAGTGAGTTGGTCATTCCATATCCTCTGGTATATCCCCTGATTCCTCTGAATCCTTTACTAGATGCACTGCCATGATGGCTTGGCGCTTCATGTCCATCTACCTGCAGAGCGAGCTGCTCTTCACACTGACTCATCCATGGCTCAAGCTGCGACAGACGAAGCTCATACGCACCATGCATGAGTTTACCATTCACGTCATCGAGAAGCGTCGCCAGGTGCTGGAGGAGGAGCACAAGAAACTGGAGTCCAATGAACAGCACAATGACTTGGGGCAGAAGCGTCGCATGGCGTTGCTAGATGTGCTGCTCCAGGCCAGCGTTGATGGGCGTCCGCTGCGCAACGATGAGATCCGCGAGGAAGTGGACACCTTCATGTTCGAGGGACACGATACTACCACCAGTGCCATCTCTTTCTGCTTGTGGGAAGTCTCACGCGATGCCAAGGTGCAGGATCAGCTGCTTGCGGAGATCCTTCAGGTGCTTGGCACGGATCGGAGTCGTGCAGTTACCACGCGGGATCTCAACGAGATGAAGTATCTTGAATGCGTCATTAAGGAGTCGCTGCGCATGCATCCCTCCGTGCCGTTGGTCGGACGCAAGCTTCAATCGGACTTTAAGTACAGTGAGTGGCAGCAGTCTTGCTCCTCCTAGTGAAAAAATATTCAAGCTAACCCTCTTACCCCTTTCAGCCCACTCCAAGCTGGGTCCTGGCGTCATACCCGCCGGCTCGGAGCTGCTTCTGGGCATCATAGGTAGCCAGAATGCTGACGAAAACTTCCCAGAGCCTTGGCTATTCAAGCCAGAACGCCATGCAAGTGGAGAACGTGCCGCGACCTTTGCCTACTTGCCCTTCAGTGCGGGACCAAGGAACTGCATCGGACAGAAGTTTGCTATGCTGGAGATGAAGATGATGCTGGCAAAGATTGTGCGTGCCTATGAGCTGCTGCCTCTGGGTGAAGCTGTCAAGCCTGTGGTCAATATTGTGCTGCGCTCCGACAATGGATTCCAGTTGGGCATGCGCAAGCGGATGGTCTGAGAAGGGCTTTATTTCTTCTTCTTGAAGTGGATTTGTGATTATTCCAGTTTGAGTATTATCTACAGGGAAACACTCCAAAGTTATGTTTTTACTATATTAAAATTGTTAATTATTATGTATATCAACATCATTATCTATTATTTCATTATCATGAAAGCGTTCGGGATCAAACTGTGTGCAATGCGAACTGCAATGTTTCTCACTGCTTTGCTGCTCGTAGAGATTGATGTAGATCTCGGAACCGGCGGGTGGTGAGGCACCTCCTATAACAAAGTGAGCTGTGGAAAGGAATAAAATGGAATAAGAGTGAAACATAAGTTGGATATAGTAACCTACTATAGACAAAGTCCTGTGCAAGCTGTCGTCCCACAATCAGCTGTGGTGCAGTCGAAAGGTCTCTTGGAGCACCGCTTGCAAATAGGGTAGTGCCTCCTACTCTCCAGCTGGGGCAGTTCGCAGCTCAGCTTATCAATAATGTAGGCAAACTTGTTGTAGAGGGTATTTTACTCGTTTGATTAGATTAGGTAATCAATTGGTATAATGATAATAATTGGCATTCAAGAGTTGAAAGGAAAGGCTACTGTATAGATTTGAATTGATATCACTCAACGTCGGAGTAATATCAACTGTATTTTATTGTATTATTATTAATTTGCTTGCCCGCAATAAGTACAAAACAAATTGGGCTGCGGAGTAAGAACGAGTGGTCAAGTGAGAGTTACTTTTCATACTGATTTAATTTTCCTCGTTGTGGGGTTTATATACACGTTTCTTACAAGCTGGGTATTTACTTAGGTTCTAAATACATGATAAAAGACAAATGATAAATATCTAAGTCTAATGATATCTGCTGATTTTTGGCATGCAGTACGATTTTCTGCAGATATGTAAATCGTACATCCTCCCGGCCGTTGAACATATGTTCAAGAATCGTCGATTTTGATTCTGAATTGATGTAGGTTCTCTTTGGCTGGTGGATCTGATTAGGTGGATGTCCTTCCTTTGTAGTATTTGTTTCTAATATAGAGTATGGACATGATCATCATGAACAGGAGTCCACCGTATAGCGCGATGTGATGATGTTTAATCGGTTCAATTTCTTGAGGTAATTGAAATGTGTTGCTTGGAAAGAGTTTCTTTCGTAGTTGTTGTAAGTCGATGTAATGTTGCATCAACTCTTCCTTCGTTAGTGTGGTGCCACGTTGTGCTGTTGTTGTTTCAAATTTGTTGATCATATCTCCAAAACGAGCGAACGACGTAGGTATGATTGTCTTGATGGTGTCTTGGCTGGTTAGAGTCATCAGTGAGTTTCGTAGTGTACATCCAGCAGTTACACTTAGTATTTGTATTACCATTACCATTACCTAAGGTCTCCATCCCGAAGTTTGATGGAGACTACCTTAAATGGCAGCAATTTCATGACAGGTTTAAGAAAATGATTCATGAAGCCACTTCAATACCCATTATTCAAAAAATGTGGTATCTAAAAAATCATGTAATTGGTGATGCAGAAAGACTCATACGCCATCTTTCACTGACTGAAAGTAATTACACCACAGCATGGAATATGCTAGAAGAAAGATTCAATAACAAGCGAGTGCTGAGTACCGCACTAATACAGAGGTTACTAGATCAACCCACAACGACTGGTAACGATTCAAACTCTTTAAAGGCAATGCATGATAACATTAACATTGGGATACCGACAAACCAATGGGACCCACTTCTGCTATGCATTCTTACAAAGAAGATGGATAGACAGAATCATGTTTTGTATGAACAATCCATACAAAATACAAGGCAAAACCAATCGATTAATGAATTCCTCACATTCTTGGAGCAAAGGTTCCTAACATTGGAAGCCATTAATACAGACAAATATAAAGTCAAACACAACACGTGTGCTTCAGTAGGAGCTGAACACAACTTTATATGTTACTTCTGTAAAAAACCGAATCATAGCATTTTTAAATGTAATGATTTCTAAAAAAGAAACAGCAGCAGAACGTTTAAATTGGGTACAGAGACAGAGACTCTGTGCAAAATGCTTCCGTTCAGAACATCCAACAAGTTCATGTTCGAAAAAGGACTGTTTTAAGTGTAACAAGAAACATAACACATTATACACTTAGAATTAAAACCTGAAAGCACAACAGCTGCTACCGCAAGTGGACAACAATCAAGTTATATTTTGTTAGCCACTGCCCGAGTTACGATTCAGGGCAACAATGGACAAAAAAACGAATTTCGAGCTCTCCTAGACTCAGGATCTCAAATAAACGCCATATCAGAACGAGCTGTGAAGACATTGGGTCTTAAATCAACACACACGACCATACAAATCAATGGCATTGGAGGAAAGGTTCACACCTCCAACGCTCGCATCAATGTCATGCTGAAATCAAATTGTGGAGATTTCAGTTCTAGGTTGGAAGCAATGGTTTTGCCGAACATTGTAAATGACCAACCAACGCGTTTTATCTTCCCCGATATTTGGAAATTGCCACAAAATATAACATTGGCAGATCCACACTTTGGAAAACCTGGAAAAATAGACGCTCTCCTAGGAGCCGAACACTATTTCGAGATCCTGAATCAAGGACAAGTGTCATTGAAGGACTACCCATGCTTCAAGACACCAAACTTGGATGGATCATCGCGGGAAAAATTCAAAATAAGGCCACAATATCATCAGCATGTGCGATGCTTACCGAACAGGAAAAGGTGGACGAACAACCAGCCAAATTCTGGGAATTGGACAATCTCCAGACAAAGAGCCCTTGTCTTTCGCCGATGGACAAGGAATGTGAGCGGCAATTTGAGCAAAACCTACAAATTGCCAAAGATAAAAGGTTGATTGTTCGCTTACCAGAAATGGAGGATGCATCAGCGTTGGAGGAGTCTCATGACATAGCGTCAAGAAGATTCCTATCATTCGAAAAACGATTACAAAAGGATTCAACGCTAAGGCAAGGGTACATTCAATTCATGAAGGAGTATGAAGATCTGGGACATATGAAACAAATGCCAACAGAACATATACCCAATCAACATTATTTCATACCCCATCATTGTGTACTCAAGCCAGATAGTCAAACTACAAAGTTAAGAGTAGTATTTGATGCATCACGTAGAGCAGTTCAGAGCACGCTATTCTCTATACTGTTAAGATTCAGAACACACAAATACGTGTTCACAGCGGATATCGAAAAAATGTATCGTCAAATATGGATGAATCCAGAAGATCAACACCTTCAGATGATTATATGGAGAAGTGAACCATCGGAAGAAATAAAATATTACCGACTAAAAACTGTCACATATGGAACAAAGGCAGCTCCGTATCTGGCCACAAAATGTCTGCAATAAAGAACGATTTATATCTGGATGATTGTATCACAGGCGCAGAAACAATCCCAGAAGCCCTCCAGAAACAAAAGGAATTGAACCAGATTTGATCAAAATCTGTTTTCAAGTTACGAAAATGGTGTGCAAACCACAATCAATTATTACTGGGTTTGCCTAAAGAAGACATTACACCAAACGTTCATCTGGAAGATGCAGCATATGAGGAGTGCAGCATCAAAACACTGGGAATTACATGGAACCCATGTTCGGACAACTTATGCTGCACAACATAACATAAACATAAACAAGCAAGAAGGAAATAATAACAAGGCGAGATGTTGTCTCGGAAATTTTTAAAATATTTGATCCACTGGGATTATTTACGCCAGTGGTAATTAAAGCAAAAATCTTTATGCAGGAACTGACTAGACAAGGATATCAGTATGATGAAGAATTACCACAACCATTGCAAAAGGAGTGGAAACAATATCAAGAGGATCTCAAGGTTCTTAACGAAATTAAAATTGACAGACATGTCTATAAAAAGCAAGTTCCTGTCCAAAGCGAAATTCACACAATTGTAGACGCATTGGAGAAGGCATATGCGGCGGCAGTGTATATTCGCTCCATTCACAAGGATAAACAAATAAGCGTTCAACTGTTATGCGCTAAATCCCGACTAGCACCGCTCAACGCTATTACACTTCCTCGATTGGAATTAAAGGCTGCCGTTCTAGGAGCAGAAATAACAAGCACGGTTAAGGAATAGCTATCCTTGGAGACCATACCTACGTATTATTGGTCCGATTCAGAAATAGTACTATCCTGGATCAACAATCAGAAAACGATTAAAGACAAATTCGTAGCCACCAGGACAACAACCATTCAAGATACGTCCATACAAAGGGAATGGAGACATACCCCAAGCGCACACAACGCTGCTGATGTCGCATCAAGAGGAATAACTGCTTCAAAATTCAAGGATCGCAGCTTGTGGTTCTATGGTCCACTATTTCTGCATGGACCTCCATCGACATGGCCATCGCCGTTTGTGGCAAAAGGAACGGAATCATCCAAGGTCGTCCCTGAAGTCGTATTAGCAGCAACCAAATCAGAAAAATTGATATATACAATCAATCATAAAAATTCATATAATAAATTGTTGAGAATAGTTGCATATATGATGCGTCTTCGAAAACGGAAAGCCAACGAACCAATACTACAATTGGCAGAAATGAAGCCCAGAAGATAGTCATTCGAAACATTCAACAAAATGGCTTTATGGCAGAATTTAAGGATCTCCAGAAAAATCGTGAAGTGGACAGACACAGCAGCTTAAATGCTCTAACACCATTCCTCGATAATGAAAATATTATTCGAGTAGGTGGAAGACTAGAAGCAGCAGAGATCACATTTGACGCAAAACATCCTATGCTGCTGCCATACAATGATCCGATAACAAAATTGATATTTGAGCAAGGTCATAAGGATAACATGCATTGTGGACCTCAAGCTCTTTTAGCAACAATGCGGCAAAGGTACTGGGCCATTAAGGGAAAAACAGTAGCCCGGAATATCGTGCAAAATTGTGTAAGATGCACAAGAGCCAAACCTAGATTAATCCAACAAATCATGGGAAATCTACCACCGTTAAGAGTCACTCAAGCAAGACCATTTCTTAATGCTGGGGTAGACTATTGTGGACCGGTGAAGATTCACTATAAGCTCCGTGGAAAGCAACCACATGTAGCATATATTGCCATATTCTGCTGTTTTGCAACAAAGGCAGTGCATTTGGAACTCGTAAGCGACCTTACGACCGATGCGTTTCTAGCGGCTCTTCGAAGATTTATCAGTCGACGTGGGAAGTGTCAGACTCTGCATTGTGACAATGCAACCAACTTCGTGGGAGCCAGCAACAAGCTAAAAAACCTGGAAGAAGCAATTCAGTCAGACAAGGCTAAAAAGGCCATTATCGAGAGCTGCAATCAAAAGGGAGTAAATTTTAAATTTATTCTTCCCAGAGCACCTCACTTCGGCGGACTATGGGAAGCAGCAGTTAAATCAGCCAAGCAACTACTACTAAAGAATATCGTCTCTGTTAAACTAACATATGAAGAATTAGAAACAGTAGTAGTCGAGATTGAAGCAATATTGAATTCTCGACCACTAGTGCCGATGTCAAATGATCCAAACGACATGACTGCATTGACACCAGGACATTTTATAATAGGAGAACCACTGACGGCGCAAGTGGACCATGAACCATCGCAACAACCTGTTTCATTAGGACAGAGATGGACATCAGTATCCAAGGTCAAACATCAGTTCTGGTCACAGTGGTCAACGAACTACCTACAGCAACTCCAAGAACGGCATAAATGGAAAAAATCAAAAAAATAATGTTAAAGAAGGCATGCTGGTGCTAATAAGAGAGGACAACACACCAGTTCTGCATTGGCCAATGGGACGCATTATCAATGCAATCCCCGGAAAAGATGGCTTCGTTCGAGTTGTGGAGTTGAAAACAGCAAGAGGCATCTTCAAAAGGGACATCCAACATATCGCCCCACTATTTCCGGAAGAAGAACCGGATCACAAACATCCGATAGAAGATGAGGAACAACGCAAAGAGGCAACGAAACCCAAACGACGCCAATTAAATTTGCCATCACTGACAACGACTTTGTTATTTATGATGTTGCTATTACCACTCGCAATGGCTCAATCAATTAACATAACCCAGTTTGGACAAAAGCCAGGGATCTTCTTTGAAAGGATTGGGACAACGCAACTCACTACAACCGATTGGAATATTGTTGCATATTACGACCTACAACCTTATTGGCAAGACATGACAAGACATTTTCTTTGGGAACAAAGAAGATTGGAGAAATATGTCTGGAATTCAGTCAAATTCAGGCATGCAAAGGCATGTACCAACATTTTAAGCACATCGAGAAAGATCTACAAACAGAAAATCATTTATTGACAAAACAGCGATCACGACGAGCACCATTGGATATTATTGGAAATATTGCCAGTAGCCTGTTTGGAGTATTAGATTCGAATTATGCACTTGAAATGTCGAACACTATCATGAAGGTAAAGGACAATGAGAATCACTTATTAAAGCTGATTGAAAACCAAACCACGTTAATCGACTCAACAACTAATGTGATACGTCGAGATGAAGTGTCCAACTCCAAAAGACTCACAATCATGGAAGGATTATTGACAGCTGCAAAGAAAGAAAAGGACCATTTCCAGTTAACACTCTTAGCAACAAACTTTCAACGAATGCAGAGTGAGATTATTAATGTGTTAACAGACATTCGTCATAATAAGATAAGTCCAGCACTGATCTCACCAAAACAATTAAACCAACAATTGAATCAAATACGATAACACCTGAAGAATGAAAAAATGCTACCTGTCACGCCGGAAAACATGCTAATGCTCTACAAAATAATGAGGGCTGAAAGAACTATAGTAAATAATCATGTAATTATCAAAATAACGTTACCGCTAGTATCCACACAAATGCTTGAAATATTTAAGCTCAGTCCGATTCCGTCACTATCCGAGATTGGAATAATTAACTATGACATCAAGATTCCGTTCCTTGCAATCAACAATCATCGAGATGAATTTGTAGAATTGGCAGAAATGGATTTTCAAAATTGCTATCCAAGAGACACGGACGATTTTATATGCAGAAATAAACAAACAAAATTCACAACTGAAACTAGTTGCGAAATGAAATTGTTTCACAACAGAACAGATGCATCATGTCATTTGACACAGTCAAATAAATCATTTACATTACTAAACATGCATGCAAGAAATCACTGGATATTCGCTACAAATTCTCAAGTTCAATTATCAGCGGTGTGTCCGGATGAAGCATCAGACATCACTCTACAAAACTCTGGAATACTAAGTGTAACTGCTGGATGTACACTACGAAACTCACTGATAACTCTAACCAGTCAAGACACCATCAAGACAATCATACCTACGTCGTTCGCTGGTTTATTATTTCAAAGTACTTCCCACTACGAAGTACTCATGTCCATTGTTCCTTGCAATATCGAGCGAATCTTTCCATCATTTAACTCGAAAAGTTGTTGGGGGGACTCCAGCGATGCGATTCTATCGCTGAAGTTTTTGTGTGTTTTTCTTTCGGCAAGTATCCTTCGTCGAAGTTACGTATAACTTTCGGATCTCCTCGCCGATTTGTGATTGCTGTGCCAGCAGATCATTGATGCTTGATGTGGCCATTTTAATTTATTAACTGTTGTCAGAACTTTAAGAGGTATTTTTTTTTGATGTGCCTCGACTCACACCGTGTTCTAACAGTATAAATTAATAAATGGTTTTTTGTTTAGGAGTTTGTCGCCTGGTTGACAACTTCTATAATTCCAGAGTCAGAGGTTATTAATCCTTTGTCGCCTGGTTGACAACTTCTCGTGGTCGTAGTCGGGGGTCACCAATGTAAAGATTTGAATTGATATCACTCAACGTCGGAGTAATATCAACTGTATTTTATTGTATTATTATTAAATTGCTTGCCCCAGGTGCATAACCATGTGGCAGAGGTCGCCGCAATAAGTACAAAACAAATTGGGCTGCGGAGTAAGAACGAGTGATCAAGTGAGAGTTACTTTTCATACTGATTTAATTTTCCTCGTTGTGGGGTTTATATACACGTTTCTTACAAGCTGGGTATTTACTTAGGTTCTAAATGCATGATAAAAGACAAATGATAATTATCTAAGTCTAATGATATCTGCTGATTTTTGGCAGGCAGATGGTGCGAAATCGTGCATCTGCAGGCATAACGATAGAGTCTTTATTTACTAAGTCCGCCTGCATATCAGCGTCAGTATTTGTTATGTGTGTATGCCTACCAGCGACGGTCAATGCATATCAGTAAAGGGTCTCCGTTGATTTAGGTACGTGTATAACGTACCGTGTCGCCTATCTGCTTAAGATAGCAGTGTGCCTGCGTATCATCTGCAGCGTACGATTTTCTGCAGATATATAAATCGTACAACTACCATACAAATAAACTAATGCAACTTTTTATAATGAGCCGATTTTCGGTTTTTAATTTTGTCTAGTTAAGGACAATAATCTGGTTTATTAGATTAGTTTTTGTGTACTTATTTAAACACCTTTGCAATGTAATGAATTCCATTCAGTGCTAATCTTATCTTGCAGCACTGATTACGTTCCACAAAATGTATCTAGCAGCATTTGTCTAGCAACATTTGGGAAGCCTAGCAACATGCTGCAGAAAAATAAAATCATGCTGTATTTTTTTTACATCTATGATGGATGTGATGTTCTTAAAATGCAGTTATTGTTTATTTTTAGTTCTTCTCTGTAAAAAATATATATATATATATATACACCAAAGTATATATATTCTGAATCAGCATGAACAGCCGAGTCGATATAGCCATATCCGTCTGTCCGTCTGTCTGTCTGTCCGTCCGTATGAAAACCTAGATCTCAGCTATTATAAGAGCTAGAGCTACCAAATTTGGAGACAATATGTGTTAATTCTGCACGCAGATCAAGTTTATTTTGGATTTTTGCCACGCCTCCATCCGCCCCCATAAATCGAAAAAAAGTCGATTGTAGCTGCAAATATAGCTCTACAGCAATCATGTGATAAAAACCACTATGCGGGTGTGTTGGCAAAGTTTCAATAAGATCGGCCGATAAATAAGGAAGATATTCAAGAAATAGTATTGCACTGTGGCCATGTGCTTATGTCGGTTTTTCCTAATGTCAGTACCCAACTTTTTTTAATTATGTGGCAACTTTTTTTTTTTTTTTTTTTTTTTAATTATGTGGCAACTTTTTTTTTAATTATGTGCACCGAAAATATTCATAGTGCAATTTTATCGGACATCGCGTAAGAAATGCAGTAGTCGAGTGGTGATGGTAGTTGATTGTTAAGCGAGAGGTCCGGAGTTCAACTCCTGGGTGTGCCGCGGCGACTTATATTTATTTTTTTTTTTATCTTATATTCTTTTTTTATTTTATAGTGTGTTGCAAAATTCAAAATAAATTTTTAGTATATTTAAAGCCATTTAGAATCGAAAGAGACATTGAGCAAGGGCAACATCCAATAAGAATTGAGTGGAACTTGTATAGGCAAAACAAATTAGAGACGGAAAGAAATAAAAAGCAAGAACGCATTGTTCACATTTGGCACGTGTTTTTCCGAAGATTTGTAGCGGGAATATCACAGTCGAGTCAGCTCGACTGTAGCCTTTCCAACTTGTATTTTTTATTAAAATTAGGATGATATTATATTCAGTTAAGTATTTGCCAAATCAAAAAATTATATATTTCATTTTAACATTTAATTTTGAATTTAACATAGAATTCTTAATTTGCAGTGGAGGTAGACATGGCACTTTTATTGAAAGCAAACTCTCGAAGATTATAACATACAGACTCTTTGGTGACGAATTTGGCTTAATCTCGATGTTCAATCAGATAGACAGACAAACACTTTTTGAGATTTATAATGAATACTATAGATTACTGTATATGACTGTATAACATGGAAAGATTGCTAATGAAAATGAATAAGCTATACCAAATTTCATTATAGATGCATAAATAATAATCATTTTTGATGTAATCCATATACGATGAAAAAATGTTAGAATTTAGTAAACATTTTAAAAGCCGGAGTTATGTCATAACTATCTAGTAAATATAGGCAAATAAGAATAAAAGCCAAGCAAGATTTAGGTATTCACTGCGGCCAAGCTGCCCAGTTCAGCAACCTCCTTCGTTCGACAATGAAACCGGAGTTATTTACGTGATGCTTCAGTTATTGGCTCGAAGGAGAAGGCGGAGTTGGAGACGGAGACGGAAGCAGAGCACACATTGATAAATATTTAAAACACTTAACTAACACATATTGCGCTGGTGGGCAGAGCCAACTATTACGAGTTAAGCTCAGCAATTTGTGGAGTTTGGGGAGTGCCCCGCGGGGCTTGGGCATTGTGATGTGGCAGCTGTTGCTGTTCCGAGCAACAAATTCAAATCTTTTGCGTAGCGCAAAGTTTTCTGTGGTGTCCCAGAGAGTGTGTGTGTGTGCGGGTGTGCGTGTGTGCGTCTATTGGGGTCAACCCTTTTGGAAGACTATGCTACTGTCGGACTGTCAAAAGTACATTTGCCTTGGTTACGCCACAGAAATATCCTTGAAGCATGTAATGACAATATCAGCAGCAAGAGACAGCAACCCCTTCAGCGACCCCTTCAGCCACCCCCTCGCCCATCACCCCTATCCTCGCTTGGGTCAGCAGCTGCCCGCGGGGGCTTTGGGATTTGAGAGGTTGCTGCTGCTGCCGTAGCTGCTCTCGGCTGTTGCTATTTTCATTTTGTGGCAATGATGAAACTTTAATGACACAAACACGCACTCGAAATGGAGCCGGAACAGGGCAGCAGTGGGGCAGGAGTGGGGCAGGAGCTGAGGCAGCAATTGGAGCTGTGGCAGAGCCATGTGTCGGCCGTTAAGTGAGCCTGGGCAATTTAAGGTGACTGCGAATCCTTTCTGCTCGATTTAATGCCGTGTGAAATGTGATGCATATTCGCCATGGCTCTCCCATTGTTCTCCAGTTATCCGCCGGCTAATGGCAGCTAATGAAGGTGCTCGAGCGGGTTCGCTGAACTCCCGCGTTGGCCATGAATATGGCATAGTGTACTCAGCATATATATTCATGTATTCGCATTTAAATTCATACGTCAATGTCAGGAGCAACTCGAGGAGAGCGAGTGTGTGGCCAGGCAGGAGCGAATTTACTTCTCGTGGCGACTGCGGCGTCTCCCCCGTATGCGCCGTATGCAAATTAACAAAAAGTGCAACGATGTGACGACACAATGCGGCGACAATGAAAACTAAGCGGGAACAACAGCAACAACAACCAAGTCTGACCATGCCCTCGCTTTTCTTCTGCCTCATCCTCCTCTCGCTCTTCTGCTCGGCGGCGTTGAGTGGAAGCGTAAAAAAGCAAACGGCAAACAAAATGGCAAACGGCAGTGGATAACAAATCCTTTCAAAGGCCTGCCGAATATCACAGATACACACACACGCAAGTAGAGGGGACACACTCATACACAAACACACACACACACACGGGACACTCTCTGACCACAAACGTGTTGCCTGGCAAAAATTAAAAACAAAGACATAAAAACCATTTGCATTTCCATTGTTTCCCTTTTGACCGGCAGCGTATCACACGCGCAGAGAGTGATAAAGAGAGAGAGATAGAGAGAGAGAGAGAAAGAGAAAGAAAAAGAAAGAGTAAGAGAAGGAAGTGTGAGAAAGACAACAACAGCGCGCACAACATTGACAAAGTCAGTGCTGCCTTAAAAAAATCCTGTAGCTACTACAAATGTACAAAAATTCGAAGTTACTAGATACGCTACACACAGATATGCATAGATGCAAATACGCACACAGATACATATTACACACACACACACACAGACACAATATACGCTTATAAATTGCAAATGCAGTCGGTCAGCCGGCAAGTTAGAGACAGCAAAGACAAAGTGCTAAACAAGTTACGAAGACTACGGTCGAGCGCGCCCGACGGTTAGATACCCTTCGCCCAATTGTGAATATTGGGTTGAATAACTTCTGTTACTACTCCGATCAGAGAATAGAACTCAGAGGATCGGAAGTAGAATATTAGGACTTTAGTACTTTTCACAATAATCGCAAATAGCTGATTTTCAGGGGCGGTGGGCGTGGCATCTGGATTTTGAAATACCTGTAAATGCTTATGATATACAGGAACCTTCTGCGTTAACACAGACACCAAACGGACAGTGCTCATTTTTTAACTGTATTAAGCCTGATTTGATGCTGGCATTTAAGGGGAAATTATCGAAAAGAACATTTTAATATCCTTATTGTAAAGGTATATTGTTTTATGTTTTATTTTTAGTTTTACCAGTAAATTTAATAAAATAAAAGTCTAAAGAAGTTCCTTTATTAAATTGAACTAAATCTGAATTTAGGTTCTGAAAAAACGACCGACATCTATGAAGACGCTTGCGATATATGAAGAATATATGTTAAGCGATTCTCAGATCTACCCAATATCCACAGATAACTTAATTAAAATCAATCCCGCCGTTTCGAAAACTTTGGGTTGGAAGCACCGTGACATGAGAATTACGTAAGTAAATTAATGCTGATTTAATAAGCTTCCACTGAAGCTGTGCAAATATCTAACCAGAAACCCTATTATTACCCTAACCTTCCTCAATAAAACCCATTCCTCGATCTCACGCGTAGCGCACCTGTCAGTCGACCATGCCGCTCACTCTAGCTCGCCGTGTCGCCTGTCGTTGGCGACAGGAAGCATTTTGCATGAAATGCCCATAAAAATGATATGCACATCAACGCGGTCTCCGATGCGAATGGCGCGATAAGAGCGCGAAAGGCGAAACGCAGTTAGCAAGTTTCGTCTGCCTCCTCGGTTCGTCGACACTAATTGAAGCATTTCAGAGATTGAGAAGTGCAAGATAAATATATCTATATATACTACAATATATAGTGAAGCCTTCTGGGATGTCAGCTAATCAAGACGAAATGTCTCAGTGGCCTCTCTCTCCCTCTATCTCTCTCGCTCTCTCTCCACACTCGACTAAGTTGAGTAACTTCATTTTGGCTAGACATTTCATTTGGCTTTGGTGCGTCTAAAAGGTTGCCATCATTCACTGGCAGACGCAATTACAATGGGAGCCCAGGGAGGCGTGGGGCAGATAATGCCTTTGACTTTTGTCTACATATCCTGCCCCCTCCAGCTAACTGAACTCCCTGTTGCCATATGTCAAGCAGCCCTAATAATACAAGCTGATGCGTGCGTTATGATTACTGTCAGTAGCAGCAGCAGGCGGTGGGGGAGGGAGGTAGGCTGATAACAGCCAGTATGGGAGTGACGGAGACAGCAGATAGCACTATGAATAAACACTCACTTGGCGCGCACTCATTCAGCGTGATGATGGCTTATGCGACTCAAGGTGCCCCGCGGGGGCAGACAGTACTGTGGCAACTTTGACTGCGCGACAATTTATCACGGCCAATTTAACCACTTAAGCGGCGAAAAACGTTGCCACAATTCGCTGCATATGCGCTACATAAATATAAATACACTCAGGCATTGATAGGGCAGAAATGCATACGATATACACATATATAGGATCTATATATACGATATAACTATAGGCATAAAATATGAAAAGGCAAAGGCCGTCGGAGCTGCAAGCCTGAAGGCAACTGAGAATGGCCACAGTGACCAACTCCATGGGGCAAGCTGCGTATCTGTGTGTCGGTGTGTCTGTGTGTGTGCACAGGCGTATCTCCGACTACTAGCGGCATTTATTTGTTTACAATCTGTTTGCGAAAAGCTGCCGCAAGCCATGAAAATCTGCATTTGCATTTAAAGCCCGCGAAATGCTGAAACGAAATACGCGACTGTGTGTGTGGAAGTGTGTGATGTGTGTTTCCGAGTGTGCAGTATTAATTGAAAAAGGCAGTTGCCATATATCGCACTATGCCAACTCGTGCGGAGTCGCATTTCACTCTCCACAATTGTTGTAACGTGTGGAAGTGGAGTGGGGAGCATAATAAAAAGTGAGCGAGTGTTGCCAATTGATTTTAATGCAAATTGACACAAAAAGCGTTATTTCGTTTTTCATATTTATTATCGATGCAGTTAATAAACTAATTCCAGAGCATATCGCAGGCAGATCGCAAAAAAGGATCGATTCGTTGCATGAATCAATTAACGTATATTTTACTGTAAATTATAGTAATTAATTATAGGAAATTATTTTTGGTCGCAGTCATTTCTAGTCTGCACTCAGCTAAAAACACATTATGATATATTTCTAAGTTTATGGTAAATATTTACAGCAAAATTCTTAAACAAATTTTAAGGTAATTTCTTTAATATTCATACGGACTTACTGTCCATAGCATATGCAAACTTTTATTATTTAACATCTGACTCTTTTCACAGAGCTACAGACTGCAGATAACGCTGAAAACCATTGCAAATTGCATTCACAGCTTCTCAATCCTAGAAGTAGAGATTATATTCTCCATACCATACAGTCCTCTCTTTACTATTTATATAGTCCTTTCTTTAGCCAACTGGAACCCTATTTCAGTCATACTCATGTGAGTCTTCTATGCACACACATATCCTTTCATCTACATGCGTGTATATCCATTCATGTGGCTGATAAGCGCTTAACGCTGCTTCGCCTCCCTCTGCCCCCTCTTCTACTGTCATAGGCCGAACACGCGTGGCGTGGCAAGGCGTGGCTCGCGTCAAATCGGCTTTCAGTGGCAGCAGTTCGCAGCATAAAAGTGCAGATTCATGTTATGTTTGACTAAATCCGTATAAATCTAAAGAGCAAATGCCGTAGCAAGCAGTCAGTCAGTTAACGGAATCTCTCTCTCCGTCGCATGAGGATTTGGGAGTGTAGAGCAGGGGCAGCGGGGCAGGGGGAGGGACAAAAGTGGCAGCAAAAGCTGCTAAATGGAATTAGCCGCAGTCAATGATGGCCGCGTGCTGTGCTTCTACGTGTTGCTGCCGCTGATGCTCGTATAAAATTTAACACTCATTAAAAATTTGCATAATTACCGCTGGGGCGGCACACAAACTGTGCCTCATTAGCGCATCGCGCATACGCCGCATTGCTCCGCTGGCTTTGAAGTTTTGCCCGCCCGTCCTAACCTGAAATAGTCGACCGTTTGTTAATTTATGTAGCGCAAAGTAAATGAGCCTTTCATGACACTCAAGAGTCGACACGCCCCTCGCCCGCAGGCCTCCCCCACTGCCAGTGTTGAATAATAAATGCACGAAAATTAAAAACAATTACATTAAATTACATTTCGCACCGCAAAATATGAACGCACATACATATGCAAAGCGAATAAACTGCGCATAATGATGCTAATCCCTTAAGCCACCCCCGCGCCTTGCCCCCCGCGACGACCCCTTTGCGAACTGCCCACAAACAGCGCTATCAATTTGCATTGCGTTTGGCTCATTAGCAGCGGCAAATTCGATGGACACTTCTGAACTATCTCGCAATTTAATAAAATTTATAGTTATGAAAACTGTGTGCACACAGCGAGGGGTGCTCCAAGAGTTTAGGCACTTGAGTGGGGCAGATAAGAACCGAGAACTGATTTAGTTTATCATGGAACTTATTATCTATTTTCGGCGGCCGATTGCTAAATTATCAGTTTATTCAAAAGATTATTTTAAATTAATTTCTATAAATAGCACGCATTGTTTTTGTACCTCTGTACTAGTTCAACAATTTTCAACTTGTTCCGCAAGCAGTCGTGGCCGAGCGGTTAAGGCGTCTGACTAGAAATCAGATTCCCTCTGGGAGCGTAGGTTCGAATCCTACCGGCTGCGATGGGAGATACTTCATTTTTTAGTATTTTTCAGAATATATTGCAACAGTGGAACGTGTACAAGGCGCACATGAAGAAAAACAAACATGAATGGAATTTCAAGCAACTTCAGACTGCTTTCCGTGGAATTTTCTTGAAATTGATATACGTTATTTGGGGATATTTATAAACAGGGCAGTATATAATAAAATATAATTCGAAACAATTTTAGATGAATGTGTACATATAATTAAATCAATAGAATTATATATAGTTGCAAAAATATAAAACAATGTGTACATAAAATAAAAACTATAAGTATTATATACCTATTCAAATGTATAATATTTATTTTAGCGGGTTATATACGAAATTAAAAACTGATTCAAGCTGTACTTCCCAACCAAATTATATATGATATATATTTAATCCGTTGATTTCTTTGAAATATATGTGATTATGTAAATGTAATTATAATCCAAAAAGTACGTAGGAGCTGCATTTAATTTCTTGAATCTTCCAAAAAAATTCAGAGAATATATCTTTATTGCTTTTACAAATTATTCTAAATAAAATTATAATCCAGAAAACTGGTTAGAACTCTATTTAATCTGTTCAACTCATAAAATATATTCCAATGGGCAAAGAAACTAATTATATTCCAGAGAATACGCGTTCATTATATATAATCTGTTGGAAATAATAAAAATAAAAATAAAATATAAATCTGTTCCATTACTATAAAGGCCACCGATTTGCATTGTCACCCACATCAACGATATCGCTTATGGCAGCGCGTGGGGAATATTTGGCATTTGACAAAACATTGCGGTTTTAGCATTTACTGAGGGGCACATCGGGGCAACGGAGGCGTGGCCCAACTATGCGTCACTTTAAGCTTGAATTACAGCTCATTTCAGCTGCTGCAAATATTTGTTGAAAATATTTTCGTTTTGCAACAATAATGAAATGTCAACAGTATTAAATGCCATAGGAGGAGACGCTTCAAAATGCCTACGCAATTGTCAGTTGAGTTGAAAATAATTATAGTTTTTACCCAGGGTTTTTATTACCCCATTTAATTGTGTATTTTGTGCAAAATAAGTTCGAAAAAGTTGCCAACAATGCAATAAAAACGATTTACAAATCGAAAGCAATTGCGATAGGTCTTTAACGGCGGATACTTTGTACAGAGTTACGTATGCGCATCCTCATCCGCATCCGTCTTCCATTTCCGATCAATCGTCTGACCTTTCGCCCTGCGCCTTCTGAACTTTAGCCCAAAATCGCAGACGTCGCTCAAGGAATTTGCTGTGTCGCTAAGCCAAAAGTCCAACAAGAAAAATTACTTTAGTAGGGCGGGGAAGTGGGAAAGGTAAGCGGTAAGAGGAGACTGAGATAACTTGAGTGGAGATTTGCTTTCGATTTTCATGCTGCCCGCTTAATATGCCAAACACAATTTTCATTTTTATTCAATATGCAAAAGATACGCGTCAATTTGTCGACTTTTTAATCTGCAACTTTAAGAGAACTTCAACAACTTGGGGAACTTTGCTTCGCTTAAAGCTCACGGGCTGCGGGGTTGTGCGATGGCACTGGTGCATTACCGTTAACTTCGCCGGCTAGTGCCAACATAAAAGATGTTGTGGCTAGATTTATGTTGGCAGTTTTACAGTTATTTTAAGCACTATCCCGACAGAGGGAGAAACAAACAAACAAACAGATGGAACAAGCAGAGCAACAGCTACTTAACGCAGCCCGGGCTAACTTTTGCAACTATTAAAGTATTAAGTAGATGTGCAGCAAGTAGCCAGTTGCAAGTAGGTAGTAGCTGCAGCACGCCACAACAACAGGAGAGAGAGAGAGAGAGAATCAGCATCGAGTTGCACTGGAAACTTCTGTCTGTTTGTGGACTTGAGGACTATCCCTGCTTATGCAGCGTACTTAACACTTTTCGTAAGGGACACGAGGAGAATGGAGGGTGGAGAGTGGTTGGGAGGCTTAACTGTATAATAGGCAGTATTTTGTAACTGATAGATCATGCCTGAGTTGGCACAGAGTTGTTGACGGAATGGAGATTAGGGAAGCTGCTTCAGAATTGGAACTTATGCTGGGAAAATACTTACTTACTTTTCTACTGAAAAGACCTATGTGTATAGTAATGAATAAAACTGGACCAGGAAAGGAGAAAACTTGTTGTATTTTCTCTTCTTTTTTGTAATCTCACACTTCCTCAAAAAAATTGTATTATTCCTCGACTCCATATTATTTATTTGCATATAAGAAACACGAATAGAATATAAAGGGTTAAAGAGTTAATCCTAAATACTGTTGCCTACTGTAAATTCGAATAGGGATTATGGTGAAATCAAGGAAAAAAAAAAATTATTCTGGGAGTTCTATAAAATAAAGATGGATACGAAAACATGAAAATAATTTCAAAATCAAATGAAGTTTTTCACTTTAAATCAAGGAATATAAGTATAGTAATTAATAAAGTATTCCTATCTCTGGTTTTATCAAAGTTTTCCCAAAAAGAAGCCCATAAATATGTATCACTATTTTTGCAGATACGAATATAAGTATAGAAAATGATTTATAGACATATTCCTAAGCCTTATATTATTATTTTGCAAATTCAAAATAAAGAAGGTAATAGAATACACAAGAATCCGATTTTCTTTTCGGAGAATAGAATTAGCAAGCCCATAAATCCCATTTAATATATGTATTTTCCCCTATCCGGAGTCACAGAATTTTGACAGTCCACTGGGAGAATCCCCACTACTTTGGCGATATGATAAAACGGAAAGATCTCGAGCAGCAAGCCACACCCCCTTTTTATTTTGAGGGATGCGCTCGTCTCGGCTTTAAATCAATGTTGACAAACTTTTATTGGATAAGTTTGTTTAACGACAGGCTAAAGAGGAGCTCGACTCCGACTCCAACTCGGAAAACAGGTGAAAAGTCGAAAGTTGCGTTGTTTTTTCCTGCTTGTTTGGAAATCAAATTGAGCAAAAGTTGCGCGGACAAAAAACTTTTGTGCAAACGCTAAAAATCGAGAGAAGATGAGGAAAATGAGGAACAAGAAGAAGGGCGTGGTTAAAGAGAGGCAGGTGGCAAGTTTTGTAATTTGATTTGTGAGCAAAGTGCACGCAATTGATTAGCCATTCTGCCGGCAGTTCATGAATGCAGCCAGTGAGTACCCACGGGCGGCACTCACTTACGCAACAAATACACACTCAATTCACACTCACCTCTTGTACCACTTATGATTGGCTTTTCACCTTTCAAAGGGGAAGGGGATGAAGGAACGAGCAGGTGGAGCAGCTGCTGCTGCATCTCCACCTACTCTGGCAAACTTTGCTTGAAATTTGTTTGCGATTTGCGGTGGCAACACCAGCAACAACAACTGTTGCACTTGCAGCAGCCTCTGCTCAGTCTATTCCTCTCTCTTTCTGTCTCTTATCCTCTCTTTCTCTACTCCTCCTCCTCTCTCTCTTTGCCGCCTGCTTAATATGCTGTGAAATTGCATTACTTTTTCAAAGAGTTCACTTGCGGTTTGCTCGTGCCTCGTGTCTCGTGCCTGCTGCCTGTTGCCGGCTGGAGATAAGCGCCTTTTCATGTGTGTGTGTGTGCGTGTATGTGTTTGTTGTAACACCTTCCTAACTACTCACATAGTCATCGCTGCCTGCTCTAATTTTGGCTAAGTGTTTGTCGCATTAAGGCATGCAGTATTAGCTAAAGAAGAGACCTGATTAAGTCTGGGCTATAAGAAGTTATATATTCCTGAAGAAAAGGACAACAGATTAAGCTTCTTTACTTCTGCAGTAAAAGAGAATATATTAGGCGTGGATAGCATAAAGCAGTATAAGGTATAAAGTGCAACTAGAGGCAGATCTTAAAGCATTTAGTACCGAGACAGGCCTAGTCTATATATAATTAATTGTCTCTATATAGTTGTACATTTTCTGATCCCCATAAAAACAAATCGAAAACTGCCTTTTAAATATGCCATTAATTTTTAAAGATAACTGAATAGTTTCAGAATGTAATCTTATTCATTTTCTTAAAAAATATATTTATTTAAATTTTCAAATGATTTGCAAGTTCTCTTCAATTTTCACTCACATATATCTTCTATTTATATAATAAATGAATATGAATTATTAACCCGCACTTATTCACAACAATTAAAACTGAAAAACACTCAAAACTGTCATATTCGTCTATTGTTATTGGATGGTAATTGCTTTGAAAAAGAATACAGAGCTGGGGCTGCCTGGGAAAGGACGATGCCTGGGGCAGAGAAGCCTGCCGCCGTCATCGCCATGGGGTCTCGACAGTCCGAGAGCAAATGAGAGCTTGTGGCACATTTAAAATGCAATAACCGGATTAGATTGTGTTGTTGCAATATCAGCATGCCCTCTGCTGTGGTCGTTGTCGTTGTAGTTGTTGCATGTTACTTTGGTATTTATAGAGTTTTAACGCAATCGCAATTCCAGCTGACATTGTTCGCTTTTGGCCATTGTTGTTGCCGGCTGCCGGCAAAAATCGTCCCTCTGCCGTGTCGATAGCCGTCTACAGGTGCGGTGAGGTGAAGGGTGATGCGCTGGGGGCAGGCGTAGCAACCCTTTCCCTTTTCTCGTGTGGGCAAATCTATCGCTGTCTGCCTTATGAAAAATGCATTTGTCTGTTGTTACGTCATGTGAAACAGACAAATAGCTTCATTGTGAATTGCCGTGTTAATGCAGCGGTTTCATTTTTGGGGGATTCCGAATTTTAAAGTTGTTTTTCGAGGGTGTGTTTGCTAAAAAGTGAATCAAAGTTAATGTAGAGGGTTTTAGTTAATAAAGATCTCTTGATTTATAAATCTTCACGGGGAATTGTCTCTTAAGGATTTTAGCTGAATTTGATATTTATATACGTCTCTCCTCAACCTTTATCCTGATTTTTTTAATTACACAAAGCTTTTGCCTATCAATATCATTTTTTAGAGTCTGTAAATCAATCATTTTTGTCTTATTTATAAGTAGGCCCAAGCACAAATCTGGATAACCCGCAATAGTCCCAACTTCATCAATCACAAATTTGACACTGCCTGCACCTGTGGCAGCTCACTCGATAGAAAGAGAGGAGACTTGAGAAAAAGAACTTTTTTTGTTTTTTTGTCAGTTTTATACGATCCCCTTCCAATCGACCACCCCCCTTCCCCTGCACTGATGTACGTACAAATTAAAGGAGAATGCAAATAAGTCAATTCCCATTTCGAACATGAAACGAAATTAATGCGCTACAAAATAAATACGACAAGATAAATGTTTTTTGCCACTGAGAGCGCACGCCGAGTAACAGGATAAGCCCAGCGTGGTGGGAAGAGGCGGTAAGGAGATGGAAAAGGTAAAGGGGGTGGTTGTTGCTAATAAAAACACACGAGTTCTGGGCGCGTCCTGGCGCACAGTGTGAAGAAGCGTGTGAAGAGCGCCTCCAGCAGCGACAAGGAGCAGCTTCGTGTGCAAATGTGTGAGTGAGGCGATGCTCTGTGTGAGTGAGTGTGTGTGTGCCTCGTTTAGCATTTCAAAAGGCGAATTGTTTATTTTTTTCATTTTTCGTTTTCCTCTGCATTTTCGCATTCAATGTTATTTATCTGTCTTCGTTCCCTCCACCATCTCCTTGTCCACTTCTCTTCTGCCTTTGTAACCCAAGTTTACTTTCACAGTGCGCTTTTGTAGTTAACTTCTTTGTAGTTTTCGCCTCTTTATTCGCTTTTTCCTGTTTTTACTCGTTCCCCCTGCGTGTGTGAGCAACTTGTCATGTGATAAACTCGACTAGCCGGCGAATGTCACGTACGGCAACAACCTTTGCCACTTAAAGTTTTAAGTTCTACGTTCTCAGAAATATGTTTTAATTCCATAATCAGCTTGAGAGCGGCGAAATCAATTCGCCATTGTGTGCGATCCGAAAATCATAGCATACTTTGCAGCGCACCAAATGCCGGTCACGTACAGCGCAGGCGAGTGGCATAGGGACAGGCAGGGGAGAAGGCGAAGAAACGGACTCGCCGGGCAGCTGCCGCTGTTTGGGTGCACTTAGCAATGCGACATAATTTCAGCTAGCGCCGTTCTAAGAATTATGAATGCCACGTGACTTTTACTAGGCAAATAAAAGCAGAACCGAAGTGCCAAAGGAATGGTGAATGTGGAGAAGGGGGAGGAGGGAACTGCAGCTGAACCGAAACATTGAGAAATAGCATAAATCAACTGTCGAATTAAAGCAAATTTATCCAAAAGTTGTATAAGTTCGGGATCAATAAATTGCTATAATTTGTTGAATGATATAGGGTACTATAACTTGGCTAACTACTTGCAAATCAAAGAAAAGAAATATGAGGATGTAAAGAAAAGAATTTTATTAATTATAGACATTAATTCATTATCATGTCATATATTAAACTACATTATAATATGTATCAAAAACGAATAAAATTGTAAGAAGACATTGCAATGTTATGTGTCAATGTTAACCCAATGTTAAGATCGCATGTACACATAGCTCATTCGCATCTTTTGTTTTCACTTAGTAGATTTTTTTTAAGATAATCGTATGTATGGTATCTTGTGTAAATATAACCTTAAAAGAATTAAATAATATAACTGATTATAACTAAAATTGCAACAGAATGCTTAGAAAAATATCTGAGTATTTAGGCAATTTACCCGGAATCTTAAATGAAACTAATCCTTTTTACATATTTGGGTTTTACAGATAAAGACTGCAACAAATGAGCTAAAAACTAAGCTGTTTATATCAACGGCTTATTGAATTCTGATATCTTCCCATAATATCACAGCTGTATCTAATCTTTGAAAATCCCCAGCTGTTTTCGATGTGCATCAACGTTAAAGTTGCTTTGCCTTGCGGCCAGGTTTAATTTATATCGCCGGCAACTCGACCTGACCGGTCAAAGGTGTCACACATAAACCATTCAATCTGACAGCCCACTGTGGGAGAGATACGTGGCCACCAGATGGGTGTGGAGGGGGGGGGGTGGAGGTGCGACAAGCGACATGACAATGCCAACGTTGACCGCAGTTAAACTTTCGATTTCGGTTCGTTAACGTGTGCAAAGTGAACACGTTTCTCGACAATGCTTCCAGGTTTTTCCCGGCGCTTACCACGTTACCACAGCGTCAACGTGTCTCCCTTTCCCCGCAGACTGCAATTTGTTTTTCTGTATTTTTCTCAGTTTTTCCTGGATATTCGTTTCTTTTTTGTGCCGTATGTGTGTGGATTTCTTCTTGATTTTTTGTGTGCTGCTCTGCGGCTTTCATATTCATTTGGAGCGAATTGCGCACGCAACTCGTACGAGGCGAGTGCAGAAAACCAATTTGTAATAAAGACTGAGAATGACGACGATGGACATGGGAGCTGGGAAAGATGTTGACACATCACGAGACTCGGGGAGCAACTGCTTTCAATTAACTTTATGCAGATAAATAGCAAAACGAGCAACTGCGATGAGAACTATCTCCGAGGACGCTTTAAGGCGACGTAAAAGTGAAACATTGCATAACAGTAAATTACGCGAGAGCGCGCAACGCGGAAATTGCATTATCAACGTCAAAGGGCGCTCGCCTCTCCACTCTCACCGCTCTGCCAGCTCGGCTACCGTTTTGCCCCGCGGCGCTTTGGCACTTCCTGCGCGTTGGGACAATGACAACGGGATAAGAACGAGAATGAGTTGTGATAGTGAGCGGAAAGTTTCGTATAATTACAGGGTAGCAGAGCGGCAGGGTGGGGAACAGGGAGGCCCTGCAGCGAAGACTGATGAGCAGTTTATGACTTGCCGCTTTTGCGTTGCATTTAATATATTTTTCGCTGTTGTCCCTGCACATTTGTAAATGGCAGTTAATAAGAAAGAGAAGCAAGAGGCTGCCTTAAAGTCCAACCCAGACAGAGCACATGTGCCCTAGACGTTTCTCTCTCCACTCCCCCTCGCAGGCGGGGCTAACCTTCGATTCCAATAAAGTTGAGTGCTCTCAACGTTCCCCACGAAATGGAAATTTTTACGCCGCCCTTTAAAGTCACTTTATTATGCATGCGTGCCAATGGCTGTGCGGACACATTTGTTGCCAACGATAATTTATAAGAAAATTCTCATCGAACTCAGCGACCCATCGACTTATCGATAGAGGGGAGGGAGGGGGATGTGTAAGGGGAACGTTGTCTTTTTGCGATAAAAAGCCAAGCGACACGCGCTTTAATCATGAAAATTCATATTGAAAGAGGCTGCACATGATGATGCTGTACCCCGGCAGCAGCTTGATAACGTTGGGGCTACATGTAAGTGCTATCTGCATGCCCCATACTGTACCCCATACACCCCGCCGCAGAGCCAACTCCACCCCCCCCCCCCAACACACACGTAGTCTAACGAGCGTCGGCATTCTGCGGCCTTTTTCCATTGAATTAAAATTTCAACGAATTGCTTCGACCTTCCCTCCCCATTGTCGTCATGCAGTGCATGCAAGTTTTCTTTCCATGCCTAAATTTCTATATCTTTGAATGTCCTGAAGAGCCAACAAGTGCTCTTCCATTTCTCCACCTCCCCCACCCTCTCAGCCTTCTCGCACACAAAACAGCTGCACAATTTCCGTTGAAAACTTTGTGTTGCAAAAGTTTTTGTTGCCGACTTTCGGCATTGCTGAACAATTGCATGAACAACAAACAGAACTTAAATACCCTAACAAGCTACAGGAGATCATTGTCTATGTTGTTTGATAAAAGGAATATATAAATTGTAGATCGAACTAAGGGATATGGGGATTTTTTTGTAACAAGAAAACTTCTCTAAGTGATTGAAACTGGATATAGACGATTTTAAGATAGTATTATAAGGTATAATTAACTGACGGCAATAAAGGGATATTAGGAACTATATGTTACATTGAATTAAAATCTGTTGATTCTTTGAAACAAGAAAGTCGAACAATCTAAGACTATTCAATATAAATAAGTCTATTAAATTATATATTATATTATATATTATAAAAGATATAAGAAATGGATAAATGTGCGATCATAGAGGGAATATCTCAATTTAATTAATAGTTATAAGTAGAAAATGATTTTATTGTAAACAAGAAAATTTACCAAAGCGCTATGGAGTTGATTTTCTAAATCTCAATAATCTGAATATTTTTTATTTTAAGTTGTGATAGATTGATTGATATTCTATAGAAAATCGAGAAGGAAAGAAAGTATATATTATTCATGTGAATATTTGAATTATTTTAATAGTGTTATGAAATATAATAGAATGAAAAGGTTTAATGTAAATAATTATTTCAATTTTATGAATGTTATATGAATCTAAAAATATGCACAAATTATATTAAAATATATATTAAATACAATTTAATTTTTTATTAACTTCAGTGATTTTTCTTAGTAATCCATATTATATTTTGTGTAATATAAACTTCTCTATCCATCCTTCGCGACCAACGCAATGCGAAAACAATTATGCCGTTTCGATACGCTAATTTTGGAAAAGTTTGAAGTCTTTTTCCGCATGCATTTCAATTGCGTCGACATTTACATGACAAGTCATTGGCCAAGGCAGTCTGCCAGCCCAGTCCACCTCCAACACCGCAGCAGCAGCCAAGCATCACTTCAACCAACTTCCCCAACCATCCTCCACCACAGCTCGCCGAGTCGCGTCTTACATCTCTTTGACTCTAATAGATTTTAATCAGCCGCAGGACATGCGCCTGTACGACGGCAAGGACGATGACATGCTGTTTTTGGGGCCAGCTGCTGCTTGGCGACAATTGAAATTCACCCCTGCCTCTTCTCCTCCACCCGCTCGTGCTTGTCCTCCTCCTTCTCCCACTGCTTGCTCATGATGAGATGAGGCTGATGAAAATGGCCCAAGGCTTGAAGCTTTAATTAAGCAATTGTAAAAATAGAAATGCGCGCAAACTTATAGGATATTTCTTAGTCGAGTGAGTCAAGGTGTAACTCGAGTGAGCTGAATATTTTTTCCACCCAATTTAGCTGGCAACACCTTGGGGCAAGCTCAACCCTAATGAGCCACTCGCTCGAGCCACACGCTCGCTTAGCTCGAGCAGCTGTTGCATTTTTCTGCACTTTGACACGTTTCCGTGTAAGTAGCAGAGAGCCGGAGCGCACTGCGGCTGTCGGAGTGCGGGTGGCGACTGCGGAGCTTGTATACTTTTATTTTGCGTAATTGGCCGAGTGCGGATGGCACTCACGCGAGTTTATGGCCAGGCCAAGAGAGCGAGTGAGAGGGAGAAATTTAATGGCCTTATCGGTGAGTATATCCGCAACCGCATTCGCATCCGTTTTCTGGCTATAAAGTGACCCGCATAAATGGAGCTACAGCATTACACATTTCATTTGCCATACCGGGCAGCTTCCCAACCTGCCTCATCATCGGTCTTGCTCGACCTCCTCCTCCTGCGTCCAGCAAAGTGTGAAATATCAGCTGCGCCAATAAAAGTGTCAAATGAAATGCGTATAATGAGCATCAGAGCTCAGTGTCCCTGGCCCGCATCCTGCATCCCCTGCGTGTTCTCCGCATCCTGCGCCCAATTGAATGTCAATGTCGCATCCGCTCGGTGACTTCTGACCGCCTCCGCTGACGCCATTTGGCCCCGCAAAGTGTTTTAAAATGCAAAGTGCCATCATTATTTGTGCGAATCGTTAAATTTCATTTAAAGCAGACGAGCCAGCCATCAAGCTACCTCCCCCAACCACCAACCCCCTACCCCATACTCCCCCCACTCTCAAAATGGACCACAACTTTCGTTTATCTTGTCACCGTCATCTTTATTGGCTTTCACGTTGTTGTGTGCTCTTTCGTTCTGCGGGTCTGTCCTCTGTCCATAATTTCACTTGTAATTTGATTTCCCACACACCCGCAATCTGCAATACTAAATCGAACAATCCCTACACATTGGCCAAGATAAGAATGATGATAAAATATAAGGCATGGAATACGCTTGAAGGAACAATTATATTGATCCTTTAAGTATAAAAATAATAGATAAAATTAATAAAATTAGAAAAAAATGGCCTTATCTCCATACTTAAATTTGTCATATATGAAGGCCATATTAAGTAGAGCTAATCTTTGGGCCTGGTAATTTAATAGATCTTCGAAATTTTATATTAGTTTTAATACTTTTTGTCTAGCAAATGAACACAAAGCGGTGCCGTAATAAAACAGCAAATAACCTGATGGAAAGGAATGGAAATGTTTTATTTTTTAACTCTGAAATTCACTTACCGAAAACATCATGTCCAGTTTGAACCAAGTGGTAACCAACATGTTATTTTTCATTCCGTGAACGCAGTTGAAAAGAATAAACTTGCCCACAAAGAAGGCAATCAATATTAAAAGGTACTGGGTATGATAAAAAGATATTAAAGCTTGAAACCCTAAATGTAGCGAGCTATTACCACTTTGATATTTGAAGAATTACAACGAATGGCTCCATAAATACCCATGCAAAGTGCCAGGTTCATCAAAATATCCATGAAGAGCGAGGCTCCCAAATATATTTGCATGTTTTTACTGCATTCATTGATGTTCACCATGGTAACCCCAATGTCACAAGAGTTACAAATCTGAAAGTAACGCAACTCCTATCTGATGCCATTAAGATATAGCATTACTCACTGCGAGACAGACAGAGAATAGTATTGTAAGAACGCGGAGGAGCCTTAACCCTAGTATGCACATGTCCACAGAAGAATTTAAACTTCAAAAGAATTGTTTGTTAGCTTATAAAGAATTCAAATAAAAGCTACACAGTTAACGAAAAGATTTTGAATAGATTTGACACTTATATCAAAATTATGACACTAATATATTCCAGAACAGTAAGTTACCCTTTGGATGCACTTTTTAAAGTGTTCAATATTATTCTCAAGATAACTACAAGGGATTTCTCAAGTTGTATTGAATTTGAAAACTTTCCTTATTTTCCTTCGTTTTATAACATCTTTAATATTATTTTATTGTTATTTGTCTTTTTTTCGGACTGATTGTGGCAATGACAGCTATGGGCTAATGCTGAACTTTTTAACAGAATGATATTATTATATATAGATTGCACTATCCATCGTGACAGATACGATAAAATATTACTAGAACTATGCAAAAAATCTCAATTCTGTCATTTTGACAACGAATTATGTTTACAGAATAAAACTATATTTAATTTGATTGCGATTTAAAAAAAAAACGAAAATTGGCCAATAGGATCTATGGCAGCAATACGATATATCGTACAGCAATAAGATGTGGGTCAAGTTTAATTAAGAAAGCCCTTAAACTGAGAGACGAGTTTCCGTTGAAACAATCAAACGGACATGCCAAGATATACTGCTGAGTCATAATATATCAACTTTATGTGGTCGGAGACGTCTCCTAAGGTTCGTTGCAAAGATCTAACTTAAATTAATTCAGCCTCTACAAGATTATAATTACATCTTGGATGTCAGATATTATTTTCTGAATACATAACGCATCCATTTGATTTTTTTTTCAAATTCATCATTAATATAAAAACTCTTACCGTTTAAATTTTGAGAATCCTCCGATTCTTTTGCCAGCTGGAAGCTAAAGACGGCTGCGAACCACAGTAATGCACACTGGGATGAAACAAGACCAGAAAAAATGCAAAGTTTAATATAGTCGATTTTGTATTAGCGATTTTACTTACGGAACAGCTGAGCACAAGACCAAACCAAACTGTGACCAGCATTTGGCAGTTTTTTCTAACAACCAGGGTCGCGAAAACGAAGATAAACATCTTGCCTGACACACATAGTTGCAGGAAAACTACAAACTATATAGTGAATATTAATTTCGACGTCAATGAAGTTCTTCACGATTACAGTAATACATACCACGCTCATTAGTCGTGCTCTGTTGTAAACTGTTCCATAAATAACCGCAAGAAGTGTGGGAATCAGTAGTACACCTAATATAATCGATGCATGTAGTAATGTCTTAAGAGTTCCTTCGACTTTGCTGAGAGTCCACAAAGCAAAGATCATTTCTAGCAAATTAGCAATCTATTTTTCGAATTTGACCCATAAAAATATTTGTTTGTCATTCGTAGTGGGAGGAACTATTTACCAATGTGATAATGGTCAAAATAATCGTGTTTATTCTCATTAATTTCGTGCTTATGAAACACATGCTTGTATTATATTTCTATGAGATACCGCCTCGTTCTTGCTTGGATTAAAATCAGACTAAAAACCTGCAAACAGAGAACATTAAATGTAACTACTTGAAACTTACTTTGTTTTTCGCCTAACAGTCAATGACATTATGTCAGAATAAATTTCGTATCCATTCAGATTGAAACATCATCCATGACATGCAGGACGTAGTCAATAGATATGCAAAGATGCCAAACACAAGCTAAGTAAGGTTTGTAATATTTAAAAGAATAACTAAAAAGTACTCTCCTTACTAGTTTGAGGTGGAATAATTAATCGGTGTACTGATGATAGCTGATGTGTAGAGAGAACTATTTTAATATATTGTTTTTTTTTCATTGATCATGGAACATTTTATTTCCCGCAACCAAAAAACTTAGAATCACGGATTAGCTGGAATATGGAAAATTATTTAAAATAGATACCACAAGGACACTAAGATAAATAGCGCTACTGATTATGAAAATTGAATAAAACATCACTCTCACTATTATGAGTCACGAATGTGTGTGCGAATGTGTTGCTCGAAAAGTGTCAACATAAATGACAAGTATTCCGAGTGAGACTGCGATATACACAGAGTTACTCACAAGTGCCAAGCCACAAGATGTTTAAGTGGCGGGCCACATGTGCAACACAGCAACAGCAACAACCACAACGATAAAGGGCCAAAAGCAATGACAACATTGTTGACAATTTCCAGTTGAACGCACAAAGCAGCAGCATCAACAGAGCAAGCACAGAGGGAATGCAGGCGAGTCCTTGCCGGAAAGAGCACTCCCGCTGCCGTCTCCCCTGCAGCTAACAACACACGTATTGCCCACAGGCCGCTGGCTGGTAACCAAGCCCGCTGTGACCTACCTCCCCATCTCTGGTAGGGTCTGGCGTTGTCTGCCCTCTGCCTTCTGCTTTGGGGCCAAGCTCCGTCTCTGCTAAAATAATCGCCACAATAATCTGTCAACGACAGCTGTTGATGTCATAAAAACCTTTTGAAGATGTGAAGATGCCGCAAAACACACACACACACTCCCTGGAAGAGCAACAGCAACAACAAGCTAATGATAATTTGCCACAATTTGCACTCAAACACAGCAACACGCCCCCCTCTACCCATCCCCTGTCCGACCCTCGTCTAATGGCTGCGATAAAATCATTGATGAAGCCAAAAGCTAATTGAATGTTAATCGCTTCCATTGACATTGCACGTGGCTGATAGCACCGAGAGTTCGCAGCGGACTGCGCGGATAACTAGCGGGGCCAGAGGCGAAAGGTGAGTGCGATGAATTTGCATAGCATAATGATAAATCAACAGTGGTTCCTTTATTTATCCCCCGACAAATAAAAGCCAAGCAATTCTTTAAAATTAAAAATTAAATTTTAATCTAAGCGCCCAAGCGCTGATCCTATCTGTAGACTGTGCCTACAACAGCTACCTTTCCCTGGGCCCTCCCACTTCACCGTTCCCAACCAGTGTTCAGGTTGGCCTTCGCCTGCCCTTTGTCTGTCGCTGCGACATATCGCGATGCTGAGTCGTCTAAGGTTCTCTTGTTTTCCTTTTCCTACTTCTGCTTGGACGAGTCAGAAATTCTTGGATTTGTTTAAGCTTTGAGGGCTTTGAAACTTAGGTAGTATTTTCTATGTTAGCTTCAAAAAAGAGACTGCGAAGTGATAGGCATTTTGTTTTTTGAGCGATGGAGGGGACGATGAATTTTAATTGATTCCATTTAACCGCCTCCAAAAACAAATAATATAATGTATGGGAAAAGCAATTGTTTAGCTTAACGTATTTTCAAATGTGGACATCTAATATATTGTACTTTAAATTATTGTGCAGTTAGCTTTTTGTCTTTTTTCCGTCAGACACGAATGGGGGGTTCAAACTTCACTTCAAAACGACCTATTGCAATTGGTTCATTTACTGCAAATTTCCAGCTACATCAAATAAATGCAGTAGAAAAACATCGTCTGCTCTGCTATGTTGGCCCATCACATTTTATATCCACTACGCCAAGTAATTCTATAGGAATCTTTGGCCAACATGGAAAACAGCGAAAACAGACGCTCTGCGAAAATGTTGCAACACGCACACAAAATTTGCATTTGCATTTTGCGTTTTGCAGTTGTTTGGGGCAAATTTTTCAATTGGACACTTGAAACAGCATCTGGGAATGACATAGACAACATAAAATGCAGTCCCGGTTACACAGGACAACACAACAAGGCAGAGCAGAGCAGAGTTGCTCGGGACAGTTAGCGCAACTCTGTTTGAGGCTCGGCCCTTTTCTCGTTCCTCGCAGCGTGTGCAATGCAAATACAAGCCGACCAATTGCTCGCAAATACGTTGAGAATGGCCTGCCAAACCAGGCAACAAACCAGCCACAGATGCATCAATTGTCTAATTGTTTGCCGAGACAGAGACGTCATAATGTCCATCAAATTAATGCCGGAGCTGTGACCAGACAGGCCACTGGACACGGACCTAGACTCGAGATCTCTGTCTGCTCTCAGCTCCATAGTCTGGTTTGTCTGACTGGTGTCGTCTGCGCTAGATGTGTACCCGTGGGATAGGTAAATTTGATTTATGACTTATTATGTGTCTTATGTCTTTTCATAATTTAATTATAGCAGGACACGCCCGAGACAGACAGTCACAATAGGCAGACGACTGAGAATGTGACCAGCGAGAGAAGGAAATACCGGGTCGGTAGGATAGGGTCTTGCCAAGGGACTTGTCAAGGGGTTCGGGGCTCTGCCCGCAATTTTTCGCTTTGCCACATAAACACAACATGCCGTAAAGCTCTCTATAAGGTAAAATGCCATCGCTCTGCTATTTAAATCATGAAAATTCGCTTACACAAATTGGATTGCAACGAATGTTTGCCTCGGTCGGTTGCGAGCAAAAAGCCGAGCCCAAATGCAAATGTAATTAAACTGCACTTGCGACAGTTGTCCCTGAGTGTGTGTGGGAGTGTGTGCCCTGCATGCCAAATGAAATTGAAATAAATTATTGACTAATTGTCAAGGCAGACAGGCCCCCAAACCTCAAGAACATCTCATGGCACTATTCCTGCTAATTTGCCGAGCCAACGAGATAACCCTTTCCCTGGCATTCCTATTTCCCTATCATATCCTCATTTAATTTGATTGTTTATCGAGGAATCAAACCGAATCTGTTGCTTGTTGCATTAGACTGCCCTCAACCCAAGAGGGACAGACACCTTTCCCAGTTCTTTGGTATGGGTTGGCTGCCCACAATGCCATTTTTAAGCAGCTCTTGAGGGGGTCTTCAATTAGCTGATTGAATAGTAACATTTCACATGCAAGTGACATCTGGAGCAGGCTATCTGATTGACAACTATTCACAGGAGATTGTGCAGCGAATGTGGGTTACAGAATGCAGATGAGGCTTTCTGGTACGGCACGGAGAAGGTGGGGTGGGAAACTTACATAACTTGAAGATGCAGTGGGGAAAAATTAGCGAGGTTGCTGTTATTTTACTGGCACACTCTTCCATACCATGATCTCATACCGTCATGGGAAACGTTACCTATTTTGTAAGCTTTTCATTTTTATATTAGATCCGGTAATTTGTATAAGTATAATCTTAAATATTCTGACCCGATTAAGCCTAAACTATAAGCCTAAACCTTAACGCATCTGTCCTGGTTTCTTTAGAGGTGACGTAAGACCATCCTGTTACTATCTTTGCATTTTATCTTGCATTTTAGCTTGCTGGTACGGCAGGGAGAAGGTGTAATGGGAAACTTACATAACTTGAAGATGCAATGGGGAAAAATTAGCGAAGTTCTTCCCATGATCTAATGGGAAACGTTACCTATTTTGTAATATGCATTTTTATATAGGTAAAACCCTCCTGCAGAGGTTGTATTATCTAATTTTAGCCAGAAGTTTGCAAAATAATATTTAATTTCGCACCTTAGGAGACATACTCAGCGACCCTATAACAAGTATATATATTCTGAATCAGCATCACCAGAGGAGTCGAAAAATGGATGTCCGTCTCTGTCCTGGTTCCTTGGGTCCGTACCGTCCGTCCGCTTCCGTCTTCCGTCTGTTGCAACGCAAACTAGTCGAGTCAGCTCGACTGTAGCCTTTCCGACTTGTTTTTATATTAGATCCGGTTGAGAGGTTAGGTAAGACCATCCTGTCACTATCTTTGTATTTTATCTAACTATATCCATAAATTTTCTAAAATAATATTTAATATGTTTTAATAATTTCGACCATTCGAGAGAGCCAGTAGCTCAGCCGACTACCTAGACGACCTTCAAGTGTGTGTTTTGGCTTCTCCTTTATATATTACCCCGGGAACCTTGTCATCTGTTTCCAATTGACTTCAAGATCAACCCAAAATTGCTTACCCTCAGCATAATTCGCATAATTCACCTTGGACACTGTCATGAATACCTACCTGTGGCTCCATTGTGAAGCTGTCAGTAATGAGCAATTGCCTGGCATTAGCGAAAAGTCTAGAGAGATCTCACCAAGACAAAGGGAATGTTTGCATTTCGAGATGAACGAGAAAACCCGTAATTATCTGCCAATAATTATAACAAGTGTCGTAATCGGGTCACAATTCCGGCTGTGGTAATAAGGCCGGCACCGTACTTGAATTCGAATTCGAATTCACCTTCATTTTCGATTCGATTTCAATTTTGATTTGAAAGATCAATAGGGCAGCCTGGGGGCAGCTGTAAGTGGAGGCGGGAGAGAGAGTAAGGGAGGTGTGTGTGCGAAAATATTAAAGCCAATTAATGGCACCATAATATAATGCGCAAACACACACAATGTGTGGTGGCGTCCACAGAGTGTGGTCAGACACGCCCCCGAAAGCGGCTTAGCGAGCGAAGGCCCCGCAATGACGTCGCACAAAACCGGCTCCAACTGAACTCGAATTGTCTTGTATAACCGCGGCAGCAGCTTTGGCAGATTGGACAATTGCACGTTTATTGCTTGTTAGGCTTCATTCTGCTTAGACCTGATCTTCCCCTTCTCTGCCCCATGGGTCGAGTCTTTGTCTAGGTTTTGCTTGGATTTCGTTTTTATTTCGAACTTTAACAGGGAAGCTTTAACAAATTGTCATCTCTCCGATCGCCCCTTAGAATCCCCAGTGGGTGCCGAATCCATCGAAGCTCATGTGGGAGACACTCTCGGCGGGCGAGTAGTGCACGGTCTGGGAGCTTCCATAGCTGGAGACGCCCAGAGCGGGTGCGCTGTGGGTGTAGGTGGTGGCAGCAGGGCCGTGGTTCACATTGGTGGTGGCCAATGGAGCAGCATACGAGACGGGAGCTGGAGCAGCATAGTGCACAGCTGGCGCGGCATAGGTCTTGGCCAGAACGGGAGCGGGTGCCGAGTAGATGGTCTTGGCAACAACTGGAGCAGGAGCAGCGTAGAGAGTCTTGGCCACAACTGGAGCAGGAGCAGCATAGACAGTCTTGGCCACAACTGGAGCAGGTGCAGCGTAGACAGTCTTGGCCACAACTGGAGCAGGAGCAGCATAGACAGTTTTGGCCACAACTGGAGCTGGTGCAGCATAGGTGACGGTGGGAGCAGCATACGAGACGGTCTTGGTTACCACTGGAGCGGGAGCAGCATAGACAGCCTTTTGAACGATGGGCGTGGCCTGAGTGTACAGAGGAGCAGCATATGTCTTGGCAATCGCCGGAGTATACACGTTGTTCTGGATGCGTGTGTCCGACTTGCGCACACTGGAGTAGGGCGTATCCACAGCCTTGGAGTAGCTGGACACTGTGCCTGCAAAGGAGCGCACCACATTCTGCTGCGTGGAGGCAACGGCATCCACGGCGGGATTGGCCACAGCGACATGGCTGGCCAGCAGACCGGCCTGGGCGTAGGCCACCAGCGCGCACAGTGTGAGAAGGTAACGGAATGCCATGGCGAAGCGGTAGGAGAAGCTAGAGTTGAGTTCGAGACTGAGCTGCGACTGTTGCTGTTTGGGCCACAGCGTTGCGGTTTTTATACGCAGCTGACGCGTGCCAAAAGCGAATTGAACCTGCCCACAATGAGATGCGAGTTTTGGCCAATCTACCTGCTTGTCAGCCCTCAAGCTGTTCAACTGTCTGCTTGATTACGCTCGATATTCGAAAGCCAGTTTGAGGGCATACATTAAACGAGGTAATTAGGTTTAGAGTGCGTCGCAATGGCGACCCACGTGTGAGATTAATAACAATTTGCCAGCAGCATGGAGGGAGGAAGAAGAGTGGGACAGGGTGGTGACAGAGAAGGGGGAGAGTGAGGAGGAAGAGCAGGGAGCTGTTGTGCAGTGCCTGAAAAGTATCCCAAGTTGGCAACACAATTCAATTTGAAGCAGTAGCGGCAACTTTGGTAATTTCAATAAATATTCATCATGCGCCCCGTGAGCAGGGAAATTCAGCAGCAGCAACAGCAGCGACGAAAATTCATTTTGAAAAACTTACACGAAGCACAAAAATCATAAACAAGTCGTTGTTTCACACAAAACAATGAAGCAGAAGAGCAAGAACGAAACACACCCCGCAGATACTCGGGAAAAAGTTGACACAAACTGCAGGGTCTTCTCGACTTGGAGTTAATTTAATGGAAAAATACGCCCCGACAAATAAAAGTTTTGCCCTCTTGTTCTTTCTCGTGAAGAATTTATGGGCTGTCGATAGTAGTCAAAATAATTCACCTTTTTGAGGGGAAGGCAAAGGCGACTCGAACTCTGCCAACGAGCTGCGTCACTCTGAACCAGTGAACCAGTTTTCGATCTCAGAGTGAGTTTAGGAGAGAGCAGGAAGGGGGTGCCGGCTTAGGCCTAAGTCGATCTGTCACACATATGCGAAATGCGACCGTGAAATTGGCCAACACTTTTTTGCGACTTGGCTATTTAAGCTGCGCGCCTGACTGAGTTGGGCATCAGTAAGCGATTCAGCTGCAGTTAACCAACATCCTCCAAGCAAGCAACCACTTTAACCACCTTCAGCTATGGCATTCAAGTACGTTCTTCTGTCCCTCTGCGCTGTGCTGAGCGCCACCAATGCTGGCCTCCTGGCACCGGCAACAACCTATGTGGCATCACCAGTGGTGGCTAAGCTGGCGCAGCCGCATTTCGATGCCGTGGGCACCACACAGCAGAATGTGGTGCGTTCATTCGGCGGCACTGTGTCCACCTACTCGAAGAACGTGGTGACACCCTACTCGAGTGTCAGCAAAGTGGACTCTCGCACCACCAACAACGTGTACACCCCGGCAATTGCCAAGACTGTCTACAGTGCTCCGGTGGTTACCAAGTCTGTCTATGCTGCCGCTGCTCCCGCTGTCGCCTATGCTGCTCCCGCTCCAGTTGTGGCCAAGACCGTGTCGTATGCTGCTCCAGCTGTGACTTATGCCGCTCCAGCTCCAGTCGTCGCTAAGACGGTCTACTCCGCACCCGTGGCTGCTCCCGTCATCGCCAAGACCTATGCCGCTGCCCCAGCTGTTGCCTACTCTGCCCCTGTGGCTGCTCCCGCTGCCTACGTCAAGTACTCGCCCGCCATTGGCGTCTCCCACGTCACCTTTGACGGCTTCGGCACCCACTGGGGATTCTAAATGATTGCACTTAGTTTCTGTTATTACAACTGTTGATCCGTAGACGAAATAAAAATAATAAATTCAAAATTATCTCTGTTTTTTATCAATTGGAAAATGATCGAAAACATATTTATACAACATATACATATATTATTATTATTATTTTTCAATATAGTAATTAGATGAAATTGATTCCTACAATCCGAATCATCCTCAGTTCATAGTTGTTAATTATCTGATAGCAATAATCAACGTCTTGAAATTTGATCTTAAGATGTATAACATATGTTCTTGATCAGTATAATAACAAAGTGTATCAAATGACTTTTTATTGGTCCTGTAAGCTGATTGTGGTTATGATGTGTTACTAGAATTTATTTAACATATTTTCTCTATCATAAAAGTAATCAATTGTATCATCAACTATATAATAATAAAGGATATTTGAGAAGGGAATATGTGATAATGAGAAACATTCTATATATTTTATGTGCGAAATCAGTATTAACATAGCTGTAAGAAACAAAAACTAACATAGAATTAACAGCGAACTACATCAAAGGAGCGAATGAACTAGGAGTTAGTGAGCAAGCGGAGTAAAATAAGCAGAGTAAGAGTTGATCATTGAGTGCGTACAGACGCGTGTGATCGCAAAGAAATAAGTCGAAAACAAGTGAACGAAACAATTAAAATGAATGTTAAAATATAAACTAAATTTGATTTGTGCGAACAATATTTAATAAACGTTATCTACATGCATATAATAATGACAATGTACCAAGAGTGATTTATTTAAAACGAACGAAGCAAACCGACTCCTATAGATTGATGGCTAGTCCGGGGATATGCACATTATCTATTCTTACATTTTATATCTGTCAATTGTATTTGATATTCATACATATTTGATCAGTATAGTTATGAAGCCATTTATTTAATCCTTGTTTTGCTCAGTTCACAATTCTTAAATCTATATTTATGAGATTGGAATAATGATGATTTGAGTACTGGAATGTATCTTGTAATTATGAAATACATTCTATATAACTTCAATTCTAAGCCAGATTCAACTTTAACTCATCTTTACTTAGAGTGATCCATCTTAAGTCTCCCTTGATTGTACCAAGCTTAATGGGGCGTATGTGTGCCATAATTTTATGCCTCTCACCCGAGTGTATCCCCATCAGTCGCCACTTGCCTTATTTATATATCTCCACACTCGTTTTTTTCTGCAAAATATTTAGTGCAAAACTTTTTGTTTGTCTTTGTGTGGGAGAGGCGCCAAAAAAAAAGTTGTTGGCCAAAGTTTAATGAGGCACGAGACCCCTTTCGGTTAGCAGCTTGCAGCCCCGCCCCTGAACTTTGTGGGTCTCCACTCAGCAGCTTGACCAGAGAGTTGTCGAATTGTTGTTGTTATTGTTATGGTTATGGGGCTAGCTGGCCGAGGGAAAAGTTTGCCAAATCGCTGTGTAGGGCAACGGGCTTATCCCCTACTCAGCTCAAGGTTGGTAGCAGCATAAAAAAGCATTAACTGCGCTGGGCCGCAGCAAACTATTTAGCCATAAAGTTGGTCGTACCGACGAGTATTTTATGCATTTCAAAACGCTAGAAAATTGTTTTCCTCGAAAAATTTAATGTCTGCAAAAGCGAGAAACAATAAAATTTATGTGAATGTATAAAAAGGAAAGCCGACAGACAGACAGAGAGCTCAAGGAGATGTGCTGCGAGCAGAAATCGGATAAAGCCTGGAAAGGACAAACGCTCGTTTCAAGTGTGTCCTGCCGGGTCCTGCCACTGCCCCCTGCTCCAAGCTGTCCTTTGTTGATTTCTTTATTGGCTCATGCATATGCATTGCTTCGTCCTGGGCAGACACTCGAGTGTTTATCGTTATTGATTGCAGCTTGTGAAACATGAGAGATGTGTAACTCCTCTAAGTCCTCTGCCAGTGCCAATTCCAATCGCCATCCAGTGCCATCCAATTTGTCTTGCATGCAGATTGCAAATGCAAATTCGATTTGCCGCCTTAGCTGTGGCTACAGCACGAAACGCGCCTGCACCAGATCCTCAAGGGTTCGAGACGGGGCATTGTTTTTCTTTAGATTGTGATAGTATATCAGCAGCATGATAACCAGTGCGAACTGAAAACGATTGAACTAATACTTAATGGGTAATTCCACTCTCACTTTTTCTTAGGTTGCATCATGATCCTTCCCGTGCCTATCTCTCTCTTCTTTCTTCCCTATGAACCTTATTCTGTTTTTTAGGCTCTCCTAGATTAGTCCGTCCTGTCTTTCCCTCTTTCCCACTCAATCGTTAACCCACTGTCTTCTACCCTCTACCCCATCGTTTGTATCTGACTTGCCTTTTCTCCTCCCCTTCACCTTTCTCTTTTTCCCTTCCTTTCTCCTACGCTCTTCGGTCTACATCATGCTCTCGCAACTGCTGTATTTTTGCAGTCCTTCCACATTTAATTCTCTTTCTCCGGCTGTCGCCATTCCTATTCCATGCTGTTTTCTCTTAATCTCTTCTCTAAACAACAAAGCTTGTCCCCTTTCTTAATCATTATTCCTGTTATATACTGTCTTTTCCCATTTCTTCTTTTACCATCTCCCCCCTCTCATACCTGAAAGAGCACCGGAAGCGTCTCTGCGCGAAATATAGTCGAGCTTTCGTTAAATCTAGTCAAACATCCCTTGGGCCGCAGATCCAGGATGAGCATGCTTTCGTTTCGAAAGCAGCTGCTGGGCAGCTCCATGGAGTTGAGCAGATAGTCATCGGGTCCGAGAACACCACAGCATTCGAACTAGAGCAAGATCAGTTATATACATGCTCTGTAACTTTCGGCGTACACACCATAGTTTCCCAATACGAAATATCCTCACGAACTGTCCAATGATGGTGTATGACATAGACAAGGGGAAAGAGTTGCACCATCAGGATGGTTAGCAGCATTTGCAGCCAGGTAATTAGAAAGTAGACTACGACGTACTGTCGATGGATTGATAGATCTTTAAGTTTCAACCTCCCTCTCTATCACGCAACTATACTTACTATACGCAGTGCGTGCAGCTTCTGGAATAGAACAATATAGGTTAACAGAAAAAGCGACACAATCGAACCGCCATTCACTATCAATATCAAAATTTCAAACTGTGTAAAGTCGCAGGTAGAACAGCCCAGATAGTAATATATCATATCGATGTGAATGGAGGCGTTAATGATATTCAGAACCTGCGTGGATATGGAATTGAATATTAGAATGGATCCGTTTTCAGGCAATTACTTACTAACCAAACAAATCAAGATATATAGCAGGATAGCCCATCGGAATATAATCTGAGCCCAATGTCTTGGTACTTGGATCCGATTGTCAATTTCTCCTTCAACATTATTTTCATCCATTTTCGATATACTATTAGTAGTTTTCTGATTGTGTGTGTGGGATTGTTTATTATCACAATATTTTGAATGACAGTTCCACGAGGTTTCCCATTTATGTGAAAGTAATTATAGTTAAGTCTGGCTCGTAGTAAGTAATGATTTTACTGCTGCAAACAAAGAGTATTGTGATAAACTTTGGTCTTCTTGCTCTAAATCTGATTAATCGTTTCATTGTTATATTAATTCTCAGCAAGATAATTCCCGGTAAGGCTACAACAACTTTTAGCAGCGCGCAGGCTGCCCTTACCGAATATTTGTACTGAAACGTTTAGTTGAATAACTTCTGAGTTATTGGTACAATCGAATTGTAATTTGGAGCATAGATTCACATAGTATCGATCAATGTGTATACCAAAGCAGGAGATTCAATACTATGCTTAATAATCGTAAATTACAGATTTGCAGGTGTGGTTGGCGTGGCATCTGAACTTTGAAATCAACTTCATCTAGCTATAGTGTACAAGCACCTTTATGCCAAATTTCGACTACTGATCTTGAGCAAGAATATATATACTAAGTGGGGGCTGCCACGCCTCCCTATATCTGTGACATACTTTACCGTTTTTGACTATTTGCAATGGTCGAAGGGTATACAAATTAACTTGCAATGCTTTCTTTCTCTACACAGTAAGATACAATTTTTACAGGGTATTTAATGCTCCTGCCTGCGCCGAGGACACAAGCACCTGTCGAGCTGCTAGTTGGGACAAGACGAGGACGAAGCTTAAAGCGATTTCTGGAATTTGCATAGATTTCGCTGGGGTGTAGAATTCTACCCCTTCTCCAGTGGTTGCTTGCTTGCGGTGAGACCATTACACACACACAGAGACTGACTCACTATGGAATTTTTTAATCAAACAGTTGCCATTAATTACTGCAAAATTCTGCCAGCCACATAGCAGACATTTTTTCGAGGGAGGGACGCAATGAATGAAAACCCTGAAGATGGCAATGGCCAAGGAAGCTTCCTCCCTGCCTTCCCTTTCACCCCTCATGTGTTTGCGCGGGCAACAACAACAAAAGCAAATGCCACAGGGCAGCCGCAGCTCGTCTCGCTCGCAAACCAGAGACTACTCCCAGCTCCGGCTGCTGCGCCGGATCTGACTCCGACTACGGCTGCAGCCCATTCAGCTCAACTAAAAATCAAATTAGGTGCAAACGAGCTGCCGTCGTCAGTCGTTGTGGGCGTGGTCGCGCCCTCAATGTAATGAATAATTTATAATGCAAGCGCGCGCTGATGTTTCGCCTTCGCTTTTAGGCGAAATTAAAAATTTGTGGCTTTTTCCCCCCAGCTCAGATTCGTCGCTGCCAGCGTCGAGTTAAAGTGCTGGAAAAATGCCCAAGACGAAGCTGCTCTTGCTGCGTTTGCTACTCGACTGCATACGCAGAAGTGAGTGAAGTGTGCGAAGTGGCTTGGGGCGTGGGATATGGGATATGGGGCGTGGCAGCTGATAAATGTGCGTGTGCTGGTGTCAAGTGCACGCTCGTGAATTCAATTTGATATACAAACTGATTTATCGGCGTCGAGCTGAGCAGCACGCAGGACCCTGCCACCCTGCCCCTGCCTCTCTGCTCCTTTGCAACTGCCATATGCCATTCATAAGTCAGTCAGTCAGTCGATGGAGTGGGGGGTGGGGGGGTGAGAAGGGCAAGAAGCGAAGGATACCTCGGGTAGTCTGCTCTGGAGACGATAAAAAATTACATACACTTGTAACTGTAACTGTTGCTGGCTGTAGCTGCCTGCAGCCGCCTAACAAGGTTAATTTGTTGCGATCGCACAGCGCACTGTCATTTATCTTCTCTGTCAGCACCAGCATCGGAGCAGTCTATGAACCTAGCACAACTCTAATTTGAATTTAACAAGCTACCCATAAGTGAGGACAAAGGGGGGAGGGGAGAGGGACAGGGAGAGCAGTGTACTCGCCCGTAAGGACCACGCTCCGTCTGTGACGTCAGTCTATCACAGTGCTTTGAAAATTAAAAATTTATTGCCAGACGAGGTGTCAATCATCGCCAGTCAACGCAATAAAAAATAATATGGAACGATGTCACAAAGAGAGTGAAAGCTACAAGCGTGACGGGTAGTCGACTGGCAGATACTCTGCCAAGAAGTATGGAAGGCGACAAATAGACTTCTTGAAATAAAAGGCAGACTACCAGACAGCCTGTAGAATATTAATATATACGAAAATAAACAGATAAAATAATAATAAAACAAATCTATATTCGACATTTTCAGACAATTAATCTAGAAGAAATTGTAAAAAAAGGAACATCTTAACAGTTTAAAACTAACTATTTTATCCTAAATGTGAAGAAGGTAATTTGAGTATTCTTATATTTTATCATGTAATGATATAATAAATAGTATACCATAATAGAGGTCTACCAAAAACCACTTAAGTTTAGTTTTGGCACACACTTTTTCATGTGTATAATACATAATTGTGATATGGTTTAGAGGGAACCTTCAAGCCAGCCTACAACTAATGGAAACTGATATCGTACTATGATATAGTATATACATATGTACATCGAGCTAGCCAAGCTACCCGCTGAGAGCCATAAAAAGCTTTCCCACAGGACACACAGCCCGGCACACTTCATCATCAATTTGTAGTCGGGCAATGTTTCAATTTCACTCGACTTGTCGATTGTCCTCGAACTGGGAATAGATCCCGCACAATCGAAAGCGACACTTTTATGGCGTTCAGATTTGTGCGCGCTACGGTTGTCGCTTGTGTGAGTTAACACTCTCTTCCTCTCTCTCTCACTCTCTTTCCTCCAGAGTTATCTTCTGCATTTGTTTTCTAATTGGTTGAATTCTTTGGCAAATTGCTGGCTTTCACAGAGCTGTTGCCCTCCAAGTGTTCGAGTGTTCTTTTGCCAAAACATTAGATAATAGTTTTTATTTTTATTCAGACTGTCGGGGGGTTTGGGGTGGTAATAAAATTTTGTGTTGCATATTTTGTGGCGTCTAATGGCAGCCACAAAAATGAATGAAATCGTAAAATTCAGGCACGTCGGACAGCCGCAGCCATAGCAGAAGTCGGAGCAGCGGTCTAATAACATATACACTCGAAAACGGATATGCTGCAGACCAGCGAGTGGGCAGGGGGCATAGGACAGGAGGACAGGGGGCGCAAAGCTAGCAGGCCCCTACCTTCTACTCCAATTCAACACTATCTTTCTTTCTCCTACCATAGCACTTGCTATTCTTCCTGTGTGTGGTCCTTTGTGTGTCTGTGTGTGTGCTTCTGTGTGTGTGTGCTTGTGTGTTTGTGTGCATTGCCATTTAAGTGCCGAAACGAGTTTTTCGTGGCTGCAGCATCATACAAATATAACCTCGATTTGTGAGTGTGTTTTTGTATTTGTTTGTCTTTGTCTAGCTCTTTCTCTGTTTCCCTTTCCTCTCACTCTCTCTCTCTCTCTGTCACTCTCTCTCACTCTCCTCCCTCTCCGCCTCGCTGCTGCAATTGCATTGCCTCCAGTTTTTCTCGCGCTGTGTAAATATTTGATTTCTGCATTAAAGTCAATTTGCTTTCATGATTCCGTAATTCATTGTTTATCCGCGCTAACTTCTATTACGCCTTCCGTGGCACGCCCCTCTTCCAACACCACTGCCACTTGGCGTGTTTAATTTTCAGCATTTTGCCAGCCAGCACGCCCGCTCTTTTATTGTTTGCCTTTTGGGGGGAGCAGGCCCAGCCCAAGGCAGCATCTTCTTCTCTTCTCTCTGGCCCTGCCCCTGCTCCTTGACAACTCCAGCTACGTCTCTCGTGGCGAAATCCCGCATATCCGTTGCACTTCCACTAACAGCAGACGCAGTGATATCCGCATCATCTTTGTTTGTTGCTCCCTGCCACGTTCTGGCGCCACATCCTCCCCAACCTCACCCTCTCCCCATGACTCACTCCTCGCTTTCCTGTTTTAATATGCGCACTCAACGTTAGAAATTAAATCTGGCGCTCAAATGTTATTTGCGCTTTTCGTTTATTTATTTATTTATTATTTGCTTACGCCTCGACTCCCCCGACAACCCTGCCCTCCGCGGAGAGACTGCCTGTGCCAGCAGGTCCCGGCCCAGTTTTCATTAGGTAATGCATAATAAGTGCGACTCTGCATTGCGTTGGTCTGTGTGCTGAGCTCTCTTTTTGGGGACTAGCATGCGGCAGGAGTGAGCAAATGAACCGTAATATGGGAGGAAACGCTGCCCTCTATTATACATTTTTAGTATAAAAGCTTAGCAGGCAAATCCATAGTTGTATCTTTTATAAAGTTGTAGTAGACTGAAATTAGCTGAGTATATTTCTTCGATTTCACAGTGCTAAAGCGAATCAGACGAATCACAATTGACACCTAGACTTTTACAAGCCTGACTTACTTATAATTTCTTAATTCTCTGTGTAATTTCTTAATTCTAACTGAGCTCGAGGGACTTTCCATTCACTCATTGGGGGAAGTCCAAATGAAAATGTCTGTACGAATCCCAGAAAACTGAAACCACTACAATTGTTTTGAGAAGGACTTAGAGAACTATTCACAAAAAGGTTATCATGCTTATATTTTCTTTATTCTTATATTTTGTACAACTAATTTTAAACTTAACCTGTACCCTAGTGAACAAATCAGATTATATACACTCATCTGCCTGGAAAAGACATGCTCTTTGAAATGATACTCGAATATATGTACAACTAAAGGTTTAATCTTACCCAATCCTTTGATATTGCGATTTTAATTTATATTATTTATTTTCCTTTAAGGTGCTCATTTATCGGGCAGATTTGCTCATCTGAGAAATGTTGTTAAATGAATGTTAAATGAGATCAACGATAAACCTGGTGAAATGTTTTCGATGTGGAATAAAAGAAGATGGACTTCTAAGTATCCCTTATTTAAGAGGTGGTTGGGTTACTTGTAGCTGAGTTACAAACGGTTTTATTGTTATCGGATTGAAATGGTAGGCATAGACCCTTTAAGATGCTCACTTAGCAGGCAGTTGACATGCTCATTAAGATTTTATGGAAACGGGAGGCATGCTGAGTTTATTGCTGCCTCTCCTCCAGCCTTCCCTCTCTTACGACCGCCTTCCCCCCTCCGAGGTCAATCAAAACTCTAATATTTCGCTATGCATTACGCAGAGGCAGTGCAGAGAGCACGCAAGTGTCAAATCAATAGCAGCATCCTCCTGTTCCAGCTTCTGCTTCTGCTCCTGCTCCTGCTCCTGCTCTTCCCCATTCACCTCATCTATATAGCATTACGCGCCTTATAAACGAAGCGACGCCTGCAATTTTAACGAGCTTACGCATTTTATCGCCTCCTTCGCTTGCCACATGAATTGTCCTCGTCATCAACAGGCGATGCCGTCGCTGCAGTAAAAAAGAATCTAATTTAGTGCGCGGTTTGCATACAAATTCGTGAGGCGAACCGCAGCGGCACGACTTGAGTCGTTCGTGGTAATATTCCTGTGTATGCGTGTGTGTGTGTGCGTGTGTGTGCGTGTGATTGCGATTGATGTCACGATATACATTGATTTGCCATTTCGTCACATGCATCTTTTATTTTAATTGCATTGTCGCAGCCTGTCGCTGCATGGCGATAGACGACGAATTCGCTGCTATGCGGCGAAACGATTTAATCAAAAAATTTGCAGCAAATTTCGAAATTGGCATTCGAAAGTTTTGGCACGCAGAAGTTTTTAATGACTTTTCAAACTCGACGCTGCCTCTAAAGCTGCAATTACTGCAGCAGCAGCAGCAGCAGTTGCTGTTGTTGCCGTTGCCGTTGCTGCTCCTTTTGCTGTTGTGTTTGTTATTGTTGTTGTTGTTGCATGCAAACGACTTCGGCTCAGACACAACAGCAAACAGAACGCAAACCGCTAATCACGTTACACAAAACTTTGCAACTGCACCCCCCGCTGGCCTACGCCCACCCACGCCCACCTGCTGCCTGCAGATGAGTCAAGCAATCGAGTGCGAAATTCCACATGCGCCACGTGTGACGTGTCATGTCGTGTCGTACTGTGTGTTTGTGTGTGTGTTTGGCTGGCGATAGCGAAAGCATTCAAGTCATTTCCGCTTAAGCAGTCGCCCAATGCGAGCGTCGGCGGCGGCAGCATGACAGCGCCGCAAAATGCTGCTCAGCAAGCGACTTAAATACAAACAAACATGGCCGCCAATGGCGACACCAACACACACACGCACAGACAAACAGACCTGCCTGACTGCGTGCCTAAGACCGGAAACCGGAAATTTAAAGCCATGCCAAGCAAATGAAGCAGCCTGCAAGGTTGGCGTGGCAGGGGAGGAGATGCCCTCAGTCGCGATTGTTTGTTGCCTGTTGCCAGGCATTTTGGATTGTTGTTGTTGCTGCCAGTGCCTCACACACTGCGGACAGCTGCCTGTGCCGTGCAAAAGTTTAATTACGAATTGCTTCGAAATTTTACTTGCAATTGCTGCAACTTTTCATTGATATTGTTGAACAGTTGCGCTGTCAGCTTGCTATACTCATTGTTGTTGCTGTTGCTGTTGCCGCTGCCAATGTCAAATGTCATGTTATTCCAAAGTTATTTCGCTCTTCATTGTTCGTCGGTTTTAAATGCAAATTGATTACTGCCAAAGCGCCCCGAACGAAGTTCTAACTATAATAGCCCGAGTCGCATTATAAACAGCAGACACTGTTGCTGCAACAAGCTACAACAGTTGCAAGAATTGCGGACCATGCTTCTGCATCCTCAACAACCAAAACACATCGGAACAGTCTCGATCTAGCTACTACAAAATCAGCCTTAACCTGTGTCACACATCTATTTATTAATTATTGTCTGGTTAAATAATAAAATAAAATAATAAAAGGAGAATCAAGTGTGATTTGCGGAGACTTGCCCCGTTTTGGACGAGTCACTTGCGACTTGTTTAATATTCTGTATCTTGAGCTTAAGATAAAAACATTGAATTGGCTTGATTTTCATAATTCGGATGATGTTTTTGATCTTTTATGCGATTGATAGTGATCAATGGCTAATCATCAATGATTACAACTCCTCCACATTACATCATTTCGATCGTTTATAACAGGGCATTGCAAAGGGATAGAGAGTTGCGTTGTTTGGAGGACATACATGTTAATTGCATTCTCTGACTGAGTATTCTGGCAGCCCAAGAAGGACTACCTAAGTTGAAAAGCATTCAAAATGACGCCAATCCAGTCTAGTTGAAGTTCAAGTTAGTTATATCATCATTAAATCACTTTTCTTATAGCTGTAAATTAAACAGTTTAATTAGGCTGAAATGCATTGCCAGGCTCACAGTAACCAATAAAATATATATTTAAAGAATTTGATTGAAATATACAAATCGAATGAGAAGCTGCGTGTGTTGTACAAACAAGTTACAGGGACATTTTGCCCTACTGCGCCAACTTAGAGGAAATTCGTTTCAAGATGTTCAAAAACCGAAGGTGGCACTGTTTGAATTTCACAAAATCAGATAAGCAAGAAACATTATGATACGAGAAACTAATAAAATTGTTGAAAACGTTAGCGAAGAAAGGAAAAAAAAACGCAAGTTGAAGGGCTTAATTACGCCAAAGATCTAAAAAATATAACAAACAAATTTAAAAAAAAAAATACAAATTTAGTATGAAGATTCTTGAATGTGATAAGTATTGCATAAGCATATCTATCTGCATATCTATTATCTCCTTCTAACTGTTGTGCATTCTTCGACAAATAAAGGCATTATTAATAGTACCCTATAAACCAAATTTGGAGTTCATGAAAAAAATAAATCAATAAGAATCGAAAGTGGTATATGAAATAAATTTCAGATTTAGCTCGAGATATTACTAATTCAAATATTACTAAATCAATACTTGCATAAAGACAATGACGTACACTAGCGGAGTAATTTTTAGAGCTCGCGAGGAGGCCGAGGCTGCGTCATCATCAATATAAAATTGTCGTAAATTTCTTGTATGCACACACATACACACACTCACAGACCGCATGCACGTATTTATGGCGTGCACGAATGCAACGTTGAAGTGGTAAGTGCCAAAGTGCACACACCAAACACACACTCACACACATTAGCGCACTTGCCACACGGCAGTTTTATGCCTGTCAGTGGCAGCAAAAAACAAGTAAGAAAGCTACAGTCGAGTGTGCTCGACTGTGTTGCACCCGCCACACATCTGTTCGTTCAACACAAATTACTTTTATGGTATACATTTAGTGTTGCATACTTTAAGGTCACTTGGGTGATGGTAATATCCCTGTCGCTCTAGAGGTGCCGATTGCCCAATTCTAAACTACCTACCCGACCACTCCCTACATGGGTAGTTACTCTATTCACACCATGAGAAACGAAAATAAACGAAAATTTAAAGTGTAAATCATAATTTTAATTAATTTTAAGCTGGGGTACTCTTTCCAACCACCCTTTCACGATTAACTCTACGAATCAGTACCAGTTCTATAAGGATTATACCCATCAAAAATAAATTCGTTTGTCCCTAAATTACGCTTGCAAGTAGATTATATTGTACTTGTCGGATAAGCGAGTTTTTGCCTGTTTCATTATTTTGCGGATGGCACAAAGTTGTATACCCTTCTACCCTGAGAGTAGTGGGTAAACAAATCGTATTCGAATTCCCCCGGTGCCACGTTAGTTGCACGCTGCAGGTTTTCCACATGCACATGGAAAAATTTTATTAGGTATGCAAATGTGTCAACTTTATTTGCGATATTTCGACACATTTCGACACTTGTTGCCATAATGAACTCAGCACGCTGACTCGCTGTAGCCCTCTCCCTCTCTCTCTCTCTCTCTCTCTCTCTCTCTCTCTCTGTCCCCTGTCGCGCACAACTGTTGCACAACAGTGGCAGTGCCGTTGCGTGCCAGCGTGGCAAATTATGAACTAATAAAGGTAGCTGCATGCAAATTGAATTAAACTAAATGACAAGTGCAGCAGGCTTAAAGCTGCCTGCGAGAGAGAGATACAAAGTGAGTGAGAGAGAGAGGTTGGCGTTTGCCTGTGCGTATGTGTATGTTAGGCTGCTGTGCATAAATTGCTGCTATTGTTTAAATATTTGCCAACATAATTAACTTAATTCAATTGGATTTCCATTAGAGCCGCAAGCAGACAGCTACGAAGCATGCGAAGGTTTCAGCATAGACCGAGATGGGAGAGGGAAAGCAGAGAGAGGGGAGAGAGAGAGAGGTCGAAGGAGATACGAAGCAAGTTGAGCTATTTGCACAGTCGAGGTAGAAGTCTAAAGCGCATCAGCCGCCTCTTCCCGCCTGACCAAGTCACAGACGCAGGCAATCAAAGGGTTAACTCGTGTTCCTCCCCCCACTCTCTCCCTCTCTCAACCCCTCTCTGTCTATCTCTAACGCCCTGTGGCTGAGGGCTTCTGTTGATTTTCGAACCGATTCGCACAGATCACAAATCACACACAATAAAATAATTGATTCCATTTGAAATGCACACACAACAAACCGCACGGAGAACCGAATCTGACAGCATGCGGGTGCCATCAAAGCCGTCGACTCCAGTTCCAGTTCCAGCGCCGGTTCCCACTCCCACGCCCACTATGACTTGCTGACTATGCTCACAGAGAGACAGAGAGAGATGTACAAAGTTTATTTCCATTGTTTGCAGTTTTAACATAGAACGTGGTTGAAGAGCAGGCATATCCCTGCATCATGGTTAATTGATAAGGCTGCCAGTCTAGGCCTCCTTGCTGGCGGACAGGGAGAGCTCCTTGCGTGTCTTGCGACGCATACGCAAATTGGAAACGAGACGCACTGTGCAGAAGTAGACCAGCTCGACAATGCTCAGCGTGGAGACGCCCATGAAGAGGCCAAGTAGACCGCCACAATTGGCCAGAAAGTCGGTGGTGCCATAGAGCTCGGAGCGGCGTGAGGTGAGAAACTGTGCCTCCTTGAAGAAGATCGAAACGCGAGACATCTTCATGCTGTCAAAGAGAGGAAGAAGTTATAGACAGTGTTAACTTAGGCACAGACAGGACTCACCCCTTACGCTTCTGCTCCATGTCGCCGTCATTGTCCCTGTTGGCCACAGTTTTGTAATCGAAATCGGCCTGGGATATCTCCGCCTCATATGCAATGGACGTGCACGAGGGCAGGCAGTTGCAATCGGTCTGTCCGCGATAGTTCTCATCCTCCGTGTTCAGGCCCTGCTCGAACTCCTTCAGCAGCAGCTCATCCTCGGCCTCGTTGTAGCACTTCATTTTACCGGAGCCGCAAACGGGCACGTTCAGATTACCTAAAGACGAACTCGTTAACAAGCTGAATCTACCAAGGATTACCAGGTGGAACTCACGTGGCATGGAGAACTTCACACAGCCACATTTGCTCAGCGTGAAGTTCGCCAGACACTCCAGTTCGCAGTTGGTCTGCGAATAGATGTTGAAATAGCGCAGATGCCGCTCCTTCTGGAAGTAGCATTGCCGGCGATGGGGCTCGTAGTGCTTCAGGCCGTCCGAGGTGGTGATGATTTTGGGTCGTATGGAAATGAGCACCTCCTGGTCGAAGGGTATGCGAAAGAACTGACGCGCAACCTGTGCCACCTCGCCGGGTGTGTGCAGCAGAATCTGTGAAGGGTAAAACATAGTTCATAGCTAGCGTATATACTCGTAGTTCTTCCCACCTTGAAACCCTGCACGGGCCCGCGACACATGTCATCGAAATCCAGCTCGGCACCGCCCATGAACAGGTACAGTCCCGCCTTGGCACCGGGACCCAGCACACGATTCGGATAGGTCTCTGTGTCGGCGGTGCTGCTGTAGCCTTCCTCCACATTCCACTCGGTGGCCAATCGGTTCTCCTCGCGGAAGATGAAGTCGGGTATGATACTGCAAGAGCTTCCTTCTGAAGTCCTTAATCAATTGCAATCTATAGAGTTGCTCACCCCTCGGCACGAAAGATCTCCGCAGGACTCAGTGAGTTGAAGCTGTAGCAGACGCCATCCTCGGTGACAAACTTGTGGAATATCTCTTTGCACTTGACTGGCGAATTCCGCCACTTGCAATCCAAGTAGGTCTCATCGAACAGCGGTCCTACCTCACTGAGCGAGTCGATGATCTCAATGCCCTTGCGCTTCTCGTACCCAAACTCCACGTCATGCAGATGTGCCTCGCATACCTGAGTGACGGCCCCCAAGATGCTTTTCCTGTAACAGATTAATGTTGAAACCGTTGTATTAGGTTTTTGACAATAAATATGATTACAATCGAAATAATGGAATTTGTAAATGCTACATTATGTAAATAATAGAAAAATTCCTCGACTTTACAGATGTTATTACGATTTTTAAAGGTGATATAGAGAAACTCATATGGATTTACTATCTTACTTAAGCTTAAAGACATTTTTACGCCTTTTCCAAACATAAAAAAAAAAAAAAAAAAAAAAAAAAAAAAAAAAAAATAAAAAAAAAAAAAAAAAAATATTTTTTTTTTTTTTTTTTTTTTTTTTTTTTTTTTTTTTTTTTTTTATTTTTTTTTTTTTTTTTTTTTTTTTTTTTTTTTTTTTTTTTTTTTTTTTTTATTTTTATATTATTATAATTTTATTTTTTTTTTTTTTTTATTTTTTTAATATAAAATTTTTTTTTAAAAAATTTTTTTTTTTTTTTTTTTTTTTTTTTTTTTTTTTTTTTTTTTTTTTTTTTTTAAAAAATTTTTTTTTTAATTTTTTTTTTTTTTTTTTTTTTTTTTTTTTTTTTTTATTTTTTTATTTTTTTTTTTTTTTTTTTTTAAAAATTTTTTTTATATTTTTTTTTTTTTTTTTTTTTTTTTTTTTTTTTTTTTTTTATAATATTATAAAATTTTTTTTTTTTTTTTTTTTTTTTTTTTTTTTTTTTTTTTTTTTTTTTTTTTTTTTTTTTTTTTTTTTTTTTATTTTTTTTTTTTTTTTTTTTTTTTGTTTTTTTTTTTTTTTTTAAAAAAAAAAAAAAGTTGATGGGGTGGTTGGCTTTTTTATTTTTTTTTTTTTTTTTTTTTGTTGTTCGGCTTTTTTTTTTTTAAAAAGGGGGGGAAAAAAAAAGTTTTTTTTAATTTTTTTTTTAAAAAATTTAATATATGGGGGGGTTTTTTTTTTTTTAAAAAAAAAAAAAGGTGTTTTTTTTTTTTTTTTAAAATTTTTATAAATTAAATTTTTTTTTTTTTTAAAAAGAAAAAATTTGGGGGTGGTTTTTTTTTAAAATTAAAATTTTTTTTTTTTTTGGGGTTTTTCCAAAAAAAAAAAGGGTTTTTAAAAAAAAACCCTTTTTTTAGCCGTTTTTTCCTTTGGGGGTTTTTTTTTTTACTGGTTCGATTTTGATACAATTTTGACAGCAAATCACCATTAAGAACGATAATAAAAAAAGGATTTGCCAAATCTTGTTGCAATATCTTGAAAAACAAAAAAATCATACCAACCACCCGTTCCGACTTATTTACAGCCTACAGCAATAATAAGTTTCCAAGTTTCATGAAGATAGCTCAATAACTGGGGGACTAGTTTGCGTTGCAAAGACGACGGACGACGGACAACGACATCCATTTTCGACCCCCCTCTTTTTTTTTTTTTTTTTTATTTTTTTTTCTTTTTTGGGTTGGAGATTTTCCCTAAGGTGCGTTGCAAACTTCTGGCTAAAATTAATAGAATAAATACTAAATTAATAGAAGTACCAGACTCTAAACATAACATAATAGTAATTTAGAGATACAAATGAAAAACTATCCTACATTAACTATTTAAAATAAGTTATTAAATGTTATAAATAAATCTTCAAGCCATAAAATTTAATCCAGAGTTTTGTAATTTGGTTTTTCACTTGCAGAAGCTTCTTTAAATGTGTGAGCCCTTCGATAATTTTTATTGGTCGAAATCGATAGAGTAATTTGCGATAATTATATAAATCTATGATGGATATTATATAAAACTAACTTCCAAAACACAATCCGATCGGACCAATAACAAAGAAATTTATAACGTTTTCAGTAGAAATATTCGGTATGCATAATAAGAAACATAATAAAAAACATTAAAATTTTGATCCAAAAAATTCTCGAAATACTTCAGTTGCCCTAAGGATTTCTGTCTCATTCAAAAGCAAAAAGAAGATAGTCTTTCGCAAAACAAAAATTCTTCATATTCAAGTGAAATATTCGGAATTTGGAAGAGTTTCTAGTTGAAGCCCATTATTTCTGGTTTAGCTAACATTCATTGACTTTACTCAATTATCTCCCATATTATTTCACCATAAGCCCCTCTACTCACTCCTTATCGGTCAGATCGGCAATGCCGCTAACATTATTGCGGAAGTCCCTTAACTGCCAGTACTTGTCGGTGAAGTTGAAGGCCCGCTGGCGTGCCTTGGTCTCGGCGCAGACGGTGACCGAGGGAAAGGGTATCTGCCAGACGGGCGTGGACTTCTCAGCGAAACTGACAATGACCGGATTATTGTTCCACTTGTCCCAGATATTGAGGGTCAGCTTGAAGCAGGTGCAAATGGAGAGGAGAAACACGCTGACCCAGAACAGGCGCTCCAGACAGGGACGCTTCTTCTCGCCCAGATACCGTATGCCGTGTATGGTGCTGTAGTCGCAGTACTCGTGTATGATGGCCTTGGCAGCCTGGAAGCCGCTGCCGTATTTGATCTGCTGCTTGGTATCCACCTCATCCTCACTGTCGTCCGAATTGATGTCGCGGCTGGCCGACTTGGCCATTAGCGCGGCACGTTTCCATTGATTCGAGGTGCCCAGGTTGCAGGGTTTGCTACCTCCGTCTCCTGGAGACAACTCCAACCCATTGATGGGTGTATGTGGCTGCGTACTTTGCGAAGACATGGCCTGGAGGATTCGCGACGAGTTGTTGCACGCTGGAGCTACTCTGACTATGTCAGGTCAACCGTCGCGCTGCGAGGGTCTTTTATAGTCTACGGCGCACGGCTTGGTCTTGTCTGACGCGGGCGTTGTTTACCGAGGGCTTGGAGTCGTTCCCTGGGGGGCGGTAAGCGCACGCAGATGCCGCATCACGCATACGCCGGGAATACTTGCTGTCTGTGGTGGAATGTGTGAAATTAAGTAGTTTACGCTAGTTTTCGGTGTCATTTCAATTACTCCACATTGGCTCGGCTCGCGTAATTCCCGCAACCTTCGCCGGGGGCTGCACAGGCATTCCCCAGTCGTAATTTTTAGCTGGATCTAAATGTTACCTTTGAGCCAGGACGACGACGACGACCACCATAACTGGGCGAGGCATTCTAATTAGCCGTTGCGCACTTTAAGGTTCGCCCCAGCGTAGTGTGGCAGCGTAAAGTGTGGCCAAATTGAATAGCGGCTGCTGCAGTCAGGCTCCTCCCTGCCCTGCCCATCTGCTCATCCTCATCCTGCTGCCTCTGCTTATGCATTTTAAATCCTACACTCGGCTCGACCGCAGGCGCTTAACTCGACCTCGAAACGGGCAACTAAACGGCCGGCAGCCTGATGGCAGACGCAGACGGCGTCCGTGTCGCAGTTGCCGGCACAATAAAAATGTTTTGGGTGCAGGCAGCAGGAGCAGGACAGGAGCAGGAGCAGGAGCAAGCAGCAGGCAGTGGAAGCAGCCTGTGGCAAGGACAAGTGCACAACAAACAGTTACACAAGCGTTGCGCATTTTAATAAAGTTAACTGCATTTCAGCATTGTGGAGCAGAGCGGATTGCGGAACGCTGGGAAATGGAACGGAAGCAGCACCCTGTCTGTGACTCTTTTTGTCGTCTCACCTTTTGTTGGCGCTTTTCATTATCGTTCGCTTTGCTTTCGACAATGTTTGCCATGTCCTTGTTATTGTCCTGAATTTTCCTGCCTGTTGTTGTTGCGTCGGATTCCCCTTCCCCTTCCCGCTTCCCGCTACCCTCTGCCCCAACTCCAGCTCCTTTCACTTCGTGTGCAGTTGATCATCATTTATTTTAATGAGCTTCCAAATAGAATTTCTAATGTGGAGCCCAAAAAAGCAACTCGTAGCGTAGTTTTCCTTTTAAGCTCGATGAAAAACTTACACTCTCACTTTCGTAAATGAACTTTGGTACAGTCGAGTGAAAAACAATTTTGAAATTTTTTATATAATTCGTATTTATTCGTTACATTTGCTCGGCCTGTTTACATGTTTAGCTGGAGGACATTGAATTAAATGTTGTTCTTGTTTCTTGTTATTGTTTACAATATTTTCCTTTGATATATAACTAACCTATTTACATAGCTGCTAACTCCATATAAGTATTTTAGTGTGTGTGTGTTAGTATTATGTGTGTTAATATTTATTTATAACTTTTAAGCCGTTTCCGTTCATTCTAAAGGGAAATGTTTGCTGCGGTTTTTGAAACACATGTTGACACTATGCTACCTCCGATATATATGTATGTATGTTACATGGTACGTATAATGATAATAATTATATTGGTTGGTTAGATAAATAAAGGTTTTCAAACTAAACTATATTTGTTTAAAAGCTTAATACAAACCACAAAACCACATTTTTTTGTTTAATGATTATAAATCTTCCAAATCATAATAATAATTTACTTTAATATTTTGTGCTTTGCTTACATTGAGCAGCTGTTAGCTGCAGCTTCATAGTTTATATCTACAACATACGATATATCAAATATAATATTTGGGCATCCGCTATTTAAATTTGTTAACATTTACTTGATTTTGGTATTTCCTTTATACGTTACTCTATATACAAAGCTCATTTGTCCAACAAAATGCCATTACTCGATATACCATATATATTCTCTCTGACGATAGTTTTACTTCATCTGCTCTTGCTTCTCTCTCTCTCTATCTCTCTTATTTCTTGCCATCTTTTACCTATTTGTTCTCATATGCAGTTTGAAACCCAAAATACTATTGCACCAACACAAAAACAACGACACCTACTAGTACTATTGTATGGTAATACACCCTTCTTTACTTTATAATTGTTATAGCTACGATATATATCTAGTTTGCTATCTTTAAAATGATATGTGTTTTGCTGTAATTTACGTTGATCTTATTCTGTGTTTTTATTTCAGCATTTATTCATACGTTTTTAGTCTCAAGTACAAAAATACTGAATAAATTACACTTGCACCGCTCGATACATTTCCCAAGCCAAGATAAAGCAATACGAATATTTTGAATACTCCAATATGCATTGCGATCCTTGCTCATTCGAGACTATGTAGTACTATAAGTAACGCGACTCACTGCATTCCGGCGATCTATGTGGATCACTTTTGATTCATCTAAAGACTATCCAAGGGCTGGACGACAGACCTATTGCGGTGCTAGGGCCAGGCTGAGCCCGTTCGACATCAGGCTCAAAGCATTTGCAGTGGGCGAGCTGGAAGAACCAGTAGCCTCCTGGAAAGATGAAAGGAACAAATAAGATAAATGATTCATTTAAGGTAAGATATAGAAGTATTAGACAGACGATGTAGACATATATATGATATATGGTAAATGGTAAAGGATAGAATTAAAAATAAAGTATAACTGGGAGAATAAAGATGCCATTATTAAACGTAGAGAGAGTGTATGCGTGAGGACTACAAATATTTTGCAGACACGTTGCAGATGGTGAAAATACTATAGAATAGATGAAATATGCAGCACATAGATTCTGTAGATTCCTGGTACTTTGGTATATGGTATGTATAGAATCGCAACTTTTGGCTAGCATAGGAGTAAAGACAGCATAATGACTATGGATATGAATAGTACTAAGAGTGTAGATGCATCTTAATAAATTAAAGAGGAGGTATTGTCAAGCTTAAACCACTTCCTCTCTGTTTCCCTCTTTAGAAATCTTATAGGGTATGGTATAAAAAGAATTGATAGTAAAGGAAAGCACAAAGAGTTGAAGAGTATAAATATTTGAAAATATTACAACAGTATTTATACATTTCGACCACTTTAAATGGTCTAAAAAGGGTATACTAACTTTGTGCAAATGTATGTAGAACCCACAGAGTATATATGTAAATTCTGGTTCAGGATCCCTAGCCGAGTCGATTAAAACTTGGCAATATGTCCTACACAGATTCTAGAATCTTCAATCTTTCTCGATATTAGATACAACACCTTTTAGCTAACACTATGAAGAACTATCCATACTCACAATGCTCAGGGTACGCACAATGCAGGCGCGTGTGGCCGGCGGCTCGTCCGACTCCAAGCTGGGGGAGCTGCCGCGCGAGGAGACGGAACCGTTGAGCAGCTTCATGTTCATGTTGATGTCATCGGAGTGAGAGTGCGTCTGCGAGTTGCTCGACAGGCGTCCGTCCAGCGACAGGTCGTCTCGCTGTTGATCCTGCCAGCGGGGGAAAGAAACAGAGAGAGAGAGGGAGATAGTTAGCTGTAAATGTGATACTTGGATTGCTTTTTTCACACACACAGACACACGCACCTCCTTGGGGCTGCCGCAAAGTTCAAACTTGATATCCATGGAGTGCGTCTCCGTATCGCTGCCGTCGTTGGCAGCGCCGCCAGCAGCTGCAGCAGCAGTAGCCACAACGTTGGCGTCGGCAGCGGCATCGTTGCCGCCTGTTGTGGGCGACATCTGTCCATTGATGCTGTTGTTTTTGTTGTTGTTGTTGTGGATATTGTTGATGTTGATGCTGTTATTATTGTTGCTAATTTTGTTATTGTTATTTGGCTCCTTGTTAAGTGTTGCTGACGTAGGCATGTGCTTTGTTATGATGCTTGTTGCCTCATCAGCAGCAGCAGCAGCAGCAGTAGAGGCAGACGCAGCACCAGAGGCAACGGTAGCCATGCCATGTCCATTGGTTGCAATTGCAGTCATCGTTGCATCGTTTGCATTGCTGTTGTTGCTGCTGCTGCTGCTCGGATTGTCATGGCTGCTGCCGTTGCCATTGCCATTGCCATTTCCATTGCTGTTGCAGTTGCTGTTGTTGTAGCCAAAGGCAGGCCCAGTAGATGTGGACGTGGATGCGGATGCGGATGCAGATGCGGGGGGGACCTCGTCGCCCAGCTCGTAAATGTTAACCATGTGTGCGGCCTGTGCGTGCACCATCAAGTCCCACGGATTGGCGAACGCATCCTTGCAAACGGCGCAGAGCAATTTGGCGCTCGTTGGCGGCGTTTCTGTGTGCGAGTGTGTGCGAAACATGCAAGAATTAATTAGTTATTTAAGTCGGAATTTGCAGCAGGAGGGGCTGACTTAGGCGCATAAATAACTCAATTTTAAATGCATTTGCAGGCAGGCAGACAGCATAGAGTGAGACAGACAGATGTTGCTGACTCGTGCAACAAGGAGTCCACACTCAGTTGCACAATGGGCCCTAGATAAACACACAGCCCGAGACGGACAAAAAGTGTTTAACAATCATAAATTAATTGCCGACAGCAGGCTGATGGGCGCAGTGGTATAGGGGCGTGGCAACTTACTTGCTGTACAGGCCAGTTCCTGGCACTTGCATGTGAACCTCAGCTTGCAGTAACTTTTCTTGTGGTCCAATAACTCAGTCAGCTCACTGAAGCATTCCCGGCAATTGCCGCAGATTAATGTGTCCGGATTGCCTGAAACACATGGAGAATATGGTAAAATATGCATGGCAAGTGTAAAAATTAAGAAACAGCAGACAAACAGAGAAATATGAAATGAAAGTGTGGACAGGGTTTCGAATGGCGCTTACGGTGTAAGAAGAAGTAGAACTTAGACGAAAAAGCTAATTGGTCTCTCGATTAGTAACAAAATACCATATTTTATCTCTATCTCTCTCTATTTAATCGGAACACATAAAAACCAGTCACATATTACTTCATCTTTTTTTTTGGCATATTACATATACATAGACATACATATACGTATCAATAGAATAATGAATAATCTAACGTTCAAGCTAAAATCTTTGCATTTGATTAAATAACACAGTATTATACTATTAATATAGTAACAAAGAAAACTGTTTTTCATCGCACCTCATTACATTAATTACCAATCATATCGTTCCATATTAACCAGATTTAAAAAATAAAATAATATCATATGATTTTATATTACATCGCAACATATCACGTCATATAATATTATACCAGATTATACCATATCATATTATTTAACTGCATTTCATATATGATATCATTAATTTCGGAACATATATCATTTTATATTGTGCCATATCGTATTAAAGCCAGTCGTAAGTCATTTTATATATTAATACCAACTTAATCAATCCAATATTTTCTAAATTGTATCGCATTGAAAAACAAGTCAATTTGTAGTGTTTAGTATACATAATTGCAATTATTATTTTAGTTTTGTATATTTCCATATTCCTCGGAGTGCAATACAAATTTAAACAAACTTATAATTCAACTGGAACAACTGGAAAAACTCAGCTTGTTAGGCATAGAAAATATATTAATATATACAATAATGGTAATTGATAATACTGGCATAATAACATATCATATAGTATAAATAAAAGCTATATCCCACTCCAAAGCTTGAGCTCGTCCTGCAGCAACTGTTGCCGGTTGAAGACGCGTCGCTGTGGTCGCTTCCTCGCATGCACCCGCGCTCGCACCTTGCCCCTCCACCGAGGCTTTGGCGAAGGCTGTTCCGGTGCCAGTTTTCGTGCCTCTGGTTCTGTCGGTGCCTGAGCCTGAGACTGGGCTTGTGCCTGTAACAGTTCCTGAGCCCGTGTCAGTGTCTGAGCCCGTATCAGCGGCTGTGCCGGCGCCTTAGCCTGTGCCTGTATCTCTGATTTGGGCTCCGCCAATTTGGGTTTGCTCTTCTGCTTGACCTCCTCCAGTGGTTGATCGTTTGATTGGTTGCGATATCGCAACAGTGTGATGAACGCATTGACACGCAGATCCACCGGCCGTGAGCGCTGATAGGTTCGCCCTTCCACCCCCGGCCGCGTGATGAACTGCGCCGTGTAACTGGGCCTAGTCTTTTTGCAGCAGGGCTTGCGCAGTCGCTTGTTCGACGTGGGCGAATGCGTCTTCTTCATTTCCTTTGACTTGACCTTGTGTTTTCTGCCCGTGGCCGAGGAGGGGTGCTCCGTTGGGACATGGGTCGGGGTCTTTGTCGGGTGCATTAGGCGCGACTTCTGTTTCGTCTTGCCCTTGGGCTTTGGTGTGCAGGTGGGGCAGGTGGGACAGGTGGGAAACGCAGTGGTGGAGGTGGTTTTTTCCATGGAGTAATCGGCATCCTCGTCGCATGATTCATCCGTTGCGGACAACTTGGCGACGTGGCTGCGCAGTCTCTGTGGATACTGCTGCAAGTGCTGTTGCTGCTGCTGCTGCGTCTGCTGCTCCTGCTGGGACAGTTCCAGCGGTCGCTGCAACTGCTGCTGCTCCAGGGGCTGCAGTAGATACTGCTGCTGCCAATGTTGTGGCTGGAGTTGTTCCTGTTGCTGCTCCTGAAATAAAAACTGCAATTGTTGCTGCTCTTGCAATTGTTGCTGCTGCAGCTGTTGCTGTCGAAGTTGCTCTTCCATCTGGGGCTGCTGCTCTTGCAGAGATTGCTGGAGTTGCTGCTGCAGCTGTTGCTCTTGCAGTGGTAGCTGCATTTGCTCCTGCTGCAGCTGCTCTTGCGGCCGACTAAAGTACTCGGCAAGCTGCTGCAGCAAATGCATCTTGGCATAGCAATTGGACTCACCATCTGTCTGAAGGTGCGACGGCACTTGCTGTGCCGGCAGCATCGATTTGCCCATGGTTGACTGCGCCGAGGCAGAAGCCGCCTGCGAAGCAGCCTGCGGAGCCGCCTGTGGCTGCACCAGCGGCGCCTCAGAAGTTGCCTGTACTGCCAGCTGCAGATCCTTCTTGATCAGCTCCACGCCCTGATTGTACAACTCCATCTTGAGCTCATCCAGCGTCTGAGACAGTTGATTCTTGACCTCATTGCGGGCCAGCTGCGACTGCCTCTGTATCTCTGCCTGCTCCTTGAGATCACTGCAGTAGATGATCGGTTTGACTGTCGTCAGATGCGCCGCATCAAGCTCTTTCAGCTTCAATACCAGAGGATCCTTGACCCGAGGACGTTCGGTGCTTTGCATACATGAATTCATTGCCAGGCATGGCCTTGCAGACACTTGCTTCACTTCCAGCCACGATGGTGTCACTGCAGGCGCGGGCTCTTTCACTGGCAGGGCTGGCTTTGCAGGTTCCGCCGTTTGCGCATTTATTGCAAGCCATTGCGTCTCTGCTGTGTCCTGCTTCATCTCTGCCGGCCTTGGCGATACTGCGCACGTGGGTTCCATAGCTGCTGGCGCCTGCTCCTTCGCAGGCATCGTGGTTGCCTTTACTTCCTTTGCAGACTGCTTCACTGTTAACGTAGGCGTCTCCAGCTGCTGCAGCAGCTGTTTCCCTGTCGCCTTTGGCTCCTTTGCCTCCGCCGATGCTTCCTTTACTGCTGGAACCACTGCCTTCGTCAGTATCATGAGCTCCTTCGCTGCAAGCAGTGGCTGCTTATCCTTGGCCAACGCCAGCTTCTCCTCATTGTGCAGCGCCTTATTAAGCTCTTCGATCTTCTGATGCACACGCTGCTTCAGCTCATTCCGTTGATGGCTCATAGTAGGCAACTTCGCGGACAGTAATATCTCTTTGGCGGCCAGGAAAGAGGCGTCCGTACTCCTCAATGAATCCTCATCCTGTAGCTGCTGCTCCTTTTCCTGATTATGATCTAGATGCTTCTGCAACTGCTCCCGCACCCACTGCTTCTGCCTCTGCTGTTGCTGTTCCTGCTGTATATGCTGTTCCGTCGGTAGATGCTGTTGCTGCAGTTGTTGCTGTTGCAGTTCCTGCAGTTGTTGCTGCTGCTGTTGCTGCGGCTGTTGTTGCTGCGGCTGTTCCTGCTGCGGCTGTTGCTGCTGCTGCTGTTCCTGCATTTTCTGTTGCAGTTGCTGCTGGTCCAACAGTTGCTGTTGCTGCTGTTCCTGTTGCTGCTTAAGTTGCTGCACATGCTGCTGTTGCTGCTGTTCCTGCATTTGCTGTTGCAGTTGCTGGTGATATTGCTGCTGTTCCTGCTGCACAGGCTGCTGCTCCTGCTGAGGCATCTGCTCCTGCTCAGTATGTCCAATGTTCTTTAGCTTCTCCGCGGCGCTGGGCTCCACAACGGTTTGGTGAAAGAGTATCGGACGAAGCTGCAGATTGTTGGCCAACAGGCTGCCCTTAAGGCTAAGCACTCCGTTGACGTAGGCGGCCGGCAGTTTGTGCCTCGGTTGCCGTGCCACCAGTTTGTCGAATGAGGACGAGTCAAGTAGATTGTGCGGCGCACCCACGTGGACAACTTGCAGGGCGATTACGACAGCGATGAGTATGGCCAGATGAGATGATATACAAGTGCCAAGTCTGCGACGTTGACACATTTCTCATATTCGGAGAGTTGGAGCAACTCGTCGTCATCCTCAGCGAGTTTCGTCATTTTTGACAAAGCTTACAAAGCAAAACTAACTCGAATTTGTTATAATTTGTTCTCGTTGAGAATGTGAATCATGTGGGTATTTACAATAAAAAATTCAAATATAATTGAGTATGTTAAGATCATGATGTATTGCATCACGGTAAGAATAAGCTAGTAGCTCAAAGAAATGCTTTGGTTTCCCGTTTCAATACCATCAATTTTATTGCTTTTTCTAAGTATTTTATAATGATTCACTTAATGCTGTTTGTTTAAACATTGTCATTGGCTTCTTAATCTTTCATGGTTTTGTATTAAATATAAACTCCAAAGAGTTAAGATTGAAAACTATCCCTATGTGTATTATACGACTTTTAGGATGACCCATTTTAATGGTTAATAGTTCTAGATGTCAGAGTAGTTTATCACAGGGGAGTAGTAAATAAAGCTTTGAACTTATGAAGTATAGCCTAAAAAGGTATATAGTCTTAGGCTGATATATTTATCTAATCAAAATGCCAAACATTTATAGACAAAATGATTTGCAACAGTTTCGTATGGGCCAAATCAATTTTATCAAATATTCGAGAGTCGAATAATGATATTGACATATGATTCGACAAAATAGATCTGAAGCTGCCCTAAGTCACATTCCCTTATTTTACAAATACATATTCAAGCAAATTACAATAAAGGACGCTCGAAGGATGTGAAGGTCCTAAGGGAGAGCTAGATAATCTAGTCAATACTCACTGTAGACTTTGAATGGTCCCCAGTGTTGATGCAAACTTAATTGCTGCTGCTGCTGCTGCTGCTGTTGATGTTGATGCTGTTGCTGTTGCTGCTGTTGTTGCTGCTGCATCAATTGGCTATGCAATTGTAGTGGCTGCGGTTGCTGTGGGGATAATGCCAAAGTCAACGGCTGCAGGAGGCAGCCCAACTGCTGTTGTTGATGCTGCTGCTGATGATGCTGCAGCTGCTGCTGCGATGGCTGCTTCTGCTGCTGGGAGAAGGCAGCGTATTGCTCCACGAGCGCTGTTTGATTAGCAATTATTGCTGACTTTGCATTCTGCTGCGGCGATGTCGTCGACTGACCGGTGATGACGCTCTTCAACTGGAAACCGGTGGCGGCGGCAACGAATTGCTGCTGCTGCTGCTGCTGTTGTTGCTGCTGTTGCTGTTGCTGCTGCTGCTGTTGCTCCTGTTTGAATTGCGACCAGTGTAGGGCGCCGGGCCCCACCGCTGTCGTGGCCGCTGTGGTTGCCACAGCCGCCGCTGCAGCCGCATTCGACAACAGATTCTGCTGATGCAGCAGCAGCTGTTGCTGTGGTAACAAATTGGCCATGGCAGCCATGGCAACAGCAGCCACTTGCTGCTGGTGATGATGGTGCTGCTGCTGGTGTTGCTGCTGCTGCTGATGTTGCTGATGCTGGTGCTGTTGCTGCTGTGCCGCCTGCGCTTGCGCTTGCGCCTGTGCCTGTGCCTGCTGCTGGTGATGCACTGCAGCGGCGGCAGCTGCAGCAGCTGCTACTGCAGCGGCGCTGTGATGATGCTGCTGCTGCTGTTGCTGCACTGCAGCCTGCAGGCTGTTGTTGTTGCCGTTCATGAGACGCTTGCGCTTCTTGGCGCGCACGCCGTTGCTCACTCCGCCACCGACGCCGCCGCCGCCGCCGCCTCCACCACGTAGCAGCGCCGAGGAGCAGTAGCTGTCGTAGAAGTAGTCCCTGTGGAAGAGAGCGGGGAGTGGAGCAGAGAATTGACAGCTCATTAGATGTGGTAAGTGGTTTATTTGCGCTGTAATTGAAGTGTCAATGTCGGCAACCCGGAAAAAAGCACATCAGCAACAGCCTGGCAACAACTGTTGCCCGTCTGCCCGTTAGCTCCCTTGTCTGGCTGTGCCCCTGCTCCACTGCCTGGCCTGCTGGTAGCCAGTCAATATTTGTTTAGGACTCACCCCAGGCCAGTCCTTTGCCACCGCTTCCAATTGTCATTTGCCAATTATGGACGAGTTGCAAGCGGCTTTTGCTGCTCAGTCTGCTGCTCTTACACTGCTGCCCTTGGCCACCCCTCCTGCCTCCTGCATCCTGTTGACTGTGATTGATACAAAATGCCAGCCTCGCCAGCCATTTGCGGTCAAATATTGGGCCAGTTTTCCATGGCGCGGCCCAACAATTGTGGTCGGTTTGTCGGTCAGTTGGGGCATTTAAATGACAAACAGACTCACAGACACACAGACACACAGACACATGAGTGAGCTGGCAAGCCACCTGTGCGGGGGGAGGGCATGCAAGGGCAGCGGGAGCTGCCTGTAGCTGCTTTTAATTGCAATCAACTCGCTGCAGACTGCTTCGCTCGGCCATCTCTTTAAGGCCTTGAAGCACTTGGCGCTTTCGGCGTCATTAAGCTTAAATTAAATATTTCCACACGACGTGGCAAGTCGACAAGGCGAGCCCCTCCCCCCTCACCCGAAAATAAATTGTGGACACAGTCGCCGCACACGCTCACAAGGCGCACGGAGGCAGCTCGCTCAGTCATCATTAAGGCCGCAGCAGGGACAAACAAGTGCACATGTCAGCGGCAGGACAAACAGGAGGATAGTGTGGAGCGCGAGAAGGGTCGGGGGAAGGCAGGCACAGCTACCCATAGCAGGATATTATAGCATACATTGCAACTGTCAGTCACAGCCAGAGGCGGAGGCGCAGGCGTCTTTTTTCTGCGCTGCACAGTCTGTTGACGCAGCACTCGAACACACACGCTGACCCAGACAAGCGACAGACCGACAGACCGACAGACAGACAGGCAGGGAGAGAGGCGAGTGACAGAGCGAGACAGCAACAAAGACGACGGAAGTGGCGTCGAAATTCGAATAGAGTTGACAGTCGCCGAAAATATTTCATGGCGGACAGCGCGAAACAAAGAAAACTCGAAACGAATGCGAATGCGAATACCGAAGTGAATATGAGTGTGAGTAGGTAGACGGAGCACATATATTCACACTCATACGAATATGTGTATGAGTGTGAGCTTATACTCTGATAATATTCAGCTGCAAACCTATATTCATTCTTACACTCATACTACACTCGCTTTGCACACACACTCTGTGTCCATTTGCTGATGGATGACCAGCTTATTTATTTCTTTCTGCACCCCCAATATACTTCCTTCTTCTCCGTCCCCTCACCGAAAACTCCCCTTTCTGCTCCACTGCCAACGCCCGTTAAATGATATGTAAATCTCACCCAATCTGTGCGTTAAATTGTGCAAGAACTTGCCTAAGCTTCCCCTATTAGTTTATATTTAAATTTCCAGCATGAAATTGTGATTTTCCAAATTCCAAATTGTTTTCCCCTACCCCACCTCCCGTATTTCTCCGATTTCATACTCACCAATCGTTGCCTGTTTTGCTGACATTCTGACGCTTTCTGCCGATTTGATGCGCCTTCGGCTCGGCAACCATGTTGACATCTGCAAAGAACGAGAGAGAGTGAGAGAGAGAGAGAGAGAGAGAGAGAGAGAGAGAGAAAGAAACGAAATGCTTAAGTAACGGTAAAGCTAATCCCAAACACAAGCTTTTTGTCAAACAATAGACTCGCATTCAAAGCGAAAAATAGAAATAGAAAATGGAATGGAATACTTTGAGCCTGTGGAAAACAATGAAATTCAGATCCCTCTTTGAGGCTTAGATCTATTGTTGTTGCTGTTGTGCTTTCATTATATAAATGCAGAGCTATATCTCCTTCTCTTCCCGCCTTCCCTTTCTCTGATTAAAAGTCAGCCTTGTGTGCAGCGGCTTTTCCAACTGCATCGCCACAATAATTCAATCTGAGTCGCAATCATTAATCTTAATAAAAAAACACAAACACAAAAGACACTAAATTTGCTTAAGTTAAACGTACAAAGGCTGTTCGGCTCTAAAGCCGAATTCTGCATGCTCTACGGTAGGTGGAAGTGGAAATAGAGCAAATGGTAGTTATTATAGAGCTCAGAGAATGGCCGAACATCTTTTCGCAAAATCTTCTTTTTTCACTCAGATATTACTTTAATATTATTTAAATACTTTGCGAATAAGCTGAAGATCCCTATAAATATTTCTCAGAGAGACTAAGATATGTCTCAGATTACTATCATAGTATCGAAATTAATAAACATTAACCATGATATTCCTATAAGTTTTCATCAGAGAAACTAAGAAATCATATCTCTTACCCGTTTTCTGAGCTAAAACTGTTTTTAAACAAAACTCTAGCGAAAAAAATGAATATATCTAAGATTATCATATCATATCAATTTAAAAAAGAAATTACTATAATATTCTTAGATTACAGTTACTCTAAGATATCGTATCTCTCGAGCCGTAAGAGCATTTCGCACTCGAAATCGCGCATTAAACTTTACATTTTTCAATATAAAAAGGGTGCGACTGCAGGGGCCCGAGCGTAGTGCGGGCATGGTTCGGGAGCGCGCAGCTCGTTCATCATAATTCATGACAAAGTTTGAAGTGCGACGGCTGCGCCGCAGGGTGGCAGGGCGTGACGCCCCCAAAAAAGCCAGAAAGAGACAAGCCCAAGTCGGAGGAGGCAGCTGGGGTGGGGCGGGTTATGCCGCATAGGCAAATACAAATTAGAGACGGAAAAAATAAAAGCAAGAACGCATTGTTCACATTTGGCACGTGTTTTTCCGAAGAATTGTAGCGGGTATATCACAGTCGAGTCAGCTCGACTGTAGCCTTTCCGACTTGTTCAATATAAAAAGGGTGCGACTGCAGGGGCCCGAGCGTAGTGCGGGCATGGTTCGGGAGCGCGCAGCTCGTTCATCATAATTCATGACAAAGTTTGAAGTGCGACGGCTGCGCCGCAGGGTGGCAGGGCGTGACGCCCCCAAAAAAGCCAGAAAGAGACAAGCCCAAGTCGGAGGAGGCAGCTGGGGTGGGGCGGGTTATGCCGCCTGTAACTACAAATTACTGTGCATGGTGTAAGGGAGAGGGGGGCGTAAGGCAGCATTTTGCATTTCATTTTGCTTGTTTTTGTTTTTCAGCTGCTTTTCACTGGAATTTCTCGCTGTTTGTCTGGGGTCCAGTGGCCAGCGGGCTGGCAGCTATAATTAAGATTAAGGACGGAGCGGAGCATAAGAAGGATTTGCCGGGAAATCGCTTAACCGACCCCCTCTGCCCCTCCCTACTATGAGCAAAGTCAATGGCGCGTAGCAATGAAATATGACGTCGTCCACTCGACTCGCCTCGAGTGGTTTCGCTTCTGTATTTGTTTTTGGTTTTTCGCTTTTCTCTTCCATTTTTGCGGCTCTTGCGCTGCGTCTCTAATCAGCGAAATTAGCATACAGCTCCCATTTGCCGTTACAGCGGGAGTGACAGCTCGAGAAATGCTTTTTATGTGCGTGCCATAAAGTTTTTACTGAGCGCGCGAGGCGGCAACGGGGCGTATGAATATGACAGCTTGGCATACGCAGCGTTGTCGTCATCGACACAGCTCACTAAGTGCATTAAGTTGTTCGCTCGCATACGACGAGACACGCATGAAAGAATGCATGCCAAGGAATCTCTGTCGGTTTCCTGCGCTCCTCCACGACCCCCCTCCGTGCCTCACCTCTCTGACTGTCTGTCTGCCGTTGCAGCTGCAAGTGACGCCAGAAATTTCATTAAGCGCGTAAATTAAATCGACAAACAGTCAGTTGTCAGGCAGGTAGTCTTCAGGTAGTCTGCTGCCAGGCAGTCACTGCCGGAGCAGAAGGATCCACAGCCGACATCGACGTATAGTACATTGAAATTTCATTAAAAGTATCGCACGAGGATTTATTGTTGTTCGCGGCCACTTTAAGTCGCGGCCTGCAGCGACTTCCGCCTGCACAAAATACGCAGACAGTCGGAGCAGGCCCAGGGAGCAGGAGTAGGACCTTAAACAGGCGCTGGCGAAGGTGGCTCTAAGATATGGCCACTACACATGCCAGCAACCCGGGCCAGGATCTTGGCCCGCGCAAGTTCGCGCGCTCTTGTTCGATTTTAGTGCAGCACTTCCGGCCCAACCCAGGGCGGCCATTAACCCTGGACGAGTCAACCGCATCGTGCATGCAACTGGGCGAGGGTTAAGGTCTGCATAGCCGAGCAGAAGAAAAAGCAGAAAAACTAAACACTTCAGTCCGACATACTTCAAAGGAATTGCCCTGGGGAGGGGGGGCTGGAATCTTTAACTTGCAGACAATTTCGAGCTGCTATTCGACTATCTATGCAGAAACCTGCTAAGCGAGGAGTACAATATGCTTTCCAAGAATACTTGTTTATTGCATAAATTTCTCCAAATCTTAAGTTTTGTCTGTAGTATTGATATAACTTTGCATAACAAAACAAGTCGGAAAGGCTACAGTCGAGCTGACTCGACTGTGATATACCCGCTACAATTCTTCGGAAAAACACGTGCCAAATGTGAACAATGCGTTCTTGCTTTTTATTTCTTTCCGTCTCTAATTTGTTTTGCCTATGCAAGTTCCACTCGATTCTTATTGGATGTTGCCCTTTGCTTTTATTACTCTGCAGTTATAAATTATGCATGTGTGATAGAGACGCCTATACATACATACATATATGCTGCCTCACAATACATCTCAACATATCTAATTAGATTTGTCGTTTGTATTTTGTGTTGCTGCTCAATGTCTCTTTCGATTTTAAGTGGCTTTAAATATACTAAAAATTTATTTTGAATTTTGCAACACACTATAAAATAAAAAAAATAAGATACAAAAAAATAAATTTAAGTCGCCCAGGCACACCCAGGAGTTGAACTCCGGACGTCTCGCTGAACAGTCAACTACCATCACCACTCGACCACTGCACTTCTTTCGCAATAACCGATAAAATTGCACCATGAATATTTTCGGTGCACATAATTAAAAAAAAAGTTGCCACATAATTTAAAAAAAGTTGCCACATAATTAAAAAAAGTTGTCTGCTGCTGGTGTTGAACTCGGGTACTAACATTAGGAAAAACCGACACAGGCACATGGCCACAAGGCAATACTATTTCTTGAATATCTTCCTTATTTATCGGCCGATCTTATTGAAACTTTCGCAACACGCCCGGATGGTGGTTTTTATCACATGGATAAAAAATGAATGCTGTAGAGCTATATTTGCAGCTATTATCGATTTATTATCGATTTTTGGGGGCGGATGGAGGCGTGGCAAAAATCCAAAATAAACTTGATCTGCGGGCATAATTAACACATATTGTCTCCAAATTTGGTAGCTCTAGCTCTTATAATAGCTGAGATCTAGGTTTTCATACGGACAGACAGACGGACAGACGGACAGACGGACAGACGGACAGACGGACAGACGGACAGACGGACAGACGGACATGGCTATATCGACTCGGCTGTTCATGCTGATTCAGAATATATAACTTTATGGGGTCGGAGATGTCTCCTTCTGCCTGTTACAAACATTTTCGGTTGGCACAAAGTTATAATACCCTTATACTCTTCGAGTAGCGGGTATAAAAAATCGATTGGGATTGGTATAATCAAATTTAATTTTTTCAGCTTTAGATCGATTTCCTATTAGTTTTGTGTTAATTTTAAAATTTATTTGTTTGACACTTAGCTGCTTGTAAATTTTGAAATTCTGTTCATACATTTTGTAAGGTTTAGAAACCTATTTATTTTTGACTTTAATTTAGCTACACGTTATTACTTTGATTGAAAACTAGGGAAAACGTTCATAATATTTAAATTCCTTCCATACTAATTTATCCCTGCTGAAGACTATCAAATTTGCAAATGTCAAATTTACATAAAAACAAGTCGGAAAGGCTACAGTCGAGCTGACTCGACTGTGATATACCCGCTACAACTCTTCGGAAAAACACGTGCCAAATGTGAACAATGCGTTCTTGCTTTTTATTTCTTTCCGTCTCTAATTTGTTTTGCTTATGCAAGTTCCACTCGATTCTTATTGGATGTTGCCCATTGCTTTTATTACTTTGCAGAGGGCTTTAAATTATGCATGTGTGAAAGAGACGCCCATACATACATACATGTATGATACATCTCAGCATATCTAATCAGATTTGTCGTTTGCTTTTGTAATGCGGCTCACTGTCTCTATCGATTCGATGTGGCTTTAAATATACTAAAAACATATTTTGTACTTTGCAACACACTGTAAAATAAAAATAAATATAAAATACACAAAAAAATAAATTGTAAATTAGTTTTAGTCCCACGTGGATTATGATGGATGATGTGTCCTTTTCATTGATTATTCTTCTTCCTCTCCCCAACAGAATTTGACTGTTCAGTCAAATTAATTTGAATTAAGCATAAAACATTTTTAAAGTTTAAAAAATACCTCACATATAGGCGGTCGTCGCACTTAGGAGTTGAACTCCGGACCTCTCGCTTAACAGTCAGCACTCGGCCACTGCATTTACGCCATAACAGATACAATTTCATTGTGAATCTTTCCAAATATTTTCGGTGCAAATAATTGAAAAAAAAAAGTTGCCTGCTGGAGTTGAACTCGGGTCTCCTCGATTGAGAAACTAACATCAGAAAAAATCGAGGCACTACTATTTCCTGAATATCTTCCTGTTCATGATAAATCGAGCACTATCCACTGGCTGTTTCTCAGATTTTGAACAATATTAATAAACACACACATGCTTCTTATTACTGGATATACAAGTATATGTCGAAACGAGGCACATTGAACCACTTTAATATATAGTTGCCATAGGAGCAATCGGCCGAAATTAAGTTTTTGGTATTAAAACATGTTTTATTGTGAGATATATCCTGACACACCGGTCTCAATTGAAAGTATACAGAAATACCATTCCGTTAATGTGGCCAACTATATTCTAACGCTTCAGAGAAACAATCTGGTCAAAATATAGATTTTTGTAAATAATTGTATTTCTACAATAGTTTGATGTTTAAAGTTCCTAACTACCACATGAAGACTGCATAGGAACATTGAACTATTATATATAATTGAAATAGGAATAATCGGTAAAAAACTAAAGACAAAAGCTGCAGGGGAATAAACCCTTCGGCATGCTCTTCTAATTGTACAAGTTTGTTTCTCTTAAATGATTCTGTTTTACAATGTTATCGATTTTGCAATTTAAAAATGTTTTAAAATTTACATTCTACCCCTACAAAAAATGTAAAATTATTTTAATATTTCCTAATCTCTTATTATGCTTAAAATCGGTAAACATCGATTTAGAGGCATAAAAACAGTTTGCAAAGTGTTTCTGAGGCAAATTATCGAACAAGACAAATGAAACATTTTCGACTCCTCCCGCCTAATGTGAACTACACACAGCATACTACGTCATGTATAGCGACTCCTGTGGAACTCACCTAGCGTCTGGCTGAGCACCGTCTTGCCGTCCTCGCCGTGACAGGCGTTGCGGGCGTCGAAGGGGTTGGTGAACTGCACAAAGGCGTAGCCCTTGTGCATGGAGATGCCTGCGAGGAAGAAGGAGACGGAGGGTAACAAGATTTCGTTAGCCATGTGCGTGTGTAGAGATGGGGAGGGGAGGAGGCAGCAGCTGCCGGCTTACCTGCCAGTCGTCCATAGATCTGAAACATGCGCTCCACGTCCGTTTTGGAGCATTGAAATGTATTCAGGTTGCCCACAAAGATGCGCGAGTTAACCGCCTGCGGATCCTGCGAGTTCGTCTGGTTGGACAGTTTTGACAGCTTCATTGTGCCGCTTGTCGTCAACGCTGGAGGCGCCACCGATGTGGATACGGATGCGGATGCGGATGCGGAGCCAAATGCGGATGTTGCTGGCAACGGCGCAGCCGCAGCGCATGTGTGGCCAAAGTACAAGAAAGCAATTCTGGCGACTGGCGGCAACCCTGGGCAACTTGTTGTTATTTCTGTTCTCCTTCTGCTTGTTTGCTCTGCTTCCTACACCTTCCTACGCTGTTGTTATTGTGGTTGTTGTTGTGGGGGCTTAGACCGGCGACACTGCTGCAGCTTATTGCATTCGGTTTTGGGGCTACTCCTGCTGCTCCTCGCGTGTGTCCTGCTGATTTTTCAGTTTTTAACGAATCCAAATCCGCACAGTCGTCGGCCTGGCTCTCTGCTTAAATCTGTAAAATAAGAACAGAAGCGGCCGGCATAAATAAAAGCTGACAATCACTTTTGTTTGCTCCGCTTTCCGCTTCCCCCTCTCGCATTGTTGCTGCGGCTTAAATATCAATGGGTATTGGCCGCAGTCGTAGTCGTTGTCGATATATACGATATATCGTTTGGCATTCGGGCAGCGTATTTATATTTCATTTATACCCGGCGAGCGGCCATGTTTGTTTTTGCAAATTTAATCTTGTCTGCGCGCAATTAAAATGCAAAAATGCCTTTTTAATTAAAAGTCGCGATTTCTTTTTTAAAACCCCCCAAAAACGATACTTTTAGGCAGGGGTTGTGAAAGCCCACGAAACTATTGTTAAACATTTACTTGGCATATTTTTTGACTATTTATTTATATACTCTGGAGTACATTGAAAACTCAATTTGCATACTTTGATAAGTTTTCTTTAAAAATAATATAAACATTTGATTTCATTTTTTTCTTTCTTTCATGATAATATTCCTGTTTCATCTGTTGGAATCTTAATCTCGAATTCAATTCACAATTTAATACAAAATGTACTCATATGTTGTTTACTCTTAATTTGTATACTGATTAGTTCTAATATTTTTATTTACTTTTATTTTTATATCTCATGAATTTTACCATATAGTTGACAAATAAGTTTCTTTTATAAGCCATATGTTGAAAAAGATCTTTCGGATCCAATTTCCTTTCATGCCTAAAGTCTGAACTTATACAACCCGAGCAATTCTTAATTGTCTACAAAGATTAAATTATATCAAATCTTTTAAATTCCCCCATTTTGTATATTCTAATTTCTAAAAAATATTAAATATAAATATAATACAATATCAGCCTACTTTGTATATCTTTTATTTACCACAAATTGCAGTATTTATTGCTGCGATTAGTATAAATACTGAGTGCCACTTGCCACATGCCACATGCCACTTGTAGAAAACATTGTCGAAGCGTAGCTGCCGGAGTGGGCTGCCTCCCGTGGGCAAGGGCAAGGGGTCGGGCCTGAGGCTGGGGCAGCCTCGACTTAGTCGCCTCTGCTACACACAGAAAGTGTCTCGCATATTTACGAGAATGTTCGTTTGCTTTTACTTGCAACATGTTTTGTGCGTGTTATTAAATTAAATAACTTTTAAATGGCTTACAGCAGCAGCAGCGCACTACATGGCACTCACACTCGCACTCGCACTCACATTCACACTCACTCTCGACTGGCTGTTGCCTTCCTGCCGAGAAGGCGTTATTCACGTTCGTGTAAAAGTGAAAAATTAAGCGTTTTTATTGCGCTTTTCGATGCAACACGCTGATCCTGTAGCAACTGCTTCCTGCCTCATGTGCGGCAACATGTGTGTGGAATGTGTGTGTGTACGTGTGCTTTGCATGGGACAGCAGCAGGCGCCGCATGAAATAAGAATAAAACATGCAGCAATAAAAATAAAATACTCTCGTGTTGTAGCAAATTGTTAATGTGATTTTTATGCAATGGCCCGAGGCATGTCTACGCGTGTGTGTGAGAAAGACTGTATGTGTGGCTCTGCCTGTATTTATGGCCCCAGCGAGTGTGCTAAGCAGTTGTCGTTAATTGCAAGTGCCACAAACTGAGGCGATTTCTGATTAAAGCCATCGATGCCGTTGGCAGTCGGCGTTATTAAAACGCATCTCGTATTGTTTGCACTTGCAGATACAAATAGAGTCACAGATACAGCTACAGTCGCAGTCGCAGTCACAGTTACAGCTACAGTCACAGATACAGTCGCAGTCGCAATCACCGCGACAGCCACCAAAGATGACAACAGATATTCATTCATTGTGTTCGAGTTATGAGTGAAAGGCGCTTTATTTATTATAATGGCATTCCATGCTGGGCTGCCACGCCCCTCCCCCTTCGTCGCTTGTTCGACTCGCCATTCAGTCAGTCGTATTGCATTCATTTCAACGCTTTCTATTTTGTCTCGTCCCATTGTCACATTATCCTTGCAAATGAAGGAACAACGTCGTCCTCATCCTCATCCTCGTCTCGTCGCCAGCGTCGCCGCTGGCGGATTTTGCATAACAGTTCGGGCAGCTTCCTTGACGGCTAACATGCTCGCCATGCCATTGTTGCCACAACACAAGAGCAGCAAATCCACAGCGAGTATTGAATAACCAAACGGAAGCCCGCGAGAGAGTGCGAGAGGCGCGCTCGCTCGCAATTTGAATATGCAACACTTTTTGTGGCCTACTTTTCGGGGCGTCGTTCTAATGAACGCGCGAACTTTAATTAAAGCCCGCACAACAGCAACAACAACAACAGCAATCCGGAGCGACGCCGCTGACAAATTTAAGTCACACCGCACACAAAGCTCCCTCTCTCTCTCTCTCTCTATCCCGCTCAAGTGTCTGGCAAGTGGTTAGTTAACTCGTCTTAATTATAATTAACTGCACTGCTGAGCGCCAGGCACTGTGTGTGACTGTGTGTGTGTACTTGTATGTGTGCGGCAAGTTCACCACAAGAAAGTGTGCAGGAAATTGTTCCTCTGCCCCTTCTCGCTGCCGCTCGGCACAACTGCCAGCACGGTTGGTTTAGGCCGAGCCTGCACTTCTTTGCCAACTGGCTGAGTGCAAAAGTAAATTAAGACGCTGCAGCTGCGGCAAGTAAACTTGAAAAGCGCCAAGCCAGACCCGACACATGTGTGCTGCTTGCATAACGTAATGTAAATACACTACTTTTTATGATAATTGCACATTTAACACTGCAAGCTGTCAAACAGAGATCAATAATCGAATATCGCCCGTTATCGTGCCGCCGCCACACTGGCCAGTGTGTACCTACTGCCTGCAAATAATAGCCATATGTCGTAGGCTAGTAAACACACGCGCAATAAATGCATCAACTATTTATCAAGTTTAATTTATATTTCTTATATATCTTCTGCCTATCGCTCCATTAGGCTAACATATTTCGCCGCCTGCATCCATCTCTTTCAGGCCGCACATAAACTCTTTGTGGGCCACATAAAAACGATTATACCCTGCGTAGGGTAAGCGTAATTACTGCTGGGTGCCAGCCCTGCCCGCCCTGCCCGGCCTGCCTGCCTGGCTTAATGCGGCGCATTGTCTACGCGGCTTAAAGTCAACAAGTTAACGGACTGTATTTTAAAGCCATTTTATTGGCTTGCGACGTGCTAAATAATGCAAGAGGCCATTAAGCGGGTAACCCCCCGAAAAAGCTGTTGACAGCCTCCGCCGCTCGACGGGATTATCAGCGTGTGTGGATCAAATGTCAGAGGACACATTTCGTCACCGCCGTGTTGCTATTTACTGCCCACAAATATGGGCGGAACATATCATTTTTGTGTTCCTTTCAGCGAAAGGACGTGCATATCGCATGTGTGTTTATATGGCAGACAACTTTTCATTTCAAATTGCTCGAGGGGAGCGACTGGGGGAACAGAGGGGCGTGTTTGGCTCTAATAGCGCCGCACAAAAAATTGAATAGATGTTGTTGCGAGGCGGGGGCATGGGGGATGGGGAGGAGCCCATTGAAAGCCGAAAAGTCAACAAAGCGAAGCACAAGACCCAAGCCAGATAGAGCGACAAATAACCCCAATTGGATGGGTGAGATGCTGGAGCCGTGGCTGGTAGGGGGATGGAGTGGGTGGAGTGAGTGTGAGTATGAGTATTGACAGGCCAACAACTTTATTCATAAGCAGACGACAGAGTCAGAGGATGACGTGACCCCGGCAAAGCAAACAGATGCTGGAGATGCTTGCGAAGGCTTCATGGAATTTATATATGGTCAGCATCAGCATCAGCATCACCATCAGCATCGGCTTCGGGAGCAGCAGAGATGACTTCACGTCTGCGAGCGATAACTCAGAGGAGTTTATGGAAGGCGTAGCTGCTCAAGCGCCGCACGGTATGCAACATAGTTTTTAAATTCCGAACAAGCTGCCACGTTGTCGGTAAGCACGAAACGTGTCGCCGATTGTTGTTGTTATCGGTCCTGTTCCCTGCCTCTCACTCACTCTCGCTCGTTCTCTCTCTCTCCCACTCTCTCTCCGCTGCAGCTCGTTCGTTCGCTTATGCTGTTAATTTATTGTAATGCGCAAAGCAATTTGCAAAAAAAATTTACAAGCGTATTAAGTGCCAACTATTTGCATAAATAACAAGAAATTAATAACAAACACACGGCGCCATGGCAGCCGCCGCATAAAAGTTAATAATTGCTGCATGTCAACAGGAGGCAAGGCCTGCACGGAGCAGGGAATCGGCGACGGCGACATGTGGCATATAAATGAAAAATATACGCTATATATTCCCTATGTATATGCAAATAAAAGTGCAGGCAAGCAAGTGAAATGACATTTTATCACTTGAGAGTAAATGCGCTTTATTGCGCTTCTCATTAAACAAATTAAATTTGCAAACGACGAGTTGAAGCGCGTAAGCGCGGCGAATTGCTGAGCGAAGAGTAAGTTTAAATCACGCACGGACTTAAACGATTTATGTTAACTGCGATAACAGTGTTTCGTTGATTATGTTAACTTCTAAGTCGTTCCTAACAGCACGAGCAGCTCTTACAGTCCACTAACAGCGATACTTCGATAAGTGCCTTGATCGCACTGCTATCGCTGGCGTTAACAGCAGTAGGGCAGTGTGATTTGACAGACATTGAACTGATTTACTTTATCATATTTACAGTGCAAGTTAAGATATGCAATCTCGATGTCGAATGCAAATTGTGAAACATTCAATTGCGATGCGCTTAAGGCGATTACATTCTTGGAAACACATGAAAGTATTCACATTAAGCCGCGCGCAGCCGCCAGCTTGGACTGCTGTCGCCTGTTTACACGGGCAGTTAAAGTGTTAAATTTATTGTTGGTCAGACAGCAGCGGCAAAGCGGACAAAGGGACAGGGGCAGAGGGGCGCGGCTTATATTTGTTTACGGGTCGACAGCAGCGGCCCAGTCGGTTCGGTTCAGGCTGCGGTTCTTTAGCTGCGCATTCATTCATTATATTCGTACAATGTGTGTGAGTAAGTGCGAGTGTGGGCAGCGGCATGCGAGAGTGTGTCTGCTCTGGCAATAAAAATGGCGTGGATATTTTTCAGTTTGTTATGCATTTCTCTGCCACTTTTGTTGCAAAAACAATTATGAATAACTCCCGCTCTTTCTCTCTATCTCTCTCTCCCTCTCTCTCTCCCTCTCTCTCTCCCTCTCTCTCTCTCTCTCTCCCTTTGTTTGTCTTCGTACTCACACGTAATGGCCCAAGCTGTGGCAAGTGTGGGCGTGCCCGGCAGGGGGCGGTTGTGTATGTGCATTTTCCTGTATTAACGTATATATTTCACTTCGCCAATTACGAGGCTCGACTGCGACGGCGACTGCGACGTCGACAGCGCTGTCGTCTGCAACAGCGACAGTAATCAAATAATTGTTACGCTTTCTGTCACATATTTCACTCTTTTACTTTAATTATTTGCACAGTTTTCCATTTCCATTTCGCAATGGACACGCTGCACAAGGGAAATCTCAAAATTTAAGCCAAGCGAAAAGGAAATGCAAAGCGGAAACTCAAAATTGTCAAAGACATTTAAAGATGATACGATTTTTAAAGAATTATTTGGATTTATTTCGTTTCTAAATTGAGAATTAAGTAATTGAGAATTTCATTTGAAAATTGAATAAATAGGCAACAATTTAAAAGATATTTTGTACGCTTAAGCTAATAAAAAAATAAAGCAATTGTAATACTATAAATAAATTCGAGATAAATGAATTATAAATTGCATTAAAATATTTGCCAGTTGTTTTGTTTTATAAACTTTGTGCTATTTTATTTTTTAGTAAAACAATTACCAGTAGCAAATTCTTTTACACGATGTCACCATCTGAAAGAGGATACTCCCAGAACTAGTATACTACAGTATATCTTACCAAACTAAGTGAATAATACCATATCCACGCCTTAGTGTAGAGTTGACTTTCATTTACACTCAGTTCTTGGGCTATACTTCTTTAAGATAAGCTCCCCAGCTGCGCCTGAATGTGCTCGATAAGGATGACACATGGGAAATCTCCTCGCTATCTTTAATTGTCGTTCGTTTCTCTCATCCCCCTTTTAATGTCGACTACATTAAGTAGAGTTACTAAATTAATCCAAATTTATTATACACAGCGTTTTCAGCGCTCCGTTTCGATTATCCAATTACAACAACAACGTGGAAATTGTGGAAAATGTGAAAAGAGATGCGCGATTTACGGCAAAACACGCCGCTTTAACAATTTTCATATGCAAAAATGGTGCGGCTGGCGAGGGTAGCGTAGGGTGCGAGGGGAAGTGGGCAAGTAGGCGTGGCTGGCAAGGCGGAAACATGCCGAAACATGCCGAAACAGCGCTTTGCGTTGCAATTTTCGGGCTATCGCTTTGCCCGGCCCTGGCTGCGGCTGCGGATGCGGATTTTGGCTTTGGTTATGGGATTTGCTGCGGGAAAAGGCGATAGGGAGAGGGGTTATTTTTCGGTTTGATTTCGGTTTCGCTTTCGGTGTTAGCGACCACAACAAGAGTTGCGCTGTCGCTGCAACTGCCTCTGCCTCTGCCACTGCCACAGCCGACTTCGCTCTCAGCCGATTGTCTCATTTTGTTTTGCCAGCGCCTGCATATTTGCGGTACAATAAGACAGTCAGCAACAACAACAATGTGCAAAAAGCGTCTATGCAGCACGATTCGTGGAAACTATCGCAGGCTAACGGTGCGTGCGACGCTGGCAAAGAAAACGTTCATGGACGCATCGCACAAATATAGAAAAAATAAATAAACCGCATCCAAAACGACCAAAGCAAGGTTAACTGAACGTGACATGTGAAGAGAGTGAGGTGTGAGCGAGTGTCTCTGCAACGCTCTCTTTACGCTCAGCAAACCTGTCGAACGTCATCCAGCGATGACTCACGCAGAGTGCACACTTTGCGCGCCACCACTGTTCTCTGCCACTGCTGTTGTGTGGGAGAGTGTGCGCGGCAGACTTAGCGCAACGCTCTACAGCGCGTTTGCGCGAGTGAGACAGCCAGTGCTCTGTGCGTGCGCGCAGCTGTTGGGCAGCGCTGGCACTACAGAAATTTCTGTTTAACACGCTCTCTTGCGCTCAGTTACAGACTCAATTTCACAGCGTTTGGGTGTGTTTGCGCTGCTGTTGCGTTGTTCGTCGTGTGCAAATTTCTCTGCGCTGCTGGCACAAATTAAATCAGTAAAAAACTAGTGGCAAAAAGGGCATAAGAAGAAGTTATCTTTAACTAATCAGCACAATTGATTAACTGCACTCACTCACACACACACACACACTGCCAGCGTACTACAAGTTGTTCTTGCGCGTGTCTATCTGTGTGCGTGAGCGAAAAAACTCAGTTGTATAATCGCCAAAAACTTGTTGGAGAACTCGCTGCCTCCCTCACTCTTACGCGCGTGTGCCGCTGTGTGTGCTCGTGTCTCAGTGTGTGCGTCTGTCTGTGTGAAAATTAATAAACTACCTATAAAAGATACTCGAAGAAACTAAAGCAGCAACAACAACGACGACGTCATGCAGGCAATCAAGTGTGTTGTTGTTGGCGACGGCGCCGTGGGCAAGACGTGCCTGCTGATCAGCTACACCACCAACGCCTTCCCCGGCGAGTATATTCCCACCGTGTTCGACAACTACTCGGCCAATGTGATGGTCGACGCGAAGCCCATCAACCTGGGCCTGTGGGATACGGCCGGGCAGGAGGACTACGATCGCCTGCGCCCGCTCTCGTATCCGCAGACGGACGTGTTCCTCATCTGCTTCTCGCTGGTGAATCCCGCTTCCTTCGAGAACGTGCGCGCCAAGTGGTTCCCCGAGGTGCGTCACCATTGCAACAACGTGCCCATCATCCTTGTGGGCACCAAGCTCGATCTGCGCGACGACAAACAGACGATTGAGAAGCTCAAGGACAAGAAGCTGACGCCGATCACCTATCCGCAGGGATTGGCCATGGCCAAGGAGATCGCCGCCGTCAAGTATCTGGAGTGCTCCGCGCTCACCCAGAAGGGCCTCAAGACCGTCTTCGACGAGGCCATTCGCTCCGTGCTTTGCCCGCCCATTCGTCACACACGCAATCGTAAGTGCGCGCTGCTCTAAGGCGTGGGAGGAGCAGGAGGAGGAGGAGAAGCGGAGGAGCAGCTGCCAGAACGTTTGTTGGCTTTGTTTATTTTATGTGGAAGAGAGCACGGGAGTGTGGGAGAGCAGGAAAGCAACAAAGCGAGCCGAAGCTTGCAAAAAATCATTCGCTTTGGTTACAGTTACAGCTGGGTGCGTGCGTGCGTGTGTGACAGGCACAGACAGAGAGACAGTGAGAGAGGGGAGCACAGAAAGAGAGAGAGAGAGAGTCAACGCAAGAGAGGCAGTGGGAGAGCGCGTCACGCAAAGTATTCTATTAATTGTTGTATGTGTGCGTGTGCGTCTGCGTGTGTTTGCCCCCCACACACACGCATTATATTCACTTCACAGAGAGCGCGCGTCACTCGAGGGAGCCAAAAATGTCTTCGAGTTTGAGTATAAATAAAACAACAAGTAAAAATATGCTACACACACACATACAGTATAAGAGAGACATGCGGGGCGCAATTATGACAAATGCCCTGCAGCATTTCAATGGAAATCAAATTAAATTCAAATCGTTATAATTAATTGTAAATAAATCCAATTGTGGATACGGTATTTATTCATATGCAGATAAGCACGCTTATCGGCGTACTTCCTAGGCGGCTTATCACGACACTTCGAACAAAACCTGTTGCCCATACGCTATAAATACACCTGCCGCTGATAAACAAATTTCGACTCGCTTAAGAGGGTGAGCGAGTTAGAGTTATTATAGAGTTACTTCGCCCTGACTTGGCCACGGTCTTCCGAGTGCGCAGTGAGTGCAATAAAAAGAGTATAGCCCCTATACGATGCCTTTGCTAGCATTTTGGTAGTTTTTCTATAATTTATTAAATATGATTTTAATGTACACTAAATATGTTAAATATACGCCTAAATATGTAAGCAAATCGCCCACTACTGCATGAACTTCGCCAAAACGTGCTTTTGTGTGTGTGCTCACACAGCAATTTAAACATTATCTATAAAAACTTTTTTATATGTATTTAAATTTGTATAATACGATATACAAACGATATTTATATTAACACCTAATTAACGGTTACAAAACGTGTAATAAAACAATAAATTGTAAATAAAACTAAAACGCAAACAGAGCCCTCTCTATGGGAATTATCTGGGAAATAAATGAAAATATTTGTTGCACCTCTACAATGGAAACAACAGCAACAGCTGCGTGCTGCTGTAAAAATCGTTGCATATTTTCGGGCGGAATTGAAATTCAATTTTCAGCTGGCCTACTTTAATCTTATCGCATTTCGTGGCCACAAACGCTTATTACGTTTATTTGTCACAACACGATGATAATTGCTTCCGTCCCCCACAACGGAAGTCGCCGCGAATAGTCCCGCCTAATCATAAACAATATCAATTTATTTGGACGATGTCAGTGCGAAAATGATTGATTGCCAAAATCGAGGGGGAACGAGGCGATGTAAGAGAGAGTGGCTGGGACTTGCTGTCTCTCCCCTTCCCCTTCGCTGAGCCTGTTGCTCGTTAGTGGCGGCTTCGCATCGCGCGCCGTGTGAATTTAACAAATAATTACGGGCAGGCAACCTGCTGTGCATCTGGCGAAGACAGGAGTCACTGCCTCCTTTCCAATCTTGCTCCTACCCCAGCCGGCACCCGCTTTGTAATTCAATGCCAGTGACATGTGCGACTGATGGATGCGTGTCGCAGTCGTGTTTTGTCTGCGCCGCGACAAATCGCATAATTGACCCAAATTTCAAAGCATACACCACAAGCCAAGGGGTTGAAGAGCGGGGAGAGAGGGGAAGACAGGTGAACGGGCTAGTCGGTGTGGGCGGAGCGGGATGGGCGGGATGGTATAGTCAGCTGCAGCACACACAATGTTGTACGGCAGCCCTAGTTTATTTAATTAGCTAATGAAACATATAAAAAAGAAAGATATAGAAATATATATGTATGGGAATAATCAGTGCAGTGCGAACCGTTGCAGGTGTAATAAAAATGCCGTGTTGCCGCCGTGTTGACAGCCGTGGAATTTACATCAATTATGCGCCGTTATTTTCTATGTAATTGTCATCTCTCGCGAATCTGATTCTGAATCCGATTCGTTTGCATCGATCCGTCACTGCAACACGAGATCTGCAACATTCGCTTAATTAAAATTCAAGCGAATACAAAAAGAAAATTCAGCGAGCAAATGTGCAAGGAAATTCGGTAAAAAGAGTTTAAAATGATAAATATATTACAATTACAGTCAATAAAACAGAATCTAAGAGGTTTAAACGAAGAGTTCTTTTTAAAAACATGTAGAATTTTTAAGTTAATTTCTGTACACGTTTTATTATTATTTTGTTGAAACCTGTTCAAACGTGCAATGTGTGCAAAAATACAAAAAATGTAATTCAAAAACAATATTATTTGCATATTGTATAAAATTTCTTACTAGAAAACTGAGTAAACATTTTCTGACTTGCATATTTCATTACAATTTCCCGCTTTAATAAGCTGCACAAATATTAAATTATTAAAATAATTTCCTTCAATACTATTGAAATTTGTAAATTATGTTTGGCCAAATTTCAGCTACAAAACCTCTAATATTCTATAGAAAAAATGCTCACATTCCTAGCCAAATAATATGCAAAATTACAGCCAAAAGTCAAAAGGAATAAAATTAGTTCAATATTACCTGCGTACATATATACTGGAAAACTGAGTAAATATTCCGTACATTTTAGATGCAATTGGTCTACATATTTTATTATAATCTCCCACTTTTACACACAAATATTTAAAAGTCTATAATCTATTTGAAAAACTCTTACATTCCTAGCTAAATAAAATGCTAAATTACCGCCGAAAATCATGTGCAATGGCAACCGTGTTCAATTGGTAATTGAATTCGGTTTAATTGGTCGCTTTTCTGCGTGGCTGCCGTCAAGGGAAATCTTTGGGAAAATTCGCCATCGCATGGAAAATGCACAGTGTGACAAGTCTGGCATAATTACGCGCCCTCAGGCAGGTGGCCTGCCCTGAAATTTATGCAAAGTGTGCGTAAAATTAGAAGCTCCTCTCGGACCGAGCACGCACGCTTGCAAATTGCCAACTTTGATTCGATTAGCGGGTTTTTGGCTGAATCAATTATATGCCGCGTGCGCCCAGCGCGGTGGTCCAATTGAGATTTCCAGGCAGCATTTTTCTGCTGCTGCTAGAACATATTATTGGGAAATTTATTAAGGCACTGTGAGGGGCAGGGGCAGGGAAGGAAGGCTGCCCCACAAGTGTTGTGGAACGTTATGCGGGGCATTTCAATGAAAATTTCTTTGCAGAAATGCCAATAAAATACGCTCCAACGAAAAATTCCATTTGATGAAGGTAGCCAGAAGAAGGAAGAGTGCTCTAAAAATATTTCACACTTCCGCCGTGCGCTAAAAGACAAAGAAGGCAGCCGGTTGCGAGGGATGGGGTGAGGGGGCGCAGTATTACAGTATTGCGCTTCTGTCAGCGACGTCAACAGGATATGACAAGGTTGCGCACAGTTTGCCGACCGTAACGACCCTATTCCACCCCACCTCGCCGCGTGTATGGCTGGCTACTTGTTTCAACATATTTGGAAACCAAACTTCCTGCCAGCGCCTTGCGCAAATTATGATTATGTAGCCAAAATGCCACAGCATCGCAGCGCAGCGAATATGTTTGTGCGTGTTGCCCAAGTCCTCCAGCCGGGCCAACATAAAACAGAAGGCCCACGCTTGGGCTATGCTCTAACCGAAAGAGGGGTAAGTAGACTTATAAAAGACTTATGTTGGTCTTATTGGCCGATTCAGGATTGGAAAATATATATAAATCGGTAAGTGTGATCATTCCTTGCCGAATAGCTTTGGCTTAAACCGAATATACATTGTGCTTAAAATAATAAATAAAAACTTGGATATATAATAGATTCCTTGGTTAATATCCGTCTAACTGGCAGACCCAGTATAGGAAAATATATATATATCGATATCTGTTGCCATTGCCTATCGGTTTGCCTTAGTGTATGCCTTAAGCTGACTCCCAAGTGGTTGGCTTGGCAATTGAACACTATCAGCCTGCCTTCTTGAAGGGTTGCGACTCCTAAGGGGCCCCCAGGGAGTTACGGGTATACGCGAATTACGTGCCCCAACATACCCAACGAGCCAATAACAGCTTAACGTTTAATCGATGAGACATTCGCTGGCAATCGGATTGATATCGATTGTAAACAGTGTGGATGATATTGAGGATACTGTGGATAATGTGTATATTGTGGACATGGTACAGGGGATTACGTTGGTCAGCATGTGGCACAGTCAATATCCGTTGCAAGCGACAAGTTGCAACGTGTCTTTGTCGCTGCGAGTTATTGATAATCTTTGTCATGCCTCGTTCTGCTGCGACTCCTCCTTCTCCTGCTGCTCCTCCTGGCCAGGCTGGGAAAATATGGCATGAAAAGTCACTGCACGGCGACAAGTCGGGAGACAGTGGAGACGGACAACGCACGAGAGGAGTAATGAACTGCGACCGGCGAGCTGCAGGCTGCGTAGGGAGGAGGCACGAGAAAGGAGGGAGGGGGAACCAAGGCAGACACAGCCAGGCCAGACGACTTGTTTGTCCCGGCGATCGATGCAGTGCTGCGGCCACTGGAGTGTATTAAAAACAAAGTCACAGTGCGTGCTGCGTGTGTGTGTCCTGGAGCTGTGCACACGTTGTTGCTGCTGCCAAAGTCAATGAACAGCGACAGGCAGAGACGGAGGCGGAGGCGGAGCACGAGGCAGAGGCAGAGGCAGCGGCACAGGCAGAGGCGACTCACCAGAGTAGACAGAGGCAGTGTGGAGCGGGGTAACAGGGCACGGAGGCAACTATCAGTGCCCGGGCAGGATATGAAGCGTGTGGGAAAGTTTGCCACAATTAGGATGCTGCATGCAACTTGTGCTGCCTTAGCTGCCGCTGCGCCTGCTGCAACTCTCAAAGCAATAAAAAAGTTTAAAGTTGCGTTTAAAAATGCATTTCATAAATTTACTGTCACCCCTCGTTTACTGTCCCCCCTGCCCGCAAGGCAGCCAGCCTGCACATGCAAAACTTTGATTCAAGTGTCTGCCAGACGACAGGCAGAATCGACGTCAACGGCGACAGCGACGCCGACTGTGACAACGACAGCGACACGTTTCCGCCATTTTGTTGCCGGCAACTTGTTGCGTTTGCTCGCAGAGCGTTGTCAACTTTTGAGCGTGTTCGAAAATTTCCGCTGCCAGCGTGGCCAGACTGCCTCACTCTCCCCACCGCCCTCCTTGTCCACACGAGCCACCTGCCGAGTGCCACCTGAAGCCGGAATACTTTGCCCAGCTGACATTCAAATCACTGTGCGAGTACACACTGTACGAGTGTGCGAGTGTGTGTGTGTGTGTGCCTGGCCAACTGACAGACAGTTTTCAGTTAATAATGAAAACGGCGCTAAAAATACAACACGAAAAACCATTGAAATGGACAAGCTAAAAGAGACAGCGATAATGAAGACAGAGAAGCGGATGATGAAGGAAACGCTCAAAATGATAGAGAAAACGACGAAGAAGATGATAAGGAAAGTGTTGCTAAAGAAGCTGATGCTGCAGATCATAATAAACTGTTGCTAATGATGCTAAAACTAAAGAAGCGAAAGGAGAAACAGCAACTGGAACTGAGCTCATAGTGCAGTAAAAAATAATACAGAAAGCGATGATATAGATAATGCAAATCATGGTGACGATGATGATGATGATGATGATGATGATGATGATGATGATGATGATGATGATGATGATGATGATGATGATGATGATAATGATGATGATTATGATGATGATGATGATGATGATGATGATGATGCTGTTGCCTGTCGCCCTCTTTAAACGCGCCACAGGTGAATGAGGTAATGAGTCGAGGTAGTGCATGGCGATTTTTGTCATATTTACTTAGGCTATTTTAGTGCCAGCCTCCCTGCCTCCCCTCTCCGCACCTCATGCCGCCATTGTTGTCTTTCTCTCTCTCTCTCTCTTGCTCTGTGTAATCTAAATTATGCCTGGCTATTTCTGAGATATTTTGGGCAACGTAGCTATTTAAATTACATTAAAATCACTCTAGATGCAGCAATAAATTCTGCCGAGTAGACTAGAATTTTACCTAGTACTAGCAGAGCATCCCTCAGTTGGAATCCAATTAATTTGATTAGCAAGATGAATTCTATATGTAAATAACCAATTATTTGGCCAGCTCGAAGATTGACATTAATTGTTGAAATTGCCTTCAAAATAAACAAACTAAATTGCAAAATTAAGGATAAACAAGCTGAAGAGACTTACTCATGACCAACTTGGAGATGCCCTACACTTGGATCCAGATTTTGTGGAGCATCGTTTCTAGTTAAATATTTAATATTTAAAATATTTTCAACTGAATTTACTAATATATTTGTGTCGCGATAGAGTTTATTTGTATTCGATTTTAATAATATTAAAATAAGGCACACATGCCCAATTTAGTAACTCTAGGGACAATACTTCCCGAGTGTGCTTAGCAAGCTTACAGAATAACACATACATGCGCCTTTAGAGATGCTATACAGACCTGTGCCAAATATCATAACTCTAGCATTGATAGTTCCTGAGTTCTCGTAGGCGAAATACTGATACTAGCATGTATATTATTCGTTACTTTAAAGCTGTCAGCAGTAGCAGAAGGAGGTAGAGCTACCCAAGGTCTATTTTCTGTTCCTCAAGTATTCCAAATTTCGCTTGGATGCATTTCGAATATGTTCCACACGCTTCGCTGGTGCCTAATCTCAAGGGCCACTTTTTCTCGCTGTTCTCGCGGCGTGAAAGCTTTAGCAATTGTCGGGAATATAAAGCTGCCGCTAAGTGGTTTTATTTTAAATCTTTCACGTACACAGAGCAGCAGTTTGCTTCCCTGGTGGAGAGGGTGGCGAGGGGTGCTGGGGCCTTATGACAACAAGTTGCTTTTAAAAACTCAACTGTCGCGACAAGTTGCACGCGAAAGAGAGAGAGTGAGAATGATTTGGTTTTGTTTTTCAACTGTTTTGTAAATGTCAGTCTTCATTTGTCAGCCGCACCCTGCCAGAGCAGGACTAGGTCTCTCGGTCTCGCGAATACGGAATGGTATGGGAAGGGAGGGGGTGGCTTAAGTGGCTTCGTTGTCGGAGACCGAGTTCATTTGCAGGCTTTGGCTGTGGCATGAAATATGGCTGTGCAGCTCCAAGATACCAAGTAGAATTTAATCTGCGCTTTAACGTGCCTTACCGAGATTTGTAGCGCCACCCCCGACCCCGACCCCAGACCCCTGCCAGCCGACGGGGTTATTGATGGACGTTTAAATTGCAGTTGAAATTGAAAAGGCTCCGGCAAGACAGGCTATGTGAGTAGTGTAGGAGAGGAGAGGGGAGGAGGGTGCTGCAATTGCTGTAGTGCCGCAATAACGCTACTATAAATATTTATTATGCACTCTCAAGGCCTAATTCGGATTAATTTATCAATCGATCGGGCCTTGACATGAAATGTCAGAGCGTTGAATTTACGAGCCAGCATTTCCCCTTTCTCCTGCCCCTCCTGCCCCTCCTGCACCCGCCTCAGTAAGTTGCTAATTATTCCACTCGAGACCGCTTCGAGTTCCGCTTCGTTTCATTGCGGAGTTTTGTTTTCCCTTCGTATCCTTGACACATGAATCGCGAAAAACATGAGAACCTGAAGCATTTCCCAGTCGGGGAAAGCAAGCGGTAGTGTGGGCCTCTTTTCACGCCATTGCCAAACGATTTCCTGACGGCCAAACATCAATCAGATAATTCTATATTAGATATGTCTGGCGTCACTTTTGTTGTATGCTCTATGGGTTGGGCCATGTGCACATGTTATCGATATGATTGAGTGGGAAATAACTGGCATATGCAGAGCGCGACATAGGCCAAAACTGCAGGTGCCCCTCCCAAGGCTGCTTAATTTGATGCAGGATATTTTGGGGATACAAAATATAATAACTTATAACATTACTATAACTTACTAAATTGTAATCAAATATACTGTTCGATGAGGTAGAGGAATTTGAGGCCATAAAACACTTCTAACTTTCCGACTCTTTGCCGTTTTTGAATTGCTCTTTCACATTCCGCAAGATGCCAATTGGAGCATGCTCCTTCACACAAAGATAAACGACCTTGCCTATAAGTATATTGTGATATTGTGCATACCTAAAACAATCAGGGGTCTTAGTCGATGTCGATCGGGCAGCTTGTTTTGATTCAGAGCCCGCAATTTATGGTTACATTAGCCCCCGTTGCACAGACCATAAATTTGCGAGCATCTCAGCACCTGCAACGGTCTTGATATGCGCGGAATTCTCCAGGCAGTCGATCTAGCCATGCAACACCCTCAGCCGCAGCCCCTCCGCGAATACAAATTTTGATTTTAATAGCAACAGTGCCGTGGCAGAGGCCTGTTTAGATGAAAAGTTAATACGACGGGCGCTTTGATGCTGCTGCTTCTGCTGCATTCCGGCAGCCTCAGCGGGGGCAGCGGGTGCTGAGAGGGTGCTGGGGAACAGGGCCGCGATGCTGTAACTAGAAAAATATGCGCAGGTAACGTGGCAATTTCGCTTTTCCGTTGGCACGACTTTTCTTCTCTTTTTTCGTTTTATTTTGGGTAATTATAGCGCACGGCGGGGCGACGATGACAAAACCGTTGAAACTTTTATAATTCTCGGATCGGAACCCTGTTACATACGCCCGACAAAGGCAGATAACCAGACTTGAAGTATAAATTAGGCGAACAACACAAATAAACAGCGAACATTGCGAGGAAAACTTGATCGGACCAAAAGTAGGCGAAATAGCCTTCGAGACATTTGTTCGCCTTGTTTTTCGCAACTCTCTCTCTCCCTCTCTCTCACTCCCAACTATTGCCCCCTCTCTCTGCAACAATTAAATCGCCATTAAGTTCTTCACGCCGCTCGTCGACGTCATAAACTGCTTCTGAAAAGAATCGGCCATACGGATCGTAGAACATACTATACGTACGCTCCGAGCCAGACTATTTATTTGTGCAATCGTCACCTGAACACATGCTCCCAAGGACGCCCAGTACATATGAAAAGCAGATCTTTTCTTGCTATTTTTCTTTGTTATTCTTTCTTGTTTTACTGCGCTGCGATTGGGTGTCATATAAAGTAGTCAAGAGTTCGGGGAAATCGCTTGAGCTCACATACGTATAAATAAATACAGAAAAAGGTATTTACACTGTGCATGTGCTAAGAATACAGAGATACTACTCATGTTTAGGAATTATCAGGAATATGATTTTCATATTATTTATTATCATAAAAGTGTTTGAAAATACTTAATACGACAGTATCCATCCAGTTCGATGATACAAAGCGTATTTCAATGCAGTTTGTGCCGTTTTATCTAGCTATAACCAAGAGATTCATTTCAACATCTAGCTGAAATTTGTTGTCTCCTTAATACCTTGAATTTTGGCTGAGATTTGCCTTAGACAATGTCAGATATATCTCATATGATTTGACCTTAATTCGGGTGTGTGCTAAGCTAAGCCTCAATCTTTCCGACAAATAAAGATAAGAATGTGAAAGTCTCTAAAGTAATGATAGAACGCAAAACAAACCTGATCTGTCAACATATTCTTATTGAAATTGGTGCCAATTGGAGCAATAGACCTAAATTGCCATTGCCCATATAATATCTCATATGGCCCAGGAAATACCGCATAAATTGCCGAATACGTGGGTATAACCTTTTTGCGCTCCGCTAATATGGTATATCGCAAATCGAAATGCAATAAAAACTATTGCCTGCTGTTAGGCGCCTCGGCAGTCGTGCACCCAATAAGTCGCAATTCGATTTTAATAAACAAGGGGACTATATGGAACACTTGAGCCGACATTTGTCAGTATCAGCAGCATTTGCTGGCCACAATGGGGAGAGATGGCAGGCCCCCTCGTCTGGGACCCTTTCCGTTCATCGACGCTAACAACGTGGCGCGGGCAATAAGCAAAACTAACGGCAATAAATGTGGGGATTTGTACACCCCTCTGCCCCAGCCGAAAAGTAGGCTGTAAAAACGCCGCAGTACCCCATCGTGTGTGTTTAACAACTTGTTAACATGTTGACTATGTGTGTGTGTGTGTGGCCAAATCAGGCAATCGACTGTGCGCCGCAAACCAAAATAACAAACACCCTTGACATTCCCAGCCGCAGGCGGCAAATTTGCGGTTTTCGTGAAAGAAGTGAGGGAGAAATCATAATATGATTTAAAGTGCGGTTAAATGAGGTTTACACGATTTCAAACGGTTGCGATTCCCGCGATCCCCGAGTAAAGTCCTCAAATCTCTCATCTAATTGGAAATCAAATATGATTCTTGCGTTCCGCCCCTTGGGAGAAAGGACTATTAGATTTATTACACACGACGAGTCAAAAGTATATCACATCAACGTTTTCACACAAAAATGCAAATAAATCCCACAATTGCAATTGATGCACAACTATTAAATTAATCATACACACAGAGATACGGAAACAGATACATATACACTCGAATTATGTTTCACAGTTTAACGCGAATGAAACAACATTTTTTCAAGCGAAACTCTTTGTTAGTTCTTAACTTTGATTTTTATTATGGAATACGAGCAGTTTCACTAGAATTAAAAAATTTTTTTTTTGGTTTTTGCGGAAAAATACTGAAAACTTGCCGAAATAACGTGGAACTCTATAGCCGGGGGGATTTACTACTGCGCATAACACCAAAATTCGGAAGAAATTCAAGAAATTTCACCAAATCGGAGAAGAGCAAAAAAGCTTATTTTATAATTACAAAATTTGCCGATGCTTTTCTTTTCTATTGAAATTACCAAATGAACTTTTCATAGTTTTATAGTAAGCAGTGCGTCTAGTCTATGTTTTACTTAATTCGCCTTCAGAAGGATTGTAGCCGAATATGGCCTTAGTTTTGCTGAAATTCGGTATTTAATGAAAGAACCTCTTGCATTTTCGGAATACTTGCCGCATTAGCATAGTCTGTCTGGCTGTCATTATTATGCTGTTATTTCTATATATATACAGTTACAGAGTGAGTATGTTTTCAGCACAATTTGTTGTCTCTTTTGTTTCATTTTCCGTGTTTTTTTTTCTTGTTTTTGTCTCTGTTTTGTATTGTTTTCTCTTCGCTCTGCTTTGTCGTCGAATTGTTTCGTACATGTTGCGTGTCGCGAGCCGCGCTGCGCTGCCAAGTACAATGGGATGGGGCCCGCAAAACTTTCGCCACGTAAATGATTTGTTTTGTCAATTATTTTGTTAGTCCGCATGCAACAATAATAAACAGACAGAGAGACAGAAAGAGACCGAGAGAGACAGACAGAAACAATCACGAACTGCAACCGCAACAAGGAGAATGTCGATAACGAGCAAAGTCGCCAGTGATAACATCAAAACAATAATAGGGATAATTCGTATCGCATTCCTCTAGGCTCCAGGTTTTCCCCGCCCCCAACCCATATCCTGGATAGTTGCGAGTTTTAATTGGTGGGCGTGGCAGCTGATGCAGGCCATAAACAAGCAGCAGGTCGCAATTGAACTATGACTGATCTCGGCCAAGTACCTCATGAAGTGTTTGCCGCTCTCCTCTCCTCTCTCCTCATCGCACTGCCAGTTTAAACAAGTGCGTCCAGTTGCATAAATATTTATGGCAGCTGGCTGGGGCAGGGGGAGTGGCGAGAAGCGGGCGGGGAAACTGGAAATATCAAAGCGTCTGGCGAGTTGGCTGATTATTTATCGTTAACGGGCCCCAGACGATTGGGTTTGGGTCTGGAAAACGAAATGAACCGACAGTTGGGGGTGCTACTGACGCAATGGCCCAACACTCACACACACACACACACACACACACACAGGCACAACAAGTGCATAAAAATCACATGTGCATTTTAAATTCCGAAATTAAGTTTAATGCACAGTTGTTTAAGGGGGCGTTAGAGCTGCAAAAAACTGAAAAAGTGGCCAAAGCCAAAGCTAAATTTGATCAGACACAAGTGGAGAATTCTCCTCGCTTCTGTCGCAGCTGCAAAAAGCGAGAAAATAAAAAAGAAAAGCGAACAGATCCAGAAATTCCGAACAGGCAAATGAGTGATGGATGGATTGGCTGGCCATTGCGCCACAACCGAACGCGTATTTCACTCCCAACATTTTCCAATTTGCCTTTTATTTTGTTTTTCTTATGTTTGCCTAGAGTGTCGCTGTCTTTAATTAACATGCTCGGATTTTCCCGATTTGACAAAGTCCGAGCAAGGGTTAGGGGCCTCTACTTAGGGCAGTAATTTGGGGATCTCGTCTGAGCTGGATATCTATGTATGAGTTCTGAGTTCTATTCGAAGCTCATTTGTGGGATCTATTGTGGTCTTTACCTTTTTCGAAATTCTTTGGATTCACACTTGAACTGCACTTTCAAATCTTTCGAATCACTTGCTATTTGTTTCTTTGCCTTTCGGTTTCTTTTCCTCTGCTGGGGCCAGGCAATTTCTCAATTCATTTCACACGCGTTTCTTGCGACACTAATTGCACATTCAGCGAACGCGAATCGCGATAACTCAAAATAACACAGAGCACAGCACAACACAGCACAGCTCACTCATATTCAATTCATATTCAGATAGGGATTCTTCTGCTGTTCTCAGATCGGATCGGGCGCGGCCGTGTGCGATGCGTGTGCTCAACTCAATATCGGGCCAGGAAACACGTCCGTGTTAGCGTGCGGGCCATTGCCAACTGACTCGACGTATGCACGGCACGAGCTGAGGTGCCGAGTAAACGAGACGACGAGACGACGAGCCGAGCAACGGTAACGAGCCGAAGGGCTGGCCGCTATTCGGCTATGCACGCGAACAGGCTGGCGCGTTCGTCTCGGACAGCGACGCGCTCGTTGTCGGACTCGGCAGCAGAAAAGCCGGCAAAACAAAATGTAAATAACACAGAGAGTAAGTTGTAAGAATGGGCCAAGGAGAGCGTGAGTGGAGAGAGCGGAAGGAGAGTAGTGCGACGCTGCCGGTTGCCGGCTTTTGGTTTCAACTTGAGCTTTTGCAGATTTTACGCTCTTGCTCTGCCAGCTGCGACGCTGACGCCGTTCAGCCCACACACAGTAAGCCACCCCCACCCTCAGTCCCTGCCCAGTTCGCTGTGGTGTTTGCTTTGCGGCTTTTCGGGGTTGCTCGAGTGTGCCACTGGTTGTGCCTGTGTGTATGCCAGTGTATGTGTCTGTGTGTGCGTTTGCTTGTATACACTTCGGCTTGGCCTGCAATTGGCGGGAAACTTTGTGGATGCTATTCGTGTTGACGCCGCACAGCTTAGCAGCATGTTGTGTATTTTATTGCGCCGCAATCAACAATCGTAGGAGTGGAATCCGTTGGTTGCTTGTGCCATAAATAAAATCCAGTTTTGATAGCTCAACTAATTAAAAAATAGTTTTTATTGCGCGGTGTGCGGGTTAATCACGTGTTTCACCGCGCGAAATGCTTGGCAACATTTTGGAGCATGTTGCTGGCAAGGGCAGCCAGATTGCTCATGCGCCCTGTTGCCGCCTCCTTGTTAACGCGACAGGCGATGTCTTCGTTGTTTTCTTATCCTGCCTCATCGTCATCGCCATCTCCCTCTGCAGCAAACGAGCGACCGTCTAACGTCTCCAAAGTGACAAGCGTTCAGTTTTATCGTGGAGTATGCGTGTGCCGCTGTGTGTGTATGTAAATAATGTAACAGTAAATTAGCGTGTTTGACACACTGTGGGCGTGGCCAAACGATGCGTGCGTTGGGCAATCTGTTTAACGTTGTCTCTTTGAACTTTTTACAGAACAAAGCGGGGGAATCCGCTAGCGCACAATCGATACGTGAATCGGAGGATAGAATAAGGAAAAATGGAATAGGAAAAGGTTTCAAGAATTAAAAGGGAAAGCTAGCACGATATCTTAGTGCATATTATTAATCGTTTGCATTGCATTATCAAGTCATGTCAAATCACATAAAATTAAAATAAAAAAAATTTTTCTCCCCCAAAAAGGACCTTTTAAGCCCCAAAACTTTTAGGGATTGCAAAATGTCAAAAGTCAAACGCTTCTGCAAATGCCCTTTTGAATCTATACACATAAATAAAATTCGAAAATGTGAATAAAGGTTCTTGCTTTTTATTTCTTTCCGACCACATAAATTTTTTTTTCCTTTTCAAGTTCCCCTCGATTCTTTTTGGATGTTGCGCCTTTGCTTTTAGTAGCCCGCAGTTACCTATTACGGATAGACCTATACATACATACATATATGCTGCAAATGGTCTTAACATTTTTTTTTTTTTTTTTTTTTTTTTTTTTTTTTTTTTCTTTTTTTTTTTTTTTTTTTTTTTTTTTTTTAAAAAATTTATTTTTTTTTTTTTAATTTACCAAAAAATAAAAAAAAAAAAAAAAATAAAAAAAAAAAAAAATTTTTTTCGCCCACCCCCACCGGAGAATTTCACCCCGGCTCTCTCTTAAAAGAACAATCCCCTCCCCCCCCCACCACCCCACTTCTTTCGCAATAACCGATAAAATTCGCAACATGAATTTTTGGTGCACCATAATATAAAAAAAAATAAAAAAGTCGCCACATAATTTAAAAAAAAAGCCTCTTGCCACATAATTAAAAAAAGTCCGTGGAACCGGGTACTAACATTAAAAAACCGACACAGGCACATGGCCACAAGGCAATACTATTCTAATATCTTCCTTATTTATCGGCCGATCTTATTGAAACTTCGCAACACGCCCGGATGGTGGTTTTATCACATGATAAAAAATAATGCTGTAGAGCTATATTTGCAGCTATTATCGATTTATTATCGATTTTGGGGGCGGATGGAGGCGTGGCAAAAATCCAAAATAAACTGATCTGCGGGCATAATTAACACATATTGTCCCAAATTTGGTAGCTCAGCTCTTATAATAGCTGAGATCAGGTTTTCATACGGACAGACAACGGACAGACGGACAGACGACAGACCAACGACAACGGACAACGGACAGACGGACATGGCTATATCGACTCGGCTGTTCATGCTGATTCAGAATATATATACTTTATGGGGTCGGAGATGTCTCCTTCTGCCTGTTACAAACATTTTCGGTTGGCACAAAGTTATAATACCCTTATACTCTTCACGGAATAAAAAAAAAAACAAAAGCCTCTTGGGAAACGAAAGCAAAAGCACAAAAGTCTAGAAAGCGGCTATGCACGGTACCCTGTACTCAAGAATGATCTTAAGATAAATGGGGCTTATAATACACAGCATCCACTTTGAGTCCCTTGGACCCGCAGATCTTCCAGCTGCAGAGGTCAGAGAGTAGACACCTTCCGCCAGCAACCTGCATACCCCCCGTATACCCTGCCTTCCTGTTTTTAATGGGTATCAGCAGCAGCACCAACAGTTGAGGCAGCCAAGAGAATATAAACTGAAATTTCTAATTATGATCGACCTGTCGCGAGCCAAGAGCCTTATGATCAGACAACCAAATAGCAGCTAAAAGAGGAGTCTCCTCCGAGGGGTATGGAGTATGACTAGGAAATACACAGTGTAATTTAGGACACGATGTGGAGGGCCACACCGCTACAATGGGCTCTCGAAGGCTTGGGGTTTCCGACTGATCCGCCTGATCACAGACTTTTCGCACCTGTACAAATTAGTTGTTGTTCTTGTTGTTGTTGTTGTGGCTGCCTTTTTGGGTCATTGCCAAATTATCTAACAACACGAGCAGCATTAAAAGAGTAAGATAGAAGAGCACTTTGCTGTAGTACTCGACTGGCAGATACCTCTTAGCTGGGAAATACCAGAAAATAAACAAAAATAACTGAAATACATCACTGGCAAAATATTAATAATGTATACTATTAAATAAATAATCTGCAATACATTCGCAATTTAATGTTAACCATTCCGTCTACTAGTCTTTTATTCCAATGGAGGGTATTCAATAATTTAAGTTTCTAAAAAGTTCACTTCTAGAAATTTATTTAGTCGCTTTCGGCTTTGTTTTTCATATTTCTGCTCGAACTAATTAGATTATGGTGCAACAAAACCGACTGCACAGACAGCTGGCACGCAGCCAAGGAGCAATCAGTGGGCTTAGAGAGAAGCTACTGGTCAAAATCAATTCTCTCATTCCCTGGGTTATTCCCCACACAAGGTACGTATCATTTCGATTCTTACTTTATCGACTTTAGAATGATAAGCTGAATTAATGCCGTCTCTTGCTTGTCATTTATATGAATCATTGTTTTTTTTAGGAATTAGTATGAGACTTTATATATTTATATTTATAATGCTGTAGATCACTGGGAAATGCACTTATTGTGAATTCAATTCAAAAGCCAATTGTTCACAAATTTTAACAGATAATACTTCAGAAAAATATCTATCACATTTGATGGTTGAGGGCGCTCAATATGGCACAGACTAGAAAGGAAACTTCCAGGGCAGAGGACGCAAATACTCTGAGCTATTCACGAGTGTGCAATAAGAATTGTCGATAAGTTTTTCCTGAAACGGTAGAGACGGAAAATAAGAAAACACGAATTTTTTGGCAATAGCGAAGCTTACCTCATCATCGTTGCATAAGTGCATAAGACCCGTTGAATATAACTGAAGAGGTTTTTGTTTCTCAGGGTTTCGTACAGTCTTCAAAACAGCCAAGACCTTGTTCACAAAGTCAATCTGTAAATTCGAGTTTACATGGAGACGCTGTAGTTTCCGACATGACCTAAGTACGTTCAGACATTCATTTGTGCCTGCCCCCGAACGACCGAGCATTATGTAAAGTCCCTCGAGCTCAGTGAGATCCGTTAACAGATCAATGCATCTGGCGTCCTCGAATGAGCAGCGCAACTCCTTCAGCTGCACCAGTCGAATCAGCTTACTGGTTTCCTCAAAGTTCAAGTTCGAGAAAAGAATTAAACTCTCCAATTTGGTTTCTTTTCCTTTCTCTGCAAACGTATCCAACAGTTCTATTAGTTGTGCACAGGGGGACGTTGAGTTTGTTCCTTTGATTACAACTTTTCTGATCTGGGGTAGTTCGGCGAGAGCTGCATACGATTTGTGACTGGCAAACATCGGGAAGGCGATCTCCTCTAAGTTTGCGCAGTGCGGCACAATCTCTCCGAGTTCCCCGAGAACTTCTCGAAGCCACAGGACACGTAGCTTCTCATTCGACTTGCATATTTCAACCAAATCCTGTGAGGTTATTTCGCTATCGGTTGAGATCCTTTCAAGGCATTTCAGTTTCATCAAGCTGGCTGCTCTATATCTAGAAATAGAGGGTATAATACAAATTACCGCTAGAAAACAAATCAAATCTTTAATTAGACTCACTTATTGGTTCGGCAGTTAAGACTAATGCTCTTCAAATTGGGTAGTCCCTCTAAGACGGCTAGTACACTCTCTATAGATTGAAAACGAACTGGATTCGTCGGAATGACTAATCGCACACCGCCTTCCTTTACCGCTATGTACTCAAGATTATTCATTCCCTCGATTTGCTTGCAAAGCTGCGTAATGAAAGCGTGCTGGGGCACGGGCTTTTCCCCATCGCATCCATTCACATACAATCGTTTAACGATGTCTCTCACTATATCCAATAGTTTCAGCTGCCATTCCCCAACTTCATTATTTGAATCATTACAACGTTCTATTTCGAACTCGGGGTACAGCACGTGAAACCATTCGCGAACGACTTCTCGGAAGTGGCTGCAAGACTCCGCGAATCGAACTTGGTCCTCCAGTTTTAGGTATTTTACAATCTGACCCAGGCAATAATCATTTAAATCGAAAATAGTTGTTGGTTTGGACTCCATATTGGACCAATTCCAGGTTGTTTTACCATTAACGCGTATCTTTCGACTGGCTCCCACTTCTAAGTAAAAAAAACTCTTTATCTCGTTATCATATCATTAGTGCACATTGGCACAAACCTGCGTGACTTACGGATAAGGTTGATTTAGGAACAAAAAGCAGAGTTTTGATCAAATCGAATGACTATTGTGATTTTACTCTTGCGCCGAATCAGCTGATTCTGAGCTGCGCAGTGTCGCTCTGGGGCTTAACACATGTGCGATCAAGCGATACATCGATAAAAAAGATCGATAGGAGTCTCTGTTATTGTCTTGGGGCTGGTACAAGTTAGAAATATGTGAAATATAAATATTTAAACTCCAAATATTCATTCTGTAAACATGAATTTCTTTGAATAGTTTTTAGGAAATAAAGGGTATTTAATAATAATAATTGGTTTCACTGCTTCGTTTCGGCTTTATTCGGGATTATCAAACATTTCAAAACAATTAGAACAAATATACACATATAATGCTTCTTGGCTCGTGATGAATGGGAAATGCATTCGTTAGTAAACTCACATAGCATTTAACAATAAAAGTTAAAAGTCAGTTTATCCAAGAACGTCGGACGTATATAGTCAGATTTATCCACCAGGGTAAAGTAGACATTGCCATCAAATTCAGCCTGTAACGAAATGTTAAAAATAGATGCAATTATGAAGCATGTAACATTATATGAAAACTGACCATATTGTCCCCAATCTGTTGCTTACGGCCTATTATATATATTTGCAGGGGTTTCTGTTTCTCGGGGTCTCTCACGGACTTCAGAACTTCAAGAACCTTGTCCAGGAAATCAGGCTTTACGATGATGTTTATATGAAAATGCTGCAGTTTGCGGCATGACTTGAGTACGTTAAGACATCCATTTTCGCCTGACGCAAAACTACTGCGCGCTACGATATAAAGTCTCTCGAGTTCAGTGAGATTCGTTAGCAGCTGAATGCTCTTGGGATCCTCGAATATGCAGCACAGCTTCTTTAGATCCACCAGTTCAATCAGTTTACTGGTTTCCTCTATAGTCACTTTCGTGGTAATCATCAAGCTCTCCAATTTTGAGTCTTTTTCCCTATGCGTAAACGCATCAAACAGCTCTATTAGTTTCCCACATGAAGACATGTGCTTTGCCTTATTGACATTGACTTTTTTTATCTTAGGTAGTTGGGCAACTGCAGCATATGACTTTTGGCTTTCTTGTATAGTGAAAGAGATTTCCTCAATATTGGGACAGTAAGGCAAAATAGCCTCAAGATCCCAGGTAACTTTAGGTATCCACAAGACGCGGAGCTTCTCATTCGATTTGCATATTTCGACCAGATCCTCTAAGGCTATTTCGGTATCCGTTGAAATGCAGTCAAGGCATTTGAGCTTCATCAAGCTGTCTAATCTAGGCCTAGAAATAGAGAGATTCTTATGTAGATTCATATTCAAAGGACGTTAAATTTGTCAGCAATACTTACTTATTGATGCCGCAGTCAAGGGTTACGTTCTTCAACTTAGGTAGTCCCTCTAGGGCTGTCAGTATGCTCTCGATGGGTGTATATATTAAACAATTTGTTGATGGATCAGTCCACTGGCGTTCATCTAGCACCAATTCCTCCAGACTATGCATTCTCTCGATCCTTTTGCAGATCGTTGTAAATATGTAGGTTTGATTCCTTCTGAATGTGTATTTTTGCATGATTTTCACATATAACCGCTTAATAATATCCTCCACAATGTCCAATAGTTTCAGATCGAGTGCACGTTTAGTATGCCATTCATAACCATTTTCGGATTGGGTACTACTATTGGCACGTGCGAGTTCATAATACAGTGTTATTTGGTGCTCTGGATGCAAAACATGATACCAGTCCCGAAAAACCTCTCGGAAACGATTGCAAGTCTCCGCGAATCGCATTTGATCCTCTAGTTTTAGATATTTTAGTATCTGCCCCAGGCAATAATCATTCAAATCCAAAATATGCATTTCGTTGGCCTCCATATTATACAGAATCCAGGGTATTTTAGCAAAAATTAAACTTTATAATTTTTTTGTTTGCAATTTGTGTGTGAATTGTGAAATTCGCAGTTCCGTCATATTTTACTCAAAATTGTGTGTGCGTGTGTGTTTTTTACTATTCATTTGTGGGCTGCGGTTTAAAATTGCGTCAGCAAAAAAACTTCGTGCAAGGCGTGTGTGTTGATCAAACCCAATATTTTGTTGTGGTCTTACTATACCCCGAAACAGCTGATTTTGAGCCGGACAATGTCGCAGCCGAGCTCCACACGTTGCGTAGCGTACGCAGCGCGACTACGTAGTAAGGCAGAAGCAAAATCGAAAGAAATATCGATGTTTTATAAACTGTTCTCATCGATGATTGTTTGCGTCTATCGATGTTTTTTGCACACTTATATTTCTGGCAATTATAAAAGTATTACTGTAATTTCTATTATCTTATTTTTAATTCTTTATCATCTTGGTCCCGCTGAGGAGAAGAGATCGTTTAGTTCTTCCAGGTCTGGCGTGTATATTCCGATTTCTTTATCAGGGTACAGTAAGCATTGACAATAAGTTTCTCGACGAAATGTTATAATAACACAAATAACGAAAGCTACAGTCGAGCGTGCCCTTCGTTACCTTTCGTCAAGTTACTGTTACCTTCGCAATTGTGAACATCCGTTACAAATACGTAACCACACTTTTACTTCCAAACAGAGATTTCTTCGGTATTCATATATTATTCTTCTCCCTCTTGTTTACTTGCTCTCACTCACACAATGAGACACTCGTCAACTACTCATAGCAGCGCGTAGTTCAATAACTTCTGATATGTCTACGATCGAATTATAATTTGGAGGATATGTCCAACTAGCATTCATTTCTATGTATACCGAAGTAGAAAGTTAGTAGTAGCTGCGATCTGTTGTCTCAAATAGACGGACAGACAGATATGGCCAATCGACTCGGCTAGTGATCCTGAGAAAGATGACTGTTACATATATTTTCACAGAGTTTGTATACTCTTTTTTGACCATTTTCAATGACCGAAGGGTATAAAAAGGTACCCATATCAAAACGCTGTAGCTGTACATTCATTCAGCAGTATCAGTTGAATTAGATTTCTGCTTTCATCAAAATGCGATAGAGATGATTTCATTAAACTCTCCATCAAAATGCGATAGAGATGATTTCATTAAACTCTCCAATTCAGTTGCTTTTTTTTTCTTCGCAATCGCATCACATAAAATCGCTTCACGATAACCTGAACAGGATCCCACAGTTTCGGATCAAATCCACATTTGACATGTATGTGTGTATTCAAGAGGTTCGCAAAAGTCAGCTTCGATTCCTCGATGCTCGTCAGTAGTTTAATTCAAATAAAATACAAAATAAGACATGGTTTCAAGAATATTTCTATTGTATTAGTTTCTGGTATGTGAATTATTCACAATTTTATGCCTTAATTTTTTTTTTTTTTTTTTTTTTTTTTTTTTTTTTTTTTTTTTTTTTTTTTTTTTTTTTTTTTTTTTTTTTTTTTTTTTTTTTTTTTTTTTTTTTTTTTTTTTTTTTTTTTTTTTTTTTTTTTTTTTTTTTTTTTTTTTTTTTTTTTTTTTTTTTTTTTTTTTTTTTTTTTTTTTTTTTTTTTTTTTTTTTTTTTTTTTTTTTTTTTTTTTTTTTTTTTTTTTTTTTTTTTTTTTTTTTTTTTTTTTTTAAAAAAAAAATTTTTTTTTTTTTTTTTTTTTTTTTTTATTTTTTTTTTTTAAATTTTTTTTAATTTTTTTAAATTTTTTTTTTTTTTTTTTTTTTTAATTATTTTTTTTTTTTTTTTTTTTTTTTTTTTTTTTTTTTTTTTTTTTTTTTTTTTTTTTTAAAAAATTTTTTTTTTTTTTTTTTTTTTTTTTTTTTTTTTTTTTTTAAAAAAAATTTTTTTTTTTTTTTTTTTTTTTTTTTTTTTTTTTTTTTTTTTAAAAAAAAAAGAAAGAAGATTTTTTTTTTTTTTTTTTTTTTTTTTTTTTTTTTTTTTTTTTTTTTTTTTTAAATTTTTTAATTTATCCTTTTCTCAGTAGGTATAATAAAGTGAGTTGCCAGCTTGACATATTGTCTTAATATCTGCAGCTCGACTGCTACAATTACTCAGCACGATTGCCTAACTGACCTAATCCCAAGAAGAACACGCAACCCCCACTTTCTTAAAATGCATTTCATAAGAACGGGAAAATACCAACTGAAATATAGTTCTCTTGGAACTGCCTGAACGGAAGTATCACTTACGAGAGTCATTCGAAATAATTGCAGTAGCTACAGCAGGGAGGAGTAGGCTATTGGGTGGGGTATGGTTTCTGCGTGCGCCTAATCAGCCCGATTAATCTACGCAAGTTTTCCGCAGGTCGCTACTCTCGCTCGCTCGCTCTCCCTCTCTCCTTCTCTCTCTTTCCCTTTCTCTCATTGCGCGTTGCTTGTTGATGGTAATGTTAATTTGCACGGCAACGGGAACAGGTTCCCTCCGTTGCGAACCACCCCACCGCTACCCACTCTGGTGGGGGTTTCTGCAATTAATTTACTTTGGCAGGACATGCGAGTTGAGCACACGCTGGGCCGACGCCGTCGCCTCCGACGTTGCTGTTGCCGAGTGACTTGTCCTGGCCTCATTACCATTGTCAGTGGAGGTCTTCGTCTTTGGCGGACAGTCGTGACAGTCCAAGAGAGCGACATTTAATTGGCGCTGAGAACATGCCCAGAACGAAAGAAGAATGACAAAACTGAAACGGAATCCTGTGGTGCGGCGCACAGTGGGAGGCATTTGATTGACGCGTGTGGTAAGTGCAACCACACACTGCGTGCCCATTGTGGATGCATACGTATATATACAATTTAGGTCTGTATGTCTGTATGTACAGCGAACATTATGATACGTGGCTGATCTAAATTTATGGCTACTTTTCCGCTGAGTCAGCCGGACGGAAGTGTTACGCCCGGCACGGCGAAGAACCACGTCTGAAATGTATTTTCGATCGGTAAGTGAATAATCCCAGTGCGCCCTGCCTATTAATAAATCAAAATCGCATAATTGCGCGCCAGGTGCGCAGCCACAACAATAATATCAAAGGAAATACTGCAAGTGAGCGAATTTTCCAACAGAATTTGAATCTCATTTCGGAAATTTCGAAAAGTAAAAGAGCAAAATGCGCAAAGTGGAAAAGCAGAGCGAACATTTAGAGGCCGATAAAAGGCAACTGCCAGCATACATACGTGAGGCCAAACAACCGTAAAATAAGTATATGCAGAAGGTGCACCCTCCCCCTTCCCTGCCTAACCCACTGTCCTAGCCCCTTTCCCACACTGGCACACGCACCACCCACACACTCCCTCGCGAAGCACACGCACGGCAAAGACAATTAGTGAAAGCCAAGCGCACGTTTGCCCCATTCCCCTGGTTCCTCCCCTCTGTGCCCCACCACCACTACCTCCCACACTGCCTCGCTTCCTTGCTGGCCTACTTCGTGACTTTCGGTGCTCGACTTGGATATGTTTGGCTTCCCTTTTGACTTTTTACCATTCAGTTCCAGCCTCAGAGCCAGCCCCAGCTCCTGCCCCAGCTCCTGCCCCTGCTCCAGCCTCAAATGCCTTTTCACACATGAACATTTTTTTATTTGCCTTTCTGCGCGTTCTCTGTTTGTTCAAAAACGCAAATGAAATAAGGTGCGCCTGCACCCATAAAGCCAAATTAAATAAGAATATATGAATAAGAAAGGAAGCCCGAGGGGGTCAGGAGCGGGGGATAAGAGTCGCTTACACGGGATTTAATTTACGGCAAAGCGAGAGAGTTTTAAAACGAATGCGCAAATGTTTCACAAATGTCCCGTGTAATTCGCCATTTGGGTGTGCTTCCCGGAACCTAATTAAATGAGAGGGAGTGTGGCAGGGATCTGGAGTGCTGCGATGACAGCTTTGGTGCGAGCTTAAAAGCGTAATTGCGGAAAATTGCAGCGGCTTGACGTTTATGAAATTAGAAGAGTCCCTTGGAGAGGAGGAAAACGTTGCAAGGAAAGCAAGACCTGATGTTAAGATTAGAAAAGAAGTGATATAAGTAGTAAAGGATATAAGTTTCTCAGCCTGATGAGGATCTGGTGTAGAGATAAAGAAAGGAGCTAACATCCAGTTTTCCAGCTCAGGACTAACACAAATTTACTTATGTTATTTTAATTTATTTTTTATGTTATATATCATCAAATGCATTTAAGTGCATCCAATACAGTCTGTATGGTATAATATGTAGATATGCTTGAAAAATACCAGTCTTCCTAGAAGCTGTCAATTTATTATGTATAAATTTATTTCGGTATTCATATTTCAGCTTAAGATATTGTTCTGTTTTTAAAAGCTTTTTTAGTAATAGAGGTCGAATTAGCGTCTGATTTCTGGCAGTTCAACTTTAGGATAATGCCTTCAATTGGCGAATAACCTTTAATCTCCACAGCAATTGTGTTTTTGCGAGCCTGCTAACTATCATTGCGCTAATGGCCATATATTATCGGCATCGACTCCCGGCCGGGAGCATTACGCAGCTATCACATGCCATTGCCACATCGTAGTAAACGCCAAGGAGTATGTGCAGCAAGACAAGTTGCCCGGCACTGGCTGACTTAAATTAATGAATTCAGGGGAGGCACAGGGAGGAACAGCAGTGACTGCTGGCCACGCAGCACCCTCAGCTTTAACTCACGTGGCTGCTCAGAGAATACTTCTAATCGAATTAGTGGAATTAATTTTTGATGATATTGAAATTAGTTGCAGAGACCACGAGAGTGCGCCCCTGCCACATAGAAAGTTTTCGGCGAGTGACTACAAAATACTTTCAGGGAAATCGCAGCGGGGAGGGATGGGGGAATAAAGAGTCAGGGCTGCCGCATAAATTTACTTTGACAGTGGCAAGCGGCGTGTTTGACATTCCACTTGGGTGGGAGGCGACCATCGATACACAATGCGATTTCGGGGTGACTGTCGATAACCATCATCGTGTGCACTGCGGTGCGCTGTGTGGAGTGGCGCCCTCTACATTATTAATGACTTCTCGACATGTGTGTCAGGTTCGCCTAAGTTCCGTTGAAAAGCAATTTTATTTACTTTTTCGATTTTGTTTGACTGTGTGTATGCGTGTGTGTGCTTGTGTTAACTTATTATTTATTGTGTGTTGCGAATTAAATGCCAAAATATGTTAAATATTTAATGGGCGGCTCACGTTAAAGTCGCCCTCAAACTAGACTCTCACGTGAGGCTGTTTAGGTCTGACAACGCTGCGCCTCTCCTCCGCACCCAGTCTCTCTCCCACCCCACATCACGTTGTCCTTGTCCTTGGCGTCAAAGCACAGACGGCAGTGTGGGCGGCAGAGAGAAGAGGGAGCGAGAGAGCAAGTGTTGCATGTCAGCAAGTAATAAGCACAAGGGCCATAATAGTTTCTCCAGTTATGCCCCGCAATAGTATATACAATATATATATCTGGGAGCAGTAAGTATTTCGCCGGAATGCAGTTGGAGCACCCAGACAAGGCTCCACTTCGACTTCTGGCGGCGGCGTCGACAACGTCTTCCCGGCGCGGCTAGACCCGTCGCGGCCATAAATGTTGGACATTAACGGGTAATTTTCTTGCAATTTTGTAGTCGTTAGCGTTTTGTGGCAAGGACAGCAGCAGCAGCAGCAGCAGCTGAAACTGAAACTTCGCCACATTTTGCGTGGTGGCTGCATAAATTCAGCCGCTAATCAGGCTTCTTCGCGGCGAAGGCATTTTGCAGCACCTTAAAGAGCTTCGCCAGTCGAGCAGGGGAATTAGCGGGGGCGAAAGCTGTGCAAATTGAAATCGAAATCCATTAGCGACGGACAAATTTGTAATTTCCGCTCTTTAATAAAACTTGGCAACACTCGCACGCAACGGAAACGGTCACACTCGCACACACACATAGCACGCACAACTGACCAGACACGCGTACGTGTGAGTGTGTTCACTTTTGAGGTGTGTTCGGTCAGGTAATTTCATTTACCTTACTCATTTAGCACTTTTTACCACGACAACTTGGCATGGGGGGCGGCGACTGGGCGGGGGCGGTCATTTTCCGCCTGTTTGCATGATAAAAATCACAAACACACTCCCTAAAAATTGGCCACAGCACGCGATGTTGAATGATTATCCTTGAACCAAAAAGCAACACCCTTCTCTCACCCTTCCCCAGCTGACTTTGTCTTGTTCGTGTCAGCGCATCCTTCTAGCTGGGCCGGAACACCCGTAAATGGAGGTGCTGTCCTTGCTGTCCGCACTGTCCTTGCAGTCCTTGCCTGCCTCTGACTTTAGTTACTTGCATAAAAAAAACTCGCCTCATAAATTTTTATATGATTGTCTGCCTGGTCCGCTTTTAATTTGTGCTACACATGCGAACTGTTCCCAACAATGCACACGGACCCTCTCTATATTCCCCATTCCAGCCCACATCCCACACCCAGTCCCAAACTGGTCAAGTTTATAATGAAATTCCATAAGCGACGGCAACTGCCAATCAAAATCAACACTCCGAAATATGTTCGCATTTTTCAACGGGTCTTCCGCCCCATCCTGCATAAATGATTAAAGTTAACACTACGGGCTGCACTATGAGATGAATGGACGAAATCCTAGAAATCCAGCAAACTGGGAAGCTGGAGAAGCGAGAAATAGTTTTTGAATTCTATTCAATATACTCTATTAGCGTGAAGTTGCATAAACTAGGTTTTAAATTCGGTAATGTGGCAGAAAATATGTTATTGTAAAGAATCTGCATTAAGCTCTTTATCGGAGAGTATTATGGTAATGCTTTTATTAATATTATAAATTATGTTCGTAATATCATATAGTATATAGTATCATGTCAAATTTTTAGCACAGTATTTTATTGGTTTATTGAGACTTTAAATAGATTGGCAGAACATCTATATACTTAACCATGTTCAAAGCTTTTCAAGCACATAACAACTAAATAAACATTTAAAATAACAATAACATTTGATAGTTCCATAAAGTTAACTTTTAAGTGGAGTATAAAATGTTGATAGATCATATTTGTAGATTTGTATATTTGTAGAGCATAAAATTTGATTAATCAATGGCAAATCAATTAAAAACTATTATATTTTTAAATGAAAACTTAAGATCATAATATCAATTGACAGTTCAATAAAACAAGATCCTTTTTGCCCCGCAATCTTTGCAAACTACAAGAGTTTTTATATTATTGCATATGTATGTACGATAATCGGAATAATCGTATACTTTCTAAAGAAGTTAACTGATAAAGCAGTTTAAAGCTTAGAAGGGACACTATAGGTCGCGCCATAGATTCCCCATGCAAATAATAATATAATAATTACATTTCTGGATTATATCTTAATCCATTTAATACATCTTATTGTTATATTCACGACTATATAACTTACAATTTATTTATTTCCTTTATCAGATTTGTTCAAGCTTTTGACGTGTCCAACTTTCTTCTACACTTTGGCAAACTTTAAGGACTACCCTTGACTTGCTCTCACGATGAGGCCACTTGGGTGTGTCAAAAATCAACGCCAGTTTAAACCTGTGCCGTGTGCCGTCTGTCGTTTCTTCCTGGCAGTGCCTGCCAATCTGGCCGGCGCCGCTGCTAGCAGCTCCCACTGTACTCACACACACACATACAGCCCCCATTTCTATCCTCTCTCTCATGTTCCCCTCCCGCTGACCCTTAAGCATTGTTTAATTTACATTTATCCGCACGCTTAGCCTACTGGGCAAGTTCATTTGCAGGTGTCCGTGTGTGTGTGTGGGTGTGTGGTTGTGGCTGTGTCTGTGTACCAGGGTCCCCCAGGTGGCCACACGCACACGCGGACATGGACACGGGGACAGACACACTCACAGGAAGCCACTGACACTGTACAAAATGTTAAACACTTTGGCAACATTTTGCTTAAAACTTTCCACCGGCATCGCAGTCGGAGCTGGAGTTGTTTCTGCTGCTGCTGTGCTATTGCTGCCGCTGCAGCGCTGCGCACACACACACACACACACAACCATACACACGAAAAGTCAACAAGGCACAATGCAGTTAAACCAACAACAACAACAGCAGCAGAAACAATGAAAAAGGTAAACGAGCAAACAAAAGGCAAGTCCGGAAATGGCAAAGCTGCTTGACTACAGCAACAACAGCAACATCGAAGGGAGCAAGCAGCCAGGCCTGAGCAGCAGCAGGAGCAGCAGCAGCAGCAGCCACCGCCACTTGGCCACTCATTGTTGGTCACCGAGTTGCTCCACTTGGCCCAACTCAACTAGACTCGACTCGGTCGCCATGGTGAATCCTCAGGTGTTTTGCACACAGTTTACTACGTTTTTCATTTAACCAACGCCCGTTTCCAGCTTCAGCTCCGGCTCTGTTGTTGTTTTGGCCTGCGGTTGCAAGCCCGGCAAACGGCCTGACAATGTCACCAGCTCCTGCTGCCTGCCTCCCCTCGCGCTCCATCTCCATCTTGCTACACAGCATAATTAAAAATTCACATAAATTCAGCTTAGCGTTGACACACACACATTCTAATTGGGTTAATTATGTGTCGCCTGGACCTTAAAAATAGGGCCAGAGCTGGACGAGTGCCAGTTCCGAGTGCCGAGCCCCGAGTACATTAACAGCAAATTATGTTGTCCCACACGTGACAACCCTAGGTGAGTCTCTGAGGCATCTCTATGAGTACGAAGGACGACCGACATGGATGTCTAGAGAAATTTAAAAATATATTCCGCCTTTGTTCATGATTATATGTGGTCAGGCTTGCGTAGAAAAAAGAAATTGCAGTTGGCTAGTGATTTCATTTTGGTTTTCATTGGTTCAGATTATTATTATAGTTATTATGATAATTATTATTATTATAATTAATTCTTAAAGCATTATTGATACATTATATTTGACCAAAAAACCTTTTTTACTCAGCGATAATGCAATTTTTATACTGAAATCTATAAAATAAAAGTGCGTGATATTACTTAGCATCTGTGTTTTCCTATCACTTTAATGTACTGAAAACTATAATTTAATAAATTTAGATTTGCTTGACATAAAATTCAAAATGTGTATGTAAACTTCTTCCTGTTTATTATCGATAATACATTGATGCATAATTCATTATTATTTATTTATTGACAAGATATTCCGTATTTATATTAAAAAATCTTAAATATGCGATAAGTGCTTAATTCATTTAATATAAAAATATTTGTAGAACACTTAATTCCTTTCCTAAAAATGCATACATATTAATGCCATTCAACTTATTATTATTATTATTATTATTTCCTGCATTAGTTTCTGATCAACTCACTCGACGGGCTCAGTCACGAGTTGCCACAACTCTCAAGATCCCTCACTAAGTCCTTTAAACACTTTTCCTACGGAAATTTCCAGCTAAAAGCTCTGAAAACTACTTGTCATACGTTATGAGCTTAATTACACATACGCCATGTTGCCGTTTGACATGCTAGCAGGGACAGGGAGACCTTAATGACCCCTCTGTATAATTTATACCACAATTTTGGGTTACCTGATGGCTGGCAAACGACTTAAGTAGCCGGCAAAAGTTTTTAATGGATACGCTGCTACGTGCAGGTTCGCTCCAGCCACAGCCGACTATAAAACAGATTTAGCTCAAGAAAAGTATATGAAAATGATGACCCCAACGCTGCTGCTGCCCCTGCACTCATCATATAATGTAACACAATAATAATAATAATAATAATGCGCGGGGAGAGGAAGTGGGAAGGGGAAGGGCGCCTGCAACTAATCCGAATGTCAAGCGACGCTTTGCGGCATTCGGCGACAACAGCAAAAAGCGCACGAAAGTATGCAACGCATAATGGCGAATGTCAACAGCAGCAACGCGGCGGAGTGGCAACGTCGCGAAGGGCAAACCAAAGCGAGACAAAATTAATTACTCTACGTGGAAATGTAATTACGAAAATATTTAGCCCAAGCTCAGCGGCACGTCGGGCCACAAAATGCCATTTGTCAAGCCTTGTGTGCGCGACGAGAGGGCGACAAAGACAAAGGGAGCTGAAGGGGATAACCCCAAGACTTCCTTGGGTTAGGCCCGGTTTAATGTGTGGTCCCCAATGTGCGCGGCTCAATGCCACCAATAATATGCTGCATGTAATTAAATGATTTATGAGCCCGGCCAATTAATCAAATTAATCAAATTTTCATTCAACTTTGCCGCACTGCAGCAACGCCTTTTCACAGTAAGCAGCACCCTCTCCCTCTTCCGCTACCAACAGCTCCCTACCCGAGCCACCTGCTGTCTCCCTCTCTCTTCGCTTGTCTCTCGGTGCGTGCCATATGCACATTAATTCCGCAAGGCCTACAAAACTTTTTCCTGTGTGTTTGGGCTTATGGAGAGTGTGCTGTGTGGTGTGTAGTGTGTGTAAAAAAGTTTGTTTATGGCCCACTTACAGGAACCACTATGCGGTTTCCCGTTATAGCGGTAATTATGCACTGCCAGCTGCGCAATTGCCTTTCTATGCAAATAGACGGCGACTCCGGCTGAAACTGCAACTGCAATTGAAGCAGCGAGGTGCAGCGGAAGAGCCCAACCGCAAGACACAATACAGGAGAGGCTAATCTATTTATGTGCAAGAGTGTTGTGCGGAAACTAAGTTGATTAATAGCAGTTTTTTCTATCTATATACTCTCGGAAAATACTTCTTTACTTCTGTCTAACTCGACGGATCGCTTATTTGAATTCTGATATCTTCAAATCTGAAGAAACTAGAGCTTCAATACCAAATATCTTTCTTTCAAAAACTACCGAAGGCAAAGCTATGAAATTGGATATGCAGTTTTGTTTTATATATTTATACAGTCCAATTAGGCAATACAAAGCGAATTTATTATTTACGACTAATAACACTAATTTATTCCGTACTCCATAGAACACAAATGCTAGAGCAATGAAATTTGATATACAGTTTCGTGTAACGTTAATAGACAGCCATATACAACGCAATAGGATTACTTACTACAAAATTAAACTAACTTATTTTCATATCTCAGCGCTTCTACTTAAGCTATGAAATTTGAAAGTTAGTTTCGTCTTATATCTAAAGATTTAAATTTATTAAAACAAAGCAATAGATTTACTTTCGGCTACACTTATTAATTTCCATATTTTATAGACCACACTACAGTTATGCAATTTACTATGCAGCATTGTTAATGCTTATAGAGATGGGATTAACATACAATAAAATTGTTTAATGTATGATTTCGGCAAAGTTAAAAAGGTATTTGTAAAATGCAAGCTTAGTTTCTGTATACAGTTTATGTAGTTTACTTAGCTATTAACTTGTTCCATCTATCTGGGCTCTTTAAGATTAACTTAGGCTAACCCGTGGTAGAAACTCTTCTGGCACCCAGCGTTTCGACCGGGCGGGTCCTGGCTTAGCTTTCTTTTTGTTTTAGATGCGGGAATGACGCAAATTGAATCTGCTGCAATGATGATGAGGGGGCGAGGTTGCTGTTGACAGCGACGTCTCAGTTTGGTTTACAACGTTGACAGCGTGCGGCACAAACAGGGCCAATAGCGGAAGTAATGCAGATAGGGAGAGGGTGAAGGTGGAGGAGTCATCGCAGCTTGTGCGCCGCCAGCGTTAAACCGCAAAATTTAATTCCCTTATCAAAAAGTGACAAGCGTGCGTATTTAATGCAATTTTGCACCGCATTTAACATGACGTGTCCGGGCAGGAGAGAGCGGGAGAGACGGGGGAGAGAGGCGACAAGGGAGTGGGTAGCTGCTTTGGCCCGTCTGGCCGTTTTTGCCATTATCTGGCGGAAGTTGTTTGCTGGCAAGCTGCTTTTTTGTTCCCTTGCAAGGCTACTGCGAAAAACCTCAATTTGCGGCAGCGCAACTTCCTTTTACGCTAAATTACAATTCCGCTGATTGCATTCCCGGCCAGGGTTCTCATCTCCTCCTCTCACTCTTCGCTCCTCTCTATCTCTCTCCGCCTCAAAGCGCCGTCAGCTCATTCACATTGCTACGCGTTATTCACACTTTACGCCTAGATTTGAGCGCCGCGAATCCTTTAACTGTTTTGCATATTTGTGTGGCACGGCCTGCACCCCTGCTCGATCCCCCGCCGCTTCTTCTACCCTGCTGTCCTCAGTTTCGTTGTTGTTGTTTTGCTCTGTGAGTGCGATTCGTTTCGTTTCGTAGTTTGCATTCATTGCGAAAGATAAAAATAATGAACATACCAAAGCAAAAGTCGACGGAAAAAACAACGACGAGCCAGCTCAGCAGCAGCACCAACAACTGCAGTCAAAGCTCTGACCTCTGATCCCCTCCAAGCTGCTCGTCCTTCTCCTGCTTGCAGCTCTGTCTGTGCGTGCAACGGCTGTAGGATTCAGTACAGAAACTGCGCCACGTTTTTGTCGGCTCAGGATTTATAGTATGTTTGCAGCTATAGGGGAGCACTCTGTGCAAGGAAAGGGGCTTGGCCAAGGAGGGAAGGGCAGGGGGTTAGTCAGCGAAGTTCGTCGGGTAATGCATAAGGCAAATTGCTTGTAAGTTCAACTCGTATTTTGCATTGTGTTTCACTTCCGACAGTTAAATTAAAGCTATTGTCTGCCTATGTCTCTCTTTCTCCATCACCCTCTCTCTCGTGACCCTTTCCTCTCTCTCGCCCACTCTCTCTCTCGCTCTGACTGTCTGTGCGTCACACTTGGTGTTAGTTTGCGCGCCTAATGTAACAATTGCCAGCCGGACGCGTCTTTTATCTGCAACTAACCGCAATAACAAAGAGAGAGAAAGAGAGAGAGAGAGAGAGGAAGAATGAGGCAATAAATAAAAGAAAGAGAGAGAGCGAGAGAAGAGCCAACACAAACTACTCGAAATACGACTGCGAAAATAATTTGTTAGCCTAAAAGTATGCTACGATTTCTAGCCTCCATATCTAACCCTCTTCCGGTCCGGTCTCTCTAATTACGAATAAACTGCAACAACAACTGCAACCACAAGAACAACAACAATAACAAGTGCATTTGCAGTTTTCAAGTTTCTTTGGGGTTTTAATTAGTTAAACTTGTCGACACTCAGTGTAATCGCCCGAAAAAATCGTTCCAAGGGAATAGAGCAACTACATGCACTTTACATGGTCAAAATTTCATTAGGGTAGTGCGGGAGAATTCGATATAAATATGTGATCTAATGCCTAGTTTTGTATATCTGCAGCTTGAAGTACAGATAAAATACAGATATGGTCTTGAAATTTCTGATGTTTCTTAATGATCCTTATACATATTTACCTATTTATTTATACCATTGATTAATTATTATTATTAAAAACTATAAATTATATTTACTAAATTACAGGTTTTGCGAAGAGGTGAACTAGATATTACCCTATTTTATGCGCATTTAAAGTACTTTTCAATCTCTCACTAGCCTCAAAATCTTGATTTCTGCTTTCTAACCAAACATATCGCATACAAAAAGGAAACCACACACACACTCAACCCTGCAGGGTTTCCACACAAACGACCCACTCAATGCGAGCGAAACTGAAAAATTGCATTCATTATGTGGCAGTGGCACAAAAGCTGCCAACGCGGGCTGAAACGAAAGCGGAAAACGAGGCTAGAGAGAGCCTGCGGCGCAGACCACAATGACACAGAAAGTGTTGAGCTGCAAATGAGGAAACAATGCAACAACAACGATAACAACAACAACAACAGAACAGCTTGAAGTACTGGGTGCATGCGTGGAAAAGCAAACAGTGAAAATGCAAAACGGATGTGTAAATAATTTAGAAGAGTTGCCAAGCCCCTGTGTCCGTCCCCTCACACACACACACACTCTCTCCCACTTGCTGGGTATCTTTTTAGTTTATGTATCATTAAAAAATACTTACTACAGCGTGAAGCAAAAAGAAAATAATGAAAGCGAGGGAAATGTGCCATTTGCCAACTGAAACAAGCAGGGAAAACGAAAGACATTCGACTGCAAGATACCCTGCTTCCAATTACAGTTCGAGTTTCCCTGAAAGTTATAAAATCAATATTATCTTAAAGATACAAAAGTTTGTTATAGATACAGCAGCGTATGTTGTACACAAAAGTAATTTGTTGAGGCATTAAAGGTTCTTGTAGACACACAAGATATCGTGTAGATACAATAAAATATTCTCTATGTACATAATTATATCTTAGTTGTACATACAAAAATATCTTGTAGATAAAAAAGTATCTTATAGTAACAAAAGTCGCCTGAAAACATCGATAATCGATAAAAGTGTACTTTATATATACAAAAATATCTTGCAAATACAAAAGTGTCTTGTAGATATAAAACTATATTGTGAACACAAACGTATAATACTGATATAAAGGTATCTCATAGATACCAAAGAATACAAGAATACAAGTTACAGAAGTATCTTAAAGTTACAACTATGGCTACTTAAAAAAATTATTGTTTGATATCAATATATTTGATATCAATATATTTTGTCTCTCTCTCTCTTCCTCTATTTTTCTCCAACTCACAATCCCATATGTTCAGCTTGGACTCTCTCTCTATCTCGCTGACTTTAAGCTGCTGTTACCGAGTTGCCAACTAATGCATCTGTATTCTTAAGCTTTCCGCCACAATCTTGATTTGATTGCTCTCCTCTTTACCCACATTTACATCAGTTTATATACCCCTATTCAGTCGCATTAAATGTCTACAGGGTATAAGAACAAAACAAACACACTCGAGCGACGAGCAACGGTTTGTTCTCTTCTCTTCCCTTCTACCCTGTTCCGTTCTGTTTCGTTTCGCTCTCAGTGTCGGAACGTGCCAGAAATGCAATAATTATATGCATACAAAGACATAGACACACACACTCATACACACCCGCACACACTCGTGGCCGGCTTTTTTGACATGCTGCAAATTAAACAGAAACTTACACACTCCCCGATGCGGCACACACACACACTCGCACTCACACCCATCGCTTTGCTCGAACTAAATTACTTTTTGTGCCAGCTGCATACAATCAAATGCAACGGGATTAAAAAGCAAACCGTGTAAGGCAGCGGCAACGGTAAAGGTAACGGCACGGAGACGAACCTCGACTGAGGACAGACTACAGTGGCAACTGGTAACTGTTACTCTGCGGCTTTGTCAGGCCCGGTGTGGGCGAGGTAAGGTCCGGGTAAGCCCGAGTAAACCAGGTAAACCTCTAACGGCATTTGCATACCGAGCTGCAGTTGCAAACTATGTTAATGTGTGAGCTTGCTGAATTTAAGCGAATTTAAATGCAAGTTCCTTGGCTCACAGGGTGCTCCGTAAGGCAGAGCCTCGGCAGAGCTGTGTCTACATAAATCTCTTCGGATGTGTCGTCGTTAACTGCGGCGGAGGGTCGCCAGCGACAAGGACATGGCACAGACTGAGCCAACTCCCAATACCTCCCCGCCTGCCCAGTCCCGCCCAGGCAGACACCGGGCTCAATTTGCACGCTTCGTTATTCAATTAGACACTTCACACACACACACACACACACGCCATCTCGCATCCGACATAATTTTGATTGATGGCCCCAATAATCACAGTGATTTATCACATTTGCATGCTAAAATGTTACTTTTAACGCGATTTGCACTTCAAAATTGTATGTGCAGTAATTGGCCCCTCGATACCGCCGGAGTAGCTTAACGCGGCATAGATAACTCCCTGTAATAGATTACTCCCCGTTAGCCACAGCCAGAGTAAGGCATTGAATAAGACTTGTGGAAATGCTGAAAAACTACTCAATGCATATGGAAAAGTTGGCTGGCATCTTTATTGTGCTAATTGGTCACTTCAGTCGCGTTGACAACGCCAACGGCAGCGACAACGACAACGACAGCGGGTCTGGGCTGCCTCGGCGTATACGCAATATTTGCTTTGTTTCGTTCTACGGCGATGGAAGTCCATAAAATCCGGCTTAAGCCACATGCTACCTCTGATATGTATAAAAGTTTGCAGGCAACACACACACAGACGCACACACACTCACGCACACAATGTAAAAAAGTGGGTCGCATTGGCAAAAGCCAAACGACAGCCCGCCCCGGCTGCAGGTGCTGCTTGTGGCTTTGCCCGGCGGCTTGTGCCGCTGGTAAACACTCAAATCCAATTAAATTTAATACGACTTACTTGCCGTAGTCTGAGTGCAAGTGTGTGTGTGCTGTGCGTGTGTGTGCGCAGTTTGTTTGGCATTTGCTTTGCTCTTTCGCATTCTCTCTGGCTTTTGTTTTATTTGTTTTAATTTTCAGCATTGTTTTTTAATGTTGTTGCTTTTGCTCACCTGCCTTACCTGTCCAATCCTCCCTCAGCCTGAGCTTAATTAAAGCAACGTTTCCTCGAATAACATTTGCCGCTACAAATGAGCTCAAACCAGCTAATTGAGTTTTCTTAGTGTACGTAAGAGTGTGTGTGTGTGTGTTTGTGTGTGTGTACTGCCCTCTGTCATTGTGTTTGCTGATCAATAAATCCAAATAAAAAGCTCACTGTATCTGTATCTTTCCAACACGCAGCGGTTTTAATTAAGGCGACAATGTCCGGTGTGAACTGGTGCAGTGCTGCTGGGAGGCACTGTGGCTGACACAGTGCTTGTGGTGCACATGCATGGCAAACGAATTTATGCGGGGAAGGAATTGAAAAGTGTGTCAGCGAAAGAAAAACAAAGCAAGCTCTGAGCTAGTTCCCGGCACAGCCAGCTCCATTGTAGCCCGAAAACGGCCAAATCTTTGTTTTGGTTAAGCATTAGAATGGGTTACAAAGTTAAATTAATAGAGAGCAGGAAATATGGAATATGGTACATACCCTGTAAGCATAAAATGACTGGGATGGGTGTATTAGACATAACATTTCGTTGGTATACAAAATAGCCCACACAATCCTTTATAAAACCATTTTTATACTAATTTTTAATATAAAGTTTGTGATGTAGAATCAATGCTATTTGAAATGAATCGTTTGATTTTAAGAAAGTTATGTGAGTGGAAAGTTACTCTACGGAATTTGAAATTTTTGCGCAGAATTGTCATCTCACACCTATGCAATTACTCTTCATCTCCCTTCGCACTTATCTCTAGATTTGCGCTCATCTTTCAAATTGAAAGTGAAAATTTGTTCAAATCAGTCAATTACTTTAGATATTTGTAGACAGCGATTAGCCGCCTGGCTTCCGAAGCCAATTAAGAAAATTGGCCACAAGGCAGCAGTAGTAGCAGCCGCTTTTAATTAGCCAATTGTTGGCCCCGGCCCCGGCACCGGCACCCGGAGAGAGGTCGCACGTAATAGATTGTAAAGCATTTGACACCAGGTAGAGCAGGTTGTACTCATAGCTGCTCTCCTCCCGGTAAAGTGTGCTATTGTTGTGGCCTCAATCCGACAACTACAACAACAAACACTCTGCTCAATTTACATCTTCGTCAGGTTCAGACTCTGCTCCCCCTCAGACACCCCGTTCACTTGCCCCCGAGCTCGCTCGCTCTTCAATTGCTTTTTGCACGATTTGATTTTACAGTCAACGATTTTTCGCACTTAATTAGAAGCGAGTGTCGATGTCAGTGGCAGCTACCCAGCTACCCCTGCCTACGCCGTCACCATGATTTGATTAAATGTGAAGATGAATTTTAATTAAAATCTTTGCCCGCCCTGTAGCTCCTTCCACATCTTTTCGCCGTAGTGGGTTAATTTTTGACACTCAAGTTGCCGCTAGCCCGAAAAGGGGTTGGCTTAACTTCGGGGGGTTAATAGAGCAATAAAGCCGCAAGTTCATGGCGCGGTCCCTGGGCCAAGTCAATGTCGTCACTTAATTTATGCAAAATGAAAATTAAAGAGAGTTGGCGAAAAACTTTTCCCAAATTGTTTCCCGAATATTTATGCAAATCGAGTGTCTAATGAATTTTCGGAACTACTTACTAGTCATTTAGCCTTCCCCTCCGGGCTATCAATTTCAATTAAAGCTCTGCACACAAATTTAAGGCAACTCTGTGTCGCGGCAGCCCTGTCGAATGTTTAGCAAATAAATTCACATAATTTGCCGAAAAATATCAGACAATGCCGCTTTGTCTTTTCACATACAGAAAAAGAGAACGATGAAAACAACTTTTTCGAAAGTTTTCAACAGGGAAAACAAAAAAGGAAAATGCCAAAAAGTACGCAGCAAACAGTGGAACACAACAATATGCGCACACTTGATTGAAATATCAAATACTGTATTGACTATGAGATATCTTATTTGGGAAATATTATACATGATTTATCGATTAATTTGCATTGATTTTATTGTGCAATTTAGCTTAACCATCGGTTAAACCTTATGTTAACTGATTTTTATAAGATTTAGCTGCCTGAATCATTCTTATTTGGTTGAACATTACCTCCAAAATCAATTTGACATTATATAAATGTTCAATTCATTAGTTCCCTGCCCTTTAAATCTCGGAAAACATACTTATGTCTAGTGACTATGTAATTTCTTAAGTTAACTTTTATCGGTATTTTTTATCTTGTTCCTCATGTGCATCACACTTCAATATACCACAGGGTATTCCAAACTTTTCGCACTGCAACTTAGGTAGGTCGCAAGAGGGTAGGAGGAGGGCGTGGCCTGGCTGCCTGTCGCATCCAATGGGCCATTCAAAATTACGAGCCAACAGTTTCCGCAGTGTTTTTTGTCATTTCCATGCGCTCATTGTCAGTTTTAAGTAAGCAACTTCCCTTCCACAACCCTTGCCCTTCATCGTACTCGTGTCTGTGTTGTTTGTGGTTTTTTTGTTTGTGCAGCAGCCAAAGGCAAAAGTTGCCGCTGACCAAAACTGCCTACAAAAGGCAGACAAATATGGCAAAACGCATGAAATGCAATAAATTTTCCAATATATTTTGTGTGTGCGCCAGACCTAGAAAACAAAAAGGGAACTTTTACTGCCCTATGTTACTCTATTATAGGACAGTATACGATTTGAGAGAAGGTTTGGAGAGCTTCAAAATCATCAAAATCATTCAAACCAAACAGAAAACTAAATTCGAAACAAATTTCAACAGAAATTGAATATACTGTTATTCGAAAACCTATCTTTCCCAAGTCCTGAAGTCAATCTAAGGGTATTACAATTTCGATAAGATATTTCCTGAACACGTTTCTCGAATCTTTCGTCACGTCTACGGGCTTTTAAATGTCGTTTTGTTTCGTTGCACAGTAAAAGTCAAAGCCAAACAAACTGATAAAGCTTCACAAAACGAAACTTACTAAAGCCAAAGATAGCATATAGTAAATCAAATGGTTATGGCGCAAGTCGAATGACAAATTTATGAGCATCTCTAGCTTAAGTTTGAAATCGGAATCAGAACTGAATTGCAAAAAATGCGCAATCAGAAGCGTGACTCTCATTGTTTGATTTCGGATCTAATCAGTCTAATCAGTTGAAGTTACTTCGATATGTTTTGCTATTCAGGTGATGCAAGATTTGAGTAAAACAGAGATTGGAATACGTGTATAAAAACGATTTTGTGTAATTGGAGAATGAGATGAATCAGTCTAATCTGTAGGATGAATCAATCTAATCTGTATTCAGCCCAGGCCGACTGCTTGTTTGTTTGTCATGTCATGTCAACAGACATGTTGTTGGATATAAACTGTGACTGATCCTGATGAGTTTAATGAGATCTGAGTTGGATTGCTATATCATCTACTCTACACTAGTTGCCCTTGAATTTTTTGTAGTATTATATACAATGTGCATCTAGAATATTATTATCATTATTATTATTATTAAAAAAATATGAAAGTCATTCGCTGTGTCTGGGATCCGCGCGTAACAAGCATCGGCTTGGTTTTGCTTGGACCACTTGATTATGCATTCATTCAATGCAAACATCTTATTTAGGCAGATTTTAATATGTTATAGTGGTTCGATATTTTGATTTTGAGAAGATGTAAGCACGTGAAATTAAGCCGATGTATTACATTTCAATCATCTTGATAAACAACGAAAATCGGTCGAAATGTTCTTACGCACTTATGCGATATTTCGGACCATTTCGGTCCAAGCGTCTGGCCAACTATAATATACCCTCTGCGAGTGTGTCTAGTGTGCATAACATGAGCAAGTAATTCGCTTAAAGAAGATGACCCCAAAAAGTACCTGCGCTTCGGCTTCTAATCTATCATAAATCAGAGTATAAATTTTGAAAGGTTTTCCCATGAATCCAGTCAAAACGTCTGACAGACTACACAAGCAGACTGATAAGATTTTTCTGATCGAATTTTATCAATTGTCGACGACGACAACAACATTGCAAATAAATACCCACCTACTCCTATTGAGTGGTGAGTCGAGTCGGTGCTATATAAAGACGATTGCAGTGCCAGAACACCTTAATAGACGCTTCGGAACGCAACCGAAATAGTCTACAAAAATGTTGCTAAAAGCTTGCCTGTTGGTGCTGCTCTGCGGTGTAGCGTCGCTTTCTGCGATCAGCTACGATGGGTGAGTAAGAGAGGTGGCTAACCCCCAACTACACCTGGTTATATAACGCTTATACAAATCTGTCTCGGACAGCTACAAAATCTACGACATCAATGCCCGCACGAGCTTCGAGAAGCAGCTGATGCTGCGCTTGTCCAGTAATGCGGACTATGACTTTTTCGATTTGCCACGCTCAGCTGATGCGGCCACGCGTGTCATGGTGCAGCCCAAGGATCAGGCTGATTTCGAGCAAATGTTGCAGCGGTATCGCATTACGTATTCCATCATCGAAGAGAATCTGGGTGCCAGTCTGGAGCTGGAGAAGAACAGCACTCGCCCCATGTCCGAGCGTGCCACAACCCGTGGCACCAGCTTCACCGCCTTCCAGCGTCATGCCGAGATCAATGCCTACCTCGATGAGCTGGCGAAGGCGTATCCCAGCCGCATCTCTGTCGAGACTGTAGGCCAATCCTATGAGGGTCGCAACCTGAAGACCATTACCATTTCGAATGGCGATGGCAAGGCAGGCAAGAATGTCATCTTCCTGGATGCTGGTATACACGCACGTGAATGGATCGCACCCGCTGCTGCGTTGTACGTCATCTACCAGTTGGCCGAGAACTTTGTTGCCAACGCTGAGCTGCTGAAGGACTACGATTGGGTCATCTTGCCGGTGGTCAATCCCGATGGCTATGAGTACACGCACACCACGACGCGCATGTGGCGCAAGACTCGCAAACCTGGAACCGGCTCCTGCTATGGCACCGATGCTAATCGCAACTTTGATTTCCACTGGGGAGAGGTGGGTGCCTCGAGCTACTCCTGCGCTGACACCTTTAAGGGCACCTCTGCCTTCTCGGAGCCCGAAACGCAAATAGTCCGCGATCTTCTGCTCGATCTCACCGGACGCGGCAAGTTCTACCTGACACTGCACTCGTATGGCAATTATCTCCTCTACCCATGGGGCTGGACTTCGTGAGTAATCAGTGACTCATGCCTGAACTGCTCAACATGACATTCCTTCCCTCTCTTCCCATTAGCGAATTACCCACCGACTGGCGTGCTCACGATGAGGTGGCCAAAGCAGGTGCTGCTGCTATCTCAGCCTCCACCGGCACCAAGTACACCGTGGGCAGCTCCACGAATGTGCTCTACGCCGCCGCTGGTGGCAGCGATGACTATGCCTTTGGTGTGGCCAAGTTCCCCGTCTCCATCACCATGGAGCTGCCTGCTGGCGGCACTGGCTTCAACCCCTCCACCGCCCAGATCTTGCCCTTCGTTTCAGAGACCTGGACAGGCATTCGTGCCATGGCCAAGTCGGTCATCGACAATTACTAGATACAGCTACGTTCCTCAAGACAATAAACCACGATAACTTTTGTATATATTGAAAAGAGGTAAACAAAGTTTCCAAATGTTCCAAATCCACAGCAAAGTGCGCCGAGGGGAGTTCGTATCGCTTGAACTTGACGGGGCGTAGAGCTGCCTGCTGTGCGGCGTCTATCGCGGGCTTTCAATTGGTATAGGTCTATAAACGGAGGCTATCATCGCCTTCATGCTGGGTTGAGCACAAGGTATGCTCAATAAGCAGGCCGTTAGGTGAGCAAAGCCACAGCCATACTCGACTGTAAAATACTCTATGGACATAAACCCCATTAGTTGATTAGACTTAGTTCACGTACATATATCAGAAAGATATCTGTCTTATCTTTATTAGGTGTTTATCGGTATAACCACACATTCCTTTCAAAGTTTTAATGAATATAGGAAAGTTTGCATCGAAAATGCAGCCCATATTCAGTACACTTCATATACTAGACATTGTAGATAATAGCGCAGCACTCTCATTGCCCACTCGACGCATTGAGTGGATACTTCTCGGTTACCTTTCTGCCCATGGCCTCAATACCCACCCAGGTCTCTTTAACAATTCGATCGATATCGGAAGCAGGTGGATCGAAATAGTTATCTCCTCCCGCTGGCAGTTCCATGGTGAAGGAAATGGGGAAGCCAGAATTGAAGGCATAATCATCGCTAGCACCTGCCGCAGCGTAAAGTAGCGTGGTAGAGCAGCCCACCTGGTAAACAGTGCCAGTAGCCGCCTTGATGGCATCAGCACCGGCGCGTCCAACTTCGTCTAGATCATCTGCGGTATCAGGCACTTCGCTGTAAAGAGAACTCAGTTAGGTAGTCAATTGAGGGACACTGGGATTACCTACTCAATGTAGCCCCAGGGATATAGCAGATAGTTGCCATATGAGTGCACCGTTAGATACATCTTGCCACGATCGGCCAGACTGTGGATAAGATCACGTACCACAATGGCTTCAGGTTCGGAGAAGGCCTTCGGACCGGCATAGGTTTGCGAGCAAGGATCCCCAGATGCACCAGTTTCGTTCCAGTGGAAATCGAAGTTTCGATTGGGATCGGTTCCAATGCACGAGTCGCTGCTCGGCTGGCGTGTCTTGCGCCACAAACGCGTATCCGCCGACTGATGGGTGTAGGCATAGCCATCGGCATTCACCACGGGCAGAATGACCCAATCGTAATCTAGCAGTAGCTGAGCATGTGCCTCATAGTTGTTCACCAGCTCACCGATTGCATAATGCACCGCCGCATGTGCGATCCATTCACGAGCATGGAAACCGCCGTCCACAAGAATGACATTCTTATTGGTACGTCCATCACCATTCGTTATCCTGATAGTCTTTAGCCAGCGTCCTTCGTAGCTTTTGCCCACCCTCTTGACAAATACACGACTGGGATAAAGCTGCGCTAAATTCTCGATATACTGATTAATCTCGTCGTGCGTGTAGTAGCGCTCGGTGCTCAACCGTCCATTGTAGGGCAACCAGTGGCGCAGATTGCGATTGGTTTCGAACTCACGGCGCAGTGTAAGACCCACGTCACGATTAACTACCTTGCAGCTGAGCGTCTTTTCTTCCAGCAGCTGAACGAACTCCACTTGTGCCTCAGGGTGCACCATAACGTGGGCGGAGGCGCCATTATTGGTGAGAACTTCGTAGTATGACTCATTCTTACCCAGCTCCGATAACACTGAGTGGGAAGAGCGACCCATAGAGCTCAATTCGTAGACCTTAAACCTGTCGATGTTAGATCGGAGTGTTGTAAGGGATCGTTCCAATTTTCATGCCTACTCACCCATCATAGATATTTCCCTTTGCCCGGCATTGCGTAATCGCTAGGCAGCACAAGGAGAGCAGTAGAAATTTCATCTTAACACGCTACCAACCTATAGGCGACTAAATAAACTATCGAGCTTATGATTTCCAGTCAATATTGTTATCAAAGCCTATAAATACGACGTTACTAGAATAATCAGAAAATTGGTTGTAAAATCACAAAAAACACGTTGATACACTCGAGGTAGGGCGCTCTTAAATTCGAGAGAGAATTTGACTGGCTCGACTAGGTCAATTTTATTAGGTATTTCCATAATAGACCATATAACTGAAAGTAAAATTCCGACACGCCAATCTCACTCTCCCAATTGAAATCAATAAAATCCACTATATTAATAACAACAACATGAGGTACACTGAGAATACCGTAAGAGTATTTTTATTGTCTGTACACTGTGCAACAAAATTCAAACCATAATATATTTTTTTATACTTGTGGTACATTTTCTTTTCTCGGCCATGGCGCGAATACCAATCCAAGTTCAGGTACCAGCTCTTGGAGCTGCAGGTTGGGGGATCGAAACCGGTTATCCCTCCTTCAGTTCCACATTGGTGGAGCTACCAACGCTATGAACAGAGCCAGTTAACTCTGATCTTGCCAGGTCTTTGGTCTTGCCAATGTCTCACCTGGTCCAGCCCCAAAGATAGAATAAATAGTTGTCAAAGTTATGAATGGTCACGTACATAATGCCACGCTCCGCCATAGAGTGCATAAGATCACGCACAACAATGGTTTCTGGTTCCGATAAGGCAGTTGGACCAGCATAGGTATAAACACGGGTTGGGCGAGACACCTTCCTCGTACCAATGGAAGCGATTGAGATCAGCAAGAACCAAGCACCAAGGTATCTGGGTATCTACATAACCTTCGGGGTTGACCAGGCAGTATAACCCAGACATAGTCCTCAAGTAGGAAGGCATTCTGATCAAACTGTTCGACCAGCTGATCGATGACATAATGGTCTTAACGAAAGCCCACAAGAGGTGTCACTCAGCCAAATCGTTGATATAGTTGTTGATTTCCTCGTGTGAGTAGTGCCGATCGCAGGTCAGTCGGCCCTTTCCTTAAAAAGGCTAGAGCCGTCGCGAGACGACTCTGCATTTGACGCTGAGCGAACTCTTCGGCGAGAGTTGCGCCCACGTCGGCATTCAGAAGCTGACTGCTCATCTGCCGATCCCTAACTAGCGCTTCCAAGCCACTCAGCTGTTCAGGAGTAACGATCACGCGGAAAGTATGCGCCAGCAAGCGACTCTGGCTCAGCTTGTGCAAAGCATGCCCATGGGCAGCATTCGCAGCAGTTACCTCGTAGACGCGGTAGCTGTCGGGTACCTCTCCCTTTACCTTAACTCCAGGACACACGCAACCGTCCTTTACATACCCATCGAAGACAAGTGACCAAAGTCAACAAGCCCAAACCCGACATGTCTACACAATCTTCCAGTCGATCGAAGTGCGATCCCATTGCCAACCAATTAAAAAGTCAGTGCATATCATTTGAATTTAAGATCTTGTATGTATATACATCCACATTTAGTTAGGACTCCAGTGGGTAACGCTTTATGACCTCCTCTGCCATGGCACGCACTCCCACCCAACTTTCCGTAACAATTCCCTCGATGTGTGAAACCCATGGATCGAAGCCAGAAAATCCGGCTGCGGGTAATTCCATAGTCATTGCCACAGTCACGTTAGCCACGCCCACAGCGTAGTCTGTAGAGTCCCCTGACGTTGGGTACAACACATGATATGCACTACCATAGCTATAAATGCCATTGGTGGACTGCACAATCGCCATGGCACCCACGTCCGCAATTTCTAGCATATTATAGTAGTTGTCAGGAAATGTACTGAATATAATACAAAGTAAGTAAAGTAAAAATAAATGTAAATGATAAACATAAATATTGGAAATATTGAGTAATACGGATAATAAATTGTACAACTGTAGATATAATTGTACTAACACGCGTTTGCCCACATAAAGATAAGATAAGATTCCAATTGCAAACTCACTGTAGATAATTGAACTCTAACTACGAATAGAGTTTCTTTACATATCTCTTTAGTTTCTAGACTTACCCTGAAAATCCCCAGGGTAACAGGAGATAGTTGCCATAGGAATGGAGAGAGATATAGAAGTTCAGACGTCCCCGATAGTGAAGGAATATATCACGAACCACCTGAGACTCGGGCTGATCGAAAGCGTGCTCGCCCCGATAGACATCCTCAGCAGGGTCTGGCGAGGAGCCAACATCGTGTCCCCACTCATGCCCGAAATTGCGATTTAGATCGGTTCCCACACTGTTCGGATCTGTGGTGGGTTTGCGTGTCTTTCTCCAATAACGCGAATCGGTGTGCGTGTATTCGTAGCCATCTGCATTTACAACGGGCAGTATTACCCAGTCATAATCCCTGAGAAGTGCCTCGTTCTCCGCGTGGTTGTCCAACAGTTGCTGAATAATGTAAAGTGCGAACGAGGGAGCGATCCATTCCCTAGCGTGCATGGCGGCATCAATAAAGATCACCGGCTTATTAGATCGTCCATCCCCATTACCAATGGTTATCAATTTGAGTGGTCTCTTTTCATAGCTCCTGCCGAATTGCTTGACAAATGCACGCCCTTGATAACGTGTTGGCAAACTATCCAGGTACTCATTAATCTCCGCGTGGGTATAGAAGGCTCCCAGGACATCGATATACGGCAACTGTAGTTGTGACTTTCTACGCTCGTTATCCTCTCGCTGCGCACGTACCACTTGGGAAAGGTCACCGAGAAGCAGCTGATGCTTAATGCCATGTATCTGCAGTTGTGCCAACAACCCTTCAACCTCTCCTGGTGCCACTAGCACACGTAGCCCCGTCTCATTGTGAAGGCGGCGTGGTGCAAGAAAATCCCAGTTGGGCCTCGCCTTCTTGAACTGTCGCAGTAAACGAAGCTGCGTGTCATCCTGTGGTTGCAGCTCAAAGATCTTGTAATCCTTGTAGTCCTGCCAGGCTAACAGGATACCACACTGCAGCAGCAGTAAAGGCAGCACTAACCAAGGTCCAAACGATGTCATCTATATGAAAGTTTCAACGGAACTAAACCTAACATCTCTATAGATGTTTATATCGATGACTTATCACCTAATTGGTGCCGCTGCCGACGAGTTCCAGACGGTTGCGATACCATTAATTATATCGTTATATGCTTCTGTTTATGGCAAGCACAAAAAAGGCCCCGAGTAGAACCAGGAACAGTTCCAACAAAGTGATCGAGTTCTTAAAGAAAACTTTGATAACGATATTTCATATTAAATATCGACTAGGTAAGGCTCATATTCTTTTTTTATTCAATCATATATCGATAGCGGATTTGAATATACCCGCAATATGTTAGTTCCATGTACATGTACCATGTATCATTGTATTCAATACTAATGTATCTGAAGTCAGATCATTTCACTCTATCTATTCCATTAGGTCAGGCTTTCAGCCCTGCCACCAATTTAACCCAATCCATTTTCCAACTTGCCCCTTAATCCGTGTCGACAGTTGCCACTTGGCGTTGGCAATGAAACTACGTGCTGTCTTTAATCTCCATCTCATAATCTCGCTTTAATGCCTAACAACGATGACACTAATTAGTTAAATTAACAATTATAAATTCACTTGGCTAAATACTAATGACGCCTGCGTACTTGGGTTGCCTGCAGACGTCGACACTAATACAGACTAACATGCCGGATGAACTCGATGATGCCGGCGAACGTCTCCTTGCACACGTGTATGATGTCCGAGGAGGCCACATGGAACTCGTCGCCAGGCAGCTCAAGCGTGTAGGAGAGTGGAATACCCAGGGTGCCGTAGGCAAAGTCATCCAGACTGCCGGAGGCCTCGTACAGAATGGAGGCGGAAGTGCCGATGGTGTAGTGCGTGCCGCGGTATTTGCCGATTTGGTTGGCAGCCCGCAGTGCCACAGAGCGCAGTGTTCCCGCAGTGGGTGGCAGAGTGTTTCTGGAAGGGAAAGCGTAGAGAAGAAAGAGAGAAGGAGCAGCAGGAGGCGTAGGATGAGAATTTAAAATGGATATTCGCTTTTAATTGCTTTTAGCAATTAATTGAAAAGTAAATTGAATTTCTTTTCGGCCGAAGGTCCGAGTGAAATCTCACACCCACACTGATACACACCTCGCATAGCCGTAGGGATAAAAAATAAATTTGCCGAATGAGTGCACATCCAGGCTGAGTTTCACACGGTTTCGATTGAATTCCAGATAGCGCACCACGGCCGATGTTTCCGGTTCTGAATTGGGTGATGTGCCCGAATAAACCTCCGAGCAGAGCTGGATAGGGACAAGGGGGATTAAAACAGGGGGGAGTTAGGCCAACGAAGGTCAAAGCCAAATCGGACAACAGGTTGCTTACATTCTGACTGGCCCCCTGATAGTTCCAATGGTTGCCGAAATTGCGATTGATATCAACGCCACTGCAGGCATGTCCCGCATAACGGTGACGGTTCTTGCGCCAGAAGCGATCCTAGAAAATAAGTTGAAGGAGCAGTCAGCATGTAAACCATATCTCTTGCATCTGCGTCCACTTACCGATGTGTGGGTGAACTCATAACCATCGGGATTGACGAGTGGTACCAGGAACACCTCCACATCTTGCAGCACCCGCTGGAAAGCTCTGAGATTTGTCAGCAATTCGTAGGCTAAGTAGAGCACCGTCTGGGTAGTGATCCACTCTCGCCCATGTGCTGCGGCTTGTATGTAGGCCACGCGACGTGGGCGTGATCGTGTGTTCAACGAAATGGACAAGCCGGCGATGTGGCGACCCTCGTTGGAGCGACCCAACGACTCGTAGCGACAGTATTGCGGATAGCGCGCCGCCAGACCGGACATGAAGTTGAGAATCTCGTGATAGCGAGGATAATGCGAGAAGAACCCGCGTGCCTGACGTCGCTGGCGATTATGATCACGACCTTCCGACTCGCAGTTACCAGGCTGACACTCCTCATCATCCACTTCTGCGTAGGTGCTGTTCCCCTCCAGTGCTGCCATCAATTCCATCAGGGGTTGCGTCTTGTAGTCCACGTCCAACTTAGAAAGGTGCGACTCGAACTCGGTCTTCTTCTCGGGACCCACAGTCAGCACGGACATGTTGCGCGTGAGCAACCAAAAGTCAACATCAGCATCGTTTGTCTGCAAATCCACCATATAACGGAATGCACTCTCGTCGCCATGCTGCACCGTGTACTTGATGTACCTGAAATTTATTAAGCATAGGGTCTACATTAAAAGGTTTGCCTTCAAAACTATACATAACTAGGGCATATCTCTTATCTTTAAAAGTCTTCTGAGACATAATCAGATTTTATTATAAAATGATCTCCGATCTCGCTAATCCCTGGTACTGTATGAGCTATGAAATTATGTCAACCCAATAAACATTTCAAGTTCTCGTATATTCTCTACTTCTACATTCGATCGTGAAGAATACATGCATACTTAGTATGTTAGAGTAGATTGATTCCAAATCTTTCCATTACAATTATATACTAGTTTTTAAAACCAAAACGAGATGTTTTTAAATGGCATGAGGCTATCAATATCAATGTGGACTAAATCAACGAATATCTTTAATCTTGAGGCGTAATTCGAGGAGATAGTGAAGTTATGTAACGGTAATAATATGGATATGGTTATGTAAAGAGGTGTTGGCCAATATTCGGTCTGCACTTTGATAAAATACTCAATGCCCTCAAATAAAGCAATCTATAATACGCCCCATTGTTTTCAACAGCCCATGGGAAAGATGATGAATAAAGCCAATTAAAAATCCGAAAAACCCCGTAGCAATCTGTATGTAATGTCTTTGGCTAATTGGACAACAAAATTAATTTGTGGCGCCCGAAATGAGTTGTTGATTCATGAAATGTATGCAGAACGCGGCATGGTTCTCTCGCTCAATGAAGACGTCGCCTGGCCGGGCCTGACCAATTGGCCAATTGGCGTTTTGCCACCTCGCATGAGAAATTTATCATTTCTTGAAATTCCACAGCAGAATGAAGCAACAAGCTGCTGTTTGCGGGGCTACAAATAGATATAAGATATACATATCTATGCATATTCATCTTGTGCAGGCGAAGGTGGCCAAAGACGCTGGGGGAGGGGAGAGGCAGGCGCTGATGCAGACGCAGACGCAGACGCAGCCGGAGGAAGTGGCTAGCAAAACAGAAGAAGGCAAGAAGACAAAGAGACGAGGCTGCAGCTAATCACGTGCAGCACACAATGATAAATAATTAAATTAAACACCCGCCAGCTAAGCCAAAAAAGAGAAGCAAAAAGAAGAAACAAAAAAAAAGATAAAAAACAAACGAAAACGATAACAACAACAACTACACCTAGCATGCGGTCTCATGAAGCAGCTAATTTTTCATTTTTACATAAAGAAACTGTTTACATGCGATTAGTTTTTGTTTTTTTTTTGCATTTGAAGCTGCGGTCTGTAACTCTCCAAAAAATAATTATAAACAAACGAAGCGCTATTGTTGGGCGGCGATTTCGATCTGTCGAGTTGGGATGTATCGTAGTATGTGACCTTCTCCACATCTACATGTGTATGTATCTCTGTGCATAAAAGGCATCTGTTTTGGACCATTAAACGTATTGTGTCGAAACACAGTGCAGTAAGCAGCGCTACTCCCCCGCCAAGCCCCCACTGCAATCACAAAGCAACGGAAGGAAACAAGCAGTTTGCGTACTAATTATATATCAAATTATAATCTTAATCACTTTGCTGCAGCTTCGCACTTGCATTTCGCATACGCCACGTGTGTCCCTGAGCAGCTGTGGCTCTCTCGCACTAAGTGCGCAAGATCGTGCGCTGTCATGGGAGAAGCATTAATGAAAGTGCTTAAATTGGCAATTTAGTCGGTCCAAAATAAGCTCTCATACATCATATGTAAATTTATTCGACTCGTTCTGACTCTCGTTTTATTTGTCCGCCTTGTAAACAGTTAAATATACTTTATCAATCGTTGAAAGCAACCAAAAATATTTGTCAACTGGGCTTGTCAACTTGTCTGACAACTATTGAGAACTGAACAAAACTGGGTGAAATGTATTTAATACGGCTGATTTTCAATATTCATATCATCTACCGTATAATAATAATCACATCACATTTATATTCTTGGAAAGCAGACAAGACAGCTCAAAATAAAGTTTCTGCGATTTACATGAAATGTTATAATTTCCTTATATTTCCTTAGTGTAAACAAAATTTCATAATCTAGTATCTTTCCTAATGGAAGGAAGAATTTTCTTTAAACATAAACCGGCGACAAATCTAGCAGCAGACTCGAATCTATTAAGAGCTTTCAATAATGCTACATCTAGTTAACTGCTTCGACAACTTTCAAACATTAATAAATTCATTCATTATTCAAATCCAGTTAGTCATAAATTTCATAGTCAAACTTGGAATCCGAAACTTCTTTCCCCTTTCTACTTATTTTGGATTGAACCTTAAGTATGAATAATCCACCCCAAGGAGTAATTCGTGTAGTCCGTTCGTGGAGTCAAAAATTATATTTAGCTGCACAGATCGTGGCTCTGTTGGCCATACCATATCTGGCATTCAAGTGTCAGATCAATAAGCTGTGCGCCTTCGACATTATGCTGATGTATATAAGCGTTATTATAGGCGTTTTCAAATGTCGGGAGCTGGGAAATAATGGACTCGGCTAACAACCTGGCCTAACTGAGCAGCTGACAAGTCTTAGCTCTTCGGAGCTTAAAACATAAATTTAATTTAAAGAGCCCGTCTTCCCCACTTTGCGGAAACCTGTTCCTCAGTTAGTATAACCCAACTAAAAGTAATCCCGCCTGATGGATGTGCTCGCGCGAAATGCAAAATCGTAATGCTATTAATTAATATGCATATATCATGTTTATATTGTTTCGGATAATTACCCCTCGTAGCCGGCCAGATTGTTGCCCGCGCCGAGCTGACTGAAGCATGCCAGGCAAAACAGAAAACTGCACACGATTTTCAAAAACATCTTGGCAGCGTGTTGTTTCGTTTTTTATATCGAATTATGTATTAAAATATGCACTTGGTGTGTTTCTCTCTATCTGCCTTATGTCTATAGCACTCTTTCCACAACTGATTTGCACGTTGCACTTGAAAGCCTTATGCAATATATTATGTATATTTAAACTGAACACTTGGATGAGACGTAGACGAAGTCGAAGACAGCGCGATGAAGATTCGTGTGCTTCATCTCCGTTCCGGGTGAAGACTGTCGAGCTGTGCGCACCGCGGCCGAGAAAGAAGACGTTGCCAAAGCCCACAAAAACCCGAAATCGTTTCGACAAAAAAGTGAGTGTCAAGGTCAGGTGCGATCCGTAGCTCTCGGTGGTCCAGTCCCCCGTCCAGTTGAGTAGTTGAGCGATTTGGGGGCGATTGTAAACGCGTCACGAGATAAATGCGGAAAGCCGCGGCACGCGTCGATTCTTTATAACATATACATATATTGTATAATTTGTTTGCAGTTCGATTTTGTTCTCAGTAATTAATTAGCTTTTTGCATAATTTATGCCAGCCAAGAAGACCTTTTTTTAATGAGTTTCTTTTCCTTTTCTTTTTTATTTTTTTGTCAAGTTCTTCGAAACTTGTTTGGATAATTTGATCACTTTGTTATCGACACTCGAATTATCTGCGGTTCTTTTTGGGTCTACTTTAGGGGCTTTGCATCCGCGTGTCGCGGGTCTTAAAGCAATTCTGAAGCCGTTACTTGTTTATTTACTGGTTTTTATAGTGGAACTTTGAGCCAACTTTGCGCTTTGTCTGGCCAATGTCACGGCCCGACATGAGGGAGAGACAGAGTGAGCAAGCAAGACAGAGTTGTGGGCAAATTTTAGAATTCCTGTTCTATTGAAATAGATTTGAAAGTACAAAACGCCCCTTTGGATCCACAAATCCGCATGAGATGCGCTACGGACAGTGACCTATCGCAAACTATATTTTGACAAGGTCAAGCTAGCCGGAAGCAATAGAGTCTTCACTTCATCACACTTAAGATCCATTACAGTTAGCTGAAGATGGGCCCAGTAAAGACCTCTGCGTGCCGAGTTCATTAAAACCTGAAGTAAGCGCAGTGTAGGCTGTCTCACATCATCGCATCGAATCGAAGCGATCATAATCGACCGTTGCTCGAGATCTTTTCACGATGATCACATGTTATATGTTCGGGTATTGTTCATAATTATGTAGTCGGCGTGAGTTTGGACTTTTGTGTGTAATTATGACACTTGATGCTGTCGCTGCGAGCACTTCCGCTTGACCGGGCGATATTTTCATTTATCTGCGCCACGATCGCCAAATATTAAAATCTATAACTTACCAGCAGCGGTAGCACTCGCTATAGAAATCTCGAAAAACAAAACTGCTTACTTTATATTTCCGGTTAGCCAAGAGAGACAATCAAACTAAATTTGTATTTAAAATTCAAGACGGTTCTTCTAGTCGTTAGATACCGAAGTTAACTATCATAGCTGCCCTAATGCTTTATAACTCGCTTAAGGTTCTAAATCATTTTATTCAGCTTAATGGAGCTTCTTACCCGCGATCTCAGAGCATTCAACTCTGCTTCACAATCCGAGCTACTCTCAAGCTATAAATCATCTGAACTTACATAGAGATCTATATCTAATAACACTCAAGGCATATTTCGAATATACTCTATATCAACATATACATCTAAACATAACTATATTTTATATTTGTGTTTTTTGCGTCTTGGTCAGCGCTTTAATTAGCATATGAAAAAGCCCTGCGAGACAAGAGGTCAGGCGACCTTAACTATTAAAATATTTTTAACCACTCTCGCTCCACGAATGGAACTTAATTTTTAATCGACAGGCAGATCAAAATATGTTGGAAACTGAAGGAGATAGATCTAGTGGGTGAGAAGGAACGGGATCACGAGAGAAGGGGAGAGTTAAGGGGGAAATTTGACATGTATTGGAAGAGCTTAAGCTTGCATATCAATTATACTAAAAGTTTAATACGAAAGGTGAGCGATTTCCACGTAATGTATATTGTTCATCTTTAATCTTTTGTTTTCTAATATTTACTCCTATCAAAAATAAATTTTATATCATAATTAAAAATTTGAATTGTATTTTCTTTATAATCTTGAAGTTTTAAGATCCATCAAATCATAAAACAATAAAGATAGTATTTAAAATTAATTTGCATTCATTTAAAACTGAAATAGCCATTGGGGCAGTAATTAAAATTAGCCTCAACTTCTTCTATCTATTTAAATCTTCATAATATGTAAATCGATTCTTAAAATCACCAGCCTATAGTACTCTCTTTAGATAATTTCCCTAACTACTTTTATTGCAGCCCTCGGGAACTTTCAAATGCAGCATGCAAATCGATTACTAGTCTCAGTGGACAGAGAGCGTTCCAGTGCTCAGTTTAAGTGGATCCCTGGGAGGCAACACACGTGGAACCGCAAGAATCGTTACAAAGACAACCGAAACGAAGGTGACTGAGAGCCCAGCGCATCGTCAGACCCATAAAAATCTTATAAACAACGCGTCACATAGCAATCAATCGATGACGTCGCCACGGCTGTTGTTACTTCTCTTATCAACTCTCAGCCAAGTTGTTACATTCCACTATAACGACTTCAGTGATCCATTGAACGACGACGACGACGATAAATTGATCAATCAGGGGCTGACGAGAATATTTGATGACGAAAGTGCAGATATCCAGGTTAATTGCACGGATAAGGGCGAAGTACTGCAATGGCTCAACACGCAGCTGGAGAGGAATGCGAATGTGACACGAACCAATCACCGATTGACCGCCGTTTTGAATGCATTCAATGGCAATGGAAATCTCTGTACGGCTGAGTTACACGACCTGGAACAGCTTCTTAATGCACTAAACAGTCTTCTTGACGGTAAGGAGAGACCTCTGCTATTAACAGATAACATTGGACAAGATCTGACCAACATATTCGACAGAACCAAGCAACTAGCTGCAAAAGAGCTAATAAGCTGCTGTAAGAGTCTCAAGGAAAATCTCAACCAAGTGGAAGCCGATCTCATTAGAACAATTAATCAAAAAGTGAATAACCCTGAACCAAACATAGACAAAATCGATTTGCAGACAAAGCACACCAAAATGGAGTTGCAGATTAAGGAGTTAAGCGAACGGCTAAATATTTTGGCGAAGCAGCAAAGTGAAATTGATACGGTAAAACCTGATGAATCCTGTTGTCTAGGGACGGAGAGCAAACTCAATAAAATAGAAGAACAGTTGCGCGAGGGTAATAAGAAAATAGAAGACAATATATACACTCTGCAAGATATAATAAAGGTGCAACTAGAAACATTAAGCAAGATGAACGACACCAAAAAATCTCTAGTAGAATGCCAATTGAATACTAAAAATATTACGATAATTGAACAAATTGTTTCTGATTTAAAGATTCAACTTGAAAACAAAAAGGAGATTGCTACGAAAAGTTGCGTCGATTCTTTAAAAAAGCAAATGGAAATTGAATTGAAAATCACAAATGTGTTTGGTTTATGCCAAAAAATCGATGAGTGCCAGTCGGAAACCGATAAAGTTTCCAATATTATCAATGACAACATAGAGTCGCTCAAAATTAAAGTTATCGAAATGGAAAGTCAAGTAAACTTTATACGAAAAGATAGACCTGGAGATCACACAGAGCTGCAAGATTTGGAAAATAAACTAGAAGAAAAGCTGACAGAGCTAGACACACATATATATGATCGAAAAGAAGCTGGTGCTAAGCTTCAACTAAGAATTGAACAACGACTCAGTGAACTCAAAGTTCAGCTATCCAAAAACAATGAGGAAAACCTCAATGATATAATGCTAAAGCTGAAATTACTTGAGAAACGCCTTGAAAAGCAAAATAAGAATAACCACATACCATCGGAGCTTACAGTTCAAATCGAGGATCTTGAGAATCAGATAAAGGATGCCAACAGAAAACTTAGAGATAGGAAAGCTTTGATCGATGATTGTATGGCGAAATGCAAGAACTTGGATAAGCTAAATGATCTTATCGACGAAATAGAGGACTTTGAGCAGAGACAAAAAGTCAAAGTGAAAGACCAAAAGATTCAACCTTCTAAGACAACAAAAAAGCCTAAGGAATCTGCTATTGGCGGTATCGATGCTTTTGATATTTAAAAAACGTATATGTATGTTAAGAAATAAATGTATTTTAAATGGAACATACAAAGTACTAACTAATTGAGCCACTTTTTCAATTTATGGAATTTTATGTTGATACTTCAGAACGACCTATCAGACAATTTGCTACTACATAGGTAAGGTAGATCAACCCGCTTCCTGCCTTATCTTCTCTGCCTGACTGCTATAAAAATAACTATTCGGAATTGCATAGCAAAATGGGAACTGAAAATGTTTCGAATTTTATTTTTCATATTCCTTTGTTGTAGCAAGTTCGAAGCACAAGCCTGTCAATCCTTGTTTATTTTGTTACGGAATAATTGCTGGAATTTCGTTAATTTGTAACCAGTTTAATGCTGCCAAACAAATCCCAGAACAACCCGAACTTACCATATACGATGCCAGCACAAAGAGACAAACGAAAAATGACAACTAGGGGAAAATTTACCCAGCCCGTTATCTTTTTTTTGTTATTTGTCGTTCCAAAAACAAAGTTTTATCCCTTTTTTTTTCGCCAACATGCTAATGACATAATGTGCATACTTCAGAAACGCCCCCCCCTCCACCTCTTTCGGAACGGGGAACTGAACTATAGGTAGGGCAGTCTGTCTGAGCCTTTGCGTGTCCCTGCCACGTAGCATAAAAAGGAACAGACCAAAATTCAGAGCAATGTCGAGCATAGTGGGGATTCCCGAACTGCAGTTGACCTACAGTTGGAAATGTCGTTACATTTGATCATACAATGTTTCTGAATATTATGTTTTATTCAACTAATTTATATTATTTTTGATTTGGTTTTGATCTATAAAAATCTTTCAAATAATTAAAGTCTTTTTTAATTATTTTTTCTACGAAATGCATTGGCTTCATCTCACTTTTAAGATACCCAGTTTAAGCCTTGCGCAGGGTAACCTGACGTATTATGTAGTTATAGCCAGACGTAAATATATAGCAGTCACTGTGTCAGGAAGTTGACTAAAAGACCGTTAAATGAAAATCAACACGAACCTTTTGCTGTATAAATCAACTGGTTGCGTTGTGGGCAATCCACGAGAGCATCCCATAAGGCCCCAAAGTGTGTCAGTGTGTGTAGAAATGTGTGTGTCGGTAATATATATACATAGAAATATGCATATGTATGTAGATATGTATATGTATGTAGATGTATGCTGACTTGTGTAGAAACACATGTCGGCTACGACTATTCCAACTTTTGACTTTTGCGTTGACATGACGTTTGTCGGCCAGAAACTTGCACTGCTCAACAAATTTAAGGTCGGATTTAAGAGAAGAGCAACAGATCTATTCTTTAAATGAATGCTTAAATTGGTACTAGGCATCTAATTGTAACCTTTCGGTTTATTCAACTTTCAAATACATCGTTGATACCCCGAAACTGTAGCACAGTGTTTAGTAGAGGCAATCTCTAACTGGAATTATCCTTCTAGCATGCTTTAAAGCCAGCTCCTCGTTCTTTTTACGGACGGCACGCTAATGTTGTAAGCCTTCTCGCTCTATTTGCCATGCACGTGCCTGCGCTTTTGGCCAAGGAACTACCCCTTCCGCTATTCCCAGTCCCCCGTCCCGTTAGGTCGTCTGACATTTAGCATATTTACGTTCTGTGGCAGCCAGTTGCAGCCGGAGGGCAGCCAATTCCGCATTACAAGCCGTGACGTGCCCAACTTATTAAATGTTGTCGCTGTCCCAATTTTTTCCTGTGCGAGTTCCTCATTTCCAGTTTGAGACTTCGCGTGGGCTGTACCACAGACACTACAATAGCAAAAGCAGTAGCAGGAGCAGAAGCAATCGCTCTTTTTCTCCATAATACAATGTTGATAAAAACTCAACTGGGCTCGGGCCATGGTTCACACAATGGCAGCCAGTCCCAAAGGACTCGCACGTCTCGTCATTGTCGAGCAGTTGCTTCGACTGGAGCCCATCCAGGTGAGATACTACAACTGGCATCCGAGAAGGCGACGAAAGCTCAACGCAACTGAAAAGATTTCAATCGAGTCGGAACTCAGAAACGAATAGTTTTTACTTAGTTTCTTATATTGTTGCTGAAAGCTAACAAAAATTTAAAGTGTATATTTTTTTTTCCGTATATTTTTTGCTTAAATTCTCGTTATGCAATCTAACAAAACAAAACTCGTAAAGAAGGCAAAGGTGCGAGTCCCACGTAAGCCTGTAATAACAAAGCCCAAATTGGAGCTCCGCATACCACGACCAGATGTACTACACTCTTATCTGGAGTATGGCCAGATCAATCAGTACTTGGAATATATTTCCAATCGATTTTCGAATTTCGTCAAGCTTTACACACTCGGCACTACGCATGAGAAACGTGAGGTACGCGCAGTGGAAATCAATTGGATGAACGAGGATAATTCCGAGTTGTCTCCGACGTTGCGCGTTCAGGCTGCCAAACAGTCAGAGTTGTTCAAGAGCAGCGGCATCAAGGGTCCCATGGTGCTGCCAGGTGAACAGAATCGTAACGTTATCTTCATCGAGGCAGGAACACATGCCCGTGAATGGATCACGGTCAGCACGTGCCTCAATTGCATTTATCAGCTCACAGAGCGATATACTCGCAATATCGAAGTTTTACGCAAGCTGCGTTTCATCATTGTGCCCCTCGTTAATCCCGATGGCTACGAGTACTCGAGAACTAAGGTAATCCACATTTCCACATTTTTCAGCAATTTTCTAACTCATCCTTCTGTAGAATCCCAACTGGCGCAAGAACCGACGCCCGCAAAAGGGCACAAAAATCGTGGGTACTGACTGCAATCGCAACTACGACATCTATTGGGAGTTGGGTCCAAACAGGACGAATCGTAATACATACAAAGGGGAGAAGCCCTTTTCAGAGCCGGAGACGCGTGCCATGCGCAATGTCCTCGACAACATAGCACCCAACCTGCTCTTCTTTTTGTCACTACATTCTTACGGACAGAGCATAATGTACCCTTGGGGCTATTGCCGAGAGCCGCCGCAACATTGGCGTGAGCTGCATACGCTGGCCACAGCGGGACGCACTGCAATTAAAACCTACAACGGTCGCGAATATCGCACCGGGTCTATTAGTTGCCTAACCAAGCACACGATAACCGGCTCCATTGTCGATTACGTCTTCGCCATACTGAAGGCGCCCATGGCACTGGTCATGGAGTTGCCTTCGCGGGAGTTAGGCTTTCAGCCACCTGTCGAGATGATCAGTCAAATTGGACATGAGAGCTGGTTCGGCATACGAGAAATGTGCAAGAGCGCCTTTGACTTGCGCTCCGCCATTAATCGTGACAATGACACTCCACCAAAGCCGCGCGGGCTGAATGCATCGGGGTCGTCCGGCGCTGGGGATACCACCAGTACCACATTAAAACCAGCTGCACCTAAACGGCGGATTAAAAAGCGTACCAAGCGCTCCGTAATGACACAGCATGAAGATATTCTTGAGCTGCAGAAACGTTACCTTGCTCCGCCGCTGCCAAAGCAGACCTTGGGTGGACACGGCGACGGACCGTTTTAGATCGTGACCCTTATAGACAGATACTACAGAATGTATATCATGTTCTTTAAATTTGTAAGATTATTAAAAGCTCGGACAACTGGCCTAGGCTTGGTCCCAAAATACGTTTCGCTTGGGCGTCTGTTTTATTTCTCTTTCGGTTTGGTGTTTACTTTCAAATTCTTCTCTTTGAGATGGATAACTTGGTTTTGTACAAATCAATTGAGGAATAGTATGTGTCATTTAAATACTAGTACAACAGCAGAGATTTTCACTTAGTCTCCAAGAGGGGCACTCGTGGCGCCGCATATTTTTGGCGCAGCTTTTCGTAAACTTTGCGATCCTACAATAATAATTTATTAATTTATTAAACTGCTATATTTATGCTCATATCTTGTCTCACCTGCTCGCTAACCGATGGACGCAACTGCTTCAGCGCCTCCTCAAAGTGCTGCTTATTCACGCACAGATCCTCGACGTTGGTATTGCCGTTGTTAAGCGATTGGCGCAGTGAAAACATCGAGGCCTGTTTCACCAGGCCAGCCAAATCAGCGCCTGTGTAACCATCCGTTTTTGCTGCCAACTCATCGAGATCTACATCGTCAGACAGTACTGGACGCTTTCCATTCTGCGAGGAAAATATATAAATTCAAATTGACATACTAAGGAGGATAGCAGGTCTACCTTCGTGGTGGCCCTAAGAATATCTGCACGTTCCTGCTGCATGGGCAGTCCAACATAAAGTATAGTATCCAAACGACCAGGACGCAGAATAGCAGGATCTATGATATCCGGTCGATTGGTGGCAGCCAGAATGTAAACTCCCTTACGCTCTTCCACACCATCCATTTCCGTGAGTAGCTGATTAACAATACGAGTACCCGAGTTGTTGCCATCGCCGCCATCCGAACGTTTCGGACACAAAGAGTCAAATTCATCGAAAAAGATAACACAAGGCGAGGAGTTCCTAGCTCGTTGGAAACAAGCACGCACTGCACGCTCACTTTCGCCCACATACTGCAAATAGTAAGCATATTAATATTAAGGTATATCAATCAAACAACATATCCTATTGTGACACTCACCATGTTCATAAGTTCGGGCCCTTTGACAGAAATGAAATTTATGCCTGCCTCATTGGCTATGGCCTTAGCCAGTAGGGTTTTGCCACAGCCGGGCGGACCACATAGCAGCACGCCTGATGGTGCCTCCAATCCAAGGCGCGCTAGCATCTCAGGATATTTAACAGGTGCCAACACAGCCAGCTTAAGCTCCTCTCGTATATCATGAAGTGAACCTATATCATCCCAAGTAGTATCTGGCACAGTAATGAAGCCCTCACGCTTGGCCGATGGCTGCAAAACCTTAACCGCTGCCGTAAAGTCCTCCAGGGTAAGGCAGAAATTCTGATCGGCGAATTCTTCAGGTGGATTGTCCAGGAAGTTTGTCAACTCAGCCAATGTTGGTTCATAAAACTCATCTGTTATTATTGGAGACTTAGAACTTGAGGTAGAGCCTTCAACATTTTTCACATTATCAGTTTTTACTTCTTCTTCAGGGGGCTTATCATCTACTTCCATTGGTGCTTCGGCCGATTCTGTTGTAGTCTTTTCCCCATTCGCGGTTTCTGTCTCCGACGCAGGCTTTGATGAGCTTGTCTTCTCCTGCGACCCACCATCTTGTTTCTCATCACTGGGATCATCATCATCCAATGTGACAGTGGTCATATTCATTTCGCTAGCTGCATGAAGCTCTCGGAACTTTTTCATCGATCTCCGCTTGACAGCAATTGTTGCTGCACGCGAAACAAGGGCGAGCAAATCCGCGCCCACATAGCCAGGTGTCAATTCAGCGATTTTATCATAGTTCAGCTTAGGATCAATAGATAATCCCTCGCACTGAATGCGAAGGATCTCGCGGCGTTCCTTGCGTGACGGTATGTGTATGGCGATTTCATGATCGAAACGTCCAATGCGACGCAATCCTGGATCAAGCGTATCCGGACGTGTAGTGGCTGCGATGACCACCACAGATTGACCGAATTCGGTAGCCTTTAGTTGATCCAAACTAGTAATAAGTTGCGATACAATACGACGTTCCATGTCCTTGGCAGCCCATTGACGATTGCCCGCAATGGCGTCGATTTCATCTATGAACAACACACAAGGCGAATTGTCGATGGCCTGCTCGAAAATGTCACGTATACGCTCCTCTGATTCGCCAGAGATGCCGCCAATCAGCTCCGTAGCCGCCACCTCAAGCAAAGGCATCTTTAGTTGCTGTTAAGAAAATAAGCAGTAAAATGTCTATATCCAATACTGAGTCGAGAGTTACTTACACCTGCAATAGCACGTGCTAAATAGGTTTTACCACATCCAGGTGGTCCATGCAGTAAGATGCCTCTTGAGGGCAGCAAGCCTAATTGAAAATAGAACTCTGGCGACTTAATATGTATGAGCATCTCACACAGTTCTTTTAAAGTGCCATCCATTCCTCCAATATCGCGAAAGCTTTCCGTGGAGCGGGAGACTTCTAATTCCTTTTTGTATTTTCGTACACGCGACGAACCACGATCGTTAAAATCGCGCTGATGTTGTTGGAACTGTTGCTGTTGTTGTTGCTGCTGATATGATTGCATTGTTCCATGATGATGCTGCTGCTGCTCCTTTCGTGATCCAGCGTCGGGATTTCCTTTGCTAGACCCAACAGAAACTGCAACGTCTTGAAAAGGAAATACATATATAATCTTATTACTTAATATAATTAATATAATCCGAAGCTAATATATTAATTACATTTCTTCTGATTGAGTGTGCCAGTTGAAGGATTCAAAGAGCTACCATCCGGACGTTGGCCTGTGAAGGAATTATTTCGTTTGACTGTTAGTGCACGGAATAGTTGTTTATCCTATTATCTAAAATCGTATAACTCTTACCTTTCTTTTGCGGAACAACGGCTATAGCTATGGAGCTATCTAAGGGACGCTTTAAAGTTTTGGGTAAATTTTCTTCGGGAGCGTTCAACGCATTCCCAGCGCCGCCATTAGTCGGACTTCCAGAAGCGTCATCATCGTTCTCATCGCCGCTCGAAATATCGATGGGCTCGTTGCTTGGCTTCGGTGCCGCCTTCTTAGCTGATGATTGATTAGTGTACAAGCCGTGCATCAAGTTGCTCATAATGCTGTTTTTTGGCGATGGTGGTTCGTCAGAAAGCAAATCGTCTCCTTCTTCTGAGCTGCTTGCCTTGTCCAAGTTGTAGCTGTCCGAAACAATGGAGAATGCTACAAAAAAAAAACAAAAAACCAATAGGAATTTACATAGAAAATAACAGACGGATGTATTTGCCAATTATGTTATTTTGACTGCAATTGACCCCATCTATAAGATGCCGATTATAATAGGGAACATCATTCGCAACAGTTTTCAAATAATCAAAGGACTTAATTTAGCCTGGGATGCTAACGCCGACGACACCATCAAATGGCTTGTCATGCGCAGAAAAGTATAAATTGCATTATTTACTTTTCGCTTACCCTGATGGACTAGTTGTCTGAATGGTCCAAATTTGCGACGCGAGTATTCTGGGTATTTTCGCATCAACTCTTTGGTCATCTGCTTCACATCCAGGTATGTCTCGTCAATATGCTCCTCCAGATACTGCGACAAATAGAAAAAAATCCGATTGAAATAGACTCTTTGAAACTCTAACCTTGCTTTTGCGTTTCATTTGCTGTTGCAATTAGATGGCCGCCTACTATGCCGGCGTCTTTTTGCTGTGGGAATTTCATCCAAATTTTGTATGGAATAGTATTGGAACGTTAGTTACTTGCTTGACACGATTAGTTATCAAATGGTCGTGCAACACAGGTTTGATCTTCTTCATATTCCGTGTGGACAAAATGAGAAATTACAAAAATCCACACGAAAATAATTCCGCGTAGCCCGCTATAAATGCGACACCGACGCTTAGAATATGGCGGCAATCGCCATTCACCTAAGAGCGCAAAAAACTATCGATATTTGCGCACTTGCATGAAATACTCAGTGCTGCCACTTATCGATAGCCAAGTGCGAGTAAAAAATGTCGAAGTAACGTTGTGGTAGGTCAGTAGTGATGCAAAATTTTCACAATATTCTATAATATATTGAAACTATAAAATAAACAATGGAAAGAAAACTCTCGTCCTTTGTAGAATATATTTAGTGCAGAGATTTTTATATATATTTCGATTTTATTTTTTTTTAACTACAACTTGTATTTTTCATATTGAATTTCTTTTTAGTTTGATTTTGTGCATTCAACAAAAACTTTAACTTATTACTAAATAACTTAAATAGAGTCGCTTTATATGCTTAGAATTACATAATAATGCATTTCAAAAGTCTTCAATATAATATAAATATAATCTGAACGGAATGAGGATGATATTTATCAATTTTCAATGGTAAATTATATACTATATATCTAAGGGGGAGGCTGGGGAAGAGCGTACTGCATTGGAATTACCTCGAAGGCACTATAAGTTGTCTATGGGTGATAATACAGATGCAGATGCACACATGGAGCAATCTAAGTAGAAAGGATAATTAGAATAAAATTTTGAAGTAAAAGTTATCAGTCGGTGTTTTTCTTCTGTAATGTTTTCTTTTTTTCGTAGAACGACGATAAACAAATAAGAAATCCGAGCCAGTCAAGACGAGTCGATTCGGAAGATCGCTGAATCAGAGCAGCTTTTTCTCTTTTATAGTAGGTGACTTCGACTCATAGTTCTTCACACATGCGCATCGAGCTGGTGGAGTAACACTGGCATCGACCATGGTCGTCGTTGTCCGCCTGTGCTGTTCAGGTGCGGCCGGAGAAGATGGCGAATGCATATCCCTAGTTAAATCTGTTGTGGCTCTTGCAGGGGCTAAGCGTGTGTTGATGTTACCCACCATCGACTCGTGGGGATTCGAGTAATTCGAGTTTATTGCATGTGTTCGATTAAACAGTTGGGGCATGGCATTTGAAAACTGGGACTCCACCTTGGCCACTAAATAGTGATATAACCGCATAAATACTTCATTCTTTACCCAGATTATACAATTGATTAGAGAGTCTATCAATGATCCAATTGTTTCAAACTCATTCGGAATTATTCCATCCACATGGTTCTCAAAATAGCTGAACATAGGGAACCAGATGCGGGTTCTCGTTGAATCGCTCTGCATAAGAGCCTGCAAAACAAAACGATTTATTAGTTGAAGCATCGCTATATACATAGATGGATACTTACTCGATTGTTGGCCAGAGTATGATAATACAGAAATAGTCGCGATGTTATGTAGAAGGCAACAAAAACATCGATGGAATAATGCTCATGGGCGGCCAAAATGAAGAAGATGCCAAACATATTGAGCAGCCATGTCAGCGTGTGTAGGAAGTAAAGATTACGAGGAGTATCTGCAAGAAGGGTCACATTACTCCTAAACGAAGCTGATAACAAACATGTATTGTATTGATTACTCACACTCGGTAATAAAAAAGTTAAGTAGTGTCAGAGCCACCGTGTGTCCACTGAACATGTAGTCGCCGCACGTGCGCACACCTTGTATAGACATGCCGAGACCACTCCAGATGCGATAAGCTCGTGTCATGCGTATGATAAGCGCACCGAACATATCCACATTGGGATCATCGATGGCAAAATCTTTTTGATTGCACTGCAGATGCGTTCCCGGCACACTTAGCGATGTGATCAACATGGTGACGCAGCGCAGCAGGAACACAGTGCCGGCCAGTGCAAAGAAGCGACGCAGAAGCACCATACGATACTTGTGAAAAATGAGCACAATCAGCCATATCGTGAACAAAAGCGAACCCGTAATTTCACACATATTGAACGCCCACGGAATATGCGGCACATTATCAAGAAATATATCCGGGAGCGGGGGATAACGTTTCATGTCGGGCACACGCTCATGCACAATGACCATGACAAATGATGTGATCCAAGTGACAACAAACGAGTAGCCTGCAAAAAAAACAGAAAGTCGAGACCATGTTACTAGGCGGACAGCTGATGAAACATAGAGTAAACAATCAACAAAATTATTTTTTATGCAGAAAAATGCTCTGCTTGCGGAAATTTTTGCTCAGCAATATTCGATTTATCCTTAAGCTATACACATTGTAAAACTAACAGCAGCTTGTTAAATTAAGCATGCCTTTCTTAGAATTTACCAATGGTGCCTTACCCTACACATTGTATCATATTGTTTAAGCTTTATTCCGATGCAAATAAATGATCAGTTTCTATACGCTTATTGATCTAACGGCAGGGTATTTGACAAATGAAACCCTTGACAACTACAGACTTATCACACTCATTGCGTACCCTCTCGCTCTCACACGATATAAAAAATGTCATTTAAGAATCTGTGCACGCAAAGTTACACAAAAGCGCACAAAAATATTCCACAACATGCAGTCAAAACAAAGTTAAGAGAGCGAGAGAGCGTCTACCTCTTTTTATACATACATATGGACGTAAATATGTCTGCATAACCTCCAAATAATAATAACAGTACCGTGTCGCGCGTCATTGTCGTAACAAAATTGTAACTAAAATTTATAGAGTCGCTTATGACGTACGATTCTAATTCATCGTGGGAGCCAAGCAATAAGAAATAGCTGATAGGGGGATTGATATCAAGGTTGCAGCCAATTGGCCGATAAGACCTATGTATAGATGAACCCAGCAACCCCTTCCCATGGCTTACCTAAACTAATTGCCGTTTTAAAGTATTCGGGTGCTATCATTCGTTTGTCCAATGTTGTATAGGCTTCACAATCGGCTATGTAGCGGGTTTCCTCACAATGGGATCCCTCCCATGGTTCGGTTACTCTTAGGGGCATGAATACATTTCCATGCGATGCAAGCAGCAGGGGCGCGGATTTGTTTGTGGGTGAGCAATTCAGAGGCAGCTGCTCTTTCTGCTGTTCATTTTTCCATTGTTGCTGCAGGTGGCACACGGTCAACCAAAACTTTTTCATCTCCCCGAACGTGATCATATAGTCCATTTTATGGCGCAGATCGCGTATATCGTTCTCCGTTAGCGAGAGCAGCACTTGGCCATCGATGGCCTCACGGAGCAAGCAATTGGCCAACGACTCTGAAAATTTTGCCGTGCTTCCTGCCCAATGATGCACATCGACAGGTAACCAGTTTTCGATTTCTATCGCAGTTGGTGCTTCTAATGTGCTGTTGTTGTTGCTGCTTGTATATTTTTGGTTGCGAGTTGCCGGCAGTGACTCCTGAGTCACTGGCTCATTAATTTTACCGTCATCGTCGTACATTGTTTTGTTGTTAAAGCTTTCTTTTCGTTTATGAATATTTTCTTATACAAACTTCTTCCGATTATCAAGAAATTTTGATAACTGTTTTCATTAGCCAATTGATTACGCGACTGAAGCATTGTAAGCGCAGATTATCCGATTACACATTGGATATCAGCGCCACATAATTTTACGTATTAATATCTGTTTTCAAAACACACGTTCAATTTTAAGTTGCTCTCGAATTTCCAGCGACACAGCCTGCTGCTTCTTCTGTGTTGTGTGTTGCTTTTTTCTCTTTTATTACATACGGTTTAACAGAGATGTGGAGTAACTCTTTAACGCGTGGAGCGAAACAAATTTCCGTAAGCGCAAAATTGCGCTTGACAACCAGTGTTGCCAGCTAAGCAAATTTCCAGCAAGATCTAGTATATATTAAAATTAATATGCTTATACAAATTTGGGAATTTTTTATATATTTTAGTATATATTTTAGTTTTTTGCACCAAAATGAAGTTTTCAATGAGCGAAAATCGTTTCACGTGCATAAAAAGATCTAAGCTTGTTTATGTTAACCGATGGTTACGTGAATCGTGCATAAATAATCCGATAGATTATTAATAATTCCGAAGCCTGAATTCAAAATTCCAAAACATATCTAGAGCACGCAACCGAAATTGGTGATATAGTTCATACATTAATTGAAATAAAATATTTAAAAACAAATTATTTGTGTATTAGTAGTGACTTATACTTATTTTTATTATAATTGTTTTATTTCTAGCTTATTTTTAGCATTTTGGTTCAATAGATCTGGTGTATTTCCGTGCTCGATATCTGGCAACACAGAAACTGGTACCACTAAAGATGGAAAACATATATTTGAATTGGCCTGAAAAGTTTCACAGAATTTTTTTTTAACGTGAAATCCCCCATAAAAATACATCGATGTAGGCGAATTATGTATGTACACGAAAGAAATAACATTGAATTGATTACCTAAACAATAAGTATAGTTAGGTTATATTTTAAATATTTAAAAAATGACTCACCAATAATGAACAAGAGACTTTGGTTCGCACTTTCTTTGGACAAATCCAAAAACATTTTATTCTCTTGTAGACGCATAAATCGCCAACATTACCTAAATATTTTCCCAATGACTTACGGAAAAACTCTTAACCTTTTTATCAATAACAAACTTTTAATATTGCGCTTAGAAAAATGTTGTACTTATAGTCAACCACGCATATATAGAGATTGTGTACGCATTGTTTTCTTATTTTGTGTAATTTTTCGAAACCAACCCAATACTCTCCTTTGCGGAAACCCTCTAAGTATTTAATCAAATTTTTATTAAAGTTAACAGTTTCTAATATAAACCTATAACGGCTTCAACATTATTTTTATCTAAAGTTCCATATTTACTAAGGCTGACTGAAGTTGAATTTCGTTTTCTTTGACGTTGGATTACAAATCTGCGATCAATCTCTGAAAGCTTATCTTCGACGTCATTTATCTGGTCGTACTCCTATAACATTAAAGTAAGTGCTTTGATAATTCTGCTTTAAATGCAACACTACGAACCGCATCGGCAGTCCAATAAACTTCCTTACCAATTTAAAAATTAATTGATCTACAGCTGCAATAACTCAAACTCAACAGTCAAAGTTGTCCTTATTCGAATATATATCAGAATAAAGATGAATTTAATGAACAATTAAATTACTTTTTAAATTAGAGCCGTAAAACATTGATTTTATGAATGTTTTTTTCTGCCTATTTCAGACTATCCTCATCAATGTATGTGTTTTAAGGATTGGGCGATTATTGATTACAAATACATGTACTTTTTAGGTATTGTAAAATCATTATTTAAAAAATAACAATTACAAATATCTTTTTATTTAATGTCACAAGAATAATACAATATTTATTACTCAATTTTTTGGTCTCAGCAACATTTGCACAGATTTAATGTGATTGCGACCCTTTCCCCATTTACCGAGTCCCCAATATAGGTAGTGCCAGTCATTAACTTGAGTATTTGAAAATTTTCCATTTAAGTTACTAGAAACATTAGGGTATTCTATATTAATTAATTCAATTATAAATATTGTATAGAATTCACTTACCAGCTCGGATTGGTCTTTTTCAAATCCCACCAGCCATTTTTATATTTGGGACAAACCCAGAAATTGACTTTCTCGCTCATACGCATCATATCTCCGGCATCCCCAAGATAAATTCCCAGTGATTTAAGCTGATACTCCTCAACCTTGCTGCCTACAACGAAGTTGTCATATCTGGCATAGTGAGTATCGCCATCATAATCGACAATGTGTATAAAAAGCTCATGTTGTTTTTGTGTTGTTATGCGATGCATCTTCTCCAAACCAAGCCAGAATTCACCATTGGGCTCACCAAAACCCTCTTGGTACGTAACCAAATCTCTGTCAAAGTCAACAGTTCCATCAAATCGACGCTGAATGACAATCCAACCGGGTCCGGCTATCTTATCTTCTAGTGTTGGTTCAAATGGTTCAACACCAGGCACATGCATAAGTTTTGTCGTAGTTCCGTATGGTATATAAATACGAATTTGATTATCGGTGGGACTTATTTGTTTTTTATTGTCCTTACTCTTGGTCTTTAAATTTAAATCTGTAATATTCTCTTCTAGTTTCTTGATCTGCAGCTCATAAGCGGAAATTTTTGTTTTGTATTCCGCAATTTCGTTCAATTCAATTTCATTTGATTTTAATGTAGTTTTTAAAATCGCTATTTCATTGTCTTTAGCTTTAATAACAATGCCATTTGCAGTTATTTCATCCTGCTGATTCTTCAGCTTTGAAATTAACTCTATCAACGTGTCTAGTTTATTGTGTATCGAAGAAGAATCGTATGCCATTGTGGCTATTAAGTCGTCTCTATCTTTGATTTTTTCGTTGTAGATTTTTGCCATTTCCATTTTAAGATATCGTGTAGTACTGTGTAATTGTCAAACTTCAGTTTACTCTTCTAGATACCCAGTTAACGTACTCTGCTTAGCTTTTTAGTCTTTGATAAGTGAACTTTTTTCAATGATCAAAATGTCCGTGCGAACACTTCAACGATCCAAAATAAACTAAAATGATAAATTAAGCAACAAGTTATATTTTGTAGACTGATAAGATGTATATACGTCCTCAGATATTGACAGATTACACACAATAATGACGTACGTGATTATTCTAAAAAAAAAAAAACACGGATGGAATAGACTTATCCTTATCATTTGACATTTCTTTTTTTTTATTACGTATGACGCCACATAAGAAGTGCCAAATAGGTATTCATAAAAGAATAACATTTGGCTTTTAATAATACAATCGACAATCTTATTTAAAACATATTAAATAATATAAAATACCTATATTTAGAAAAAACATTTGAATGAATTCACATTTTGACTTTAATTAAATATTAGATTCAACGTTGGGCATAAGAAATTGCCCTGGATTAGGTAGAAATGCTTTCAAAAATGCGATGCCTTTGGGTAAAAATCGAATCTTCTCATTGAACTGATATAATGGCGGATATACAATGTCGTTGAATGATACTTTCTCAACATTGCCGATTTCAATTATAAAGTGCATTTTCTCGGTTCGCATAAATGCTTCATCTTGAAATTGAGTACATTTGCGAATAGTCTTGCGTATAATTGTCCGATTAGATTGTCTACAGAATAAATATGATAATAGAATATATAAGAGAAAATTTATAAATATCATTTAATTAATTACCTTAGAAGTTGAGCTTTGTTTGCGACTAATAGCAACTGCATATCACTACATAGCTCTGCATAACTCTAACAATTACAAATATTTTTTTATTTAATGTCACAAGAATAATACAATATTTATTACTCAATTTTTTGGTCTCAGCAACATTTGCACAGATTTAATGTGATTGCGACCCTTTCCCCATTTACCGAGTCCCCAATATAGGTAGTGCCAGTCATTAACTTGAGTATTTGAAAATTTTCCATTTAAGTTACTAGAAACATTAGGGTATTCTATATTAATTAATTCAATTATAAATATTGTATAGAATTCACTTACCAGCTCGGATTGGTCTTTTTCAAATCCCACCAGCCATTTTTATATTTGGGACAAACCCAGAAATTGACTTTCTCGCTCATACGCATCATATCTCCGGCATCCCCAAGATAAATTCCCAGTGATTTAAGCTGATACTCCTCAACCTTGCTGCCTACAACGAAGTTGTCATATCTGGCATAGTGAGTATCGCCATCATAATCGACAATGTGTATAAAAAGCTCATGTTGTTTTTGTGTTGTTATGCGATGCATCTTCTCCAAACCAAGCCAGAATTCACCATTGGGCTCACCAAAACCCTCTTGGTACGTAACCAATTCTCTGTCAAAGTCAACAGTTCCATCAAATCGACGCTGAATGACAATCCAACCGGGTCCGGCTATCTTATCTTCTAGTGTTGGTTCAAATGGTTCAACACCAGGCACATGCATAAGTTTTGTCGTAGTTCCGTATGGTATATAAATACGAATTTGATTATCGGTGGGACTTATTTGTTTTTTATTGTCCTTACTCTTGGTCTTTAAATTTAAATCTGTAATATTCTCTTCTAGTTTCTTGATCTGCAGCTCATAAGCGGAAATTTTTGTTTTGTATTCCGCAATTTCGTTCAATTCAATTTCATTTGATTTTAATGTAGTTTTTAAAATCGCTATTTCATTGTCTTTAGCTTTAATAACAATGCCATTTGCAGTTATTTCATCCTGCTGATTCTTCAGCTTTGAAATTAACTCTATCAACGTGTCTAGTTTATTGTGTATCGAAGAAGAATCGTATGCCATTGTGGCTATTAAGTCGTCTCTATCTTTGATTTTTTCGTTGTAGATTTTTGCCATTTCCATTTTAAGATATCGTGTAGTACTGTGTAATTGTCAAACTTCAGTTTACTCTTCTAGATACCCAGTTAACGTACTCTGCTTAGCTTTTTAGTCTTTGATAAGTGAACTTTTTTCAATGATCAAAATGTCCGTGCGAACACTTCAACGATCCAAAATAAACTAAAATGATAAATTAAGCAACAAGTTATATTTTGTAGACTGATAAGATGTATATACGTCCTCAGATATTGACAGATTACACACAATAATGACGTACGTGATTATTCTAAAAAAAAAAAACACGGATGGAATAGACTTATCCTTATCATTTGACATTTCTTTTTTTTTATTACGTATGACGCCACATAAGAAGTGCCAAATAGGTATTCATAAAAGAATAACATTTGGCTTTTAATAATACAATCGACAATCTTATTTAAAACATATTAAATAATATAAAATACCTATATTTAGAAAAAACATTTGAATGAATTCACATTTTGACTTTAATTAAATATTAGATTCAACGTTGGGCATAAGAAATTGCCCTGGATTAGGTAGAAATGCTTTCAAAAATGCGATGCCTTTGGGTAAAAATCGAATCTTCTCATTGAACTGATATAATGGCGGATATACAATGTCGTTGAATGATACTTTCTCAACATTGCCGATTTCAATTATAAAGTGCATTTTCTCGGTTCGCATAAATGCTTCATCTTGAAATTGAGTACATTTGCGAATAGTCTTGCGTATAATTGTCCGATTAGATTGTCTACAGAATAAATATGATAATAGAATATATAAGAGAAAATTTATAAATATCATTTAATTAATTACCTTAGAAGTTGAGCTTTGTTTGCGACTAATAGCAACTGCATATCACTACATAGCTCTGCAGCCTCTCTACATTTGGTGTCGATGCGCTCAAGAAATTGAACAAATCCATCGACATCGTTGCTATCCAGCAAATTATGCAGATTAAGTGGAAGCTTCAGCCTGAGCTGAAAATCTAAAAGATGCTCGAACGTACTCCAATTCGAGTTCAAAAATTGCACTTTGAAATCACATGCGTAATCTTTCAATAAATTTTGTATTCTATCTGGTAATTTATCCTGTGTTTGGGGAATAAAAGATGGTGTAGTTCCAATAATACTCCTTACGCGTATTTCGTTTCCCATGACATCCTGTGGCTCATAATTAATGACAATACGCAATGTGGTTATCTTACGATGCGTGAATATATATTGATGATCAGACTGCAGCTGATAATTAAAAATCCATCTATTTCGTATCTGGCCACGTAATTTGGCATCCAATCGGGTTACAAATGGGTCCACCACTTTCTGCATTACAGAAGGTATCATTGAAAACCTAAATAAATAAAGATTACATAAATTAATATCTACGGAATAATGCAATATTTGTTAAAATTACTCTTTCAATTTTTTGTTACACAGATGCAACATTTCTGGCAAGGATGGTTGAACTGGCTTTGTTAAGTCTATGCTTGTTTCTTCGAGGATTTCGCCAGCTTCCGAGTAACGTTCCATCTTTTTGAGTTGCCAATATCTGTGGACTTCGTCAAGGCTAGGTTGCTGCCGCAAAGCCTCCAGCACTTTGAGTCCCTTCTCAAGTCCATTCCAATCTGGTAGTACAAACGAATCCTGCGCACTAAAAGCAGTCGCATTCATAGAACACCTGCAATGATTGCACCTCTTACACGCATTGTCAGTTCCGGCTACAGCTGGTGGATCTTGCTTTTGCAGACATATTGTTGTTGTCTTAACTAAATCTTCAAATTGATCTTCGATAGCATCGTTTGTTTGCGGGCAAGCATCAAATTCGGTAACACTACCATCATCTGTTTCATTATTTTCAGCATTCTCCTCGTCCAGCAAGGTCGACACTAGGCTTAGTCGTGTTTTGTCAACTTCATTCTCATCCATATTTTCGTCGATTATTGCAGCCGCATCGAAAAATAATGTATCGCCACTAATATTTATAAATTCCTTGTGGACTTTCGCATGTCGTCTGTTACTATTCTCATTTGAGCTCCGCCTATTGACCGACATATTATTGTCATCTACAGGTTGCCTATGTAACTGTTTGACCAACTTCTGCTGCGCAGCAAAATGACTGGATACATCTGAGATTGTAATTGGGTTATCCTCATACCCTGCAGCGTTCGCTTTTAGCTTTTCCTCCATGGGACGTATGACTTCTTTGTTGAAGTCGCTTCGAGCTTGTCCCATCATTTGTGCTCTGACCATTTGCACCGTGCCATCGAGTTGCTCCAGTTCCGTGGATGTTGAGTTCAGGTTTACACTTTTGGAAAGTACAGGTATGCGAGATCTATTCTTAGCCACAGGTGTTTGCTGTTGATCATCCCGGCTAAAAAATATAAATACAAAGAGATAAAGTTAAATTAAATGAAAATGGCAATATGACGTTAAACTTACACCTTGTGATCATCCATTGCGGTTGGAAGCCGCACGTTTCGTTTCTTTGCTTCTGGCAGATTCGGTGTAAGATGGATAGGTAGTCGTTTGATATTAAACGAAGTAGTCATGGGTTTGGGTGTTCCACAACTCGAAATATTCATATCCATATCTACTGGTTCATTTGTTATTTTGGATGCAACAGCGGATTGGCGAATTTCTGAGTCTGCATTGCATATCTCTTCCAAATCTTCATACTCGATCATTGAACGACCAGGTGTGATTGGAAAAAAGTTGTGTTGCGTTTTATTTACCTTGGGTGTTTCCATTATAATCCTGGCTATTGACGGATTTTTGTTTTTCTCCGGACTTTGTTCCTTGTTTTTTATTTCTTGACTGAGTACAGATTGGACCAGTACTTCATGTTCTGTATTGTTGTTATCAGGGCTTGAAATACCCATGCATTTCAAAAAGGCAAGCTTGGATTTGCCTCCGTCCCGCTTAATTATGGGAGAATTGGGAATTTCCTCATCAATGGGTTCTTCAGGAAGTATTGCTTGACGGGGCTTTTTAACTGGAGAATCCAGCTCTTTTGCAAAGCTATTGAAATCTTCGACAATGGCTTCTGGCATGGTAATTGTCTTTCTGGGCTTCGCATAATGATCTTGACAACCAACTGATTGTGCCATATAAGTAGATGCTGAAGTGCACATTTCCTCTTCAATGGGTTTTGTTAGATGTAACGTTTGCCTTGACTTCCGGTTAAAATCTTCTTCTGGCATAGTCTTCGGTTTTATAACATTTTGTGTGTTTATTTTATTTACTGCAAAGGAATCTGATATGCCTGAAGCTTGCCTAAAGCTGCACTTTAATGCTGTGTTTGGCAGCTTTGAATTCGTGCTCGGCTCGAGATCTGTGAATGCACCAGCTGTCTCTGCTAACTGCTTTGGCGAACAGAAGGAGTCTTCTTCCATGGCTTCGGCCTTGTGCAGTGTTTCTCTCCGTCTGCCATTTTGCAATAGTACTGGATGAGCTGTTGATTTTATGCTGCACTCTTTTTTTGGTGTTAAGAACTCTTCTTCCATATCTTCAGTCACGTGGAGTGTTTCTCTCCGACTGTCGATTTGCAGTTGTACTGGATAAGCTGTTGATTTCATGTTGCACTCTGCTATCGGTTTTACCATATCTTCTTCAATATCTTCATTCAAATGCAGTGTTTCTCTCCGTCTGCCACATCGCAGTGGTGCTGGATAAGCTGTTGTCTTCAAGTTGCACTCTTTTTTCAATCTTAACACATCTTGTTCATTATCTTCAGATTTGTGTACTGTTTCTCTGCGTTTACTGTTCTCCTGGACTGTTGTTGAAGCTTTCCGATTTTTGATAAGCTCTTGTGGTCTCTTTTCTTCCTTAGTATCTTCAGTCATGTGCAGGGTTTCTTTAGGTTCAGTCATATGTATGGTTTGTCCGTATCTGTAGTCGCGTTGAATAGCTGGAGGAGCTTTTTGTGGTCTCACCAAGTCCTCTTCAATAGGTTCAGCCATGTTAAGAGTCTGGCTGTGTCTGACACTTGGAAATGGTTCTGGAGAAACTTGTCTTGCAATCTCCTCTTTAATATCTTCAACCATGTGCAACGTTTCTCTGCGTTTGCTGTTGAGTTGTTGCTGCTGTTGAGTGCCTATGTAGTCTTCTTCAATGGCTTCAGACATATATAGCGTTTTTCTATGTCTTGTACCCTGTGGTCTTATCACCTCCTCCTTAATATCCTCGGCCATGTGTAAAGTTTCTCTGCGTCTGGTACTCTGCTCTATTTCGAAGGATGTTGGATTTAAACATAATTTGTCTTCTTCCATGGAATTCTCCATGTGCAGAGTTTGCCTGTGCCTGTTACTTTGAGATGCGGCTGCAACAATCGGGGACTCCACTAGTTCTTCTTCGATGGGCTCAGGAATATGCAAGGTTTCCCTACGGCGAGTGATCTGAGGCGCTGCTTCAGAAGTTGTTTCTTTCAAACTTACTTCTTTTTGTGGATTTATCGCATCCTCCTCAATAGCCTCAGCAATGTATACAGTATGTCTTCGCATGCGGCTATGCTCTGTGGATGCAGTGGCCGTTGATGCAGATTGTAATTCTTCATTCGATGCCGCAAACTCCTCTTCCATGTCGACAGCCATATGCACAGAATCTCTGCGTTTGATGCTCTGTTGTGCGGCTTCCAATGGCCCAATCGGCTTTCGTGCCGATCCCGATTGTTGTTTTACCAAATCTTCTTCAATGGCTATTGCCATGTGCATGGTCTGTCTGCGTCTACAGTTCGGCTGTGTTACTGGGGAATGCGATTCCTTCGTTTCGTTTATATCTTCTTCAATTGGTACAGTTAAGAGCAGTGTTTGTCTCCGCACACTGTGTTGCTGAAACACAGAATTACCTGTTGACTGTACTTTTAATTCACTAAGTGGTTTTACGATATCCTCTTCGATTGGTTCCGCTTGATGGATTGTTTTCCTATGTTTGTTGTGAAGCGATTTCACTGAAGCAGCTCTGGAGAAGCTCTGTTCAACCTTAGATGTTGCCATGGGCGACTGCGACTCATTGCTATCTTCATCCATGGGCTCAATCATATGTAACGTCTGCCTGCGACTTTTCTCTTCTTGTCTCTTGGAGGTCAACTGTAAATCCTCGTCTACACCCGAAATGTCTTTCGTAAAATGTAAAGATTTTCTACTGATAACGTATTCTTGTTCTCCAGCTGACGCTGCAGGCCATGCTCTTTCTTCTATTACATTATCTGCACTGTCACCAACTTTTTGTTTTGTTCGCGTAGATTTAGTATCTGGAGGCGGAACATATTCTTCCTCCATTGTTTCATTCAAACGCATGGTGTGATCGAGCTTTTGGTTTTTTTGAACTGACGCTTGAATATTCTGCTTTGGTTCGATATCCGAAACATCCATTTCCTCCATACGTTGTAACGTCGGTGGCGCGCGGGTAACACGTTCCAGAGCTGCTACAACTGCTGCTTCATCTTTCTCCAGATTATCTAACTCCATTGTAGTATTATTATACGTTGTTTCACGCCGTGATGCACACTTGGAGCTATTTCTGGAATTCGTTTCATCGCCCACTTTAGCATGAACTAAGAAGTTTGTATTATCAAGCATTAACTCATCTGCCTGTGAAAACCGATTATTTCTAATAGGCTTGACAACCTTCAATGCCGGTCCCGGCGACATCATTATGCTCTCATTAAAATTTAGCGTCCCACGCGGTTTAATATCAGCTTCCAGAGGCCGTTCATCTCCTAGTCCATGCCAAAAACGCTGTTGAGATCGTGCTTTACGATCTGTGTTTGGAGTCCTTGGGCCATTGGGAAAGAGCTGTATACGTCCTGAATTTAATGCTTCGTTCAATTGCAGAAAGTTTAGCTTTCTTTTAATGCCATTTTCTGATATGACATCCAATGGTATTAAAGGCGAAGAAGTTGAATCATCTTCCAAGTAATTAATATAATCTTTCGACTCTTCCATATTATATGATATATTTTCTCCCTTTGCTGTTTCTGTTTCTCTCGCAACGGTTGCCGCGACAATTTGTTGAGGTTCTAAAAATATGTAGAAATAGTATATATGATAGGTCCAAATATTTGTGACATTTACCAATATCCTCAAAGTCGCAAGTTATATCGTTATTTTCAAAGAGGACTGTTTTCTGATTCAAATCCTTTGTGTTTAGTGGTAGAGAGTTTGTATTCCCTGGCAAAATAGATACTTTTTCCAACTTCTCAGGCTCAATCTAAAATTCAAACAAAGAATATTGTAATGGTGTTAAGATTTAAGTAGATACAATCTTACCTCATCACACACCATTCTATGTGGCATAAGATCTATGGTCTTATCATTAACTGGATGTTTAAATATACTATTTTCACGTAGCTTCTCACGCTCTGATTCAGTTAGGGATAAACTGTCGAAAGAGCTGAATTCCAAGCCAGCAGATAATTCCATACGCTGACGACTTCTGTTCATTTCATGAGGCATTAGAGTTACATTAACACTCGTCTGCAGTTGAAGGGTGAAACTCTTCTGCTGTTGATCATACTCCGAAGGGAATGGTTCTACACCAGTTAAATAGTGCGGCAGCGGCGTGTTTTCTTTGTCATTTTCATTCGCATATGAAATGTGTGCCGTGCTCTGCAATACAGATGCTGCCGCTGTGACATGGCTTTGGCCAGAGCTGTCATCGCCATTGGTATGATCGGATATTTCACACGAGTAGTCGTAATCCTTTGCTTTTTCTGTGGTATCAAATTCTCTGCAACATAAGCATTTTAATAACGTATTTAAGTTCAAATAATATATTATTTACCTTATAAATTTTTTGCCGCTAAAACTGATGCGACGCCTTGTTGGACGCACAGGATCATCCTCTTCACTCACAATTTTTTTAAGCTACGTAAATGGAATGTACCGTTTTGGTTTGCGCGAGTAAAGTAATAGTTTACATTATATATGTAACTTACCGAGCTTCGGGGCTTCCTATTATTCATAACTATTTCTTTTTATTAAGCGTTTATCTCAGTTTGTTTTAAAACATAGACGCCAAGTTTGGAAATGCCAACTTGCTTAAATCATGAAATTACGCTATTTACTGAGAATATCAGAATTGATATCGATATGTTGTAAAAAAAATTATCGAGTCAGTAAGTTTAAAATTTGTCATCTCGATTTTTTATTATTTTTCATTAATGTAGTAAAAGACACTAAAAATAACAATATAGTTAAATGCACAAAAAATAAATCGAAACAATGTCTAATGTACTGTTGCCCAAGCCTTCTTTCAAAAAATAATGCCAAAGTACGGAAAATATTTGTTTTATTTTTAACCAAATTTTGAACTTGGCTCAGCGATTAACAATAGTTATAAATCAATTTTCTCTTTCCCACTTTCTGCTCTATTGACTGATATTCATGGCCGACGTGTCTGAACTGACATCTGCTATATGAAATGATGCATCCTCTGCAGGCATGTCATCCTCATCGGTATACAATCGACGCAAGCGTTCCTTGTAGCTAGATATAAATAAAATTAATCAACTTCTTGGAAATAGACATTTCTACTACTTCTACTCTCTCTCTACTTACAGATCGCTATCCGGATTATTATTTTGATTGCGACACTTGTCTAACTTCTTCTCAATGGCCTTGACTTTTTCTCGATCAGGTGGTTGATAGTTTTTAACAAGCATCCGTATTTCTGGTAAAATATTAAGAACTATTACATTTTCCATAAGTAATTATGGTTAATTCAAACTCACTGCGCACAGCATCAATGAGACCTGGCAGCTTCTCACGCGCTGACACAAAGAGCAGGTCGGTCACATAACTATCGAGATTCTCTTGCTCCTTGCTTGCTGCATGTAGCACGGCGGCGAGCCCAATCTGCGAGGGCGTATGTAGCAGGCAAGCGTCAGTGAAGTATGTGGAATCAATGAAACTATCGATCTGCGGACGCAAGCGGTCTGGATTTTGCATATTCCCTCGAGTCTAAAAGATAAAGTTATGTGAACCTAACGTAATGAACTAAAAATTTAATGTTGACCACATACCTTTATATCTATGAGGAAACCTTCAATGGGTCGAAAAGGATTGTGTATGGTGAGGTAATAGTTTAATTGCCCTATTAAGAGCAGTTCATTGGAAAGTACAATATCAGTGGCTTTGTTGCGGTCGCCTTTAATATTATTAACAAACTGATTAATGGACACATTAAACTCTTCGATCTTGCAGGCAACAAACACGCATGTGGCTCTGAGAAGAAAATTAATTAGTTGTTAGTCTTTCAGATAATTCTATTCAATAGTTCAGTAACCTACAAAATCTCTTTTGGATGGTAGTCCATGGGAGTGTTGTTTAGATAGAAGCGTTTAAAGTAGTGGAAACTTGTGCCAATCACACATTTCGGCATGGGCGGATCGAAACGACGGCAAAAGTCAACCAAATATATTTCGTATTGTTTTAGCAATAATCTTTCTTCTGCCGGCGTCAAAAAGTAATCCTCAAGACTGCCGGTCGAAGGTGCCTCCGCTTCATGTTCATCTATGTACTTTGTGTTCTGCTCCACGCGGAATGCCTGCAGTTGAGCCTCGTTTGCGAAAGTCCAGGAGTGTTTCTGTGAGCTTTGTGGATACATGATTGACTTTTACTGCATTTTATTGAAACTTGCCTCAATTTGTAAATTGTGCTCTTGTGAATTGCTATTCACTTGTGAAACTTAACTAGTTATCGATATGATTCGGCATGAAATAGTTATCGATTGACGTTCTCGATTAATTGGCGCGAAGAAATCATCCAATATAAGTTTCCATTTACTTGTTTATAAGCATATGGCAACGCCAAAAACTATCGATTATAAAATAATATAAAAAAAATATAAAACAAATTTACATTATGCTAACTAACATGGAATGGATTTCGTTCAAAGCAGATTTTCGTTTAGTAAATTCACCAACCCCAAAAATATTGAAAGGTGCTAAGCCTAGCTAATGCCGTGTAACCAGTGCAGCCAGTGTTTCGATTCCGTTTGTTTCTCCTCCAAATCTTTTTTTTGTAGAGCGTGCATTCTATGATTGATCTTCGAATTTTGCCCAAATTTAATTTTTTACCAATAATTTATATAAAAAATTTAATTTTCTTTAATTAATTGAAAAATTTAATTAAAGTCAGCTCCCATACGCAGTATGAATAATAATTTATTGGTTCATTGTTTTGCATAGCTTCCCCTTAGAACAGCTTTTTAGTGCTTTAAGCTTGGCACTGGCACCACAGCTGATCGGCAATCGCCACGTCGCACGTGTTGCGCATTCTGAGTACATAAAGAATCAGGAGGCGCAGAAAGCAGCTTCCATTGGTTTGGACCGAGTCGGTTCGAATTGAATTAATTTTAGCTGCTGTTTTGGTTTAATGTTTCGGCACGGAACTGGGTCAGTCGATTGTTCATCCTCTCAGGAGTGAAAGAATCTGCACAAACACAGGTGGACGTACAAATACTCTTTCAAAAAACCTATGTACTCATGATGCCTTTAATCTGATGCTTTTTCGTACCAGCGCGCTTTCCAAGGTGTGTGTAGTTATTATTTATTACTATTAACTTATACTAAATTCTGGCTTTTCTTTGGAGCATTTGAACACGCTCCCATATGACTTACAAACTGCATTGTCGAGGCGAGTAACTCTGACGCTGTTTCTGGATTCTGCCTCTTACATTGTGTTTTACTTTGTATGCAGGAGCTGCATTCGCCGGCAATAAAATTGCAATTAATTTTTATTGACAACTCTGAACTCTTGTTGCCTTTCTTGTGCTGATCTGTGCAGCGATTTCACTGACGCAATGTCGGGAGCGTTGTGTCGGTACCATGAGGTTACCAGGTGAATGATATTACCGTTAACATTTTGTTTGCAATTCAATCAATGCCGTCACATGGCCCACTCGTACATAGGGAGATTTAGTTAATTTCTCATCCGTTAGAGGACAAACGAGTCAACCGACCACCCACAACATCGATCTACTTATGTAACACGATACGAGAGGAAAATAGATTTGGTAACGATTTACGGCTGCTCGAAGTTCGAGCGTACAATAAAACCGAAATAAATAAATAAATAAATCTATGGCCAAGGGAAAAGAAATCAGTTTACTATAAGCGCTGGCTGGCCAAGCATTTACAAACAATGAAATTCAATGCAATGATTCAATATTCAATTGAATCTTAAGTAGAGCTCTCTGCTGCTGCCTCTCCGAATCCGTGAAACAAGAAACTGACTGACTGACGGTCGCTCGGAATTTGCTGATGGCAATACATCTCGGCTTGTCGCGCTGTCCGAGACAGCCTGTCTGTATCTGAGTCAAACACGGTGTATGTATAAGCGGGAATTGGCCCAAAAAAAAGAAAACAAATACATACCATGACTGGGATGATGTTAACTTGGTCTGGGATTATAAGAGATAAGCGCGATGGGCAGACCACCGCAGAACGTATAGAGAGTTCTAGCTAAACAATTGCTTTAATCTGGCTGACATCGATAAAAATCATTGCGAAAGTATCTTAAACGAGCGATCGAATCGAGTCGATGCAACTGAGCGCATAAATGCATTTTAAGGCATTCACCCGCGACGTTGTCTCACTGTGCGACAGACAGTCTCTTGCCTCCTGCCTCCTGCCTCTTGCATCGCGTGTATTTATTTATTTGTTTGCTTAAATTATTATGTTCGTTTGTGAGATCTTTGTTGTTGTTTCCCGTGTTGTTGTTGAAGTTGCTAATTGTGCGTGTGTCGTGGATTATATTCAGCGTTGGCATCTCACTTTGTCGCCGGGTTCAGTCTCAGGGGGCGTGTTTCTTCGTTGCGAATGGTTGAATTGGCCACATATTCCGCTACGATCATAGCCAATGAGATAGAGAGAGAGAGATGCGCTGATTTCACTTTCATTTACACATTTGCTTTTTCTGTGGAAAGACTTAATCACAGCGCAATATTTATACTATATAAACAGTGAATCGTCGTTCTGCGACTCATAGCACGGATACAACGCTTCCAAGCAAATGCCAGTTCGTTGCCTAAGTCATTTGTTGCTGTCGAATAGTAAACGAGTCGAGTATCGATTCCGTTGTCATCTGTCGTGCAGAATTGTCATAATTACATTTCTTTACAGTCAATATCCACATATTCCGCTGACATTTGGAAATATGCCTGGAGCCGGCTTACGCAATCAACTGCTGGGCAGCTACTGGGACCGTGTGCATCATGATGGATATACACATAACATATGAGTGGAGTATGCTATGTAAGCCGCGCTCATGCGACAGTTGAATCGCAAATATATTGAACAATTTACTGTAGATGGTCATGTAAAAAGTCTGCTCATGTGTCAGGTCGAGCCAACTTTTGAGCATGTCCAAGTCCAAGTGCGGGAAAGACTTTTGATTGTCAGCACAGTGCGGCATCTCCCTTTCGCAGTTGTTGCTGCCTGGCTAACTTTTGAAAACAGTCGATAAATATGAATTTCGTATTAGTGCAACTGAGTTTAAAATACGCTTGAGCTTTCCATCGATTCTTTTATTATCTTTTCATGTCTTGTTTACATGTTTGCTTAAATTCGAACACAATAAATTAATTAAAAGTAAAAAACAAACAGAAAGCAACATACAAATTAAAATTACAAAAAGTTTACGCACAAGTCTTAAATAAATTACGTAAAATACAATAACACAAAAATCAATGACGCTTACAAATTTGGCTAAACACTGCATTGCTTTATGAAGATATATTAAATAATTATTTATTTATTTATTTTAGTTTAAGAGTTTATTCAATTGCGCTAAAACAAATGCTTTGTACATACTTTTTCACTGGCACCAATATCGTATCGTTTCTTGGGGTTAACAGAACATTAACAGAGCGTCTGCAGGGAGACAGAGAGAGAGAGAGAGAGAGAGAGAGAGAGAGAGGGGTGCGTGCGTGCGGGTGTGATTGGCACTCTGTTAAATTTGCAGGCATCTCACCCCGTCAGCGTTTGCGAGCGCACAAGCGTCAGATCAAGGGGCGTGGTTTTGCGCACAAATGCCGCGGAGGATGCGGAGGAGGAATTGGCGCCAGATGGCGGCAGCTGATGGCGTCGACTGAGAAGAAGCGCATCACCAAGCTGACTACTGGAACTGCTGGCCAGGGGACTGATGCCATCTGTGCGTGATCGTAGCGACAAATCAATGGGCTCCTGCGTCTCCAACGTTGCCGCCATTCTTTCCCGTTCTTGTTCCTCGTCTTCTTCGTCGGCAACTTCGTCCTCCTCCTCCGCTGGGCTGGCTGCCGCAAACGGAAACAGTAGCTCCGACTTAAACATGGGCAAAGGCGCCATGCCGCTGCTGCCGCCCACCAGAGCCGCCGGTCGTAAGGAGAAGGGCGTAAAGGAGCTGTACAACGGCTCCGAGTGACTGCGAAATATGTCGAGCAGCTCCTTGTGACGTCGCCGCTGTTGCCGTTCCGCAATGTCCGCCTCCGAGCTGACCGCACAGCCACCGCCACTGCTGCCGCCGCTCGTGGTGTCCTGCGCGTGGCGTAGTCGAACAATGCTGACATTGTCCGTGGCATCGCCAGCGGACGAAGCACCCGAATCGCTGGGCGTGTTGCTGAGGCGGGAATCAAGTTTCAGTTGTCGCTGTTCGTTCAGGTATTTGGCTGCCTGCAGAAAGCCAGGCAGGCCAGGTGAAGCCGACGCCGCTGCTGCCGCTGCTGCCGCTGTTCCCGTTGCTGCCGCCGTTGCCGTCTGCGTAGCCAGCGCCAGACTGCAGGGCGATGAGGCGGCCGTGGCCGATTTGATGCAGGGATTGGTTTTGTCCTGATACGTTTGACGCGCCTGGTGGCTTGCCTGCTGCAGACGTGCCAATTGATCGAGACTTGCGCTGTTCGCACCGCCAACGCCACCAGCCCCACCCCCTCCCCCAGCAGCAGGTCCGTTGCCTCCCTGCTGCTCCTGCAGCAGACAGTGTATCTTGAACCAGTTGGAACGGCGGCCATAGCGTGATCCACTCTTGGACATGCCCACCAGCAGGCACTTGCGCAGCCGACAGGCCTTGCACGCGGTGCGATTCTTCTTGTTGATCACGCAGTCGCCGTTGTGTTTGCAGCCGGCGATCGCGGCAATGTTGTTGTATGTGCGGCCGAAGAACGACTGTAATCGAGAGAGCAAACGTGGAATGGATTAATCTATGGACTAAGATAGCACATCTCATACATACATCTTGAAATCGAAATTGATCTATATCATTATAATTTCATTGTAATTCATTGACTTATTACTATTGTTTAGTATTTATTTGATTATTAGTATAGGAGAATGAAGTCTATACAAACATCTTAAGAATCTACATATATCAACATAATTATTGTTAACCTATTTAATTTATTTGTTTCTTCTTATGGAAGATCTTTTTGAAGAACTCAACATCTCATCTTAATTTTTCAGTTATTAAAAAAGTTAGCCTGGCTAGTTGAAGTAGTTAAGTTAGTTAATTAGTTAATTACAATAATGATAAAATTCCAAATAAATTAATAAAGGCATTGATATGCATACAAATTTACTATATTATGACAGTTCTAGCTATAGTTTCCCACGTGTTCTTTAAAAATCCCAAGTTTAAAATACTCAACCAGTTTTGGAGCTAGATCAAAGTCTTAAATGAATTCAAATATAAGCATTATATCTGGCTGGAAAGTCTAGTGATAGTTCTCGGAAGAGAATAAATACCAAGTAAGCCGTACAAGGTACTTTAAGGATTGCAAATTAAAGTATTACTGGAAAATCCCACCAAATCTTTGTGATATTCAGAGACTTTAAACTAGAAATTGTTTGCTAAAGGAAGTTTCACCCCAGTTGAAGTGGTAAAACGATCTCGCAGGTTGTCCGTCTACACCATCTTCACTCCCCGCTCTTTCCTCGAGCACCTGTGATCACCATACCCAAAGTGGCATAATTTCGCTCCGTCGGAGGGCTTCAATTACAAATGTGCGTTAATAAATTGCCCGCGATGTGGCTTGGAGGCCTCAGCTGCCGCCAATGGGGATTACGGCAAAAAGAGCTTCATGCACTATTTATTGTATCTTTGGCTGACAGTGACTATTGTTGTGCGACTTGTTGTTGCTGTTGTGGTTTGTTTTGTTGTCCTCTTTTAGCGCAGTCATGTTCGTCAGTCAGGCTCGTCTTGAAGTTCATTGAGCGGAGCCAAGCTTGGCAATAAGTTGACTGTTTTTCGCTGACTCATCTAATATGCATGTAATTTTTATTTGATTGACTGCAGTTTACAATTCGCCTTGATCTCGCTCGCAGCGCCGCGCTGCCTAGCTGCTCACCTGTCTCTGTTTCAGTCCCTTGCTACATACATATATATATATATATATATATATGTGTGTGTATGTTGCTCCAAATTCGCTGAAACATTTTCCCATGCCATTTGAAGGTTCCCCCATTGTGCACACACACGCACACACACGTGCTTGCAAGCATCTACTTAGAGTCAATTAAGAATCGATTAAACTGCCGAATCGAATTTTAATTATAGCCATAATATCTGCCGACTTTCGACGAGTTACACGAGTTTTCGCCAAGAAATTTCACGCTTCGTGTGTGCAGCTCCTTTGTCTTTCTAACCGGTTTTAATTGCATATGCTAAGCTAATCTTAAGTAATATCGTAAGTTAGTTTAGGCCATATCATACCTTGCAGCCCTCGCATGTGAATGCGCCGAAATGAAAACCAGCCGCCGGTTCGCCGCACACTTTGCACAGCTGGTTCATCTGAAAAATAAATGGGGAGAAACGCCAGATTAGTATTATTTCTTATTGAATCGTATCTTATGCATATTGGAGTAATAATCGATACAGTCGAGCCTACATCGAGCTAACAACCCTGACCAGCATAACAGTCAAGCAACAACCTGATCGCACTTATAATTCGCTAATTCCTCTTTTGTTGATGGCTGCGATTATGATTATGATGCGGTTTGGTGGATTGAAAAATTAAATGCATGCCTACATGTAGGGGAAACTTAAGCATTTTGTCATAAATATCACTTGCTTAAAAATAACCTTTGTTAATATTTATATTGAAGTAATAATCGCTGCATAAGTATATGATTCTGTTGCAGCAATAACAACCAAGTTACAACATATTTGCTAATACTCCGATTGGTATGTGTTTTGGTAGACTTAAGGACATTACGTACATGGAAAATTTAAGAACTTAAAGTCACAGCTTTTAAATGGATTTTCTTTTATTGGTAGAGCAAAAAGATGTGTATGCTGGCTGTCTATAGCTCAGGGAAGGCTTTGTCACAAATCAGAGGAATCTACATGTGATAGATAATTGTAATTATAAAATTAACACGTTACATTACGAGTTTTGGTATCTCTCACAGCAATACGGCAAGATTATTTATAAGGAATATTTAATAATAATATAAGTATCACATTGAAATTAATGTTATTTCCCCAAAAACGTTTTGTTGACCATTTAGCCTGAAGACAAGAGAAATGAAATCTACTACGATCCTTGCGGTTGTTCAACACTCTTCGCACTCCGGTCACATGCAGCAATTCTTAAGCACAGGGCGGATGAGCGGGAGGGAGCCGGAGGAACCGAGGAAGAGGAAGCATAACCGATGACCCACTGCGTTTCTCTTTAGTTTTTTTTCTGTTCGCAATTTTTCGTTGTTGATGTTGTTGTTTTTGCCACAGGTCGTGGTTAGAAATTGAGGTATGCAAGCGACCGGTTTGGGCTGGCACCATATCCAAGACTCGATTCCTTGGTCGCTTCTTCATCTCCATCGGCCCGGCCCGGCCCGGTCCGGCCCGCAGCGACCCGGCACCCTCGCCCTCACTGTCGACTGCAACTTCAGTTTCTAGAGTCCCTGCCCCCTCTCTCTCGCCCTCCCTGCCTGGCATGTGCATGGTTCGTGTTCACACATCTAATGCATGTACCGACTCTATAGCGATCATAAAGCTAAGGTCAAACAGCAAAATTACTGCGAAAAGTGTGCAAACATTTTGAGTCAAACATTTGATTTGCCGCGTAAATGTTTGGCGAGCCGAGATTCCTTTTTTCTTATTTTTATTTTTTTCCATTATTCATTAATTTTATTTTCTTGCACTCGCCATGCGACTCCCAAGTGGGTCAGCAAATTTGGCATATTGAAAGGGACAATCACGCTGATTGCGTATGCTGCGGGGGAGTTGGTGTATCTAATTGTCATAATGGCATGTGCAATCTCAAGATAGCGAGGAAGGGGGGAGAGAGAGAGAGAGAGTTTGCTTAAGTGTTGTGTGGGCTCAACAGGCCATAGCAATTAAATGCACGCACATATTAGGTGGTAAATATATATATCTATATCTATATATAGTATATCTAATGTTTTGGAACACAATTTGCAAACACATGTTCTAAATATAATATATTAATTAAACATGTTAAGAAATTATTCAACATGTAAATAATTTTACATTCAGATGCAACATTATATTGACAGATTGAGTTACCTTCTTTTTTTGTATTACATTAGATAACTTATAAAATAAAATATCTAACACATTTAGAGAACTAGCTACCTGGGCCTACGACTCAAGAATTAACTTCTTAAAAACGTATATTTACATAATTGACTCTGGTTTATTTCGAATCTTATTTCACAAAATGTTACAAAATAAAAGTTTGTACATTTTATTTTCAGTGCTTCACTTCGATTTCTAGAATTATAACAAAACTAAAGAATACAAGTAACCTTCGTTTAGGTGGTGAGAAACGACCTATTTCTGGTTAAGATTGTTGAAATTTTGAAGGAATTCCCAAAAAACCCACATGCTCTCTGCGATATGCCCTTAAAAACAACATTATCAAAGATGCTGAAATAAAACAACGAGGGAAAGAGCGAGAAGCGGAGCAGATCTAGCCCAAGTGTTTATGTTTGCTTTGAAAATATATAAGCATACATACTTTGTAAGATTTTGCCTCTAGAGAAGAACCTTCTTCCAGCCACAACAAGCCGCAATACGCTCAACTTGTTTCAGGGACTTCTCGGGCGGCAAAGCATCAAGATTATCCTCCGGCTCGAGCACTTTGGGCACTGTGCAGCGCCTCTTCCCTTGCCCAAGTTATTTATTTCTTTTTCACTTTTTCTGGAAAAGCGCACCGCTGTGCCGAAAATTGTCACGCTTTTGTGAAGCTGCCGCGTTGCAGTCGCTGCGGCTGTCGCTGCTGCTGCCGCTGCTTGCTGCGAAGGTGCAAATTTAATGTTTGCCAATTTAGCAGAGCTCGCTGTCACCTTTGGTGTCCATTAGCGCGCGTTTATATGCAAAGTGGCGGTCTGGCGTGTTCGCCATTATCACAGGAGCAGCATCACGCCGGGCCACCACCTGCTGAGCGGCTCGGCTCGGTTCGCCTGCCTTGCCGGCTCTGCAGCTCGGCGAGAGCTCTGTGTGCGCCAAGCGGTTTGCCAAGCGGTTCGCCCTCCTGCCCAACCAGGCAAAGTCAGTGTCAAGATATGGACACAATAACGAACTTGCTGGGAATGTCAACAAAGCGAAATCATGCGACGACTCAAATACCCTGTAGGCGACAGATAGGCAAGGTGTGACAGTGGAAAAACGGCTTGTTATGCCTTTAACAAGGACAAACTATTTAAATGGTAAAGCAAAGTTAACTACCCTGTAGGACATAGATTGAAAAGGTGTGACAGAAGAAACTGTGTATCTTGCAAATTCACAGTCTACAAATATGTAAAAAAGTTTTCTACAATAGTTAAGTATAGTAAAATACCTAATAGGGACTTAAAAATTGGGATTCTTTTGAGATATTTCGTTTTTCATAAAGTAAAACTGTATATAAAGCTATGGTAAGATGAATTAAATAAATAAACTTGAGTTTATTTGCTACATGTTTAATTATGAGTCTAACATGCTCATAAAATATCTTAATCATACAAACCAAATTTAACTCTAATATATCATTTTTTATAGAGTTTGAAGCTTTTGTCTTTCGAACTGACTGTTTAAAACAGCATTCCCCGTTCAGGCAATAGCGCACAGGGTATGCCAACAGCAACTGCCAAGACGTGAAGTTCTTATGTTTAATGCTTTGACATTTTCCAACTGAAGCTTTATTGGGTCAAAGCATATTCGGTTCTCTCGTTAAAGCGCACGTTGTGCCAGTGTAAAGATCAGTAATAAGGCATATAATTTATAATATTTTCGATCGATATGGATGCTAAAGCTTCGAGTACTCTTTGCCTACCGTTGTCACATACAAGATTCAAGTTTTCTGACTGATCTGGCTGGGGAAGACAAAAATCCCATTGAATTTCTGGCAACAAAAGATACACAGAACAAGATCAGTTCGGATGTGCAGATCTGGAGTTTTCAACAAGTCGTTGACAGACCTGGTTGATTTTCTGGCATAAGCATGGCATAAGATAATAAACAGAACAAAAACGGAAAGAATTGTCCTTAAAAGCAAACAAAATCAGATAAAAGACAAAAATAGTTGGATAGCAAGGGTCGGCATAGGGGGAGATGGGATGGGGAACCATTAAAAAAGGTGTTCAAACAAGCAAACCACGATTGTTGAAAATATTTTGAAGCGGCTACAAAATAGAACAAGAATTGAGGCGAGGCGAAGCGAGGCCAAACAGGAGCAAAATTCAAAGATCGCACAGACTCACAGATACAAAAACACACATATGTATAGGTAGATACAACCCCGACTGTTCTACGATACAGAATCGCCCATAATATGCTTTATTATTAGCCTTTTGCCAAAACGACATGGCAATATGCAAATCCATGCAACAGAGTCACACGCTCTAGTTTGAATTGTTCGCTTCCTGACTGTCTCTCTCTCTCTCTCACTCTTCGTCTGTAGCCCCTTCCCGCTTGATTGCCAGCAGCAGTAAGACAATTAAATGCTTGAATATCTTCAGCTTTTTATCATATTCTCTTCCCTTCCCTTTCGCTTCTCCCTTTCACAACGTCGTTGTCGCCCCATTGTAATCATTTCTTGACACTTATCGCACAAAAGGCAATAACATAATTAATGAGCATGTCAATGAGCGTCTTTTGTTTTTCCCCCACTCCCCTGCAACCCCGTTCCCCCACCCAAGCGCTTTGTCTTCGCTTAGGTAATCCTTTGAGCGCGTCAGCAAGTGGCATGACTGGGCAGACAGATGGGTCGGGGATAACTTGAACTTGCGATCGTCTTCAGTGTGTTTAGCTGGGTATCCTTCTTAATGAGGCCAGCTTTCTATCGTATCTCTATCACGAGAATCTCTCTAATGAATAACTACGATAATTTTATATTTTTATTACTTTACATTCCCAAGTTTACTAAAAAATAACTGAATTTCTATTAGGCAATGGGTGTTAGGAGAGTGCATCGTGAGTGTAAGCCTTTCTTGATCCCACAAAAAGTTTTCTCAAAGTTGCTTTAGCCGTTTGGCAGGAGTTCATTCAGATACACACGCATAAAAGGAGCATACATATGGAGAAATATTAATTTTTTCAATTTGAGCTTAAGAAAAATGTTTGTAACTTTTTAGTTTTTTTTACGATTTATTGTTTATTTTATGTTCAAGTAAAAATGTAAAACTAACAACGATTTTATTTTATTAAAAGCAGTTTTAGGTATTTCCGTTATTCATGTAGTATTTATTGTGTTTCGTTTATAATATTTTATATTTTATCACTTACATTACTAGGTATACTTTTGTTTTTATATTATTTATTATGTTTATATAGTTTAAAACTAACAAGTATTTTATTTTACTAAAGTAATTTCTCAGAATTCCCTATTTTTGCATTTCTTTATTGTGTTTCTTTTTATTACTTTTCAAACTTTACTTAATTTTTGGCGCCTCTCACCTTTTTACAATATTTTCATGCAAGCAACTGCATAAATACTTGAACTTTCAATTGAGAATTCTCCAACTATTTTGGTTTTCTCACACAATTTGCACTATTTCGATTTCTGCACTTTTTTCATAGATAAGCACACTGCATTATTACTTTATCTCTCTCTTCTTAGTTAAACTTGAGCATTTTCTTAGCAACTTCGTTTGGCGGCGGCTTTTGCACGGATAAATCGCGCAACACTATCACGTGGTCGATTATTGTTGACACGGCAGTATAACGTATCGTGCGCGAAAGAGACAAGTTTCATTTGCGATATTCTGCAGCCTGCGATGCGATGCTTTGCAGCGTAGCGCCCATCCGAGACTAAATCGTCATCATCGTTCTCAGCTCCAACCAGCCGACCGACTGGCCCTGGCCTCAAAGATCATCGCTAGTGGCGGCAGCAGCAGCAGCAGCAGCAAGAGCGGCAGCAACAACAGCGGCAACAGCATCGGCAGCAGCAGCGGCATTTGAAGTCGCGCGCGCACGCGTCTTCTCACTGTGCTTGTGTGTATGCGTGTAAGTAACAGCCCTGCAGGAAATGTCAACAAGCTGCAAAGACAATTTTTAATTGCAAATACAAACTGACACTCTAGCTCATTTTGCGTATTTGATAGCATGTAGATTTGCTGCAGTTGATTTTTTAACAATTTCCTTATATTGAAACCTTCAACCAAATCAAAAATATTAGCACTAGTTACCAATTTTCTGATTGAACATAAGGCTGTTATTGCAATGACCTACTGATTTTCAGCCTGATTTGCGGCCGAAAAGTCAGCTACACGTAGTTGTTGTGCCGTTGCAGAGGGCAATCGGCAGTTTCCTGTTCACGAACAGCTGCTACTGCTACTGTTAATGTTAAGTGCTGCTGTCCAAAAACCTTTAAATAAATATTTAAAAGTCTTTGTGCTGTCGCTGTTAAAACCGGCTGCTCTCTAGCGCACGCTCTCTCGCGCTCCGGTTGTGAGAAACATTACTCTCTTTTTCACCCGCTCTCACTCTCTTACTCTCTCTCTCTCTGATGCTCGCATGCTGAATTGTGGTTGGCTGTTGGCAGCAGCACGATCTGCTGTTCGTTCGTTTGTTTTCATTGAATTTCTCGATGTGGTTGGCTGTTCATTTTTTTGCTATACGCTTTGCTTTTGTTGTTTTTGTTTTGACTCTACACACAGTACAGTTATTATCACTCGATTGCCCGTCTGTACAGTGTGTGTGAGTGTGTGTGCTTTGTCTGGCCGAGTGTTTATATTGTAAATGTGCATTCATTTGTATTCGTATTGGACTAATGTGCCAAAGAGGTGGGCACTTAATGCCCGACGAGTTGTGTAAATAAAAGCGCGTCAGAGCCGAACAACAACATTTTCGAAGGAAATTAGTAGCTTGTTTACAAAATGGTGTATTGAAACGAGTTTGCAGCTCCGTCTGACGCCATATAGCGTGATTTTAGCCAATACACGACTGCTGTTCATATTTATTAAACATTATGTTCCGCTTGGAAAGTGAATACAAGATTTTCAGCTGGAGATTTCTGGATATCAATTTGAAGTATTATAGAAACTATATTAATACAGGCACAGCTTAGTTTAAAGGCTACAAGTTGGTCATATCGATAAAATATCGATAATTTAACGCAATATTAGAGAATATTCTCAAAAACCATTTAATAATAATAGACACATTTTTAGCCAGCAAGCTTGAATGTTTTTTTCTGTTACGTCTTCATTCAATCATTCACGTATTTTCTTCTTCGCACAACATTTCGATAATTCATCGATAGTTTATACGATATATCGGCACGTTTACATATTGTATGGGAGTTCCGAAATATTTTATTTATTTATCGATTTAATCGATAACAATAACACATTAATTTGAAATGATACAATTTATTATCATATTTATTTTCTATGCCCATTCTCAAGCTCAGCTTTCAAGCTCCTTCACCACTAGAAATCATTTGCTTCTGCGCATTCTTCTATATCTAATTGAATTCCCTTGTCATAAGCAAGATCAGCGATCAAGCTCAGGATCCTCAGGCGCGTGCGACTCCGACTTGCTTCTGTCACTTCGTGATGATGATGATTTCATTTTAATAACACCACTTGCAGTATGTGTGTGTGTCAACACCAGTTGACGGAGTAACTAGGAAGCGCAACACTCTAAAACGACGTGTAATTTATCACAGCACGAGCAGCATTTAGCCATGAACTGGACGCTTAGTTTTTCCTCGACTTGGCCGACTGGGCATGTCAGCATCGCTGAAACTGCTGTCCTCGTCATAATCTCCTCAGAGCCATTCAGAGTCGCCATCGTCGTCATCTCCGTCGTCATTGGAGTCGGTAGGCAAATCTGTTGCATCTGGCTGCGTCTTAATTTTAATTAAGTTTACGCGCTACGCTCGCTCCACGGTCTAAGCCAACTAACTCTCTGGGCAGACTCACTTCATGGTCATAAGCTGTAGCAGCCCGTAGACTACAGGCTGCATACTGAAGACAGTGTAGACTGAAGACTGTAGACGGGCAATCGCGTGCTCATGGTGATGAGTTGGGGCATTAGCTTTGATGTCTGCTCATATTTATTAGAGCGCAATCTACTTCAAATTATTGTTGAACAGACAGAGAGAGAGAGAGAGAGAAAGAGATTCACTTAGTAGCCAACTGGCATTCAGGCTAATCTAAAAGATTTCCAGCTAAAACTATGCACTAGATTTTATAGAGATTGTAATAAAAGGTTCCTTCGATATCCTCATGCTTAGACTGCACAAATATTATACAATTTAGTATTAAATAAAAACGGTTTATATTGGAATTAACAATACTTTATCATATAATTAAAAAAAATACATGTTTAATACGTTTTATTGATATGTTTCATTTATTTATTTTAATTTAAGCCATATTGACTTAATAAATCGGTAAGTACAGTAAAATCTCTTTGTGAAAGTGGTTTAAAGTGCATGTCATAATTAGCTAGAATGATTATTGTAGGTACTATATATACTTAAGTCTTGAGGTCTTTTATAACTGTTATTTTAGGCTACAGTATTATTTAGTTTAATAAAATATCGCTTCATATAACTATTCAAATTAATGGAGATTATTTAATATCTTTACCTTTATCACTTGAAAATGGTTATTTCCATAATAGAATATAATTATAAAACAAGACAAAATTTAACTGGCAATAACACATATTTACGATAATCATAATTTTTTTTTATAATTTAGAAAAGGATTTCTTTATAATACATATTCAATAATGTACATATTGTTATCTGATACATACACAAAACAAGAAAGCAAGGCTACCTTCGGCTTGCCGAAGGTTTCATACCCTTGCAGTTATACAAAATATAAAATATATTTGGATTGCTGCTGGTTTCTGTGGTATTTATTGAACAATTATAACAGTACAGGAAGTCGAGATTTTGACCTGATTAAGGCTATGAATCAAACACCTGCTTCGAAAAAAAATAATTCTACCTTTTTAATGCTTTTGTATATACCTGGATTTCTTATATACTTAACACAAAATGTTATGAGGAAATGTCTTTGTGTTGTAAAGGATGCGTTGGTCATAAAATCTAAATTTGGAAAGTTCTTATTCAAAAATACGTTTGACAGCTATATGATTTATTGTTTAACAGCTACATGTAATAGTACTCAGGTTTCCATAAAATTGCAACATGAACCTTCATTAGATCGATCGTTGATCGTTATAAGTTATAAAAGATCGATTTCGAACTTTATTATTAGGGACACACTTAGATTTGGATGTGGTAAGCCTGATAGCTATATCTTGAAAAACAACAAAAATCGGCCGATAGCTTCTATGACAGCTATACGATATATCGGTCCGATCTGGCTCGTTCCGACTTATTTACAGCCTACAGCAATAAGAAGCTTGTGTGCCAAGTTTCATGAAGATAGCTCAAAAACTGAGAGACTAGTTTGCGTTGCAACAGACGGACGGACGGACGGACGGACGGACGGACGGACGGACGGACGGACAGACGGACGGACGGACGGACAGACGGACGGACAGACATCCATTTTTCGACTCCTCTGGTGATGCTGATTCAGAATATATATACTTTATAGGGTCGGAGATGTCTCCTAAGGTGCGTTGCAATCTTCTGGCTAAAATTAATATACCCTCTGCAAGGGTATAAAAATCAGAGAACAGCCAACTGCATATTTATCTCCTGTCGTATTTTGAGAGAGTAAAAAAACGATAACTCAAAAAAATGATTCAATTGTTTTCATATACGCATAATTGGGTTGGTGTATTTTTGATTTGTCAATTAAACATCAACGATATTTGCAAAATTGTATTGCCATTTTATACACATATTGACGATTATAATTATTACAAATTTGTATACCTTTTGTTTAGGATATTGTAACATTTTGGGAAGATGTATTGGTGTATTGATCCCATTAGAATACAATTTTAACAAAACTGGTGTGTATTTATTATAGATATAGTTAAAGTAAGATTGATATCTTGACAAATATCTTGTAAATTAACCAAAAAATCAAGCAAACTCTAGATTTCAAAAAGATTTAACACGCAATAAATATATGTATAATATGTATTATAATACACTCAAACGGTCTAAAAGAATTCAGCTATAAGAAGTGCAGAAGGAACATGTAAATTTTGCAGAGGAAAACGCACACCAAGAAGCCAAGTAAAATGGAAAAGAGCATAGCAAATCGAATTGAATCGCATCGACTGTGGCTGAGGCTGTGGCAGCTGATGAGGATGTTGCAAGAGTTAAACATGCAACATTTCCAAATACAAATTGTCCTATTGCCAAAAAGAGGCAAAAGCCAAGCGAAATAGGCGACAAATCTGACTCGGCTTGTGGCTTGCTCAGCATGCCAAGTGCAGCAGGACAGTGGGCAAGAGATAGAGAGAGAGAGAGAGAGACACAGCAGACTGGCTTTGCGACAGTTGATCGCCTGCCAAATCGATCCAGATACAGATACTTTAAATCACAATTTCAGGAAAACACAAGCCAAGCCAAAACTTTAAGATAAAAAGAAATAAATAGATGCGACAAACAGAAGGCAAAGAGGAGGAAAAAACTGAAAAATAGCTGTGCGCACATGTCAAAGGCAGCAGCAAAAAAAACCAACAACAGTAGAAGCAGAGGCAGCACGCTGGCAGCAGCATTTTATTTCAATTTCAATTGATTGTCGTACAATCGCCATGAATAATTCAATTTTACAATTGCATTGCCCGCGTTGCAGCAGCAGAGTGAGAGAGAGAGAGAGAGAGATAGAGAGCGAGAGCGGGAGCGAGAGAGAGGACGAGAGTGAGGGCAACGCACACGCAGCGAGGGCGTGCGATAGAGACAGACTGCGAGCGAAAGACGCGGAACACATTTTAGACGCTGTCTGTGCCGCCGTGCTGCAACAACAACGAGAGGATAAAAGTTGACACTGACGAGGAAGATGACCACCTATTACAAACGATACAAAACCAGATACTAAACACAGTAATATTGCAGTACCAGCGACGTTACTAACTAAAACTAAACGATTGTTGTATTGTAATTGATTTATTCCCATCTATTCTCGCCCAGCACATGAAATGTAATCATAAATTATAATAAATTTATAGTGTACTTAAAGTTTTCCGTGTTCCTTGGCTAATGTATGCAAATTGCATTGCTGGACTGGCATTATAATATTCTCTATAGGTATGAACACATAAACTACCATATTACTATCGTAATCAAGTTTTGAGTTACCGTTTAAGTTAAATGTATGTATAACGTACTACTTAGTATAAAAGTGCTAACCTAAACGTAGTACTATGAAAGAGTCATACTTAAAGATATTAAGTCAATTTAGGAATAAAAATAAAAATGTTCCCTTATTTTCCTTTAAAAATCTTTACACTTTCATTAGATTATATATATATATTGCAGAATCTATAACAATTTTGTTTGACAGTGGCATAATCCAACATAGAATCGTTACTTAAGGATCTCTGACTTCCAGCTTTTTGAACATCAGAATCTGAACTATTACAGCAAGAGTTAATCGAATAGTTATTTTCGGATTCCTTCCCCATTCAGTTCAGTTACGCATATCAAATCGCAACATAATTATCCTCGATCCTTGATCGTGAGCATAAGAAGCAATTCATCCACTACAAATGCTAACAAATGATGATGCTCGGACAGATGCATGGGAGAGAGCGCGCTTCTAAATAGTTCATATGCCGCGGTGATTAATGGGTTTATTATGCAACAATTATGTGTATAAACATTGCGCATTGAGTTCTTCAATCCAGGCCGTGCTACGCTTTTGAGAGCAACGGCTCATGTCAAATTAATGAACTCGACTCTTGACTCCTTGACACCTCATAAAGGTGTCGACGCCGTCTCGCAGGATGTGGGAATGCGACAGAAGTCAAGGACTCGGAAATGTGTTCCTAATTTTAATTTGCTTTAGTTTTATGCAGCAGCAGGCGCAGCGATGTCCCGATCCTGTCCTGACGCACATAAATCACACAAGCTGAAGAGCCTCAGCTGAATTAGCATAACTTGGCACGTCGCGTCTGACATTGAAACTTCTCTTCGCCTTCTGACATGGGGTATATCTGCTAGCGGGCACTTCTGGTAGCGAATTCGTTCTACCGCAAACTAGTTTGCATCCTAGGGATACTTGCTGCTGCCTCGCTCTCTCCCTCTCTCTCTCTCTCTCTCTCTCTCTCTCTCTCTCTCTCTCTCTCTTCTTTCTGGCATGATGAACGAGTGTCAACAATGCCCCGTCGTGGCAGAGGCAGCAGAGGTCGGACAGATTCCTCATCTACATCTGCGAGCGCAGAGCGGCACGCCAAGCTGCGCCACGTTGCCCTGGCCAAGGCGCGCCTTTTGGGGCACATTTTTCGCCCATGATGTCATCGGCGCGTCGCGCATTTCTCCAAGTGCAAGTCCCTTGCGAGTGTGTGTGTGTGTATGTGTGTTCTCGTAAATTCGTAGCCCAATTTGTGAAGAGCGCGTGCTTCAGTTTCGCATCTCTCCATCTCCCTCTCCCTGTCTCTCTCCCGCTTTTCTGAAGTTCCACTTTCAGCTTGGGCTTAAGCTGCGTCGACGGCGGCATTTGCTCAAAAGAGCCTAATAACAATTGCGCGATCTGGTTTGCCCTGGCGGTCGCTCCTCTTCTCAGATAACGAGCAGGGGAGCGACGCTCAAGGCGACGGCGAGTTACCCTGTAGAAAACAAGTGAGACTAATTGAGGTTTCACAAAGAAAGAAGTGAATGAAAGAATACATTGCTTTTACTATCGGTAAATTCATTTAATGATATAATCAAAAAACTCTTTATGCATTAAATAATTATAATTATATAGTAGTTAGTTTCATTGAAAAAAATGAGAGAATAATATATGATAAGTATTCAAAATCTATTTCTATCACTAATATAATTTAATAAGTGAGTTTTAGGTTTTAGTATAGAGAAGAAAATAAAACTGTCTTGTAGTTTTATCAGTTTTGTAATAAATGTAATGTTAGCAATTTATAACATAAATGGAGTCAAAGAAATTACTATATCAATAGTCTATAACTTATTCAAAATATAGTAAGCGTAATTTACAACTTGAAATTGAATCAAATACATATTTTGACTATAACAAAGTTGACTTAAAATCAGCAGTACCCCCCTCTGGGTGAGTGCACATCACACCTTCTTGCAGGCCTAAAAAGAAACGAAGAGCCACATAAAACGAGTGACAAATTGGAGCGCCTTCATCTTGCGAAACTCTCTGAGATCGCTCTGGGTGTACGTCGTAGTATGTGGAACGATTTTGGGGCTTGGCCTTAAGTGGATTTTGAATTTTTGGGCATCGCGAATACGAAACATAATTAGTTTACCCTATAAATCTCTGGCAAGACGACTGACATTAATTGAATCGGGTTAGTTGTTGGAAGGGGGGGGGGGTTACCGAGCGCATTCGCTCTGGTATTTGGCATAGCACGCGCTCCCCTTGATTTATATGTGCAATGCGTAATCTGCGCTCCAAAAAAGAAGGCAAGCCGAATGCCAGAGTTTTCTGGATCTCCTGGTCGTAGTATCCCCAGTGGCAATTGGTTGCCTCGCCCAGCTGCTGCGGCATCAGAGTCGGACAAAGAACAAAGTGCAATGCGAGATGCCAAAACAATTGCTTCACATTTCCACATTTTCGTCTCTACATTCGCTACTTTCTTTCGGTATGCTTAATAGTTCAGACTGCCAGAGAGAGAGAGAGAGAGAGAGAGAGAGTGGGAGGTAGAGGGAGAGAGAGGGAGGGAGCGACTGGTCTAGTACAGAGCGGCCTCTGGGCAAGATCAAAGCTCGGCGATATAATTGGTCGTTGTTTTGTTTGTGACCGCAAAACAGCACATCCTCCCAGTCTCAGCTTCAGTCTCAGTCCCAGTGCCAGTGGCAGTCCCTGTTGCATACTCAGTCTCAGTCCCAATTCCATGCTCCGCCTCCCTCTCGCTCTCCTCCACTTTGGCTGCCTGCCCGCTTAATAATAATTCGTTTTGGCAAACAATGTAAATTCTTCATTAGCCTAGCTTCCTAATTTGCTCGGGCATACTTGCCGGGTAATTGAAGTCATGCACTGCTCTACAAGATCGGGGCCTTGGGATAAAGGTATTTATGAGAAACGCGCTGAAATTCGTTACATTTCCAAATTGCTGGCTATATTGGGAGCTGGCGCGGAGCTTAAGCTGGCAGCTGATCGCAGAGTGCGACAAACAGTTCTGAGCGGATTGGGATCTATAAACTAAGAAAGATTTAAACTTCAATTAGAAGAACAGGAGAAAAACTCACATACTCACCTGATCACTCACTGCACACATCCTTATAGCCGAGAGATCGCTTCTCAATCCATTGACATTCTGGTGTGCATATTCGAAATGCTCTCACTGTCGCAATTTTTCACTCCACATGGTACTGCGCAGAATGCTTTGCTGATTGATCGATTGATTGAGTGATTGACAACGGCGCCAATGAAATCCAACTGTCTCGCTTATTCCCGTTCCCCTTGCTGTACCCCCCGCTTCCGCTCACGTTCCCGTTCCCCATCACGTTCTCTTCGATTAATTACACGCCAAAGATGTCAAAAGAAAATCAAGGCAAATATGGTAAGAGATGGTTAAAACTTTTATTCTATCTCCAGCCACTTCACGTGTATAGGATGCGCAGTTCTAGGGTTTCTACTACAATGGGGGTTACAATAGGAACTTCCTGTTTTATTGTTTTTTATTCGATCTGCCGCGGTGCCAGGCAAGGACTGCGACTATTCTTTACGAGCGGCAATAAATTTAACAATTTGTTTAGTGCAGACACACACACACACACATTGACACGGATAGTGGAAACACGCAAAGTGTCTAGGTAGCACCATATATGGTCTGTGCCAAGGGGTACCTGAGGCGCAGATGCCAAAAGCACAGCAATTTGTCCAGCGGTAAACAAAAAAAAAAGAACGCTTTGGGGCCACTGGGAGCCAGTGCGTCTGTCTCGACTGTCCCCTCGACTGGTCTGGTCTATAAAACTTGCTGTGAATTGTTCTCTCTCTCTCTCTCGCTCTTTGGGCAGCAGCAGGAGGGCTTGGCCAGTCGCCGAAAGCAAGAGTCTCCTGCAAGAAGGTAGAGTAGAGTTGCCTTGGATATAGTGCAATTATATATGCGTATAGTGTATATGAAGATTTACCACATGGGATTTACAGGAGGGCTTGGCCAGTCGCCGAAAGCAAGAGTCTCCTGCAAGAAGGTAGAGTAGAGTTGCTTTGGATATAGTGCAATTATATATGCATATAGTGTATATGAAGATTTACCACATGGGAATCTTCGTGGCATATAACTTTCTCTCTCTCCCAGAGAGAGCAAGAGCGATGGATGCGCTGCATGTGCAGAAGACTAGACAAAACTGGTGGCAGATTCGTCATGCTGCCAGCTTCGCGCTGGTGAAAAGGTCGGCATCGGCATCGTCATCGCCGTCTAGCCTGGCTATATACAATATTTCTGAAATTAAATTATCAACAAGAATTTCGCTAGTTGGCATGCCTAGCCCAAAAAAAGCCAAAACAGCCGGAACAGCCGCAAAACGGTTAGAGCCCGGCACGCCCCACAGCCTCCCCAAAAAACCTGTCTTCTGCATGCGGTGGGGGGGGGGGCGGTTGGCAAAAAGAAATTCCGAAAATTTTCCCACACTTCTTGAAGAAGAAGAAGAAGCAGCAGCAGCCAAGGCAGAAGAAGGCAACAGGCTGCTACTCATATTTGTTTATGGCCAGTTCGTTTGCTCTCCCGCGCTCTCCGTGTGTGTGTGTGTGCGCGCGATGAAGCACATGTTGCATTTGCCTTCGTCCGTTGTTGATGAGCTGCATTATATGGCTGCTGTGACTGTAGTATCGGCATGCATTCGCACATACTCTCACACTCACAGTAAGAGAGACAGAGGGGAAAAGAACGAACGGGGGAGAGCAAACGCGCGAGGCCGTGGCCAATGTGGAGGCCAATGCCAAATGGGTATCCACTTGTTGCTGCTATTTACCTTTTGGTTCTGCTTGTTGCCTGGCCTTTGCCTTGCGCCCCTGCCTCCCGTGGCGATACGGTTGCACATTTGTATTTGTTGTTGTTCTTCGCGCATTGACACCAATTCTATTTGCATGCATACGCGACGCCCTTTCGTGTAACGAAATTTCCTGCACAAGTGATATTTCTGTGAGAACATTGAATGTACTTTCTAGCTGCAACTTCAGCTACTCGGGTCCCGTTAAAACGGTAGTTGCAATGCCAAGTAGAATACCAATTTTACCCAACAAATTATAATATTGCACATAATAATAATCACCTGGATCATTTGGTCGGTTGTATTTCTCTCTGCGGCACGCGCACGTCCTTTGCTTGCGCTCTCTCATGCGACCTTTCGCTCTCTTGAGCGAAACGTGCTTACATTTTTCTGCCTCGTTTGCAGCCTGTTATTGTTTTAGTGCTCTGTTAATTTACGCGATTCATTTTAGCACTGTTGATCGAGCATGGTGCATTTAGCTAAGGTAGTGTCATGAGAGCTATCAACTGTTAATTGATCTGAAAGTGTGAGTGACAGAGCTTTTCTGAATGCACGCTTGCAGGTTGCGTAACCTTAGGCAATTATAACCCCATGCATCAAAATCATCAAACATATTACAGTTTTCGAGCCTTATTTTCAGTTACGTGTACAGCACACATACATACATATTTCTCGTTTATCTTTTACATCGTCCGCTTTTATCCTTCTTGTTTACGTTGATTGATATTGCATACTTGTTTACAGCGTCATCGTCGTCTGCTGTCGCCATCATCATTATCATTCCCGTTTCCATCATCATCTTCAACGTTTGCGACACATTACAGAGATCTCGTTTAGCTACGCATAGTTTAGTTTATAACGTCGATTAGTTGCACTATAAGCAACACCTTTAACTGCCAACAAATTACAACTTTATCATGCCGCAAATGATGACGATGACTGGAACATTGGATGTGCCTGTGTCTGTGCCTCTTGCCGGTTGCCTGTGCCCATCTATTCTGCTCCCCAGCATTGCAAGCGTCGCGCAGGCCGAGAGCAGCTCGCATAATTAATGAAGTGCAGCAATGGCAGAGCCAGCAAAACTGCAACTGCAACGGCAACGGCAGAGGCGGCGACACAAATAAAGCTATTGCCCTGACTGAGGGAGAGAGCAGGGGCAGTTGCAACGCGTCTCAGTCGCAGTCTTACTCTCTGTCTCCCTCTCAGGCTTCTTCTGCGGCTCCTTCATATTTATACAGAGCAAACACGTTAAATAAAAGATAAGCGGCAACAGCGGCGAGTGTCACGCGCTCCACAACTGCCTGCCGGGATAGCAGGAGAGCCAGCTGGCAGCTCGCAGAAGGTGTACGTGAATTTTGCCGGAGTCTGAAACTCTTTGGGTGTCGCGACATTTTGCAAGTCAAATCAAATAAACTAAAACTTCCACGCAGAGTGCGATCTGCGAGTATGTATGTACATTAAAAGCACCGACATTACAATACATATATCCATCTCGCACATTATTTCGAAAGTAAATACCAATCAACGAGTGTATAGGTTCCTTTTCGAATCATAATTATTTTTATGCTCTTGCAAATCACATTATCACGTGCTTTGTTTTTGTTGTCATTGCTATAGCGCTCTCTCAAGCGGTAATTCAAAGAGAGCGAAACGTGCATTGCTTACGTTTTTCTGCTTCGTGTGTAGCCCCCTGTTTGTGTTGTTGTTTTTATCCTCTGTTAATTTGCACTATTCGTTTTAACACCGTTGAACGAGCATGGTGTAATTAGTTAAGGTGGTGTCATGTCTGCTGTCCACTATTAATTGATATGAGCGTGTGCGCGCACGCTTGAGCACGAATTGCAATGAGCTTATTGTGAACGCACTGCTACTGATGCAGAACCTTACGCAATTATTGAACTATTCGTCATTAGCATAGAATAGATTGGCACTGTTAAATTAAGGATTGCTGTTAATTGAAGGATTCCGAAGACCTTTATTTGAAGGTTTTTGAGGATTCGTGCTTGCTCTGTTCCTTTTTGAATTGTCTTTCACGCCACTTTAGATCAGTAATTGTATGAAATGTATAAAAAGCGAGAATATAAGTTAAATAAAGAAAAATTCTAGCAAACGTTTTATTCTCTGGATAAATATAAGCGAGAGGTATTACAAGTAGCAGCGGACACTTTGTAGTATTTGCAAGACAAGGACAACTATATATTTTTCTACATCTCTATGCAAGTTGGTACGTTGTGCCACAACTGTTTAATATGTAATATATATTTTTCTTTAATTTTGGTATGCGTGTACACGTAGTCGTCATCGTCTCGTTGTTCCCAAATGCATTTGTCAATGTCGCCAACGTGTCGCTCTGACGCTCTGAATGAAAGTCGCAAGTCCTCGGCTGCCACAACGAGAAAACAAGAGAGGGAAAAAACTTTCGCCTGCGCCTGCCTGCCTGGCCATTGTTGCAAGCACCGCGCTGCGGGCAATCGACTCGGCACATAGTCGAAGGGGTGAAGAGCTGCGGCTAAAACTGGATGTGGAGGTGGACGTGGCCCCCAGGTATGGAACATGCAGTGCGAAGTGTGCGACTAAAATGCGTGACGAGCTATAGAGACTCGCTTGACTTGGCCCTATTCATAGGGATAGACTGGAGCAGCAGCATACATGCAACAAACGTAGCCAACGTTCAATTTGCAACATTTCACGTTCGTGTGGCCCGAACAATTTAGGTGGCAAATGAGTTATGACTGTTGCACTTGGTCCCGACACATTAACAATGTTTGACGAATGGCCAAAGGGCTTGGGTGACGATCACTTAAATGGTCACACGACGGAACGGAGTACGATGGGATTTCGTTCGGCTTCTACGCAAAATCTCTAGCAAATTTGGGTTGCCAGCTTAGAGCTTGGAAACTACATAGCTTGGCAATTACATATGCATCTGCATATGCATAGTATATGTACGTATTCCGTATACGCCCAGTATTATTCGCATAGTCTCGTCTCGACTTGGCTCGTTTGAATGCATTACGCACTTGTCGCTCTAAGCTGATCCAGCTTTGCCATGCCTGATTGCCATGCGCTGTGAGGCAGCCTCGTAATTAAAATGAAATCAGCATACGGCTTAATTTCGTCTTCAGTTGAAAATGCGAGCTCTCGGATTTCGTACAGATCGTACGGATCTGTATGTACATACACACACAAAGTAGTAGTAGTAGTAGTACACAGACAAAGTAGGCCTCGACTCGTCCGACTGCTTGTTGCTTTGTCTAATGCGTAACATCGTTTGCTGTCTGCCCCTCTGCCCCTCTGCCCCTCTACCCCACTCTCTCTATCTGTCTCCCTCTGATTAGCTTGGAGTCTCTTGCTCCAAATCTGTCCGTTCTCATAAATCTGTCTGACATTTTGCATGCCAGTCATCAGCTTCAGCTTCAGCATCAGCTTCTAACTCGGTGTGGATTAATTTAAATCCTTTTTTCCGATTTACTCAGGAATTTTCGCCCAGTCAACTTTTCTCTACACACACATACAATCCAATCCGTTGTGCTATTTCTTTCTCTGCATTAAATACAAATTTTGATTACAATAATAATAAATTAAGAGTCGCATATGATTTGAGATCTTCTGCTGCATAGGCTCCCCGTCAAGTCCAGTCCTATTTGGCAATCTCTCTCGAGTCCCACATTATGACCATAATTCAGATTTAGTTAGTGCCTTATTATGTTGACAGTTTTGTAATTGATAACGTGCACGAAACTGTCATAAACGTTGTCGTAAACGATGTGGCCGAGAACCATGATCTTGATCTAGATTGTCCAATACAGACGTCACATAGAGCGGAGTAATTTACCAAAAATGATAGCGGAATGAACTTGTTGCATTTGCCGCCAGTTCGTTGTCTATAAACAACAACAACGACAACAGTAGTGGCAAAAACAACAAAAATCTCTTGTGAAGAGAAAGATCTACAGATCTTGCTGGACCCGGCTGCCACTGCCACCACTGGCTACCGTTGAACAACGTGTAAGGAGAACCCAAAAACTAACAACAAGATGCCCCCTAGGCGCTGCCGTTGTCGAGTCCATTTCAAAAGACAGCGGCAGCTTCAGCAGCTACGCTCTGGAGGAGAGCAACGAGCGAGCGAGCGACCTGGGTATCATCGATCATCGATCATCTGCGGCGCGGTCTAAAAATGGCTTCCAGCTGCGTAGGAAAACACCATCGCATGACCAAATCGCAATCCTTAAGTCGATTCGATACTTTCTTCTTGCTGCTCGAGTTGTGATTGCGCGTCTACTGCGACAGCGACAAGTTTTTGCCGCTGCCCCAGCGTAGTTGTCTTATTTTGGGTTTATTATTATTATATACTGTACTATATATATATAATTTTTTCACAGCATTCTTATTATTAATGAATATCAGCGTCGTTTGTCGTTGGGCAATTTTTCATTATTTATGAGCTGAAGTTGTGCCTTTTGGGTGCCTGGAGCAGAATTACGAGATTGGCAACGACCCGACCCGGCATATGGCATACATATATCTGTATAAGCAATGCCAATTAATGACCAAATTAGTGGACAACACTTGACCGCATATGGTACGGGATTTTCTACTGATTTGGTTCGAATTGTGATTTATTTGAGCGCAATGTGAAGGCTCGCTTTGATTTCTTTGTTAGTCATCTACCTCCCTCCCTCCCTCTATTTCCATCTCTCTCTCGCTCTAGCTGCTTCGGCGAAAGTCCAGTCTTGATCGAGGAGCCACGAGTGAAATGAATTCGAGTACGAGTACGAATAAGAACGTGTTGCACTCACAAAATCGAATCGCCTTCAATGTCAACCCGCCTGCCATATTCATAGTTCTGCGCTGAACATCAAAGCCTTGCCTTTCATTTCGCAGCGAGTTCCCCGCACAGTGGAGCAAGGACACCAAATCAAGCTATCCCACATCTCTCGGTCTCTCTCGCTCCGTCGGTCTTTCGGTCTCCCAGGCACGTAGTAAAAGCTGACAGACCATACAAGGGCCCAACTATTGCTGTGAAATATGATGTGGACTAGCTGCCAGTTAGCTGGCAATAAAGAGTAATTAGCACCTGGCATTTAATTTACCAAATTGAGCACTCTCAATAACTGTTTAAACTGTGGTTAACCCTTGCCACAGTACTTACCCTTTTTGGGCTCGAGTCCCCAGGCTAGTTTGGAGTAGCATGGGAAGCGTTTTGGTGGCATTTTGTGTGAAACTGTTGCAGGATGGATGGGCCCATTTAACTGCATTGCAGTTTTCAGTTATCTATTGACATTACTAATTTAAGATATTTATGATAAAAGTAAACTAATTCATCTGTATTCATAGATCAGTTGCGCTACTACAAGTGCAATTTATTATTAATATATAGAAGGAGTCTCCCCAAGGGGAAATAAAATCGGGAAGAAGGCTCCTTCTTATCTATACCAAGGCTGGACAATCGCAGTCAGTATTCAGAGACTACACCCTGCATCCGAAGATAATCGCTTTTTGGTTAGTTTCCCCATGTTGTGGCCTCTTCAGTTAAGGTAGCCAACAAGGACACCAATATCATTACTATTATTATTTCCACTTCTTTAAGCTGCACTGTGTGCTGTTTGGAGATGTATGGATATCAATCTAGGAATATGGAATCTTAATCTTGCAAAAATCAAATCGAAACTAGTGAAAGAGCCCTGTGGTAATGGGCACCAGTTCGTAGCCGGTGAAATAAGAACTCACTAAGAGATCAGCTATGGAAGAACAACAAACTCACAATATGAATCCGGGATAAATCAATAAATCGATCAGTTATACAACGGATCTGTATTCCATTCTTCCTGTTTGCCAAGTAATACAGCTTTTTCTTCACCCCTAACTAATAATTCTTAAGATTTTCTCCCTGACCTTGTTCCTTCTGCTTGTAATTCATTCAGCTCAAACGATGTCCTATTGTTAGGCAACTAAACTAAATGTTATTTCTTCTAACCGCTGTTGTCTTCTCCTCAGGTCTCCTGCAGATCCTGCTGTCAACGCTCTACACTGTTGCCACGGAGCATGTTTTCGCAACTGACTTACAAATTGAAAAACAAATTACTGTCATAAACGTCAGCATTACAACATGACGACAATCAATACATCAACCTGTTGTCAGCGAAGCACGAAACAAGAAACAGGGAACAAAAGAAAGAAGGAAGACAAACAAAAGAAACACAGCAGCACAATAAATTATGACAGTTTTGAGTGCATAAAGTAAAACCAAGAAGGAGCCAAGGGGGCAAAACAAACTCAGTTGACTAAGTTTTTATGCTTTTATTTTTTCTGCTTTTCTGTATTTTCATTTGGTGCCCCCATGTGTCGTGCAATTATAAAGCATCATCATCAACCGGCGTCAAAGCCAAGCCGTGATCGGGTTGGGGATGCATTCGAGAAATTCTACGAATGGTTGCGAGCCAGCGAATGCATTTAATGAAATCAAGAGGAGCACCAATCAAATGGCGAACGGGCAAGCTGGAAAAGTGCAGGGAAAAACAGCGCGCTACAACTAAATGATTGCAAAAATCTAAATTGAATTTTGCCATAAGTTGAATCAAAGCGACGGCCAAGCAGACCCCAAGACGGACGGATGGATACTGACTGCAGACTGTCGGATCAGTTGCAGCAGCGGCTACAGCGGCTACAGCGGCAGCTAATCCAAACATGAAAAATGTCGGAGAAAAACCCAAGTGCCGACCTGGCGACTGTATAAATTCTAAGATGAGTGCATGAAATACATAAGAACCAAAAAGAAAAAGAACGGATCTACGGCAAATGGAAGTGCCCAATACACTGTAATACTGGTTAGAGTGTTATCAACCTATAACTTAGGCGATGTCTATCTATTCGCCATTATAAATCAAGAGGAAGGAACTGCCGATATCTTACGAAAGCATTAAGTAACTTACACGATCTTTGAGACTCGAAATAAAGAAAACTTCCAGGAATATAAGTTCCCCGGCTGCATTAAGTTGTAATAAATCAAAGAATATAGGAAACAAGATAATCCTAGCCTGCGGTTGGCCTTAAGAACACAAGGAACTAAGAAGCTGCAGGAAACACAAGTGTGGAATCCCAACAAGTGCTTATACCCGTGTGGAGCCTGTCTTACATGACTTAGCTGATGTACCCCATGCGACCCATTTCTTTGGCTTTGAAGGGCATACAAAGTGTTCGTTGGGTGCCCATTGTAACGGCATTGCGCTGCCGTTGCGATTATCTAAGCGACTTAGCCGGAGAGATCTCTTAAGCCTAAGCAGACGACGAACTTGGAGCGGTGCCGTCTTGGAGCCGTCTTTGCTGCTCTTCCTGCTGCTGGCAGTTGGCAGCTCACAGCTCACAGCTCACAGCTCGCATTCGCAGCGTGGCAATCAATAACTTAAATTACAAAGTAATTGCGCTGGCATTCACAGCACGCTGTTGCAGCTTCTGTGATCCGACCGGGATCTCCGACCCGAAGTTGCACAGCACCTGAAGCGTCTCTTAACTGCGACTGGCATCTGTGTCTGTCTGTCTGTCCGTCCGCCTGGCTGTCTGTCAGTCTGTCCACTGCTTGCCTGGCTGTCGTCACAAATGTTACACTTGATGGTAATGATGATGGACAGATTGGTACCAAAGTCACTCAAAAGCGTCGCCGTTGCCAGCCTCTCATGGCTATCTCTCTGAAGATACGTATCCAAGAGATACGTATCTCTCTCGGCTAAGCTGGCGTTGCTACTGCTGCCGCTGCTGTTGGTGCCGCTCCGGGCCAAGCCAATCCGGTAGCCGCTCTGTCAGTAAGTTGAAAATTGTTTTAAAATTGCTGTTACATGTCTGAATGCAAGCAGATTGAATTACAAGCTCGCTCCGCGCGCGCTCGCTCACTGCACAGCCAGACATCCCACACCCCCCGCTTCCTCTGCCCGCCAACCCAACATGCACACCCAAACGTAGCCAACTGCAGTGGACAAAAAGTAATACAGATTGCGCATTGCGCGGGACCAAATATGATCGCGATTACAGTCGGAAAATCAGTCGGCGAGCAAATATGGTATAATCCACGTTTAAGTGTTGACACACTCGGGTGAGAAAGACAGAGAGAGGGGGAGAAAGTGAGAGGGAGCGAGACAGAGATGCAAACGGCTGATCTAGTAGAGGCAACGCAACGCAAAGTCACTCTCGATCGATCGATCGCATCGCGCTGGCAATAATTTTCTTGTATTCGAACCGAGAAAACGGAGCTGTTGCAAGTTAAGCATGATTTATGTGTGGCATAAGCAGGTGACAGGGTATTCCTGCCACATGATAATCCTGCACAGGGAAAAAGAGCAGATCGGCAGGCAATAATAAATTTCACTTGTAAGTGTAACAATTTGTATGTTAAACGCGAACCGTGCCCGACCTGCTGCTGCTGCTGCTTGAGCTCCTTGTCGTCTACCCGGGGGAGTTGTCGGTAGGCGCATCGCAGCAGTTTGCTACCAGGCGGCGCATCTTGTGAACAACAAAAAGGAGTAGGAAAAGGAGATGCAGAGAGTGTGAGAGAGAGAGAGAAAGAGAGAGACAGAGTAGACAATTGTTTGCGCTGCCGCATAACAAGTTGCAAGGCAAAATGCGCGCTGAGAGCCCGCGCATCGGAGGCAAACAATATAATAATGCTAAGCTCGCAGAGAGACGGGAATACCTTGGACCCCAAAACCAAAACCAAGCGAATCGAATAGCAAACGAACGAAACAACGAAGCAACGAAAATAGATTTGTATCGAGAGAGGCGGCTTCTCTGAAGCGCGCCTTGCGATTTGCAAATATTTTGTCATTGTGTGGCGAGATTTATGGAGTGGAGCGGCAACAGCAGCAGGAGCATCTAAAGCAGCAGCATCAGGCTGTTCACTCGACGATTGTTTCCAGGAAAAACTTTGGCCTAGCAAATATACCGCTAGGTACGCTACTTCGTCTACGAGTCAAGACTTCCCAGCCGACTCTGCGACTGGCACCCAGACACAGGCACCGGGACACAGAGGACTGGAGCTGCGACACTGGCGAGTGTCAGTGCATGACTATGTGACACAATTCTCACTCACTTGACAGCCACCACAGCAGGCTGCAGCAGAGTGGGTGGCTGCGGGGGTGTCCGGAGGATCGCAAACGTATCAACAGGCTCAGCATGTGCGATGTGAATGTGTCATGGGGCCAGCATCATCAGCATCACGCTCCGGGGCAACCGCCTCAGCCACGATCAAGCAGGGAACAGCCACAGCAGCAGCCACAATATTTTGTTGACAATTTTCGGTACTGTGAAACTGCCAATAATGCTAAATTGGAAATTGCTTTGAATTGGAAAAATGGGTATATGGAAAAGAGGTTTTAATAATCTTGATATTTTAGGAAAATATTATAATTGATATGGAATAGTTAGTAAATAATTGTAATTTTAAAACGCGTGATTCTTTCTATACTATTTTCATTTTCATATTTATTTCCAGCAACTTGTAAAAATATCAAAACAACCAGGATATTTATTCATATTCATTTCCACGCTTTGCCTTTCCTCAATTTGCCTCTTTAGATTTGCAATCTCCAATTTTTGAAGTTCGAAAATTGCTTGTAAGCTCTCAATTTCAATGTCTTTCGTCTTGTTAATTGTTTGGTTAATTTCCTCATTCGCTTCAAATCGCTCAATAGTCTGTTTCATTATCGCGATAAGTTCGTTCTTATCGCCAATTGTCTGACTGGAGGTATTAGCCCTTTCCCGGTAGTACGACAGCTGTTCGATAAGCTCAGCGAGCTTTTTCTCGCATTCGCTTATCTGAGCGTCTTTAATTTGTATAATAGTGGTAAATATTTCGATCTCTCCTCGTGTTGCTATAGACTTCTCCATCAGTTGTCGCACTGCTTTGGCACAAACTTGATTTGAACCGCAGCGTCGCCCATCGTCCTTATGTCTTAGTTTTGGATTATTTTCGATAACCGATTCAGAACTGGAAGCACAACTCGCCGCTGAGTGATTTGCTACCTTTCTACGACCCATTTGTAGACGCGATTACCGATCGACGGGAAAGCCAACTAAACAAAGACTTCGTTCATACTCTTCTATCAAATTGTTCGATGATAGCCAACAAACTGATAAAGTGTTGACGTATACTGATAAGCAATTAACCGAACATGTGCAGCCATAGATACCCTCTAATTGATCGAACAAATTTTTCATTCAATTGGCACGGATTAAACAATTGCCCCACTGTTAGTCCCCGGTAGTGTGGGGCCTCTCAGTTCGCTGCCAATGAAGACAAACGGCCAGCATGTTGGCCATTACTTACCCGCACTTAACACATGTCTGTGCATGTGTGTATGTGTGTGAGTTGATCGAGTCGAGTTTGTCGCCTAAGTCATTGCGTTAAGGTGTTGCTCTGAGTAATTGGCCAATGCGGTAAAGTAATTTGATTAGCATGTAGATCATCATTATATATAAACGTCGCAGGTGTATGTGATCAATCTGTCTCCGTCTCCATCTCAATCTCTCTCTCTCTATCTCTCTCGCTATCTACGACAATCGCAGACACAAATGGATAAATTGTTTTGGCGAAAGACTGCTTCTACTGCCGCGCAACAGGCGATCGTAGCGGGCTCTATATATACCAGATGTATAGCATATATACACCTATTTGTATTCCCGCGAAACATTTTAGCGCTGCACGGCAGTTTGTCGCCATTAGCGTCGAAGTGAAATCAAATGCTCCAAAGTAGACCCGGTCAGACAGCAGAAGGAGCAGGAGAAGAGCAGCAGGTATAGAGAGGCTTCCGTCTGATGTGGCCACAAATCTGATCGCCTGTGACGGCATTAGAAATACATACAATACAAAAAGCAGACGTCGGGCCCCGGTCCCATACATTTGTGTCATTTGTATGCAAGAGTAACAAGCCAACGATCTGGCATACGATCCAGCGATCGTGTCCCAGCAGATTAGCAGAACTATCTGCTCTCGCAGCGAGGCCAGGCCAGGCCGGGCCAGATGGACCGCCCCAGTGCCAGGGAAGATCCGACTGTGAGTTGGACAGCGCCAGAGAGATTCATGAGCACACACACAATGAATGGCAGCGACGGCGGCGCTGTCGCTTTGGCAGTGCCAGTGCCACTGTCTGGGACTTTCTGGCGAGATCACTACAGATCGATGCCAGAGCTCCATCGATTTAATTACAACAAACGCGTCAGCAAATTGCCTGACGCGAACATTTGCACACTTTGCAGCAGGCAAAGTAAATGGTGGAAAGAGCGTAGAGTAAGCAATGGAGAATTTTAGTGTACCCAGTGGAATACCCTGCCGAAAAGAGTGTATTAAAAGAATGGTAAAAGAATATGTTTTTTTATAGAGAACTTAACTTCATTCCAGTTCTCTGAGCAAACTAAATTTCCTTAGGTAAGGGTATAGCTTAAAGAACAGCGCACTGGGTAGCCCAGGGTAGCCTCTCTAGACACTGGTTACACTCCACTTCAGTGGCAGTCCCAGCAGCTACAGCTAAGGCTACAGCAGCATGACGCGGAGGGGCGGGGGTGTGGCGTGGCGGTTCGAGTACAGGTCCAGTGCAGTGCAGGTCCATCGTGTACCTTGAGCGCCATCGAGTTAACAGCAAGTGGCGGTGAAATCGCTTTGATCTAAACTCAAATCTTTGTTTTGTTGACTGTTTTTCCAGCTGCGCTTTTGGCGCAATGCGCCCTCCTCTTGTTATTGTTGTTGCCCGCTGATGTAGCTGCTTCGAGCGCTTCTGCTGCCTCTGTGTTGTTGTCGCTTCACCACCCCTTTTCCCCTCAGTTCGCTCTTCCTCTCCACACAACGTGAAATGCCACCAGGTTCACTTGCTGTGATTGCAATTGAATTGCACGCGGCGTGTACTCGCATTCAATGAATGACATTGACGGCATGCGAGTGTGTGTGTGTGCGAGAGAGACACTGTGTGTGTACTCATTGGACTCGATATCGATACGTACTGCAGGTGTGAAAGGTGTTTAGCGTTGACTAATTGTTGGATTAAAGTGACGAATACAAAGTGGAAACGTCTTTAAGTCGAACAAATCGCAAGGATTGCAATTTGAGCATGTCATGTTAGACGTCTGACTGCATTTGCTACCAGTGCAAAAGAGATAGCGATATTGTGTTGCATTTTTTGTCTGTTTTATCGCCTCTCCCAATGCACAGTCTCATAACATTTTCACACTGTGCGACGAGGATCATCACGTTAAAATGCGCATCACTAATCTGTTGTAGATTTAGCTTTATCCTGTAAGGATGCGTTTGCTACGAGTGCAAAAGGGATAACGAGCCTATTGGCAATGTTAAGATCTGCTCATTTTAACAGTCTCCTCTTTCAAGAATGCCTTATAACTTTGCAATTGAAAGGTTCATTAGGATGCTATAAATTAGATTTTCATTTGGCAACACGTTCTAAAAGAGATTGTAGGTTTTCAATGCTTGCGAATGCTGAACAAATTGATTGTTTTATAATGAACTAGATATTGTTCTCAATGAGATATGCGTATCAAATGCCGAAAACGTTATTCGGAAAACTGTGCTGACAGTTTGCCAAACAAAGTCAAAACATCGATTGTTGCGACTCTTGACTCTTGTTCAACATTATTTATGGGCTTACTTTTATTTCTGCTCAAACAGCAGCAGACAGAAGGTCATTGTCATCGCCAGTGCGACTGCTCTTTGTGTGTGAGTGTGTGTGTGAGCGTGTTGCAGTCTCTTTTGTTGCTGCCCAACGAAATGGGCATTAATCAATAAATTTGTTTGGCTGCCAGCGAGAACACACCGCATCGGCAACCCTCTGGACCGCTGGGTCCATGGGCCAGAACCGTCAGGAGGACACATTGTACAACTATCTATCTATGTCCCAAACAAAGCGCAATGTTTTCTAACAATAAACCCGAATGGATAATGGCATGTTCTATAGTATAGCGACATCGATATAGTGTGTGTTGTGTGCCCTTCTTGTTGTGACACGGAGCCGAAGCTGATGACAGCAGTCAATGGAGCGGGCGGAGCAGAGCGCGAGAGCAAAAAGCGCAGCTGCAATCAGCTGAAAGAACGTCATCAAGGCGAATGGCAACTACCCTGTATAGACCACCGTCTCTTAAAACTGAGACGAACCGAAACGGTATACCCTCCACACCCTCTACTCTACAGTGTGCATTCGAGGGTTGTCCACGGAAAGTAGTCATGCATAATACCATTACGTGCAGTTACTCCTTCATTTACGAGTCATTGAACAACGCACTATGTGTTATAATGTGCGAATATCCAAATAAGAATTAACCGTCGCGTTAATGGACTCAATTGTCGAACGATGAAATAACATTAATTTTCAGTAAATTATGTACTTAACCGACCGTATGTGGTGAGAGCAGAACTCCTCTTTTGGCTCAACACTAATTGTGCAGTTGGCTTTGATTTTGTTGATTAAGCTGCTGTTATTTTCTGAGCAGACCATGTTAAGCGAAGGGCTGCGCTTGCTGCTAGTGAAAAAGAGAGAACGCGCTTGCGTAACATTTGTTTGATTGTTTCAATTGCACCTTCGTCATAACATTTTGACGCCATACTTGAACTCTACTCATTTGGCAATGTTAGGCACTTTCTCTGTTAAGATGTTTTTGCATTGTACTTTGCAACTATCAATTGTGCGTGTGTGAGTGTGTGTTTTATGATAATTGAGAGCTACTTGATTTTATTTGTCTTTCTCTCTCTCTCATTCCAAGCAAGGAGCATGTGGAGGAGGAACTGAAATTCCAGATTATACCAAGTCGTACGCATGCCAAACATAGTCTGAATATTTGCACACTTAAGGCAAAAAAAAAGTGTGAAACGCATGCGATAAAAGTGCAGACAGCTGTGTTGCGCTGTTGTTGCTACTGTTGCTGTTTTTCTGTTCGCCGTCGTCGTTGCTGCTACTGCTTGGCGACAATGGAGGAGCGCGATTGTGGCCAGTTCGAGTTGAGTTCAGTTCAGAAATGGTAACAAACGATTACATCAATTTATGCGCGCAAACACTATAAAGTAATTTTCAGCTCAAAATAGTAATGGACCAGCTTGGAGCTCGCTGCGACAATGGCCAATGCAATGGCGGGAGTTGAGTTCAGTTCAGGCTGCCGTTGCCAATTTAGTTACACATCTGTAACTGTAACTGCCACTTGTGTGTGTGCAACTGGAACTGCGCGCTTTGATGAGTGTTTGTGGTAATTGTTGTTGCTGTTGGCGTCGTTGTTGAGCTTAAAGGCCGCGGCATGTAGTCGTATTAATTAAGTTACCAATAATAATTCAAAATGTTTAGCTACCAGCAGCGGCAACAATTGCCAACATGCAACATGCAGCATTCGCAGACGGCAACATGCTGCAGTCAGCTACCTGAACATGCAACATGCATAAAGAGGAAGACGTAGCAGCAGCAACAGCATCAGCAGCCACTATGGAATCAGATAAACAAGGCGCGTAGTTTGCACTAATAACAACTCAATAAATAATAAATGCAACATTCACCGACCGCAGCCAACAATAATAAACATGCGCAGTTTTATTTTTATTAGCTTCTTTTGATTTCTTATTTACTTTTTACGCCTTATTTGCCTGTGCAAATTTTCTTTTCCTTACTCTTCTTTTTGTCTTCGGCAGTGGCTGCTTCCCACAGCCGCCGACGACGAACGCTGCAGAGCAACCTGCAAATGGAGCTTGGCCACGTTCCCCTTCCCTTGCCTCCTGGACGCGATCTCGTTCCCAATTGCGATTTGTTGGCAATGCCAATGGCAATCAACTCGGCTGCAGTTTTGTTGTAGCCGGCGTAAAATTTATGCTAATATCCATTATGTCCAACATGTTATACTTTCTATACCCTGTAGAGAGGCAAAAGGGGTATAGGCTGTCGCAACTGGTATTATTATTACTATTATTATTCCCTGTACTTGTAAATTATAATACACATTTAATATAAGAACATTCAACATATTTCCAATTGAATACAGGGTATGCTGCCAGTTGAGCTTGCGCCTTAATAGTGGCTTCTTCTTTTTTTTGGGGCTATGCGGGGCGTTAACTTGAAAATTGCTGGTTGCCTGTTGCGAGTTGCAAGTCGCTTGTTGCAACAGTTGCGCAGTAGCGCAAGTGTTGAGCTCTTAATAGAAAAATCGAAACGCCGCCGTTGCCGTTGCTGTGCAGATCCGTAGGCGGCATCATCTGGGAACTGCTGCAGAGTGCCTTGGCCATGGCCATGGGGAAGTGCAGCATCTGCATGCGATGCTGACGTAAATCAGAAGGTGTTATCGTCTGCATAAATATTGATATTGTTGGCGCGAGTGATAGCCGGCGTCGCGCTTGCAGCCGTAATTGCAGCAGACTCCAGCTTCAGCTCCGACTCCATCTTGGACTTGGCGCTGCTGCGTTTCCTTGGGAAAATTGCCATAGACACCACACACTAATGTTGACTCTTAGGTGCGCCAAAAAGCGTGCGCATGTGTGTGCGCCTGCCTGCCGTCTGCCTTTTGCTTGTGTGCTCGCCCAGGTAACGCCTTCTTCTTTGGCAATTGCCTTTGCTTTGCCTTTGCCTTGCCCGCGCCTTGGCTTCGGTCTCGCATCGCTTTAGGCTCCACCGACAATTTAGTGATTGCGATTAGGAGGTGTAAATGCGCTTTGAAATTAATTTGTAAGTCACAAATTAAATTTTTATTATTAAAAAGGCCTTGCGTGTCTTTCTGCGCGGCTCTGTCGGTGGCATGAGTTATGATCGCCCAAGCATGTGACTGCGCACGTGTTGGTAAGGGCTGCAAGCGAAGATCAATGTCTATACTTTTATTAACAATAGTAATTACTCGTATTTAAAAAAGCGAGTGCATTTATTTGGAGCTGCAAATTTAAGCCATATTTTTATCGATGACCTATATTAAATATCGATAACGCTCGGGTCATTTAATAAAGACGCTGCAATGCTAAGTTCTATGTTAACGAACTGTTATCAAAGACTATTAAATATTTAAAGGTTTTTATTTAAAGGTTTTTGCTGTTATGGGCCTTGCAGTTGCGCTTGGAACTTTTAATTGCCATACAAGTAGTCTTATGGATAAGTAAGTTTGGAAACTGTTAAAAACTCTGGCCAGCTGCATAACAACTTCAAGTTGTTAGATATCTGATCCATTTGCATAAGCACGGCTTAAATGAAGACATTTCTGTTTGGTTTTGTTGTTTTTTGGCAACCCAACAAATATCAACATGATCATGCCGCCAATAATGGGAATCAGAGCACAAAGGCAGCTTAAAATTTTCCCAGCTTTTATTATCACAATGTGATCTCCTCTCTAAACATTGTTGTTCTTGCTGTCTACTCGCGGCAATGCATTGACTTAAATTAAAATTCAATGACAGTATTTAGAGAGAGACAGGGAGATAGAGAGAGAGAGAGAGAGAGAGAGAGTACGAGTGGCGGCGGTAGTGGGAGCGCACCTACGATACGCTCTTGTCGTGTGCAAAGAGTTTATTGTGGCGAAAATCAAAATGAAATCACGGACAAGAGAACACGTTCAGTCCAGGTCCAGATCCAAATGGTTGTCCAAGTCGCAGGCCAGGCAGGCATTTCGAGGAATTCGTGACTCAAATGAACCGCAGAAAATCATCGCAAAAAACCCCAAACAGTAGCTGCAGACCAAGTTGGCGAAGGGGAGAGCGAGATACAGTGGGAGGAAGCAGAGAGAAGGAGTGCAGGCGCCATGACAAAACAAGATCAGTTATGGTAATGATCATGGCAGATTTTGAATACACTCCATGCACGGGGAAAAAGGCGATTGGCAGCGCGGCGTGGAAAGAGGAAAAACGCGTCTAGACGAAGCTACTGGCAACTGCAGCAGCAGCATCAACAACACGAGGTATGAATGACAAATCCACCAGAGAGTTGCAACAAACGACAGTCAGATAGAGAGAGGGGGAGAGAGAGAGGGAGGGAGAGAGCCGACGACAAATGTGAACGGAATTGGCGGCAAAAACTAAAAGCTTTTGCGCACAAGGGAAAAACGCGGCGAAAAATTATAAATTTAGGTGGAATGTCAACGTTATCGTCCCGCTCATATCTATTGGATCTCCAGCAGATGTTGCAGCCAGCCAGCCGCCGCATCAGCGTGTCCGGCACGCCAAACGCCATACACTGGAAGAAACCAGTGAGTAACAGAGAGTTGTACACGTCCTGTCTCATTATTTCATGCTGCAATTTCCTTCGGTGTAGCGTGCAGCGGCATTTAGGCATTTGCCTGCCGGCCACAGAGCTGCCTTCAAATGATGGCCAAAAGCATTTGGTAGGTGTTTCATAGTAGTAGCAGCAGCCACCACCACCACCACCAGCAACCGCCCAATTGGCCAATCGACAGAGCAACAAACCACCGAACCACAGCGGGACCGCCAAATCAGCAACAAAAACGGCAGTTGCGGCAGGCAAATTAAACTGTCGAAACTATTTCATGTCCAATGCGCGATTTGGCAAACAATTTGTGACATTTGAATGGACGCTCAATGACAATTGTGGCCAGGCCTTTTGGCCAGGCTTTTGATACGCTTTCGGCATGGCGCGCACACACACAAACACACACACACAGTCTCGCTAACGCTGAGAAAGAAGAACAGAGGGAAATTCTATTGAACTTTTGGGCTGGGTTCATTTGGGCAACTATGGCAAATGTGGGAAATTTTGCTGCAGCTCGACTCTATCATTCGTGTAGTGAATGGAATCGAAGCTGGAGATATATATGTTAAAACATCTGTTAATTAGAATAATTGAATAATTCTGCACTTGCTTAAGAACAATACAATTAAAGCAGCAGTAACAGAACACGTCTCTGTTTTTAATCAGTTATTTCCTTGATTCGAGCACGAAAATATGCCAGAACTATTGAAAACATAAGCTACAAATAAAAGCATACGATAATATTAGCTATGTCCTTGGAATAATACATGAAATAATTTGTTTTTTATATTTTATTTCAATTAAAGTATGCAACAATATTCAATTTCATTTTCATATCAGGAGTGACGTTATGGAACTTAATGAAAACCCAAAACTCATCAGCACACTGTACCCTCTCGCTACAATATAAAACAGAACTGTACCACATTTCAATACAAAAAATAAACAAATTGAATTTTCCATTAAGAGTGTCAAATTCAGTTGAAACACTTCTTGGCTTCACCAAATACTCATGCTCTCAAATTACTAAACATAAATGTGCTTCACCACTCAGAACCTTTGTGGAGTGATCGAAACGAAACCGACATGAATCGAGACTTATCGTTTTTATAAAAGTTTGAATAAAGTTTTTAATTCCGAAAATTTTATGTTTTATTTTCTGTGTAAAATAAAATTGTGTATGTATGTGTATGTAAAATAAAATTAAATGGTGCAGCCGGTAGGATAATTATAAAGTGACAATTTTGGTGACCTCTAATAATTATTCCGCGAAACGAACTGATCGTTAGCTGATCGCACACAAAAATGCTATATGCATAACAAATAAACTGTGCGCTAAAATCGCTATGTGCAACAAACTGTACGCTATATTTGCTATACGCATAACAAACAATTCGGGGTCTAAAATCGCTATATGCAACAAATTGTGCGTTACACTTGCTAAACTGCAAAAATTAACAAAAAAAAAATAGATATAATAAAGTGCTATAAGCATTAACTTTACACTATACGCGTAAACCATTTTTTTCAACATGACCGAGCAACAAAATATGGTGCTTTCGCCTGATACATTCAAAGACCTTCTATACTCTTTGAATATACTCGAACGATTTAGTGGAGACAGAGGTTTGGCTCCCTTCTTGAACACATCCTTGAAGCACATCCTGCGAGTTTACCCTACGACAGATGTACTGCAGCAAAGTCGGATATTCAAAAATATATATATATATAATAGGAGAAGCACAGATGCTAGATAACCGCCATCAACCAAATACTTGGAGTGCCCTTCGCCAACTATTGATCGAAAACTACAATTCATGCACCCCATTGCCAAGATTTATTGACCGTATCACAAAGGCTCAGTATAGAGCATCGATCCGTAAGCTGGTAGATTATTTAAAAAATATATCATATGAAATTAGTGATAAGCTAATGTTAGAAGATATAAATGCAAATACTGTGATTTACACAGAACTAATGAACTCTAGTGTAGAAACTGTTAAAAGGGACCAGTTACCCATCGAATTATTATTAAGATTAAAAAATGCTGATATAAGTACACTTTTGGGTTTAGAAAAAGCCACAAAACAAAAACGTCTTTATGACCTAGATATAAATAAAAAACAAAATAATGCTAACTCAAGTGTCTCAACGTAATTAGTAAAGTATTCAATATTTTCGTTTAAGTAAGTTATTTGTATATTTCTAACATATGTGTTTCTATTGTTTTAATTATTCCATTTACTTTATTAATTACATGATTTAGTTCATTTGTTTGAATAATATTATTGCTTAAGGTATTTAATTGATTCTGTATTTTTTTCTGTCAGTATCATCTAAGGTGCCGAATAGAAACTTATATACTGATCCTACAATATTAATTTATTACGAATGAGTGTGTTATATAATCTGAATATTTGTCTATGTCTCCTGTATTGAAGAGTATGAATCCTTGGTTTGTGTTCATTGGTGAGATTGCGATCTAGCTTGTATGTGTAACTGATAAAAGGATTAGTCCGATAAGAAATCCATGATTATGGATTTCCCTACAAAAATTCGGGTTTGGTATATTTTAGTTTTCTATATTTGCTGTAATGTCGACAAATTCTTTATAAAAATGTGGTCTTGCCAAATTTCATTACAGGCGACATTTTGTATATCTATGATGCTTCCCTTTTTTATCTTCTTTAAGCTTTTCAAAAACTTTCCAAAGACTCACAAGAAGAGAGGTTGAAAAGATTATAATGTCATCTATATACACTAAACAGTGTTCCTCTAAGACATCCTTAAGTACCTCATTCATCAATCGTTGAAATGTTGCAGGGGCGTATTTTAACCCGAATGGCATACGGATTCTTCATCCATCCGTGTCTGAAGAAACCCCTTGGCTAAGTCCAAAGTTGTAAAATATAGACATCTTCCTAATTTATCTAGGAGTGCATTAATATTTGGCATTGGAAATCTATCAGAAACAGTAACTTGATTCAAGTTACTGTAATCGAAGACTATGAGGAATTGTTTTTTACCGCTGGCATCTAATTTTTTAGGTACTACCCAAATTAGACTGCAATAAAGAGAACTAGATTTTCGGAAAAATCCCTGATTAAGCATATCAGTAATTTGTTTATTTACCTCTTCCTCAAATACTTGGGGATAGGGATAGGGCTTTTTATATACTGCCTCTTCTGTTGTAGTATTTATTATATGTTTAATTTTAGAAGTACTGGTTAGCGATTTAGTCTCATTAAATTTGAGCGATTCAAATTCGTTGATAATTTCATAAAGCCCAGAAGAGAACTTCTTAATTGAGATGAGAATTCCTAATGTCTATCCCGAATTATCATCGCCTTATACTCTTGAATATTTTCTTGTATTATTCTTCATCATAAGTTATTGGGATTGTTTCTATCATTTTGAAGGAAATTCCATGTAAAGTATCAGTTTTTAACTGATAGTCAATTTTCGCTTGACACTCTATCAAAGTAGGGTTACCTATCAATCGATCATATTGATCTGAGAAATTGCATACAAAAAATGTTTGGAAATTAAATAAATTTATAATTTTTCAATTTATTAAGATTCTTTTTACCATTTATAGTTTTTATATTTGTTTTTTTTTTTTAATGTTTTATGACCCAAATTGGTCTTAATTAAATTTATACAGCTACCTGTATCGATTAGACAAGTATACTATTTTACCTGCTATTTTTATGTTTATTACTACGGTTCCGGTTTTTCGTTGGAGGCCGACGCCTGAAAATCCGAATCGTCATTTGCATAGTTTTCTGTAGTATCCATTGGTAAATTTACTGACTAATATTATCAATCGGCATATTTTGGTCATATTTATGTAGTTTTTTAAATTGGGGATTTGGGTTTTGACCCGGTTTAGTTTTATTTACTTGCGATTGTTGATTTATATTATTCTGCAACGCTTGTGTTATTTGTGTGTTAGTATTAGAACTTGCTTTAGAAACGGGATTGTTATTTATAGATGGACCTTTTTGAGCTTTTGAGTTAGCATTATTTTAACAAGACTGGGCATATTCAACACAAAACTTCTTCATTATGATCATTTAAAAAATATTAATGCTAAAGTACTATTAAATATAAAAACTTCAGCCTGGTTAAAACAAGAAACAAATGAAATTTATGGATTGTCACACATTCCTAAAACATTAAATCATACCCAAAATATAAAGTTATTAGATACCCAGACCAAAACAGAGAATGGCTACATTATGATTTCGAAGACGAATTCTACCAAATAGATGGAGTCGTTTATAATATTAAGAACAAAGTAATCAAAGATAAATGTATAATTGGAATTATTAAAAATATACAAACAAACTGTTTAACTAGTAAAGTTGATTTAACACAATTTGAACAATATATTGCACCTAATATTGTAATTACTTATAATTTAACAAATCCAAATTTATATAAAGATTGTGACAAAAACAAACTAAACATTTTAAGAAATCAACTAATAAAGATTTATGATTGTACCCTAAGACTTAATAATTTGTCGATTTCAAATGCCAACTCTGATTATTCATACCCTGTAGTTTTAAAAAATAATATAACTAAAATTACACTGTTATCTAACATAGAAACAAAAGAAACAATATTGTTTATTGTTTATAATAATATTATTCATATTTACATACATTATACTCAAATCAATACCTAAAAAAATGTTGATAAAATCTATAAAGTCAAAAGAGCACGAGGACGTACTCCAAGACAAAGAAGGGAAGAGTGACGTTATGGAACATAATGAAAACCCAAAACCCATCAGCACACTGTACCTTCTCGCTACAAAATAAAACAGAACTGAACCACATTTCAATACAAAAGATAAATAAAAATGAATTTCCATTAGGAGATGTGTATTTTTCTTAAGGCGAAAATGTGGGAATTTATGTGGCAGATAATATGATGGGCAATTTTTTCCACCGCGACTCACAGCAGTACGCTTTTGTAGCATCTCCATCTACCTTGCGCAGCCACTCTTGAACTTACTATTTTGAATCCAGGCCTCGCGAAACTATTGCTTGTAACTTACTTTTGGCACTTGCACAGTTAGTTAATCGGAATTAGTATTAGTATTGATAGTTACCCGCTCGATTAAGTGTGCCAAATTCACGTAACCATCGCCAAAAATTAGCAAGCTAAGCGTTTTGTATGTTTGTGAAACACTTTACGCTCATGAAAAATTGTATTTTGATGGAAAATATTTTATTAGCTAAGATAAGCGAGATACAAATTGAAATTTGTTAGAATTCCGGCTATAAGCATTTAATTTTGAAATATGCTAAGATCTAGCCTGAAATATGCTAAACTGGCAGCACTGTGTCTAATCAACATTGTCAAAAATCTTTAAGTAACCGACTGCAAAAACCATTATTTAAAGTTTTTTGGCAACTTAGACCTAACATTGCTTTTGTAGTATTTTGTTAAAGATCGATAATTTTATTCCGCTGTTTTCATTAGAGAGGGAAATTGCGACATTTCTATCAATGATCTCGTTCGAAGCCGATAATAATAAGCATTTCTGCACACTCGTTATCAGCTTAACCTCTGAACAAGAACAATTTACAAACTGAGACGAATTCCTGGTGATTAAGATAAACCGCACCGATCCGCTGTTCCAGGCTTCGATCGGCGCAGCGAAAGTCCGCGTGTATTTTGTAAAATGTCTCACGTTCTGATTTTAAATCTTGACTACGGGCAATTGCTACCTTTCTAATGCGCGTTTTTATTGGCCTGCTGTCTGCCTCAGCTGCCATAGCAGCCGCACGGTGGCACCTCCGTCCGGCAGCTCGCAGCTGGAATTGTAGCTGGACCTGGAGCTGCAACTGGGAGCTGGAGCGAGCGACTGCAGCGTTTGGCGTGTCAATGCCAGCATAATTTGCTTGCAACATTCAAGTACAACACACACACGATGCGCATGGAAAATCTTTGCCCCCGGTTGCTGGCTGCGCATGTGTGTGTGTGTGTGCAACACTTTGCCGACCCGCATTTAATTTGCGCTCATTTTAATGGCAAGAGGCAGCAAATGCAAAACTCATGTTCCACATTGTGCAAATGCACGCACTTTGGACCCCAAACCCCGCTTAGAGCACACACAGTGCCTTCTAGCAGTCTGGCCACAGCTGCGTTATCTGTAGCAGTAGCTGCAACTGTAACATGGCCGTTTTGCACTCACTGTTTGCATTCGAATTAAGCGTAGTAAGTGACAATCACAGCCTAAAGCATATGAATTATAATCGATGTCATGCGATTTGTGTGTTAATTTAATTGTATTCATATATTTATTACCTTTCTAAGATTGGATATGTAAATTATTATATCTACAATATTCAGGTAACAATTCGATTGGCACGCATCGATATTTCTTACGATATATCGGCATATTTTCTCATCTCTCCCAACTTCATTCTTGGCCCAAGATCTGCGCTCATATTGCCAATTCCCATGAAGACGCATTTTGGCATTAAATGTCAATATGGCGAGCCTTTTATGCGAATTGTGGCGAACACGCACACACTCACATTTGCATGTATATGTATTTTCTTGTGTGTGTGTTTGTGCTCCATATTAAGTCTGGCAACGGCGCATTATTGATTTGGTAGCCAAAACGGGGCACAATTGCGGCGCGATTACCGCACACTGATAGACTAAACTGTCAGACGATTGGCCCAAATTAGTGCAACAATGAGTGCAGCACCGGCTGTCCCACTCTCAGCCAGCTCTACCTGCGCAGCACACTCTCTGGCTGCGCAGTGCTCTCTGGTATTTCTAATTTTGCTCGGCTTCTGCTTCTGTCTCTATCTTATGCCGGCCTGCTCTTGCACCCATCAATTCCACTTTGCTCTCAACCAGTTACTTTCCTTCCCTTTGCTTTCTTTCTGCAAAACTCTCTTCCTCCCAACTACAGCTTACCCCTCCTCGCTTTGACCACACAATGTCAATGAGTCCCGCACAAGTTGGCAACAAAGTTAATGCACTTTTTAATTGTTGCTGTTTTGTGTACTCACATACATATGTATTTTAATTAACGTTTTCGCAACAAACTTGCCATTAGCCAGATTTTACAACCTGCGATTCTTTGCAACGCCCGCATTACAAATAACATTTCCAGTTCGGGGGATACCGCGCGAGATCTCAATAGCTTTGCTCGACTGTTGTTGCTGTTGTTATTGGAATTTTTAGTAGTAGTAAAAACTGTTAAATAGTCTGCGGCAGGCCAAGAGGTTGGGTTGCAGCCCAAAATGCAGCAGCAGCAGCATCACCATTTATATTAGCAGTGCAAACGCAGCGAATGCTCGACTGCGTGATACCCAGTAATGCTCGGCGAGCAGTCATCTAAAAAATTATGTATGTTACATACCCTTTCTGCTATTCTGCTGGGTATACTCAAGCAACAACTATTTAGATATTTTTTATTTGTTAGCTTCTTCAGTCTTCTCACTTTGTCCAACTGTGCGTGGTCTCGCTGGGCTTCCCACCCGATCATCTGCTCGATGACCGCACCTCGGTTCATCAGCTGCTTGCCATCTCTCTTGGCCAACATTGTTGCACCTGGCGCGCACCAGAAAGCCCTCGATCTGCATTGTAGGTGAGTTTGCATGCCGACCTCTCGCTGCTGCTGTTGTTGTTGTTGCCCCTTTGTCTAGCCACTGTAATTGGCAACAGGTTGCAGCCAGTCAGAGGCAGAGGCCGGCAGGCTGCAAGCTTATTAACTGTTTGATTTATGCCCGCTCTCAACTAATTGCCATACGTTTGCGACGCGACGCGACTGCGATTTGCAAAAGGCAAAGCAGCAGCTCGCTGATCGCAGCAGATCGCACTCGTATGTATCTGCCATATGCTAAAAGTACTATGAATATAGTTTTTTTCACTTAACCCACTAATGAGCTGGCAGTTGTGACTGGGTCATGCGTCGTCCACGCTACGGCGTGGGGGTAATGAGTTCGCTGTAGATCACGGGGGAAGAGATCATGCATTTCCAGTAGTTAACATTTAACAACTCTAGTTCAGTTTGTTATTACTTTTATTTTTACTGTTTTATAATTATTCAAATATTTGTAAAAGGAAAACTCCTACAATATGGTCAATGTGGTTTCAGAAGGCAACCCCTTGCTTATCAATTAGTTAGGCCTTTTTAAAGCCTGTTCATGATATTTTAACTACTGTTCTTGGCTCCTAAAAGAACAAATACTTAGGATCGCATAATGCTTTTCAGGCACATATGACTAATTAAAAGTTAAGCGTTTTTCTCTGTCGAGCATAATCCATATATGTATGTAGGTCCGCCAGATACACTGACTGCGCCAAGTATTCGCACAGTTGGGCGTCGTTTAATCTCAGTCTGTCGCCCTCTCTTTGCCGCCCCCTTGTTTGTGGCACAAATTTTTGGCATTGCCATCGCAAAGGCAATTGCCACAGTCTTTGGCGGCAGCGGCGGCGGCGTCGTCTCTCAGCGCGAGGTTGACAAAATCGTGTTTTTGTCCCCGCCAGAGTTGGCTGAGTTCCGCATTGAATTGCGGTAAAAATTGGTCGGCGGGCAGCTGAACTATGCAGCGATCCGAGCCCCAACGCGGCGCGCATCTTCTTCGCATCTGGATAAGAGAATAGAAAATAAGGAAAAACCCCACCGATTCTTGGGCGAGTGGACAGGACAAATGTGCAGAAACATTTTAATGAATTAAAACGATCAAATAAATATTTGATCTCTCTCATTCTCACTGAGTACTTAAAGACAGCGTAGAGTGATCAATAAAACACGCTCTAAAGCATTGCCCATGGATAGATCAAACCTAGAACGGAACAACACATAGATCTTATTAGAGGTTCTACATCATTGTCCTCACAGTATACTGCTTACAAAAAAATATATAAAGTAGAATATCCATCGCTTTTACGCGTTTCGTATCGATCTTTACAATAAATAACTCCACTACAAGATCACAGCAGATCGAGAGGCTTTGGCTCTTTCCATATCACTTCTTATATGTGTAATCCCTAAACAGTTGAAATAATAACTGAAAGTGAACTATAATAGCTGTCGGATCTGATCGCGTCAGCTGATCGATTAGACGATCGGTCTCCCAATAAACGGATATCTTATGAGCCACTGCAGGCCATCTGTGGCGCAATCAAGTGTCAAAACAAGCACCTAAACTGCTCGGGCAGAAGAGCAGGAACATTTATTCCAACTAATATGCAGTTGGTGGACAAGTGCCCGAGAGGGGGAGGCGAGGAGGAGGCGACTAATCCCCCACAGCTGCGCCAGGCCGAGATGACCAAGCGCAGTGCAGATAAAATATTTGGTGCCATGCGATTTGGCCACAACATGAGCAGGCTCACAACGTTAACTGAACAGGAACCAAGCGGGAAATAGAGGGGGAGCGCGTTGCTTATACTTATTTAGTACGTTTGAGCCTCTCTCTCTATCTCTCTCTCTCCGACATCCTCTCTGTCTCCCTCTCGCGCTGCGAGTGCGAAGAGCAATGCTAGGGATTCGAAAAATTCCCAGGCGTATGGAACGAGTCGACGAGATGGCCATCTAATAAATTCAACTAATTAATGGCGAGTATGAGAGCAGGCCAGATTGACTCCGTGTGCCACGTAATGTGGCAAGCGCAGTCGGCTGCGCGAGAGGCCGCGTTGCAACCGGGTATATACATTAGCGCAAAATCTACATGATATTGAGATGCCGATGGCGTTGTCGAACGCGCCGAATTCCTGGCCACAAAGCGAGACAGAGAACGCAGAGAGAGAGAGAGAGAGAGATAGAGCTCAGAGAGAGAGAGGGAGGGAACCCTGCTCATTACGTGTGGTGTGGAGTGAAGCGTGTCGGCAACGTCCTTAGATACAGATTTCTTATCATTAATTAAACTTAAGCATGTTATGCTACCGTGTTCACAGATATCAGAGAGAAGCCTCCGACGCGGCCTCGACGCGGACTGAGGGCCTGCGGCACACGCCTTATCGCAGACATGCAATCGCCTTGCGCCTTGCCCCGCCGCGCCCTGCTATGCCTTCCTTCCGCCCGCAATGCAGCGGGAGATGTCTTCATGTGGCAACTGTAAATATGCATGTGCGAGTGGAGTGTGTGTCTGTATGCGAGAAAAGTTCGGGATTTGATGTGCCTCAAGCGGACGTTGTCAACAATGTAATTTATCAGGCAAGCGACATAATTACCTGCCACTTATGGCAATAAAAAAACGTCCGGATCGAAGCGGAGAAACTGCCACAGCAACTGCAAGAGCAACTGCAGCCTGCTTGGCTGGATCGGAGCAGGAGGCGCACATTCAAATGCCATGCACACCAAGCAGGCCTTCGGCAGCGGCAGCGGCTGTACAGCTGAAGGATTTATGTTCTTACCCGAATCGCTGCGAGGCGCCCAGCAAGTGAGCCCGACGACACCAAAGCCGCCTCGGCTGCTGCTGCTGCTCTACAGCGTTAGATTGATCGTCCGTACGTCCGGGTTGTTGTGGCGCTGTGGCGGCCATGGGGCGTATGTGCTATGAAAATTCCCGCCGTTTTGCTTGCCACCGTTTAGCGCCTGCAACTGCAACTGCAACCGTTTCCCACACCATGGAGCTGCCTGTGCCTGCGCGGCAGCCACGCTTTGATGTGCTAGGAAGCTGTGAAGTGCTTGCAAATCTTCCAGCAGGAGCTTCGTGTCGCTTCGCTATGCTGCATCCAAAGCGTTGACAACTCGCATGCGCATTGTGCCTTGCCTTGCCTTGTGTTGCATGCGACACACAGTGTTGTCGCAATGCGACCATTGTTGGGTCTCCGCGCAGTGGCGACTCCCGCATCGAAGTCGGAGATTTAGCGCGGCTTCTCGTAAATTATTGAGCAGTTTTTACATTTGTTCATTGACTTTCTCCCAAGCTGGCGCCATTTTGATTAAAGTGCAACCCTATTTTTGTGTAGATTCGCAATTCAAAGCAACGAGCTGGCAACACTGTCTGTTAATCGACTTTCAATTAAATCGATATCAGAGCTTTGTCACTTCGAAATTGATTACTAATCGATATATTTCACTAATTTTGATATAGTGTTTGGTAATTCTTAAGAATATTTCTCCAACCTGTGATGTTAAGATACAATATTATAAAAAAAAAAACAAACAAATTATTAATCGATTGTGAAGCGAATAATCTGGCAACACACATACACTGCTTGATTTCTTTATACGTCGCCATTGTGAATAAAATCAAATAAATTCAATTAGCACTTTTTACAACTCTCTCTCTCTCTCTCTCTCTCTCCCATTGTCGCTTTGCCTCTCTCTAAATTTGAATGCAAACGCTGTGGGAATTCGCAGTCTATTTTGACTTTGACCCTCGCTGATCCAATGAACCCACCTGCTTGCGGCTATTATTTGCCGTTAGATTATGCTCTGCCTGACTTCCTCATGCAGCAGGAGCAGCAGCAGCAAATGCAAACAGACAAATTCATATTTTATTGGCTCTGACCATGCCCGGCCAAGGCATTAACAAACAATGCAGCAGCAAAAACAACTACAACACGAGATGAATGCAAAGCAAATATTTTCACCCGGTTGGGCTGGGGCTGGGGCTGGGGCTGGGGCCATGCTTATTGCCTAATCTGAATTCAGCTTCTGGTTGTGCTGTAGTAGCTTGGCCATTGTCGTTGTCGTTGTTGTTGCAGTTGTTTTTGTTCTTTTCGGCCAAATTGCATTTTGAACATAATTTTCATATGTCGAGCTTGCAGTTATAATCACGTTCACAGCTCGTTAGGCCAGGCCAGGCGCATGAATCGCAGGCCGTGGCTGCAGCAGCAGCAGCAGCAACACAAACCCACCTGTTGCCTGGCTGGCTGGCTGTTTTGGCCATAATTGTCCGGGCCACATATCGTACATAAGACGCCATCAGCAGCACCATATTGACCATTAGCCGAGTGCGTTTGCATTTGTGCATCTTCATCGATTTCACCACTTGGCGCGCGGCGCATAATTGGCCAGGCCCGGGTCAACAGTGCCGCCAGGCAACAGGCAACGGGCAACAGGCAACGGGCAACGGGCAACGTGCACCGTGCAACAGGCAACAAGCAGACAAAAACCAACTTGCAACCTGCAACACGTTTTGTTTCTTGCTGATGATTACCGATATTGCCAGCAGTGAGAAATGCGTCGGGGATGCGTGGAAAACTTTTTTGCCGTCGTGCGGCACATTTTCTTGCCAAAATCTGCACTTGCTGCCGGCATGATGAGAGTGCGAGAGTGGAGAGGGGGAGGGGGGGGGGCGTGTTGGCTTGGAATTTCCATTCGAACAGCCGCGGCATTCATGCACCCGCGTAGTGTGCAGTTAGAAATAGAAGCGGGTGTGCAACACCCGCAGATAATTGCATATTTTGCAGTTAACATATTGCCACATCACCATTGCTAAAGTCCACAATGATTTACATACTTAAAGCAAATAAATAGTTGGAAATTCTCTTAAAAGTATTTGAACGATTAAACAAGTTTTACGAATTGATTTTTAACATTTCAAATTGCGCGCCAGCCACAGTTGCATCTACTGCAGCGCTGCCAGCTGTTGCTAAGCAAACACTCTGGCAATATGATACGAAATACGTGAGCGCACAGTATGGCAGCACCGCTTGAAACATAGTGACAACATAAGCTGAAGAGCTAGCACACGTTGGTAATGCAGTGCAGCACACTGTTAAGCTTACAGCGCCGAAGACTGTTAAGTAAAGGTTTTTGACAGCGCGCTGTGGACATTCTCGTTCGCTCTTCTCTTTTCTGCTGTGCGAGCGACACTTCTCGTTAATTTTTGCGTTGTCCCTTTCATACGCGCAACTAACTCTGCCGGTTTATCTGTTTACGAAAATTAAGAAGATGCGAGACTACATGCGCTTGAAATTCCACAAAGTTAACAGAGCTGCTAATGCAGATTTCGATTGCTATGTCTTTGCCATTAGTTGTCTCTAACCAATACCACCACCACCATCAACAACTACAACAACAACAGTAACAGCAAAGACGCCAAAGCCAACACTTACGCTGAGCCGATGCCGACGCTTCCGCTAGCTGTGTAAAAGCTTTCGAGACAAGCGCCGCTTGGCATTGCAACTTGAGGTTCAGTCGCTGTTCACTTTCTAACGGTAACGGGTTTGCTCTGTTTGCGCAGTGTTTTCCCAAGCGCCCGCAAAGCTTGCGTCGCCGTCGCCGCCGCCATCGTTGTCGTTGTCGTCGTCGCATTGTGCTACACAAACAATAATAATAAAAAAAATGCGCTAGGCGAAATAATAATAGTTACTAATTGGCTAAATTGTTATTGTCGCTGGAGTTGTTCCCGCGCTCGTCGCCGCTTTAATTCGAGCCTATCATTAAAAAGCTCTACAAAAAAGTTGGTGTTAAAATAGCTGACGGAAATTGCTAAACGCAGAGTGTGTAATAAAAAAAATATAAAAATTTACAGCAAAAATCCTTAGTACTCGCACACACACACAAATAGAGAGAGACACACAAACACACCCGCACATCGTGCCTGCGTGTGTGTGTGCGCGTATACGTGAGTGTGAGTGTGTGTATAGAAATGCTACAGTGCAGCAAGTTTTAGCGCATGCGCTGACGCGTCGCCATCAGCCGAAGTCGCTGTCAAGTTTTGCATTAATTGTTTCTCGTTGAGCCACAAAAACAAAAGAAACAAAATACATCTACAACTACAACAGATACTGGGAACTGTGACGGTATGTAAGGGGTGTGCGTGCGGGTGCATGTTTTGTTTATTAAACTGGCAAGAATTATTTGAGTTTTGCTTTGGCTTTGCCATTGTCGGCAGCGTCGATGTCATCAGTGCCGTTTGTTTGGCTTGCCGCTCTCTCGTTTGCTCTCCCTCTATCGCTCTCTCTCTCTCTCCCAACCAGTCAAACGAGCCGCATTCGTACACTCCCCCCACACCTCTATGTAGCGTATCAGCTACACACCCGCACATTTACTACGCGCGCTTGCCGAAAGCTTTTCTCAGTTGTGCTCTGCGGCGTCGTCTGCCATTAGCGTAAGCTTTTTCTTTCATTCAAGTTGTTGAAGCGTCGTCGCCGTCGCTGTCGCCGTTGCAGTCGCAGTCGCAGTCGACGTCGTTATGTTGCGTGAAAGTTAATTCCGTTTACTATCGGCATTCATCAACATCATCAGCGGCGTTGGTGGTGTTGGCGTTGCCGCTTTGCCGTTGCCGTTGCCTTTGCCTACTCACTCTTCCCCACAGTCGGACTGGCTGCGCCTTGCCGGCTTTTGTGTTGAGTATTTAAGTCATAATTGACACGCATTTGGCAATATGTGTTGACAGATAACTGTAATTCCTTTGCTCTAAGAGCTGCTGCTGCTGCTAAGCTTGCTCAGATTGCTACAAGAATTAAGAACTAGAGCACGAAATTGAAAATAATTTGAGTAAGTGCGAGAGAGAGAAGAGATTGTGGTTAATTAAGGCTGAGCTATATCGCACTGCATTATTTATATACGTTTTGTTATGGCATTTCTTAGTTTTATATTTAATTACACACACATAATTGCATTTTGATGCCCTAATCCCTTGTAATTCCTTAGTCCGGGCTATTATATAAACAACCGCCTCTAAAAGCATTTGCGATTCTCAGGTCACTTTCAAATTCAGCGAGTAAATTACATTTGAAAGGACATAATCCGCTTTTTGGCTCAGCCGTTTGTGTGAGAGATAAAAACCGAAATTGTGCCCCTTCCCCCACTCTCTCACTAGTTCTCTCTCATTCTCTCTCTGTTGCTAGTCCCCTGTTGAACTTAATCAGAGCGACGTGCAATTACTTGCATTAGGGAATGAGAATGCGAGAGGGGGAGAGGAGGAGAGGCGTGCCTGCTGTGCTCATTCGCATCTTTACTTGCACCTTTTGTCATCGGACCTTTCAGCAGCTCAGCGAAGCAAAGAAACGCCGCTAGAAGGCAGAGCGAGAGAGACGAGTGGGCGGGCAAGAGAGAGTGGCAGAGAGACACCTTGTGAGTGAGAGTGAGAGAGATATCGTACTTAAATTGCACTTAATGAAGCTGCATCATCACATTTTGCATTTCATCTTGTCGCCTTTCGTTCCCTGCTGTTTCTTTCCCCTCTCTACCTTCTCCTCCCTATCCCACAGCCCCTGCTGTTGTACGTGAGCAGATTCTTGACTCTTGCAGCACACAATGGCAGCCACTCCAGCATTGCTCCGCAGACAAATGAGTGGAAATTATGCCAAGACACTGGCAATTAATAAGTGCAAAAAGGCGACGACTGTCGGCCCACCTGGCATGCCCGGCATGCCACCTGCCATCAGCGAGATTAGAAACCCAAACCCAAAATCCGCCCCTCTTTCCCGCCTCATTTGCCACATTTGCCTGATTTGCATTCTCTTGCACAGCGGGGGCAGGAGAGGGGCACATAATAATCCCCAGCATGGCCACAATCGGTACTTAGTAATTGTTGTGGGGCTCTACGCCCTATCCCAACTAATATACATAAACAGACACGCCAAACTGGCCCAGTCGCAATTGGGCAGAGACCAAAGCGCACACACAGCGAGTCAGACACACACATTTCTGCACACTCACACGGCAATCAATATAAACGCATTTTCATAATTAATCAATGCTGAATAATTCGTTTGGCCCGCGCCGAGCTCAACTCGCCCATGTTGACACCGTGCCAGGTGTGGGGCGTATACGTAATATATGCGCTTGTGTGCGTGCCTGCGTGCGTGTGTGTTAATAAGCAAATCTCAGAGGTTTGCTTTTGGCTTTTATCGGTCGCCGTGGCAGCTTTGCGGTTGCCCACATACATAACATATCAATAGTTATGTATGTGAGGAGGGGTATGCTATGTAATGGGGGAGGGGGGTAGGAAATAACATACATGTGAATGGATTTTTGCTGTGGGCGGACGTGGAAAATGACAAACAGCAAACAAGACAGCGGCAACAACAACAACAATAATAACAATTAAGTTAACAAGCGCGTGGTTTAGACCAGCCTGTTGTGTGTGTGCTTTGCCCTTTATAATTGGCATACAAAATTGTATTCTCCACATTTCTGTCAATATTTTATTTGCATTTTCACATAAATTTGCAATTGCCTATGACTCTTTGAAATATATGATATTTATAAAAAATATATAAATTTGTCAATAAATGCCTTACAAATTGCATTCATATTTCTTTAAATATTTTATTGGAATTTGTTATATAAGTTTAAATTCTGTCAGTTTTTTAGTATTGTTTCTTCGAAATAAATGATTATTTTATTTATTTAATTTATTTATTAATTTAAAGTCATCGCAGGACTGTCGAGTCTTTGGCGTAGTAAAAACAATATAAAAGAATATTTTAAAGTCAATAAAAATTGATTTTAATGTATAATCCAGAACCGCTATTCATATATAATTAAAAGTAAACCAGATTAAAATAGAATCTTTTCAATAAATTCCATACAAATTGTATTTACATTTCTGACAATGTTTTGTTAGTCTTTTATTTGCATTTTCTTTTATAATTCCCAATTTAATATTCTGTCAATAGTTTATGACAGTTTCATCGATATATTCCATACCAGCACTGTTTTGCTATCGATAGACACTTATTTCAATCAGAGTCGAATAAGACTGTAAAGTTTTCATAAGTTTATGGCATAGTGTAATATAAAAGTGCTCTCGTCGTGTGATTTGAAAACCCGAAGCTTGACTCTTTCAATCACAGTTCAGCAGTCAACAACAAAAAACTTAACCCTTGTGATCGTTCTGTAATAATCTTGTACAAATTATGATACAAATAGATTGTGTACGTGTAAGAAACAGTTAAATATAAACAAAATTAATTACAATGCTTTATATTTATAAAAAAATCTGTCAATAAATGGAATACAATATTAATTTAAGAATTGCATTTTTTTTTTAGAAAATAAAATCCAATTTGGAATACTGTCAATATACAAGCTGCTTTATATTTCTTTTGGTATTTTCTTAATTAATCTGAATTTGTTATATAAATTTCAATTTATAATGCCGTCAATATATTAGAATTCTTTCATATGAGTTGCATATAATTTTCAGTGTATATATGTCTATGAATATTTCTCTTGCATGTCTCATATGGTATCTGTGATATAATATAAATTCCGATTTCTGTCGTTTAATTCCCGTTGTCAACTGAGGCGCAGCTAGTCCGAACTCTGCAGGATTTTCTTCTTCATCCCAACGGGTCTAGGCAACTCTGGTGCTGTGTGTGTGTGCGTTATGTGTATTTAAGGATCATTAGTGCAGAGTTTATATAGTACATAAATATACGTATATAGTATATATCGATTTCCACCAGTTGAGCGAGCCAGAGCAGCACTGTCGATGCCAGCGTTGGAGCTCATTGTCATCATTTGCCGGCACAATGATGGTGTGCCGAGGGTTGCCAGGGTTGCCAGGGTTGCCAGGGATGTCAGGGACATGGTGAACTCTCGCTTCCATCTCTCTCCACTTCTCTCTGCACTCCACACGCACTCCTGCTTGGGCTGTTGCCTCCACGTAGAGGGGATGTCAAGGCCAAGCGTCAGTACACACACACATATGTGTGTTTATGTGTGTGAATGTGTGTGTTTGGGCGTTTGTGTAATTATCGAAATTTCATGGAATGCGACATGTACCTGCAGTACACCAGCCGATACTTAAATATGTATTACGCGTATATTATTATACATATATTATCTGGAAAATAAACCCCATGATCCTATAATAATTTGCGTAATCTCCACAGTCACACGCTTGAGGTAATTTTGCTTTCAGGGGACAATCGAGCTGTAGCTCTTAATAGTCATCCAATTTAAGTTGAAATAAAATATAGCGAGTATCTGCTCCTTTTCCAACACCACACAAAGTTATGCCGCTTAAGCTGAATTTGAAATCTCAGTAAACCACGCCAAATAAGCATTATATCTGCCCCCTTTCCATCACGTACTTTTTAATGGCGGAAGCATTTCTAATCACATTTTCCCATTGTTGGAGAAAGTACCTGCGATGCCTGATGCTATCTACTAGTATTTTTGCTACAACAAACACAGGCAGAAAGTCAATTGAACCGTTTGCTAAGCAGGGAATCGATTACGAACGGAACTGGAACGGAACGGAGGGGAATGGTAGAAAAAATCACATTTGCTTGGGTTGGCAGCAAATTGTACCTAGCTGGGTGCGGAGGTAGATCCGGCGTGCAGGGGCAGCAAGTGGAAATGCTTGCCACATGCAGACATGACTGTAATGAAGCGGCGCCTACGCACACTCGCGTGCAAAGGCGGGCAGACACACAAACACACACATACTCACTCACACATACATATATAAATTCCGCGAATACTCGTGGAACCGGCGCAGCCCATAAATATATTTCGAAATAAATTCTCGTTTACAAATTATGCTTTTATGACTTTTTGATGGCGCAGCCACAAAACTCAGTGCCCTGCTTCCGGCACCGCCCTCTGGCCCACTGCCTCCTCCACCTCCCACACCCATACACATGCATAATAAATAAATCTGCAGATACAGGCGCAGCGAAAAAAAAGGAAAAGTGTCGTGGCTCGAAGGCAAAACGCATTTGCCGGCTGACACCCTTTCGGGTTATATCAATGCAAAAACTTACACACACACACACTCATTTACTTACTCATACACTTGCAGTGTAAAAAACAAAGCGCGGCAAAGGAAAACTTTAAAAAACGTGGCACAACAAAAAGGGAAAAGTTATAACGGAAAAACGCGCATAAAAATTTCGAGTTGAATGCAGCTTGTGTGCAGCATGTGTGTGTGTGCGCGTGTGTGTGTGCTGCAGCAGCTGCTGCCATTTCCCAGCCAGCATTTTTCACAGTCCACTCTCATTTTTTTCCGGCTCGACTATTTCGCGCTGCCTACTTTTCGGGGCTCGGCATAATTTATGATCGCACCAGCATTAAATTAGCCAAAAGCGCAGCATGAAAAATGGCCCCGTCGGCGTCGCTTATTAGGCACCTACAACAACAACAATAACAGCAGCAGCAGCTCCTGTGGAAATTTATAAAAAAGGACACTTCAACTGGTAGGGTGAAGGGGAGGGGTGCTTAGTCCCTGCAAGCTATTAATATTTCGGTTTGATTTCGGATTGTTGCACGAGGCTTGTCTAATTAGTCACGGCAACGCCGACAGCAGAGGACTGAGGGAAGGAGACCGAGGGGTAGACCGAAGGAGCGGATGAGGGGCTAACTGGCTAGCTGCCAGGAGGCATAAAGTGGCAGCACCAGTGCGAGGGCAGCTTAGGCAACAGAGATAAAAATGTGAGAAGAAAAACTCAATGTTCATATTTTATTTATTTATTTACTTAAAGTCCACTAATTGCAGACTAAAAAATCATAAACAAAAATTAGTTACAAATAAATTATTAAAAAGTGAATTTAAAAAAAAAAAATGTTAAATGTTGAAGTAATAAAAAAGACTTAAACGTGAAAATAGTCTTTAACTCTGTATTTAATCCTAAATTCTGTACTTTAAAATATTTATATCGAAGCATATAACTTTGCGTAATATCAATAATTACGTTTAACTAGAGCAGGGAGAATTACATTCATAATTGATTAAATATTGAAAATAAATAATAACATATTATTTTACTTTGAAATATTTACACTTTTTTATATTTAGTGTTTTAAATGTACATATTTATATTTCATAATTTTAATTTTCTGTAAAACTTAAATTTGTATTTTAAATATTTTTAAATCGACTGATCTTAGTAGACTTTAAATAATTAAATGAAAATCGTAATTAAGTAAAATAAAAATAATAGAAATAAATAATAGAATGAATTTCAATATCATAACGTTGTTGAGTTAAATATTGAATTTTTGTGTATCGATACAATATCGAATTTACAATATCGTTAGCCAAACGACGGAGTCTGGGGAAAATAACCTGGTCACACTTAATCTGTTCTTATTATGATCTGTTAACCCATTGAGTAGCCCTCTCTGAGCATCCTGCATGTGTTGCTTGTGTGTTGTGTGTGCGTGTGTGTGTGCGTGCTGGCATTTGTTTGTGTTTACTTACAATTATGAGTGTGTTGTCATCTTCGTCGGCTTCGTCGCCAGCTGCAGTTCCTTCTTCCTGATGCTGCTGCTGCTGCTGCTGCTGCTATCCGACTTCCTCTGCTCCGCTGCTTCTTCTTTGCTTGCATCTTCGTCGCTGCCGTCTCAAGCATTCGCACACTTGGCGCTTCTCGCAAACTTTTTTCCAGCTCGAGGCCAGGCAAGGCGTGTTGAGGCAGAGAGAGAGAGAGAGGAAGTGGGAGCTGCATTGCAATAATAATTACAAATGTTGCACAATAAATTGCAGAGTAAACAGAGTTCTGGCGTTGACTGCAGTGTGGCGAAATTGCTTCCTGCCCGAGCATTAGCGGAAATGTACATACATATGTACATAGAAATGCCAGTGAGACACACACACACAAGTATGTTGAAACGGTGAAGAGGAGGGGCCGAGGTGCAGGGTAGCGGACGCACAGTCACTTGTCAAAAACAAAATCAGACAAAAACTCTGCTCGCGGCTGGCGGCAGCGACAAGATGCGTAATTGCAGCTGGAGAGGACGAGGATGAGGGCGAAGCTGGAGATGAAGGATGTGCAGGATGTGCACAATTCGCTGCATTTGCATTCCCCACTGTCATTCTGCTTCTTGCTGTTGTTGTTATCATCTTGTACGTGCGTATGTGTGTGTGGGAATGCAATAAATCTTGGCCGAGCAAAACAATGACAAATGTTGTGGCATCCTGTCCAAATTTGTGGTTGCCCTGCGGACACTTCATTTGACATCTTCGCCAAGGCGCCGCACTTCTTCCCCTGCCTCCATCTCCTCCTCCTTCCCTGCCAGAAATGTTCCATCAGTCTGTCCAGCTGTCTCACTAATCTGCTTCACCTGAACAGGAAATTGAGGTGTTTGTGTGCTGCACAGGAAGCTGCAGCCCCTTTCCTCTCTCTACCAAATCAAGCATTGTTAATTGTTAATTGATGAGAAATGTGATTTTATTATGGAGAGAAATACATCCCTTTGCTTGACTTAATTGGGATAAATGTAGCATTATTATAAATCTGCTAGCTAAAGCTGAATTTATTATACCCTGCAAATATGAGAGTGCCTGAGTATAGTTACTAAGGAAAATCCACAGTCGGGCACTATCGACAGCTAAAGACCATTTGCCCAAAATCCTTTTGAAAACAGTAACCACACATTTTCTAATGCCACTTATTGTTTTCTTGTTTGCTTTACCGATTTGCTTAGGCAGAAGTGATATTTAAAGGCCAAAGGGTATAAATAGAACATTTTTGCTTCAAATGAAAGCATGACTGGCAAAGCGTACTTTCTTGTTTTTAATCAAAGAAAACGTATATTTCATATTTTTATTATAGGGTTATATAAAATAATTTTGTTAATCTCTATTATTTTAATTTTTTTAATTTCAAATAATTTTTGAGAAGAAAAAAGTCGGATGTATATAATATGCTTATTACAGGGCATCCAAAAATTCAATAGTTCAATTTTTAATCAGTCAGCTTGCATATTTATTTTATTTAGTTAATTTATTCAATATTTACAGGATAAATATTTATATTTTTAAAGTCTTTTCGATAAGCCAAAGTATACTATTAATTTTTTTTTTTTTTTTTTTTTTTTTTTTTTTTTTTACCTTCCAAAATATATATTTCTAAACAATCGAAACTATTTAAGTTATAATTTTCTTCTTTTCGTAATAAATTTGGGCATTATTTATGATTTATATCTCTCTATATATATAATGCATAAATATATTGTTGATGTATATGTTAGCTTATATTATGTATTTCTTACCTTAACGCCTTGAATCTCTTCTAAAGTCCCGAGTTATCACAAATGACATGTACTTACCTATTTTAAAGAATATTTAATGACTTTGGAATGCCTCTTTTTTGCAGAGTATTTAAAAGTCGACAGTTTTTTGCACTGCTTATTAAACTCAGCTTTATCTACTTTCCAAAATGCAGGGCAATGATAAGGCGACTCAAAATGTTCCCTCACTTTGCTTATTAACTTTATCTTTATCTCTCTTTCACCTTTGAATTTCTCATTAAATTCGCTTTGCATTTTTTAATTTTAGCTGGCGCTGGCTGCGCTGTTGCCATGTAGTTTGCATCCGTGTGGCAAGAAGAAGAAGCAGCAGCAGCAGTAGCAATAAAAGCTACGGACATGGTGGAATCGTCGAGCCTGGGGCGTGCCCCGCCAGCGGCACAGCCGCAACCGATACCGCAACAGCAGCAACAGCAACAGCAACAGCAGCAACTACAACAGCAGCAACTGCAACCGCAGCAACTACAGCAACAGCAGCACTCGCCATCGCCATCGGGCATGCGTTGCGGGAATCTGGAGACGCGTGTGCGCGGCTCCTGGTATCGAGTGATGGTGACACTGGAGACGGACTTTCTGGCCATTAGCCTGGACGAGTCGTGCGAGTCATCGCAGCATTCCAGCGATGGCCAATCGACTACGCTGAACGGCACACTGGGGTGAGTAGACGACGCAGTGCAGCAATGACAATTTCTAATCTTCTACAACTCTCCAGCAGAAGTAATCACAGTGGTGGCGGAGGAGGAGGAGGCGGCAACGGCGGGCAGAATGGCACACTGCCCAGTTCAGCCTCGTTGCAGGGCATGCTGGTGCAGGATACGGAAGTGGATGGTTCGGGCACGGGCACCGGAACTGGAAATGGCACAGCGGAAAATGGCGGTGATCTCTGTTTAAACAACAATAACAATGCCGATGGCGTTGGCCTCGATATGTGCGATGTACCTGATCATGTGGCCAATCAAAAGCGTCATGTGCGCATCATCAAATCGGATAACAATGGTCTGGGCATCTCCATCAAGGGCGGACGCGAGAATCGCATGCCCATCCTCATATCGAAGATATTTCGTGGCATGGCCGCCGATCAGGCCAAGGGACTCTATGTGGGTGATGCCATTCTAACGGTAAACGGCGAGGAGCTGCGCGATGCCACACACGATGAGGCAGTTCGTGCGTTGAAGCGAGCCGGGCGAGTGGTCGATCTGGAAGGTAGGTGTTGCCACTCTCCCCATATCAAATGCTACGAAAAGTGTGTGAGAGCTGTGTGTGTGTGCGGCGGAGGGGGGGGCGGTTGGTAAAGATGGGTAGGGAGAAAGTGCGTAAAAAGTGCCATTGAACAAGGCGAACTAACAAGCAAACAATGTACAAAGTTAAAGAGCTGCGGTCATACACTGAGAGAAAATCTGGACAGTATTTGCTGCATAGGTTTTATACATTTCTATAGTTGCAGCTTGAAGACCAAATTCAAGTATATGCTTAAACACGTAATTTGTATGTGAATTTCAATTAAAATCAGGTAATAGAATAATTGTGGGAAAACCATTTGTATAAAGTATTACATGAACTCATCGGTTTTGAAAATGTAATATAGTATTTTATTGATTCTATTCTAGAATTTGTGTACAAACACAGAAATGGTAGACACAGTTGAATTCTGCGCTTCAGCTTACTAAGTTGATAGTTTAATTTGACCTAATACTTATTTATTACTTTTTCTCACTGTGTAAGTTACACTCAGAGTTTTAATTTGTGTTACGTTTTATTATTTGAAATTGTATTTTTTGCAAATATTTCCCAGGTTTCGAGCAGTGTATTAAGGACATATAGGTGGTAATTGTGTATGCCGTTGAAATCTCAGCTTCAGTCGATATGGATACTTTCTCGTTTTCTTACCGTGCATTCTATTTACATATAGTTCGAGCTGATATTTTTGTTGCAGTTGGATTAAGTCGAGTAAGGCTTAACGCCCATGTTTTTACTACTTCTTTTTCTTGCAGTGTATAGCATACGTGGGATTAGTCAGCATAACATGCTGTCCTTGTTGCTGTTGTTGTTCTTCTTCTTGTTGCCAATGCAGCTGCAACTGTTCTAAATCCCCGCTAAAAGAGTGACCCACCCGGTGTGCTGCCACGCCCCCTCGCCAAACGCCCCCTCTCGTTGGCTGTTGACTCTTGCTGTTGACTGCAGTCAGTTGCGTTTGGTTGGTTTCGTCCGCTTGCACGTCGGTTGCGTCGAGCTGGTCGGGTTGGGTTGGTTGGTTCGGTTAGGTCGCTCGCTTGTTCGGTCGTTTGGTTTGTTTGTTTGCCTTGGCTTGGCAATGAGTAATGAGAAAAGTTTTCCTTCCATTTGATCAAATGGCCCCAAAATACATAGTTGGCGCTGGGCGTGGCGTCAATAGAAGCAGCAGAGTGCACAGAGGGGGCGGCAGAAGCAGAGGCAGAGGCGGAGGCGGAGAAGGAGAAGGAGGAGCACAATTGCGACTGCTCTGCGAAATCGAAATGAATGCTATACGCACTATATTTTCATCTGCCAGAGATGTGAGGAAATAAAGAGGAGAAGGATAGTGAGAGTGTAAGCAGGATAACGAAGTTCGAATGCTCTACTATACGACAGAGTTTATAGACTAGGAAATGTGCAGATATATATCACATTTTAATTGCGAAACTGCTCAAAATAAACTAAGCAAACTTATATTGAGGATTTAATGGGGTTTGCTTCATTCAGTTGATATAATATTCTTTTAAATAGCTTTCTCAATTTGGAAACTGAAATTTGTAATTTAAAGAAGAGATTTTGCTTTAAACGGGAGATGTCTTTATATCAAAATGTTCCATTTTATTTGGTATTTACAAAAAAGGCGGATAAAAAAAGTGAAAGAGCAAAAAAATGCAATTTCTTCCATATGTAAAGTGATGAAGCATTAAAAGATAGCGATGGAGGTAAAAAGTGAGTGATTAATTAGTATATATATAAACGAACAGAAATAAGAGAAGTTGTTGAGAATGTTTCCTTATCAGAAAGGAATTATAGACCTAAATGACTTCCAGCTAAAGTGACTCAGAGACCAAAAAAAATTCACTTTCCTTAATAGAGAGATGAAACAATGAAGACAGGCATAAGGAATAACACGAGGAACCAAGAGGTCAATAAAAAATAAGTATAACAAGAGAGAGTGTGATAAATATTCAGAAAAACAGAGAATAATTTCAAAGAAGAAGAGAGAGATAGAGAGAGAGGTAAAGTATCATAATAAGGCGAGAAGAAAGAGATAAGTGATTACACAATTATCGCTCCCTGACAAATGAATCAAATATGATGGGAAAAGAGGTATATAAAGAACGAGTAGTTTCATCCAAATGTAGGAAGTAGGGAAAGATATATATAGGGAAAAAGATAGAGAATAGTTCATAGATAGAAAAAGAAAGATATATAAAGGGTGTGACCGGCGAGGTATAGAGGAAATGAGTAGATCTATTCATATAAAGAGAAGAGATTGGGATATTACACAATAAGAGACAAAGGTATGCAGAGAACGAGTAGTTTCATCCAAAAAGTGAAGAGAGAGGAAAGAAGTAGTTACAGAGAGAGATAGTTAGAGAAAGAGAAAGAAAGATAAGGAAAGGTGCTGCCGACCTAGTTTACTTGCCCATTGCATATACCCTATACCGGAAGTGTAAAGAAGGCAATGAGCATCAATTAGGCGATTGAGCGAGAGTGGAAATTGTGCCTGGTTGAGATGAGAGAGCGACAGTGGGCTTGTGGGTAGCTGGGGAGGGAGAAAGGGAAGGGTGTGGTGAGGCAACTGTACTTGAAGCTGATGCCAAACAATACGCATAAACAAATGGAAAATGAACCATTGCGCACTGTTGTCCTGGATGAGCAGGCACACGCTGGAGAAGGAGATTGACTGCGCTGCTGCAGTCGCTGCGATGCGATGTGGTACGGTGCGATGCGTTGCGAAGCGAGTCGATTCGATTTCCGGCGCAGGAAGCGAAGGCAAACAAGGACTCTGTCAAAGACCATGGGCAAACACACTCCCATACTCTCACACACACACAACACAGTCGACTCCCATATACAACATATACAACCATATTTATTTCGTTCATTTCATTTCATACTTTCTTTGCATCTCAGCTTCTTCCTTTTTTGGGATTACTTCTTAGTTGCGTCGACGCAGACGTTCGCTGCGCAGCTGGCGTATGCGTTGCTGCGTCGCTGCTGCCCTGGGCTGCTCCACGGCCAGAATGAGACGACCGAACTGGGCACCACCTGCGTTCAGGGGCAACAGAATGAGGCGTCCGCTGTTCAGGCCCAGCGCGGCGGCTGTTTCGCTTAACTCCTGCTGCTGCTCCTCCTCCTCGAACAGCTCCACCTGGGACTCCTCCACCTCCAGCTCGTTGTCGGGCTCCTCCAGTTCGGGTGGGCCATAGCTGCGAGCGGGCGTGCCGGCCTTAGGAGCTCCATAGGTGCTCGCAGGCGTCGTCGCTGTCGCCTTTAAGGTGACCTCCTCCTGCTCCTCTTCCTGGTCCAGGGCAGGCAGATCAGCAACAGGCTGCTGCTCGTCAGCAACGACATCAATGGCAACAGCGGCAAAGTCCTCCACAGCCTCGCGTACGGGTGGCTGAAAGTCCCTGGATGGGGCCTTGGCTACCACTTCAATGGAATCCTCAACAGGATTGGGTGCGCCATATGTGTTTGCCGGTGTGCGTGCATTTGCCTCCACCTCAGTCAGTTGCTTCTCCTCCTCTTCCTCCTCCTGTTGTTTCTCCTCCTCCTGCTGCTGCGGCTGCTGCTCCTCCACTTCCGTTGTAGTTTGCGCATCGGTTGTGCTAAAATCTTCAACCACTGTGCTGGTCGCAATGCTCGTTGTAGTGTCCAATGGCTCCTCCAGCTTTGGCTGCCTCTCGTTGGGCAAATCAAAGGCTATGCTCGGCCTGAAGCCAGCTGCCGGATATGGTGTGCTGGCAACCAGCTCCACCTGCCGCTGACTCTTTGCCAGCGCTGCGGGGCGACGCCTAGCCTGGGGCCGCGCATCCGAAACGGATGCAGCGAGCAGCAGGCAGCTGGCCAGGATGAGGATGCTTGCTGAGGATGCGCTTAAGCTTTGCATGTTTGTGTAGTTCAACGTATGCTAACGGTATGTGATAGGCTGCTGTGGGTGCACTCGCTTTTATATCGTCTCGTATATCGTTTATCGTATCGCGTAGCCCGCTAAGCTCGCAGGGTTTTTTACCCAGGGCTACCACAGGGCGGTTCTACATCAGAATTCAGTAATGGTCGCAAGGTCTCGCTGCGAGCTTCACGCTCTACGTTCCACGCTTATACTTCGGCTATGATAATGATAACGATAACTCTTGCCCCGCGACTCCAGCGAATGCAAATGTCGACACGAGTCGCAATATTTTGCGCATTCGAAAACATATCGAAGCCCATCAAAGCTCAATCAAGCTCATGGTTAACGTTGCGTTTAATATATGAAATAACCTCAACCATGCAACGCCCAGCCCCTCCTACTACCCCTCCCCCTCCCCCCACCGTCTTGCTGCCCCGCACTGACCTCGCTGCACGTTCGCATTCCACATCCCACGTCCACGTCCACATCCACATCCACGTCCATGTCCGTTTCGTTGCCCATGGCGGGGGCTACGCAGTCGTCGTCGTCGTCATCGTCATCGCCAACGTGCCTTGCATGCAAAGGCAGCTGCTGCCAGCAGCGGTTCGCACATGTCGCGACATGTCGTTGATCCATTTCGCCAAAAACTTTTGCCAGTTGACAAAACTATCAAGTATTGTGAACTTGTCACACTCGCAATGCTCTACAGTTCAAGTTTATAACAACTAGCTATTTTACGGCTAAATCTTTGACTGACTTACAGTATCCATCGATATTGTCGACTCTATATTGGCTTATATTCTTTTTCGCCCTGTATAGCTTCTTTTTTTGTCGAGTATTTAATAATATCGATATATTTCAGTCGAACAGAAGAAATATAATCAATTTGGTTATTTCAATAATCGGTTTCTTATAGAGCTCAACAAAATAAGACGACAGTATCCAATTCTATTTTTGAATATGACGCTTAGTTATCGAGTTCGCGTCAAATCCGGTTTTAATTTAATGTGCGTAACAGAGGGGAAAATTTACGAATTGCGAGAAGCAGGAACTAATTTTTTATTTTAATGAAACAATAATGAAATAAAATCACTAATATAAATGCCTTAGCTATTTTTAAAAATTTTGGCATATATTTACGTAGCTATCTTGCTTACGTTTCTGTCAAAAACAGTTGTAAAAGTTTGGTTCGTAATGTGAACCATAGTGTAAACAGAGTTAAAAAAAAATTAAAATTATTTTTTGTGTCGAACTATTTATTATGTTGTTTAAAGCATTGTGAGCTTTATTTATAGTCATGAATTATTCTCGATATGTAATTCGATGGAAATAAATTCAATATTCACATTTCTTTAACAAGCTACTATTACACATCAATACATACATCTAGCTTTAAACAAGCCAAGTTCTCTGCGCCACTCACGTAGCTAAGCGACCCTTCCTCAATTCGCATTATACAATTTGCGGCTGTTTTAATAATTTCAATGAGCTCGGGCCAAATCAAACTGAAGCTGGCCTCAATCTATAGGCACGTAAAGTGGCCCAAACGCAATCTGGGCCTGCCCTAACAGATCCCTTCCACACGCAGACGGTTTCCAATTCCGAGACGGCATTCCAACGGCATCCCGTTAGCCCCTTATTCCGTTAGCTCTTTGGCCCTTTATGCCGTTAGCCCGTTAGCGTCTTCAACTCGAACTTCCAAATTACAACTTGGCCAACTTGTTTGCCAGGCTCTTGGACGCAGGCGAAGGCGTCTCATTGTAATTTAAATAAGCTGGCGGCTGTGTAGTCCTAGCTGTGATGCGGGTGGCAGAGATAGAGCGCAGGGAAGGGGAGAATGGGGATTGTTGGTAGCCAACTTTAGCCCGTTTTTGGCCAGTTGCAGAAATTCCAGGAAAACTCGCCAAAACTGCCAAATGTCAACGGCAGATTTCATCGCCCTGGCAAAAGGCGTCGACGACGACGACGACATCAGTTGACTCCTCCTCAGTCCTGCTCCTCGCTCGCCTCGTTCGTTACGCCTCCTGTGCCTCGTGTGCACCTTGCCCAAAAGTCCATTAGCAATGTTTTTTACAGGGCTTGGCATAGTTTTGTGGGCAGCTAACACTCCACACCGACCGGAATCCTCTCGGAATCCAGCTTTCGCCTCGCGTGAGATTTCACTCGAAAAACTTTTGCCCAAAGTTTTAACGCACGATTTGCGAGTGCGACGCCAAATCCAAAGCCAACGCCAGCACCAGCAGCAGGAGCAGCAGCAGGAGCAGCAGCAGCAGCACCGCCTGCACTTGATATCATATTTGTGCGCCCATTCTCTTCCGTTGGGATGACACGCCCACTTTTTGTCTGCCAGCTTCCGGCGTGATTTATGCAGGCAGTCACATTCCGTTCCGAAGTGGCGCTGGGAGGTGCCATCTGCCTCACCAGTTCTCACCTGCTCGCAGGCAAAACTAATCCCAGCCGAAGCCGTAACTAAACTTGTCTAATCTTCATTTAATTGAGCATATTTTTAATGACATTAGCTCGATGTGTAGAGGGTGAAGTGCAATCAGGGGGCGGGGGGAGGCGACATTTCCAGAAGTATTTCAAGATTAAATCGAGTTTTCAGCTAACTAGAATCAATGATTTTGCTTGGCTTCAGCTTTCTCTTGCAGCGCAGCCCCTAAAAACATAATTCCTGGGCTTTAGCTGCTGAACTTTTGTGCACACATGAGAGATACGTGTGTATGTGTGTGTGTGTGTGTGTATTATATTGTACGTAGCTACTATATATGCATGGTATGCATAAAGACTAGTTTACATTAAGCTTAAAGTATTTGCAGTATTTTTCGTTGTTTTTTTGAATACCCTGCAGACTTTGTGATTGGGGTACGAATAGGGTATACGCAGCTGTTTTAAATTTTATATGCAAAAAAAATACTGTTGTGTTCAGTATTAATTCCATAATCAGGAATCTCTGTAAATGGCCGAAAATGCGTATTCTTAAATTTGTAGAAATATATTATACATGTCTATGTATTAAAGGACTATGCATCCTCCATCAACACCAGTGTAATCATGGCCTACGTACTAAGTGTTTATTTTGAGTATATAGAAAAGGGAATACCATGAATTGTGCTTGTAGAAGTGTAAATATGTTATATGTATGTAAAAAACCTTGTTTTACACATACATGAGGCATATAGTAAATAGACTGTATATCTGCAAAATATGCACAGTTAACCTAAGGCCGAAAGTATTTATACAATTTTCATGAATTTGTTGTACTGCATAAATTCAATGTAATCCTTATCAGCAATAAAAGCTGAGTCGATTAAACTAGAAAATTTCAATACTTTAAATGAAGAACAATTGTTAAACCATCCTCAAAATAAGAGTTGATCAATACATTCACTCCGGGCACTTTATTGACTAAGGAGTAGTTTATAATTCTTCTCCGTTAAGCTGTATTTGTATTTGTGCGAATTCTAAGCACTATGAGCTTATAGGCAATGTTGGGCAATCTACTCGTTTCCAGCAATTCTTGTCTGTATAAGCTTGTAAGAAATGTTGAGTTTTCTAAATGAATACTATTTGCCATTAAGGGTATTTTCCAGTCGCCTGCATCCAACCCAATGCTTTGCTTAGCTTGTTGTTTTTTGTGCTGCTTTTCTTTGCTGGAATTGCAACTTTATTTGCACAACTTATTACGCTTTGTTATTACTGCTGATGTTGTTGTTGTTTTCTGCTAAACTTTTGGCTTGTTTGCCTTTCCAGTGCACTCGCCGCGTTCTACACTCTCCACGCAGTAGGGCATACGTATACGTAATACGAAGTCGCCTGGCGGTATGCAACAGTTTTTTTTCGCTTTCTCATGTTCTACCTCGTCTCTTGCACTCGACGAGCTTGTTTGTTTGTTTGTTTGTCAGTTTCTCGGTTGTCGGTTGCATATTGCTGCATGCAAATGTTGACTCGCAGCTCCACGACGACGTAGTCCACTTGTAACCACGTAAATGCCAAGCAATTAGCGTGGTGGGTGGACAGGGCGTGGAAGCGGGTGTGGTATATGAGCACATACATAGGTTGACTTGAAGGAAAGTGGCAGCAGGCTGCGTTATGGCGGCGCTGCTGTCCGCTCTAATTAGTTGGGCACGAAGCACACGAACTGAGTCGCAGCCAGCTCGGCCTGAAGCACCTCCGGGCAACGTAACAGTTGGCATTAAGTGTGAAAATTGAATTTCCAAATCACTCGAACGACAGCAGCAGCAGCAACATCAACAACAACAACAACAACATCAACAATAATATCAAAGTTGTCCTACTCCTTCCTTCTCCCCTTCAGCTCGTCGTAGTCGTCTCCGGCGGAAATGTGCAAATGTTGTGGGCGGAGAGCGGAGAGGTGCAGTGTGGTCTATAGCCAGAGATAGACACAGCTATCTACATATACACATACAAATAGACACGTACGCGCACACGTACTAGTATAACTGAGACAAGCCACCTGCCAGCAGCAGCAGCAGCAGCAGCAGCATTTGCATATCGGCCGCACGGTGGTACAAGTGCTGGCGAAAATGTATGTGAAATGTAAATGCAAAAATTTGAAAGAATAAATTTGATGTTGAAATACATATCTTTATCAGGCTTGTAGGATTATATAATAAATACAAATGTATCTTGGGGCATAAATGTTGCCCAATTGTTCCAATAAAAACTCTTCAAAATAAAATATTACTCATTGTGAGAAAAAGATAGATAGATTACCTGGAAAAAGATAGATCGACTTAATAAAATCCTGTAAATTCAACAGATCTTTCTTCATTATTTGACTTAATATTAATTATTAATATTAATATTTACTTAATTCTTATTTCTGACAAATCTTAGTCAATGCATAAAAAGATTCAACCAGAGCCGAGTTTCTTAGTAGTTGTTCCCCAATTTAACAAGTGATAACGTGTTTTGCAGCACTGTACCGCTGGCTCGTGTCAGTGTGCCTGTATAAGTGTGCGTTTATGTGTGCGTGTGCAAATCGAATAAAAATGGAGCGGAAACTCTAATGAATTTATGCCGCAACGTTTGTGTTTGACGCTGACGATGTCGAGAGCGGACTGATTGAATGCTGTGTTTGGTGTGGGAGTTGGAGTGTGTGTGTGTGTCTGTGGTGTGCGAGTGAGTGTGTCACCACATCCTGTGCACCTGTGAAGCCATAGGCATGGCCACATCCTCATCTGTGCCCGTGCATATTCATGTGCTGCTCGCCTCATCCCAAGCTCCTTCTCTTGCTATTTGCAGTTAAATTCCTGCGCGAAGTGACGCCCTATTTCCGCAAGGCGAGCATCATATCCGAGGTAGGCTGGGAACTGCAGCGCGCTTTCTTGTGCCCCCTGGGGCCAGGTGCGCCCACATCTCCGCCAGCACCGACGCCCAAGACAACGCCGCGTGCAGACACACGCTACATTCCGCTGCAGCTGACGCATCTGGCGCGCAATCTCAAGTACATCGATCCGGGTAAGTGGCCAGCTCTTTTCAAGTTTTCTAGCTCTCCAATCCCCCCCTTCTACTCTCTCTTCTCTGCAGAAAATCGCTGCCTGGAGCTTCACTCGCCGGACGGGGTGCACTCGTGCATACTGCGTGCCAGCGACTCGGCGGAAGCCCTGGTCTGGTTCAATGCGCTCCACTCGGCCATGGGCAGCAGCACGCAGCGCGCCCTGTCCGAGGCGAATCGTGCGCTGGTCAATCTCATCGGCGAACTAAAGCACATTGGCTGGCTCAGCAAGCGGCTCAATGGCGGCAGCGGTGGCGGTGGAGGCGGCAGCTCAGGCAGCGGTGGCGGTGGTGCCGCCAGTGGTGGCAGTGGCACATCGAACAGTGGCGTGGCTGGCGAGGTGGTAAGCGTAAGTGTTTTACGCCTGGTCCATTCAACAAAAGCGATTCCTTCAATCGCATCTTGCATCCATTCCATTGCAGCCCAGCGGTCGTTCCAGTTCCGAGAGCTCCGACGAGAGCGACAAATGGTTGCCCATTTTTGTGGCAGTCACCGAACGTGAGTTTCGTATATACGAGAGTGCTCCCTGGTCGGTGGAGGCCTGGAGTCGTCCACTGGAGAGCTACGCACTGGCCACCACGCGCCTAGCCGGCGCCGGCAACAATTCCTCCCTGAACGTAAGCAGGCAACTGGAGTGGATAAAGTGTTTTTTGCAAATGTATAAGCCAATCTCCTCTCCATTCCTCCATGGCAGGGCCAACAGACGACCGTATTCTGTGTGCGCTGCGGCACTGCGCGCGGAGTCCTTGTCTACTGGCTGCGCTCGGAGACGCATCGAGACATGGCCGCATGGGCGCGTGCTCTCGTCCAGGGCTCGCATCAGGCGGTGAATCTGCAGCGCGAATTCTCGTTCCGCTGCCTGTACCAGGGCAGACAGTGTCAATTGGTTGTGCATATAAATCGTGGATTCTTCTTGTACGATTGCGGTGGCTTTGCCTCGTCCACGCCCACGCCCACCGCGGTGGCAGCAGCGGCCAACAGCACCAAGACGCAGCTCTGGCAATTCGCGTTCGATAAGCTGAAGGGTTCGGCGGATGACGGTGCTCGCATCTTGTATTTGGACTTCGGCGATGATGGCGAGATCGTAAGTAAACACGGCAAAACTGTCTCTCATTCTTACTCATCATGCTCTCCCGTTATCTCGCAGGAACTGGACATGGAGTGTTGTCCCAAGCCGGTGGTATTCGTGGTGCACAATTGCCTGTCCGCCAAGGTACACAATATTGCCTAGGCCCAGGCACACACTCAGGGTCGATCGAGGAGCAGCTGCATAAATCAATTAGAAATTCGTAAAAATTATGTTTTTTATTCGTTTTTTGTAGATTTTAATTTGTTTGTTGTTTGTTTTTATAGTATATAAACTAGCTTAATCGTTTTTTTGTTTGTTTTTTTTTTTTTTATTTTATACACCCGAATTGTATTCGAAATTCTTGTTGTATTGCGCTACAGAGTGAACGAGCATTATGTGCTTCCCCGATCTTGTAAGCTTAGTGAAAAAGGAAAAGAAAACAAACCAAGAAGACAAACCGACAAGCACAAACCAAAAAGAAAAAAATAAAAACAAGAACAATTTTTGTATTGTAAGTAGAGATAAATTCATTTTATACGTGAAGCATGTGAAATGAACGGGATAGTAGGAATCTCTCTCAAGTCTCAGAAACGAATTCGAATACACTAATCTAAACAAAAAGTAAATCTGATATCTACATACTTATAACTCTACAATACACACAAGTTGAACAATAATTATCGTAATTGTACTTAACTTAAATTGTATCTTGTATCTGTAAACGAAGCACACATATCTCTCGATGTATTAGGCTCTACCATACACATCATACACAAACCTACTGATATAACGAAATCGATTCCATCATGCCATTATAGTTATATAGAAAAACCTAAATACACTTGCATATTAAATCTCGAAATTACTATAAATTATTCCCCCTTGCCGCCCCAACTCTATTTGTACAACATCGATCGATCATCAACATATGTATATCATATATGCAATTATTATACATAGATTTAAACCACATATGATATTAACTCAGACATTAAATCAGAAATTAGAAATTTCGTAACCCTAAACAAATCCAGTAAGATCCCCCGAAAATTAACGAAAATAAATCAACATAAAATCATAATCTTAAGACGTACCATATTTTTAACGTAAGTAGTGTTGAATCTTCGATAATAAACCTATATATAATATATAGATCGTGTATGACTTCCTTATTGGGTTAGGCTTTGCTCTAAAACGTACTTCGTCGAAAATAAATCTTTATCTTGGAACTGAATACAATATGTATAAGAACCTAACATTCCCATGCAACTGTGAAGAGTCAGTTCTCAGGGCAGTCTCATTAGTGAGTCATTATTACCTATGGGATTCTTGCCAAATACTGGATTCCCGAGACAAGAACATATATGGTAGGTATGTATATATATGCTTACTATACATGTATGTATGAGTACACGTATATGAGTTGCCCACTGGCGAGTTCGAGAACTTGTGGCTATTTATTTCAATTTTCTCAATTCACATTTAAGACGAAAACAAAGTCACCGGCTGGACGTGACCGGCATGTTGGAGCACATGCCCAACAGCAGAAGCAGAAGCAGAAGCAGCAACAACAACTGCCTCCGGTCAGCCGCAAACTTTGCACATCAGTCCCGGAATGGATGCGCGCGGAGAGGGGATTGGTTGGTTGGAGTGCGGAGGGGGGAGGGTTGGAATGTAAAGCGATTTTGGGGCTGACTCTGTGACCATCATTGCGGTCAACAGGCAGGTTTAAGGTGTAACGAACGATGTCCGCCTTTTGGCCTCCACGTTGACACGATGACCACGACTGAGACACGGGCCAAAGCCAGTGTGAGACACCCACACTCCGCCCGGCACACACTCGCACACACACACACACAGCTAAAGCTGCACACACATGAAATTACATTTCCGGCTTGCGGCGGCATGCGGAAGCAGCGCGTCGATTTGGCCGCCTTCAGGGTTGAAATTATGACAGCTAGCGGGAACCCGAAAGGGGATTGGGCGGTAGCTTGGAGCGGATCCGAGACGCGCTATAAATACGCGCAGCTGGCAGATATCAACGATTAGTTAACACGTAAACAGAGAACTAGAAATATGTGGCAAGGATTTGGCATCAACTGTCTGACACTGATCGTGTGCCTGGTCAGCGTGAAGGCGTCTGTCATTCGTCAGGAGACAACCACGCCGGCGTCGACAATAAACGAGGAACTCCAGGAGAGCAGCACCACAGTGGAGCCAGAAATAAGCACGGAAAGTACGAAACTTGAATGGGCCAGCGTCGATTCTGCTCCCGGAACGTTGCCTGGGGATCTTAGCGTGGGTCGTGAGAAGCCGCTAGAGAAATCTGCCAAGCTGCTACTGCTCAGCACGCCTGCCAAGCGACCCGCCGAAGTCGAACAGCAACTGGAGGAGCAGGATGAGAATGAGACAGCAGCAGCCGGAAGTGCTGAGGTCAGCGTAACCACAGAAGCAGCTCCAGCAGCAGCAACCACAACGGAATACAGCACGGAGACACCAGAGGCTACCACGCAGCAGAGCAGCGACCACAAGACAACGAAATTATTTGCCATCAATGCGACAACATCCACACAGGACGAGGCGACGCCGCCCAACGTGGCCATCGCCGTGGCCACAAACAACGCCACAATTTCGATAGCCGAACAACCGCAGGCTGCTGGTGACAACAATGTGGCCATTGAGTTGGCGCTGGTCGAACCGGAGGCGGAGTACGTGCTGCACGACTCTGAGCTGCTGCTAGATGGAGATATAGACGGGCCTTTGGAGCGGGAACTACTACTGGGTGCAGTCAGCCAGGCCACGCACGACGACCTGCAGCTAGGTAGCTTCACGCACATTGGCAGCGATGTTCATTTGCAGCCGGTGGTGCATTCCGTTGAAATCGTGCCCACACGTCTCGACGATCCCCTGATTGTTAATTATGTGCACAATTTGCGCTAACCACCACTCAAAAGGGGCACAGTGGATTGCTCTTGTTTCTCTTTTATTTTGTTTTATTATGTTTTAGACGAACTTTTTATACTAGACGTATCACTTATTATTGCAGACCAAAAAATAAAGCCTATTTGTATCATAGGCAGTTGAAGATTATTTCAGTCTTTATTTTCTGCTTTGTTCTACACATTTATGGATATATGACTCTATTCTCCAAATTACAATCCCATCGGACCAATAACACATAAGTTATCCGATACGGGCAGCGGTCTCCGCGCAGCTTTGAGTAATTGACGTCGACTTCTCGACGCTTCTCTTTACTTTTGCATGTGTGTCTGTTTGTGGGAGTGAGAGCGTCAGCAATGGCTGACAGAGTAATATGCGCAGAATTTTCTGTTTGGCATTATATTACTGTCGGGCTTACTCGACTGCAGCCTTCGATACTTGTTTATAGATCTGTTTTTTTCCGAGCTCGATATCTGTTAACGCTGATAGTGAGTGTGCGAATGAGTACACTATTAATAAGGGTACTATTAATTGCCGCCACCACCTTATTCATTGCATTATAGCCCAAGCCAAGATGAATTAGGATCTGAGCGTGCAAAATTGAGAATAGACTAAAAGTCGAGAACGGTGTCGAAGAACATCGGCCATTCGTACGTTCGTTCATCTTAGTCGACTATAAGACTCAACAGCGGTACGGCTGGTATTCGGTTGGTGAAGGAAGTACACTTCACAAAACGCTTTCGGATAAATTCCATTTTAATAATTAAACCGATACACGGCATCTTATTTGCCTGCAGGCTGTTGCGAATTAAATACAGCAGCAATATGTAAGTGTTTAAAATATTTCAGTGTTGCGATTTTTTTCAGTGCATTGCTTCATTAAATCGCTTCTCGTTGCTTACCAACACAACCAAATGTTTGCCTGTGTGGGTTTTGTCCGTCACATGCGTTCAAGTCCGGCACTGATATCAACACTTCCAGTGTATTTATGTGGGTAATCTATCAGTCCGCAGTCTTTCTTTAACGCTCAAACTGAATGTTACACTCTTGAAGGTTTTGAAAATAAAATTCAATTATATAATAACAACATAGTGAAACTCACGTTGAAAGTATCGAAATGGAACGAAAAAAATTAAATATTGAATTCGATGAAAATATACAAAATGTCAACTTCGATAATAATCCCGTAAGTGAAAAGAAAACCAGTACTCAGCTGAAAATGTGCGCTGATAAGAAGTCATTCTCTTTCAGAGTCTTCAGAACGATTGTCGTCTATGCGGAAGCTTATGCGCTAAGGCTGTTCAACAAGTTCTTGAACATTCTGTAGTTACAAGGGGCGAAGTTGAGGAGTTTTGCCAACTTTTACTTATTAAGGACAATCAAATAAAGAATGTTGGAGATAAGCTTTCTGAACTTGAAGTTAAAGTATCAGTCTATAAAGAAATGATTAATATTGAACAAATGAAATTAAAAGATAGGAATGACTTAATTGAATCGTTAAAGTTATCAGTAGATTTACTGAAAGCGAATTACGATCCAAATATTGATACTACTCCTTCCAGCAAAAGTCAAGTAGATCAAGATACGGGACAGCAAAATACTTCGGATGAACTTGAAAGGATTTCGAAAGAGTTAAGAGAAGCCAGTGATCGTATTCTGGATAAAAATGCTGTGATAGAAAATTTGCAAGCTCAGAAAGCTAAAGAAATTGGCCTTAACCAGATGGTAAGCTGGCAGTTGGAGAAATGCAAATCTCAAATAAAACACCTTGAGGAAACCAAAAAAGAGATGATGGAAACCATTGCCGAGCTCACTGCTAAACCTGAAGAAAAGGACAGTCAATTATCGAAGAAAATCCAACATCTCGAATGGCTGGAAGAAAAAGTTGACTGTATTGAAAAAGAATTAATCGAGAAAAATGCTACTCTTCAAGAAAAGGAATCCGAACTTAAGAGTTTTCAAACCGCTAATGAACAAATAAAGGAGAGCAGCTCAAAGCTTGTTCACGAAATCAAAGAGAAGAATAATGAGCTAGAAAAATGTAGAAAAAATGTTTTGGAATTGGAATCTAAAATAGAGAATTTAGCAAAAGAGTTAATACAAAAAAATACTGCTCTCGATAATAACAAATCCCTAGTAACGGACTCTCAGACTGCTATTAAAAAACTGAAGGATATTAGCTCGAAACTTGTTACCGAAATAAAGGAAAAGGATATTGACCTTATAAAAAGCACCGAATATCTGAGGACACTAAAAGAAAAGGTGGATTCAATGAAAGAAGAATTAATACAGAAAAATCTTATTGTTAAAAACAACGAATCACAAATTACAGCTTCTACGGCTGCAGTTGAAAAACTAAAGGATATTAACTCTAATCTTTCTTCTGAAATAAAAGAAATGGAAAACAAACTACGTTCTGATAAATTAAAATTTGATGTTGAAATGAATTTTTTCCGGTCTAAAGATGATTGGATTATTGTTGGGATACAAAAAAGCTCTAGTTCTGAGGAGCTAAATACTTTGTCAACGTACCACAATGGATTCAGCACACCCAACGGGAATTACTGGATTGGTCTTGAAAGACTGCACAGATTAACTTGGCATAGCTCCTGTGAGCTGCACATTCAGTTCGATGATGGAAGGGTCTTAAAATGCTACAACTTTGTCGTTGGCAGTAAAGAGGATGAATATCGATTGAAAAGAGTGGGGTGGTGGACTGGCGATAATACGGTTTATATGCGTAAATATGAAGGAGGTAGTTTTCGCATTTTTAATTCTAAAAAACTTGGCTGGTGGCTTCCAGAGGTGTAAGTAGATGATTCAATTGATTATTAAAATCTACGTAATCTTAAATTCGGTTATATATAATATTCGTTGTCTTTCCAGATTCAGGTATAGCGATAAATGGTTATTGGATGCAAGGATAATGATAATTAGACCAAAACAGCTTGGACAATAATTTATAAAGAACTACCAAAGAATTGAGAACTAAGCTTTCTCTCTGAAAGGTTAAATCAGTTTTTATACACACATAACGATCGCTATTTGGGAATATCTTGTTGGTTAAATCTTAATATTTCTATATTTATCAAGCAAGCGATATGATATTATATGATATTCCGCAGTATGATTGCTATTGTCCCTAATAAATAAAAGTGTTAACTTAGCTAAATAGTATAAAATGCAGCCAATAATTACGAATGGATCACAACCAAGCCAAGTCTATATGGATTGTTAATAAGAAAAACAAATTAAAACTTTGATTGTAATGAGGAAAATTTTAACAGTGTATCAGGCATACTATTCGCCCGTCCTTTTGACTACCAACGTTGTTCTACGTGCGTAGTATAGACGAATCCACGTCGAGGCGCATTGATTAGGGGCTGCGAGCGCAAGGGAATGGCCATTGGAATGCCGACCGCTGTGGGCGCTTTGGAGACGAGGACAGCAGGTCCCAAGTTAGCAGTGATAACGACACTCTCGGCATCGGGCTCAGCTTTGGAGCCCGGCTCTGGTGTTGGCATCAATGGATTAGTGCTGACTCCACAAACTGGATGGTTTGCATTGGTCTCAGAGGCTGATGCACTTGAAGGTTCCAGTGGTGCCTCCGCGTCGGGATGCAGATTCAGCTCGGTGGGCAGTGGAAAGGCACGACTCGGACGATAGCCTGCAGGGGGATACGGTGTCTTAGCAAAAGCTCGTCCGGATCGAACCTCAACTGTTGCAGTTGACGCTGTTGTGCTTTCTGCGTCATCTAAGGTTGTTGTTGTGGAAGGTAACGCAGTTGTGGTACTTAAATCAAGGGCATCCGTTGTGCTTGTGATAGTGTCATCGACAGAGGATTGAGTGGTTGTTGTGGCTTGATCAGAACTGAATCCCGAACCCTCAACGTTTTCATCTTCACCTGGAAGCAAGAAGGCCCGGCCCTCCGGTTTATATCCAGCTGCCGGATACGGCGTTGGCTTTAACTCTCTGACCTCTGCCTGCAGCAGGTCATCCTCTTGCACACTGGCCGCATAACGATTAATGCGTATCTGACGCGTCTCAGCGATGCCAGATGCCCAAAAAAGTGCCAAAGCTTGGAGAATAATGAATATGCACTTCATTCTGTGTATATCTAAGTCGTCGGATATATTTCAACTGCTTCGCGCTGCGGAGGCGTCTGCTCTTTTTATACAACAATGTTCTCGGACTGTCTAAGGTCTCCCGCATCGGGGCTTGGGGTCTCAGCCAATGAAAGCGAGAGTCGTCCCGCTCCAAGTAGATGGGGAGTATACGAAATAAATATTGTATACAGTATCTGTGTGTGGTTGTGTGAGGCATCATTAGGCGCACGGTTATCACATTTAATGATTAATATTATATTTAAACATTGTATATTGTATTTGTATTTGTTTTGCTTCTGGTGTTCGCCTGCTTATCCATGTTCGCCACGTCCGAATCGTCGCCATGTTCTATGAAAATAAAATGCGTTTCCTACGTGATCTGAAAGTTAAGGCAGAAGAGCAACAAATTCGTCGTTAAACCATTGACAAGTTGGCCACTTCGATTGAAAGCGAAAACTTGTTGCCAATTGCATTATGTCTGGCTACTTTGGAGTGTTAGAATTTTATATTAAACACTTATAATCGATATTTATGCGAGTAGCGAATACGCACTGAGGTGAGCGCGAAGGGCAGCTATGACTAATCCAACTATCGCACGTATCGGATCGAATCGTATATTGTAACATGTCACGTCCAAATGCAACGGAAGTCAAATATCAGTTTTCAAAAAGATAATGCTAAGTAATTTGATAATAACGATAGTGTAGCAAAGGAACGATTGCGGGTTTCTTATCGTACGTATCGATAGATTTAAATATAATTAAAAAACGATATGAATCATTTGTTTCAGCAGTCAAGGTCTAACTTAGTTGAAGCACACGTCTACGATCAGATGAGATCAGAGAAATGTTGGGTAGCTTTAAGCTCAAGACCTTCTCGACTAAAACTGATTGTCATATTACGATACGATCTACTTCATTCAAACACTCTAAATACACCCAAATACATATGTAGAATATACGTTTGTGTGTGTGTATGTTCACGTGAAGGGGTAGGGGTAGTCGCTCCGGTTTTGGACTGATTAATGGCGGAACTATAAATTCGAGCTTCCAGCTCTTCTGTTAGTATTTTCTTGTCACGTCTTTTGCACATAAAGCCAGTCCGCCCAGCGATCGGTCACAATAGTGCCGACCGGCACAACGTCGGATCGTGCGCCAAAAAAGGATGCCCAAGCATGGAGCATGCTCGATGTGACGCACACTAAACAGCTGCCCAGTTGAGCGTCCTAGGTATAAAAGCAACCGGCTTGCCAGAGCACAGCAACAGTCGTCGGCTTCAGTTTCCTAGACACAAAGACAGACAGACATAGAAATCCTTTCTCGAAATGGCAAAGTTGCAAGTTCTTCTCGTGATCGCTGTCTGCTTGGTGGCCCTCGGTGAGGCACAACAACGCCAGCGTTCGGCACAGCGCTTGACCCGCGGACGTCCGCGTTACTTGGCTCGTCAGGAGCAGGCAGCGCCGGCAGATGTTGATGCTGCCGCCGTCACTCCATATCCCTCAGCCGATGAACTGAAGCCGGAGGTGCCTTTCGATGAGGCTTCCGCGGCCGCACCCTCGGCTGCTGAGCCAACACCTGATGCAGTCTACGGTCCTCCCGATGCCGCTCCAGCGCCCAACAACGTGCCCGATGAGGTTTACGGACCACCCGATGTCACTGCCAACGATTTGCCGGCTGCCGATGTGCCGGCCGAGCAGGCTCGCCTGGTGGCTGCCAGGCGTGCGGCCAAGCTGCGTCGTGCCCAGCCAGTTGCCTATCGTCGCGCCGTGTCGGCAGCGGCACGTCCGGCCAAGCTGAGTGCAGCGAGACGCTTCTAGAGAGCCGTCAAATTTGCGCGTCTGCTTGCGCGCTGCCTCAACAGGGCAGCTGCTTGATCAGATGTGGCACAGCAACCCCAAGACGATCACACGACGCACTGTCACCATGACGACCTAGACACACACACACACCTAAAACACACACTTACATAGTTTACTCATGATTGTACACAATTGCAAAATATGTTCCCGAAAATCATAATAAACGCCGTCTCGCTACGGCTGCATTCAGACACTCTGTCTGCCTTATGAATCACATCTGGGACTCAGACGGTGGCTGGATGTTCCCCACTATTTGCGGGATCCATTGTCAATGCCGAGAACCGGTTTGGAAACGCGTGCGTTCGTCATAAAACGAGAAACTGATGACGAATCTCCTCAACAAGATAGCAGCGGAGCAGAGCATTTGGGTATCTCCCAAACCGCAAGAAAACAAGAAATACGTGAGAGAGAGAGAGAGCTGCCTGCCAGCCGAAGCTCGCATGCTCTTCCATACCCTACCAAACTGGGTGTATTAAATATATAGTTGGCAGGCTGTGCCATTGGATGGGCTATCAATAAACGGCTTTATTTCAGATTTGAAAATGTTTTTCACACTTTCTACACACAAAACACATCATCGTAATACCCCGATGTTTATTAATAATGATGGTGATAAACACAAAATTGCAGAGGAGTGGCTCTACACAGTGAGAAAAGGATGGGACTCTTATTATACTGCAAGCATTCCAGAGACAAGCTAAATCAAATTTGGCCTTTGATTGATTGGCTTTGCACAGTGAATGCTTACCATATAAATATATACTACTGATTATATAGCTCGAATTTTAAAAAGTCTTGCGAGCTAATCGCAGCACGGGTCAGCTAGGTCTCCAGCCAAGAGATAAGCCCCACACAACTTGTTTGTCCGTCTCAGCAGTCGTGCTGGCCCTCGCTCTCGCACTCGCTCCGTGCCTCTCTGGATTCGGCTGCGCCCGGCTGGACAGAGTCGAACAGCATCTGGCAGCTTATTTAAATAATTGCAAGCGCTTTCAAGTCTCAGTAGCAACGGACAAGGCAACAGATGCGCAACGTGTAACGTGAGCGACAACGAAACAAGTGAAACTCGCAAGGTGCTCGTGAAAACCGGAAAGAATTAAATCTACAAATTCAAAGAAAATGTCGGGAATTGTGTGCATGCTGATGATGCTTGTCATGCTGCTGGATTTATCCCATGCGCAGCGACCTTCCTTCGCGGGTGCACGTCCGCCCGGCGGACTGAGCCAAAAGGATAAATATCTTGGCACACAGAACACGGCCGTGGAGAATCTATCGGGTGTCGATATTGCCACTCGCTTCGGGGAAGATGCTGTGCCTCAGCGTACTCCAGTAATTAACATACCCTATGGCGCCTCACAGAAACCACCGATGGGCGTGCCCCTGGTACTGCCTGTGGGTGGCATTGCGGCGCCAGTCGACTTGGCCAATCGTTTTGGAGGCGACAACGCGCTTCCCGCTTCGAGTGTCGCCGCCAGCGTTCAGCCCACAGTCATTAACAGCGGCAGTTCGGGGAACTCTCTCAGCTTTAGACCCAGCTCCAGCTCCAGTTCCAGTTTAAGTTCCGGTGCTAACTTCAATGCCAACTCACGGCCCATTTCGGGTGCAGCCAGCTCCACAACCAGGCCTGTCGTGTCCAACGCGCTGCCCATTGATGCGCATGGTGATCAGAACTATGTGAACTACTTGAATAGCCTGCCCGAAGAGAACCGACCGTTTTGGTTCCTCAACTATCAGCATATCGAGTCGTTGAGAAACAACTCCAATCCCAATGTGGGTGCATTCGAGACGCGGGGATCTTCGTTTGCGGGCTAAAACTCGATTGACAGATTTAAGCTTATGTTTGTTCTCAAGCGTGTAATTTATGCATATAAAATGTAAATTAAGCTGGAAATCCTACGACTCCGCGACATCAATTCACGAATGCTGAGAAACGTGAGGGATTTCATGCGGTTTTTCATGAATTGAATACGTTGGCGATAACAATTTGCTGAATAATTCATTCTATTCCAAGAATAATGCATTAATTATACTAACTTTAAAGCACAGCTGATAACTATGAAAATCGAGTGTCTTAAAAGCGAATTGTAATTTAAACACATATTTGTACTATTTATTATTGAAAAAGTTTTTAAAGAAAGAATTCAAAAGAATTATTGTAGTAAACATTGCTTATCATCAATTTATTTGTAAATTTGTACGTATTGGCAACCAAATGTTCCCCTGGTTTTCCCATTGTTTACGATTTTCTTATCTCCTGCCAGTTATAGTCCAATAAACCAGTCTAGTAGCACCCATGGCACTATATAGTATGTTGTCTGTGTGTACATGTCTCTTGATAATAATAGCCTAGTGAATCAGTTTAATTGATGGGGAAGTTTTTAAATGCGAATTTGATTACGAAGCATTAAAAAGACAGATAATTTGTATATACAGTATACCCGTATATTGTATTCACAATCAGTATAGTATATACTCATGCATGCATATATAAATGTATGTTTTCAAGCTGTGAAAACAACAACACAAAAATAACAATCTTGATGAAGCCAGGCGGGGCAAGAAAAATGTATTCATGCAAAGAGCGCAAAGGAAGAAACATAAGTGCCCTTAGTGCGGGGAGACCCCTCCCGTTCTAACGACAGCACATAATGCAAATGGATCCAAACAATGCGCAAAGTATGCAGCTTGTTGAGCTTCCAGGGCGGCTGTGAATGGCAAATGATTTGTCCACGAAGGAATCAAAGTGCGAATGGGTCGAAGAGGTAGAGACTGAATAAAAAACAAGAGATTGTACTAAATAAACTCTCAAATGTTTAAAGAATTATTTCTCTTTTAAGTTATTTTTTTTTTATTAGTAGCTCCAGTGCTATGCAGGTTTTTTCCACTCAAATCCGGCTTTTTTCTAAATTCGATAGTGAACAATTCTAGTTTTATGTTAATTCGAAAGATTTTGTATTTTTTATAAAATTCCTATGCTTAACATTTGTTTGAGCTAACCGATTATCGGTACAAGGTCAAAATGTATATGTCAAACATCATAATAAATATTCTTGACTTAGAAGTTTCTGTTTTAGTTCTTTTGCAGAAAACTGCACCCAAAAATGTAGGCCACATTGGGTCTTACTTCTTTCCTCCTTTTCAATTCGGATTCTACTACAGTTAAACTTTCATCTTCATAGTTAATCAGTAAGAACATATTGGCTTCGATTTAAAATTATTCAACATTTAATCAAATTCGGTAACAATGCATTTCTTTAGAGGCTTCACAAGTTCAGCTGCTGCGCATTGAGGGCAATCAAATAAGACTGCGGCTGGGCCTTGATGTAGTAGAATTGAGGAGCCGGCACTACTTCTGGAACAGGAGCTGCTGCGACTGGAAGCGCCTCCAGACGTGCAATGCGATTGCGCTTAACTTGCTTCAGCTTTAACTTGGCCAATCGCAGACGGCTGCTCCGTAGACGAGCAGATGGAGCGGGCGTAGTCAATTCCAGTGAGCTCTCATCGGTATCTACTTCTCCGGCGGCTTCAGGTTCGGGCTCGGGTTCAGCATCCGGCTGAAAACTGTTCACTGGTGGCTCCTGTTCGGCAGGCAACTCATTCAGATCTGTCGATGGTGGTGGGCCATAGATAAGCGCCGGCTCTTCGGGTTTCAGTTCAGCTGCAGAGGGATATGGGGTCGGAGGGACCACTTCCTGTCGGGCGAATGTCTGGCGCTGGCGTGGATTCAAGCGCTGACGACGTAGAGCCTCAGCTGTGGTTTGAGCCACCACAATCGCAAGGAGGAGCAGGGAGCTGGTGAGGAGTTGATAACGTGCCATGATCGTGCCTTTTAATGTGGTGCTTTGGTTGTGGTTGCCTATACTGATGATGGGGTTACTTTTATACCCACTGCGGGTATCGTGGCCTCGTAGCTGTGGTGATTCTAGACCCGAACCGCTACGCATATAAAGCAGTCAATTATTTGATGGACCCATCCGAAAAGTGAATACGACAAACATAGCACTGGAAACCCATTGACCTGCATGACAAGCAGTCTGGCGCCGCCGCATAGTACTGTAAAAGCGATGTGTGGCCAGCTGGCTTGACGGAACTGAAAGAGATCATAGGCGGGCATAAGTTAGCTACCATTGAAAATTATTAATTGCAGCGATCAATGGCCGACTGTACTTGAGCCGCACTTTACGCTGAACTCGGTAGCGCTGCACGTGAAGTTCAGATTAACCACCCAGTCGCGGGTTAGATATGGGCACTTGACTAAATATTGTCGCATATTAGGCTCCCATGAGGCCAACCTATCATGCAGACAGTCCCTCGCATCGCCAAATTAGAAATTCAAACTGATGTGCGGTTGATTTATTATATAGGGTTTTATACGATCGAAAGCAACATTGTCAGTCAACTCAAGATTGGATGAACAGATTTCAATGATTTTTTCTTGAGTGATTCGTCTCCGTCCAAAAAATACCGATAGGTGTATATTTAGTGTGGCCATAATATACAAAAACGCCTTTCGTTGTTTCCTTTAATGAGTAGCGATAATTCTGAACTTTTGTTAAAATTTCAACCAATTTTTAATTATCTATCGATAACTAAATCAAGTAACGAAGGCTTCAGTCGAGCGCGCCCAGCACTACGAAACCCTTCGGCCAATTTTGAAAATCCGTTACACACATGTAACCAAACATATAATTTCAATCAGAGAACACTGCACAAATTATTTTGCCACCTATTGCTTGTTCTCACTCACAATCAGATCAAAGCGCAGAAATAAAGCGCCACCTAGCGAAATCAACGTCAACTACTCATAGCAACGCCAAAAACCTTTAAATAACGACTTCTCACAAAGCAAAATAAAATTCTATTAACATAGAGATTTCTTGTGCCCTAAATCCAAAAACTTTTAAATAATCAAAGACTTTTAAGTAATAGACTTTGCAGAACCCCTCACCCCCCGGGATTGATGGAATTTGCAGCTCGGTGTAGGTTCCGCTCATTCAAATATGGCTGCGGCTTTGATTCTCTTCTGTGTCTCTCTTCTAAACACTGTTGTTTGGGATATTTTGATTCTCTCTTATGTGATACTGCTTTCGTCTTTGCTCTTATGCCTTGCTTTGCAGCGTTGCCTATTTTCAATAGCTAGCCCGTATGTCAATTTGGGCAACTCGCTTGATTTTTGATTTTGGCTGCGAGCTGGCTGCTCTTCTCATGGCCTGGCACTTGCAATTTGCTAGACAGAATGCGCATTCAAGGCACTTTTAGTGCAAAATATGTATAAGGGCGAATTACTGGCACCCTTTTGCTCTGTTGCACTTGTCATGTATGGCAACGCTGAGGCACACCATGTGAACGATCAGGAGCCCAGCAAAAAAGGGTAGTTCCTCTACGTTCTAGCGCTGAACGAAGCAAAAGTACCAAGCAAAGCAAAGCAAGGCAATTCAAGGCCAACCGAATCAGCACGGAAGCAGCAGAGCAGACGCACTAGATGTAAGCAAATGTACCAGATGCACACAATAAAAAGCGAGAGGGCTATAGTATTTTCACTCACGCAGCAGCAAGTCGAACAACTGATTTGACAATTGCAAACACATGCAGATTGTTCTGTGCGCCTGCTCCACAGTTAGTTATCTTAGTTAGTTTTTAGTTAGAAACATTTCTAATTTTATTTAATTTATTAAATTATTTAAAGGTTTTTGCTACCAGCCACCGTAAATCTCTCGTTAATAATATTTTATTTTGCTTTGTGATGTCTGTTATTTAAAAGTTTTAAAGTTTATCCAACCGCCGCTAGATGGCACTAAGCCCATCTTTTCCGACTGAGGTTGCCAATACCAGTATTGCAGTGCTTACCAACAAATTCCTATCGACAAAAGGCTTAAACACAGCTGTTTTCGCAAATCTATAAATAATTAAATGTAAAAGTAATGAATGGGTTTGAATAAAATTCGTTTAATAAAATACACAAAATAGTTAAATTCACTCAAATTCAAAATGTATGATCAAATGCAGGGCTAAACAAATATTGTTGAGAACTGTAAAAATTGACAAGAGATGGCGTTGTCTTCACAACGACAAAGCTCTTATTGATATGAAACTATTATGGTCACTTTGGTACATAGCATTTTATTTATTTTTCTTTTTTATTTAGCTCGTAGGATTCAGTTCTTTCAGAATCATAAATAGTTTTATAATTATGTTAACATGAACCGTAAGTCTACGCGTTTTCCTTCAAAATTGACATTTGTAAATACTGATGCAGACACTGATCAGACAATGGCAAACATATCGCAAAGTTTTTTCATGCGACTATTTCGCCCTCTACGCGTGAGTTTAATGTTTATCCTTATGGCGCTCCTAGTTACAATGGTGTAACCTCATTTCTGAACGAAAGCACTCTTTTAAAAGATGTTTATTTTGCCATAAAGGGTTATCAAGAAAATCTTCGGTAAGGCATTTGACTCAGTTAATTATTCCTTTCTTGCACACAAACTGAATCTCGGTTTCGCACCCAAATTTCTTAGTTCTTTAAAAACAATCTTTCTAACCTTGCTCATGTCCCATCTGGCGTTCCTCAAGGGAGACATTAAGGTCCCCTTTTTTAAGCTTTTCAGCAATGGCCTATCCTTAGTCATACGTTACTTCCGATCTGGGTTTTTATTTATGGTGTCATGAAAATCAACTTAATCTGAACTGCTCCAAGTGAAAGCTGATGACATTCTCACGAGTCTGTCCAAAGAACTTTTCTTACACTCTTTGTGTTTGTGATTTTGAATACTTGACTACCAATCATGCGTTTGGAGCCCTCAGTACTTAGCTCACAAGGACTGCATCGCATCCGTACGGAAAATCTTTATAATTTTAGCCATGCCTTATCTGGGGCGTAAATTCAACACCTTCTTCCTATTTAAGTAGACTTTTATTACTTAATTTACCTCATCTCACCAATCGTAGAACCATGCTGGTGTTGTATTTGTTTATAACCTTATTCAAGGGGAGATAGATAGTGACGACTTGCTTAGTCCGATACACTTCTATGTCCCTGGTAAAATCAATCGAAACTACTTTCCATTAACACATTCTTATTGTAGCTCAAGCTATGCCCTGCATGAGCCATTCAGGGTACTGTGTTCTGACTACAATAAATTGTATTCTATTTTTATTAACACCAACACTATATCTAAATTAAAATCCCTAATACGGGCATGGGGGTTTTCAGGGTATTCCTTTGCAATCCATTGCAAAAAATCTTTGATCGGCTTTTTATTGTTTATCCCAGCTTGAACATAATATAATTTAACATTAATTACTTTTTTTCATTTATGGTATTTTGGTCTAAATAAATTCTTTTTTTTCTTTATTTTCAATTAATTAAAATTACACTTAAATATCTAATCGGTCGACTGATCATAGTCGCCTTTAAAATAAATAAATAAATTTGCGTTACGTACACTCATACTACTATAACTAATTCAGGATTTATCTTGAGAATGGAAAGCTCACACATCGCACGCCTTGCTCTGCACTACTGTGGACTGCGACTGTGGACAACTTTTTCATGGTTATTACTTACCTAGGATGCAATAAATACTTCGAATACCAAGTCGATTTATGGAGTAGTGCCCGTCTGGCAGTATTAGGACAGCTTAGCTAAAATTATAAAGAGTGAATATTGATAAGAGTCTAGCTTTGTTAGCTTTATTCAATAGGAATGGATAGCAAAGCGAAAAGAGCCAGCCACTTAATAGATATACAATACGTATGCCTTTTGCGTCTACAAGTTTTAAGATATTTCATCTTTATCGCTGTCGTCACTGCTGCTGCTCAGCTGCAGGTCTGACCAAAGTGTTGACTCGGCCGAAATTGTAGGATTAAGTCCCGCTTCTAACTCTGGTTTAATTGCAATGTCTGCCTCAAGCTGTTGATCGGCTAAGTCATCGTATTCCTGACTATTATAGTTCTGTGGGTCCATGTAGTAGCCAGAGTTGTTTTGTGTATCTTCCTGGTAGTTGCCATAATCATTGGTCTGTGGCTGCTCCCAGTATTCCCCGTCGTAGTTTTCATTCATAGACTGTTGTTCCGGTTGCGGGTTCTCTTCGTCCATCACATTGTTTTCGTAACATTGGCCCTGATCTTGATGCCCTTCCTGCACTTGCTCTTCGTCTCCCTCTTCTTCGGGGTCATCAGTTTCTCCTTCTTCTTCTTCTTCTTCTTCTTCTTCTTCTTCTTCCTCTTCCTCATCATATTCCTCTTCTTCTTGTTCTTCATCCTGCTCCTCAACTTGCTCGTCCTCTTGATCCTCTTCCTCAGTCTCTTGATCAGAATCTTCTTCAGTTTCTTCCTCTGATTCCGCGTCTGTTTCTTCCCCGTTCTCTTCCTCAGTCTCTTGCTCTTCTTCTATAGTTTCTGTCTGGTCTGTTACCTTATCCTTGTGCTTTAGATTGAGCTTCATCTTTAGTTGATCTGCTGCGGCCGTGAAGGTATTAATGAGTTCTTTGGCGCGGTTTTCCTTCTCCCTGGTATAAGCCTTCATGCAAAGGTCTACACAGTTCTCCGCCTTTTTAAGTGCAATAAGAACATCGGTTATATCCTCCTTGCTAAGCGTGATGCCACTTTCAGCTTGTTCGTCGGGCTCCTCTACATCCACCTCTTCGATGCATTCGTCGCACGTGTTATTTGGATCATGGTCGCAGGACTTGTGGTAGGCCTCATAGAACATCTTCACCTGTGTGTCGAAATTTTTGAAGATGCTATTCACCTCGAAGTGGAACTCTTCGATGGTCTTGAAACTGTATCGGTCTACCTTCTGAGACAGTAAATCTAGCTTAGCATTAAAATACTTGCAAATGCTTTTGTCATCCTCCCTAGAGATTGCTGCATGCAGTTTCCTCGTCATTTCCCGGCACATCCGTTGAACAACTTCGCTGGTTTTCTCGAAGCTCTGCTGTTTCCCAGACGCATGTGGATCTTTGGTGCTGGGCTTTTCCTCGCCCTTTGGCATCTTGTTGAGAACGCGATGAAAGAACTTCTCCAGCTTCTGGCAATTGCGATAGACAACATCCCCTGGCCGATTGAAAGTGAAACAATTGCTAATCACCAGCCGAAAATCGCTAATCAGACTGTCCACACGATGATAGTAATTGTTCTGCACGCGCTTGATGATCGTGCCTACATCCATGGGCCGCTTGATTATGTTGTAGTAGTTGGGTACCTGCAGCACCGCAGTATCCACCGGTTCCATAAAGTCCATAGCGAACTTTTTAGTTACTAGATCGTCCAGCAGGTACTTCCTTAAATAGTGTATTTTGTTGGTGTACATTCCGCTTTCGCCAAGCGGCGGCATTACCTCGGGCTGCACACGAGTCGGAAGCTTTGGCTTGTTCTTCGACTTGTGGTGCGGCTACAGAAAGGCAAGATACTTAGTAGCTGCAACAAACAATTAATTCGAAATCGTACCATGATCCTCGATTTGCTGCAATTTACAGCTTATTTGGCAATAATAAAATTTTCTAAATGTCATTAAATACGGAACACTAATTATCGAGCTTAACAAAGCTATCGATTAAAACATCACAAAACAACAAGATGTCTATTATTGTTTACGTATTAAAATTTTATCGATTATAGAAAACAGTGTGGTATAGCGTGCGTAACTACTCGTGTGAGTGAGAAAGCCATAGATGGTCGAAGAACTTTCGCAGAATTTGTTGCTAGAAATTGTAATGTATGCACTTTCAAAATTGGGCGAAGGTTATCTAACTATCGGCTCTTTCGACTGTTGCTTTCAGTACCCGCTATACACTGTCTCCTTATGTTTAGTTTCAGAAGCACACAAGTTCAAAAAGTCAAGGTCAAAGTGCGACAGTCCTGTGCCGCCTCCAGTTAATTTATACTCAACAGTTGGAGAGTTGAACTACTTCCAGATTTATTGTCTGGACGCAAGCTGTGAAACCTTTCGATTCCCTTATTTACTTTGTCTGAACTCTCCTCTGTTTAGGAAAACTCGAAGAAATCAAGAACTCTCCAAAAATTCTCTATTCTTGTATATGAAAATATTTAATAATTATTTACAAGTTAAAATATATACCTACTTATATACATAGACCACATGCTATCTTGCTTCGTTGCTTTGAACTGCTGACGAGATGTGCAATGAAAGGTTGGTCGAAGTAGCTACGTCTTCGCATTTTACCCCGTGCTAATCTTCAGGCTACAGCGGCATGTCGTCTCACACCCATAGGAAATCTCTAGATAATCGGAAATTCATTTGTTTTACTGGAAAACAAACCGCCCTATCCCAACAAAAAGGTATTTCGACGCTTCTGAATGAGAAAACAATTTACTCTTAGCTGTGCATGCTAATAGCATACACTGTGAGAATTGATTACTTGAAAATTCCATAGATTATAGATTACTGACATAACTGTATAAACAAGGTCACCTACCAATCATCCAATTTATTCTGTCACCTTAAATTATGTTCAGTGCATTTATTTTCATCTTGACTAGGAATACTTTCTATTTTACCGTTGAGCGCAATCGAAAAGCTAATAACAAGAGATCGATGATAATGCGAATTAATTTGTTCCCCTATATTTTTTCTCGGGTGTAAACAGATTTGCGTATTTGTTGTTCGGTCATGCTGATTAGACGTGTTTGAAATAGTATCTATCGCAAAGTAAAATTCAAGCATTTCAACTATAAATGCTATGGAGTGGAATTTCAAAGCTTTCAGTCTACGGCCAGATGTGATAATCAATGACTACACAATGGGACCATATCTTCTTGGATTTGCACACAAGTTCCGGTACCCACCTTTAATTGGCATAACTGCCTTCCACAACAAACCTATCATTCTGAACTTCATGTCGAATTCCTACTTTCCGGCACTGATCCCCTACTATTCCACCTTGTACAATCGTAACATGAGCTTTTTAGAACGCTTCGATAATACGCTGGTATTTGCCCTAGATATAATGTAAGTAGGAAGGACAAATTTGATAAGTCGGTGAATTGCAATTTCTTTTCTTTCGAATTTGTATCAACAGATATCGCCCACTATACTTCAATCCCAAGCTTGACGAGATAATGCGAGCAATATGCCTCATATTACACAATTGGCAAAACTGACGAAGATCTCGCTGATCAACACTCATCCCGCCACAGACTATGTCGAATCTCTCTCGCCAAACATTATTGAGATTGGTGGCATGCAGGGGCGACCGGGTAAGCCGATACCCACTGACCAAGACCATTTTATGAAGAGTGGACAGCGTGGTGCTATTTTGTTTTCACTCGGCACGAATATGTTGCCAGAAGATTAAGCGGAAGATTATTGAAGCCTTCAGACAGTTGCCCAATTATAACTCCATATAAGTTCGATGAAAAGTGTCTCAAGAATGTGGAGCTCCCAAAGAATGTCTTGGTAAGAAGTTTCCTGCCTCAAGGCGATATATTTGGTAAGTATTGGAAAGGATTAAGAGGGCTCAGAGATATCTGATTAACTGGTTGTAGCGCAAAAGTATCTGATACTGATTGTATGCCACTGTGGAGGACTGAGCGCACAGGAGGCCACTTGGCATAGTGTGCCTCTGGTTGGAATCCCACTTTTCCTAGACCAGCATCGAGTAAGTCAAACAACTAATGTTGTGGTTGTCCAATATCTAACATAAGTTCTACTAATTTCCGCCTAGAACATTTTACAAGCGATAAGTCCCGGCGCCGCTGTCAAAGTGGACTACCTGACGATGGGCACGAAGTCCTTAGTTTCAGCCATACGTGAAATACTCAAAGGCTATGAAGCTGCGTTCGCAACGCTTCCGCGACAGTCCCGTGCCACCTCTGGAGCTGGCTGTGTGGTGGGTGGAATATATCATGCGACATCCCGATCCAGTTCATTTACACTCAACTGCCAAGGAGCTTAACTATTTCCAAATCCATTTACTGGATGTGCTTGCTGTAATCGTTATCTTTCCCCTTCTCATTCTCCTTACTCTTTTGCGTCTCTGCTCGGGCCAAAAGGGAGCGCAACGGGAGGCGCATTGTAAAGGCGACTGAGAGATAGCTATTTAATATATATTTATTTTTATAGCTAGATATTATAAAATATATCGTTATGATTACAATTACTTTGCTATAACTTCTTGGCAACGGGTGCTCATTGAGGCGCGATCCTCGCGTAGTGTGCCGCAATGAACAGCTATTGGCAAAGAAATTAGTCACTGATCTAGGGGTTTGTGTGTGTGTGGGTGTATGTGTGTGAGTGCGTGGGTATGTATTTGTTAACGTCTTGTTAATATGGCAAGATTAATACATGAAACGATTCGGTTTTCGCTTAGCTACAGTGAGAGTGCACCTAACGAGAGATTAGTCTAATTTCTATAACTATTCGCGGATTGCACAATCGATTATACGATAGATCATAAATTAAATAATTACATACATAAGCATTAAATTAATTAACACAGATATTCGTTTGCGCGCGTGAGTGTTGTGGGTGTGTTTGCGTTTGTGTGAGACGTGGTTATGTACAGATCCAACATCAGGGGAGTCGCGCTGTCAGGGACTACCGCCCAGACGAGGCTAGCGTTAAGTTGAGGCGTTGCGGTTAGTTTTGGTGCGCTGTGTGTGCTGGTGCGAGCGGGGCAGTTTGTGGGTATGGTAATCGATTAATTTCTATCGTTTTCGTTGGCGTCTATCGCACGCTTCACTTGTTGACCAACTGCGCCGACCCGGGATCATCGTAAGGCGCACCATTTGCGCCCACAAACTGATTGTTGTTGCGATGCACAAAGCCGCGCCCTGGCGACGCATTGTAGTAGACTACGCGGCGTATGCCGAAGGGATCCACATAGCCGAAGCTACCCGCTCGTTTGTCATCCACCTGCTCCTCCTCGTGATACTGCTTGGGTAGCACATAGCGGAAACCGTTCCGCGTCACGCTGACGCCATCGTAGGCCGCTACGCCGTTGCTGGCATCCAGTTGGTTGTTGTGCAGTGGCCGCAGTCGCCGGCGATAGGCGCGATCGGGCAGTGGTGGCAGCAGCGGTGCATCGAGCGCGTTCACCTCCAGCGGGGAATTGGGCGTGTAGTAGCCATAGCCGCTGTTGGCGGGCGTGGCTGCAGAAGCATAGTGGTAGCCCGAGTTGGTGATAGAGGGTGGCGGTGCAAAGGGTGCGGGCGTGGAGTAGCCATAGGTTTCTTGAGCTGCAATTGGAGTCGGTGATGTGGCCACAATGCCAATAGCAGTGGGACGTGGTCGCAGTCGGCGACGCTGTGAGGGGGCACCCAACGGCGGCAGCATAGATAACGATGGTGTTGCCAGCACTGAATCCGGTGCAGCCGCATACACGGCCAGCTGCGGTCGAGGTGTCGTCGAGGCAATCACCGAGGCGAAGCGACCCGGCGCAAAGCCGTGATCTGCCTCCTCATCGTACACATTGATCGCATTAATTGCAGAGTCATCGTGTGGCTCTCCGTTGGGCTGAATCTGCACTTGGCCGTGCAACAATTGATCCCTAGCCCGGGGGAGCTCGTCGGGATAATGATCAAAGCCCAGCTGTGTGGGCGGCTCCAGTTTGGCTGCTTGCTCCGGTGACAAATAGTTCAGCTTACCCACACCCGAATCAATATTAACCTGGGCCAAGCTTGGCTCCTCGAAAGAAACGTGCGCGGGCGCGGGCGTGGTCGTTGTGGTTGTTGTGCTGCTGGCGTAGGCGTAGCTGGGCTTGCGGTAGCCGCTGGCCACGCTGTTGCCTCCAGAGTTGCCATCCACAAGAATGCCCGACTGCGCGGGCGCTGCCTTGGTAGATTTGATGGCATCCTGTAAAGAGTGACAATCAGTGCGTTGAGCGCCTTGGCCTGCTACTCTATACCAACCTCTATACCCCTGCCCTGTCCCACGTAGATGGTCTTCGACTTGAGTATGCGATAGCCCTCCTTGTCGGCAATGTAGTCTTTCTGGCGCAGAAAGCCCGCCGCATCGATCCAGGCCTCGGTGCCTGAGAGTGTGGAGAGTTGCGATTAGGCAAAGGTAGCAGGTGGCCATTGGCAGTTTCTCAGTTAATTGAAAGGTTGTGGCGAGCGGAAACCCTTTCCCCGCCGCGCTGATCGCCTCATTTATCACACGTTTCTTCCCACTCACCAATCACAGTGCCGTCCTGCAAACGTTTCTCCTTGCGGAACTGCCCGTTGTCGGTTTGGAAGCGGAAATATCGCTCGGGTCCCTCATCCGTTTGTATGTGGTACTGACTCTGGCTGGGTTCGCCCCACGAGGCTGCTGCCAGCGTGATCAGTGCGAGCTGTAATGCATGAGGAGAGGGGGCAGGTTAGTAACTTATAGGCGCCTGTTAGCAACATGTCAATTTGCTACCAATTTGGCTTTCCGTTTTGTGCAAAAACGTGTAGCCAAGCAACGTTTCAGAGTCAAGGTGAAGCCGTAAGAGATGCAACCTCAACATGACGCAACAAACACACACACGCACACACACACTCCACCAACTAGTTGCAAACGGAAATGTGGCATGTGAAAGTGTTTTTTTGCGCATTGACCACAAACCGGTTGCGCTGCACACGTTGCGTATAGGCGACGTTGTACGAGGCAAGAGCAGCTGCTTAGGGGACAAGGTTGCCATTGAAATTCTTTAGCCAATTCTAGACGGCACCCGCATATAGCACGTTCACACATATTAACGCCTAAATTATGAATCGAGGCAGGAGCGTTGGCTGCGATTCTCATTATTATTCTTTGTGTATTATTTCATATTATTCCATGCCTTAATTAATTACTACTTCACAGGCGTCGGTTTTATGACAGGTTACGCTTCTGACTGTGGGCTGCAAGTGAGGTGCGACTGGGAGCGACACTTATACTATATGCATATAGGTAGATACATTATGGAACCTGACTAAGTGTGCATGTCAAATTTTTGGGTACTTTTTGGTGACGCAGCCGACTGTTTAGGCAACTCACTTTAGCCTCACCTGCCTCATCAATCAGCCTTCTTTTGGGGTTCAGTTGAAAGTACGATATGTATTGCGAATAAATTCCCAACTGGGGAACTTTCCAGTGCGCCCCTGTTCCCACCCAATTACCATCAATCGACTGGCTAAAATGTTGTTTCATTTGCCAACGCAGCGCGATAAATTTGTGCAGAAATTATTATGGTCATTTCCGTTGAGAGTAAAAGTGCCCACAGCAGACAGCACAGACGGTACAGACAGTACAGACAGTACAGCAACAGCAACTCCACCAGCAGCAACAACAGCAGCAGCACAACAACAACTACAACAGTTACAGTTAAGAGAGCAAAGATCTCAAAGAAATTTCTGCGCAAATTGGCGTCGCTGTTACTCAACCGGTGGGCGTTGGTGTTGACTCGACATGGCTGCTCTCGTCTGGACTTGTCTTGTCTTGCATCCAGCCACAGCCTGGCAACATATGTTGCCGCTGCTGATGCTGCCGGCATGTTGCGGCGTTCGATTACGTGAGAATCGCGGAGCTCGCGCGAGTCTCCTTTTGGGCGCGAACGCGCTTTAAAAAGGAAAAACAAAACCAAAAAAAGAAAAAAATCACTGAAAACAAAATCAAAAGTGGAAAATCACGTTTTTCTTGGCGCGCCATTTAAGTGCCGCTTTTTGTTTACGTTATTGTTATTGCCGCCTGGTCGAAACGGTAACAGAGTCCGCTACGAGTTGCGCAATCGTTGTTTTCATTCGCGTAATTTACGCAGCGAGGCTGCACAGGCGAGACAAACATTGCCACTTGGCTGACCCCAAAAATATTCTACAATTGAACTGCGAGCTCACTATCACAATCTCTTTTGCTGGTGTGGCGCCCCCTGGCGTTGCCCCCAATCTGACCTTCACTTCGTGTTCAAGATTGTTAATTAAAAATCGCTTTGATTTTAATTAACCAGGGGCGAGCGCGCGCTTTCCGAATTTATTAGATCAACAATAACAACAGGCAGATGATAAATGATGCGAGAATGGTTGGAGAATTATTATTTTTAGCCCCGATTTCGTGTGTGACTGTGGAGCGGCTGTGCTGTGCATTCTAATATTAAAACAAGGCGCTAATGAAGCGCACCCACAGCGCACCCTTTCAGGGAAGGTAACGCTGCAGACACACACACACAGAGCTCTATATATAGCCCACACGAAGTCGGATATAGCTATAACTAGTATAACCATGTACAAACATGTTAATTACGCTTTGGTTGCCGCTTCCGTCTGGCGAAATGTGGCGCATGCAAAACGAAAGACTTGAGACACAAACTTGCAAGCAGGCAATGCGCACTCGCTGGTTTGTTTGCGGTCTCTCTGGGTTTGTGGGCGTCTCTGTGGGAAATCACTCGACTGTTCAGACAACCAGCTGAAAATTAGCTCAATATATGCAACTAACAGATGGATATGCGATGGATTCAAACAAGATATATGGCGGGCAATGAAGCGTATAATAATTTCTAATTGCTCGACTGGCACAAAGAAACAAAGCTTAATGAAATTCTATATGCATGTGTGTGCGACACGATGCGACTCAATGAAACATTTCATTAGACACAATCAATTCCGAGAATGTGCGCCAGCAACAACAACTAAGCGAAGTGAACGATCGACGCTTGTTGCCGATTGAATTACACATTTTGGCGAGACACCCACGCGGGTATACAGCGCACAGAGAGAGAGGGGTAAAGGCAGAGAGCCAGCTAGAGACGGGACTGCCAAGTGAGTTACTGACAGGCCGCCGTCACATTTCGAGCATAGCTCCCAAATTACTGTGGGAGCAGCAATCAAATTGTATTAAATTACGTTAGTTGATTGACTTTTTGTAACTGCAAAACGGCAAGAGAGCGCAGAAGAAAAAAAAAAAACAGACACCGAAAAAATTGTTGCCTTTTTTGGACAACACTTTTTGGCGCTGCCATTTCCTGTTTCTTACGCTCTTTCGCGTCGTTTCGCTTTTTGATTTGTCTAGAATTCAATTGCAGCACTCAGGCGACAGCCAGATATGTAGTGCTATACTTATACAGCATATGGCAATCATAACATGTGTTGGTGTTTGATTTATATTGAAAAATGCTTTAAATGCGGCCTCCTCCGTCTGCCGGCTTGGTTGTCCGATTCGAAATTGACCCGCAATCGCTCGAGCTGGCTTGGCAGCGCCGCCGCCGCCTCGCTGTAACCCAGTTTATTTGCATTTGGCAGCTGGCAGCTCGCAGCTACTCGGCTTCACATGCGCTAATCTCTATAAATAACGATGCCAGGCGACGCACTCGACTGCAGCATGCAAATTGTCGAATACTCTCGGGGAATTCCACTCACAAATTCAGTACAGTTTCCATTGAGGTTGGCAGTTTGGAAAATTGGAAGAGTGGAATTCGCTTCATTTAATAATGAAATAGATAAACTCAAATTTGAAATACAGGCCTATAAAATACAGTGTACCTTAACTTTTCTGATAGCCATAAATATTTCTAAAAAATAATTTGTATTCTTCTTTCTCTTGAGCTGCGTTTGTTGAATCCTTGCTGTAAGTGCAATTATCATTAATATACATAGTAGTAATTGATAATTATATAATAATGTATGCGTTAATATACTACAATAAGTATTTATCCACAATTTATCCCAGCTATTCCAGCTGCATCCCAAATAATTGCATCATCATTTATCTAATGCACAGCCTTGTAAGGGCATACAGGCATCGCCATGACTTATGTTTTGGGAAGCCGAACAATTGTTGTTGTTGCTGTTGCTATTTTTTGCCATAGATCATTTAACAAATTGCGCACAAAACTGCAGTCAGTCAGTTTGAGTTACAGTTTGTCGCTGCCTCAGGCATTGCATCATCATCTTAGCCTTATTTGCGGCACTTGGCAAACGCATTACACCTATGGCTTGAGGCATGAGGTGTGAAATGGCGCTTACGTGTATTACACACACATAAACACGTGGGGAAGTACGAGTGAGTGTCTCTGCCTCCCTCTATCTCTCACTCTCCTTTGGCCACGTAGAACAGAATCGAATCGACGCGTCGGTAATTATGCAATTGGCATGCAAATGGGTCGCTAGTTCGGTCGTTGGGTTTATGCACGCACAGCCACATATCCATATAATAGTCCATAAAGCTAATCAGCTTTGTGCGCTATGCGTTATGCGTTTCGCTTTATGTAGCGACAAGGTCACACAAAGAACCCAAACGACGAGGCACGTCGGCTTTTCAACAACACTTTTCACTTTTCGTCCGGGTTCGATTCCGGCTTTATGAATTGCGTTATGAATATTGTCAGGTAGCAGCACGGCTGTTATAAAAATCAAAATACTAATTTCGATTGCATAACATGGCACAGGCAGAGAACAACTGTAGGCGACGCACCCAAAATGTATCGAGGCGTAAAGAGTTTCGTAACCTTTCCACAAGAGAGGAGGGTGCAGGGGCGTAGGGGTGGCACCCATAAAGTCACTGAATGCGCAAGCTGCGAATTGCATGAAGGTCGTTTGTAATTAGGCAGCCAGCTATGAAGTTGCCGCTTAACTAAAGCCCCAACGGGCATAAAGATTGCTCTCAGCTGAGTCATCGGAACAGCGAAGCGAAGGCCAAGAAATGTTTTTGACTTTGACTGATTAATAAGCCACCTCTTAGGAAAGAAAGCCAGGTAGCCTGTGCAGTGGCCAATAAATCAACTTATGCTCCCCAAGCAAGCGCCAGCAATAGCGCCGTCACGCCCCAATGCCGCGCCCGACTAGCGCTAGCGGCAAGTTCGTGTCCTAAGTTTTTCGTTATTGGTGCCGCGCATGCAAAATTTCCGCAAACATTTCGTACATTTGGCACTGCAACTGCACCGGGAGGGAGGGGAGAGGGTTGCTCCAATTTGTCACTGTTCCAACTGGGTTACCATCGCCGGCCAAGTCCAAGCGCAGCTTTTGTGATCGAAAGAAATCCCCCCAATTCGCTCGTGACATTCGGCCCCGCTAGAGAGTGAAAGTTGCACGAAGAAAAGCAACGAGCACGAGGAGGGAACACAAAAACAATCGAATTAAATTCAGCTCAGCTTCGACATGGCCCAATGCAACTTGGCATAGGCAACAGCTGGCAACAGCGCTGCCAGTGCCGCTGCCTCTGCCGATGTATCTGCAGCGTTGTTGTTTTTGGCCATGTTCGATGTGCGATCGTGTTTTAATTTCGTGTTGTATAAAAGCCTGTTTCTTTTTTCATTGTCAGCGGCGTGCGGGCATGCAACTTGCGTTGTTTGCCCCGACTTGGATGCTTCTTCTTCTCTTTCTTTTTGCCGCTGCTTTTAGGCAAAATGCTAAAACGTATTTCATAATTGTTGCGGGTTACCGCGCCGCGAAGTCTATGTACAATCTGCTGCTGAAAGCCGAATTAATCATTGTAATTGACCAGCGTAGGTGAGAGGGAAGTGGAAGAGAGGGAAGCAGATATACACATCACCTCCTCCGCCCACCAACACATGTGCTGCCTGCGCTGCGTGTAAATGAACTTCACGTACGACTATCTCACAGATAACAACGCGCTGGGAAAGCATTTTGGCAGCTGCCTCGCCACCTCGAGCTGTAATGCTGGGATCGGGGCTGGGCGCCGTGAACTGTGTCAGCAACGCTGCATTTTATGCAAAATGACGCTGGGACAAATTCCACAGCTAGTGATTAAAACGCCAAACTATTTGCCAGCAAAATGTGATAATGGACTTGTTTTTTCTGCTTTGATTTGTGTGTTTCTTTTAGGTTTTTGTTTTTTACTTTCGAAACATGGAGAAACATGGGAAAAGGGCCAACAACAGCGTGACTTTGGCATAGTTTTAATGGCTTCACACTTGGTTTGTTAACGGGGAGAAAGAGATAGAGAGAGAGAGAGAGACAGACAGGCAGAGCGATGGTTGGACATGCGTGGGCTGCACCTTGGATATGACTTCTTGATAAACAAATGCACAACAAGCCCGGCAAACTGGCGACAGTGGTGTCAGCTCTTGGTATGTGCCTGAGTATGTGTGTGTGTGTGTGAGTGTGTGGGACAACACAAGCTCTCGCGTGGTTGTCTAGTTTGCACTCTAACAAACTTCCAGTTTGACACGCCAAATAACTCAGGCAGCACAATGCCAAAAGGCGTGTGTCGCCCGATTGCATTCTGAAAATTCTGACAGCTTTGGCTATGCCTATATAGCTGTAATTTCCAGATGCCTGATTGTGTTTGTATTTGCCATATTTTCACATCTTTTAGGTGCTAAATGTGATGAAAAATGAGAATTGCTTGTCTGCTTCGAGCTGCAATAAATGCCCAACTAACTGTGTACACTATGCACACTACTTCTATCTACTATATACACAGACTACATTTAACTACTACTGCAAAGTCCGGATTTCTCCGATATGAAATATCATTTTAAAATAAAAAACATGCCTAGTTTCGAAAGCCGAAAATATTATTAGTTGAAATGCAAAATTTCATAACATTTCGTTTATTAGTTCTAAAAATGCAGTCATTTAACTAATCGTATTGGTAGGTACATATGTACCTCAAATATTTTTACACATATGAATCAAAGTGCTATATTAGCCTCAAAAAACCGACAATAAATCAGATAAGTCTCTGCACCGCATTCGGTAGCGTGTTCTTCACACATCCATGCGCAGCTTCCTTGACCATATCGGGCAATATATCACACCAATTGCACCCAAAGCCGGCAAAACTCTCGAGGGACGCTTCCCACATTAGTCAGTGGCATCGCTTGGCTATAAAAGCGTCGGAGCAGCAGCTGTGGCCAATTCACTTAACAGCCCATTAAAAAATGTTAACATAAAAATTGACTACAAAAATTGTGCAGCTAATTGACTGAAGATCTTTTAAACGGGCGTGTGAATTAGATTTGCCCATGGAATTTCTAGAAAAGCGCTTGGAATGGGGTCGGGCTAAAAACAAATCTGCTGCATCATGCGTGTCATGAAATTGTTGCTGCGTGAAATGCGATTTTAATCAGAGTTCATTAGGGGCGTGCACAAAATTTATGCGTAAAATGCAAAGCGAAAATGCCGAGACCACGCAAAACTAATTTCTCAAAATAATATTTAATAATGATCAATTGTGAAATGCAGACAGACGAGAGATCAGAGACAGCGGGAAATGGAATCGGAATTTCAACCGAAAATACTTTGCATAATTATCGCAGCCGAAGGGCGTGAAAGACAAAATGGCAAACGTTGCTTTTGGGGGGAATTAATAGCTGTCATTTAAGCAGTTTCTCTCCCTGTCTTTCTTTACCACTTCTCTCTATCGCTATCTGCTATCTCCCTCAAGGTCACATAAATAATACACGCCCAGCGAATTGTTACAGTTTCTTAATTAATTCAGTTGCGCTAATTTTGCTGGCCCGCTTCGGTTTCTTTTTATTTTTGCTTGGCTCATTTGCATGTTTGGACTGGTCTGGACTTATTAGGGGGCAGCCGAGTTGGTCGTTTGCGCAATGGCGGCTGCAGTTTGTTTTCGGATCGTAACTCGTGGCGGGGGGCAAAGTCAACACTCGGCAAACAATGCAGTGCGCTGGCGCTGATGCTGCCCACATGTTGCAGCCCACCACCTGAGCGTAGGCCACGCAAACACGCACACTTCAGGCGCACACACACACACACATGAAGTCTCGCGCAGCTTCAAACATAATCATCATCATCGTCACGTACTCCTCATCGGTAAATCTTGGTTAGCTTGGCGTCTGGTTTTGCTTTTCGGTTAGACGCGATGCCAGTGACCTTTGTTGTCTCACACTCTTTCTCTCTCCCCGTTTCTCTCTGCCTTCTCTCTCTTTCTCTCTGTGATATGCAAAATATAACTCTGTGAGATCAATATCGGGGGAAGCCGCTGTCTCATCATCTCAGTCGAAAAACGGCCGCAAATGTAATGCACGATTTTTGTCGAAATTCCCCCGTTTCCAAAGATTGGTTGAAGTACTAGATCGTCGCAGACCCCCTGCTTTGCTGTTCTCTCGCTTCCCTTTTGACCGACCTAATGCCCCGCAAACAGTTAACAAATAACGTTTTGCCTATTCACCGCATTCTTTTAATATTTAAATTTACACAGGCCGCTTCTCGAATATGGGTCAAAAACTACAGGTTTCTTGTCCAAGCCGAAATATGTTAATCGTTTGTTTTTATTTTTGCATATTTATATTTTGCGATTTGAGCTGTACGTGTGCCTATAAATTATTCAATAGTTTTTATTGACACAAACACAAAACGCAAAATCCAAACAACAACAATAATAGCAACAACATCATCAAGAGAATTTCGCACGAAGATTGTAAAAAATACAAGTGGCATTTTTGCATATTTTTGTAAAATGTTTGATATATGATATGCATGCTCATGTCTTTATATTCATTTGACTGTGTTAAACACGAGCTTTGACAATAGCTTAGCACATTTTATGGTTTATAATTTGGAAAGCCCTAAAACACAACTTAAGAGTAGTTTACTCGTTAAGAGCATTAATAAAGAAATGAAATATATATTTATTAGCAATAGGTAGATTTAGCGATTTTTCTGCTTTTTGCATATATTTTATCTTCTTAATAAATATTGCTCAGTTCTTTTTCTAGCCCTCAGTTCCCAAGATCATCTGAGTAAATAATTATAGATCTGCTTCTTACTGAAATAAGCAATATCATATATTGCAAAAACCTTTTAGCTTGTAATTATCTGAACACTTGTTCTCACTTTTTCAAGCCGCTTAAAATTCTTCAGCTCGCGCACCTCACGAGCAACAAGTTTGTTGCCCAAGTCTTTTTGCCAGCCTTATATGCACATATTTATGACAAACACACAACCCAACAATTGCACAAGACAATCTGGTTTGCATTTAAGTAATTGCTCAATTATGTAAAAACAAAGGCAAACGAAACAATAACAAACAACAATAATAATAATAAACAACAAAAGAGTGCAAATTATACGCGTCAAAGAAAAACATCAAGTTTTTACTAGTTCAACGTTTTACCCAGCGAATTGCACAATCAGCAGCCAAAACTCGTCACAATTTTCTAGCTAACAATAAATCAACTTAAGTACAACATTGATCTTATGTCTTGCAACCGAAACGACCCAGACAAACGACTTTGACGTCTCACGAGAGATAAAACTGATAGATAGATTTAGTGCTGAAGTTTAAATTGAAAAAAAAAAAAAAACGAAATGAAAACGAAAACGAATCGTTATGGGAACCGTTTGACAGTGTTGTAAGATTAGCTAGACTGAGAGCTCATTCCGAAATAACAATCTAGTTGCCTTCGAAGTGAAGTTTTCCAAGCAACTGAACTGTGTGCCTCATTTAGCTCAGAATATTTTCAGTTAGCTCACCAGAAAGTGCCGTAAATATTAAAAAAAAGTCTTAAATTCTTCAAATTTCTTATATATTTAAATAGATGTAAGTCAAGTTAAAGGGACAATATCGAGGCAACATTTCACAACGTCTCTTCACAGCACCTCAGTCGGCAAGAACATGGAGGAAGTTCGTCTTGATTCGATTAAGTCGGCCCGAAAGCCTTCGATACCTGCACAATCGATAACTGCACAATCGATTGGCAGCGTAGGGGGCGAATTTCCAAAAACTTTAACCACTTGTCGCAAGCCGCGTCCGGACACAAGCTCTCTGACCGTGCGACAATATCTGGACCAGACTGTGGCTCCCATATTGCTGCACGGCCTGCAGGCTCTGGCACGCGAGCGTCCCACCGACCCGGTTAGCTTTCTCGCTACCTTTTTGCTGAAGAACAAGAACCGTTGCGACGAGATAGACACAGAAGCGCTGCAGTTCCCATAGTTAACAGCAGGGATACCTGTACCATACATATACATATACATATACATACTATCTCCACAGCCCACAGAACAGAAGTCCCCCCAATCCGCAATTTAATTCAATTTGAGTTTTCAATGTTTTCGCTGCTATTCGCTAATTTTGATTGAACCCAACATGAACGAACATATATTTTAGAGCTGACTACTTACCAGGTGGATACCTATCAGCCGCATGGCTGCCCGATTTTATTAACTAATAACTTTGTGGCACTTTGTGTGCGTCAAAAATTCGATAATACTTTGTTAGCTGCTTTTCTTCCTTCACGGATGGCGCACAATAAATTTGTTAATGATTTATCTCTTTAGTTTTGCCAACACAACGGGCAGCGGGGTGGGGCGCAGCGTCTTTTCCCGGCGTAGCAGCTGCCAGCGACATCACGCCGCAGCGCGTCCAAGTCGAACGAGAAAATTGCCCAAAAAATAGATACGCGTTTAATCGCCGTTTTTGTTTTTGCTTGGCGCTTCGCTTTGCGAATTTAATTAGTTCCGCCGCTTCGAATGCACTTCCGATGCTGCTGCTGCTGCGATCTATAGTATAACTCGTTCGATCTCGTCGCGCACGTCCGTTGGCTCAGCTGGCTCGATTGCCACTAAAATCGCAGCGCGCTTAGTTGACGGTTTAAAAAACTTCAAATTCAAATCGCCAAACGCAGCGCCAGCTTCGGCCCGCCTCGGCTATGCTCGGCACAGAGCTCGGTTCGGCTGCCGCCACAGAGCGTAGCGTAGCGCAGCACCGAGTGTTGGAGGAGGCCTTCCCGGCCTCGGTATGACGGGGCAATGTAAGCGATATTTTTCTTGTCTCGCCGCTGTTAGAATTAATCTGCTTTATGCGCAATTTTTGAGGCGCTTTCGCAGCTCCCTAAGCGGATTTGGTTCTTGGAACGCGCTGCGACCACCCGCAAGAGGCGCACGCCAGGTTGAAGGGTATAAAATAGGGTATCTTTTGGTTGGAAAATATATAAGTTTATAACAAGTATATGTACAAGACCAGATACTCAATTATATTGGGTTATACCCTACTAAGCTAACTAAGAGGTATAAAATAAAGGAATTTATTGGATTATGTTATGTCATATTTGTACATGTATGTCAAATATGCCTTCAATACTACATGACAATGCCTTAAGCATAATCAATCATAATACGATATTATATATCTATACCATTACATACTGCATACCATATAATGCCATAATTGATTCCACTATATTATTCTGTACCGAACTCTACCCCAATGTACCCTACTACAACCTATTGTACCATGATATGCCCTTTTATGTTTAATTAAGCTAAGCCCCGCACTACCCACTTAACCCCACTCCTATAACATAGTATATATATACTATTAGTATATGTAGTATTATTCACGCTTCCAAGATCTGTACCTATCTGCGATTAATCAACGAAATAATTACGAGCAATTAAAAGTGATGCCAGCCATCTGCCATATCCGCCGACATATGTATCATAGTTCAGATTGGGTAAGATCGCATCTATATGCATATTTTATAGCAGATTGATGCTACAGTCTCGAGTGCTCGGCACTTGAAACTGAGATTTGTGAGCGTTTTTAGAAAGGGATTTAAATTAAGACAGCCGGTTGCCTTGATACTATTTCACATCGGTTTGTAGACTGGGCTTAGTTTTCGATAATTTCATTAATTATGCCGTAAATATTCAAACCAAAACACGGTATAATTTCAAAAATCAATGGGCAAAACGTAGCTGACTCATAACCATAATAATAAATCGATAATCAATTAGGGAAAGATGTGTATGTTCGATCTGACTGGGACATTGATTTAATTAAAAAATCAAAAATCAAAAACTCTTGTAATTATTTTTGAGGCAGAGAGCGCGGCTCATATAACAACTTGAGCTCTTAAGCCTCCGAGTGTAGCTTGCAAATTGAGCGTAGTGGAGCGTAGTTGGCGCCAGGTATCTCCTTTTGTTGTTGTTGCCGCTGCCTTTATGTTGTTGTCGCCTGTGGAGTGCGTGGGCTGACTGACAGTCGCTTTTGAGATCTAATGGCTCGACGCATTTCCAAGGCCTTCTGCCAAGCCGTTCAACTTGTCGCCGCCGGCTCCAGCTTGGACCAATCTTTGTATATAGCTCCCGCGCTCAGCTGCGCCTATCGCATCGTGGCAGTCACAGTACTCGCAGTGACGTCACAGCGCCGCATGATATCATTTTCCCCTTGGTCGCATGAAAAACCTACACACTGTAAAATAAATCTAAGCGAGCTGCTGCCGCTGCTACTTCAGCTGCTTGAAATATATTTGCAACTCGCTTCAATAAACAAACAAACAAGCGGCGGGTCTAGCGAGCGAATTAGCATGCAGCGCACACGCGTGCGACCCACTGTGCGACAACTGTGCGTATGCGCACTACCAAAATAAAACACAATGCGGAACAAATGCTGCGAGTACGCTGTGATTATTTATGCTTTACAAGCGAAACGCAGCAGCAACAACAACAACAGCGGCAGCAACTATTAAAATATTCCAACATGACGCATACGACAAGTTGTCCAAAAGTGTCAGTCAGCTCGACACGCCTCCTCCACCGCCCTCGGGCAGAGCGACATTGCTGTGCGTTTGACAATTGAAATCAAATTGATCGAAACGCGATTAGCAAAATTAATACAGGCCCAAGAGCAACAGCAACAACAGCAACAACCTGACCAACTATGAAGTATTATAAATGTTATCGTATCTGTTATTCGCGCATTGTATAATCCCAGTGCGTGCACTTATGGCGCACACTGTACACGAAGCAAATTAAACGCTTGCGGGCGCAGAGTTTTCGATTTGGTCGTGCAGACATGGGCAAAGGGGAAGAGAGGGCGAGGGGTAGTCCAGCTCGACGCTTTGATTTTGGCATATCGATTCGACAGATTTCTCAGTGTCGATTTGTAGTCTATTTTTGTTATAGCTTTCAATACTCTTGCTGCTTGGCGGGTATATCGAATCGGACAGAAAAGAGAGGGAGATAGGGGGAGAGAGAGAGATAATCGACTTGGATCTGTGCAACAAAAGCAGAAATTAGCCGATGGCATTGTTCGAAATTTAAATTATGAATACCAGATAAGAATATGGAACAGTGGAGAACTGAGTTCTGCCGAAAATATAAAAAATTATTCATCTACCTATGCAAACGGTTTTATTTCAAAGAAATTAAAATAGTGTTTTTTGGTCCAAATATATGATATCATTTCTTCCTCTATATAGTGTATTTTAGCACCATTAGGACTCCTTTGTCTCTTTTCTTTTACTTACGTTATATTTTTCAATTATTTGGTACCCTTATTCCTGCAAAGTCACGAACTCTTGACGCGCTGCATCGAGGCCTGTGACAGTTTTACAGTTTTTGTCGTTTATGTAAGAGCTGTATCGAATGTATGAGCTAATCCATTCGTTTACAAGTTGCAGGTGCCAAAACTGACACAAGATCAACCCAAATTCAGGCCGGGTTGCGAATGGGATTGGGTATGACATGATCTCATGCTGCTAATCTTCGGCCTGCGATGGTTTTTTGTGAAAGTTTTTGCCCCAGAAATATAATTCATAGCTTTGCAGTCTTTTTGGCACCCACACGACTAACAACATCAACAGATAGCTAGATAGATAGGAAAACAATCCCCAACGCTCCACATTTGGATGTGGAGTCGGCCGATCGGACTAACAGTTCTCCCGCTGGAGATTGGCAAAAAACAGCATGACCTACGCTAATAGCGAAAAAAAGAAGACAGAGAAAAGATTCAGACTAATTTTAGCCGTTGCGACATCGGACAAACATCGTAGAACTGTAGAAGTTCGCTGAACTGCACAAAGGCATCCAAAGATATAATATGTAATAACAAAAAAGTAGCAGTCACAACAGCAACAACAAAGACAAAGGCAAACTTCATTAGTTCGTTCTCGCATCATCAGCTAACTTGGCCAAAAAGAAAGCAGCAGCTGGCAGAAGACATTGGCCACAAAAAATGCACACAAATCAACGTTCGAATTGTTGTCGAATCAAAGCGAAAGATGATGTCGACAAATAAGACGAAGAGCAACGACAAGAACGGGAAGAGATGGGAATGAAGGCAGCAGAAGCGTAGCAAAATTCCTGGTAACACACACTTCTGGACTGAGCCATCGAAAAATAAATGGACTTTTTATAGACAGTGACAACAATTAATTATATTTTAATATGCCTGCAATGGGCGGAGGAGAGCAGAGAATGGAAGCGGGAGAATGGAAGAGAAGAAGGGCGGAGAATGCGATACCCCCCTCCGACTAAGCACGATCGACAGCTTATTAGTTTATAGTGTCAACAACGCGCTTTAAAGACCCCGAAGAAAGGTCGCCGCGCCAGCAGCCGAAAGTCATCGAACTTTCTCTGTGCCGTCTTTCTTCGCTTTGTTTCGACTAATTTCTATATTATGTTACAGGCCTCCTCTCTCTCGCCATCTGCCTGCGTATCATAATTAATTATGCTGGCAGGCGCCGGGCGTACAGGTCAACAAATGCTGCTGCAGTGTTAACCTCTAACAATTTGTTAAAGTCACACATCAAGCATACGTCACGTTGTCCAGAACAATGTTAATTACAGCAGCAGCCAAAATAAAATACACACAAACATCGTACTTTTGTATGTAATTTCAGCTACTGTCTTTATTTAAATGCGCAATAATTACATATGGGAAGAAATATTGCTAACAATCGCGTGAGTTTCTATAGCCAGAAATTCCCAAAAGAGCAAGAATAAACAAACGCAGATCTGCTTCTTTGTGATGCGAGGGAAATGATTAGGAATGGTTTATAGTGGTAGCTGCTGTAATTAATCGCAGCTTACGACTCTAGTCACAAATTAGCCACATGACACAGCGCACCAAGAACTTAATTTTGTATAGTTGTCGTCGTCGTTACTCTTGGCCTGAAGTTGCTAATAGAGCGCGTGGGCGTCTTCAACTCGAGGTTGTGGTTAAAGCGTGGGCATATCGCAATCAAAAGGCGATCCTGTTACAATTTGTGTCAATCGCCTCGATCATAACAAAAGCAAGCAAAATCTTTAATGCTCTTACAGCTGAGCCAAGAGCTGGCAGACAAATCTTTAGACACAGGCCAAATCCCCGCACGAGTTGACAAACTTGTCGCTTGCTTCCGTTCGATCGAAGGCGTGAGCAGATTGACTTGATTATTCCGAGTGGGCGAGGACGCGGACGTGGACCTGCGCGTAGGCTTTAAGTACTCGCATATGCTATAGTTTTTCAAGTTGTATATTTCCAGAACTAGTTTATTATTGAACATTAAGAATAGAAATACAGAGCAGCGACCTTGAGGCAATGACAGCTGCCGATGCTTACGTTCTACAGTTACTTGGCTAGGCTAATTCAAGTGATTCGATGTCTTGGCGCTCTCCTGCCGAATGGCATTGATAAGCTCATAGTTTACGAGAAACGTAAAACGCAGTCCGGATATCTCCACAGCACAGTTATGCGCTAGCCGCGTCTTGTTGCCACTCAGAAGTGGTGTACCATCAATAAAGATGGCGCGTTTGCCCTCGTTAGCTATGAAAAAGTCGCCATTGCTGCGCATTTTGATGGTGCCTTGGCGGCGGGATATCTTTGCGGCAGGTCCCTCCAGAGACAGATCAACATCGACCCCACACTCCTTGGCCTCGCGTCCGAATGTTATTTCCTTGGAGCGCATCAAGTAGCGCACCAAGCGACCACAGAGACACGCAAGCGTCTGATTATCGAACTCACTGGCCGCCAAAGGTCCCAAGACGGAGTCAACGAGCACACCCCAACGCGAGAGCTCGTTCTCCAGCAAACGTATGTCACGCTTGTTGCGTCGGTCCGCAAGTGTCACCTCGATTTCCAATGCCTCATCGCGCGGCTCATGCAAATCCTGATCAAATATTTGATCTTCGGCATCCGAAAAGCTTATTGGCTGATCCGAGCCCTGCAGCGGCTTTACAGTTTGATCCGGCAGCAGGCAGTACTGCTTGAGCAGTAGCCAGTGATTGTGCAGCGATTTGGCTGTGCGAGCACAATAGAATATCGCAGCGTTTTTGTCCAGCAGCTCTTGGAACTGCTCCAGTTTCGGTGTGTCCGTCTGGAATTGGAATAGAGAAACTTATCAGTATCATTGACTACACACAAGATATGCTACTACTTACGCTCTTAATAGTGCCCAGCAGATCCTCCTCCTGCACACTATACAGCGCTTTGCGTTGCACGGATTCTACTAGCTCCGGATGCAGGTTACGCATAGCAGAGACAGCAATCCTGGACACAGCTGGTTCGTACAGTAGTGCGTACCAACGCTGCTGTAGTTCCTGCAGTGTAAATTTACACGAGAACTTGACACCACGGTGAATCATGCGCAAATCGTTGGTTTGCTGAATGCCAATAACGAGAGCCAAATCATCAATTGGCTTCCAACGACCCAAGTCTTTGGTGGCCATCTGTGCGAGTGGGCGACCATTGCGACGCGGCTTTTTGCTACTTGCTGGACGCGCCGGACGCGGACGACGATCTGTTGCCGGAATACGCTCCATGATGGGTTTTGGCTTGTGCTGCGTAGGTGCAACGGAACTGCTTATTGTGGGCAGCGGCAAGCTTGGCGTCGCTGGCGTTAAAGGTGTCAAAGGCGTTGAGGCAGTAACTATATTGGGTGTGCCAGGCAGTGATTCCACTGCGGACCCAGGTGTTCGCGGAGTCTCCGGTGGGACGCCAGCAGCGACAGTTGCAGTTGTTGCGGGCGTTGGCGTTGTCGCAATTCCAGGATAATTTTGCGAAGTGGTACGCGGTCTATTGGAACGATTCGGGTCGGCTCCGCCACGGCTTGTTGGTATTGTCAGATTGTATTCAACAATTTCGTCATCAAAACGTTTGCGTTTTATTGTGCGCGAAGAGCTGTCAGCAAAATTGCATGAAGTGTGTTGTTTAATCCAATTTTCCTGTGCCAAAACTCACCTTCTTCGCCTTGCCGCGTCGTTTTGCAGCAACTCAATCGGCAAATTGTGAATCGGAGTTTTACTCAAAATTATCGTATTTGACGATGCTACAGATGGTGCTGTAGTTGTAGTTGTTGCTGTTGCAGCTGCTGTTAGAGGGGCTGCGCAAGTGTTGACAGATGTCGATGACACACTGACAGTGGTAGGCACGCCTGCCACCTGCGTCCCAGCACTGGGCGCCATAGTGGTTTTTATATTTACAGGCGTCACGCTGGGCGCAATTGTAGCAGGTATTTGCGTGCCTTCCATGCTTTATCTGCAATATTATTTGTTTTTCTATAACAACGCACAAAGTGTTGTAAACGCAGTGACTAATCGATAACTACATGTTATTCGATAGATCGCTTGGCATTCAGATTGTTTTGATAGGTGGCAGCACCATGTTAATATACAAAAATTACTCCACACGTAACAGAGCTATGTTCAGAACAACTTAACATTTTAGCAAATAAATTAAAATTTAAATATTTTAAGTAGTCAATGTAGTAGTATTAAATTAATATATATATATTCTTAGGCAATTCGTTTAATTTTATTTTTTAATACAATTTTAAATTTATCAGACTTCGTCGTGAAATAAAACTTATCGATACCTGCAAACATTAGACCACCACAGGCCATATTAATGGTAGTTGCAGCCCTGAAAATGCTGACAAAGTAGTGATGTGAAACTTGATAATAAGATAATAATGTGATGTCTATTTCTTAGAATGCGCAACAAAAATAAATGCTGACAAGCATTTCAGCATTGCTAACAACTCGCTAAGACTTTGGTTAACACTACAAAAGTATGAGGTAAGCGCCCAACGCAATTGTAGATTTAAATGTGATGACTAATCGATTTAACTTTCAGTTGCCACTACGCGGAATCGGAGTCTTCGCAGTCCGAGAGCAAAATGGACATCTCAGAGACGCCAACGGACTCCACTGGCGTTTCACCGCTGGCCGATGAACGGGCCAGTGCCCCGATGCCAAATAAAGTGACCACCATCTCGCAGCATCAAAATGAAAATGAGCAGGACAATGAAAACGAGAACACTGCAACGCTGGACAACCGAATAATACGGTCGGAGCTTCTACTGCCGATCGAAACGATACCACAACGACAAATAACTGAACGCACGCTAACGCTGGCGAACAGCCATCCGTTAATGTCGCCCACAAACACAGACTCCGATTCGGAGCCGTTTCAAAGCAAGTGTTACAATTTTCCCGACGTTGTACCGCGCACCGAGCAGGCGAGCACTGACGCAGTACGCAATACGCTTAATCAGCAAAACAACATGCGGGTAAAACCGCAGGACGCCAAGGTCAGTCTGTTGCGTGCCAACAGCCCCGATCTGCTGAGCAGTGAGTCTGACGCAGATGTTTCGCAGTATTTGGCGGCAGTGGAATCGAACTTTCAGTCGGTTTCGTTGCTTCCCAACGCCAACAACAAAGTGTCTCGAAAAATGAAACGAGCGACAGGAGGTGTTGGAACAGAGGACATATCCAGCTTGGATTCCATATCTAATCATAGTTTCGATGATGACGAAGACATCGAACATAATCTGGCTTCGCTGAGTCCATCTAGTTCGATAATTGATGGCTTAGATGGAGAGGATGATGATGACGATTGCGAAGGACCTGAACTGCTACCAGATAACGATGACGATTTGGATGACTTTGGCATGACCACAACGCCAACGCCGCATGCAGTCGGAGGTGCAACAACAACTGGAACTTCAGAACTTCCACAGTACACAGCCGACGAGGAACGACGCGATTCCCGCAACTGGCAAAAGATTACGTTGCCCGACGGACGCACGCGTGAAATTGATATGCGCGTCATTGAGCCCTACAAAAGAGTACTTTCTCATGGCGGCTATCTCAAGGCGGGCGGTCAAAACGCTATTGTCATTTTCTGCGCCTGTCACTTGCCCGACAGATCTCGTGCCGACTACAGCTATGTCATGGACAATCTATTTCTCTATGTGGTCAAGACGCTGGAACAGCTGGTTACGGATGATTATGTGCTCATCTATCTCCATGGCGGTTCCAACAGGCGCAATGTACCGCCGTTTCCATGGCTCAAGCGGTAAGATATTTGCAATCATTGTAATTGATGTCAAAAACTGACAGAATCCATATTCAGTTGCTATCAACTACTGGATCGTCGTTTGCGCAAGAGTCTGAAGCATATGTATCTGGTGCACCCAACATTCTGGATAAAGTCCCTGGTGTGGATGGCGCGTCCGTTTGTCAGGTACAAATTGGCTTCAACTTCATATCTGACAGAGCCTTGATGATTCTCTTTCATTAACAGCACAAAATTCTGGCGTAAGCTCATTTATGTTAAATCTCTGGAAGAACTGGGTCTTCATGTGGCTGTGGAGAAGGCAGCCATACCGGAGAAAGTTAAGCAATACGACGCCAAGAGACACTGAGCAGCACAACCCACATACTTTCACCCCTTGGCAGGCATCTTCATTCATACACGCTCGCATTTATTGTTTCGCATTCCTTCTATGGGACTATATTTTATATTACTTTGACCGACACCCTCAGTAGCTTGCCTCGTATTTATTGAAACTCTCGCTATGCTCTAATTTTTAAGATCTCAATCTTTGTGATAATTGTGTTTGCCTTTATTTTGCCTTCTCGCCTCATGTACTTTTTACCCGCTATGTGCTATGTAATGTATTATAAGTGGCGTTCAGCAGACATCGAACAAGTTTCTCGTAGCTTTTACTAACACCAGTGAAACTCACATTTGTAGCAGTGTATACACACACTCACATACTAACGTGTAGCTGTAGCCAATCACTTATGCATAGTTGTTAGGTAATCATGATCATGTAGCTTCCGCTTCAGTTCCATATACATAAACATAATCATAATATTTATAAAACATATACATACTTATGTATGTGTACATCATACATACTATATACTTTTGTAGCTTGGTTTTATGATAATAATTAGAAAGAAAGAACAACAACAACTAAGAAACCACCAGACTTCCGTACGTGTTACCTTCTTTGTCGTAGCGAAATGCAACTTAACTGAATTTAAAACTAAGAAAATTTGTAATTGAAAATCTTTAGCTGAATTTTTTGTGTGACGCTTTTGCATCGATTGCATTGTATACTCAAATCGCTATCAATCAATACACCAACAACAACAAAAACACTCACACACCTACCACTAAGAGAGACGACCCCATGCCAGTCACGACACATCCCACTAGGCCCTCAGCCCCCCACAAGTAGCTGTTTAGTCTGTAAGCGAACTAGTGACCATTAACTATATAACATATTATGAACAAAATGAAAAAAAAGATTTGATATTTAACGATCTACAATCTCACGTATACATACCAGAATATATGAAAGTAGCTGTATGGTTAAGTATGTAACCGATTGATATTAAGGAGCGATCTTTTGTTGGTTTCCTTATTGCTTCAATGATAATAAAAATGCATAAAGATTTTTTATTTAATATGCAAAATTCCATTGTATGTATCTGTATGTACTACGAATATCCCTTCTGATCGCAATCCCACAAATCCTGATCCTCGTGAAATTGTATTAGAACCAGCTCATAGGTGACTATTGTGCCAGCCACCTGATATATTGAAAAATATCAACTGAATGACACAATTTTAATGGGATAAGTTGAGTACTCACACTCAACACGAGCTTGCGCGTCAGATAGAAGAATTTCATGCCGCTGAGAGCCACTAGATCACTGGTGATTTCCTCGGCAAAACGTTTAGCCTCGGGACACCACGACTCTTTGGGAATGCAGCGCAGATAGCACAGGGAGCGACGTGACTCGTCGTGCACACTAGCAGCGTAGAGGGATACGGCCAGCGTGCGTCCGATGAGAAAGATGAGCGAGAAATAAAAATAGACCGCATGAGCTACCGACGGCATGGAGCTGTAAATGGAATCTGCTAAATTTAATACTATTTAACTGATATTTCTACGCACTTGAGGCTACGCAGCAGCTGCACGCATATGAAGTATAGGTTATTCGAGAAGGAGACCATCATTATAAGCGAAATTGCATTATCCATTTTGCCGCACAGTGTGCAAATATTACGATATTGAATGCGCCTCTCTGACCAGAAGGAAGGGGACATGTGCTGCCGAAAGAAGGAGAACGAAAGATATAACTAACTATATGAGGAAGACATCCACACCAACTTACCATGCCCTTGAACGTGAGTAAATTGTCGTTGAGCTGACGAAATTTCGACGCCAGGCCAATGCTGATAATCATTACAAATATATCCATGTAGTTCCAAATGAAGGTCGAGTAGAAGTTCTGTAGTTTGCCCCACATTGCAAGCGTTGCCGAGTAGTCGAGCACATAGAAGATCTCATCATTAGTTAGCAAAAAAAAGTTGCGTATGGGATCGTCGGTTTGATTACAGAATGCAGAAAAGTTAATGGCCGATAAAATGCTCAGTAGGTGTTCCGCTGTAGAAAATATCAGTCGGTTAGCGCTGTATTTTAACTCCTATGATTCACTTACCGAAGGATAGCATCATGCCCACCAACATCACCATGTTTATTGTGTGCGACATACGCCACTTTTCGCGCTGCGTTGGATATTGTGGTAAATTCTCTTCGATCTCTTGCCAGTGCAACATTAGCTTTGGCCATTTCCTTGCCAAATTAAGAGCAGTTATACACACTACTAGGATGCAGCTTCTGAAGATGATGGGTTTGATGTTATTGAAGGTAATGTTGCCGTCCAGCACCTTGTAAATTGTTAGACTGAGGTCTATCAACGTGGAGGCGATGAACAAGAGGCAGAAACCGGTGCGTACATGAAACCACGAGAAGTTTAGGCTACTGGGATGCTTGGCCGTCACGCCACGCACCGGCATCATGGCAAAGCATTGGGCAGTTAGAAGCACTTTGCCCACAGCCTCATGAAAGGTGCCATTGTACACAAAAGGTTTACGTGTTCGGCAGCGCAATTCTATAAATTGAGACAAAATAGTTCAAGCCGTACTATGGCGATTTATATATAGCATGTACTTGATGCAACCGTGTCCTCCCGTTCGACTTGCAATCGGCTTGCGTAATCCTCTGAAGTTTCCAGAAAGGCACGCTTGCGAGCACTAAATAAGGTGTGGATTCCTTTAGACTGTATATCTAGTTTCCGATTACTTATCTACCTCTCATGCAGCAAATCCAATTTACGCAATAGCGGCGACTTCTTAAGCTTCTTCCAGTGTCGCAATTTACGTCCCAACTTGGGCAAAAACCTCATTCTAGCAGGGCCGACAATTGACAACTGCCAGCTAAGGAAACGGAATAACAAATGCATCGTTCGGCGTGTGCCGTGTCCTGCCATTAAAAGACACCTGTTGTTTTGCACTTATCTATAATTAAAAGCGCAACGTGACATTTGCGAATAGAGCTACAAATTGTGGATTATTGCCAACCAGAACGATAACTCAGTGCTCAAAGCAGTCATTAACCTTGTCCGCTTTGTTGAACTGCAGCAAAATCAGTTCGTAGGTAACGATTGTCCCAGCAACCTGAAAGTTAGTTAAGTATAGATGTTTGCGATGATGATTTGCATAACTCTTTGTAATACTGATATAACGACGCTGCGTGTGAGATTGAAGAACTTCATGCCCGTCAAGGCAACCTGATCCATGTGTACCTCCTCTGAGAAGCGTTTCAGCTGTGAAGGTATTTAGAAGAATTGTAATGGATCGAGGGATTTCTAGTGCCTACCTCGGTGGACCAATACTGTCTGGGCACCAGTCGAAAGATGAGTAACGGACGCTTGGCCTCATCGTTAATGCTGGAGCTGTATAACGAGAGAATCAAGGTGCGAGCCAGTAGATAGCTCAGCGAGAACCAAAAGTAGGCTGTGTGTGAGGCTGAAGGTTTCTTCCTGCAGCATAAAAGGTGGGATTATTCCATTCTGATTAGTTAACATACCGTACCCACTGTAGGCTCTTCAATATCTTGCCGCAGATGAAGTACAAATTGTTGCTGAAGCAGAGCAGAGTTATAATCGAAATGGCATCATCCACAACACTGCATAGCTTACAAAGATTGCGAAAATTTATACGACACTGAACCCAGTAGTCCACGGTAGTAGCCTGAAATGTTTCGAAAATTATACAAAATTGAACTTGGACCGGCCCTTTTGCAACTTACTGAACGCGCCTGGCGCAGCATGTAATCATTCAGCTGACGAAATCGTGCCGCAAGAGAAACGCTGACTGCCATAACGAATATGTCATTGAAGCTCCATGCAAATGTGGCGAGCACATTGATAATCTTGCCACATATGCCTAGAAAGGTGCTATAGTCGACAAAATGAAAAAACATGCTGAAATTAATGACCAAGTAGCTCTCGATGGGTTGATTGGGCAGCACAGGACATGCGTTGACAAAATAAATACTGGATAGCATGCTCAGCAGATGTTCCACTGCAAGAAAGATTATACTAAATAATAGAATCCTCATTAATTACAGTACAACTTCGGCTTACCCACTGAGCAGCTTATGGCTATCATGATTATCATGCGAATATGGAAAGCCAGTGCGCCGCGTTCTCGTTCCGTGCGCAGTGGAGGCAGCAAGGACTCCACACGTTGCCACTCCATTATAACAGCTGGCCATTTGGTGGCCAGATGAAAAAATGCAATGGCGATGGCAAATATTGAGGCATAGAAGGCAAGAGTCTCCACCGAGTCAAAGTCGAAACTAACCAACATCACAAAGGCAGCCATGTAGCCCGATGTGATGCCAAAGAGTAGGCAAACCACAAGCGAATAACAGGAGCGAAAGCAGAACCATTTGAAGCTCAAGTCCTCAGCATACTTAGAACTAATGCCCCGCACTGGCATCAGCGCGAAGACCTGCGCAATGATGATGACTGATAAAGAAGCCAGAATGAGAGTTCAATTTAAAAGAGATAAATTTCTATGATCGTTGCCTGGTTTGATGGCCTCCTGGATAGATCCACTGTGGACGAGATCATCTTTCTCACCACGCTGTAGTGCAGCTTTGACTACGAACAAAAGGAAAAACCTTAAGGAACAAGTTTTATAATTTATTGTATTAACCTTTTGCTTACGTCTGGGCCAGCGTACATGCCTTTTTCTCTTAAGCGAATTTCCCCGTCGCAGATTTTCTAGTTTTAGGCTAAAAATATTAATTAGGCAATGTAAGTCTAGGTAAATATTCACATACACGCTGTCCACTCTAGAGGAACGCCAGAAATGGATAGTTGCCACGCTTTTGCGTTGCCTTGTCGCAATGCTTATTGTCCTGGCCATGTCCTGGGCAAAACTGTTTGCAATTTGCTTACTTTGCACATAGTAAAATGCCATTGAGAATGAAGGTGGAGTCTCTGTTTAATTCTAGCCATGTCAATTGAATATATGTCTTGCTTATCTGTTTACAATCTGTGTACAAATTGCAGGTCTGTCGCTGACATGTTTATATATTATGCAATATGCGACTAAGTGCTGTACTATGAATAGAAAATACTCTTCGAGGAGCCAGCACCTCGACTGCAGATGCTTTTCTGTACCTCTGAGCCACTCATCTGGTTAATTAGCACTAGCTCGTAGGTCATTAATGTGGCAACCATCTGATAGAAAAAAAATAAAGAATGAAAATTAATTCTAATAAATTTGGAGACCTGGAACTCACTGCAAACATGAGCCTTCTGGTGACAAAAAAGAATCCTTTGCCGCTGAGTGCGAACTGATTGTGCATAACGATTTCGTGTATGCGACGCAGTTCCTGGCACCAAAATTCGGTTGGTACTTCGAAGAGAGTGTACGATATTTGCTCCGCCTCTCGCGGTATGGAAGAGGCGGCAAACATCATGTGGGAAACGCGCGTTATAACATAAATCAGACAAAACCAAAAGTATAACTCATCCATAAAGCTGCCTCGTGTTCTGTGAAAACATTATTGAATTCGATAGATCATATGTTAGCTAAGAAAATCATACTTGAAGCTATGGTAGACCTGTACACACACAAAGTACATATTGTGGGCACAGGCTAGGATAACCAAGCCAGACAGCTCCTTGTCGTACAAACTAAACAAATCCTTTAGATCCAGTAGATCATATCGAAGCTGTTCCCAAAACTCGTTGGGCATGCGTTGACCGGCGTGTTGACGAATGCGCCAATGCATCTGCTTGAAACGCAGCTGCAGACTGCGACATATCAATATCAAAAATATATCCACAAAGTTCCACACGAAAGTCATAGACAGTGTGGTCCATTCAATGAACAGTCCTTGTATCATATTAAAGTGAAATACAGTAAAGAGTTCCTGTCGTTCACGCTGAAAATAGTTTAGCCAGAAATCCACATCCAGTTTGCATTCGTGAATCTGCTCATAGTTGCTATAGAGGGCACTGCCCACATAGGTTGAGTGCTCGCATAGTGCAGCAACCAACAAACAAACGCCCCAAAGGCGTATTCGATGTCCAAACTGTCGACCATATCGACAATCGTAGCCTGGCTGCTGGAAAACTAATTCACACTGTGCTGTGCGCTTTATAAGCCGACTCCAGCGAAAGGAGAGTGAGAAAAACATGGTGAAGCAGGCAATGCAAATGACGCTGAAGCTAAGCGAGCCTGAAAGCAGCATATTAGATCCCTGTGTGCTTCAAATACATCCCCATTTGCTTACCAATTGTATAGATCTTGAGACCGTGCTCCAGCACAATGTGCGAGGAGAGCACACAGTCCATAATGGCAAAGCCCAAGCTGATGCAACTGATCACCAGCATTGGAGATATCCATCGAAATCGCACTTTTTCAACTGGAGAACTGGGCCAAACTCCGGCAACTGGAAAGACGCCCAGAAATTGTGCGAGAACCAAAACTGTTGAATTGGGAAGATAAGGATTAATAATAACAAGCTGGATTTAATGAAATAATTATGCCCTGCCAATGGCATTTAATTGCATATTTGTACTTACAGGGCCCAATGGCGTGATGGAGTGTATTTCTCCTGCTCTTTAGTGAGTTCCGCTTTCTCTGCATTCTCTGCTGTTTACCGTTAACTGGCCTAATGAGTAATGCGAGGGCAGTTCTTTGGCAGCAGAACCTGTTCAATGATAGTCATCAGTGGGGCGTTTGCGTGTACAACAGGGCGTAAGACGCAACATTTTATTAATGTCTGCGCAGTTAGGATATCTAGTTAGTTAGGTGCCATGACAATTATAAATACTGTGTGTTTGATTTTACAAAGTTTATCTGCACTTTAAGCTTAACAATAAACAGTTCTCTGCCTAATAGTTGCCTGATTAATGACGTCGGAAATCATAAGCTCATAGGTGATTATAGTAGTTCCCATCTGAGAGAAAGAATCGTCATTAAAATGGCATAGCGAGAGTAATGAGTTCACTCACAGCCAACACAAGTTGTCGTGTCAGATAGAAGAAGCCATTGCCCGACAATGCAGTCATATCATTTCCCAGTTGCTCGCTGAAGCGCTGCACCTGTAAAGGAAGATATCCTTAAGTTTAAAGCATATATGAAACAGCATACTTACCTCTGTATTCCACGCCTTGGACGGCACATCACGAAGCGATGTTATAATCTTTTGCTCATAATCATTCATAGACGAAGTTACGAATATGGTCAGCGTGGTGCGTAGCACGGCGAAGACTAGGGAGTACCAGAAGGCCACCATGACAGTAGCATCAACGCCAATGTTTCTATTAAAAATGAGATTAACAATTGCCTTTTAATCGATGGTAACTCACTTAAAGCTATTGAACAGCTGAAAGCAGATGAAGGACATGTTGTTGCCAAAGGCAAGCAGCACAAGGGGTGCAACAAATCCGTCCAACAAACGCACGAGCCGCTTCAATGCCAGATAGTGATGCCGTACTTCGGTCCAGAAGACGACAGGCATTACTTTTCTGTGCACGGCAGCAATGCGATAATGTAACTGATGAAAACGAGCTGCCAGCCCAATGCCAATGCACATGAGAAAGCAATCGGTAAAGGAACGTGGGTAGGCAATGGTCTGATTGATCCACTGCATGTAAATAAAAGATAGGTATAAATTAAGCTTAAAGCACTTTTATCGACTAACCTCAAGCAAAGGCAATAGCCAGATTTGATAGGGTAAGATGGGATAGAGATGTGGTCGTTCCCACTTGTAGATGCTTTCCAGATAGCTGGCATTGATATTGCACTGCGTGCGCTCCAAATTGCTCAAGTGAAAGGAATTGGCCAACAACAGAGAGTGTTCCACTATAGTTAAGTTTAAGTAATGTTGTATCACTTATAAGAATTAAATAACTTACCCAGGGCAGATAGCATGACTATACCGACCACAATATTAATGCGTCGCTTCATCTTGTACTCGTCAAAGAAGCGATACGGCACACTAAGAAAAAGCTGTTCCACATGATTCCATTGCTTCATAATGCTGTGCCAATTGATGGCCAAAAGCCAGAAGAAGATGTGCTCCAAGAGACAAACCACATAGAGTGACAGTGTGCTGGCGGTGTGAAAACTAATGCCCACGCTAATAATATATTTCACAACTGCTCCGAATTCGCATATATTGAGTATGAGAATCAAGGCCGAGTAAAAAGAACGTAGACTGAGCCATCTGAATTTGATATCCCTGACATTCTCAGATCGCACATTGCTCACTGGCAAGAGCCCGTAGAATTGTGATATGAAGAGCACTGTAATCAACGAAAATTCACGTTTAAATAAAGTTTACAGAAATGTATTGTATTGTACATTTAAAATATTTTAGAAATATAGCAGATTTCAAAAACTTGTTATACAATAGTTAACAGCATTTTATTTAGTTCAAGATCCGCAACAAAATGTCGTGTCGTGTCTCTCTGCAACTTTACCTTGCGAAACAGCGCGATAGAATTGTTCGCCCTGCATCGTGCATAAAAAGCGACTATTGACACTTGTGCGAATTTAGTACGTGCAGGCCAACCACAGTCCAAATGGGGGCGTGGTTGTTGTGCTGAATTTAAAACTAATTGCGGCGCCTGTCAGCCGCCGCGATAAATGGCAATTGCCTGAACTATTGCCATTTCTCAACCGCACAAGGGCAACAATCCTTTGCGCCGGTTTGGTTCATCGAATTGCAGCAGTACCAACTCATAGGTGACGATTGTGCCAGCCATCTGTAAGGGGTAACACATGTACTTAATATAGTTAAGAATAATGGGCTATACTTGCCCCGAAAAGTAGACGACGAGTTAGAAAATAGAATTTCTTGCCGGACAGCGCGACAGTTTGTGTGGACATCTGGAATATCAAACGCTCCACCTCGACACACCAGTTGCCACTCGAAACGCGACGCAGCACACTGAGCGAACTGTTTGATTCGTCGTTTATGGTTGCTGCCGTAAGGAAAACACATGCTGTGCGGCCCACCAGATACAACGTGGAATACCAAAAGTACACGTAGTTGATGGGCCAGTAAAGTTTGCTAGAGACGAAGATTGACAGCATTAGGGCTGCCCTTGTTATCTACTCAACATGGATTACTCACTTAAATATGTTGAGCAACTGGCAGCAGACAAAGTAAAGATTATTCACACAGGACAACAGAATGATACTGGACAGGACATTATCGACACGCTCCAGTAGCTCGCACATACAGACATAATGCTCACGAATCTCAATGAACGTGGACTCCAAAACCAGTTCCTCATGCTCCAACTTGCGTATGCGCGTGGAGATTTGCTCGAAGCGATAGGCCAATCCCTTGCTAATCATCATAATGAACAAATCCATATAGTTCCATATAAAAGTGCAGGTGCCGTTCAAGAGCTAAGACATAAGTAGTATACGAAGATTCCTTATAGATATTTGCTTACCAAAATAATCACACCCGTTATGCGACTATAGGGCAGCACCTCAAATACATAATCATAGGTATATTGTATATAGTGATCGAAGGACGCCACTGAGGTGCCATTGGAATAGTTGCTGCAGATTTGGATGCGTCGCTGATAGCTGATGCCGGCGGAGCAAAGATACATAGCATGCTCAACTGAAATCGTAGAGAGTTTGTGTGAGAGGGAACACTTCACAATCGACGCTCTACTCACCCAACGACATTGCTATAATGATAAACGCGGGCACACGTACACGTTGCTTCAGGTTGCTTTTCAGGACTTCATAGGGTGCCTTGGTGAACACGAGTTCCACTCGTGTCCAGTTGCGTATGAGCGATGGCCAGCGTCGTGCCAGATTCAAAAACAAAATGCAAGCGCACTGCACGCACGTGAAGAACACTTGACCAACTAAAACAAGAGCGATAGTGTAAAAAATGCTAGACTTGATAGGGCATCCACTCACCCATATTCCTGGCAGTTATACCTATTTTCAACAAATGTTTCAGCATGCCTAGCGACAGTATGGAGCTGGTTGCCATAAAGATCAGCGTGACAATCATCTGCGGTGACTTAAAACGAAAATATGTGCGACGCGGATTAGGCTGCCAGATGCCCGTGAGGGGCATGATAGCAAAACACTGAGCCAGCATCATGACTGGGCAAGGGGGTAAGCTTGTAAAATCGACAGCTCTAGATTTTATACTACTTACTAGGATACACAGCACGATGGAATATCTCCAAGTGTGCATAATCCGTAGGTTTTTCCGTGTCAATAATATTGTAATCGAAATTACCCTCGTCTGCTGGTTTCTGATGCGAAGTCTCTTTCTCCTGCTTCACTTTTCTGTTGAAGATTTGGCGCAATCCCCGGCCCGTGGGTCTTTCCATGTCGCTGGTCATTTTCATACTAAGGAAATGTTTTCAAATGGAACATGTCTGCGGTCACACTGTAAAGGGAAATTATTAGTTGAAAAGCGGTTATCATGCGCGTGCAGTAAACAACAATTACGATTGTTGGAGTGGGCGTAGCAATCGAATATCCTATTGCCTAGTGTTGCCTATGCTTTTGAACAAGGTTGGAACTTAGTCAACATGTGGCAAGCTGCGGGTAAACGTTTTCTGCAACGCAATGCGAGCTTGCTGCGCCATCTTAAAGCTCAGCGGCGTCTTCAACGCGCTCGGGCAGGGAACAAAGTGCGTTGTGGTACGAGTCAGCAACAAGATCTGCAGCATCTCGATACATTCTATCACGCCATGAGACCATGTAAGTATACATGAGTACCCTGCATTTCCCTGCTTATTTCCCCATTTAGATTTGTGTCTGGCGCAGTTCTTCGGCATCATGCCCTTGGCCAATGTGCTTAGCCACGATCCACAGGCGGTTGTCTTCAAGTTGCGCTCAGCGGGCATGTGCTTTTCTGTCCTCTTCTTGGTGCTGGGTGGCGTGAAAACTCTTCGCATAGCAGCTCAGCTCTATCAGGGAGCCAGAAACATGAGTAAGCTGCAGGGTAATCGAATAACTGCTAAGAAATCGTTTTGATCTTTCAACTTCCACAGTTACCATGATTTTCTATAGCAGCGGCTTAGCAATCTGCCTGAGTTTCATTTTCGTTGCTCGTTCTTGGGCTAGTATTATAGTGCCCTGGAATGCCATCGATATCATAATGCTGTACCCACCATATGCGCCAACAAAACGTTCTTTGCGCCGCAAACTATTCACTACGGGTTGGATCATGGTAGTGGTTACTCTAGGTAAGTGTTGAGATCAGAACGAAGGATCTCAAGTGCATTTGCCCTCTTCTCTTTTCAGTCGAACACTTCCTCTACTATGCATCCAGTTATTATAATTATCTTATGCGAATCGAGCACTGTCAAGTGAATGTGACGAGTGATCCCTTTAGCAGTTATATGCACGACGAATTTGGCGATGTTTTCGATAAACTACCCTACAATCCCATCGTCATTTTCTATGCTTTTGTAAGAGCAATCCTGATTTGCATTTTTTGTGAGGTTATTTAATAATGATAATGGTATCTTTGCAGTTTTTGAATGCTACCTTTAAGTTCATTACGAACTTTATGGATACATTTATAATTCTGGTTAGCATTGGCTTGTCACAGCGCTTTCGGCAGTTTGCCAAGCGCGTACTGCGTCTGGAGAAGAGCGTAGGTTCTCCCAAAACCGACTTGAATACATCCTTTAGTAATACTTTATATTGCAGCATGTTTCTGACTCCTTGTGGTATGAGCTACGCATGCATCACATTCTTCTGTGTGACCTTCTGGAGCTGGTTGATTCCAAATTGTCGCATATTGTATTGCTTTCCTGCTTGAACAATATTTACTTCATCTGTAATCAGTTATTGGCGATTTTTATGTCCGTTTTTCGCTTTAAAGAGATCAAACAACTTGTTTAATCTGCCTCCACTTACAGAAGACTACGCTATCCCATAAATTACGCCTATTTTTGGTTCAGCTTGCTGTTCCTTTTGAGTCGCACCTGCGCCGTCTTCATTTGTGCCTCTCGCATACATGAGTACTCCGCGCTGCCTCTGAAGGTGCTTTACATGGTACCCAGCGATCGCTGGACAGAGGAGGTGCAGCGTTTCACACATCAGCTGAATAGTCAGTTCATTGGACTCTCAGGATTTCGTTTGTACTATCTGACAAAGAGAAGTTTGTTTGGCGTAAGTTAAGACATAGCATTGAGATGATTGAAAACTCTATTCTTTCTCTAGATGATGAGCACGCTGGTCTATTATGAGTTTATGCTGCTGCAACTGAATATCAGGAATTACAAGGGTGAACTAACGGATATATGTGGCTGAAGAAAAAAGAGAATGCACAAATAATGTTTTAGTTCTATAAACATGCAATTCAATATTTTGATTTCTGACTTATTGGTGGTGCTAAACTGTTTCCCTAATTGGCCACGTGAGATATCATTTCAATTTTCGGCTTTTTGTGGCCAAGTGCTACGGTTCACAGAGGGCGAATCCACAAATTGGGGGTAACCAAAGTCGTTTAACATTAGTTTCAATTATAGAAGAAACATATGTCTATACAAGCGTTAGACTGACAACAGTACGGCGATTGTTACGCCAACTCAACGAGCTGTCAGGCATGGTAGAAGCAGCAGTATTAAATGAAGCAGATGGAGATCGAAAAACTTCAACTTGGAAAGTTGAATGAGTTTTTCAATCCGAGCCGTGTGCACTGTGATACTGACACTTTGCCAATTAACACTTTCCTGGTTACCTACCCATTGTTTGTCGCCCAATCCCCAACAGGGAGAAACACGCCAGGCTACTACTGAGGGGGCAATTAGCCTGTCAAAGATGACGCTGCTGCTGCCGACCGAAGTTGGTAGCAAAACAAAATGCCAACAAAAACAAAGGCAGGTTCATTACCAGTCACCGGCACCCCTAATTTCCGTTGCCGCACGTGAGTCAGTCGTCAGCGTCGGCATCGTGTTCACCCCTGAATCGGAGCCGAAAGCGGGTTTGTTTTGCTCGAGCTGTCATGGCAACAGCTGTCGAAAGCAAAAGCAAAAACCTTTGGAAACGTGAGCTGTGAGCACTTTGTGAAAAACACAAAATTTTCACTCACTCAGAACGCATCGAACCGCCAAAACGCACGGAGGCTGCACAAGAGGATCGCTAGAGACGGGCATGAGCCAGCATGGAGATACCGGAGAGTGTGTCTGTGCGAAGGTTTCACGAGTTTAGTGCTCGGCAGAAGCATGAACTGTACGAAACGCTGCTAGAGATGGCAGACACTCTGGAAGAGTTGCCCAAGCGTTCGCTGCGCAAAACGCTGGAGCTGACCCTGGCCGTGCTGGAGTACAAGGGTCAGTTGGTGCAGAAATCGGAGCTGGGCGGCGAGCGGAGATTGCAGGACGAGAACGAGAAACTAAAACGCATGATACAGAAGTTAGAGGATGAACGAGATGGACTGAGGTTGAAAACCAGGGAGGTGAGTCCTGAAAAAGTGTATTTAAACGACAACTATAGCCTGTTTCTTGTGCCAACAGTTGGGCGAAGAGATTAAGCAACAGCAACAGCTACGAGAAGCAACACAGCAGGCGGATGCCAGCGACAAGGACTCCTCTGATCCGCTGTCCGAACTGGATAAGCAGGAACAGTTGCTGCACAATATCAATACGAAAAACAAGCACATCAAGCGGTTACTGCGGGAGATTGAGGTGAGTATGGGTTTATTTGAGATATAACTCATTATAAAGATTTTCCCTTTTCCTCTCTCAGACATTGCAGAATCAGAACATAGTTCAGGCCAAGACTATCGTAGTGCACGAGCAGGAGCTGAAGCAGATCAAATCGAATCTGTTGCAGATCACGCAGGACATCACACAGGTGGAGAAGGAACGTAAATCGCTACTGCAACGGGAGCAGAAGCAGAGTCTGGAGATTTCACGCCTGGAGGGCAACTTAACGTTCCTAGAAGAGGAACGTGAAAAACAGGATGCCGAAATGCGGCAGTTTCTGGACAAGTATGAAGCACAGGCACTTAACTGGAAGCTTATGCAGGAAGAAAAAGAAAAGGAACTGCAGCAGCTGCGTAAAAAACAATCGGAACTATCAGTTACTAGCCACAATATGCTCCAATCCTCATCCAGCAGCACGCCAAGCAAGCCGGACGAGGAGCAGATTAGATTGCGGCATGTAAGTGCTGAGTTCTTTCGAAATGCCAACCGTTCCCTCTCCAGTTTGATTGAGTCCATTTTACTGCAACGATGATAACCTTTGCCTCAATCGCAATCCCAAGTCCATACGTTTATTCACTACATTCTTAATCTATATTTGTATCCATTTCATCTGGTATTAATAAATTGTGCTTGCAGCTTTTGGAATTACGCGAAAAGCGCATTGAATCGCTCGAGGCGAAGCTGAAGTCTATGGCGGATGAGATTGTCAGGTCCACCAAGGTAATGAATCAGTTGGCCGTGCAACATGAGAGTATACAGAGTCCCCAACAGCCTCGTGCCTGCTGCAAACTAATCGAAGAGCGTCTGCAGGTGGCTATTACACGTGCCCAAGAGCTAGCCGAGCAGCTGGATACCGCGGATCAGGACAATGTACTTAAGGCCAAGCAGGCCATGCATGCACTTAATGCTCTGGAGTCATACAAACGTGGCGAGGATGGTCTTGTTCAAACGCTGCGTCGTTGCTCCGGACTGGAACAAAAGCTTGCCGAGCGTGACAAGCAACTGCGTAACTACACGCAAGAGCTGAATGCAATGCATGAGCTGGCCCAGGAGAACGATGTGCTGCGTCGTCGTCTTAATATACCCGATGATGTGATTGTACTGTCCAAACAGGTGCGCGCCAAACAGCGGAACAAGGACAAGCAGATTGAGCGACTGACGCTCAAGCTGCGCACTTCCGAAGAGCTGCGTTTGCATCTGAAACTAGAGAAGAGTGAGCTAAGGTCAGTATCAGATAGTAGCTTATTCTTTTTATACACTAACAATCATATACTCCAGGCGCAAACTGATGCAGCTGCAGAATGAACAACCAGTGGAGCAGCAGCCATTGGATATTTCGCTGCATCAGCCCAGCGAAGTGGGCGAGTTGCCTTCCAGTGGCCCACTAGAGAATTCACCTCGACGCGGTCAGGGCGATGGTGCCGCCAGCTCAGAGTTGCAGACCAAATACGAGGATGTGCTGGCCGAAAACGAAACTCTGCGTATGGGCATGTACGAAATACTAGAGAAGCTGAGGGAATACGACGGTGAGTCCACCTGAACAAAAAGAAACATTAATAATAAGTTGACATTTTGATTCTATAGCTACCTCGGAGCATATTACCATAGATTCGGAGCTATTGCGGCGACTAATTGATGCACTACCTGGTGGCGCCATAGCGTCGCAACCTCTACAGGGGCAACTGCTGGAGCTGAAAGCACGGGAGGAGGCGCTCTGTGCCCTATTGCAGCAAAATGCCAGCGATTCGGAAACAGGCGAGTTATCCTCAGTGCATAGCATGCGTGATGTATCTGAAATGCCGGACGAGCACATTGAAGTGATAACAATTGATTCAGCCACGCGTCCGACTACACCCAATGAGGCTACCGAAGGACTGCTACTGCCAGTCATCCCAGAGCTGGAAGTGCAAGAGCAGGTGAACCAGGTGGCGGAACAGCCCCGGCCTGATTCAGCTGAGCTGGCAGAATTGAACATACTGCGCAAGCATTACGAAGAGCTGCGTCTGCATATAGCTGCCGATGGCAACGAATTGATACGCTACAATCTCGAGCTGCATGAGCAGACCATCAGCTTAGAGCGACAGATGCTCGAACAAAGCAATTCCTATGGTTACATGCGTGAGGAGTACGATCAGTTACTAACGGAGCAAAAGCGTCAGGAGCTTCGCTATATCGAGGATATGGCGGCCATCGGCAAGCAGCTGTCACAGAATAAGGCAGAACTAGCGGCCAAAAGCGAACAGCTGAGCGCGCTGCAGAGTTCGAATCATTGCACAGCCGAGGAGCGACTGCAACTGGAGCAGCGTATTGCCACCTTGAGCATGCAGCTGGCAACGGCCATGGAACATTGTCTGGGTGAGCTCAAGTTGCCAGATATCTGTGCAGATTACGGCATCATTGGCGAAAATTATCAGCTCGACTATGTGACGGCCGCCGAGTTTGAAAAACAACGCCAGGAACTTGCTACATGGCACAACCAACAGACAGAGCTGCAGCGCGAGAACAAGCAGCTTGAGGGATTACTTCAGGTGGCCAATGATCAGATACAATCGCAACAGAAGCTGCTCAATGAAATCACAGATAACCATATCAACTTGCGTCATCTGGTCGCAGATCTGCAGAGCAGTTCGGATGACAAACTAATACTGGCCAAGATGCAGCGCGACCTGGACACAGGTGAGTGAATCCTTAGTTGACCGGCAGCTTGAGCTTAGCTTTATTACATGTCATACAGCCAAAGCGGAAACCACGCACTTGGAACTGGAACGTAAGCATTTGCAGCAACAGGTAGACAACCTGGAGATGCAACTGCAAGAAGCAGAACGGCTGGCCAAAGAGGCGCAACAAGAATTGCAGCTAGAAAAGGGAAACAGCATTATTAAACAGAAGTAAGCCGGACTATTTCGATATACAAGCAGTTTACTAATTTCCTTATTCTGCATAGATTCCTGCAGCGATCTTTGTTCTCTCTCAAGGAAAAATATGCCAAATTCACGCCATTGATCTTCCTAACCAACTTTGTGTTCGCTAACCAGAAATTCAATCTACTGAAGCAGAAGTTGCAGGAACAGCACGTGGGGGGTGACAACTCCGCTCTCATTGAACAAGTAACACAAACGGTGCAGGCCAAGCTGTCCCCCAATGAGGAGAACTCGCAACAGCTGATCAAACTTATCAAATCGGAGACGCAGTCTAAATTGCTAGAGCAGCGTTGCGAGAGTCTGCAGACGAAGCAAATTGAGCTGCAGCAGGAATTGTCCGAGCTACGTTTGCAAAATGCCTCAGAATCGGAGCACTGGCAGACCATTGAGGCGTTGTTCGGTCAGCCAAATAGCGAATGCAAGGAAGTTGCCGGAGTGGATGCTTCCACCAACACGATAGCATCAGCAACGGCAGTGCCTGTGCCGACAGCGCGACGCGCAGCTCAGCTGATAGACAAACAGTCTTCGCCCATTGGCTCGCCAAAGAGGCATGCCTCTATTCAACACATAGCTATCCAAACAAACGGTGAAACTGTGCAGCTTCAGGAGATGGCAGTGCAAACGACCAATGGCGGTCAGCTACCTCAAACGCCAGTACGTCAGGAACAGCAGCACCAGGCAGTCCAAACAGCGCAAGAGACAAGCAGTGCCGATGAAGAGCTGCAACAAATGCGTATTGAGTAAGTTCTACGAAAGATTTGTGGTTTTATTTAATCGAAACATTTACTTATCATTGTCCACACGATTAGCCTGTCTACGGCGAATAAACGCATCAAAGAGTTGGGCAAGCAACTTGAGACGGCCAATTCCGGCAGTGAATCCGACAGTCAGCACAGTGGGGTCGTCGAGAAGACTATTCTTTCTTTCCATACACTGCTGCTGGAGAAGGATCAATCCATACAAAAGTACCAAGACTTGCTGCAATCAGAAAGAGAACAGAATCAGCAACTGGTCATAAAGCAAGCGGCAGAGAATGAAACACTTAAGACAACTGTGAACAACTTGAACTTTAATATAAAGACCAAAGATCTGGAAATAATGGAATTGAAATCGAAGCTAGAGCAGCGAAAGTCACCTACACGTGTAGCTGTTCCAACGAGTGAAAATTCCCTCAACGACTTGACCGATGAGAAGATAGAAGAAATGTTCGAGCGCAGTGCTACGGATCAAAGTCCGCAGCAGCAGGAACAGGAACATTTGGAAATTGAGGAGAATTTGGCTGCTGGAACGGACGAGACAGCAGGTGAACAGGAGAAACAGGATACAGAAGAGCTTAAAGAGTTGCCCACACTGCATAAGCAGGTGAAGGAACTTAAGGACAAGCTCTTATACTGCGAACAACACCTAATTACACGCGAGGAAGAGGTGGACTTATTAAGAGAGAAGTAAGTTTATGAACTTAAAGGGAATCCCCTGAAGTGTTCATTAAAACTTGTTTTTTTCCTAGATTGAAGCTCTACCAGGATCGTGAGAAGTGCGTGGACAGCACCAACAATCCCGAGTTAGAGCAACTGCGCGTCTTCCTCGACGAAAAAGATAAACACATAAGCGATCTAATGAATACACTAAAGAACTTCCATGTATGTACTACATGCACTTCTTCCAGAGCTCGATTCATGGTTTATGATCTTTTCTAGGACGATCAGCAGCGTTACATTAATGACACATCTAACTATTCAGCGGATCAGATTGCTAAATTGGCCGCAGATCTGAATCGTGCCGAAGCCACTAACAAGATTTATCATACCCAAATGGAGGCACTGCGGAAACAGTTAGCCAATGTGCAACAACGTGAGAAACAGGCGCGTGATTTGAGTCAATCGCTGCGCCAGCAGCTGCTAAAGCGTCCAGTGGTATCCATTAAGACGGAACTGAACGCGCGTGTCAAGCAAGAAAATCTGCAGAAACGCATACAGCAGCTGGAACTGGATCTGGACGAGGCACGAGCGCAGCTACAGCGTCAGCAACAACTGCTCGAGGCGAAGCGTACGCGCAGTGCCAACGAGGTGGGACTCTGGGAAAAGCAGAAGCGCTGGCAACAGCAGGCAGAGAAGTACAAGTCAAAGTTAGATGAGACGGAGCTGGCACTGGAGAAGATGAGAACGTTGTTACAGGCTGCACGCACAACTACTGCGAGGTTGGAAAAGGAAAAGCATCTGCTTGAATCTAAGGTGGGAAGAACTGGTGGTACAGTAGGCCCAGCGTCCACTACGGCTAATGCCAATCATCAGAACACGTTGAAATGCTGCCGTGTTCCCTCATGTCCTAATTTACAGCATGTTGGTGCAGCCAAATTCACGCCCTCTCCCTCGGAGAGTCCAGAGACTTATACAGGTCCAAGCAGTGAGTGCAGCTCACCGGCTCATCATCAATCGCAGCCAAATCCCAGCCATCATAGCTTCTACGAGCAAGGTCAATTAGAGCTGATAGAGGCACTCAAGGCACGCATCGAGCTGCAGCAACGCAAGATTATTGCCATGGAGCTGGAGGGGCGTGGTACCAATGCTTTGACAACCGAACTGGAGAAACTTCAGGAACGTTGCCAATCGATAGAGGCGCAAAACATACGCCTAGAGGCGCGCAACTTGCAGCTGCAGCTGGACACAGATCTGCTGCGACAGGGCGACAGCAGCGATCGTCTGCAGAAGCGCATCAAGCATTTGGAGGAGTAAGTGACGATGCGTGTACCGAGCTGTTTTTCATGTTTATTTCGCGTTTTGTCTTTTAACTTGCAGCTATATTCTTGCTCTAAAGGAGGAAATGGCGCGCGCCGAATCACGCCGTGAGCTATGCAAGTGCAGCGGGCTTAAAGTCAACACACAACAGGGCCAGTCAGCGGAGCACACGATTCTTTCGCTACGCAACATAGTCGAAAAGTTGCGCTCGGAGAATAAGTTCTTGAAGGACGGGCGACACTCCACAGAATCACGCAGCTCGACGGACTCGTCGGCAGAACTGGCGCGATTACAGCAGCTACATGCGGACGCTGTGGAGAGAATCGCTGCGCTACAGCAGGAGCTAAAGCAGGGTGGCGTTGGTGGAAGCAAGGTGGTTGATACTAATTTTGTCCGTTTGAGAAAGTTTCTTAAAATCTCATTTCCAGGATGAGGAGCTTAAATACATCAAGGAGCAACTCTTGAAGAAAACGCAGTTATTGCAAAAAGCGAAAGTGTTGTTAACCCGTGCCGCTGCGAAAGAAAAGGTGTTGCGAGAGCAATTAGCGATGTGGAAGCGCAAGTGCTCCGAACTGCAGAATGTTCCCGTGATTGACGAAATTAGCGAATAATCTTAATTTTAAGCTGAATGTTGTAGAAATACTTACAAATTGAAAAGGCGATGAAAACACGCTAGTCGAAATTGAAAACATAAACGGTGCTTTTGGCGTTGCCACTTTTTGTTAAGTGGTGCCACTTATACCGTTGCCAGATTTTTGGTTTAATTGATTTCAAGAGGTTACGTCACAGCTACCAATTTTCTCTCTTTACGAGCCTTCCTCAATATTGTATTAACGCTCTCTTTGGAAATGCGTCTGTTTATAAATTTATGTGAGAGTAATAGCGAAACCACTTGGATTTGGACTTCGCTCATACTTAAACGACTTTGTTCCATTGTGTTTATAACTGCTAATTTATCAAGATGTATGATTTCAAGCAGTTAATCGCCCGAAAGGAGGATAAGATTCTAGTAATAACGTTTAACAATCCTGCAAAGAAAAATAGCTTTACAAGGACTGGCTACGAGGAATTAACGCGTGCTTTGATCGATGTAAACCTCGATGAGGATGTATCGATTGTTGTTCTTACCGGCACCGGCGACTATTTTACGGCTGGAAATAATATATCACAAAGTGAAGGAATTACCGATGTAGAAACATATATAAAAGAGGCCAATGCCATTTTCAAAGCTCTTGTGACCAGCTTTATAGAGTGCAATAAGCTGATTTTTTGTTTGGTCAACGGGGCGGCCATAGGTATCGGTGCCACCATTGTGGGACTTAGCGATGTGGCCTGGTGTGCCGAAGAGGTAAGCAAGAGTTGCAGTCTCTCAATGACAATTAACCGATATCTTTTTTGCAGGCCTATTTTCTAACTCCCTTTACCAAGCTTGGCCTGGTACCCGAGGCATGCTCTAGCTTTATGTTTCCACTAATTCTGGGACGTTCCAAGGCCTCCGAGATGATTTTGTTGAATGAGAAACTGACGGCCCAGGAAGCATACCATTATCATTTAGTTTCCCGCGTCTATAAACTAAGTGAATTGGATTCAGTAATCTGGCCAAAAATCCGAGATTATTCCAAGTTTCCTCCTAATTCGATGCGCGAGAGTAAGCGCCTCATTAAGCTGGCGCTGCACGAGAATCTCATACGCGCCAGAGACGCGGAGTGCGAGATTCTGTCAACACGATATTACGATAGTGAATTCGTCCAGGCCATGTTTGAATTTAGTATGCGTAAATCAAAGCTTTAAAAAAAGATTCAGAGCACCGAAAACTCATTGCCATTGATAATTAAATTGTAATTAAAATGTTCTCCCCGTGATATCGATTAAACTATATGCGAGTTGGTTGAATTTAAGCTGTCGATAGCCGATGACAAAATAACAACAGGTTAGCAGGCCGACGGTAGGATCATCATATCGATAGTATTGACTGTTAACTCAACATATTTTTAGCATTACATCTAGATAATTACTATTAATATATAACATTTTTATGACAAAAGCTGAAAGAATGAAATGTGTCTTCGGTCAAGCCGGACACAATTTGTTGCAAAAAACTAGTTTTTATTAACTTACAACACAATTATGGTAGTTTCCGATAAGCCCAAGATGTAAAAGTAACCAATGCAAATTTAACATTTTTAACCATCCCTAAGTTTAATAGCATGTTAACAGCGTTCAATTTAAAAACCGATATATTATCGTTATTATTCACAATAAAGTCGCAGCGATTATATCTTAAATACTTAAATAAATAATTAAATAAGTGTCTCATGGCATTTAAAATATTTGTTTAATGAATGCGGCTAAGCAGCATTCTAATAATATTTTAAACTTATAGCCTGTTAAATGAGCTGTTAACTAACAGGTCACTCTGTCACCACGAGTAGGAAAAGAAACAATCCGATTTTTTGTTGCACATGCAAAAATAATTAAGTGTTTGTGCTAACGCTAACAATTTATTTACTGCATTTTCATACTTGTGCGTGTGCGGGTGGCGCAATCAGGCAGCAACAGTGTTAATAAAAGCAGCAGGCGACGCGATAAAAGTGTAGAGGAAAAAGTTGCTTACAGAATTCGTCGTGTCATTAGAAAAAAAGGAAAGAAAGAAGAGTGCCGCGGCAAGTGAAACACGACTCATTCATTTATTGGCAGCAGCCGCCCGTCGTACTGTCGAGAGGCCGCCCGCACGCATAAAACATGATAGGTTTGCTACAAATTTGAATAAAATATCTTTGGCAAACTATTAAAGGTACGTCACACACAGTAAACGCACACACACACACGCACACTTCTATTTTCTTGTCCTAGTACTTTTACCCCATCCCCTCTCATTTGCCATGCGACACATACCACCGCGTTCTATTTTGCCGTCAACGTGGTGTGTGCTGTGCTTTCTGCCATGTCGGCCCCTGCCGCTGTCGCCGCCATTGGACATTGGAATGCGTGCATTTACATTTTAAAGTTACGCAGTCTTTTCGTATTACCTAGAGTTTCGACACTTTTTGAAAGCGTCGTACGCTGGCCAGACTGCAACATTATTTCTACTCTTTTTTCCAGTTGAGTGACGTAGTGCGGCGCCTGCTTGCACAGGTGTGCGTGCGTTTGTCATTTGCCCCCGTCTGTGTGTATGTGTGTGATTAAATCTGCTTGTAATTTTTTGCTTTTGTGTTCGCGTGTGCGTGTGTGTTTGACATTAACGAATCAAATTTTTTGCCAGCCGGCTTAAAATGTAGACAAGCAAGAATTGTATTGTTTTGAATTATGTGTATTTTTATGACACTTGTATACAACTTGTGGGCGTTTGTGGGAGTTGAAATGGTTGTCACCCCACCCGGTACAGTATGGTCACAGTCTCTTTCTTTCTCACTCTCTCTCTCTCTCTCTCTCTCTCTCTCGCACATGCCCTCTCTGTTTATTTGTCTTTTTGTATATTTTTTATTTTCTTATATGTTCTTTTTTTTGCCCGCTGGGGCCCCGACAGCTGTGCGGCGTTGCCAGATGCCAAGCGGTTGGGCGCACTTAACCTCAAATTGTGGCGCTTCGTTTGCTAAAAATTCTTTTTGTTTTTCAGCAAATACATCAATGTGTGGCGATTGTTGTGTTCATGTGCTGTGCATATCCTAAGATACGTCCAGAAACACTAACAGTCCAACTGTTCCGCCAGTTGTCAGCATTGTCAACTGCGTTGCATTAAGTGTAACGCAGTAGTTCCAATTATGGCGCAGCAGACGCAGCCGGTTGCCCAGCAGCAGCAGCAGCAACAGCAGCCGCAGCAGCAACAACCGCCGCCGCCAACGGCAGCGACATCGTCAGTGTCTACACCAACGACGCCACAGACGTTGCCAAACAACAACAACAATAACAATACAAATAACAGCAGCAATATTGTGTCACCATCGAGCAACAACATAAATAATAACAACAGTGTACTAGCCCCAGTGCCGCTTAATTATTCAGCGCCACCGCTGTACATGGCACAGGGTCATGGTGGACATCATCCGCATATGCCACAAGGTGCAACTATGTTCCAGCCATCGGCAGTGATTCCTGCCCCAATGCCCAGCAATGTTTATGTGCACAATGTGACGGCTAACGTGAATCTACATGGTTGGCCACAGACCTGCATACAAGGAGGTGGAGCACCTACCCACTATTTGGGTGCCCATGGAGAACTTCCACCAGAACAGGTATGTTACTATTCGAAGCATGTTTTATGATAATTAATTGTTTTCCTTGCAGGGTAATCCACTGATGCTTCCACCTATGCATGCAATTCATCAGGGAAATCCCAACGGTCATATCACATCCGGTATGGGTGGCCGCACCCGTGGGCAATCTCGCGGTCGCGGTGGCGGTAGTCAGCGTCGCAATAATTACCACAATCCACGTCATATGCAACAGCAACAACAGCTGCAACCGCCGCAACAACAAATGCCGCCCGAAAGCGCCAGTCCAGCGCCAAATGCCATGCAACTGCAACAAGATCAGATGGGTCAACAGTTGGCACCGCCACCACCGCCCGAGGCTCAACTGCAACCGATGTCATACTATGCGCCAAATCCATATGCCGCCTACAGCGGTTATCAGACTGCGTACTTTGCTTCGCATCATGGCCCAATTCAAGCGGCTCCCAACGCAGCGGCAGCTGCTGCACAAGGCGCTCCTGTATATATTTCACACATGCCGTTGTACAACTACATGGGCGGACTCTTCTATCCGATGCTGCCGTCATCGGAATACCAATACATGGCTGAGGATGGTGGCCAGGGACCCGGAGTTGTCGATGATCGTCAGGCACAAGAAATGCCACAACTTTGGCATCCGGCACCCATGTATGCCGAGGAATATCAAGAGGTTGCGCATGTGAATGGTGACGAACTCAATCATAATAGTTCTTCGCTGGCCTCATCGGAAACATCCAGCATGTTGAGTCCCAACTATCCCATATATGATGCCCAGCAAATGCACGAGATGCAACAGCAAATGGGCGTTATGCAAATCTATGATGATGGACAACTTGCTCCCCTGCAGGCTATGCATCAGGTAGCCGGCCCAGTGCCACAGGTGAGTAGTGACATTTGCCTTGATTGCTTGGTCAACTTTTTATCTCTCTTATCTTTTTGTTCGCGTAGTATGAGGATGAATTGTCGGATTGTGGCGCTGCACCCGTTGGTGCTATACCCGTCACTTGGGCACTGCCTGCAGATGCTCAACACCCACCGATGCTTGTTCAGGCACCACCTCCACATCATATCATTCAGTCGCAACCCCAGGCAACAGTTTGCATTGAACAGCCGCCGCCACATCAGCACCAGCTGACTCATCCTCCGCAAGTGGAGACGCCAACACCACAAGCTCATCCGGAACCATTGGGTGAGTTGCGAAAATTGTTTACTCTCTTTCAACCTTTATATGCCGTATTTGGAAGGGTGCATTCCCCTAATCTGATATCGCCCTGACTTCTCTTTTTCGATTTTTTATTTGCCTTGTTCCAATGATTCATACAGCGTATTAATAGCTTTCGTTAGGTGTGGAATAATTTAAGAATATCAGGGATATCAAGATAGTTTTATAATATTTTTCATTTATAATGTTGAATATTTTCCATTTATAATTATTTCGAGGAAAACTTGAGATAAACGTTTAGCTTTGTTGCGTTAGTGAAACTTTTCTTGTTTTTAAAGAATTTTAATCTATTTATATGGAAACTCAGTTTGATTTTAAAAGTATGAAAACATTACTGTTTATACGCCCTTTTCGCTGACACGTCTCTTGCTTAAAACACTCTGCGTGCACTCAGCTTACGGCCCATTTCGTTGGGCTTTCGCATTGATGTATGCATGTGTGTGTGTGTGTGTGTGTGTCAGGTGTACGGGAATGAATAACGTCACATGATATGAGTATGGGGGACAACAGCTCGGTCGGATCGGCTCGGCTTTGCGATGTCGTCAACACATTTTTCCATAGTTTTTCTTTTTGTATGTTTTTTTTTTTAATTTTTTTATTTTGCTTAATTGCTGCGACTGCCCTTAGAGGCAGAGACAGAAGTCGCGGCGTGTACTGCTGTTGCCAGGCGCTTTATTGGTTCGTCTCGATCTCGAACCCAGGCAGAGGAGCAGTGACTGACTTAAGTGGCGGCAGACGCGAAGCCTCTTAACAGGTATTTGGTTTGTTATTGAAACCGTTCAGCCAGATGCCTAAATGCTCATGTATGTCATATATGTGTATATATTTTGTAGCTTAACCGCTTCTCTTACCAATCAGCTGGACAGTTTGTTGTGTATTATTCTTGTTTCTGTTATATGTATATGTGCAATACTTCATGCTTATCAATCGACGACGCCGTGCCACACGCCAACGTCTTGCTCCACTTACGGTCGCATTCGTGCAGGTTCTTTTCTGTTTATAATAGTCTGCACACTTTATAAAGTGGCATAGGATCGGACTCGGGTTTGTCATGTGCTTTAGCATGAAATGAATATAAACTAATATAGAAACTAATTCATGTTATAGTAAATTGAAACCTATTATATTGGGTGCCTGTATATATATACTATTATATTATATACAATACCTTATCAAGGGTATTTTGCATTCGTCATGCATCTATATATTTCTTCTTTCACTCGAGTTTTCTTTCCTTAGTTCTGTTTGTGCTCTGCTCAATGGTCATTTGTGTGATGCATGGTGTCTACCAGTTTGTTGTTGCCTTCCGCCTTATCAGAAACACAGTCATTGACATTTTTGTTGGCCACTGTCCATTGTCCACTTCCATTTGTGGTGCCGCCGTCTTACTGTCCCCAGCGTTGAGCACGAAGCATAGCAAAGCGCGCCGGATCATTTGAAATGTACATGGCTCAAAGTAGAATTGATAGCTGTCGGGTTGGTCTCTGTGTGTGTGTGTACTGGTGTGCGTGTGTGAGTGCAAAAGTATTTACTGAAAACCTCTCGCTGGCGATTCTATTGTTATTTTCGCAACACTTGGCTCGTTCGACATTGTCAATAGTTAATGATAGCAGCACCAAACGCCGATTACTTGCATAGCTCCAAACTGATACGATATGCTATATACCATGTCGATATATGCATGTGATAATGGAGCGGGGAGTTTTTGTAATGCCTGCAATTGTTAATGCCTGTTTAAAGACTTATTTATTGATTAGCCTAATCGAATTGCGACAGGGTTTTAGTGCTCTGCCATAATCAGATCCCTCTCGATCGAGTGGCGCACGACCACATTAAGACCTAGTTCGATTCGATTCGATTCGATTTAGTTCGTCGCCTATGGACGCTATCTTGAGCGCAAGGTAATTGTGGCGGCGCACACGATAAGGTGGCTACAATATAATTATCTGTACTTTGATCGATGATTTTTCGAAAGATTTAGCAGCGTAATTCCAAATAGTTTTTGTCGGTGTCTGACAGTGCAACCGTACCGTGCTGTATAACAGTTCGCTGCTACTTACCAGCTGTATAACAGTTAAATAGCACTCAAATTTATAAATATATATGGCAAAAATTGTTTATTTTCTCATTAGTTGTTTTACTAACATTTATTGTTCTGCTTTGTGTGATGCTGTATTTGTTTTTGCTTTGCATATAGCTTGGCTAGCTGATTTATCAATTTTCCTTGATGCACAATACTATACTAGATTCAGTTTAATTGGGATATTAGGAGGAGGTTACATATGTATATATAGTGTGAGTGCGCCGGGTGGATGGTGTAAAACTGCATTGTATTGCTCTTTATTTTGGTATTCACTCGATGAATTTTGCTTAGTTATTAAAAGGTCTAACACATATTTGTTGTAGTTTGTAATTATTGTTATTTTTGCATATAACAAAACGCACAAGCCTTTAAAGTTTGTATTTGCCCATGGACTTGCCTGAAGTATTTGCACAATTTCATCATTTAATTAACGTACAAAATGTGAGCCATAAAATTTGCTGTATTTCTTTAGGTTTGTTTTCTTAGCTAAACTATTAGTTAAAAATTGAAAACAATTTCAGCTGTTCTTTTTTGGGTTTTCTTTCGACTTTTAATATAAAATGTATTAGTTTTAAGCATTTATTTCTGTAATAGTTGTTGCTCTCTCTCTCTTTCTCTTAATTGCTCTTCTTACATACTGTTCTACAAGTTAATCGCATTGTCTTCTTCGTTATACATACACATATACAACACGAAAAATAACTAACTATTATAACCAAAAAGATTTACACACCCTGCGCTTTCTTCTTCGATCTCTACTAACTCTACTTGGTTTGCCTACTGCAATTAGGTCGTATGACACATTAATAACACTTGCCGTATAACAACGTATATGCACAACAACAGTAGTAGTAATAGTATAATAATTATATATATCGAGAGAGCTATCGTAATACATATACATATACAATACATATAGCAATAATAGTAATAATAATGGTACATAAAAATAATTAAAAATCGTAAAATTTAACAAACAAATAAAAGTATTTTACAATTTGGATTTGTAGTTGTAACTGTTGTTGATGTTGTTCTTGTTGTTGAATAACTATCGTAGAATCAGAGTTTATCAATGTATGAGCGTGTATGCATGTGTGTGTGTTTGTTATATTTATATGGCAAAAGTGCTCACTTCTCACTGTCCCTCTGCTACAATCTTATCGAAGCTAAGCCAAGTTTTCTTGTATTTCCTTGTTGTGTGTTTGCCATAAAGCAAATCTATAAAGTATAGCTATATAGTTATAGATCATTAGAGTTGTATATATTGAATAGTTGCTTAGGCATAGTTTCGGCATCGGCATCGGTATCTGTTTTTTTAATATATAGTATATATCATTATAACATACGTGTGTGTTTTTATGCTGCTCTTTTCATCTCTCATCTTCATCTGTTGTTGCTTTGTATATAGTTTTCTTTGTGTGCTCTTTTGAAATACTTTTGCCGGATCCTGGACCTGTATCTGGGCCTGCCCCTGCACTCCTACTCTTTTCTCCCTACTATACCTCCTCATTCGAATTTGCTCCATTTTGTATAAGTTGCTAGAAAAATATCGCGCGATCCTTACTATATATAACGCTTCTCTCTTTCTTACATTCTCCCTACCACTCTTAACACTTTCAAGTTTTTTGTTTCATTTCTTTTCTTTACTTCTTCATCATCATCATTTGCTTTGTAAATTCTTTTCGCTTAGAGCTTTGATTCCGTTGTCGTTGATGATGATTTCGGTTGTGTTTGGGGGAACATTTGGTGTGGCTCCTCCTGCAATGGACTGGGCAGCGTCTTAATGATCTTGGGCACAATGGTGATTGGTTGATCCTCGTCCTCCTCTTCGACATCTTCGCCCTGCTCCTCATCGATGGGCGTCAGGGTTTCCTGATGCACGGGTGTCTCATCGGAGCCACTGAAGCGTTTCATGCAGGGTGCCAAGAAACTGGTGATAGTGGAGATGGCAAACAGTGCACCCGCCATGTAGAAGGGCAGATCATAGGTATGCGTCATATCGTAGATAGCACCAGCAAGCGGAGTGCCCAGCAAGGCAGCTAATCCTCTGAACAAAATGAGCAGGCCGAAGGCATTGGTGAGCTTGTCCAGTCCGAGCAGATCGACCAGTATAATTGACGTTAGCGAAATGTAACCTGATATGGCGATGCCAAAGGCAATCGACATGGCTATGTAGGCGCTATAGCTGTAGCACAGTGGGGTCAGTGAGACGGCCACCGTGGAGATTAGTAGACAGATGTTGTTCAGCAGCAGCGAATTGACTTGTGGCATGTCCGCTACCCAACCGCAGACGACACGTCCCACGGTGTTGGTAATGCCAATGATGGAGACGAGCATGGCAGCATCATTTTTGGCAATGCCATGGTCCTGCGCCGCAGCTACCAGGTACACAAAGGGCACATACAGACCTGCCATGCCGAAGATATTCGATACTCCCATGAGCATAAAGACGGGATCCTTGAGCAGACTCACATCCAACATGGTATTCACAACAGATTTCACCGAATCCGGTATGCCCAGGCACGGGCACAGATCGTACTCCTCTCGATGCTTGTCCGCCTCCGCCAGCGGGTCCAAGCGCATGCTCTGCATGCTCTTCTCGTACTTGGTCAACGACAGCACCGAGTTGCGATAATTTGTGAGCGATTTTTGCGATTGATATTGTGGCAAGTTTGTGACGGATCCGGAGTAGAAAATATCCTTACGTGACATGGGACGCACCATGCGTCCGGCACTGCCACTTGAGCTGCCCTGTCGCTGCGAGAGCGATAGTTTGGAGGTGTTGAAGTCCGTGCCAGCGCCGCCCGCCTCGATGTCGCCGCGGGAGGATGCGCGAATGGCGGCCAGTGAGGGTTGATAGCGATCCGATGCGGAGGTCTTGCGCACACGGCTGAAGGATGGTACTGAACCATTCTTAGGAAGACTTTGATGATCGCCAGCGAGGAATGCAGGCTGTGAGGCGTTGCGTATCATGGCGTCCTGCGACTGATACGGACTGTGTTCCGTCTCCGAGTTGCGTTGTGAGCGGCGACCCGAGCGTGTGGACAATTGGCCATTGCTGTCGGCAGCACCAGCAGCTCCAGCTCCATTGGTGGGCGGCGATTGAGCATTCAGTTCCACCACCTTGGACTCGGTGATGGTGGGTAGCGTGGAGACGGGATGCAGACCACCCGATTGCTGTGCAAGCAGCTCCAGATTAAGGCTTGAGTGTACACCAGGATCGGCATTCAATGGCATCTTTAGCTTGCGTTCCATGGTGCCATCGGGCAGTTGCACCATGAAATGGGAACCGGCAAACGAACCGCGCTCCAGCTGCAGCTGCTTCTCCTCGTACATGCGCTGCATCAGTGGCTTCACCTTCTTTTTCTTGGGATAAGTGAGTGGACGCATCATGGCACCGAAGATGGCACAGTTGAGGATCATGCCGGCAAAGATGAGCAGCGCATTCTTCCACCCATACTCCCCCAGTAAGTATTGTGCCAGTGGAGCAAAGGCGAAGGTGCCAAAGCCGGAGCCACATACAGCGATGCCAGTCGCCAACGAACGCTTCGTCTCGAAGTAGTAGCCCACGGCGACCACAGCGGGGAGGTAGATCATGCCGAAGCCGAAGCCACCCATGAAGCCATAGGTGACCATGAGCATGGTCACGGAGGAGCTCAACGTGCTCAACGCGAAGGCGATGCAGGCAACGATGCTGCCCGCAATGCACACCGTACGGCAGCCGTATTTGTTGGCCAACGCCGAGACAATGGGTCCGGCGCTAAGATAGACGCCCGAGAGTAGACTGCCCACCCAGGCAACGGTACCTTTGCCCTCATGGAAATAGTTGACGAATTCATCCAGAAATATGCCAAACGTGTAGGCGATGCCATCAACAATCATGTTGCACATGAAGCTAGCGAAGCAAATGACCCAACCATATCCACCGTCCGGCGGTGGTGGCAGTTCACCATAGACGCTGACCTCATCTTCATCGTCGTCCTCCTCATCGTTCTCGTCCTCATCGTTCTCATCCTCCGGACTATTCTCGTTCTGCTCCGCCGTCAGACGCGCTGCCTCTTCGCAGGCCAATTCACTGTCGGTCCGCTCGAATTTGCGCAGTCGCGCCGCCGAATTGCCCACGCTGGCCGCCGCCGTTGCATTGCTGTTGTTGTCCACCATAGTGTGTTTTGTATTATTTAAAACTTAAAATTCTCTTTTAATCCCGCTTTATTGCGCTTCCGCAGTTGCCGTTAGAATTATGTGCGCTCACACACGAACTTGAGTTTCTTTTTGGTTTCAGTTTCAGTTTCAATTCTGTTTCGTTTTCACTTGCGCGCGGCCCGCTCGTTTCCCCTTTGGGAGTTGCTGCTAGGAGTCGGTCTCGGTCGTCGATTTGTCTGTGTCCGATGCGTGGCCGAAGTGTCGCGCTCGGCGCCGTTGCGAGTTATGCGAGCCTTAAAGCGGCCGCTGTCGACGTCGACGTCTCTGCTGCTGCTGCTGCTACTGTGTTTTATCTTTGCACGCGCTCAGCACTTAACTCTCGCTCTCTGCTGGCCACTACTACACTCACTCGCTCACTCCCACACCACTCTCTGTGTCAAGTGCGCGCTCCCTCCACAAACTCACTAACACACACACACTCGCTCTCTCTCTCTCTTAAGTTTTGTTCTGGACGTGACAACAGCGCGGCGAAGCTTATGTTGCCGTTATATTCGAAGTGTGCGTTGTTGTTTGTAATTTGTTATTGCTTAAAGTTCGTATGCATTATCGATAAACCGGAGAGTGTGAGAGAGGCAGAGCACGAGCGTGAGTGTGAGCATGAGCATGAGCATGAGTGTGTGCGTGACTATATCTTTTACTGTTGTTATTTATTTAAATATTTGTGGTTTTTCGCCTTTGTAACTTTTCTGTTTTGCTATTTGTCACGTTATTTATTGCATTGTTTGTGCTTTTAGTTCGATTTCTTGTTGTAAATTGCAGCCTGCCGAATGATGCAAACAAAATGTTCTTATTGCAGCTGCAGTTGTTGATGTTTTTGTTGTTGTTGTGCTTCTGTTGTTAACTGAACTTTGTGTTTTTGTCGTTGACTTTGCACTTTTGCTTTGCACGTTGCGCTGCTTCGCTCTGCTTTACTTTTGCTTTTTTCTATCTCCGTGTTACATGCTGCTGCCTCTGACGCTGTCGCTGCGACTGCCTCTGCCTCTGCTTTTATGTATGGCACATTTTTGCATTGCGCGCTGCCTCTGCCGCCGCTGCTTTTTTGGGGGGTGCTGTACGCGGCGTCGCTGCTGTCGATGATGGCAATGCAATTGTATAATTTGTTGAGTATTGAAATTTGATTGTAAAAATGTGTATAAAATACCAATTCTTTAGCGTCAGCGAAAAGCGGACAGACAGGCAGGCAAAGAGGCGAAAAAATACTTCGCCTTGTCGATGGCGGCGACGGCCCCGCAACGTGTGATCGATAAAAATGTGAAACAAACACAAGCAGTAGTAGCAACAGCAACAATAACAACAACAAAAGCAACAGCAGCAAGAATAATAACAAGCACACACACGAAACTTGGCTTACGTGTTTCACACTTTACCACATGCACAAACAGTAGAACTACAACAACATCAACAACAACAACAACAACAATGGTTGACCAGTTGCAGTTGCTGCTGTCCCGCTGCCGCTGCTGCTGCGCTGCTACTGCTGGCGCATGGCGTGGGCTAAGTTTGGATGACAAATTGATGAATTGATATTTTTTGCAATTTACAGTTTTCTGTATTGTTAGTATTTTTTTATACTTTTGGTATATACAATTTGCTGTATTTTTTCGATTCGCTGCTTCCTTTGTGCGCCGCGGCGTGAGAGATACCAACAAAAGCAACAAAGCACCACACACAGACGTCGTAGTAGACTGCTGCGCTGTTCGATATAAAATGAAAATTCGTCGCAACCAACAAACGACTGAAACCCGACGGGGCTGCGCTTGCTGGCTGGCTATAGAACTGTTATACTACGATATAGATATATAAAACAGCAAACGGCGAGCAGCAGCAGCGCAAAGCCAAAAGCAACACACACACAGAGACATAACCTCCTCGTATACAACAAACACAATTTCGTTTACAAAAAACCAACAACAAAAATGCGCAAAACAGAACGAAAAACGAAAAAAAAAAAAACAAAAACAAGAACAATATTCTCGCCATGCGGTTGCTGACATTGCGATTGCCTCGCATCGATGCCATGTCTATTTTTCATGCATTGCATTTGAAGTTCAAGCGCGCAAGCTCTCTCTAACGCTCTCTCTCTCTCTGCTCGCTCTCTTTTGCTGCCTGCAATGGCCGCCATCTGGTCTTGGTGTGCTGTGGCTCTCTTTGTCTTTGCGCGCTCTCTTTTGTGTTTGGTCTGTTTGGTTGTCGTGCAGGTATGCGACGCAAGGGTTGCGCTTGGCAGCAAAAACAGCTGATTTGCACATTGCCAAAGAAAGCGACGCGACGGCAGCAGAGGCAACAGAGGCAGCAGCGCACGCCTCTGTCAGAAGGAATGTGTTGGCTACAGTTGCGTTTCGAAAGCCACACGAGATTTCACACGCAGTCTCTCCTCCCCATTCCGCATAGCAACCCCTCGACTAACTACCCTCATCTATGACGCACTTTCTTAAGGGTAGTCTTCATTTATCCGTTGTCGTTACCGTTGCCGTGTTTTACCTTCGCCTTTCTTGCTTTTGTTGCTGGTCATCACAGAAGACGGAAAACCGGCAGCACACGTATAACAGTTTTGTCCTGTGTAGCAAAGCGAAGAGAGAACGAGCGAGCGCGCCTTTAACTGTTGCTCTTAGTTCGAGATTTAGGTTAAAGGTTAACTTTCGACTTTCAAACTTTTACTTTTCTCTATAGCGCCCATACTACGCAACACGCACACCCGAAGAGAGCGAAAAAGACACCGAGAGTGAGTTAGAGAGGGACTGTGTGAGTTAGTAGTGCGAATTTTTGGTGTGCCGCCTTTTAGGCGCCGACAGAGGCCTGTGGAGGCGCCCTTCTATGCTCTTTTCAACAGTATCTGGCCGAGTTTTTAGCCCGAATAGCTCAAGACATTGTTGACGGTGAGCGTAGCGTGCTGATTTCACACATTTTTACAGTCCAATAAATGGCTTATTTTTATTTTTAGTTTTTCGGGGAGTGATAAACACTATAGGAAAGTCTCGACTTGATCCGATTCGGGGCTTTTGCTAAGAGCATTTCAATCAGAGTATCTAAGAGATACATCTGGCTTTCTCTTTGCACTAAACGTGGGCGCAGTGTGTGTGTGCTCAATGTCATTCATAAAAATTGTATCACGCACAGCAGTCGAACATCTATCGATACAGATACATATGTATCTACACAGTCATACACATATGTACATATCCACATTCACATGTGACTTATGGGTCCACGCCAGAGGGCGTCCCATGTTCCTGCGTGACGTTTTCCTTTTTGTGCTTTCGTAACTTGATTTGCTGTATTATTAGCGCATTAGTCCACTCGCCGCCTAATCCTGCCATTACTTTCTACTCTTTGCTTAAGTTCTCCCTTTCTCCCTCTACCACTTGTTACAGGGGCAGGAAATTGTCATTTAGTTTGACAATATTACTAGCATTGCAAGTGTAATTCTTGTAAGCGAAATTTAATACACGAGACTAAACTGTTATACCACAAGGGGGTACACAGGACGTGGGCGTGTGGTTCATTAGAAATGCATAAAGCTCTTGACTTGTAATGCAAACCAGGCCAGGCTGCTGGCGACACGTGGCCATACATAAGGGCCAAGCAAGTGGGAGAGAGACAGGGGAATGGGCAGGGTTGCCACACTCCCACGCTCATACATACGTAGTATACTTGGCCGTGCAGCAGGTGTTTGAATTAGCTGCTCAATTTCACGTCATGTAGCAGCAGAAGGCAGCTGCAAAAAGGCAAATCTTCTGGCTCGAACCCAGAAAACTTGTAGTACCTGGCCAGCATAGGGTACTACCTACTAGCAACACAAGAAATATAAATATTTAATTAGATTCAAGGTACATAATTTGATAATCGGATTGGGAATATTTCCCCAACATTTAATTTCACTAAGAGCATATTGCGGGATTGCGCATTTTATATCCCCGCAGCTGCTTTTTTTTTGAGAGTTGAATGCGCTTTTTAGCGTTATACGATTTATGCATATGGTGACTATATCATTGTGCTATCGTATCTGGGAGAATTTCTCAACAACCTTCTGCTGCACTTTCTTTGTTTTCTTTTGTGGATTGAAATTGAAATTGCGCATACGCCGTGTGTGTGTGTGTGCGAGTCGTGCTCACTCAGTCAATGCGCTTTTGTTTAATGTTGAATTTTTTACGCTGAAAATTTTTCCCCCTCTTGTCTTCCTTGTCTTTGTGACAGCAAGACGATGTACCGTACCCAGTATAGATTTTTATTTATCGCATCGGCTTCCTTTGCCAATATAGATATATTTACAAAATGACGTAGTTTTCACTCTTCCTCCTCTCCCTCCCCTTCACACACATTTTATCTCTTTATTTCTACTTAGCGTGCTTTACTTGTTGCTTTCTCGTACAGTTTCAGTTTATTTCCCCGATGTGTGTTGCTGGCCTCTGTTGTACCTGCTAAATATATGTACATAAATTTCTATCTACTAGATGACATTGCTCAATGAGATGCTGCTGCCGTTGCCGTTGCTACTGCTGCCGCCTACGCGGCAACTGTTATACGCATTTATATGTTAATGTTTCAGCCCTAGTGGGAGCGAAGGAGTTGGTTGAGTGTGTCGTGACGAGCTGCTGCTCCTGTGCTGTCAAGCTGTCACTCACGCTTAACAATTTCTTCCCTATCCATCCCCGCTCCCTAGGTCAACTCCCTCTTTGATTCCTTAGCTAACTAAGAAAGGTCTTAACAATCGGTTAATTCTGTTGCCGCGCAGCCATATCATCGATCTATCTATACTTATCAGCACCGCGACCGTGCTTGAAAATGTGCAAAAGGAAAGTGAAGAGGAAAATGACTTACTATAATCACCGCCCACTTTATGGCGGCATTGTAAATAATAATTCCCTCGTTGGCCGGCGAGGTCTCCCTGCCTGCTCCCTGCATGACTGCCTTCATTGATAAGAAAACGTTTTACGGTTGCTTTACCGCTTATTTGTTTTCGTCGTCGCTGTGTGTCGCTGACAGGTGGTCGCTAGGCAGGGGGCGTGGCAGGCAGGCCAAGCAGATTGGGTGCGTTGCGGGTGTTATAACGGGCTTAGACGAAGGTCGCGTGCCGCGTCTGTTGTCGTCGTCGTTGTCGTCTGCGCGAATTATGCAATTTTCCTTTCATTTCTTTTTGTTTCTTTCTTCGGTTCTTTATTTATTGTAAATTGACACAAATGAATTCAATTGAATTGCAGCGGCAACAAACGCAGCACTGGCAGCTGTGGCAGCGACAGCGACAGCGACGCAGGCAACAACTGAGTAACTGCAACAGGGTGTTTCGTTTGCGTAACGCTGGCTGCTGCCTGCTGCCTGCTGCGGTGTTGCCAAGCAGCGAAAAGTTTACGCATTTGCTGTGGATTCTCAATCTTGTTGTTGTTTGTCATCGAGCCCCGTCACACAACCGCCCATAATATGACGAATTGTTGGTTAGATTCGTTATCAATTTGCTGTACAACAACAACTAATGAGTACCACGTGCGGCAATACACTTATAACCCGCTCTAGATACCATACATATTTTTTATTGCATTATGCTCTCAAGTCTTCGCAGCTGTTGATAAACAACAGTGAATTATTTTAGATTGAAAGTGTATTTACTGCACATCATTTGTTTACTATTATACATTTATTATTATAATATAGTATAGTAGTTTACTGATTGCTATGGGGGGAAGCTTTTAAATTACTTTGTGATTGTTGATATCTCAGTAAGTCTCGCCTGGCTCTCTCTCTCCCTCTTAGGTTTATTTCTGGTATATTGTAATGCATTTACCTTTCTTCCAATTAAATAATACTCATTGTTGCTGGGCGTCGAATCATGGAATGACTAAGCTGGGTTTTATTTTATGTTCTTGATTTTATATCGGGGCTTATTTACTTTTTCCAATAGACTGAAAAAGGCGGAGGCTTGGCAGATCGGTTGAGCTATCTGTTTAAAAGATCGGATCTTAGCTGTTGTGAACGCTAGGCACCAAATTTGAAATATATATAAGTATATTTTAAATTTTGGAGACACCACGAAAATAGTTAATTGGCGATTATTAAATAAAGTATTCAAATCATTACTTTCCGCTTTGACATATGCATAGATGAATACTCTATTCTATTTTATTCTATTCTATTCCAAGCAGTGCTGCCTGCGGTCGAGATGACCTCGTTTTAGCAAAGATGTTTGGCAGAATTTGCTGTACTTTCTACTTATTTCACATTCTCCCTCTCTCTTGTTCTGTCTCACTTTTTCTTTTGCAACGATAAACAATAAAATATCAAATAAAGCAATTGTTCATGTTGTGACATATGAAACGCATTTAAGTTAATGACAAATAAATAAATTGTTTATTCAAATATTTTTATCTCTTCTACGCATGGCTCGTCGCCATGCCAGATAAGCGTAGTATGTACTTACATTTCTTTGTTGGAATTTAATGAATTATATGTACATATATATGTTCAAAGTTCAGTTTTCGAAGTGATTCATGAGTTCAAGTAATGAGTTAAGGGATATTTTCATGCATTCGATTTCTATATCTAATTTCCTGTTTCAATTAAATTATGTGTAGGCCAGTAGACTCGTCTGCTTTGCTCGCGGCAATTGAACCTAAAGCAAACTCAAATTGTTCCAATATGGATTCTATTTTTCCTCTGCTGCTGTTTGTCGTCGTAGTTTTTGTTGCTAATAAAAATTGAATAAAATCGCGCGTTCAATAACAACGCGACGCAAGTGTCTCTGTCAAAGGGGGAGAGGGAAAAGGGGAATAAACTAGACTGAGCCCGGTCCCGCATTTGGGGGCTGTGCTTTGAGCTGATGACCCCGTTTTGTCAGTTTGTTGGATACGAAAATCAATTAAATATCAAATAGGCTTGCACAACAACAACTCGATAAACAATAGTAACAAAATCTCGATTGTTCGTTCTCCTCGTTCGTGTGTGTAAAAAGCACAACGTTGTTTGTATTGAGCAAGACAATAAAATTGATTTGCGTAATAAAACTGTTATACAGCGTAGAACAGTCTTACATAGTGAAACTGAAAGCAAAATTGACCGGCCTGAGAGACATGGTCACACTGTTCTAATGCACTCACACTGTATACGGCTATACCCCCTACTTCATCACTTCCCCACTTGCCCACTTTATGGAACGACACAGACAGAGTGTGAGCGATAAAAAGTGAAGTACAGTCTCGCGCCCGTGTCGTATTGTGTCGTGCAGTGACGATTTCCTTGTCTGCATTGTTGCATTTTCAACTGTTGTTGCTGTCCGCTATTATTAGCCTAACATGTTGCGATGTTACCCATTGTTGTTGCTTTTTGTTATATTTCACCTGTGCGCTCATGTTTGCAATTATCTCCAGCGTGTACACCTTGTGACATTGTAGTAGCAGCTCCCTCCCAACCCTCTCCCCGTCAAACAGCCCTGTGATTATTATAATTTTCATTGGTTTTGCATACAAATCGCAAATGCAATCGAGATGAGAGTGTGTGTACACACTCGTTTCTATAAATTTCCATTTCATTTCGTATATTTTTTGTTTGGTTTATATGGTATATGGGTTCCTCCATTTACAGTGTTTATTCTTGTCGCTTGTTGTACGCTAATTGAAATTAATTAACACATTCCAATTCAGTACTCCAAATTTCTTGCTGGAAATCCGATTCTGACTGGGTGCTACTGCTGGCTACGGCGGCTAAGCCCGACTACACATGTATTTGTTGTCATATGACGACGCAATTGGTGCCTTTAGCACCGCCTTTTAATTGTACCCTGAAAGCATTCGTTATGATGCAGTCGCTAATAAAACTCTAAATAGCACATAGCGCAAAAAATTCGTTAATAGTCTATAAAATGTACAATACCTAATCGACTGTGTCGACTGTGTGGGGTGTACGAAGCGGAGGCTTGTTTCTAAAACGAATCACAAGTTGTGTACGATTTTTCATCTCTCTGTCATCAGAGTAGGCAGTTGAGAACTATGTCAAATTTTTTACCATTTCTTTTTTTTTATTACTGTGTGCGATTAGAAACCATAAATTGTAAAAGTTTAAAAGTTAAATTTGTTGTCAAGCGATCTGAAACTGTATGCAGAAGACGTTTTGATACTATGTATGTATTTGAAGGGGTAAACAAGGCTGGAGTATGCTAGGGGGCAGAGATATATGTATTTGTGTGGACTGATATCGAATTCGTAGCTCAATTGTTGCACTCTTCTTGAATTGTGGAATTGTTAAGGAATCAAGAAGGTCGAGTACAGTTCCAAGTGGGATATTGTCTTTATCTCGATTGTTCACTCTCCTTCAATTGTGTAATTGAAATCAGTTGTCTCTCGCTGCGTTCTGCTCCAGTTTGCAATTTTCTCACGCTGCCTCATCCCAACTCGGTCCCACCCCATTGGGCGTATAATAACCATGAGATTGAATAGCCTTCTGTCTGTCCGAGTGTCAATCCCCTCCTTATCAGTGTTGATATTTACAGCGTTTAATTGTAAAGCACTTGGGGCGTGACCTGTTGCAGCGCGTGAGCCTGCTCCCTCCCTATCAGCTGAGATAATTAATTAGGCGTTTATTAATGGCAAATAGGGAGCAGAGGCAGTGGCACCCAGCATCAGTGCCATCATCATCATCGTTGACTTAATCACATCACGTGTTTGCCTTTTGCTCTCCCTCTCTCACCTCGCATTGCTCTCTTATCAGCGATCATCGATCGGAAAGTATCTAGACCAGTGCTGGGTGGGATGGGCTGACCTAGTGATTTACTAATAATAACATATTATTGTTTGCTCGAAATGAAATTTATAGAACACTTGAATTGCTACTCTTTGCCCCTGTTGATATATATATCCGCACAAACGCATGATATTGACGTGGATTAAGCTATGTTAATATTATTTTTCTATTTGGCTGACAAATTGATTGGACAGCAATGGCGATACGACGCCTATTTGTTCACTCTTATCGCCAGTCCCTGGGCATTGAGCTGAGAGTGCAGCTTATCTGCAGCAAATAGTTGTTCTCCGAGTCGTTATTGTTGCTGCACATGCCCGATTAAAGTGCAGTTAAAGTCTATTCTATTGTTGATCAAGCGGATCTCCCTCTCAACTGGTCTATTGTCTCTGCTGATTAGCAACGTGTGAACTAATTTCATATTGACTTTTTACTATTGTGAGCTACTTTTCATGATCTATAGTATATCCGTATATATTTACAATCTATTTTCGTATAATAGTGTTTGCTGTACCCATCGATTGCTACGACAGCAGAAAACAAATCAATTAAAACTGAGGGAGAGAGAGGCCTAAATAGGCTGATGAGGGGATTTTTCGCTGATAAAGTGCCAGTAGCATCCGATCCACATAAAAACGCAACTCATTTAACATCAATTGGTATCAATTATGTTGATATTTTAAGTTATTTTGGGGCAATTGTTGTTGGGAAATGTAAAGTGGATCTTGGACAAGGGAATTCGACGTATTCTATAGATACGGCCACATCCCTTTTAGATTTGTTTGTTCATCTCAAGCTTTACTAAACGACATTTTTTTCTCTTGCAGTTGATAAGACGCTACTTAACAACAACAACAGCAACAATAATAACAACAACAACAGCAGCAGCAGCGCCAGCGAGTTGGCTTTGGATGAGACACTGATTGCATGCAACGAAAAGCAACAGCAGCAGCAGCAGAAATTTGAACGTGAATATCAGCAGCACCAACAGCAGCAGCAACAGCAACAGCAGCAGCAACAGCAGCAGCAACAGCAGCAGCAACAACAGCAACAGCATCAGCATCAACAACCGGAAAAACAACAGCCGAGCAATTTGGTTGTTTCCATTGCTGCTGTAGCGCCGCAACTGCAGCAGCAACAGCCTGCCGCTGCACCTCAGCAGCATCAACAGCAACAAACTTCGCCAGTTGTGCAACAGCAGCAACAACAACAGCAGCCGCAGGTGCAGCAGATACAGTCCACACAACAACCAACTACTGTAACACAAACGACCAGCAGCTACCAGGAGCAGCAGCATGCACAGCAGCAACAGCAACATGCACAGCAACAACAACAACAGCAGCAGCAACAAGCACAACAGCCACCTCAGCCCCAGCCTCAACAGCAACAACAAAACCAACAGCCTCAGCAGCAACAAAAGCAGCAGCAACACCCACTACAACAGCCGCAGCAGCAACACCAGCAGCCACAGCAACAGCGCAAGGCCCCACAGCAGCAATACAACAACAGCTCGCAGCAGCAAGTGCGTCGCAAATACTCATCCGAATATAGTCACCAGCAGCAGCAGCACCATCATTACCATCATCAGGGCAGCAGCGACACTGCCATTCAAACCACGAAAACCATGTCCTGGACTAACTCGGCACAGCACAAGAAGTCAACGCAGTCAGTGGCGGTCACTGCCTCGCCGAATACGGTAAATAATGGTGCCGGTGCAGCAGCAGCCAGTGCAGCTGCAACTGCAGCAGCACCCAGTGGTGGTGGCGGCGGAAGCGGTTTCAATAAACAGTCCGGTGGTGCCTACACTCATCCCACCAAGACTTATACCAATCAGCAGCACTATCAACAACAGCAGCAGCATTACCAAATCAATTACCAAATGAACTACAACAATAATAATAATAGCAACAGCAGCAATAACAATACTGTCGCCAACAACAACAATCAGCCACAAATGCGCACATACGGCACCATGAAGATGCCTTCATCGCCGGTGGCAAGCACAGCGCCGTCACTGGAGCGCAAAATCAGTGGCCAACAGCAGCAGCAGCAGCAAGCGCAGCAGCAGCAACAGCAGCAACAACAGCAGCAACAACAACAGCAGCAACAACACCAGCAGCAGCAACAGCAGCCGCAACAGCAGCAGCAGAGCAGCAGCATTGTAACATCAGCAACAACAACTACCTCAACGGCGAGCATCACAGCCACGCCGCAACAGTTTCAACAACAAACGTCCAACGAAAGCCAGTCCAATAGCACAAACAATGCACCAGTGCTGCCCCAGCAGCAGCTTCAATCACAACAGCAACAGTCACATGCTAGCAAACCCTATGCGAGCTACGCAGGCAAAAGCAAATACAACTACAGCTCGGAGACAACCTCGTTTAGCGCTGCAGCAGCTGCTGGTCCTCTACAGCCCGCGCTCAACTTAGCGCCGCCAGCGCCACCAGCATCGCAAAGCAACAGCAGTGGCGACAGTGGACAACCATCGTGGGCCAGTCTGTTCTCCAACAAGAAACCTGTGGCCAAAGTGGCGCCCTACGAGGGCAACAAGTCACAGCAACAGCAACTGCAGGCGGCGCAGCTTCAACTGGCGCCAACACAGCAGCAATCACAGCAATTACCAGCACAGCAGCAACAACAATCACTGCAACAGCAACAAAGTTCGCTAGCTACGCCAACACAACATAACCTGCCCAGCGTGCATCAGCAATTACAATCGCCAACACCAGTGCTAGCACCAACAGCACCGTTAATTACCCCCGGCACACTTTCCTATTCGGCGGCATCGGCACAGGCTGTGCCTCCCGTTGCAGCCGCTGCCGCCTCGCCTAGTGCTGCAGCTGTGAAGCCGTTAAAGCCCGAGCCGACGCGTGCCAATCAGATTGATGAGTGGACTAACAAATATGCTGAATTTTTGACGCGCCATAAAACCAACCTGGCTTCAATTAGTCTGCGCCCTCGTGGTCTGACCAATCGTTCCAACTACTGTTATATAAATTCCATACTGCAGGCGCTTCTGAGTTGCTCGCCTTTCTACAATCTACTGCGCTCCATACCCAAACAGGCGGCTGTGCTGAGCGAAGTGAAGACACCCACGGTGAATGCCATGTAAGTCGAGACATCCACGACATGACCTAGTTCCTATCCTATCCCATTTGACCCCAAACTGACTGTGTCAGTGCCACAGGCAAGTCAACAGACGCCTCGGCGCCTTAACCAGCTGGCGTCTGTGTTACGCTCGTGGCATAGTAATTGGCATTGGCCTCACCGACGTGCGCTGATTGCCTTCGTTCTGAATGCAATCTTCGTCCTACGTCGAGGCCGATGCAAGTGCATTGTCTTTCGCACGAATGTCCTTATCGTTGGCTTTCATACGCTGATTACTGCACGCACATTCCGATTAATTTCATTAAATTAAATTCTTCAACTAATAAGCATTACTCACTCTCTGCCAGGATGTCCTTTATGAGCAACTTCTCATCGCTACCCAGTGGCCTGCGTCTGCGTTTAAACAGCAAGGCAGCGCAGATCAAGGGCAAGGATGAATTTGCTGGCGTTGATTTGCAATGCGATTCGGCCTTTGAACCCACGGAGATCTACAAGCTGTGGAACGACAGTCGTGAGGAGCATGTAGAGGGCAGACAAGAGGATGCTGAGGAGTTCCTAGGTTATGTGCTAAACAAGCTAAACGATGAGATGCTGGAGGTTGGTTCGCATCGATTTACATTACCTTTGATTACTTCTATAATTGGTGTGCTATTCTACAGGTCATTAAGCTGATTGCCAAGCCAAATGTACAGCAGAATGGCGAAGAGCAAGAACAGGATACTGAGGATGGTGGTGATGTTTGGCAGGTTTGTATGCAATACAATTTTGATTGCTTTCAATATTACTAAATAACTCTTCCATTCACAGATGATCTGCAACAATCGCAACAAGGGCAGCGTCACTCGCCAAACTGACTTTGGACGCACCCCGCTAAGTGATATCTTTCGCGGAGAGTTGCGTTCGCGTCTGCAACGAGAGGGCGAACACTCCACTGATGTTATACAACCATTCTTTACGTTACAACTGAATATTGAGGTGAGTTGGCAAAACACAATGTAAAAGTCTTTGCTGATACATTTCTTTACATTACAGAAAGCTGCCTCGGTGAAGGAGGCTTTGGAGATTCTCGTTGGTCGCGACCAGCTGGAGGGAGTTACTGGCAGCAAGACCAAACAGGAGGTGGTCGCATGGCAGCAAATGACATTAGAAAAGTTGCCCGTTGTGCTGATATTGCATTTAAAATACTTCGACTATAGATCCGATGGCTGCACAAAGATTCTGAAGAAGGTCGAATTTCCTGTAGAGCTCAAGATTGATGCCAGTATGTTATGGAGATTGGTCGCAGCATCACGCACTAAATATATACGTTTTTCGTTTTGTATTGCAGAGATACTGGGTTCCAAGAAGACCTCGCAAAAGCAGCGCGCATACCGCCTGTTCGCTGTAGTATATCACGATGGCAAGGAGGCATCCAAGGGCCATTATATAACAGACGTTTTCCATACCGGCTATAATAGTTGGCTGCGCTACGATGACAGCTCAGTAAAACCGATAGGAGAGAAGCAAGTATTGCAGCCGCACACACCCCGTGTGCCTTATCTACTATATTACCGGCGCTCCGATACTCTGCCACCAGTGCAGGCGAACAATGGCGGCGGTGCTGGTGCCACCGTCGGCGTCAACAATGCCCATGCCTCGGCCAGTGCCACGTCAGCGACAGCAACTGGAAACTCTACGAATAAATGAATGAAACTAACGTTTTCAAAAAATATAAGGCGTACCAAACTGTAGACCAGAGCTTGGTTTGGTTTTTTATGCATATACAACTATTAACTATATTATACACTATATTTAAATATGCATATATCTATAATTAAGCCCAAAGTCCAAAGCGCATGTAAGTGTGAATGGTAGATGCTTATATTTGTGTGGTGTATGTATGTGTGTGCGCGTGTGTGTTGTCTAAGTTTAAAAAAAATAAAAAAAAACAAACACAACTCTTAGCTCGTAAGCCTTAGCCCTAAATTGATACATTGTTAAGTTGTGCAACAAAGCAAGCAAAATGAGAAAGAAGAAAAGAAAAAAAGCAATTCGTTGAAACGAAATACTTGTACAAAGGTAGAGCACATGAGTTGACTAAACAGTGAGCAAATTATCATATACAAAAAACTATAAATATCCCCAATAGTAACAAGTAATTAGTTGCAAATATATTTAGTATATCAGCCAGCCTAATATCCCCCTCAAAAACAAAAACTTGTTCGATGCAACATAAACCACAGACAGGCCGAGAGATGTCGTGTCGTGTGCATTACATAAAACTTAGTTGTTGTAGCCCTTTTCGAAATGACAAACATTTAGAGCTCTATATGTAAATACCTAGACCTACATATATGATTATTTATAAATATATATATAGGCATTTTAGTGTTAACTCTAGGACTACGACTACTTAATTGTTTACGGCAAGTAGCATGCATTTAGATGCCAGAGAGCAATCAATCTGTCGTGTTTCGAGTTTAAACCACAAAACTATGGAAGTGCTATCAAGCTTTGAATACCAACAAGCAAACAACAATTGTATACAATACACAAGACAAACACACGGAATACATAGCGTTACTTGGCGTATGAATCGATATAAGTTATAAAGAAAAAAAATCGCCGAAAAAAAAATTTAAAATTTAGAAAGTTAGTGAGTTCATTCATTTCATAATTTATTTCGTTTGTTGCCTAGTTAGTTTTCATAAAAATTCAAATTCCATAAGCATTCAAGTTTATAATTTATACATAATAGATGATTTCCTTTTCAAAATGTTTGCCCACAAAATGATATTGTAGTAACTCTTTATTTGAAGGCGTCATAACCAATAGGTGTCTCATATTTTATATTAGAAATTGTGTAAATTGGTTCGTTAAAAACTGCAGTTATTCAAGATTTCAAACTGTAGTTGCTATAAACTTGCGAACATAGAATATCATTTAAATTTTACTTTCCAATTCTAACTTATAAATTCATAATAGTTATAAAATAACGTGCCAATGTTAAACAATACGAAAAACGAAAACACAGAATTGATAGTGTCGAATTGATTAAATGATTTCGCTACTTTGTGGAATATTGTTTCATCAGTTAGTTGAGAAATCTTGTTAAAATAAATTCACTTTTTTATAATCTATGTATTTACGAGAAAATCTATAAAGAGTAAAATATTAATGCGCTGTTAATTACTTGGACTATGTTTACATACTTTATAAAATTAAAATTTTCATTTAAATGTTTTGAGACTCATCAAGAGGTCTAACTATTGACCTATATCAAATGTTAGTTCAAAAAATTGTCCTGATTTCACAGACTGCAATGGCAAATTTTTACAAACAACTGCATTTCGAAAATTAATATAATTTTTTGAACTGATCGTTTGAAGAACTTTTATTTATGCCTAAACTAGTGTTATAAGAAACTTCTCGAACCCCCAGGTAAATGTCAGCGCGTTGTAAAAAAAAGCAAGAGAGCTTGCAAAGTTAAGGTATATATAAAGTATAGATGTAATGTATTACACCTTTAATACATTTATATATTATATATGATGTATGTAAATTATAAACAAACAAAAAAACATATATATTTTGATGTTACGCATATATGAATTATTTTGTAAGCCAAATTATAGCAAAACATTTTTTTCTATAGGAATTTTACAGCGTCTGCGCTTCGCTAGTTACAAATAGGTTCCTAAATAAACGAGAAAAACAACAACAAAGCGAAAAACGAAAAACTATAATTACTTAAAAAAACATCAAAACAGTATAAGAGATGGATGTAAGAAAAGAAAAAGCAAAAACAATAATATTAGTACGTATAGTTTAAAGCCAAGCTAACAACATGAAACGTAAGCAAAATTATACATATACACATACACTTATATAAATGAAATTTATACAAATGGGAAAAGAAATGAAAGAAAATTACAAAAGGAAACGAAAGAGAATTATAGGGACTTCTGTTTTCATTTACACATGCAACATACGTACTACATGCAACATATAACATACATATACAAATACAAATGCCTACATATATTTTTCAAGCGAAATTAACATGTTCAACATACACACATCGCATAAAAATGTAACCAAATCTAAAACGTAAATAGTTAACCATTAAATTGTTTTGTCATACTGTTTTATATTATAATGGAATACTCCAAAACATAAATCCACTTTAACATACTTATTTTGTTTAATATCGATTAATTCTTTAAAAGTAATTGGTAAGTTTTTTTTTTTTTTAAATTGTCTGCAAAATTTGTTGCCTTTTTCATTTTTTTAAATAATAATTATTTCTCTTGGCTCTGGCCCTGATAAATGTTTTAGTTCTTAAGTAGTTTCTAAGGCTGTGTAACTAACTAAATACATATACGACACTAAACACTCTTTAAGCCGAATTATTGTAGAATTCTCGTTGTGTTGACTTTGCCCGATGATGTGTTTGTTTTCAGTTTTTGTTTTCGATCCTACATGTTGTGACCCTAGAAGGAATGAAAGTAAAAAAAAACGAGAATTGGCAAGTGCACTTACTAAACGTATAATCGAAGTACGATAAAAAATTAAGATATACAAAGTTAATAACAGAAACAAAATGAAAGTAAACATTATAAAGAATAAAAAAAAAACAAGAATATACAAACTAAAGTTAATGTTAAATGTTTTGTAATATTATTTTCTTACACGCAAGGGGAATGATAAAAAATAGGTCAAGCAGGAGAAACAGTGACCGAAAATGAATAATAATACCAGACGAATCGATAGTAATAACAACCACAATGCGTAATTAGTACAGATTTAGTCTAAAGTGAATGAATTAAAAAACTTGTACTAATTAAAGATAAACATAACTATATAATTTGTAATATGATACAACAGCAAAAACAGATGAAAATTAACTAGCAATAAAATAAATAATACCATTACCAACATTTTGTTTGTTTTGAAAAGAAGAGACAGATACGGAGGGCGGAAAGTGAAAGGGGGCAGATGACGTCGACAATCCAACAACTAAGAGAGAGAATCTCGCCAATCTTTATAAAGTACGCAGGTGTAGGTCAAACCCATCACGACAACGGAGGCGCGAAGATACTCAAAACCGGTTCTCCAAATTAAACGAATCTTCGGTTTGTCGTCGCTCTCGAGGCGAAAATTGAATGCTCTAACAGCTGAGGTGTGGGTGTGTGGGAAATACTTAAGATCCGCAATATGCCTTTGAATATAATTGTAACTTTCGACATGTTTATCGGCCTGTGAAAGATGTTTTTGTCGTTTCGCTATCCCACTATTCCATGTTTTATTCCATACAATTCCGCACTCGATAAGCGATCTTTACGGCACAGTGACTCTCAAACTGTGTAGACAATTCAAAATTCTCCGGTAGAGGGAGAAGGGTAGTGGCGTCGAAGTCGTTTTCAAAATATTTGTCGTCGTCTTCAGCACGTTGTGATTCATTTGTTATGCGAATCACAAACGAATCCGACAAAAAAACTCGTTTCTCGTGTAATACTCATTATACTTATACAAAGAGAGATCGAGAGAATGAGACATGGAGAGCGCAAGAGCAGTAGATCGCGCGAGGTAGGGCGCGCGCTTCTTTCAGCGACAAGCAACATCGCTGAGAGGCAGTCGCGAATCAGCTGAAGTCGGAGACGCTGTCACACAAAATGCACACTCGGGTGCGTCCGCTGGCGAGGATTTCATAAGCTGCGTCACGTAACGTCGCGTCAGGCGAATGTCAATTGGAATGTATCGGCATGTGTTATGTCTGGTGCTAGGCCTGATCATGGGCATGCAGTTGACACAGTTCTGGGACTACATTACCATCACCACTGAGGAATATGAGAGCATCGCCATCGCCGGGGACACCACCTTGTCGGCTGCGAAGCCATCACTGGCGGAACAACTCTATCGCGAGACTCGCGTTCTGTGCCTGGTGCTGACAATGCCAGCGAATCATGCCACCAAAGCGACAATGGTGAAGCAAACGTGGGGCGGACGCTGCAACAAGCTGATCTTCATGAGCAGCCAAGATGACCCACAGCTCGGTGCGGTGAATCTTAATGTGACCGAGACGCGTGCCAATCTCTACACCAAGGTGCGTGCCGGCTTGGCCTATGCCTACAAGCATTATGCCGAAGATTATGACTGGTTTCTCAAGGCAGATGACGACACGTAAGTGGGTGGCCTTCTTCTCTGATTCACGCAACTGATTCACTCGTATTTCTAGCTATGTCATAATGGAGAATCTGCGACACTTTCTCCATCCCTACGATCCGGAGGCAGCTGTTTACTTTGGCTATCGCTTTCGCGCCACATATCCGCATGGCTACATGTCTGGCGGTGCAGGCTATGTGCTAAGTCGTGATGCACTGCGTCGCTTGAACCTCGTTGCCTTCAACAGCAGCAAGTTGTGCCCGATGAACATGCGACCAGAGGACAGACAAATTGGTTACTGTTTGATTAATGTGGGCGTAGTCACTGGCGATTCGCGGGATGAAATCGGTCGCGAACGCTTTCTGCCCCTTAATCCGAGACACCTGATACCAGAAATCCCCCAAAACAATTGGCTGCACAAGACGTACTTCTTCAAGCCGCACGTGAGTGGATCTCAGTTAAAATCTGACTTAATTTATAATGATTTTAATTACTTTGCAGTCCAACGATTGCTGTTCCAATTCGAGCATAAGTTTCCATTATGCCAAGAGCTACGATTTTGATATGTACGAGTATTTTCTATATAATCTGAGGGTTCACGGTCTAGCCGAGTTGCCTCGAAAGTTGCCTGAAAAGCTAAGCTATGAGCAGATGCAGGACAAGCTGAGATATTGGGATGAGCAAAAGCCTGATGATATTGAGGGTGAGAATTGAAGGCGTATGGGATAGGCCTTGGCATAGAATTGCTATATTGTATATTTGTTGCGTATCTTAACTAATATTAACCAGGAATAGCTATACTCCGCTTGACAATCACGGGTTAGATCCAAGCAATTTGCCTTAAGAAAATGAAACAAATATTTGTAGAGAGTGCCGTCTCATAGAGAATAATGTAAACATAACATACCATAGAGTTTGATAAATCGTATAGGCTGCATCAATAAACCTAATGTAATTGCCCGACTTTGTGTAAATAAAACAAGAGACTCATCTCGGGAACTAAGATTTATTTGACAATGGAACAAACAATTGCATGTTGCCAAGTGGGGGATGGGGTGGGCATGGGGGAACACGGCAAGTTTAGCTGTCCATTGGCGCAGCTTTGGCCATTTGTCAAGGGAGTCGGAGACGGAGAAGCAGTCGCATACGGGAGTAGGTAGAGGGTTCAATTGAAGAGCTGCCGCCTGGTTTTAAAGCTCAATTTATCACAAAGACGGCCGGCCGCGTGCCGCGTGCCCGGCTTTGCCTCTAAGGATTAGAAGGAGAGATGGAGGGGATTGTAACAAATTCGTATATGAAAAACACGAATCGAGAACCGGAAAATCGAGCGAAACGTGCCAAACACGTGAAAAATACCTACAGAGCTCGGAGTTGCCTAGCTCATTGTTCTTGTTGGTGTTGCCGCTGCTGTTGTTATTGCATCCGCGTCGCTGCTATTGTTGTTATTTATGAGCATCGAAATGAGCTGAAACTGCAGCACAATTTCCGTGCCACGGGAGGGGAGGTTTGGCCTGGACCACACCTTGAATGAGGATAAACTCGTTTTTGGCAATCGACGGACAGAAGGCAGCTGCCGCTGCGGTTGCTGCCACAAAAAACCCAAAACGCGACTCGCCTGAGCCGTAAAATGCTATGTAAAATGTGTAACACATTTACGACTCGATTGTAGAGCTGCTTTGCTATCTAACGAGAGGGGTTGCCTTCTATAGTTAGTGGAACGTGTCCTGGAACGTGCCCATTCGTGCGCCCCTAGCGGCGCCCCGTGCGCCTGCGCAGCGCCGCCAGCCGCACCCGAGTCCGTTGTCTTTGCCTTTGCCTTTGCCTTTGTTTGGCTTAATTTCCATATTTGCATAAATAAATAAATACGAGTTGCTTGCGTGCGTGTGTGTGTGTTGCCTGCCTCGATTGGAACAGTTGTTGCCGCGCCGAGCTTTATCTGCGGCTCATGCAAATACCGTCGCCCACCGCCGATTCCGCTCCGACTCCTGGCGAGCGTGGCACAGCGCACACGTGTCCTGACCAACAAGCCGTGAACATGCAAATGATGGTCTAACCGGAACAGCATGACAGATTTCCCCTTCGGTTGATGGAGTGTTGTTATCAACGATGGCGCGACGAAATGCGCTTTGACAGCGTAGAACTGATAAAAAACGAGAGTTCGACAGCTGTCGCACGCCCTGTGAAGATATAGTAGCCCAGATATCCGATGATGAGTTCACGGAATGAACTTAACCCTACCGAATCAATTGGATGCCGAGGGCAAAGCTCTCTTGCTGGAGTAGAAATCAAAGGGTGCGCTCTTATAAAATATTGGGTCGCTGATGTCCTTTAGGCTTAAGTTGGCTAAATTGAAAGTTATCTGCGTAAAATTTCGTGGTTCATAAATTTGCAAGCTTCCTCGGTTTAAGCTTGCCACGCATTCTTCAGACTAACATCTGTCTTTAACTGAGTAATCTGCTATATAATCATACATGGTTTCTATCTTTTTACATTACTCAATTATACATTTTATTTGCATTATTCACCACACTTTTTTCACTCTCCCTTATTTTAAATTTATTCAGTGTTTATTTTGTATTATGCTGTCTAATCTGATCGATAGACATAAAAATGAAAATCTTCGTACTCTTTAATAGGTTAAGAGAAATTCTGTATAACTCCAAGAAATCATGAGGCCTTAAAGCGTATCAAGCTTTCACTCTTTACTCTATAATCTATATACCTATTGTAAGTAAATTAAACTGTATTCACATATCTGGCCAATATCATATAATAAACTGCTGCTATTAATCACCATTTTACTTAATTGGTTACCTTAAATTCAAGAAATCTGCAAGAAATCAAAATCTTCCTTTACTTACATATTAATAGTCCATATATATTGGACTAATATATTATAAAATATTCAGATATCTCATAGAACTTAACATCAATTTGCTTAATTGCAGGCTTTCTCGGATCCTCGCTTCTGCATTCTTCATTGATCCTTCAATCTTAGTATATTACCTACTAAGAAAAGGTTTCACAGTAATTTAAGAGGTGTCAGCTTAACTAGACCTATCCACGCACCCTGCCCTAACTCTCTCGCACTCTGTCTACATTCCCTATGTGCACTTTAAGTCGACAATTGCCGCCTCCCAAATGGGCCACGCCCTCCGCTCTGGCTTCAAATAGCATTTCCCTTATTGCCATCGATAAACCCTTAAGTTGTCGCCTTAATGCGCAAATTGTCGGAGAATCATTCGCCTCCTTGCGAACCCTCGACTCTGCTGCTCGCCGCCCATGTAATTAGTAGCATTCCAGAGCTAACAATCGTCTCGAGCGGCGCCAGGCTGTCTGTGCCGAGTTGCAGACGCTGTTTGCACACACTGTGCAAGGACGACAACGACGGCGTCTTATAATCAATTTAATGGCTTCCCTGATGCAGAACAAGAGCGTAAAACAGGAGGAGAAGGCGCAGAAAAAAACCTGAAAGGAAGACCGCAACGTAAGCCGAAGACAATGGTGAGCGAGAGTGCCAGAGGGCACATGAATAAGAAGTCAACACCGGGAATTGTCCGTGGGCATTTCAATTTGTCGGGACCGAAAGTGAAACCTACAATTGGCACTTGGCAGTCCAAGGAGTTGCCCCTTTTTCCTGTTTTTTTCTGTGCTCTGCTGTGTGTGCCGCAATTAAGTGACGAAAGCTGAAGTTGAATTGAAACCCAAAAGGGCAAATGCGCAAGGAAGGGAGGAAGGCAGGCAGGCAGACAGGCAGGGAGCTGGCACCTAGCGAGTTCCGATAAGAAGAAGGGAGCGGAACACACACAAAAATGCCTCCGCAAAACTGAGCTGAGCCGAGCTGAGCGCTGCGGTGACTCAACAATGTCTTGAACGTGTTGCTTCGCTTCCTGCGGCCTTGCGGCAAAGGAATGTTTCTTATAAGGATTTCTTGCAACCCCTGAAAATGCCCTAACGCCTTGGGCCGCGACGGGGTTTCCTTGCAGAGCGTGCTGGCGCGTGCCACAAGGCGGCAGGGGGCGAGGACAAAAAAAGGCAAAGAGCACGGCAAGGAAGGAGAGGCACAGGAGGGTGGAGTGATAGAGGAAGAATAAGACAGCAACCTCTACAGGTTCTGCGAGAAGTTCGCTGACGTTTATTACGATATCGTCTGTCGGTCCTTGCGCCTCGTCGCGTCGCGTCGCGTCTCGTCTCGTTCCTCGTCCTGCTGCTCCGTCATCGTTCATCGGTCTCCTCCGTGAGTCATTGACGTGTTGTAAAGCGGAAGCGGCTGCCACAATGCAAGTATTGAAAATTACAGAAAACTCAGAAAGAACGGGCAATTACAGCACACGTGCAGTATGCAAAACGGACCCATTCGCAGGACTCGCTCGCTGGAAAGGAAGTGGCAGCCAAGCGTTAAATTGAAGCATGCCAAATCAATTAAAAATATTAGTCGGCTCCAGGGCAACCTACGAGTCGGAGGCATTTGTCAATGCGTTTAGTTTTTTAAAACCATAGACCAAAAAATTTGAAAACTTCTACGCACGCTGCCTGCATCTAAAACTGCGTCGCTGCGCAGCTGTCGAAAAATCAAAATACCTTTACACATGATTTATCAAGCACTGCCTGAGTGTGCGTCTGCCTGTGTGTGTGTGTGATTAGGCTTGTTTTACCTCTGTTTGTGTGCGTACATTGCAGCTGCTGCGTTTTGCTGCCCCTTTTGGCATTTTTCGGGCTGCGATCGCCCTTGGCCGAAAAATGCTTATGCTTTTTCGACCCAACTGAACCAGAATCAACCCCCTTTTTGGACCGACTTCTTTTGGGGTGGCTTCCTCTATCTGTATCTGTGTGTATGTGTGTGTGTGCGTTTGTGTGTGAGTTTTAGAATTTATTAGTATAGCCAGGCGCGCGCTTAGTTGCTGTGCATGAAATTTCAAATTTTCTACAAGTACAAAAATGTTGCAACATATCCCTATATATGCTGAATATGTATCTGCAGTAGAAATCAATGTAGCCAAAAACATGCTCTCCGTTCCTACTCCCCTCCCAATCGGCTATGCATCTGCGTGTTGGTTCGACGGTTCGAGGGGTGCAGCGAACTCTTGTTGTTGTTTTTGTTTAGTACGTGTTCCAGTACGGTCTGCTCATATGTCGGATTTCTGAAGGCGAGCGCAATGAACTCTTTAACGAAAAGTCTCCTCAAGTGGAACTAATGAAAATTGCTGTAGCTGAAGCGAGCTAATAAACGGAGTAACTGTATTTAATATTTAATACATGTGCACGTTTAGATATTGGGCTCCGAAATTGCAAAACGTTTATTATGGCAAATCTAATAAATTCGATCATATTTCTTACTATTTTCTTTTGGAAATTTACATCAATAAATATTAATAAATATGCAATATATATATATATACATATAGAGGGGTAGAGATGCTAAAGGTTAAGGTATATGTTATAACAGCAGAGGCAGGGATGAAAAGTGGTGAAAGATCATTAGCAAAGGCATGTATTTTCCTTAGCTAAGTTTCTGATTGGCAGTATGTCAGAGTGAATAGAGTACATCTGATTAAATTTCTTTAGACTTTAGAGCTATCATAAGTTAAGGTATTTAGTAAAATAGGAGAGGATGGGATAGGAAACGGGGGTTTGGTATTTAGTATAGATTTAGTGAAAAAACGGAAATCGATATAAAAATACCTTACAAGACTTATTTGATGATATTTAAATGATATTTCTTCAACTTTTTAAAAATATCATTGATATATGTGCAAAATAGAAAGAGTGAGAGGGAAGCAATCGCTAAAGGGACGTAAGAAAGCGCATTGTTTTTTAGTACAGTTAAAATGGAAGAAAGGCAAACAGATGTAAGTGAATACCTTTCTCGACTAGGTACACTCGAATCCCTCAAAGCACCTTTACCTTCTTCAGCCGATTTCCTTTGTCTTGGCCTTGGATCTTGCGATACCCGCATAGAACGTGGGCAAGTATGACCTATCTTAACGCTGACGTGGCTCGTCTCAAGTCTCAGGTTTCCGTTTTTGGCGGAATCGCTTCCCATCCCGTCTACAGCTGGCAACAGATCATCTGGCCATTTCCAGGCGGATGACTAAAACCGGTAAATAAGTTTATCTTGGCATTTATATACCGCTGCTCGCGGTACAAATAGGCTTGCTGTCTATGGGCCACTATGCACACGTATGTGCTGTATATTGGCGCAAAACAAACTTGAACGTGCTGCTTGATAAGCATCTCTGATAAGTGGAATCATGTAAATTCAAGAAGCAGCAACAAATTTGCCCTAGACGCCAAATCAAATCAAAAACAAGACATCAAGCTCATCAAGAGACGTAGATAAGGTGCGACACAGTGGGCAGGCTATATAAGGTGCTGGCATTGGCGGCAGTTCACAGAGCACCGAAAGCAATCACGAGAAGCACACAAAACTCAGGATGAAGTGCAGCATTTTGTCAATGATTTCGATCTGCTGCTGCATTGTCACAGGCTATGCACAGGCACCGGCAGCACCTGCAGCCACTGCAGCCCCCGCAAGCAACTTTTACCTGGAACTGAAGAGCTTTGTGCGCAATGTGCCGCTCAAGGAGATCGAGCGACTGTTTCGCACGTATGCCCTGAACGATGCCGAGTTCCAATCTGTGCTGCGAGAAATCAACACACTGCCCGCCTACCGCGTACGCCGCCAGCTGATCAATCAACCGGAACTGCGTAAATTTGTAGCTTGGATCGCACAGCAGCTCGCTCTATCGGGAGGATCACTCAAGATCTTTGACGAGTTCGAGCTGGAGTTCAAGCTCTTCAACAAGTATCCACAGCAGGCTCAATCTGTGAATGGAATCGCTGGCTTCCAGCAGGAGTTCAGCTCGATTTATCCCGTGACACTACTCAGGAGTCTCTTGGAGAAGGGTGCCCAGCAGAGCCCCAATATCGCTGAGCTCTGGCATCGTCTGGTTGCTCTGAAACCCTTCTACGAGCGCTTTATTGCCACGCCCCAGGTTCTGGCTCTGGCCGACCGCCTACGTGCTCTGGGTGTGGATGTCAACGGCATCGATAGCCTCATTCGCTACCAGTTCGGCTGGTCCAATGAAACCGCAAAATACGATTACGATTATGTGATTTATAACTGAATTGGAAAATATCTGAAGAGCTCGAGATGAAAATCGATCAACTAACTACTAAACCTTATGGCGTTGTATAACCTATGTAATATTTTCTTATATCTATAATCTTTTTTATTACATCTTTACTTTCAATGGTATTAGCATATAAATCTGCACTCGATTGAAACATACCCAGGAAAAACTTGGAAAAGCGTTTTTGAATACTTTTATGCGTCGCATTAAGATCGTATCGTTTGAGATGCATTACATGTAGGGTATTATATTGTTATTTGCTTTTAAATGAATGTTTTTTTTTTCTTTATTTACCACAAGTTAGCTTAGAAAATATTTAAAAGTAGTACACTTTTATAAAAAACATGCTAAGGTTTTAGAATCAAAATGATTTTTAAAAATTCGTAAAAACTTTTTAGTTTTTAAAACTAAAATGCCAAATCAGGATTTCTTTGAAAAAGGAATTAGTATTAGATAAAGAGGACGTTTTGGAGTGTATGGGATAAATATATTCTAAAATTATTGAAAACGGTCTTGAATTTAATTTAAATACTCATTTGAAATTTTAAAATACTTTAAAATTTCAGACAGGGATTTTTATATACAAAATAAAAAAATTGATTTAAATAACATTTCAAAGTACGATTACAATGACAGTCAAAAGGAAAATTCACGGATTTTAATCAAAGTTATAAGCTTTGCAAGATACAAAAGTGGGAAAATATGGTTTCTTTTTATCGAAAGTTTTACAAAGAGCCTTTCACAGCGCAAGGGAAGCTGATTGTTTTCCGAATATACATTCACTTAGCATATTATAAATGAAACTTCATATGTCAGTGCTGTGAAATGCTTTCGCTATGGGACAATCCCAGTGAGGGAGAAAATCAGGCAGCTGCCTGAAGCCAAGCCAATGTCGCAGGAACTAACGAGTGGGTAGCGAGGTCTCTCTGGGTGTGTGAGTGTTTGCGGGAGTGTGAGTGGGTGCACACCCTTGTCGAGGTGAGGTGGTATCTATGGCAATTCCATGATTAAGTAACAGATGAGCCATGTGCCTAGCTATGTCCTGGTGCTGGCCTGGTCCTGGCCCTGGCTGTGTGCCCAGTGTGCTGCACATGCGATTTAATTGAAACAAACCAAACAGGAAGCGGCGCGAGGCAGCGTACCGTGTGGCAAAGGGGGTGCTTTTTGTAATGAACTGTATGTGCACTGTGCTGGCAGTTGGCACTTCCCAGTTCCCAGTTGCCAGTTCCCAGTTGCCACATCGTATACAGTTACTCATTAAAAGCAGCGAACGGCGGCGCGGCGCGTCGCGACGCGATGGGAAAGCGGGGAATTGCAACGGAAACTAGTTAATGTGAGGCTATTGTCAAAAGCAGAAGCGCAACTTGTGCAATTTTCACACAGCGGCTGCGCTGTCGACTGCGACGCTGGCAGCAAATCTTGCACAGGATCTTTGGGTGACAACAATAAAAAAGCCGACTGAAAGGACTCGCCCCTTTTTTCTGCGGTATACGCGTCCAATTGGAATTTTATATAGATTACGGGGTGCCGGCTAAAAATGAAATATACTTTGTGCCCCTTCCCCTGCCCTAAGAGCAGACAAACCCTCCGCCGCTGTCAGTGCAGCTCAGGCGGCTGCAGTTGCAGCAGCAACAACCACCCCAGAAAGAACCCTCGCAAGGCACCCTACAAAGAATTCTCTTCGAGCCCTATTCAAAATCCGAGGCAGCAGCAGCAACAGCCTCAGCATGTATGAATCGGAACAGGAATCGGAATCAGAATCGGAATCGCGCTACGCTTGAGCTCTGCTTTATGTGCGACGGGGCTGGGGACTCGCGTTCCCTTTTGCCGCTTGCTTCGTCTCTGGTTAGGCTCGTGGCTCGTGGCTCGCCCTACGACATTTTGGGTTAGTGTTTGGAAATGCACCTGGTTGAATATTTCGGGCCTCGACGAGGTTCGCTGGGTGGTTGTTTGTGCGCTGCGACTGCGACTGCGAATGCATTGTGATTTCCATGGTGCACATGCCAATGTGGAAAATGCCCCTTTGTGGCATTGACGCTATGCACCGGCAACAACTATGCGGCAAGGACATTAGCAACAACACAGCACAGCGCAGCGCAGCGCTGCGAACGTCGCTGGCGAGTCGCGTGCCCGAAGCACTTCGACACCCGACTGAATTGTGAATTGTGATTGTTTTCCTCGCGTTTCCAACCCCCCCCTCATTCCTTTCGTGCCTTTCTGCGCGTTTTCCTTTTGCTGCGCGCTCATGCAAAACGCTTTGACAGAGGCTGAAATACTGTGTGCATGTGTGTGTGTGTGCGTCGATGTCCTGCGGCGCATAAATACATTAATGCATGTGCTCGCCTTGACTGCAGCCATAATATGCGAATATATAATTATCGGTCTTGGGTTTCGTTCTTGCTTCCTTTCGTACATTCGTCCTTTCGCCAATTTGCTTGGGGTTAGTCATATGGGGGTTTGTCATAAGGGTTTTTTGGCTTTTGTTTTGTTTTTCCCTGGATTAGTGTGTGCAAATTCCTTAATCCTCAACTGATTGAGGTCCCTGAGCAGATGCCCATACTAAATCAGTTAGCAATTAAAGAAAGAATCTACTGCAGATGTATTCAGGCTTTTTAAGTGCGCTACTCATAGAATGGCGGGGTATTATTGGCAGCAAGTATATATGCTTGATCTTGCTAGTTTGTTTGAACACCCATATCTCAGCTATTATAAGAGCTGATGCAACCAAATTAGTTGGCTATATGTCTAATTACTGTACGCAGATCAAGCTTGTTTAGGAATTTGATCACGCCCGCCGTAAATCGAGAATCAATATAGCAATCAGAGAATCTTGGGTGTCACGCTTTCTTGCTTGTTTAGTCCATTCACTTTGCTTTGTTTCACATAAAATTCGTAATTAAATCGCTTGCAATTTGCCAATGTTTTTGTAGAAATTGTTATTGAATTTTTTGCGCCCTCGTTAGAGCAAACAAATAGCCGACACTTAATCCCGTTTAAAGTGGAATTGCCATTTGGGAAAAATCACAACAAATCCCTAAAAAACTGAAAACACAGTCGCGTAGCAAAAAATGGAAAATAAAACCCGTAGATTGGACAAATATTTGCGCAACTAACAGGAAAATGGGGAAAAACAAATTCCGCGCTTCAGCGAAAATCGCCGTTAATTGGTGCGACGTGACGCGATGCGCTTCTAATAGACAGCATATGGCAGAGAGAGAGAGGAAAAGGGTGGAGTATCAACCCAACGAAATACAATTAAAAATATCACACTTTCACACAAAAAAAATAAAAAAAAGAAAAGGGAAAGGGAAAAGCGAACTGAAAGTGGAATCGCAGCCAGTTTCCGTTTGGCTTAAATTGCATCAAATTATCAAGGCGAAAAATTTAATTACAGCAGAGTCTGGCAAAGGTGGCTCCAGCCTGGGGCGACAATGGCAACATGTGCTACAAGTGGAGCATCCTTGAGGCTGGCGGTGGTTGCAGCCTTTTGAGACACCGCACACACACACTCACAGCAGAATGCATTATGCCACATAAACGATGCATTTTCGAACATTAATTATTGCCGGGCAGGCAGCAGAGATCTGCAGCCTGGCGGAGTTGGGTGCTGGGCGAGGAGGTGGAGTGGGGATGGGAGCTGCACTTGAAATTACCATAAAAGATGCACTTAAGGGTTAGCAATGGGTGAGCAGCAAACAACAAACAGAATGCGTAGCACACGCAGGGGAAGAAGGTGAAGGAGCGTGGGCTCAACCTGATGCCGTCTCGGGTGTTTTTGGAGGGCAAATTTGAGCTAAGCGCGTCTCGCAGCGCAGAAATCCGAGCAGTCAGAACTGGCTGTAGGCAAAAATAACGCGGCATTTGCGGCTGACAGAATGATGGACTTGCTTGAGAGCAGCAGCAGGAGGAGAGGTAAGAGGAGAGGCAGGAGTAGGCAGCAGGAGCAGCAGCAGGGCAGGAGCAAACAAGGAGTGTGGGCTTAGCCGGCAGGGCAGGGTGGCGTCCTTGCTGGGATGCTGCTTCTGCTCGCTCGCGTGCCTGGCGTGCGTGCGTCTTCGGTCTTCGGGTCTCAGCTCGCTCGGCCTGTCAGCTCGTCCGCTATTAATTCTAAGCTGCATGGCAAACACTGATTCCACAGTTCTCTAGCGCTGCCAAGGGGTCATCATCCAATTGCCGTTCACCCTGCAGCAGAGAATCGACGACAAAGTTGAAGCTGGGGCTGCTCTCGCTCTGGGAATATGCGGAATGCTCGCTCGGGGTGGACGCTGCGCCGCCTGTCGTTGCCACGCACGTGCCTACCGTAATACCGTACAAAGCGGCAGCAGCAACAACAACAAGAGCTTACAACAATGGCGTCATATCGAACATAATATGCCATATTTGTGCGCGCAGCGGGGAACGAACGACGAAAAAGCCCTTCTTCGAAGGGAATCGAAAGTGCATTCCCTTTCATGGCAACCGTGAGCAGCGACGCCGGCAACGACAGCAACGGCAACAGCAACAACAAAGACGGCGTCGCATTTCGATTATATTAATGCAAAGCACACACACACACGCATAGAGAGGGAGAGAGAGAGAGAGACAGACAGAGAGAGCGACACAGCCAGGCGAACTCGCACAATCACTTTGTGGTGGCTGAGCAACCCATGCTCTGCCTCTGCCTCTGCCTGTGTCTGTGCTGCGTCGCGCTGCGTACCTACCCCACCAAAAGCAAACTTGACAAGCTTATAGCACGGCCGTCGCCTCGCTGCCGGCCTCTGTCTGCGTCCTTTCTATGTGTGTCGGCTGTGCGTAGAGTGGACGAGCGAAGCCAGCAGCGCGCTGGGCGTAGAAAGAACCAGAGCCAAACAGAAACCTGAAAATGCAGCAACCAAAAGTACACTGAGAGAAATTTGTGGGAAAGTTGCGAGGGGAAAGGCGCGAGAAATATATTAAACAGAAAAAGAGGTTATATTACCAGAACTATTATTTGCAATCCAAACTGTAAACATTTAAAAGGGGATCATTCTGATGTTGAAACATATTAATTATTGTTAAGTTCTAGGTTATTTTGGAATTATTAATATAAATCTATAAAAAAACGATAATTAATGTCTTATAATATTTGTGTATTTTAATAATTAGTAACCAATAAAATCGGACCATATTTTAAATAATCATGCAAATATTGAATGAGTTCCATAAATATTTAGGATTTTTTATGGCAGTAGCTACATACCATAAATATAATAAAATGTGGTAAAACTGTTTGAAATATTTACTCTAGATGTTTTGCTTATGTAACTATTTATAATAAATAAAAGGGCATGAGAGAAGTTTACTAGAACTTCTTGCAAATTAAATCTATTTTATCATTATTATAAAATACTAGAACTGATATCTAGTTAAGTGTATCATGGCATTAAGAACCTTCAGCTTTATTAATAATATCAATTGCACAAAAATAGATATAAAAAGTTCTCTCGACTTAAAACCAGAATATCTATTTGATGAAGTGTCTGAGAGAAGTGCATTAAATCTTCTTATTAAACACATAATAGAAACCAATAAACATGACTTTAAATTTGTATTCACATACAAAATAAATTAAATTTGTTAGATTATTGCTGAAGCAACTCTACAAAGTCGTATACACTCACAAAGGTCGTGCAAATGCTAAAAGACGAGTCAAGTTCAAAGGTTAAACGCTTTTAAAACGCAACAAAACAGCATAGACTGCTGATTTTTATTCATAGATTCCATTGAGCCTAAGGAAATTGAAGCAATTCTTCGGTTTCATTCAGCTTGTGTGCTCCGCTTGAGTTCTCAATTCACGAGGTATTTGGAAAGAGATACATGTTGCCACAGGCCACAGCTGCTGAAGGGTCTTCAAACAAACACACACACACACACACACGCTCCTAACGTAGGGACTCTGCTTGGGTTCTTTCTGGCCCATTGAGCCCGGCCCGAGGCCCTACGTCTTTTGCCATCGGTTACACGCACAATTAACGGTTTCATGGATATCAGCTGTTGGCCAGGAGCGGGACCAAGGACCTACGGAAGGTCTTTGTGTGTTCGATTCCCTGAAACTTGGAAATTTGCAAGCCAGCGAGAAACATGTGTTTCGGTTCCTGTCGCGTGTCCTTCTTTCTCTTTTTTCTTTGCTCAAACTGAGGCACAGCTGCAAATCGGAGCAGGGATTTCTCCAAGTGCAGCCAGACACAGTGCAAAGGACTTTCACTGCCGGCGTCGCCGTCGCCGTCGCCGTTGCCGTTGCCGTTGCCGTCTGCTGCTCCCCTCGCACGAGCCAGTCCCTGTGTCTGTGCAGGGAAAAAAGGGTGACTAATGTGTGTGATTGCTAACAAAAGATTCCGGCTTTGCGGCAACGTCGCTGCCAGCGTCGCAGTCGCTGTCGACAGCGGCGGCAGCAGCAGCAACAGCGGCGCGAGGGCTAAAAGGACAACGGACTCGGAACGGAATCCGGGGATGAAATTTCCAAGAGCGACGCCGTCACAACACACAAACAATGATTTTAATTTCGCTTTCCTTTGGCACACATAAATAGCGGCGGCAGGACACGCTCTCAGTCATTCGCAGCAAAAACGTCGAGCCGACAGGAAGCCGGAGAAGCAGCCAGCCAGCAGCACGCTCTGCGTCGCCAACGTTTCAATTTGTTGTTAAGTTTTCTGCTTAGTTCTTCAACTCTTTGTTCTCCCCACACCACACACCAAGTTCATCGTTCTACGTTCATCATCGTTTCACGTTCCTCCTTGTTCCACGTTTACGTTCACGTTCACGTTCCACGTTCTTCGTTCCTTACGCTGCCTCGCTTCCGTTTCCGTTTCCGTTATTTGTTTCGAGCAAGTTCTTAAAGCGCGTTCAAGTTGCCCATCATCATTACGTTAATACGCGGTAACCCAGTGCAATGGCCAGTGTTGCCAACCATCATCAGGCGATAGCCACAGCCACAGCCACAGCCACAGGCAGCATCAGCAGCAGCGGCAGCCGCCCGCACTCGCTGCCCCCCTCGTACACGCACAGCATACAGGTGCTGCACAATGTGGCAGCTGGAGCCGGCGGGCTGCCCCACGGCTTGGGGCTGCTCACTACGGTGGCCTCGCTGCCGCCCAAGTATCGCAGTCGCTATCTGAACATCAAAACCAAGTGTGAAATTCCATTGGATCTGTCAGTGAAACCGCCATCGCCAGTGCCAATGGCAACCGCATTGGCAGAGCTTCAAAGTGAACCCGTTGCGCCCGGCCCTGCGCCCTGCTCCCCTGCCTCCCCATCTGCCACATCAGTTGCAGTGCAGTTGGAGCAGGAGGTGGAACAGGCGGCGGCCCAGGAGGTGGCACAGGAGGTGGTCGTCATCACAGAGACGAAGCCCATAACACCGCCGCAGAGCCCTGTGCCGAAGCCGGCTGCATCGAAGCGCAAGCTGAGCGAACAAAGCGAGCAATCGCTGCCTCCAGCCAAATTGGCCAAATCAGACGTGAGTGCTGTAACCAGCACCATCGATGCAACGCCCCAGAAGCCCATTAAGGTCTCCGACACGGCACCGCGCACCGGCAAGTCGACCACAGCCAGCGCCAAAGCGTCCACATCGGCGACGACGCGCAACAAGGCGACGCGCAAATTGAAGTTCGACGAGGAGACTAGCTCTCCGGTCTCTGGGACCATCATACGGCCGCTGGAGGACATCACCGATGGCAGTGTGCAGTACAGCAACGGCGACATCGATCCCAAGTACAACATTGTCGAGATTACCGAAGAGACCAAGGCGGAACTGGCGGCCATCAAGAACGTAATTGGCGACTATGTGTGCCGTTTGTGCCGCATCAAGTTCGACGACGCCTTCGGCCTGGCCAGGCATCGCTGTGCCTGCATTGTGCTGCTCGAGTATCGCTGTCCTGAGTGCGGCAAGCAGTTCAATTGCCCTGCCAATCTGGCCTCACATCGGCGCTGGCACAAGCCCAAGAAGGAGAGCGGCTCTGCCTCCGCTGCTGCCAAGAAGGAGAACCGCAATACGAGCAATCAGCAGCAGGCGCAGCAGCCGGAGAAGCAGGCGGCTGCATCTGCTAATTCCAAAAAGCCTGGCGATGATTTGGCATTTGGCTGTGATGAGTGCGGCAAGCGATTCAAGCGCGCCGCCTACTTGCGCAAGCATCAGCAGACGCATGTGAAGAAGTCGCAGCCAGTGGAGGAGCAGGAGCAGGAGGTGGAGAGGCCGGAGGTAACGACCATAACAGGTAGCTTCCAAACGACTGTGTACAAATCGAACAGCTCCTCCGCGAGCTCAGCCAGCAGTTCGCATTCGCACGAGGATGAGGGCGTCTATGTGGCCGGAGCAGCGGGCAGCAGCCACTGCGACTACGAGGCGGACTATCTGTCCGACTGCAGTTCATCCACCTCCTCCGCCGGCTACGGTCGTCTGCAGATAGTCGAGCACGGCCTCACCGAGGAGGAGAGCATCGCAGCGGCCGCTCTGACCAATCTACGTAACTGTGCCTCAGTCATCCAGCACACAACGATGGCCCATTGAGTAAGTTCAGGAGCAGCGCAGTGCAGCGGGTACCCTAGCAATCTTGTACAGTAATCATCCGTGTTTAAGTTTGATTTCGAGTTTAGTTCTTAGTTATTATGTCCCTTGTTTTCGGGGAGATCTGCAGCTGAAGAGACCAAAGAAATTAGTTTTTACCATCATGCGAATTGCATTTTAGTTGTACTACGATTAATTTAAACACTTTCTAGTCAGTTAGTTTAGTTAAGTTTGGTTATTCGAATTTGAGTTCAATTCTAGTCAACTCTCTGCATACTTCGAACAACATTCCAGTGTAGTTCTTCGATACCAAAGACGGCAAGTCTAGTCAGCATAGTATTTAGTTAGTATTTATTCGGTATTTATTTGTAGTCAGTCCAAGAAATCGGCACTAGTCAGCTTCAATATGATCTCAGCCGCGGTCGTACCAGATCCAGGCATTTGGCATAGTCTGTAGGGCGCTAGTCATACCATAGCTAACATCTAGTCAGAGTTTAGTAAACCAATTGCAATATTTAGAATACCAAAGCTACAGTCGACACTTACCAAAAACCCATCCAGAGTCATCGAAAACATTCCTTACTCTTTTCCAACTTCACTATCATTCCATCAATCTACAGTCTCCAATCTCATATCTCATCTAGTCATAAGAATCAGTATCATCTCACATCATATGGTTCAAAGCTTTCATCTTAACTTCAAGCAACTTCATTCTTTATACGTATACTACACCTTTTTGTTCTTCATATCATCTTTTCATTCTTCTACTTCATCGTCAATCTTTCACTTTCTCCTCATTCTACTCTCATCTCACACTATATTTCTTTTCTACACCCTTTCCTCACCCATTCTAGTCATTAATTTAGTCACTTATCTAGTCAGCTAAGGCGCTATGTCGGTACTATATCATATATCATTCTTCAATTTCGTATATACGTTTAGTTTAGACCTACTATAAGGCAAAGGTTTATTTACAATTTAGAAAACATTTTAAGTTCCATTTTCCAAATTCCAAATCGAAATTCAGGCGAAATTGTGCAGTAATAGTCGTAAGCCCCACACCCAAACCAAATCCAATGAAACCTATACCTAAGAAAAGAAACCCAGTTCCCGAGCTGGTTCCAAAGTCGAGTGTGAACTCTAGTCATTTCATAGAATCCTAAGTCAAGAGGCAATCGCTCACCAAAGTTTTAGTTTAGTTCGGCAATTAGTTTAGTTAGTTATTTTAGTTGGTCAGGACGAAACGAAGAAGGAAAGGAGGCAGAACGGACATTGAACCAGCGTTTCACTACCAGTAAAAGTATTTGAAGAGTACAACTTAAGATTAATGCATGGCCAGAGGCAACAACAAGAGAACCTGCGGTTGTGTACTTAAAAGTCAACTCTTAGTCATAAGCAATCGAATTCGAATTCGAATCGAATCGTAATCCGAGCAATATCACAGCGTTATTGTTCCTTAGTCTGTAGGTCGTAAAGCAATTTGGTTGTAACCGCAGAGTACAACGAAAAGTGGGAAAACTTCGCTCAATCTACAATAGTTATACACAAACAAATATAGTATAAGTTTCGTAATACTTATATCAAGGATAAGCATATCTGTTAAGTGAGATTTTGTGATACTAAAATGTTAAGCCTAAAGTTTACAACGGTCTTTTGTGCTCGATGTTTTTACCTGAGTGCAGAGTGCATTTACAATAAACAGAAACGAACTAGTTTGTATACCATATACTAGATCCTAAGATGAATCTATATACATATATATATTTTTATACGTAATATTTGTACTTTTTTAATACATCTCGAGTCAATTGTAAAACAGATTATGAATATTTTCAAATAAAATCGAGCAAAATGGAAAGCAAACTACTTGTCTTTTACTTATGCCATAAAAACGATATGATATGTGCGTTGCCAAGGCAAACACAGACCCCCCGGCTGCTTCGGTAATCACTTTATAATTGTAGCGCTATAATAGTAAACACTTCCCATATATGAAGTGCACATACCCATAAAGTGCGCTTCGAGAAGGGTGGAAGAAGGAATACGAGTGCCGCCTTGCCCGCCTTATGCCCTTTGCCCATCTACCCTACCCACTCCACCACTCCACCAGCCACCCCAACTGGATCTGGAACTGGAATTGGTTTTCTGTCTATTCATTGTGATGAAGAAGGCGTTTTATGTATGTTTGAGTCTTGGCAATTTTCTCATCATGTTCAATGGGCGATTTTGATGGCTCGTAAAGCAACTGCAACTGATGGGTAAACAAAACCACAGTCGCAGCGACGCTGGCAGAGCTGCAAACGGCATACTTATACATCAGGCTGTAATATAACGGTGCAGATGTAATGAAATGCCACGAAAGGACATTGACACGGCACGTCCATCGATCTGGGTTCCCCGTTTCCCGCCACTTAAAAGCAACTAAAACAAACAGAAACGCACACATGGAACTTCGTTGGCGGAAGTGGACAGATGCAAGTTGCGCCTAAGCACACAGCAGGAAATACCACAGCTAAGGGGGTTGCAGGGTGCAGGGTGCAGGGTGGGGGCAGAGGCGGAGACACCCCCGATGCTGGACCAACTAATGATGCCCGCGAAGCGGAAGCGCATTAAAAATGTTTAATCAAATACAAATGCATGACAACACGGAAAAGCAGCCGGTAAAAATGCATTAGAAACGGGAGTGTCCGACCAAGAGCTACGCTATAAAAATCCAAGGAGAAAAAGTTGGTAAGTTGATTTAATTTTGGGATAAAAATGTTTTTGGAGGCTTATGTTTAATCAAATACAAACACAGAAAAATCGATCCGAAAAAATGCATTAAAAAGGGAGTATATGACTAAGAGTTACGATTTAAACAAGAAAATGTTGACGATTTTATCTCTCGATTTCTCGATTGAACTGTTTTTTATAGGATATATGTTAAATCAAATACAATATGCAATTATAAATTGAAGCTTCACCTAAGAAATACTCTTTTAATGACACAATAAGAGGGATACAATTGATAAACAATTCAATTTCACTTCTCGAGTTCTTATAGGGTATTGGCCATACAGGGCATGCTCGGACAAGTTGCTTGCGGTCATGGCATACTGGGTATACCGTGCGTAGAAACGGGAATATCTGACTAAGGGTTACGCTGTAAAGACCAAAAGAGAAAGAACGTTTGTTATTGATTCAATCAAATTTACATTTTTCGATTGACCCCATTCGAAATGGCAGTATTCGACTAACAGTTACGCTGCAAAAGCCAAAAAGAAAATGTGGATAAGCAACTCGATTTTTATTCAATTTCTCAATTAAACTGTTTTTTTATAGGGTATATGGATCATTTTATTGCACAGGGGATGCTCGGGCAACGTGCGTGCTGTCATGGCAGACTGGGCGTACCCTGCGTCCTGTGCGTCCTGTGCGTGTGCGGTGTGAATCAATTTAAAGCGTCAAAAGAGCCTTATACCATTAGTTGGGATGTCCTGTGAGCGACGGGACGGGGCAGGGTGTTGGAATTATGTAAAATCATGCCGAAAAAGAAAAAACAGAACGGAAAACTACCCTCGCCCCCTGCTCCATTTCGCCGTGGCGCAGTGACAGGGGGTGCAGCATCATTTATGGCTCGGGTTATTGAATACGCCGAGGCGGGTTCGTCGGGCGTGCCACGAAAAAAGTCACTCGGGGTTGGGCAAAGTCATCAACATCTGTGCCGATTGGGTTTCATGCGGCGTGTAAACTGATATCTCAGTTCGAGTCGCAACTTGCACAGTTGCACCTTTTGGCACGGGACACATACCTTTGCTCTGCCCGCATATTCGCTGGCCAGGATCACGTTGGCAGGACGCATAGCAGAGCACAGAGCACAGGGCACTCATCGAACCAGTTTTCTGGCCTGTATTCTGCGGGCGGCGCTCGAAGCAGCTGCTTCAGTCCGGCAATATCTAATTATGCTACGCAAGACCTGCGGCGGTAATTCGCCTTGCCCACCTTGAGTCACCATACAGAAACACGAGAGAGAGAGAGAGAGAGAGAGAGAGTGACTGCTGCATTATGCAGGCACTTTGTTCTCCGATCCCTAGTGGCCGTATGCGCAAAGAGTTGACAGATTGATGAGGCTGATTGGCTGCCGCTCGAGTGTCCACTCGAGGCGCTACTCATGATTGCCATCATCATCACCATCATCATCCGCGCGTACTCGTACATATGCCGGCTACTTAGAGCCGTTACAAAGCTCATCGCGCTTTTGCGCACTGCAAATTGCCACATGCCATTGCAACACTGCGTGGCAGCTGTGCGCAAAGCAACACTGCGCCATTTCGAAGCCTGTTGGCAGCACTGCAAAATAACGGTACTTTTGCTCTCGCACGCGCGCGCTTTCTCTCTCTCTCGCAACGCCTACGCTCTTCGGCAAGCAGTCTACGACGCTGACTGGCACACTGGAGCCAAGGAGCAGACCAAATGGAGCCGGAATCCACGCACACCTGACATTCGTGTTGTGGCGACGCTGAAAGTCAGACGTGTTGAGCGCATTGGGCAAGCAGCCGCAGCCGCAGTAGCAGCAGCAGAGTCAGTGGTAGCAGCAAAAGTAAATCCAAATCGAAATTGAAATCGTATCAAGTGCAAAGTTTGACGACAGTTTCAGTTGTTGTCGCGTGTTACGGTAAATGAATTGTGTGCATAAAGCTCGGCGAGCAAAGCTCTTCGCTGGGGAAGCGCCTGCAGCAAAGCGTGCAAAACGTTTTGTACGTAGTCGCACTGGCAGCATGTGCTGCCTCTGGCGATGACGCTGGGTACCACAGGGGTTGGGGAGGGGGATGCAGGCTGGCGGGCGGGGGTGGCTTTGGACTGGGGCGGGTGGCTGCGCTCTCTCTGAGCCGCGCGCTTGCTCTCACGCTGCAGAGCTTTCGTCTGCGGACTTATTGATTGTGTGCGTTGGCGCGCTCTCAACACTTTACTCTCCGTGTCGGGCTCTCTCTCTCTCTCTCACTTGTTGTTGGCTCTGTTTGCCAGGAAATAGAGGGACATTTGTTCCTCAGTGTGTGTGTGTGTGTGCGTGTGTGTGTTGTTGCGTCGAAAGCTTGTGGCTTTGCGCGTTGCTTTTGAGTTTCGCCTTTGCGCCATGCGTTTGCGTGCTTTGGGTAAATTTTTCACAAATTTTCATTTTCAGTTTTTCTCCCGACTCTTTTAGGGCGGTTCCGCAAGGCAGAGGAGGCCAGAACCAGCGACGGAGCCGAACATAGAACGCAGCTTGGACGCACTGCGCGTCTCCCCCGACGGAAAACAAAACCGACTCTCTCCCTCACTCTCTGACCACGTAGGTTCTGTGTGTGTGTGCGTGTGTGTGTGAAAATTTGTTGCAAATCTAAAACAAATTCACAAAATGCTTAACAACAAAAACAAGCGGAATGTTTGGCCAAATCTCGTGACGGTGAATTGAGGCAAATAAAAAGGCAGCGATAAGTTCGAGCGAGGAAGCGCGTGTGAAACGAAACTCGAACAAACATGAAAATATTATGAGAAAAGGCGAGTAAAGAGAAGAAAAGAAATGTTGTTATTGTGTCGCCTCGCCAAGTGTGTGTGACTGTGTGTGTGTCGGTGTGTGTGTGTCGCGCATCTGTTAGACAAGCTTCAACGTGTACGAAAGTGTGTGCGTTGCTTTGTGTAAAATTCAATAAAATGCGAAAATTGCAATTGCCAAATGACAATTACAAGAAGAAACAACACACACAGGTACGTGGGCATGCAAATGACAGACAGGCATACTGACACACACACACACACACCAACACGCTCACATAGACAGGCTGCGGCAGGCAGGCAGCGCCTTTTCGGTGTGCGCGTAGTTTTGATTTTCTCTGTGTGCTGTGGCTTACTTTGCCCACTGATTTTCGCAGCGCCTTTGACTTGCCTTTGTGTTGGTGCGCGCTGTCCGTGTGCTTGTGTTTGTGTTGGTGTTGGTGTTGGTGTTGGTGTGTGCGCTGTATGTTGTGTCGCTGTGTTGGTGTCCTTCTGCAGCTTACGTACGCAGACTGAGTGACTCGATGCGGCTGCCCCAGCAGGCACAGGCAGGCAGGCAGGTCCTTCATACAGTTTCGCTGCTCTTCTCTGCTGCTCTGCTGCTCTGCTGCTGATGTGCCCCATGAAACGAATGCGTATTCAATGAGCAATGAAATCCGTGACACATTCGACGCGGTTCACTCTCGCTCGGTCTGTTTCTGCGCTGTCTGACTGCCCAGATATCTCGGTCTGCAGGTCCGTCTTAGCATTTTCCATTTAATTTATTTTTTATTACATAGCTGGCCTTTGTTCTCGCTGCCTTCCTCTTCCCCCTTCGGTCCGATATCCGTTTTGAATAAAAGCGACATTAACACCATAACCTCTGACATTTATCTCGCACAGTCTCTTCTTCGACTGCGACTCGACTGGGCAGCGTTAAATGCTTTTCAAGTGCAAACACACACACACACATACAACGCAGGCATGCCACATGTGCTACACCCACACACAGAGATATAGATAAAGGAGTGGGTAAGGGGGGTCTTTTGTGAGGCATTTCACACATTTTGATTTGGCCGCCTCCGCTTTTGTTTCTGTTCTTGGCATTTGCATTGGCATTTCTGTCATGCACTTCTGCAGTTTTTGCGGCTCCTCCGGAACAGGACAAATGCCATCGGTTCCCTGTGAGTTCCCAGTCGGCAACCCTTTACACCACCGCCCCTCAGTGTGCTACAAATTGTTCGAGTTTCGCCTTAATTTGCAGCAGCTTTTGCAATAAACTGTGCTAAATTCCCATGGAAATCGAGTGTAAAGTGTTCGCGTGCGCGTCTCCAGACAACGAATAAACATATAGCGCAATATTAACACACGTTACTCACACACAGCGAAGCAAAACATCAACGTATACGTGTAAAGAGAAAACAAATACAGAGCAAAGCAAATACGATCTATCATAATTCTAATAACTATGCCGAATCGTGCATGACTCGCTGCAATTGTGCCTTTTCAAGTTGAAATGCTAAAAAGAACCTCAGATAAACAAAGTCAAAGCAAACAGAGAACTTGTTGACTCCCTCTGTCCCTCACCCACGAATTGCGAATACCAAGAGACGGGAAAACATCATCTTTATCCCACGAGTGTGCGGCGAAAAGGTAAGTCGAACATCGTAACAATTTACACATGTATTAATTCTTTGAGGGGCAAGCGAATTACTCGAGTCGAAATACTCGAATTGTAACATTGGAACATTTGTTTTATTTGCAAGATTCGAGAGTTTTCTAGTGAATGTGCTCATAATAGGGTGAATTTTGTAAGACTGCTTGCGAAAATACGTTTGTAGATGATGAAGCCGTTCTACGAAACACTTATCCTACATATTTTAACTGCAAAATCTGTTGGGGGCCTTATAATAATCAAGAGAAATTTTTAAATTCATCTTAAGCTGTTTATATAGAACAAGGTGGCTTTTATCTAAAAACATTAACTGCGCTCATTACTTATTTCGGGTTTCAAAATGTGTGTACTAATTAATTATTTCATTTATTTAAGGTCGTATAAATATGATAAATAAATATTATTTAATAATACAAAATGTTTCTGCCAAATAAAAATAAAACAGTTTATAATTGATTAATTTTTTGTTTTAATTATGAATTATATTTGCTGTATTTCTTAGCTGCCATCAGTTTATCAAGATTAAAGACAATTTTTAATTGCAAAAGAAGGCTAAAAGGAAGTTTGGATACACGGCATTTATTTATTTATTATAATTTTTATTATCTTTACATTTCCAAGAATTTTTATGGATTATAAAGTATATTTGCAGTATGTCAAAAGCTGCCCTCAGACGGTCAAGATTAAAGGCAGTTTTTAATTGCAAAAGTAGGCTAGAAAGAGGTTCGCTTCGGTTTCTTTTCGCTTCCGTTTGGTTTGTGTCGATAACATTGATTCGCTTCGGCCAGAACCAAAAGCTTTACAGTAGATTGTTCAGGTCCATTCCACATCAATGCTCGTTCAATTGACTAAGACAATGTTTGCCAATCAAAAGCGAAGGGGAGAGGAAAAAGAAAAACCTGAATTTTCAGTTTACAGTTTTTGCTTTCATTTCGCCCCCTCCCCTTTTTCCTTATTCCCCTCCCTTTTCCGCTGCCTTTCTTGTTATTGGCGTCATAACAACATATCCATTTACGGATTAAACATACACGGAATTTCATAGCAACTTATCCTTTATAAACAGCCGCTAGACCCAGACACACACACACACACAGCAGGCGTAGTCGGGTGCGTTAAGAAACCCTTTTGATTGAAAAGTGTAGCATAATTTTAGGCGTTCACTTCCCGTCGGCCTTCATTGCGAGCGACGCGGCGGCGCGACGCAGGCTGAGCGAAATATTGTTTGGCGTTTTACAAAAAGTCTATTAATAAAAATAAGCAAAAATCAGTGCCCAGCCCAAAAGAATTGACCCAGCTCAGCAGGCAAAGAGTGCAAGAGGGGAGCGAAAAGCAAAAATGGAAAATGGGGAAAAAAGAGAAGAAAATATGAAGCCGAAAATGTTGAGAAGGCAACTGAGGCAGGCAGCGTCGCGGCTTGCCCCGAGTGCGTTTACTTCAGCAATCAACCCGACCTCAAATATACGCAGACACAGACAGTGACAGCGACACACACACACACACACACACACAAATACAAATATATTTGAAGGGATTCTCGTTATTTGTGTTATAAAAACAACAACTAAAAGAGGCCGCAAAGTAAAATAAAGGAAAAACCCTTTTTGCTTGTTTGGCTGCCGTCAAAACGAATTTGGCACAGGCAACGCAATGCACTCATGCTCAGAGTGTGTGCGAGTGTGTGTGTGTGCGAGTGTGTGTGGTAAACAAATAAAACATTTGCTTTTGGGCTTGTTTGCTCTCGTTGTGGCAGCAGCAGTTGTTGCTGTTTTCAATGCTTAGTTTTTCAATTTTACGAAACGAAATCAAATCCACGAAACATTTACACGCATGCACAACAAAAGACGTGCAAATTTTCACGTCAACAGGCAGGGCAGACAAACAGAGATAGAGAGACAGCACACACACACCGACACTATCACGTACTTAGGGCAGCTGCCAAAAATGTGTAGCATCCCATTTTGGGGGCGCTTTCAGCATTATTTGCACCTTGCCATTCGTTTTTCTGTGTGAACCTTTTGTTGTTAAGCATTCTCGGCTTTCTTTATGCCCTAGCTCTCTCCTTTTCTCTCCCTCTCTCTCTTTCTCTCTGTCTCGCTCTCTTTCTTTGCTCCGTCCACTGCCTTTTCGACTGGCTCTGCTGCTGCTGTGTGCTCCCTTTTGGAGCGCAGCTTCTCGCTCGCCCGCTTGGCCATGCTGCAACTTCAAAGCTCGCCTCGCTTTGTCCTCGCTTGACTCCTTGTTTGTTATTTAGTGCCTTCGCGTTGCTTTTTATGCGTTGTCCTGCCACACGCACACACAGAGCGATGCTATACGCAGTCACACACACAAATTTTCTTTCGTATCTCACGGCGATTGTATCTCGTATCTGTTGGCTGCTTCGCTGTTTCTCTGTTGTGTATCTTGCGGCGTCTCAGTGTTCGAGTGTGTGTGTGTGTCTGCCTGGGTGTGTGTTTGTGTCTGCGTATGTGTTGTATCTGTTTTGTTTGCCTGCTGCAGTCTCGTGGCTCGAGGCGCTTTTATGATGTGCGCATAAAATATTTGTCATACTCCAAATCTGCTGGCAGCGCGCGGCCGTATTGACTGACTGACTGACTGGCTGACTGACTGACTGCCTGACTGACTCAATGACTCACTGACTGACTGCGAGACTGAGCGAGCTGCGGCTGGTACTGTCTGCGTTGAATGCGGCCTCCATTAATGTGCTTTGGGTCCGCAATCCTTTTTGGGGGACCACGCCCCAGCTTGCATAACAAACGTATCTATTGCGCGCTGTAACCCACACCAAATATACAGATTCAGATACAGATGGAGATACATCTATATAGATACAGCCGTCTGGCTGCCATGCTCTGCGGCGCCTAACGAACTGTGTCATTTACACTTTTGACTTTATTGTCAAGTCGCGTCGGCTTCGGCTTCAGCTACAGCTTCCACTTCCAATCTTCTCTGCCGCGGCCGCTGCCACTGCCACTGATCCTTTTGCCGTGTCAATGTGAAAATATTTGCCTCAATCCGCTTGACTGCATGCACGTTGTGACGTCTGACTGCAGGGCAGACTGGAGCAGCAGACCGGAGTGGAGTGGCGCAGCTCAGACTCGGTTCTGATTTCGCGCCGCGTCGCTTTGTGTTGACTTTTGCCCGGGACGCCGCTGCTTTGACGTCGATTACGCAAAGCCAATAATGAAATGACTTTGGGGTTTGATTGGCAAAACATTGTGGGCTGCAAATGCTCCGCATAGCCACGCCCCTGGCCCAGGCACACTCCCCTGCTGCTGCTCCCGCACGCGGTGTATATTTGCGCTAAAATTCACGCTCTATTAATGGCGCGGTGGGGGTAACTGTGTGTGGGTGTGGGTGTGTGTGCGTGGGGTGCTGTGTTATCTCGCTCACTCTCCGTCAACATCGACGCTTGCAGCACGCTTTGATTTGCCATTTTAATTAGCAATCAAACAACTAAAAATGCCCGTCTCCTGCCACCTGCGCCCGCCAACTGCTCATTTGCCCCTTCTTTTTGGCCAAAGCTTCAGAGACAGAAGTGGCAAGAGAAGAGGAAAGTACGCGTAGGGGGGTGGGAGAAAGGCAGATAGAGAGGGAGAGAGCGTACTCTGCCCATAAATAAACATTCGAGCACATCGCGTTTTTCTGACAATGTCTTTTTTTTATTTATGTGCCCGTTTATTTTGCCATAGGTATTTTCCGTTTGTTTGTATTTGCTTACATATGCCAGGCACACACACGCAGGCAAACACACGCACGCACACACACACGGGGGGGAGAGAGAGGCAGGCAGACATATCGAGCATATCGAGCATATTTCGCTGTATTGTCTTGTCGCGCGGCCGAGTTTGGCAAACGGAATCGCATCCAATAAGCGAGAGCTGACAGTGAATCTGCGTGGCTGATGGTATAATCTATAATTCATATGGACCTAATGCTTTTTATTAATGCCTTCGCCAATCTCTAGCTTTAACTTGAACTGCAAATGCTTTTAGAGATTTTAACAGAAAATTCTGCTGGATTTTCGAAGGTTTCAGCTTGATAGAGGTAGAAACGTTGAATAACAGTGTTTTTTCCTTTTCTTCTCATATATCATTGTTATTATAGCAACGTCCAGGGCATTTCATGGCTTCATTTTCAGTATGTTCAGCGAGTTTTTACACAATCCAAGCTCGAATTTCTGCTGAATTTTAATTTCTCGTTTCAATTTGCATTTAAAATTTAATAGCCGCGTTTTGATGCTTATTTCAGATACATATGGGTACACATATTATTTTTTGATTTTGCGATTTTTTGATTTCAGTGATTCTCTCTTTTATTTTGATTTGTCTATTGTTGTTGCCTGACGCTTCATAAATATCTCAATCGCTTATACGCAATAACGGCGCCTGTCTGCGTCGCTTTTGCGACACCCACAGCCCCCTCTCTCTCTCTAGCTGCTCTTCTCACCTCTCCCTCTCTCTCTCTTTCTCTCTATGCTTCTCTGCCTTGTGATTGCGTTGTCGACTGTTTACATAACGCCCTGGCACAAAAGCCAATTGCTGAATGGCTCAGTCTGGCACTCGGCTCGGCTCGCTCGCTGGCTCTGTTTGTCTGGACCCCGCCTGCGTCCCGCATGCTCTCCGTCTGCCTGTTTGTCCGTGTGGCATATTTAGTTACCTATATGATTTCATATCGTATGAATTTTATATAAATAAATCGCAATTGGCCTGCACCCAAGCGAGAGAGAAGAGGCAACTCGCTCGCTCGCTCGCACGCTTCTAGCTGCAATTTCTGCCCCCTTTTTATATAAATAACATTTATTTGGCTCATTTGGCGGTTTATGGCCAGCAAGGCGACGTCATTGCCTCTCCCCGCCTTCCTCTCGCTCCCCCTTTCTCCACCCCGTTCGACCAGTGCCGCCATTCAGGTTTATTTTTAAAGGCATCGCCGTTTCGTACGTTTATCGTAATTACAATCTCATGTAAGCGATATTTCGCGATGCTGTTGCACAACTTTCGCCCCATAAACATAAAAAGCTGCCAGTCAGACTGCAGATACACACACACACACACACGCAGCGTGGCAGAGAGAGAGAGAGAGAGAGAGAGAGAGAGAGAGAGAAGGGGAATAGACATGTGTAACAATGGCGGCATTTCGCTTAACTATGGCTTTTCATTCCACAATGCGGACAACTAAATAAGACATCATTTGAATGCGGTCCACTTGGTCGGCTGCTCCTCCTTTTTCTTTTTTTTTTGGGTTAGCTGTTGGTCAAACGCTTGGGGAATAATAAATAAGTGTGCTCGGGCCAAAATATGCATGTTGTGCCTGCCATTTCATAGTTCATTTCTATAGGCTATATCAGAGTGACAGAGAGAGAGAGAGAGAGGAAGAGAGAGAGGGAGAGCGAGAGGGAAAGCGAGCAGGCCACAGTTTCAGCTTCGGTTTCAGTTTCGGTTACGGTTTCAGGTTTTTAGCAGGCAGCAGGCCGCAGGGAGTGGGGACCGGGGACCGGGAACCGGGAACCGAGGCTGCTTGCTAGGCCCTAGTGCTTTTGTCGATGAAGTGTGACGTTTATTAAACTCAATTTAAAAGAATGGCGGCTCATTTATTTTATTACTGCCCGTCAGTCCTGCCCAGGTCCGGCTACAGTTACCAAAGTGAGAGTCCCGAATTGAGAAAAAACCAACGAATTTGCGATAGTGTGGCACAATTTCATAGTGTGTGCCAGGGTGTGTGGGTGAGTGTGTGTGACGTAAAAACAACCAATTTGTTATTGATATTGACAGTTGCAAATAAATGAGCAATTTGCCTGGGCTCGACTCGAGTCGTGGCTAAATTTAGCCCGGGGCGCTGTCTTTAGCAAAGTGGATCCGAACCAAGGGAAGACGCGATTGTTTCGCGCTCTGTGAGATGCATTAGAAATGGAAAACGGATGGAACGCTCTGTCTCGGAATTAGAGCAAATGCTAGATGGCAAATGGCTTGCCGGCTGCGGCCAAATGGCCAATTTCGAGCTATAAATATGCAGGCCAAAGAGCCAGTCGAGTTATTTGTATTCCACACTCCATTGCTGCGCGCTTGAAATATCTCTCACTCGCTCTGCCCCGCTCTCTAAGATCCTTCCCTCTCCTACTACATATGATATAGGTTGTATAAGTTCCTGTATCGTTTAGAGTAGCGAATGGATGGGCCCCCATTCCGTATTGACAAATGAGCATAAGTAGCAACACTTTTTTGCCCTTTGCAACACTGGTGTACCGCAGCAGCGCTCTGCCTGCTGCCTGCTGCTGCGACGCCATTAGAGCCCGCGAAAGTATGCTGCACTTTTTACAGCGTATTTTGATAGATGAGCCATAGCGGCCATTATGCAACACACACACATGTAACTGGGGGGAGTGAGTGTGTGCGCTGCTTGTGTATTTGTTGCTAGACATAACTCACATTGCAGTTTATTTACCAAATGTAAAAAAAACTGTGCAACAACAACAAGAGACGCAAACACGTAGCAAAACATCAACAAGCAAGCCGAGGCGAGCAGCAGCAGCAGCAGACGGAGATGTTGGAGTGCGCCTGCCAGTGACAGCGTCAGCGTGTGTAACAATTTTTCAACAGTGCTACACATAAGTCTGTCTACCAGCTGCTATAATGTGTTTCCTGTTTGTGATCAACGCTCAAAAAGCGGATATGAGTGCAGCTACCTTACTCCCTCTCCCTCTCCATCTCTCTCTCTCTCTCTGTCTCCCTCAGTCTCTCTGTTCCATTCGGAAATGTGCTTCGCCCCAGGTTTCCTTTTTTTTTGTATTTTTTTGCGAATATTTGAAGAGGTTGCACCGCTGGCCACACACACAGTCGCACACACACGGACTTAGTTGCCCGGCATATGGCAGTGCTGCGGCCGTTATCTTTGCGGGCGGCCACGATATATATGACCAGAAGCGCCGTCACATGAGCGAGCAGCATTAGCAGAAAAAGGCGACTGCACAATGCTTTTTCTTGCTCCTCTTGTTGTTTGTTTTTTTTTAATTTTTGCTGCCAGGCAAAAGCATATTGCCATACGCTGTGGCCGTGTCACTTTCTAGCAGCAGCAGCAGCAGCGGGCACGCCCCCATGCAGCAGCAGCAGCGCTAGCAACGCCCTCGCGCGAAAATTGAAAAATACGCGCGATAAAACGCTTGACATGCCACGTAATGCGTTGCAAATATATTGCCAAAGTTTTTGCCGCGCCGTTGTTGTTGTTTTTATTGGTGTTGCTGTTGTGACAGCGCAGCGTGCAACGAACACACACACACACACACCCATAGATATAGACAGCAGACAGCTAGAGAGCGTGGGGCGGCAAAGTTTTTAACTCGCGCCCCGTTATTATTCATTATTGAACTGCCAGTTGGCGCTGACATACGCCAAATGCCAAAGCAAAGCAAAGCGAGTAGAAGCTAACGCATACGGCTAACGGGGAACTGGCCATGCATTGATTTTTAGGTCTTTTAATTTTTAAACACAAGGCTAAAACTAATTTGCCATCATTTGGCATTGAACGGCGGCCATTAAGTGGTCACAACTTTCTGACTCGACTTTCAAGTCGGTTAGACAAATCGAATGTCCTTAACGACGATACGATACGTCTGCCCGAGTGAGATGGGCAGAGACACAGGGCGAGAGGGGAGGAGGGAGAAGGGACGAGGCGATTAGTCACAAATCGATAAGCATATTTTATAAACTCGTTCGTCGCTGGGCGATGTGCGTTCAATGCGTTCGCAACGAGTTGCCTCTTTATCAATCGAATGTGTAGCAATTTGTCACTATTAAAACTAATATTCATGACTAAATGAAATGGCGGAGGGGTCGGAAGCAGATTGAGAGAGCTGTGGAGAGAGGGGCAGAGGCAGCAAAGCACAGACAGCTGGGTATGTTTTAGAAAGGCGAGATTAAATAGCGAACATATGCTCATAAGTATATATATAGAATGTTTCTATACGATATGTTTTCGGAATAGTTTTATTTATTACAAATTAGTTTTGTATTTTTAATAAACTTTACCTTGTAAACGTATGTATCTGCCTAGCAATATTTCAAATAAAGTTCAATTGATTAATATGTGTTTTATAAATTTGTAACTTTAATAACTTTTGTATCATTGAAATAGTGTATTTTTAACTTTAAGATACAAGGTATCTGAAGATACTTACATATGTACAATTTTATTGTTCTATTAATCTTTGAGATACTTTTGTTAATTTAAATTCTGTTGTATCTTTGATATACTTTTGTATCTTAGAGAAGCCTTATAATCAATTCAATTCTGTTTAAATGATTTCCAGTTTTGACGAATGTATCTACAACACTCGCTTGTTTATCTGCTGCTCGTAAATGTATTATTAGCTCCATAATTAATCGCTTCACTTAGCCAAAGTCGCAGCATGCATTTTTCATACTGTGATGTTTTGTCTTTTGGCTTAGTTCGCAATAAATTTCGGTGATTTGCAATTAAAGATTCATCGGGGTCTTAAATGTGCGTTGACAAGAGCAGAAGCTGCATGACGTCATGAATAAATTGCAGGCTTGCGCTTGCCATGCGTGTGAGTGACCGCGTGTGTGTGTTACCTGTTGGCTTTTAGCTAAGGCTAAGACCGTGTGTGCTTCACCTTCAGCTTGAGCTTCAGCCTCATTGCTTGCCTCATTTCGGCTGCATTCCTTGCAGTCTTTGCAGTTCACACAGTTGGCCGTAAATTCACTCGCCAACTTGTGGGAGATTTGAGATTTGTGTGTGCGTGTGTGTGTGTTCTCTACTCGGCACTCGGCATTTTAGCTGAGCGTTCGTTTTATCGTTTTATGGTTTTATCGCGCTGTGTGTGGCGCTGCCATTGACGTCACCTTAATTAATGGGTTAATGCGACGCCGGCAGCGATGCTGGCAGCGTTGGTAATTAAGCGACTTTGTCGTTGGCCTTCTGTGCCAAATGAATTATGCGTCTGGCAGTTAGAAAGAGGAAAAGAGAGAGAGCTAGCGAGAGTGAGTGAGAAAGGCAGCAACTAACAACTAATTTGGATGCGGCATTGATGTAATATGTTTTTTTTGTTGGTTTTAATTAAAAATTTCGCCAGGAACGTGCTCTCACTGCATTTGCTTAGTGACGCGAATGTCATAAATTAATTGTATTGCAATTTGTGTGTGTGTACGTAGGAGTGTGTGTGCGTGTGAGCGCGAGCGTGTAATGTGCGCTCAATTAGGCGCAATCACTTGGACTCAACGTTGCGTATACGCAATGGAGCAGCGCCTTGATGACGGCGCGCGATAGGACAGTGCGGCAACGACAACGACAACGCGACAACGACCGCGACAGCTCGACAGCAGCAGCAACAACAACAACAATAAGAACAACAAGAATCGCAGGCGACAACGCAAGCTGAACGATGACAATGAAGATAGAAACGTAGCCGAAGTTGGAGTTGCTGACGCTGTAAGGGACGAGTGCAGAGCGAGTGAGAGAGAAAGAGAGAGAGAGGAGGGAGCAAAGGAGGCAAGGAAGGCGTGGCTGGTGTCTCTTCATTTACGTAATGTAAGCAATTTGTGAAAATTGCTGGCCTGGCCGGCAATTTTGCAGATTAAACTGCAGCAAAGTGCAATTGGGCGCAAATTTGTGTGCGGTCTGCTGCAAACTTTGCGCTCAAAGAGCGAACGAAGCGACAGCTGGAAAGAGTGAGAGAGAGAGAGCGCGATGGAGAGCTAGCGAAAAAAGGAGTAGATTAAGATAATGAAGCTGCAGTTTAGAGCCGCCTGAATGCTTCAATGCCTCAGCTCGAGCTGCATTCGCCGCTTGGCTGCGTCACCCGACTGAGAAGCCACTCCATCACTTGCAAATTAAAATTAAGATGAATTATGAAACGTCTCAAGGCGCTGTCACACACCAGGAGACAGACTATCAAGTCAGGCCAACCCCTCCAAGAGGAGATGAGAAATGGCTGCAAGCGAAAATTCAAAATTGATGCGAATTCCATAAATCTGTATCAGGCAGCGCAATGATCAATGACTCTGTCCGGATTGAAGGCACGTATCGACTCGCATTCCGTTGTTTTATAACGTCAACTGGCAAGAGTCACCAGGCACAAAGTGTTAAGCCAACAGGCAACAGCCAACAGCTTCATCATTCAGCCAGGCTAGTGCGGGGCTGAGCGGGCGGGAGCTGCGAGGGAGTGCCTGCCTGGGGAGTTATGCATAAACGAGCAACGTTTGCCCGGGAATGAAGCCATGAGCTGACTGACTTTTCATGGCATTTGCGGCATGGCTGCTGCCATCGCATTACAAACAATGTTCGCACTCGGGCAGAAATTATGCCATGCCATACTCCACTCCCTGCCACCTCCCCCACCCCTCCTCTGCCTTCAAGCTTTAAGCATTGATTTATAAGACGCGCTGCTCTCACAGACAATCCGTATGCCGTTTTGGCAAGCTCAACTGGCCCCGACTTGGCACTGTGCGCCGAAGAGTGCAATAAAAATGTGTCTGTCCATGACCAAAAAATGAGCAGGAGCAGCACCAGCAGCACCAGCAGCAGTGGTGTGGGGGAGGGGCAGTGGGGAATGGCTAAACGGGGCCGTCCATTTGCCCGACATTGCACACTATTAGTTGCAGCTGCCAGAAGTGATGAATGTGTGAAATGTAAACTTTGTTACGGAGAAATAACAGTCGAGAGCGCGCGCCCCGAAAAGCCGAGCGCCATTCGCAAAGAAAAGCCAGGGAAAAAAGGAAAGCCCGGTAGCCTGAAAAAACGCCAGCTAAAGCCAGCGAAGACGGGGCAAAGTAACGTGAAATGAAACCGAGCGACAGCCGCCTGTCGAAAATTGCAATTCTCGTTTTCGTTGTCGCTTTGTGCTTGTTGTTCTTGTTGGCCGCTGTCGCCGCAGTAGCGAAAATCCAATTAAAGCTGCTGTCATTGTGTAGGCGTGGCACAGCAGCACAGTTGGGCGCGCAAGGCGCGGGTACGGCGGTGGCTGCCTCAGTGAGTTGGCGCGCTGATTGAATGTCAGACAAGACGACGTATGTGTCATAAAGCGGAGATTGTTTAGCGAATAAGAAAGAGACAACAAGTCACGCAGAAATCTTATTTTCAGCGCGTTTCAGCTGCTGGGAACGTCACTAATGTCGAACAATGCAGGCAGTATAAAAATTGCGCTTTGTTTTTGCCAAATTTAGCTGGCGAACATAAAAAAAAAACCGCTAAATTAATGGCTTGAATTTCGCGTTAAGTGCGCACTGTGCCGGGGAAATTAATTGCAGTTGTTTTTTAGTATTTTGTGTTATCGACTACCCCGCAAGCAGCGTCGACTGATTGGCCCCGTTTTAGTTTGCGGCTCATTAAGTTTTTCATTAAAAATTAATTAAAGTCGCAAGTTAATTAGGTCTAAGCGTATTTATCATTTTTCGCGCAAGTTTTACATTTCTTGCCCTGACAGCACAAGCAACCATCCAGCCATCCAGCCATCCATCCAGTCAGCCAGCGTGCAGAGCTAACCAACCCGACCAAGCTAACCCAAGAGCAGGCCCTGGAGCCCTCCCTCCATCGAGGCAGCAACAAACTAACGGCATGCCAAAAAGTTTTGCGTGCCATGCCCATAGAAACAGCAGGCCCTTTCTCTCCCCTTTCTCCTCTCCTTCCTGCCCCCTTAACCCATTGCAACACAGCAGCGCTCCGCTGTCGTCTTTTGCTGCAGAGTGTCATTAGTCTGCCAAGCATTTTGGCATAAATTAGTTGAGTAACTGTGCAGGGCAAAGAGGGGGTGTGGGGCAGAAAAGCGTAGGCAAGTCTATAAAGAAGAGGTGAGGAGAAGGGGGGCTGGGGCACTGAGTTTCGACATTTTTGTGGCATCGCCTTTAGCCTTTCGGCATGTAATTATTGACGAATGATCTGGCTGCCTGTTAAATGCTGGCGTGCCCTCAGTACTGCAGCTGTAAAGTAGCCACCCCATCATCTGTCCCCACCGTCCTGGCTGCCTTTGATGTGCTACCAGTGCCCCTCTGCTCTTCCCCGCTGCCCTGCACAGTGCAAACAATGGCAAAGGCAAAGGCAAAGCCAAAGCCAAAGTCAGGCGAAAGCCAAACAGCCATCGAGTCAAGTTGATAGAGCGCTCGCTTAGAGCGCAAACTGAGGCCCACTGAGGTCCAACAACAACTGTAACAGCAGCAGCAACAAAAGCTCAGCTAATATTGTAATAATAAACAATGGGACCAAGTGCTTTAATCGCTTTTCCTGATTATATTGCAGGCTAAGTGCTTCAAGTGCCTCTGCTGCTGCTGCTGCTGCCTCTACTCAAAGGCAGCTACACACAGCAAGCCACACGATAGCCAGTTGAAAGGAGTGTGGGAAGGGGGCAGGGGGAGTGCTGCCTGTAGTGGAAGGCTTAATCTGATAAGCAATGCTTACATCTAGCCATGACTAAGCAGAAAAGGTGCACATTGTGTGGGCAGCAGAAGGAGTAGGAGGAACAGGAGCAGGGACTTGAACTATCATGATGAGCCGAACTTAACGCTGCGAAAAATTAGGTGAAAATACTTTATTAAGCTTATTTTATGTAGGATAAAGTTTGTGTGAGAGTGAGATAGAAAGCTGTCCGAGAGAGAGGGAGAAAGGAGGCAGTGAAAACAGTGAGATTGGCGTCGTAAAGGAGTTGCCAACCACGTGTGATTTTCAATTAGATAAATTGCAATTAGAATAAGAAAATTGAGGGGAAGCCCACGCCACATAAGCAGCTGACTAACCAACCTGGCTTTCGCACAGCAATTTCCCGGCATTTTCCCCTTTCATATGCATCTAGTTTCACACGTTCTCGCAGCTTCTTTTCATAAATACGAAGCAGCTGAAAAAAGATTGCCTACTTATGGGCGCTATTAAATGACACTCGCAGTGGCAGCAGCAGCAGGAGAGTTGGGAGGGATGGGAGGGATGGGTGAGCGGTAAGCAGGTTAGGTTGCCGCCTCAAGCTGCGCTGACGCCATTGAAAGGCTTAAACGCTCATTACACTGGCGGGCATTACATTAATTGGAGGCAGCGCAGTTTCTAACAGCAAACTACGACGCAGCCAGGTTCCCTCGCCCTCCTGCTCCCTGCTTCCAGCAGCATGCTGCTCGCAACGCATTGGAAGGAGGGCAATGCTGGGTTTAGTTTGCTGCGCAGCGAGCGGGAGAAAAAGCAAAAACTTTACAAAAGGCCAAAAGTTTGATGGCAACTTTTGTAGCTTGGGCCAAAAGCAAAAGCACTCAAGCTGCATTCATTGCTAATTTGGCTTTAATTGCATAAATGTTGCACTTTTTGTACACGAATTTTTGTGAAAAGGCCACCCATACACCTACACTCCGACGCAAAATAACCATGAATTCACTGTATACATATTTATAGTATATATCTGTGCAGGGCTGCAAAAATTTTGTGAATTTGTTTGCCGAGTGCACTTGAAATTGAAATTTTGCCAGAGAGAGAGAGAGAGAGAGAGAGAGCGGGGGGGGCAGGGCGCTTCGAGAGGCGGCTAAGGACACAAACAAGACAGCTGCAAATTTTCCTGTCTAACAAACAAGCTCGTTTGCTTCTTATCAAGCCGCCAACTGACCGACCAAGCACCTGACGGCCCACCTAACCAACTGGCAAAGTGATGGAGCGAGCGATCTGAGCTGTCTACGGCTTGACGGTGCAACTGTTCCAACGGGCAAGCTGAAGCGTTGCACAAATATTTGAAAAAGCGTCCAAAATTTGCTACTTAAATAAGGAAAAAAGGGAGAGCCAGAGAGAAAGTGAGGGAGAGCGAAAAAGTTGCGAGTGCCATCGAATGAAAGCAGCTGGCAAACTAAATTTAATGAATGTTGGCTACAAAATATGCATATTCGAGGGGAGTTAAAGGCAAAAGGCATACTCGCTTTGTATGTATGTATATGAAAATAAAAAAAAAATATGCCACTTTTTAGCTCCGCTTTTTATGTGTCTCCTGCTCCGAAAAATTTATGAATTGCGCCAGAGTTGCCAGCACAACTAAATGGGTTGCCTGCTTGCCTTGCATGCTGTGCAAGTTACAAAAGCAACGGGTTCACGATGGAGCACGCTCCGCGCCGCCTTTATATAATTTACGACTATATGCGGCACATATAGAAATTAAATTCTTTTTTTGCAGTTCCTTTCTAGTTGCTTTTTCCTCTCTGTGCTGCCTTTTTGCTTAAATTACGACAACTTTTCACTTGGCAACGGGGCCCGCTTTTAGGCACTCTGCAGAATTAGTCGCAGGCCTGCCTATTGCCTAGTTGACACACATTTATCTCTATGCAGGTATAGGTATCTGCCCCGTTTGAATCCTCTCGATGCAGCATCCTTTCTCGCCACTCGCCCACTCGGCACTGCTTAAGGTGCGTTCGCAAACTTATTGACATAACTGTCATTACCTGCACAGCAACAACAGCAGCAGCAGCAACTGCCTTGCCAAAGGTAAAATCCCCACTTAAACTTGCCATGGGCAGTGGGTGCGGGCAAGGGGTGTGCAAAGAGTGGAGATTTAAGTTAAGCGGCCAACGAAAACTGTATTCAAATATGCAGAGCAGCAGCAGCGGCAGCAGCGACAACAACAATAAAAACATCTTGAAACAGGTGTGCATGAAACGACATCATTGTCTCTGTTCCCCCCTTGACCCCTCTGTCCCGCGCCAACCCCCTGCCTCACCAATCTGCTGTCCCCAATCTCCGCTGCGCTACGAGTTCGCTTGCCTGGCTGAGTTTTTGGCACGCTTTTTGTTGCTGTTGTTGTTGTTGCACGAAAAATGTTTGCAAGTGGCAAAGAAATTTTTAATGCGATAAAACTTTAATAAGGGCTCACTCTACTTATTGGTGTGCGAGTGGACGGGTGTGCGGTTGTGCGTGTGTGTGGGCGAGTGTGGGCGTGGCCCAAAGTAGTTATGAATACAACAGCAGCGAGACAGGGCAGCAGGCGCACGGCACGAACGCACTTAAAAATGGATGTAATTGTGCAAAAGTGTTGCAAGGAGGAGGGCGACGAAGGGAGAGCGGGAGGGAGTGGCGCAGAGGGCATGCTGGCATGCTGATGTAAATGCCAGCAAAAGTTGCGTGCATATGTGGGGGAGGAGAGGCGAATGGGAGACAGGGGAGCGCGTACGCAGTTAACTAGTAAGTAACAAAAGTAGTTATAGAAATGACAGACATGATGGCTGCAGTGCTGCAGCTGCTCCAACAGGATAGCACACACACACACGCACTCGCACATAGAGACACACATTCACGACACATTGATAATGAGACAGAGAGAGAGAGAGGGAGACAAAGATGTGTCGCTGCGTTGACAAGCTGGAAATGAAGACGCTCCACTGCGCTTGGCTCACTCTGCCCAAGACGAAGACGTCAACTGCGAGACGAAGGTGTGCTAACGAGCAGACGACGCCACTTGAATGACAGTCGAGCCAGCTTGGCTGACAGACGAACCAGGAGGAGAGCAGCGAAAGGAAAGGAGAGAGAGAGAGAGAGAGATACGGAGGCAGCTGCTGCGTAAATTGTTTTGAAATGCAAGTTGAGGATTAGAGAAATGTGTAGAAGAAATAGCATAGAAATGAAAGTTTGCCCGGTAATGTGTACTGTGAATATGCAGTAGGAGATAAAGTGGAAAGGGGAGAGGCAAGAGTGGGGGGAGCACGGCAGATTGGACTATCAGACTTAAGGTGCGGTGACTGAGCAGCTAAGTGGGGACTTGCAAGCTACGTGAGGTTTGTGCAGAAAACTCAGATAAGCACAGGCATGGGGAGAGTTAGGATGGGATAGTAGGTGTCAGGAAGAGAAGGCTGAAAATGAAACTAAAATATTTTAAAGATCAATTAAGGCTGACCTCGATTTTACTGCATATTAATATACTTCAATCTTAAATACCGCTTCCTACTGTGCGCGATTCGCCTGTGGTTTTTATAGCTTTGCTGCCATAAAAATGTCTGTGGCTGACACTTAACTGGCCGCACTTACCTGGCAAAGTTATTTGCCTACACGTTCGCTCGTTCCCTTTTGTCCTTTTTTCCCTGACTTCCCTGCTGCCTGGCACAGGTTCGGTCAACGCGGCGTATGATCTATAAATTTATTTCGAGCCTTGCGCATGATTTTTTGTATTTTTTTGCCGCCCTGGCTTAATTAATTTCGCCACATTAACATTTACACGACTTGCTGGCAATTTATGTCCGCAAGCTAATTATGCCAAAGGCTGTCCCGCAGCGCACACACACACACGCGGGCCCTCACACTGACACACACTTGCACGACGTGTGTCGCGCGCTACACACAACGCAAGGCTGCCTTCGGCTTTCGCGTTTCATTTAAATTAAAAGCCTATTTAAATGTTAAATGCATAAAAAGTGCCTTTTAATTTCGTATCAAATTGTATAAGCAATTACCCAACGCAAATGCAATAAACACGGCGAATTTATTTTAATTTTCGCACAAGCTGAGTGAGAGAGAGAGAGAGCGAGAGGAAGGTAGGGAAGGGAGGTAGAGGGACACGGCCAAAACGGACCGAAGGCGCCAGTGAGACCAGTCAATGGTCGCAGGCGAGCAGCAGCAGCAACTACAACTACAACTACAACGACTGTCGGCGTATTTGCTGCCGCCATAGTTAATGTGCAAAGCCTTTTACAAAATTAAAGTGCTGCTAAGGCATGCGGCTAGGTGAGAGGTCGTAGCCGAGGGGAGGGACGTGGCAAATTGCAACTACTGCAATTGGCAATGGGCTGCAAATGTTTGCTATCAAATTAATTGGCACTAAAATTAGCGCCTAGCTGCTGGCGACTACGATTTAGTCGCCAAGCCCTTGTCCCACCCACTTTCTCTCTTTCTCTCTCTCTCTCTTTCTTCCTATCTCGCTCTCTCGACCAGGTTTACCTCTTCCTGCTTGCTGCCGCTGTTGGTGCTTTCATGCACTTGGCCAAGTGTTGGCCGCCCGCTGCGTTTTTCCATTTGCACTAAGTACACGGATTTTGCATTAATGCAACCGCAACAGCAACAACAAAAGCAGCAACAGCAGCAGAAGCAGCAACTACAGTCACAGCAGCAACAACAACACGAGAAGCGCGCACAAGGAGACAGCGCGCGCACTCACATGAATCATTCATTGATTTAATTACAATGATTGCCGAGTGCAGCAGCAGCAGGCAGGTGTGCAGGTGTGCAGGTGTGCAGGTGTGCAGGTGGCTAGAGGCCAGGAGCGGTTGGCGACTCGACACTGGGTGTCGTGGGGCCGCCGCCGGCAGTTGTTACTCCCCGTCAAGTGTTTAATTAAAAGTGCTAATGCAAAATAAATAAGCGGGATAGGATGACAGGAAAAATCAATTTGTGCTAATAAGCTCTGCATTTGTTGAATTGCGCAAAACTTGCGCGTGCTGCTGCTTGAAACTGGCTAAAGGAATTTTCGCCTGCTGTTAATGAGTTTTCCATTTTCAATTGAGGAAATTGAAAAGCTGTTCTTAACCAGCAGCGGAATGAAGTCAAAGAAAGAGTGGCATAGAGAAATAAAGGGATTATCAAGATAAAGAATCGGTGAAAGGAAATACCAAGGGTTGTTGATAGTGGAACTATCGGTAGTGCAATCAATATTTAAATCTTTTACTGTTTGAATGTTAATAATTTAATGGATAATTAATATTAATATATTATCGCACTCGGGATATTATTTATTATTTAAATGATTTTTATTCAAAAACGCATGGGAGAAGTGATTCTGCCCTCATTGGCTGGTTAGGGAAGAGAGAGAGAGAGAGAACGTGTTTCTTGTCTAACAAAATGTTCCTATCGACAAATGTCAGTGTTGTTTAGCGTTAGCATATATTGACCAAAAGCAATATATATACTGTACTTCAAAATAAACATATTGAAAATAAAATAAGTCTCAGTATGACAGTCGTAAGAAGTTTCCAACTAATTAATTTTGTATTTTAACATTAGTTGCTGCTGTTTTTACTATCAACTCTTCTGGGAGTATTGTGAAGTAGCTGACATAATTATCCGGGCAGGTAGAAAAACACAGTATACTGTGTTTTTAAATTTTTTATTCAAAGATAACGCTTAGCATTAATAATTATTTCCATTTAGTATTAATTCACATCCAGCACTTTTCTTTTTTCGTAGAAAAACGCAAATAATAATGTTCAAAAGACTAACCCAAGCTTTTCAAAAAAGAAACTGCAAATTTTTTCGTGGGATAAAAATTTAAAAGGATATTTTTCACTAAGCATTTTTTAGTCTAGATAACTCGATAGTCAGATTATTCGATTTCTCTATAAATACAATTTTTATAACACTATTATTCACAGCTTTGTTGAGCTTTATCCAGTCTTTTGCCAAAGAACGTATAGAAACAATACCTCAAACACAAGAGGCGACAGGCAGAAACATGAATGCAATTCCCCTACAAATAAATTCAAACTTCTTGCACTCGGCATGTTTGTTGCGCAGCTCAAATTCAATCACTGAATAAATCTATATCTTTTATTTCACTGAATTCACCTACAAATTCCGAATCGAATTGAAACCGAAAAAGGGCTTGCATAGCATTCAAGTGCCTAAAAGTCCATGCATAGTTTGGGTTGGGGTGGCGAGGGATGCAGATGCATCTGCAAACAGAAATTGAACCCATTCAGTTGGCTGGCGTTCTTCTTCCCCTCCTCCCTTTCCATTTCTTTTCCTGCTGCTCTTGAGAGTGCTCTCATTGGCATTTCCTTTTCACACACGGAACCAACAGACACCTTTCGAAACGGTAACCACTCAATGCAGTGCATACAATAATATTTTTTTCTAATTTACTGTGAATGGCAGAGAGATTGTGCAAGGTAGATGGAGAGAGGGGGAGACGGGAAACGTGTGTGTGTTTAGCTGTGTGTAATGCTCTTTAATAGCATTAGTCGTGTTGCCAAAGGGTTAAGCCATCACCCGATTGCTGCTGCTTCTGCTGCTGCTTCTTCGTCTCTTCTTCTCGTCTCTTCTTTGCAAGTTTTGCTTGTTTTTCAATGTCTTCGTTGCGCTTTCATGCCACTTTGATTCCGCTTTGTGCATTTACCACGGACGTTTAATAGTTGAAAGGTAAATTGCACACTATTTTCCCACTTGCCATAGCAACAGCAACAAAGGCAAAAGGCAGCAGCAGCAACACTTCCGCTGCCTTGTCGTTGCATAGCCTACGTAATTGTTGTTGTTGCTGCTGTTGGCCAGCACGGAAATCATTTGATTTGCAATGTTCGTGCGCTGTAAGGCGATCAAAGTGTTTTGCCTTTGCTGCCTCTGCAAAGAGAGAGAGAGAGAGATAGAGAGAGAGAGCGACATAGAGGGTGAGGGTGAGAAAGAAAATGTAACGAAAATATCGTAAATGCATTTGCAGGCATTTTAAATGTTTTGGCAGCTTGCGGAGGGCCGCAGCGCTGCTCTGAAATTGCCTTGAAATGCAGAATCTGTATTGAATTTTTATAATTAAATTAATATGGAAATTGTATGCAACTTAAAGCTTCAATACGTTTCTATTTTTTACCGCAATACACCTTATACTCTAACCCCTTCGTGTCTCAGTCGTATAACTGCTCAGTATTTAAGCTGCGGCTTGCCAAAACCAGCTAAAGCTATTGTGGGAGCCTTTTCTTGCCAGACAAGCGAACAGCTCATTTTGGCTTCGCTTGTCGATTCGGCACGCCGAATCGTTTATCAGCATTATCGGCGGCTCTGCTTGCATTTCGACTATCGAATTACTTTCTGCGGAGCGATGCGAGTATAAATTAAATTGCACTGACAGCTGAATGGCAAAGCTGAAATGATTGGCTTGGCAATAATTCAAATTAATGGCAGATTATGCCACTCAAAACGGTTTAAATGGCCAAAAAGTCAGGCCAGCTGAAGACTGCCAATAGTCAAATAGTGCCACACACATCTCTCTTTCCCGCTTCTAGCAGTCAGCGAACCCAGAAAGCCGCATGCTGTGCGGCATAAATAAACGCAAAACGAGCAGAGAAAAAACTGCAGCATACTTTCAGGCACAGGCTGAAAATAACATAAAATTCAGCCGCAATGAGAAGCGAAAAATCTCGCGTTGTTGTTTGATTTTTAAGGGACAGACGAAACCGAACGAGAGAGAGAGAGAGAGAGAGAGAGAGGGAGATAAAATGATAGAGCGAGAGTGAGAGAGTAACTGTTGTGGTGGTGTGTGCTGCGTGCGTTGTTTACGGCCAGCAACGCCACGTATGCGTAATCTGCGCTTAGCATGCAAAAAGTCATCCATAAAAAAGCCATCAGCTTAAACTGTTGCGGCCATAAAGGTTAACACTGCGCAACATAAAGCAACAAGGCAAGAGGGGCGCAACTACAAATGGCTAAAACTGCTTCAAATTTAACAAAACAATGAGCTAGAGCCGCTCAGTGACTGAACACCACAGATCGACTGATGGCCAGACAAAGGACCGTAAGAGAGACAGAGAGAGAGAGAGAGGGGGAGCGGAAAGCGAGCTGTGAGCAGCGCATTCCAATGCGGGGCACACGCAAGTGACGGCCATGAAAGCTTAAAAATGTAAAATTAACACGCAGCTTCTGGTTTTAGTTTTGCGGCAACTGCGACGGCAACAACAATAAAAGTAACCACAACAACAACTACAGCTACAGCGTATATATATTTTTTTTTGTTTCTGCCGAGCAACAACAACATCAACAACTGCAGCTGGCTAACCGCAGCCATAAAAACCACACAAAAGCATGAATGAAGTTGTTGCCGCTCGCTGTTCGCTGTTCGCTGCTCACAGCCGCAAAGCGCTTGAAAAATATGTTAACCACAGTTAAAACAGCGCCAGGTCAAGCGTGCAGCGTACACACACAGAAACACACGCACACACAGGCCGACAAAGAGCGAGCGAGCGGAAAGAGGGAGAGAGACACGTGCGACTGCCTTAAACGCTTGGCATGTTGACAAATGTTGCAGTCGACGGCAAATGAGCAGCAACCTCTGGCGCTGACCTCGTGGACGACGTCGACGTCGCCGTCGCGGTAGCTGGCAGTTTTAGTTGCGCTTAAAAGCATGCTACACTTTTTAATGCCGCTACTCATGCCGCTGAGTGATAAGCGACGCCACCAGCCACGGCTAGAGCTACAGCCACAACGCCAACGTTGGCAGCTCCGTCTGCGTCAGAGCCAACTGACATTTGTTTTAATGCAAACGTCATCGTGTGGCAGTTTTTGGGTTTGGCCTCAGCATTTTGCCCCAAAAGTGTTAAGACTTTCACACGGAATCTGACATTATCAAATGTGGGTGTGGCCCGGGCTGCCAAGCGGAGCTGACGAGCGCATTGCATGACAACGCAAGGAGGATTGAAAAGTAGCCTGTCTGAGTGATTTGGTTATTAGGAGCAGAGTTCACATCGAGGCGAAAATCAGGGAAAGAAATTGGCACATTGTTGCACATAGGTCAAGAAAGACAGGAAATTAATTTAGGTAGAGAGAGTGCGAGAGAGAGAGAGAGACAGACAAAGGAAGAGCAGGCAGAAGTGCAACTCATAGATCTCATATTAAGAGTAGACAGAGAGAGGGAGAGTAACTAGATATCTGCCACACCTGCACATGCTTCTTCTCGCATTAGAGCCTTACCGAGTTGTAATTAAAATATCGTTGAGAATCTTCTAACGTTGATTACTTTGATGCTGGCAATGTGTTCGCATCGAGTTACTTGCAGCAAGTGCTCGAATCCTGCGCGCTCCCTCTATCTTTCTCTCTCTATCTTTCTCTCTCTCTCTCTCTCTCTCTCTCTCTCTCTCTCTCTGGTTCCCTTTCTCTGACTCATTAGATAATGCATCGCATTGCGATTCGCTGTAAATGCACTCATTTGGCATTCGATGAGCGTTTGCATTCAACTTGAATTTTGCTGTGCATTCGATTTTTATTGACGTTTTTAATCAGCAGCAGCAGGAGCAACAGGAGCAGCAGCAGCACCAGTTCAGTTGCTCACTCAAGTTTTATTGCGTTTCACCCCGCACACACTGCCACACACCGGCACACGCACGGACATGCACTGGCATGCACATGCATGCCTGGCACTCACACCTATTTCATTAACAAAGTTTCATATGTGATGATATATGCCTTTTGCTGCCTTTGAGATGCCTTCGCCTGCTGCGCATCGCCTCTTAGCGTGGCAAGCGTATTAGTCGACCCCGCACCACTCCGTCCCCGCCCACTCCTTCCACTCTCCCGGCCCCTTCTGCACGGGGTGTGTAGCATCTGGCAGCGTCTGTGCGAATTCAATTTGATTGACGTTACGAGTTTCTGCTACTGATTCCAATTGCAATCAATTTACTTTTGTGCTCCTCGCATCCGAGTTGAAAACTTCATTAGAAATTTCTCTCTCTTTTTCTCTCATTCTGTCGTTTTTTTTCTCTCCTTTGCTTGTGCCTTTGCCTTGCCTGCCATTTTATTTTGACTTTTCTTGCTGCGTAAAAGCGAGTCCTCTGTGTGTCTCTCTCTCGATTTCATCGTTTGGCATTTACTGCTCTCGTCACGTTTGTTTGTTTGTTTGTTGCTGCTGCTATTATTGTTGCTGATGTTGTTGCTGCTGCTGTTGCTGCAGTTGCAGCTGCAGTTAAGTAGACAAACTGACAGGCAAAAAGAAAGCCAAGCCAAGGCGAAAACTTGGCGTCATATGAGAAAAGTTTGTCTGCGGCTTGTGGGCACTTTCCGCATGGTGTCGGTTGGGAGATTTCGGTATCGGGTTTTATTTTGATATGGGTAATGATTATAGGCGAAAAGTTCGTTTCGCTTGTCTCGTTCGCTTAATATGTCTCTGAGGCTGTGCCCGACGGCAACGTGATTTATGGCAGCAAATCAAAATGCGACTTCAATTGCAGCCGCTGTCACAAATGGCTGATGAAGCAGTTAGCAATGGAGACACGGATCGAGGGTGCCTAAGACGAGCATATATCATGGGTAAAAGCAATAAATTGACATCATTTTCAAGCAGTTGACTTGAAGTTGAAGAACTATGGTATTATTTGCAAAGCCTACACACATTGTTCCTGCATTTCATTTAGTAGAGATGACAGTCTGTTGAAGGTTGGTCAACACTGCTCGATAACGGTACACTGTACATATAACTGAAATTAATATCTGAAATCGCTTTAAAAGCCACTCTTTCGACAGAAAAACCCTGTTCAATTCGAAAGCCGCTCATAAGCAATCTCTCCCCGCCGGCCGTTTAAACGATATGTATCGATATATTGCAATCTGCTGTCGCATGATTTTTCACGCTCGTTAAATCGCAAACCGTGATCCACTGACGTTTTACAAGTACACATGGCACCCATAGCAGGTATATATGGCTGTATAGCGCATATAGTATTCCTTTTAATTAAACAACATGTGTCGGATTTTAATTTGCAAGGCAAATAAAAAGGGAGGGGCAGAGGGTTGGGGCAATGTACAGCGGTGTCGAACACATTTCGCAATTGCCACGTTGCGTTGTTGTTTTTATTTGTGCTGCAGATGCACCTTCCGCTGACCAGGTGTCGCATCAAATTGAACAACGTGCAGAACACGCGGCAATAAACGCGGGCGCGATTCGCTGCTGCGCGTTTTTTGTCGCTCGTTCGGTCGGTCGCTCCTTCGCTGAGGCCGTGTGCAGCTGTAAAGTGCCAGCAGAAAAGCAGAAAAGTGGCTCTAATCTGTTTAAACTGCCGGCGGGCAAAGAGAATAAACACAGCGCGCAGTGGATACAACAAACGGTCAAGCAATTGACATGCCCATGAACCATCAATCACTTCAGAGCGCAGAGCGCAGAGTGCAGAGTGCGAGTGCAGAGCGGGGAAGGGGAAGGGGCGACAGTGGGGTGTCGGCAGGAGCTAGTGTGTCCTTGCAGTTGTCAGTGCAATCAGCGGACATGGGCATTGGCCAAGTGCCACATGCACATTGGCCTGTGCTCTGCCCTCTGCTGCACTCGCCATGGCGGAGGGTATCAACGTTTTGTCGCTTCGTTTGGTTTTTGCTGAAATTGAAATCGTAATTATCTTGACAAGAGGATCTAGGAGAGGAGCAACGAGAGGAAGAGGGGCAGACGGAGAGGAGATGATATATATAGCCATGTATTTGATAAGTCGCCAACTCAAACCCAGCTCGCCATACTTCCCGGCCATTCCATGTCCGCAGCAAACAATGTAAATTATAAAAGCAAAACGAATGACAGCTTATTGCTGTTGCTGTTGTTGTTGTAGTTACTCTGCTGCTGCTGCTGCTGTTGTTGTTGTTGTTGCTGTAAAAGTGTCGACAGGCGACTGTCGTTGTTACCCTTTTTCTTTTCCTTATTCCCTTTTTTCTGCTGCTGTTCTATCGGCTTTCCCTCTTTTTGTTTTGCTGGTCAGCAGCGACAATCATGCCGGCTGTCAATAAAAAGGGCCCCTCTCTCCACACTCGCCTCTCTCTCTGCCAGCTCTTGCCCTGTCAACATTTTGCAGTTATTTTATCTGCGCTCGCAGTGAGAATGTCATAACAGGGCAGCGGGATGGCCAGGCTGGCCAGCAGGCTCAGGTGCTGGACAAACATTTCGGTTGGCCTTTTATTAGAGCTTTGCTATTTGCCTTTGCGTGCGAACGAGTGTGTACGTATGTGTGTGTGCGCGTGTTTGTGTGTTTGTGCCTTGGTGACTTTTTGTTACATTGCACATACGCACTGTTGCATTTTAATTAAGGCCAATAGATGCGCTGCGCTAAAAGCATACAAAAACCAATTAAACCAAAATACGGCGCGGCAATGCAGCTTCAGTTACAGCGCCAGCCAAATAAAATGCAATTACAGCGGGCAACGTGATGACGGCGACTACCAAATTAATAGGAAGCTAGCGCGGACGCGGACAGTGTTTGGTAACCAGCGGCATATGCGGCGTATGCGTAATGCGAAACGACTGCGATGGAGTGTTGTGCTGGGTTGGGGCGGGGCAGGGGCAGCAGCCGCTTCTTGCGCTCAGCTGACAACCACAGCAAAGCGGACAATTTGCAGCGTTAATGCTCGGCCTGGTGGCCTGCATCATAGCCTGTGGCACATGCAACGCGGCGAAGCCAAATGCGGCCGCACACTGCTTGCAAGTAATTACAATTGACGATACCAGACAGAGCAGGCTGGCAGGCTGGCAGGCAGGCAGGTGAGCTGGTAGGGAGCAGGCATGTGCAGGCCGTGCCCAATGTCGCATCCCATTCATAAATGCATTTAACGTGTCGCTGCGGTGGCAACTCGGTGGCAGGCAGACCACGTGCAGCAGGTGCAGCTCGTGTTGCAGCTGCTGCCACTGCTGTCGCCGCAAATGCAACTAACAAGGAAACAATTACGCGCTGCAGATGTCGCGTGGCCCCGAACGGAAAATCGCATTAGAAATGTTGTATAGCGGCAGAGGCAGCAACGACACGCAGAGCAGTCGCAGTCTGCCTAATGAGCAAATGAAGTCGATTAAACGTGTATGCCGAGTTGGTCTGCCTCAGATCTTCTCTCTCTCTCGCTTTGCTTAATTTTCTGTTTCTACTCTTTCTCCTCATCTTCTGCCATTTTAAATATGAGAAATGTTGATTGCTCCGGCAAACGTGGAGGCAGAACGTGGCGTATGCGTAATATGCGCACAAGTGAGCGAAATTGCCCGTATACATGGCTGTCCGTGTGTCTTGCTGTATATGTATGTGTGTGTGAGTGTGAGTGTGCCGGCTGCCCTGGGGCAGCTAAACTATCCATTGTGTTGTCCCCTCCGGCATGCGAATGCATAATGAGGGCCACTAATCGCAGCGAGCACAACTTGCTGCGCAATGAGGGTAACTGTTCTTTATGAATACACCCAGCACGTACTTGCCTGAATGTGTGTGCGTGTGTGTGTGCCATGCTCGATTATAATGTGTTAGCTACAGCATTCTTTTCTTCATTAGCAGCAAGTCAGCTTGTCAGTTTATCGGCAGCTTCCGCATTTGCTCTGCGATAGCCTCGAATTCTCCTTCTCGCACTGCTCTGCTCGTCATTAATTGCAATTTGCTGCTCAATCAGCTCTGCAACTAAACGGGGAATAACTGTAATTTAAATTGCGCACTTAAATTTTGATTACTTTATGGAGCGCCGAAAGGCAACTCCATTTTGATTAAATGCGCCCGAATCCAGCTACAGTTGCAGCGGCAATGGCAGCGGCGCCACAACTCATTTAACTGTCATGCACTAAATAACGCCAGTGTAAGTCACACATGCACACACATGCGTATGCGTATGGCTTATGGCATTACATAATACATATAGGAGCTGAATCCAGTCAGCCGATGTCCCCCTCCCCTGCTTGCCGGGCAGCACATAATGAGATCACATGACACATAATGAGGTGCGCTGTTAACGTCGCTGCTTATTATGGCGCAACACACGTACGAGTGTGTGTGTGTGTGTGTTTTGATGGCAGCGACTAATTGCAGAGATGCCAGCGATTCAGATTCAATTATTCAAGGAATTTCATTAATTTCAAATTAGTTGAACGCGCCAATAGCAACACTTAAGCCGGCCCACACACACACGTGCAGCACATAGCGTGCATTGGGCAACGCCGAAAATCAGGCAACACTTTTCATAAATATTAAAGGCAAGCGCCATATGAAATATCACGCATACCACATGTTGTCCGCAAGTGCAGCCAGGTAGAGCAGCAGAGGCTGTGGCAGCGTGACACCGCAACAGCAGCAGCAGCAGCAACAACAACAACAACACTTGTTGGTTTTGCTGTTGAGCAGGCAAGCTGCCAGCTGGAACAGCTTGCAACTCGCAGCTCGCAGAGGCGGCTGTACGGACAACACAATCGCAAAAGTTTGTTTTATGTAGGTTTTTATTGTTTTAATAGCCCAAGGGCAAGTGCGGAACGGAGCAAGGCTACGAAATCGAAAGATGTGCCATGTGCCAGGGACGCGCGACAAGGTGGCTAACCGCCAAATGACCGCAGCAGGATCGTGGCGCAGGCGGGCAGCAGCAGCCAGCAGCAGTGGCAACTGAGGTGGAAGCAGCCTGTGCTGCAGCTGGAGTCGTTGCAGGGGGCAGCTGCAAATTGCAATGTGTGTAAATTCACACACAGCTGCGCCCCGCCCCGGACATAAAGTCAGCCCTGACAGACGACAGACGACGGCCATGTTGGTCATATTTAATGTGTGCCTGGTCAACGCCTGGTCAGCTGGGAGAGCGGGCAGGAGGAGTGGCCTGGACTGCGCTTGCATTTTTTATGCGCCCACAGCTGACAGCAATGTTCCACTTTGCATGTGTGTGCGTGTGTGTGTATGTGTGCGGCTGCAGGTGTCGAGGCATGTACAATTTTTGTGGCTTTGATTGCCTTTCGCCTTTTCGGGGGGTGGCCACGCAGCTAGTTATGAATGAAGTTTAGCTGCAGTTGAGTTGTGGCCAGCTCATAAATATGTCAGCACTTGCTTGAGATACTCTCAGTGTACTACAATGTGTGGGTGTGTCTGTGTGTGTGTGGGTACGTGGATGTATTTATGTTTTTGATATTTGCAGTCAAATTGCGGCAATGCAATGAAAACAGACGAAAACTGTAAATAAATCGCATGTGCGGCTGTGTGGGTATCTGCAGGCCAGAAAAATACACACACATACACTGGCACAAGCACGCAGCAGAGCAGTAAAAACCAACAGCGTTGGCAACAAATAAAACGCGGAGCAAACATAAAACTAAAGCAAGCAGAGGCAAAGTGCGCTATTTACTAAATTTTGCATATAAAAAGCGAAGAGAGACAGCAATATAAACAACTGTAACTGCAACAACAACAACAACAACGGAAGCGGCAGCAAAAGAGCGTATAAATAAAAACCCAAAAGGCAATTTAAGTACAAATTTTGTGGGGCTACAAATGAAAATGCTCACCGAAATTTGAGATTATTGAAATTTTGTGAGCTTTAAAAGTAACAAAAAACAAAACATAGGCATATCTTCTGCTATTTAATGTTATTGTTTTCCAAGCCAGGTTAATTAACTTTTGTTTAAGTATTTTAAGCAATTGACAGACTGTCAATTCACCCCCAATTTTCCAGCAATTGTTTGCATCTGGTTCGATACGATATAGTACACTTCGTAGCATAGTATGCCATGGTACTAAGTTCGCTCCAAAGGTAACGGTAATAAGCTGCTGATTGCCGTAAAGTGCCAAACTTGAGCAGCTTCATTGGCTTTAAAGCAATCACAGACTTTATGCAGACTCTACTTTGTATGAACCAGGAGCCAGGTTAGTTAGGGCATCCCACTGGAACCAGCCCTCCTCTCAGGACATATAAAATACATACTATCTGTGCTGCTGCCACTGCTGCTGCTGCAGCAGAGGAAAAAACAAGAAGTCGTGCGGCATTTGTGCCATAGCGCAAGACGAACAATAAAAATTTACAACCAGCAAAACGAACCTACGAGGCGAACGAGTGGCAAACAAAGGCAGCAGCGACAGAGGGAGCTTGTGGAAAGGGGGACTAGGGAGGGGCAGATATATCCAAACCCACAAACCACACGAAGCGGCAAATGAGCAGTGTGGTAAGAGAGGGGGAAGAGCTAGAGGGGGAGAACGCCGAAAAAGAACTCAATAAATTGTCATGCAGTAAAATGTAGTTTTGTGTACTGGCGCAAAAAGTGCAAAAAGTGGTAAACAGGGGAGGATGAGAAGACAAGGAAAGGACAGGGGGGCGAAAATAAGAAGGGGAGCGAGGGCAACGCGACTTTGTTACAAGCGGAACTGCGCGCGACAGCGAAAAACACAAGAGCTGCAACGAACCAGAGACGAAGCCGCAGCTGCAGCCGCAGTTGTAGCCGAAGCTGAACTCGAGCAAGACGGCAGCTAGGCAGCTAAGTGCACAGTGCCAGGCAATACATATGCATAAGTTGTATCTGTGTGCGTGCGTGAGTGTGTGTCGTGCATTGTCTGACCGAAAATCACATGTTTAGTTGTACGGGAAGGATGTGATTCAAGTTGCAACAGCCACAGCAACAGCAACACGAAGTCGAGTAGCAGCAGCAGCAGCAACTGCTGGGACTGAGTGCCGACTCTGCCTTCCCCTTTGCCCTTCCAAGGCGTAAACCCTTGCCACATTCCTCTCTCCCTACTTGAACCCCGTTTCCGTTCGGGGTTTGTCAACGTTGTCAGCGCGCTGCTGTTGAATTTTTCATGCCCATTGCGCGACATAAACTTGGCCTGCCTCTAAATTAAGGCGGCTTCGCTTTATTGGCCAGCCTGCTTGCCTCCTGCTACTGTTGTTGTTGTTCTCCGTGTTGTAGTTCTCATTGTTGTTGTTGTTGCAGTTCTGCCTGTTTTGCTGCTGCTGCTGCGGCTTCATTTGGCTTTCACGTAAATGTGCGCTTAGCGTGGCGAAGTAATTGAGAGGCCGCCGCCCCGTGCCGAGTGCCCCCATATGCCACGCCCCTGCCTCACTATCAGCCTTCGCCTCGCCCTGGCTCTGCCTTTTAAGTGTATTAATCCTTTTTTATATGCGCACAAAACCGCAGTAGCCCTCGCAGTCGCCGCAGACGCCGCAGCCGAAGTTCAGCAACGTCGCATACACAAAAATTAAGTATACGTGGCGTATGCCCGCGTAATTCTCTTATTTGATGCCGCTCGACGGCGTCGACGTCTGCGGCGGCCGCGACAGCGTTTTTTCCTTCTGCTTTTGGCTCGTTTACTTGGCCAAAATTGCATTAAAGTTGCATAAGTGCACATGGTTTTAATATTTAATTTGGCAAAGAGCTTTCCGAATAACGCCGACTCCTGCGCGCTGCAGCTCGCCTCTTAGTCCTATTTGCTATGCTGTCCTGCTCTGGCCGCTGGACTGTGCACTTAGCGCTCGCTTTTGTCCAACTCTGGCGGCGATAACGCTGACATCCACGCTTAATAATATCCTTTTGCCGTTTCCTAACGCCGAAAAACAAAAGCGCAGCAGCAGCAGCAGCTCGAGTTCTGCTCCTGCTCTTTCCCGGTCGTGATTTTCCACAGTTAAGCTGCACGGGAAAAGAAAAAAGTATGGGTAAAGGAAAGGAAAAGCGCAACGCGCAAATGGAGATAAAAATTTGCCATGCCAAGCTAAGGGAAGCGACAAAAAAGGCGACAGCAACAGAGCAACAAAAACAAACAACAGCAGCAGCAAAGTGCAGCAAAAGTATTTACAAAGCCTTATCGTGATGCGCGACCCTAGCCATGCTCTCCTTCGCCCCTTGCCCTGTGCCCTTTACCCTTTTCCCAGTTTCCCTCGCCCTGCTCACGCTCCCTCGCCTCGTCCTGTTCGGCTGTTTATTTTCGCTGCTGGCATTCGCCACTCTAATTTCTCTTGGCCTGCACTCTATAAGGAGTTAAATAAAAACGCGATACACTTGCCGCAGCCACTGCAGCGAGAACAGCCGGGACAGCGGAAAAGGAGCTAGCTGAAAATATTGAAAAGCTTCGTAATTACATTAGACACTAAGAGAGGGAGAGCCCTAGCTGCGGGCGGGTCATTAAGTTGCTATAGCGCGAGATAAATACATATAAATTGTGTATTAAAAAAATCAGAGAGCACGTAGAGCTGCAAGAAGCTGTCATAATTGGGGCAACAACTAAATGGATTGTTAGCTGGAAAGTGTCTTAAAGATTTCCGAATTTTGTGGAAGAATATCAAGCAAATGTTTCAATCATTTATAGATCTGTGTCTTATCTTTCTCTCTCAATATCTTTCTTTCTGGCCTGATCCGAGTGCTTACAAGCTTTGATAGGTTTATGGCGTATATTTCCTTATCTTTTCACTGCTCAACTCTTTGCCTCTCTCATGCTCTTCTTTTACCCTCCTCCCCTTCAATTTCCCTTCCTTTTGACTTTATCTTTTATCTGCAGCGCATTTGGCAGTCGTTTAATCTTGCTCAGAACTGTTCGCTGCTCTGTGTTTTTCTCTCGCTTCTTCTACCATTCTCCCCTTCACGTCGCCTTAACATTTCTTGTGCCTCATCTTCTATTCCATTTTGTTATTTACGAGGCGACAGCAGCTCTTAAGTTTAAAGCTCAGGCATTAAATTTCGCTGTTCGCAAAATAGTTTCGCATTTTTATAACTCAATTAAGACTCGCCCGGCTCAGAGCCAATTAAAATGAGCAGACAGCCAGCTGATTAACCTTGTTATACACACAAACACACGCAGATACAGCTGGGTATATTTGTCAGCCCTGGGCGGGGGGCTGGCTTTAAAGCAAGTGGCCCAAGTGACCGTCGCCGCAGGTCACGTCGTACTGCCCGCGCCGACGTTATCGTCGCCTGGACGTAGATGGTAATTGTGAGTGTGAGAGTGTGCGAGTGCAGCGAGTGACGTCATTTGCACAATGCCACGCCCACACAATTCGCCAACGCTATCGCCCGTCGCAAACGTTGTCACGGTAATTGTGTGTGCACTGCACCACGCTTCGGTTGGCAATATTGTTATGACCAAAAACCAGGTCACAAAGGACTTTTCGCTGCCCCCGCACCCGTACCCGCACCCGCACCATCCACTCCCCCTTTCCCTTTTGCTCAACCCATTCCCCCTACTCCTCCTCTTTGGCCCATCCACCTACTCGAGTTTTTATCGTTCTTCTTGGCCTCAACTTTTCAGCGCGAACGCGCGCGCATATTTTATTTGATTTATTTATAACAAAAGAAAGCGCAGGAGAACGCATAGTTTTAGTAAATTTACTTGAGGAATTCAAGCCCCGAAAATGCTAAAGGTAACAGCAGGGGGAGAGGCATGTTGTGTTCCTAGTGCGCCATGGCCAGTTCGAGCAGCTGCAGCTGCCAGTTAAAGATTTCTTAGCGCTTTTGCTATTTTGCATTTAATATTTATGCCGCATCTGCCAGGCTCCCTCTCTTTCTACACCCCTCTTACTCACTCACACTCTTTTTCCCTCTCTCTATTGCAGGCATGCATCAAGCTCAACGCTCTCAACTGCTCGACTGCTCTTTGCGACTTAGCGACTTGGCCCAATCCTTGACCAGGCCCGGCCCGGCCTGCTGGGCTGCTGAATAATTGATGCAGTTTTGGTAAGTGCATTTCGAAAGAGTTTCCTTCTATCCTACTCGGTCTGCAGCTCTTCGGCTCGTCAGTTTCTCCATTCTTCAGTCCATTCTCTGTTCATCTCGTGGTCGCTGCTGCTTTAGTGTGTGTGTGTGTGTGAGTGAGTGGTGCCTCCTCCAAATTGCTTGGCATTTCATTTAAATGCATGCCAGGAACTGTCCCGCTGAGCCAGAGCCTGACAAATGAAGTGTTCGATGCCGTGAAGGGTGGAGGGAGGTGTAGGTGTAGGGGGCGTGGCAAATGCCTTATGCATAAACCAATATGCGCGCTGGCTTGCCCGTTGGCGGCAACGTTTACGCGCCGGATGCGGAAATTGTACAACAACAATAGACAGCAAAATAGCAGCGAGGCCAACGAAAAAATGGCGTTAACAGCACCTTCACACACAGATACACACACGCAAGCAGGCACCCTCACACACACACGCGCGCACACTTACAAATGGGAGACAAGCACTCGCATTGCCACACATATTGTCCACTATTTTCACACATTTGTATGGCCATTTCAGGCGATGGCGACGACGATAACGGGGGTTCTCGGGTTGGAAGTGGGCGGGGGGTAGGAGTATGGGGCGAAGATTGGTGGCCATTATTTTAGGTCAACCTTCGGCCATCTCTTTCTCACAGCTCTATTGCCGTTTCGTTTAATAGTGTTGCCTGACGCTGGCATCGTTAGCTTTACCATCAGCTTGTCAGCTCCCCCCGCCTCCTCAGCCCGCACACTTGCGCAAAAATAAGTTCATTATTATGCAAATGGTAATACATAGAGTAGATTAATATTTAACGAAGATTCGTGCTGATAAAAGCCTGATCAGGCTTAACAGTTTGCAATTTCATACAGCTCAGTACACTGCTCAGCCACGTTGCGTATACGCACCGTACACTTTTAACTACATTCAAATCGCGCGTAAGTGTATCACCAGTTCGATTATCCAATTCGATGCGACTCTCTGCGTTGTTTATGCATGCATTTTCTTGCTTTATCTTAATGCTGTCTACAAATACCAAATAAAAAAAATTTCGTCGCTTTTGGCCAGGGCAGGCGCTGAGCTTGTTGTTGTACACTACAGCTTATTGCTGCTGTTGCTGTTGTTGTCGCACTGCTTATCCTTATCCACAACATTGTCGGCATCGTCTCCGTCTCCGTCTCCGTCTCCATCGTAGTCGTCTTTTCCTCTTCGCCTTTCGTCTTCGCCTTTGCCTTTCCGCTGCCTTTCCGCTCGTCGTTTGTTTTGTCATTCAATTCAATGAGGCTAATGTCCGTTGAGTTTTGCACCGCACCTACAGCTGCAGATATAGCCAGTTCAGCTGGCCATATCCTCGCTGCTGTTGTTGTTGCTGTTGCTGTTGCTGCTCTGTCTGGGCTCTTGTGCGTCCATTGCTTCCCCTGCTGCTGTTGAAGTGCCATTAAGTTTAGTTGTCACTTAGCCTCTTTGCCTTTATATGCCCGCTGTCTCTCGGTCTCTCTCTCTTTCTGTGTTGTTGCTGCTGTTATCCTTTTGGCTTGGAACGTCTTAAGCGCCTAATACCATGCCCATAAAAATGTCCAACTAATGCTTTAAAGTGTGCCAGCCCAACGACAGGACCTAAGTCAACTCAAATCGACTACGGACAAGATAGAACGAGACAAGACGGCAGCAGCAGCAGGCGAAGAGACAAAGAGAGACAAGGAGAGACAAGGAGAGACAAGGAGAGACATGGAGAGACAAGGAGAGACAAGGAGAGACAAGGAGAGACAAGGAGAGACAAGAAGAGACAAGGAGAGACAAGTCGCTGCAAGTCAAGAGACAGCAGATGAGCCGAGCTAGCTAGCGTTCCCTAGACTTCAGCTAGGGTTGGATGGATTGGGAGTACCCTGCCGGCCTGCTGTTATCGCCGCGTTTCGTTCGCTACATCGATCGTTTTGCGTGTTGTTACCGCGTCTGCTCTTTGTGTTTGATTTAACTCGTTTTTTATTTTGATTTTTATGTTCGCTTTTGGCCACCCCGAAATTGCGTGTTAATTTTCACACACAAACAGAGACGGAAAAACCGAGAGAGAGACAGGCGAACAGACAGACAGACAGACGGGCAGACCTACAGGCAGACAGGAATTGCTCGTATTTGTCGAGTGTGCGGTGCTGTTTGTGCTTTATTGTCTACGGGAGAGGGACGTAAAGGAGAGGAAAGGAGATTGGGATAGTGAAAATTCTCTGTCTTTTGGCGAATTTAAATATTTGCATTTTTATTGTGAGACAGGCGGCACACGTTGCGCCTGCCTTGCTTCATTAGCAGCGCAACCGCAATGCTGTCCTGGGTTGACCGAAATCTGTGGGGGATCTGTGGGATAAGACACAGAGAGAGAGAGAGCGCCCCAGTTGAGCATAAATGAAATACAAGTCATTCAATTAACTTTATCTTGTGCTGCAGCGCGAATGCAAAAAGCGAAAAGAAAAGTTGGCTACTTTTCGCCGAATCGACGCGTTGCCGTTCAGTATCGACTTCGTCTTCGTCTTTGGCGTTTGTCAATGAGTTTTCATTACGTTGCATACATTTTACGGGCAGGACAATCATGGAAAACAAGCCGCACCAATTTGTGGACAAAGCAAGGAGAGGCAGGTGGGAGAGAAAATAAAGTTGACTTCAAAAAGCGAGTCAATATTTGCAAACGCGGCCCCCCAAAAAACACTTTGCACTTTACTGGAGAGCCGGAGCGCTCTTATTCCCTTTTCTGCCTCTGCTCTCTCCTCTCTCTTTTCTCCAGACGCCTGCCCTGCCTTGTCCTGCCCTGCCCGAGTAAATGCATTAAAAATGCAGATACAGCCGAGAGGCAGAGCGCGCGCCACAGTCATGTGCAAATTTCGACTTGTCAATTTATGATTATGGCACCTCGTGAAGCGAGGCAAAATGTAAATTATACGCCAACCGACGAAATGAAACTCGGGCGAATAACAAGCTAAATTGCTGCTAAGTCGCACTGCCTTTCGCTCGCTCTCTCTCTTCTCTCCCTCTCCCTCTCCAACTCTCTCGCTCTGTGTGGCTGCCAATTTTAAATTTAGTTTTTATTGTTTTTGCCTGTGGTAGTTGGCAGAAGGAGTCGCCTGCCAGCCCGGCTGGCTTGTTACACTTAACGCTTTTTAACGCCGAATTGACTACACACACACACTCACACAGGCACTGGCGCTCACTTACTTGTTCGGCTGTTATGTAAATGAGAATGGGCCGCTTGTCGCTGCTCAATCGACAGCCAAGACCGGCCCAGCCCAACCCAAGCGGCGGCGCAGGTGCATTCAAATAGTTGCTTAGTCCGTATGCCTTACGCTACGTTACGTATACGACGTGTTGTCGCAGGCAGGGCAGGAGCAGGGGAGCTGGGAGGCCAGAACGTCGTCAAGCTCGGCTAACAAACTGTCAATTTGGTTGCATGTTTTATTACCAATTGTGCCACACTGTATGCTGTGCTCGAGCACATGTGCTCACTGCCTGAAGAGGTCGGCAAGGAGCTTGAGAAGTAAAGTTTATACGCTTTATTGCAGCTGCTGCTGACCGGGTACAAATTGCGTATTTTATGAAGATTATTAAGTTAAAGTTGTACACTTATTTAATATATTATAGCTTGATGCAGAACTTTAAGGCAGTTGAGGACGGCGGAAGCTTCGCAAGTTTGGCTTAAAACTCCAAAAAGAAACTTATCAATTACGCCCCTTCCCACTTCTTCCCAACTTGCTTTCTCTTTGTGCAATAAAATTTTACAGGCCCCAGTTAAAATTCCAATCAATTTTCATGCCAGTGTACCAGGGGTATTTATTAATTTTTATATGCAATTTTTTTGCATCGAAGCGCGGCAAATTAAAATATCTCTATAGCAATCTCTCTGTTCGCCAGTTAAAAAAGACAGGAATTTAATTTTCTATATATTTGCAGCAAAAGGAATGTCGCCGGCGTATGCTGGGTGAGTGAGTGAGTTAATGAGTGAATGATGAATGTCCTGAGGGGCATGTGTAAATTTATTGCAAGAGATTTTCGCACTTGCTGCACAAAACCTCGTCATGCATCAGAGGCCTGAAGAGAGAAAGAGAGACGAGCGTATTGTTCTGCGAGAGCCGAGTAAATTGTTTGTAAACAAAATCATTGTTGAATTTTGTCAAATTATAATGTGACGTGTTTTTGTTTTTTGGGTTTTTGTTTGCCTGCAAGCTCAATTTTACGTTGTTGCAGCTTGGCAAATTTATTGCTTAGTTATCGGGAAATTTTCCATTTTAGAGTATACTCAGCTAGACCAGCGAAACAATGGGGAAGGCTTCACTTGTTATTCTTGTTGCTGTTGCTGTGGCTGTTGCCGTTATTGTGTTGTGATGGGCGGCGGAAATGTAAATGAAACTGATTGTGAGCTTCGACAGCACAAATCGCATGTAGAGTACTGCATGAGCTCGCTCTCGCTCTGCCTATCGCACACACGGTATAAAATTTGATTGTGATTGAAAAATGTAGCCTACTTTCAGGCGGGCGCATATAAAATGCATGTAATCAAGCGAAATCGCAATGTTCGGCGCCCCAAGCGAGTGAGTGGGGTCGCTTAGGTGCGTTGCACTGGGTGCATTGGCAAGTTACGCCCCCTCGCGAGAGTGCGCCTTCTTCAGCTACATACTGTGCCTGCCTCGCACAATAATTGAAATTTGATTTGATTAGTTTAGATTTTGATTTTCTGCGGGCTGCCATTGCACTCGTTATGTGCGTGTGTGTGAATGAGTGCATTAAAAAGGCATATTAATATTATTTTTGCGAGCTTTATTAGAACGCCTTTTCTGTCGCCCCTTATAATTAAGCATCACATTTCATGCTGTTTTAACTTTTCGTTTTTTTCACAACGATTCGCTGAGTGGAAATGGAAGTGGCGTCGTTATAATTGATCCATTTGGTCTTCATGATTAACATTGGATGCGGACAATTCAATAATAATTACCTCGAGACAATTACAACGTGACACAGCCGAGCGTGTGCGGATTCTGCTGCCGCTGCCTCCCAATGCGTTGGCATGTTTAAAATTTAATTAAGTAACTTATTGTTAATATTTGCATTCCTTTTGTTGCGCCGCCCAACTGCCCGCCCGCTGTCCCTCTGTCGACGCGTTCAGCATCGGCAAGATAATTTGCTGCATATTTCTGCCGCTTTTGTTTTGCGCGCCTTTGTCAACGCGATAATTAAATAAATATTTGCGCGACAAAATGAAGAAAGAGAGAAGAAGAAGAATAAGAGTATTTATTTGTGATTCTATGGGAAAAACGCATTTTTATTTTACATTTACAGTCCGAAATCGCATATCTTTAATAGTTCATCGGAGAAGGAGGCGAGAAAGATGGCGCAGAATGGCGACCATATTGATAAACAGTAAATGGCGGCCATTGCGAAATGATGAAAAATGCGCTGCACTTGCTGCACCTCTTTGTGCCGAGCTGTGTGTGGTCAAGTGGAAAGTAGAGGAATATAAAAAGCACGAAAGCCTGCGAAAAGCGAATTGTATGGGTGTAGAGTGGGCAGGAGCTAGGTGCAGGGGCAGGGGCAGGGGCAGGTCAGGAAGCGAAAAGAATTGATTGTTGGAATTGCAAGAAGTGCAGGCCGAGTAATAAATAGTCTTCTAAGTAGCATAAGCTCGTTAGGGCAGCAGAGACAGAGAGAGAAGGGATGGAAGAAAATTAAAAGAAAAGTCGACTTGCAACTTTAACTTTGCCTCGAACTTAGCGCAGCATCTACGCAGCTTTTTTTGCTTTGATTCCTCTTCGACTTGACCCCTTTCTGAGATAAACATTCTCATGCGAACTTATGCAAATGTAGAACGGGGTGTTCTGCAGAAAAAAGAGTGAAACTTTCCAAATGAGTTTCGGAGCGAGCCTATTCCAATTTCGCCCAGTTTCAGTTTCTTTGCTCTTTGTTGTTTGCAACAATTTTCACTTTCTCTGGCATTTTGTTCTATGTTCGTTCAAGATATGCAAATTCCTAGCTGCCTCTCACGCTTATCCAGCCTGCCACTTGCTCGGGAAGATATCTCCTCGCCCGCTATGGCAATTGTTTTGCATTGGCTAAGCTGGGATACCCTGTAAAAGCGCATTTCTACGATAAAAAGTCAAGCACGCAGACTACGATACTTTTGCAGCCTGACCCTAGAGCGGCTAGTGTGCCGGCGATCTGCTCTTCTATTGGATACAAAAATGCTTTATGGAGGCTTCGAATATATTTGCGAGAGTTTTTGGCAGATCTGTCGATCTGTTGTGGCCTGTTAACACGCCGTACTACAACGGCGAAATTTATACGCAGCGCCATATTTGTCCTTCTTTCTTGGCCTGACAACATAATAATAAGCATTCCCGCTCCACGCTTTGTTGTACTTGTTCTGCTTCTTCTCTGCGCTGAGGCAAACACTTTCAAAGGGCAACCTGCAGCAGTCGCATTGTTGTTGTTGTTGTTGCTGCTGCCTTTGCTTCTGCTGCGGTATTGAGCGCAAAAGTTTATTGAACGCAGCAGAAAAAAATGAAGAAAATATTACACAGACACGCGTGCTCCGCCTATGGCCATAAGGACACGTATGCTTGTGTGTGTGACTTGTACTATTTACGCCGCCTTCGCTGTCGACTCCTTTGGCGCTTTATGGCGGCGTCGACGGCGATGGCAATGGCGGCCGTTTGCAGCGTGTCCTTACACACACTTTAAATTATTTATTTTTACACTTTGCTGTAACACATTCACGCACACACACGCACGTCTCTTGCTCTCTCTCTCTCTCTCTCTCGCTCTTCCTCTCGGTCTGTGTGTTGTTTAATACACTTGGCAGCGCGTCGTCCCTCGGCCACGCTTCGGCCTACGCCAAGCAGCAAAGAACAGAGAACCGCTCTTTATATTTGCACAACTTGGCCCTCGCTATTCCCCGCCCCTCTCTTACACTGTTGCTATCTCTCTTGCTCCCGGCGACTGGCTTTTCTTTTCAGAACTTGTAAATTATTTGCCTTTTGCCTTATTCCTTACACATACGCGCACAAATTGTCTTGAGTTTATGTGTTAAACTTTACATCTCATGTTTGGCCGTGCAAGGACTCGAAAGCCCCGCTCCCCACTGCCTTGGACCCTGGCCGGGATCAGCCCCCACTTCCTGCGCTGCTGTGTCCATTGTAGTGTTGTTGTGCGGCCATGTGGGCGCTATTGTGGCGTCGCCTTCGCGCCCCACGCACGCCTGCATAGCATGTAAATGATATCGTTCTGCGTCCCCCGCTGCCCGTGCTCCCCGCTCCTTGCTGCTGGGTCCTGCTGCTTGGTTCCTTCTGGCCACGTTCACACACATTTGCACTCCCCCTCCCGATTACTTCTACAGGCACATGCGAGTGCTCCTCTTGTCGTCCTTGCTCACGTCAGCTGCGGCGACGTCGCTTTTATTGCTCGCCTTTGTTGAAGCTGCCTGCCTGCCTGCCAGTCGGAGCCGCCGTTAAACAAATGAACAACATAAATAATTGCAAAGGCACAGACACATACACACACACACACACACCTGCACATCTGCACATGCAGCGACACACGCTCACATGTAATCACACACGTATGCAAAGTGAGGTAAATCGCAGCGTTTGCTGCATACTTAAAGGCGCCGCACGCGCCACCAAATCTCTTCTCAGCCTCCGCATTCCGCCACTGCCCCGACTCGACTTGACTCGCCACGACTCGACTCGAGCCCAAGCCGAAAGCTTTGTCTCTGCCGAAGCAAGATTAATGAGCGCAGCACACCGAAAGCAATTCAAAGTCAGCTGCCAATGCAAATTCCCCCAGCTCAACGCCAGACAAGCCCGCCCGTTGAGTAATGTGGCAACAACAGCAGCAACAATAGCTACAATTACGATGGGTTGGCCACACCTAATCACTTATTTGCAACAATCCATAAATGCCGAGGCACTCGAATCACTCAGCTAATTGCTGCAACACGCTCAACAAGCCACTAAGCCAGCTGACGTTGTCGTTGTTGCCGCTGCCGCTGCTGGTGCAGTTGCTGCCGCGGCTGATAAGCGGCTACACGCCAAGCTCATTTGTGTTGCGGCTCTCTAATTGCCTATGTATGTGCACTGTCTGTATATGCATGCATGTATATCGGGCACACAGATGCGATTAACTTAAGTAGCGTGTCTAGAGGCGGCTTTTCTCCCTGGCCCTCCCTCCGCTCAAATAACTTCAAAATTTGGAGAATGCTGCGTGAGAGATTCGGCGGCCACTTGAATGCATCATGCGGCGCCTCCGCACTCGACTCTCTTCAGCTCCTCTCTCGCTGCCGCCCTCGCTCTGCTCTCTTGAGCTATTTGAATTATATTTGCCCAGCTGAAAAAAGGCGAAAGCTGTCGTTCTCTTTTGACATTCCCGACTGCTATGCAAATTTTTGGGTGCAATTGGGAATGCCTGAGAGAAGTGTGTGTGTGTTTTACGACGTTGACCTTGCCCGGGGATGAGAGTGAGACAGTCAGACAGCTTGTCATACACCTTGCATGGGCTGTATATAAGAGTATATTTTTAGCCTGCTTAATGAATCGGTTTCCGAGTGACTGAATGCTCTAATTGAAGTCTTATTTTTAAAATTTCAATGCTTATAAAATAATTAGAATTCTCTCTTTGTGCACCTACACATTCGTAATACACATGTTCCAAAAATATTTCTTGAATTTCGTAAGAGTGTTTATATCTCTCTTTTATCATCATTTATTACATGCTTACTGATTTTTTGTTTTGTTTCCCTGCTTTCTCGTATATCAATAACAACCACTCCGGTCTAACAGGTTTTTTATCGTCATACAGAACCGTTTGAGGGGTATATTGGTTGAAAGACTTCTCAGCAAAGTTTCCCGATTGATAGGTGATTTTCCTAATTCACTGTTAATTATTTATTTTCAATCAGTTATAAAGCTATTTTTACTATCAGTTTCCTAATGGAGGATACAGTTTGAGTTTCGCGCTTAGAGAGTATCCGCGTGTCCAGCTCTCACGGCATTTCTAAGTAATTTGTTACTGTTTATGTAGTTCGCCTTGCCCATGCATCGACTACGTTAACGTGCTCTCACTTCACTCTCAGTTACACGCTCTAACCTTAAGCTCTCTCTTCGGCTCAGAGTGCGCTGTGCAAGCCTTGTCTAGTCTGGCGTGTGCATTGCTCTCTCGTTTTACGCTCAATATCTGAGCTGCTTATCTTCCTGCAGATGAGTGTTGCTCTCAACTTCACTCACTCTCTCATTGTTCTGCTGATCTGCTCAGCGCACTTGGCTCGTCTCGCCTGTGCACTGGCCACGTTGACGTGCTCTCTGAGTAAGTGGGCACCTTACTCTCTCGCGCGTTGTGCTGCTGATCTACTCAAGTCTCAGAGCTGAGCGCAATGCGACGCAGGCAGTTTGATTATGAACTCCACTCACGTCAGTCATCGTCGTCGCCGTCGCCGTCGCCGTCTTGAATAAGAGCAGAAACGTGAATCGGCTTTTCCCTATCTCGCCGCAAGAACACGCTAATTGCAGATTGTGTTTTATTACTGCAGCTATCAGTTGAGAATTTAGAGACGTTAACAGCAGCAATTTAGTGCCGCGTCGGTGCGCGATAAACCATCTATAATTAAATACGGACGTGCGTGCTGTGTCGCGCAATGAACGAGTGAAGCCAGCGCAGCACATTTAAATCAATACAGCATTTCCGCGGTTCTTTCATTATCGCTGTGTTGTCTTCTCTTCTGTTCTGCACTGCGCGGTTCGGTTCGGTTCGACTCGGTTCAGTTCTGTTCATTAGTGTATTGGTTTTTCTGAAAAAACATAAATTAATATAAATCCACGCAAGGTTCGTATATTTCGATGGCATTAATCTTCTCTTCCTGCCGCTTCTTTCGCTGCTGTCTCTCTCGCTTGTCTCTGTCTCGTTCACTCGCGCGCATCAAGGTAAATGGCGCAAGACATGAGAAAGAACAACAGCAGCAGCAGGGGAGCAGACACAACATGATAAAGCAATAAGAGGAAATTGCAACAAGTTTCGCCGGTCTCGTACAGCGACGCTGAAAAGAGATTGGACTTAAAAATAATTTTCAACAAAATAAAATCAACATGCAGCACGCTTCTGCTGCTGCTGCTGCTGCCTGCAACTGGTGCAGCAGAAGAAACAACCTCAACTCAATTAAAACGTTCAATGAATGGCAAAAAACGAATAAACCAAAGGGAAAATCTGAAATAAATAAAAGCGAAAAAACAATCGAAACACTCAAGCAACAACAACGATGATGTTGCTCACCTCACTCCGTAGACATGAGCTGCTGCTGTTGTTGTTGTTGTTGTTGTTGTTGTTGTTGTTGTGAGTGTTGTTGTTAGTGTTGCTGCCAGCACCGATTCGCACGCTTTTTATTTATTGTGATTATTTTGTTATTTATTAACTGCGGTTGTTGTTGCTGCTGATGTTTGTGTTGCTGCTGCTGGCGACTCTCATTCAATCATTTTCACTTTTTCCGTTCATTTTGTTGCTGCTGTTTCCCTTTTTGCCGTCTTTCTGCTGCATTTATTGTTGCTGCTGTTGTTGTTGTTTGTTGTTGTTGTTGGCAATTTGCTGTTTATGATTTTTATGGCACTTCCACGCGACTAAACACATTCCATAAAATTTATACGCAAATCGATCATCAAGCCAATATATTAATGCATTCAACTCTGCCGTTTTTCACGCGACTCTCGCTCTACCCCTCCCCCAACCACCCGTCACACCGCTCTTCCCATCCCGCTTTATGGCAGCTGCCGATTGAAATGCATTTTAATGCCATAATACGAGTCGAGTATGGCAAATCAATTGAAATCAATTGTATGTTTTGCCGGAGATTGCCATAAAAATGAGTTCAAGTAAGATGAAACCCAACTGGGAATCCCAAAGTTTACTTTAAATTCCCCACAATTAACCGCAAGTGCTGACTAAGGAGTTTAGTATTATATAGATATATACATATAGATTATATATGTATAACTTGCGTAAGCCTGTCAGACAGAGTTTCAGCAAGTAATAGTTGAAATTCCACGACGCAATCTCCCTTATCATTTTCATTTTATCGCAATCGACCACAGTCATTGTAAACTGTAATCAATATGATATGACTTTGCCTTACACCCCATTTACTTGTGGCTCCTCTTCTCTTCTTCTTCTCTGCTTTATTGTCATACTTTTTGTCACTTGTCACGCAATTTGAGACACACCACTTGCTCTGCCTGCCCCGCTCTGTGTCAATCAATCAAGCAACTTAAACTGAGCCTGAACACCGCATTAACCTGCTCTCTCTAATTTACAGCAAGCCATCATATTTCCTTGCCTGGATCAGAACTTTAAGCCGCAGCTGTAACTGAAACCCAGAACGTGTGTGGAGGGGGAAAGGGTTGGGGGCTTGGGTGTGAGAATCCCCTCGGAATCAACCGCTGAAAGTCAAATTAAATATCTATTTTTGGGCCACATGTACAAAAATGTACGACAGACTCAAGGGATAAATTGGGGGTGGCTAAAGGAGGCAGCGGGATGCAGGTCGCAGGGGGGAAGAGTTCGAGGGTGCGGCTGCTGCCGCTGGAGCCGCTTTTGTTAATTATCCCCATGAATTTGATAGTTTTCATCAAAAGGTAACGAGAGCTGCTGATGAAAATTCAAATGAACATGAATATGCAAATGTGTAAAAGTGGAATTGTGAAAATTGTGTGTGTTGTCTCTCGTTACGCCCGTTCACCCTCTCACTCGCACACGTGGTTGTGTGTATGTGTGTGTCGTTTGCATTTCAGTCGAAATGCCGCAAATTAGTAATGTTGCCTAGACGTATCGGCTTTTTGGGACCTTTGCCTATTAATTTGTGATGCCGCAGCTCAGGTTTACAGTCTCCTATAGACACCAATTAGCGATCGGATGAAGTTTGAAGTGGAAATTGCGAGTGGAATATAAAACAAGCAAAGAGTGAAGTACTCAAATGTACAAGACTGTGCAATACCCTGGCATTAAAGTGACTGAATTCAGAAAATATTTGATATACACATATCAATTAATTATTAACCGCGTGGGTCGCGATGATTTACTTGCCGGTAGTCAGGCAGACTGGATTACAAAGTCATCTTAATGTTAAATGAAATTGAAACTTTGTTCCGCAATCACACTCATAGCGGCCACGCAAATATGCTGTGTTTGCCGTCCATGCGTCCGGTCAAATGCTTATTCTGCATTCTCACGGTATTATTTCCGAGTCAGCAATTTTAAGACCGTTTACTTTGGTTAATTTATATATTATTTGCAACTGTTTTGGAACTGAATTTTGATAATAATTATGAATTTGATTTTGATTGTCAGCGAATACCCAGTTTTTAATACTTAAAATGTAAGCTAGACCCCTTAAAAAATAGTTAAATATGACATTGCAATTAAGAGTCAAAAACAAAATCGATTATACTCAAACAAAGTTTTGAATACTAGAAGCTTAGACATTTGCTTTGATGGAGATGACACCAGAAAATAACAAGTTTTGTCGTAATTTTCAAACCTAGACTCCGAAATATTTTATACCCTTCGACCATTGAAAATGGGCAAATATACGAGCTTTATGCATATAAGCAAGCGTGGGAAACGCCACGAAATATATATATTCTTGCTCAGGTTCCCTAGCCCTTCGATTGAGCGATGTCCGTAGACATTTAGTTATATATCCGTGATCCGTGATGTAAATATTATGATTACATTTGGACAGACTGAGAGATATGTACACGATGCTTATCGACAGATATTGTAATAATCAATAATCAATACTTAAGCTCAAGAAACAACTTCAGTTTTTGTAATGCATAATATACCCAATTTTCTGCTTTAGAAACGAAAAGCGTGCTGCTGTTGTTAGCTGATGTTGTTGTTGGCAAAAATGGGGCGCGAAATTCAATCTGTGGCTTATGGCATGCGAAATTATTGCAATTGCAACGCACAGCGGCGCACACAGAACTCTGTGGCAGATGGGGTAAACCAGGAGGGGCGGGAGCACCCTGGAGACCACAACCAAACATTACTGTCAGCGTGAGTGACGTTCTGTCTAACGGCACCCTGGGGGAGGGATTCTGTGTGCAGTGGTAGGGGAGGGAGAGGGGTGTACGCGGGATAGGCTGGCTCCGGAACTGACTCGGCGCTGCGCCGTGCTGGCTAATGATGCGCATGATGTGCGCCATTGTCGGCGTCATCATCTTGTCGGCTTCTGCTTGTGGCAGCCCCAACTTCATCTTCATCAGCGGCAGAGCCTCAGCAGCACCGGCAGCAGTGGTAGCTGCAGCAGCCGCTTTTCTGCATTGACGGCTCGACTTTTTTGCAGCAGATGCAACATGGCAACTTGGATGGCCTCCAACTGTGCGATGTGCCCTGTGCGCTGCACGCAGCACTGCATGAAATTAATATTAATCGCAGCAATGCATTTAAGCCGCATTTAGACGATTTAGCCGCTAAGCGGCTAAGCGTCTGCCGCTGCTGCCGCTGTTGTTGTTGGCTTTATCCCGCCGCTTTTTCATTACGCGCGCTGCCTTTGTGCGTCTTTCCTTTGTTTATTGTGTGACTTATACCCTTCGACCATTCAAAATGCTCTAAAATGGGTATATAACTTTGTGCAACAGATCAACAACAGATCTCAGCTATTATAAAATATAGAGGCACCAAATTTGGCATGATGGTTCCTGTGTATCATCGGCAGATGAATTTTCTGATGCCACGTCCACTGCCCCACAAATCGGTAGTTTTCGAGTGTTAAGCAAAGTATTAAAGTCTAAATCTTCTGTTCTGCTATGCACATTGATGATTACTATATAAATCTGTCCTCCAAATTTGTACAAATGTATGGTACGAGCGACGTCGATGTCATGCGGTTTTTTGCACGTATGTATGTTTGTGTGAGAGAGAACGAGTAAGCAATAGGTGGTAGAATAATTTGAGTTCTCTGATTGAAATTATAAGTTTGGTTGTTTTTAAGGGTTTTTCAAAATTGGGCGAAGGGTATTTTACTGTCGCGCGTGCTCGACTGTAGCCTTCGTTACTTGTTTTTATTTATTGTTTTGTGGTCGCGCGGTTATTAAAATGCCGCCAGCAATTTGTAATCATTAGGCCCGCGCGTAGGCGTGTCCCTACGCCCTCTGCGCGCCTCACCTCCCTTTGCGACCAACTCGATTTCCCTTTGACGTAGCATACTTATTGGGGCGCACCCTTCGCACGAGCTGGCAAAAGCCGCTGACATTTTAGCCAACTAATATTCTTGCAGTTATGCAAATCACACACACACACACACAAGGACAGACAACGACTGCCATTTGCACGTCCAACTGAGGCAGCTCCTCCTCACTCTCCGATCACACCTATCTCCGGCTCTCCTGCTCTTGCTCAACGTCAACGCCATCGTCGTCATTGTCTTTGTTGTTGTCGCTGGTAAAATTTAAGTGGCCACTTGACTAAATTAATATGACACTGCTGCAAGTGCTCTGCACTTGTTCCACCCCGTCCCCTACTCCACTCTGCACTCTCTACCCTCTCCGTCTCCTTATCGTCTTTTGGCCAACAATATGAATAATTATGACGTGAAACTGTCAGTTGATTTGCATGCTCTGCTCGCCAAGTTGCCAAAGACGAAAGTATTGCATTTTTGTTGCATGCAGCAAGAAGGGAAGAGGAGGCAGGAAATTGCAACAACAGGAGCAGGGGGAAACTGATAATCGATTGAATACTTGAATACTCATAGTGCCACTCGTCTGGCATTCACTCCAAGAGGCGATTCGAAAGTGACCGTCAGGCAATTTAAGCCGATTGGGAACCAACACGTAATACTTATTACGGCATCAAGTGATTTTCGGTTGCTCAAGCGATTTGCATAACTAATTGAGTCGCTCGGGAAGAATTTCGAACAAGCTTGTTGAACAATTTCATAGAGAAAAGTGTCAGTTAAGCTTTGACTTTGATCAAGATTTTCCATAAATTAAGTGCTTAAGCGGCTTTTAATTAATTTCTTAGGCAAAATCAAGGCTGCAAAAACTGAGAAAGAGTCGACGAGTCTCTCCAGCCCCCCGCCCCTTTCCGTTGCAGTCCCCACGAATCAACATCATTTTGTTTCGCAGTTGTAGCTGCCATTTAACGCTCACGCCAGCCTGGGCCTGGGCCCATAAGCGAGGATGTCACTACTAAAAATCCCAACTGTTTGCAGGTTGTCTGCAGGCCAAAGCACCGCCTCCCTGCCACTGCCGCTCCCCTGCCCAGTTTCTCTTTTTTTCTGCTTTTTTCTCTGTATTTTCTGCGCTCTCGTTTTTGTTGCAGCACATGTCACACTTGGCTCGCAGTTTGTGGCCGGGCCAGGGCTATGAAAATAACCATAAGGCAATTGCCCAGGCGGCTTCGCAGTCGGCCTCAGTGTCAGCCTCCATTTGTAGTTGCCACCCTCCCCCACCCAACCATCTGCTGCCTCACCTGCCTCCTTCCTACCCCTGCATCTTCCACACCATTGACCTCCCCAGGCTCCCCTTGCGCACTCTGTGTGTTCGTGGCACTCATAAGCCTTGAATGCTAAATGTCAAAGTTACTCCTTGGCGTAACATTCGACACATTGGGGCGTTGAGGTGTGCCTACGTGTTTCTGTGGCCGCGACAGTGTGTGTGAGCGTGCCTTAGTTCTACCCCGTTCCGCTTCATCATGCTGCTGCTCCTGCTGCCTCCCTGATGCCTGGTTGCCTTTGGATTACATTACACTAAGTTCTGTGCAAACACAGTTGGCGCAGTTCATTAACATGTTACATGGACATGGAGCGAGCCGAGCGGGCCGAACTGGGTCCCGCCTGGAGTCGCAGTGGGGTGGGAGTGTAGTCACAGTCGAGTATAGTTCATGGCGACTTCACTCTCGGCTCTAGACGAGACTCTTTGGGTTTGTTTGTTTGCTCCGTTGTGTGCGTAAGCACAATATGCATGTATGTAAATCTCCAGTGTGTGTGTGCTAGTGTGCGAGTGTGTGTAGGGGAATGTATGTTTTATGCCTTTTTGTACATAGCAGCAGCCTTAACCCGCCTGCTTCTCTCGCTTCTCCTCCTCTGCCCGACGCTGATGCGGAAGTGTTGCTCGGGCGCCCACTTTAAACAACTAGAGCGACTCAAAGCGCAGAGCTTCAGATATGGCCAGCATATGAATATGAAAATGAATGTGAATATGAATACTTAGCCGGCTGTGCGGGTGTGTGTGTGTGTGTGTGTGTGTGTGTGTGGGTGTGTGGGTGGGGGGCCTCGCCTAAGCTGCGCATTAAATGTAAAATCTAAATAATTAACAGCTTTCGCACTGAAGACGAAGAAAAGGAACATGTGGGAAGCTGGGGAAACTCGAAAACGAAACGAGGTTGATGCACAAAGCAAGCATCTGTGGCTTATGCCACGCCCACTACAATTGGCGAGTGGGCAACGTGTGTGTGGCACAGTCGCTTCTAATTAGGCGCGCTTTAAGTGCAGTCGTGTGGCTAATCAAAGCCGGCTGGTGGGCAGGAGGAAGCAAGGAGGGAGGCAGAGTGGAATAGTTGGAGACGTGTTTTGCGGTGCTTGTGGGCAGACAGCAAACTGCAATCCGATCTGCACGATACTCCGGTTAATTTACAGTTTTAATGCGTTTTCGACTTGTGGCCAGTTGCAAAGTTTTTCGCCCAGTTTCAAATAAGCCCGGACACAGCCCAATAAACAAGCAAACAAGCAACAGAAAGAGAGAGAGAGAGTGAGAGAGAGGGGTAGGGAGACTGGCGCAGGCTAATTCATTTGTTTGTTTCCGTGCACAAAACCAGCATCCATTGCATACTTTGCGGCGCAAAACAAAACCAAGGCACCAGGGGCAAACCCAATATCCGCTTCCCTGCCATTCCCCCAACCCCCTGCCTAGCCACAATACCATGCAGCATCCCTTCCGTTCCTGCCCCTGCCTCTCTGCCCCTGCCCACCCCATGCCATACGGGGTACTCCTCGTAGATGGCACCGCACGTCAATGAGTCCCAAAACAGAAACCAAAAAACTGCATATATACCACATGTATGTATATATATCGTAGCCGTAGTGATAGTCGCAGTCGCAGTCGTAGTCGCAGTCATTCCCTGGCGAAGTCGAGCACACTCGGACTATTTGGCCTGCTAGTTGGCCCGGTCAGCAAATGCAGCAGCACGAGGCAGGCTGGACGGGCCGTAAAACTCGGAGCAATTCGTTTTAATGAATCCATCCACATGCGGACCCAGCCCAGGCGAGTGCAGGCTCTGGTCAGGCCGGGCAGCTCGTCAGAGAGCAAACTGATTGTATCAACTTCCTAAGTGGATTTTGCAGTCCAACTGGCATTACGCCTCTTGGGCGCAGGTAATTTCGTATGAATGAAAAGCAAAAGTCTCGCTCTCTCCTTCTTTGTGTTTTCCCCTCTCTCTTTTTCTCCCAGCCTGACTCTATCTGCCACTGCAGGCGGTTCCATATTTATGGCATTGCCTATGGATATGAGCAGCTCTCGGCTCTGGGCTCTGATTCTCTGACATTTTACGTATTTCCCTTCTGGCCGCGACCTGCTCCGGTTTGCTCTGTTCAGTTCTGTCGTTTCCCGGACTGGACAATGACGTTTTCTTTCAATAAACATTCATTCACACTGTCTGTTGTGGCAGCAGAGCAGGCAGGCGGAGGGTAAACGTGTCACCCACACAATCCGCGCCAGCTTCAACTGTTCTTGCAGTTCTCTTCAGCTCGCTGCGCTTTTCATGCTTCCCTCCATCCCCGCCCGAGTCTGTTATGATTTTTGTTTGCTTGCCGAAAGTTGCGGCAACTTTTCCGCTCTCTCTCTCTGTCTCTTCGTCTGTCTGTGCTTTCCTTTACACTCGCTGCGGCTTTTCACACTCATGAATTTTTAAGCGGCATTTTGCAGTTTTCAGCTTTCCGTTTGCAGTCGCAAACTCGGAGTTCCGGCCCAGAATCTTTCGATGCTGCATTTCTGCCCATTTCAGCAAGTCGAAATAGTTTTTTATGCAATTTTTATGATTGGATTTGGGAGTTGCCGAGTCTGAAAGCATGGCCAAGTGGCATAAGAAAGCAGATTCTGGCTGCATGCAAAATGAGGCAGGCCGACAGCCTGCTCCTGCTGCTTGACGCGCATGACAAGCCAAAGTCTCATCTGCCCGGCAGCTTGAGAGGAATATCTTTAAGATAGTGCGTTTAATGTGGGCGAATATGACAGAATGGCATCAAAAGCTGTCACAGAATTGGAATTTATGAATCCAAGTGAATGCGATAAAGTTGAGATGTGCAAGAAGAGTGTGCTTAACGTTATTAACATATCAAGCTATCTATTCCCCTCACTCGCTCTCGAGCTCTATGGCATTCTATTGTTCGAAGCTGCAGCTGTAGCCGATTCGTTATTCGCGAAATAAACCGCTAGAAAAACCCGCTGCAAACTGCATTTCAATTAGTTATTACGGAAATGTTGTTGCGCATGCGAAATTAGCGCCACAGCTGTTACTGGTCCCGCCTAAGGGTATCCAACTTTTTGTGTATGAGTATTAGTTTATATATTTGATAAGCTTTCTGGAGAATTTAAAAATGCATTTCACTCGAGTTTTCCACTACGTTTGCAGTTTTAATGCCGAGCGTTAAACAGCTTTTGACACTCAACGCGCACATTCCAAGCCACTCTAATCGGGCTCTCTTTCTCTCTCTCTCTCTTTCAGCTGCTACTAACGGCACGGAACGGAACGGCATAAGGCAGAAGAAAAACTAATTTATGGCATTAAAAATGCATATTTTCTAGCAGTGCGTTGCCAGTTTTTATCATTTGCCAACTGCAAAAGGCGCGCCCGAAAGTGTGCTCACTCCCACAACCGCTGAGTGTGCGTGCGTGTGTGTGTGTCTGCGAGTGTGCAAGTGCTTGTGCAAGTGTGTGCGACTGTGTGCGTGTGCTACTCTATTTTTTGCTGCTAAAAGTGAAGTTTATACGAGCTGTGCGAGCAGCTCAGGCAGCTGAAATTGGATTCGACTAGCACAAAGCGGCATTAGAGCAACTCAGCCTGAAAATATTCTCAGCCAGTCGCTCTCTCTCGCCTTCTCACTCACTCACTGGGTCACTGGCTGTGGCTACTTGCACACGTCTCGTTCTTATCAGCGCCATCATCATCATCAGCAGCAGCAGCAGCAACAGCAGCAGCGGCACCGCATGATAACTCGCTGCTTTGGCCCTGGACTGGCAACGAAATGGCTTTCCTATATGTGACGGTAAGTACAGATTATCTTCGTATAATAAATACCATACACAGCCCCATGTGGGGGGACTTAATAGAAAATTGCAGGTAATAAGTTGTATCAAAGCAGAGTGTGCTAGCCAGCTGAAATTGTGTATCGTAAGTTGATAATTTTTGAGCTTCTAATTGGCAAATGCTTTTGAATTCTTATGCCACTTCGATATAGGTTAGATTTAAAGGATATTTTGCCATTTCGACATTAATCTTAAGTGTTTCAAATCCGTATTGCGCGCTGCTTAAGTTTTCGATCGTCAAACATGTCGTGTACGTAACGTGCGTATGCCGCATTAAGTATACGCCCGCTTTTAGTGCGTGCCCTGCAACAAGCACTTAAGTAGTCAAGTAATTTTAATAATGTGTAAAATGACGCGGCTCGTTGCGACTAAATGGCTGGATAAATCAACGTTACGATCGATTTAACTTTGTTGACTGCAATTGCAGCGTTGCCAGTTGCCGGCGTTGCCAACTTTCGGGCGACAACAGCGCGTGCATTAATCGCATGCCACATGCAGCAAGTGCTGTATAGCACATAATGAGTGGGTGATTTTAAAAATACGTTCTTGTTGACAAATAAACAGTGCCGATAATACGTGCAACTTTGCTCGAAAAAACGCAAAAAAAACCCAGAATGGCACCGAGAGAAAGGGAGAGGCAAACTGTAATGCCAACAGTTGTCTGAATACATATGTGTGCGTGTGTGTATCAACAGCTGTCCACAGTGTCAATACGTGGAAGAGCTCAGGCAATAGAGGAACTGACGAGGCAACAACAAGCAGGCAAGCAGTCCCAGCCAACCAGAGCCAGAGCCAGACTCGGATTCGGACTCGGACTCGTAGCCAGACCAAAAAAAAAAACGACAATGACGGCGTCGATGTCGAAAACCAATTCACTTTTGCCAGAGCCAAACAGAGCATCTTCAGTAGAGGAGACCTTTATCTGGCCCCCGCTCTTTCTGCCCCTCTCTGCCGCTCTCTATTCTTTGTCTGTATGCGTGGGCTTCCATCTGTTTTGAGTGCTGATTGTCAAGTGTCGCCGACAGACACGTGCTTACATTGCTGCCCCTTTCGGCTTGCCTTTCTCTTACACTCCCCCTCTCTCCCTCTCTTTTCCATTCTACCATTCTCACTTGCTCCCTCCTGGCTGTCTCTTACAATCATTGTTTGTTCGGGCAACGAGCTCAACAGCAAACTGTATTAAATTTATATTGCATGCGTTTTGCTAGCTTGAGCCGACCGAGCAACGCAATAATAAAGGATTTTGCGGTTTGGGGCCAGCACCCACATGACTGTGGCAGTAACAGCAACTGCAACAGCAACTGCAACAGCAACTGCAACAATGGCAACAATGGCACATTCAAGTGCATTTGAGCAGCAATCATTTTTGTGGTTAACAAATACAAAAGCCTATTAATGAACACACATAACACCCGCACACACACATTCATACGCACAACTAATAGAGCTGTGGTTGCATTCAATGCAGGTGCTTCGTGCTTTGTGTGTGTATGTGTGTGTGCGCAACTGTCTGTGTGCTCCTTTTGTTGCATTTAATCAACGACATTTAGCGGCAAACGCCCAAGACGAAGACTGCGCTCGTGAGCGGAGCTCGCATTCCCGCAATTGATTCAGCAACAACATTCAAATTGATTCACAATCGAATCGCAGTGTGCTTACCCCTCCCTCCCTTCATCCCTTCATCCCTCTATCCGTCTAAGACAATGTAAACTACGTAACAAACTCGAACCCCGAAAACTCAACCAGCGGAACTTTTCCTTTTGTTTCCGACTGCTGATGTGTGTTGCCCTCCTCCCTCGCTCCTCCCTCGCCCTCTCTCTCTCACTCTCTCTCACCATTCTCTGTCTCTGCTGTATGTACATGTGTTTGCGGGGGTGTTAGTTAATTGAATTTTAAATTATTCTTATCTCAAAAAATGGTTAGTTGCGCTCATGAATAAATCAGTTTTCAATTTCACTTGCTAATTTAATTGGAGACTGTCAGCAAGTTAGACCGAAAGACAAAGAGTGAGAGGGCGGATGTGGAAATAGCAAGAAAGAGAAAGGGTTAGACTGGGCCAACTGCAATGCACAAGCTTGTAGACAAATCAAGAATTAAGCTAATAAAATGAACTGTCAGTGCGGCGGCAGTAGAGCAAGTTCTAGAAGCCAAAGTTAAGCAATGCCTGGCGAAAAAGTTAAGACTCTTCCAAGTTATTCATCGTAATTTGCTGAATGGAGAAGTGAATGCTATTAATGCCACAGCGAGAGCTTGCCAGGAATTTCATAAACTGCCCGGGGCAGGGGCAGGAAGGGCAGAACGGATGCCAAATACCCTGCAAAGGTGGTTGGTTAGGCAGCATTATCTCAACTTAGCTTAAACTTTGCTGAGTAAGGCGTAAGATCGACGTGTAATCAACGAAATTGAAAACGAATATTCAAAATTTAATTGAATATTCAACTGGCAGCACACCACACCACAGCATACTCTGCCTGCAAATGGAGGCAACAAAAGTTATGCAAATATCGTTGCATGCAAGTGGGGGGGCGTTGCCTGACGATAGGGAGTTGCTTTAAGCTAGGGTCAGGCCACGCACGCACACACACGCACACACACACACACACACACACACACTCACACACTCTCACACACACTCACACACACACACACCACACCCATGCACTCGATTGTTTGAAAGCGCATAAATCTAATATAAATAATACAAATAAGCTCGCTGCAATGCCTAAAAGTATGCAATGAAATATGTGCCCCCAGTCAACGCCAGCACTCTGCCACATACACACACTTGCACACACATTGATTGCATAATATTCAATTATTAAAAACCAACATGGGGCGCAGGCCTTAGAGTGCTGCCACGGAGAGGGTGGATGGGGAGGGGGAGTTGTGAGAGGGAGGTGCAGAAAACGCAGGGGGCCAGCAGGCCACTTTTCATAACTGCTCGGGCAGCGAGCTGCATGCAGCATGCCGAGAACTTTTGTCAATGCTGGCCAAGACTTGACTTACCATGACTTACTGCTCAATGCACTCGCACACACACACTCACACTCACTACACACACATACAGACAGTTGAAGTGCTTGCGTCATCAGCTGCCGAGCTGCGCTGTCGAGGCCTTGGCTTTCCACAACTATTTTTCTATGTCAGCTGGGCCAGCAGCATGCACAGCGAGATAATGCAGCAAGGGACTGCGGCGGGAGAGAGGCGGGGGAGGGCAGTTGGGTATCGAGGGAGTCCAGTCAGGCATGCATCTGGCCAGACTGAAGCATCACACAGCCCATTGAATGTCTGTCAGCAGCTCAGTCCCTGTCGCTGCAGAGGAAAAATAAACAAAAAAAAACAGCAGAGGGGGCAGGGAGAGAAAACTGAACCTCAGCACAAATTTAAGCAAATATTTGCATGCCACATGTGGAGATTGAGGCAACTCTTATCGTCCGACGACGCAGACGCTGACAGTGGCTCCTCGATTCGGCGTGACTTGAAGTTGCTTGGGTAACCTCATGCTATTCCACAAGGCATTGATACAATTGAAGCCGGAAGCAGTTGCAGTGTCAGCAAAAGGACTTGCTCAGGTAACTGGGGAGAGTGGGGCAGAGTGTGCGGTTGGGAAGGGAAGCCTTGCACGATCTTAATCTGTTAAATGCGAAAATGCTGGAAATGCCATTGCCGAGTTTTCAGGCGTTCGTCAATGACTGCAGCTAATGACGCGCAAAATGTTTACAAATCATTTTGTCAATAACGACAACTGCCAAGGGGGAGCCATGCACAGAGAAATAGGAGGGGTGGAGTGAGTAGAGAGTATAGAAGAAGCCTGATCCTTCCATAATTTGCCCACATTTCTTACATTCATCGACAGTCGGCCATGAAAAGGTCATTAGTGTGTGCTTGTGGGTATGTATGTGTGTGTGGGACTGTGGCACAAATGGCCATTCAATATGCCATAGAAAGAGACACCCATACCCACACACACACACATACACGCACACGTAATGCTTATGGCCAAAGCCAGCAGCAACAGCAGCCATAACAGCCACATGCTCTTTTCCACAACATTAACGCAAATTGCAAATAATAAAAATTCAAAATACCTAACGGTACAGCAAGCTGCACGTGTTGTGTGTGTGTCTGTGTGCGTGTGTGTGTGTAAAGGCTCAAGTGATGGCCTGTGGAATCCATGGTAAAACCACAGCAAGAAGCTGACTATGGGGCCATTTATCGCAGCTAGCGAGGCATTTTTTAAGCCCAGCTAAAAACTCGCCAAAAAAAAAGCCAAAAACGAACACGAGCCAAGCCCAACGAAACTTAAAAGCAATGCAAATTGTGCTTTGTTTGAGCGGGGGAAAGGGTATAGCGGGTATTGATGCTTTGAGCATGTGGGAGACTCTGATAAGAGATGCTTGGTTGGCTGGGCGCTTCCTTACCTCGTGCATCTCTATCAGCTTTATCCTAGATCTGCCTTTTAATTTCCCACTTAAACTAGTTACTGCTATGTCGCACTGGACTCTTCTCCAGGTAGGGCATCTTCGTCTGCGTCCTGCTCAATGTTTTCTTTGCTCGCTTTGCTCCTGTGTTGCTGCTCAAGCGAATCAAAATGAAATCTATTTTATGCAAAGCCACGCAACGTGCCCAAAACCCAAGACCCACACCCGGTCCCATTCCCAGTCCCAGTCCCGTTGCCGGTCCCGGTCCAGGAGAGTAACCCAAGACGAGCGTGGCCCGTTGCTGGAACTAAGCCAAACACATAAGAAGGCGCCGCATATGTGGCTGCTTGCTTCAATGCTCCTGCGGCTTCCAATCCTTTGCCGGGCAGGAGAGCGAGCGTGCGTGCGTGTGTGGGCTAAAAGCTTTGCCTATGCACTCATGCATGCGTACCTTGCAGCCGCCTCCTCCTTCCCCCTCTACCTGAGCCTGCCACACAACTTATGTATGTGCGAAATATGGCGCCACATCACATTTTAGCTTTGGGCGCATTGTGCCGCCATTTGTTGCATGTAGCATGTGTGTGTGCGTGTGTGTAAAAATACAGTAAATACTAAAATGCTTTGTAACATTCAAAATGTAAATCCCCCACGTATCTGTACCCATCTGTATCTGTATCTGTATCTGTATCTGTATCTGTATCTGAATCTGTATCTGTATCTGTATCTGTATAGCTATCTGTACCTGTCTTGCAGCTGGCCACAGTAATGAAATGGCGACCAATGGTGATATATCGATGATCTCGCCGCCCACGTCTTCCATTTCAAACGATCAAGATCCGTTTGGACAGCTGCCACCGCTACCACCGCCGTTGCGTTCCACCCAAGTGCTTCAGCCGTTGAGCGTATTTCCAGGTGCCGAAACAATTAAACAACCTTTACAGTACTTTGTATTCCGTTTGTGTTTGTGTTCAATCTGCCGAGCTATATGGCTGCAAGTAGCTGAATTATTTTAACTCCTCCTGTTTCGTTTTGCCCCCGTTCTCCCGCCCTCTCTCTCTTTCCCCTTTTCGATTTTATTGCCACTTTATATCGATGTGTAGCTCGTTGATTTTGTTGTTTTGTTTGCCGTTGTATTTTGCACTGTTTCATACGTGTATGTTTTGATTTGAATCCAATCACAGTTACACGCAACTGCACACTGGACTTTCCGTTTTTGATTTGCACACACCTACACACACCAACACACTCAGACGCTCCTCTCTCTCGCTCTCACTCACACTGCGAACACGAAACTTTTGTTACCTTTGTTTAGCATTTTTCAGCTGCGTCGCAGCACTCCATCCGACAATCAATCAATCAATCAATCGAATTCCCCTTAAAATAATACCAATCAGTCAACAGTCGTCCATTAATTATATGTCGCTCTCTCTCTCTCTCACTACCACCCCTGTGTCTGCTCTGTCTCTTTTTCTCCACCCTGCTTGCTCTTTGTATTTGAAACTTTTGACAAAACAAAACAAAAATACATTTTTATTTGTAAATTTCCCAAAAACAAAAAAACTAAAAAACAAACTTTTTTCAAGTAGCATTTGGCTCTGTGCTCTATTTTGATGCTGCTGCAGCCGTTGTGTGTGTTGTTTTTTTCGAAAACGTTTATTAGAAAAACCAAAAACAAAAACATGTACTATAATTCGCAGCTGCTTTGTAAACATTTTTTTAAACGTTTTGCCAGAGTTGCGTTTGCGTTTTGCTCATTCCACTTCACTTACCTTTGTGCCGTTTGTTGTTCCACAAACTTTCAAACAAACCAAAAAGAAAAAAAAAAATCTAGAAACAAAATGCTAACAAACTACAACAATTTTGTGCTCTCTTCTTCTTGTACGACCACATATGGTAACCCGGGACCAAACAAATATCCTTTACATGAAAATGATATGAAATGTTGACAAATCATTTTGCAAATTCAATTGAATCAAAACTTCTTCTCATGTAGAGTGAGTATAAAGAAGCTGCAACAAACTCATCAACAACAACAACAACAATAACTACAACTACAATCGAAAACAACAATCGAAACTGAAACCGAAACGAAAACCGAGTAGAACCAAACAGAAAGCTTAGTTCTAATTGAAATTTCGCATTTATGTTTTGTTTTATTTGCTTAAGATAATTGTGTAAACTTTTTGCACAGCTCTTTGCGCTGTTTTATGTTCTTCTTCTTCTTGTTCTTTATTTCTACTTTGTCGATTTGAAACATAACCTTATTTGTGCTCTAAAGTGCAGTCTTGAGTTCTAAGAAAGCGGTAAAATTGCAAATTCCTTATACTAATACTACGATACATGATTAAATTGCAACAATGCTTATAAGACTGCTCATTGTTCTACCCCCTTCCCCTTGATGCGTGCACCCCGTCCTCCCAGTGTCCAATTTGAGCGAAGACTCTTACGATTATGTTTTTGGTGGTCGACGTAAGACTCCGCCCGCAACAACGTCAACAACACAAATCAAGCTGACCACGGCGCCAGTGCGCCTGCGACCCGAAGGTGAGTACTGGATGGATGATCTATATACCCACACATGATTATACAACACTTTCTCCACATCTGACCCCACAGACGCCTATCAAGGTGAGAATATAAACAACGGCCGTTTCTATCGCCATTCCTTCAGCTATGCCCCGAAGCGACAGCGCCACCATAGTCGAGATGATCGTGACCGCGAGTCAAGATTGAGATGTCATGGCGAGGATGAGGCTACACTGCGCCAATTGCTGCTCGAGTATGTAACTGAGAAACTTGAATACACTCGGAGTACTCGTGCAAGACAAATAAACAATGAACACGGGCTGCAACAACAAGCTACGCTTGTTTTTCTTGCAGTGCAGCTCATTATGCGTCATTTAATTTGCATGCCGCGAAATGTCCGCCATAAAGTATTAGCATTTATCCGGACAAACAAACAACCCGAATAACAACAACAACAACAATAATAACAATTACATAGTCATATTTTTTGGCGAATGCATATTTAATTTGCGCACTACAAAAGAATCCCCGCAGTTGTTGTTAATTTACACTCGCAAATAATTTAATTTTAATTTATATACACAAATATGCATACGAATATATACACTATATAGTATTTGCTTCCATCTGGCCTTAGCGCCGATGTGCGTTTCGTTTTTTATTTTATTTGTTTTGTGTTTGTTCCTTAATTGATGGCGCAAATAAACTGAATTTTGCACAAAATAAACTTTGTTTTTTACGTTGCTCTTCTGTTCCACACTTTGTTGCCCTCCTTTTCTAATATATAAATACTCGTATATTAAACATTTTTCTCTATGTATTCCCTGCTTCCCTCCCCCTCTACACAGATTTACGCAAATTATGTTCGCTTAGGTGTGCAGCGCGTGTCCTTAAAATGTCAATTATTCATTGAGGGCACTTGTGCTGTGTGTTGTTTTTGTTGCGCAACTCCCCGAAAACCGAAAACCGAAAAACTGAAAACCGAAAAACCCAAAAACCAAAATCAAAAAACAACTTCGGGCACATGCGACATTCACCAAAGCGTTGAATAACCCAAAAAAAGTAAACAAACGAGAAAAGAATATGAGAAAAATATAAATTAATTAAGCAAAGCATTATTAAAGCGAGAAAGAAAGAAAGAGAGAGAAAGGGAGTGGGAAATTGTTACACAAATAAGCGACGAGAGAAAAAAGAGACAACAAAATGATGGGCACAATGCCACCCAGGTACATATACTACTGCATTCCGAACTATTCATATTAATTTTAATAACATTACAAAAGCCTATAGCAATAATTAACAACTCGAACATTACGCATACGCCATGTATTCCTGTATGGTTTTTCTTTTCGACTCGTGCTGTTTATTTTCCACCGTGCAAATATTTCAATTTAATGCAAACATATTATAAGCGTGTCCCCTTTGTTTTGTTTTCCCTGTGTGTGTAAATATGTTGTGCGTATCAGTGTGTGTGCGAGTGTGTGTGAGTGTGTATGTGTGTGTATCATTCCAGCCAGATTATTCTTTTCGATTTGTTCAATGAGTTTAATTAAAAATGGTTAATTACCTTCATGCGGTGTTTTTGTTGCTTTGTTGTTGCTTCGACACGCGCTGTATAAAACTTACACATTGATTTAATAATGCAAACAAATGAATTGAGTAAAAGCAGTCGAGTACAATATGTTACATACCCCATTGCATACATACCAAACAGGTATATCATCTCATCGCATTGTTCGGAATTTATTTTGATTTTCTCTTATTATTCTGCCATCAGGCGAGCATAAGTTCCAGCTGCATTACACGCTTCATTTAAAAGCGAAAAATAATTCAACAAACTTTCATTCGGCAGAATCCATGCTCGAAATTAATAGAGATAACTAATGCAACTCCGAATTTGCATTTAACATTAATGTTCGCAACATGAAACTGAAACTATTTAACACACGTTTTCAATTTTCAAACATAACTTTGCTCTTGTCATCCACAAACCCCCCGTCATTACCACCACAACAACAACAACAACCATAACTACTACAACAACTGCCACTGCAACTACAACTCCAACTACAACAACAACTTGTAGAAGCCACACCCAGAGTGGTTTGGTATTCACGCCTCTCAATGAGTATGCAATTTCCATAAACTACTACACAACAAACTACTCTAACCACATACTGCAACTGCTCTATATACTCTTATATATCATATATGCCTATATACTCTGTAGCTTTCTATCTCAATATCTATGCACATCTCACTCTCTCCCTCAATTTATGCATCAACTCTCTCACCTGTCTGTTTGCAACACCCATCAAATTGATTTGTTAATTATTGTAATTATTTTGAATAATTGCGCCAAAAGCAAACAACGAAATTCCATAGCCACACCCCACACCCCACTCCCCACACCCCTCACCTCACACCCCTTGTGCCCTCCACCAGGGGGTCGTGTGCATGCCAGACAATTAAAATTCAATTAATATGCCTAAAATTTAATTTAGTTGTTTAATTGTAATAATTGCGGCAGCCATCGCTCGCATATTGCAATAGTTAAAATGTGTATGAGTGTGTGTGTGTGGGGAAGTGTTGGTGTGGGTGACTGTGAGTGCTGTGCGGTGGCTCAGTGGTTGTCTAACCCCCCTGCAACGACCCCCTCGGGGCGAAGCCAACGGCCACTCAGTTCGTGCGTTTTGTAGAGCACTCGAGAGCAGCCACAACAATCTGTGAGCCGCTGTTGCTCTTATTGTGTGCAACTGCCTGTATGTGTGTGTGGGTGTGCGTGTGTGTATGTGTGTGTGTTTATATGTGTTTGTTCTTTATGACATGCCGAAAAGTGTTCGAGTGCCATTAAGTCGCTGTACACACTTCAAAGCACAACCACGCACACACGCACATACACACACCCACTCACACACTCAGCAAGAGGCTTACACTCAGCCATCATCAGCAACAACACCACAACAACAACAAGAACAAGAACACGCTGCTCGGCCGGGTCAGTCAGTCAGCGCATTGGGCACTCAACTCATTCAGCTCCTCATTCAGCCTCATTTGAATCGAGCCCCCGCCACACACTTTGCATGCCATCAAACTCATAATTAGCACTCTGCCCCCCGCACCCCTCTCTCACCCGCTAGCAACCACTCAGTCGTGCGTTATCTACATCACACAAAAATAAACCATCAACAGTCAATTCAGTCAACCCGTCAGTGAGTCACACAATATTTTCAGGTTTGTTTTTGGTTATAATTTTACGACAAATTGTCGGCCATTTTTGAGTTCCACCTGCCCCTAAAAGCCCGATCAAAATGTTTAACTAATTGGCGGAATGGTCCTCTCACCATAGTAGTTTTCAAATTGCGTATAAAGCGTTAACAAAACGAAATAAACGTGCAATAATCTCGAAACTGTTACAATTTCTTGTAGAATCGATCAATTTTATATTTTCTATAAATACCTCATACGTTCTTGTCTCATTTTGCGTTTTGCTTGGTATACAGAAACGATACAATCAGCGTTAACTAATCAAAACGAATCGAATTTCAAATATCACGAATAAGCCCAGACTCTAATCGAATCATGTAAATTTTCAGAAAAAACCTAGTAATCGAAGAAAAATGTAAAAACGACGCGATGATTGAGTGAAAAGTCAACAAAAACATTTGCGTGAATTTGGTGAATGTCCCATATGCCAATTGGTTCGAAAACAAAACCTTATAATCTGTACAAACGTGTAGTATATTACCAAGTATATCTTCAACTTTTGTGTTCTTAACTTTAAAATATTGTGCAGGGCTGTAATTACAAAAAACTCTTGCAGCAAGCTAACAGAAGTAAATGGGAAATGGGGAAATGGGAACCACTTTGACAATCTCCAGCTGCGCGTCTGTTGGTTAATCTGCTCTGAGCTACAGAGTTGCCATATTGCCGAAATTAAGTGGCGCCTTCGCGGGGCTCTCGAGAATGCATTGCAGTATTTCATAACATCACATATGGCATAAGGCAGCGCGCAATGCTGATGCCGACAAAAGATTTCGCTCTAAATGAATACAAAAGGCTGTGGAGCAGGCAGCAGCAGAGCTTCGCTGGCAGGAATTGGCAGAAATTTTATTAAATGCTCACGTATTACAAATCCTTACACAAAACCGAAAATTCCTGCAGCTGACAGCGGGACGGACCGAGGCAGGTGCAGCTATCCACAGTGCGGGAGGGAGGCAGCTATAGAGTGAGATTCAGCTATAGTTAGTATGTATGTGCAGCATCATATGTATCCAGCTATGGCTGCCTACGGGACAGAGAGACACGCGCAGCAGACACGGCTTGGCGATATGCATGCCAATACACATGCAACGACTAACAACAATTGTTTTCATGGCGAACAATAACTTACACAGGATGCGGCTCGTTCTGCTGCTGCTGCTGCTCGTTGCTGATGTATGCATAAAATAATCCTTTTATGCGCGGCACAACAATGTCCGTGAAATGCAAAACAATAACAATAATAACAGCAACAACAAAGTAGCTGCAGCAACAACAACAATGCCTGACAACATGTTGCAAATAACTCGCTGCTTCTGCTGCCTCGGCTGCATAGGCGTATTAACATAATGCGCAGCCTACTCAAGTGCACGGCACAGTGCGGGAGGCAGCAGCGGGCGGCCAACGCGTCGTATGCGCATTGTGTGTGTGCGTCATGCTAACACAGCCTGCCCCCGTAAATATTTCCTAGCGATTCTATAACTTCTGCCTCGGTTGCTGCTGCTGCTGCTCGTTGCTGTTTGTTGTTAGTGTTGTCGGCTTGCTGTTGCTGCCTCCTCCGCTGCTGCTGCTGCTGCTGCTGCTGTTTGATTTTAGGCGCCGCTCTCGCGTTTTGTTTGCTCAACCAACAAAAAGCACTTCTCACTTTCAGTCATAGATACGTACTGTGTACACATGCTGCCTGCCACGCCCCACAGTCTGCTGTCCTGCGAAAACAAACACGCACACACAGTCACCCACACTCACACACGGAGTGAGTGTTTATTTGTTTTGTTGTCGTTGCATGTTGAAAAAATGTAAATGCTATGCATTTCGCCAAAGATTTAAAAGTCGAACCTAAGTCGAGCCACAAAAGTGATTACTGCGCGCCGAGTGTGGGACGGGTGGCGGGGGTGTCTTGGGTTAAGCAAAGAAGATAGTCGAAATGGAAACCCCGTGAAAATCCCATTGCATTCGCATTGCTGTAGCTGCTGCAGGAGTATTTGGCTGTCGGCTAACTGAATAGATTCCCCTTTCCCCGCAGGGCAGCCGCTGCTGCATTATGCTTGCCCTAACCTTAACGAAAAATGCCAACAATTTACTTTAAGTTACTTTTTATGTACTTAGTGGCCTGGCTTCTGCGTTATTATTATTGTTGTTGTTGTTGCTGCTGCTGCTGTTATTGCTGTTATTGCTGCTCGTACTGCAACCGCAACAACAGCAACGACAACAGCCCAAATCCTTTTCGTTTACTTGCAGCTCTGTTTGGTTTATTGTTGCCTGTCCCGGTCCCAGCCCCCTCCAACCCCTGCTCCATCCTGCCTTATCTGCGCTGCGTTTTGAGTTTTAGTTGCTGCAGCCAAGAAAGCAGCTATAAAATTTATGTTGCTTCATTCCTCAATAATTGCATAGCTCGGTAAATTTTAATGCAAGCGCTCATAAATAATTTCGTTTTGTGCCTCCTTCTCGTTCGTTTGCGACTTTGCCACAAAATAAATTACGTTGATACGCTAAATAACTACGTAGTCTGTAGACGTAGCACACACACACATACACATGTATGCGCGTGTGTGTGCGTGTTTGAATGTGTGTAGAGCAATAAAAGGCAGAATGCCATTTCGAAGCTATCGCAACAACTAAAGTGCATTTTTGCTTGATATTTCCCCTTAAACTGTAACAAAACACAACCACGTATGTGAAATACGTAAACCAACGTGAATACAACTAAATGTAACAACAACAAAAACAACTGCAACTGCTGCAACAACAATTGCCCTCGGGCCACTTTGCGTGACTTGGTTTCGGCACGTGACGTCACGCAACGTCTTCGTCTTCCTCGATTGAATTGTATGCATTGCACGCATATTAACCCGACACGGACCATGCCACGCCCCTCCCGCCACGACTTGGAACTGGCCCACAGTTTGCAAAAGCAAGTTAGCGTGATGAGCATGAATCTATCAGCGAAACTCGATGAGCTGCAGCGAGGCGATCGACACCTGGAGACGACAGTCGCCTTGTGCGAAATCCGCACACAGCTGCAGGAGCTGACCAAGTCGGTGGAGAGCTGCCAGAGCGAGGTATCCGAGGTGAGTGCCAGCCGGCCAATGGGATGGACGGTGTCTGGGCTAATTAACATAGCAGCGAATCTAATTGGTTTATCATTCGACTAGGTCAAACGTGACATGGTAGCCATCAAACACGAGCTGGACACCGTGCAGCAGGTGAAGGAGGAGATCGAGGAGCTGCGCGAGTATGTGGACAGGCTGGAGGAGCACACGCACAGACGGAAGCTAAGACTTTTAGAACAAGTTTGTAGCTTAAATTATTTGCCATGTTGTGTAATTAAATACTTGAATTTCATTTCTATTCATGTACAAACCAAACACCCAAATACAATACAAACACACATTGACACACAACTCGCACACACACCCACCCACACACACGCACGCAACCGAAAACAATACGACACTAGAAAGCTGTGCCCCTTTTACAGGAATCTCCTGGTGTATAGAGGAACGCAGCTTTCAACTACCCAACATACACAGACGGCTTTGAAATTCACACAGTCTTAAGATTATTTCATTTAACTATTATCATTGAATTAAGTTTGTTTCTGTCTGAAATAAAATTGAAATATTCTAAAACTCGTTGGGTTTTTTTTAATTTGATTTCTACACTTGTTTCACACTTTTGTTTTAGTTTTCTCTTGGTTTTCTTTTTATATTAAGTATGCGCAGCTAATTGGCCCCAACTCGTATGATATATTGTATATGATATCTCTAGTACAGTTTGTTTTCTGGCGCACACTCGTTTGCAAAGCGTTTGATGAACCCGCACAAACCCAACCCAAACGATCCCGTTTCCTGCCCGCACCGACAGTTGCACAACTTCGTTACTAATCTCCCTCCTTCTCTCGGTCTCTTCTCTCTCTCCCTCAGGGTCTTACCTTCTTTCTCACCTACTCAATATTCTCGGCGGTGCTAGGCATGCTGCAGTTTGGCTACAACACTGGAGTGATCAACGCGCCCGAGAAGAATATCGAGAACTTCATGAAGGATGTGTACAAGGATCGCTATGGCGAGGACATCAGCGAGGAGTTCATACAGCAACTCTACTCGGTGGCCGTGTCCATCTTCGCCATTGGCGGCATGCTCGGCGGCTTCAGTGGCGGCTGGATGGCCAATCGCTTTGGCAGGTGAGTAAAGGAACATAATACTGAGATTGGATATTGGATTATTGTACTATACCGTAATCGAATCTCTTTTATGTTTCTTTCTCAGAAAGGGCGGTCTATTGTTGAACAACGTGCTTGGCATTTCCGGCGCTTGTTTGATGGGTTTTACCAAAGTTAGTCATTCCTATGAAATGTTATTCCTTGGCCGATTTATAATTGGTGTTAATTGCGGTGAGTATCGAGCTTAGCTCAGCAATGGGCGAGGTATCTACTTCGATCTTCCCTCTCCCTCCCGCAGGTCTCAATACATCGCTGGTGCCAATGTACATCTCTGAGATAGCGCCACTGAATCTACGCGGTGGCTTAGGTACTGTTAATCAATTGGCTGTGACTGTAGGTTTACTGTTATCCCAAGTGCTGGGCATTGAACAAATCTTAGGCACTAACGAGGGCTGGCCCATACTACTGGGCCTGGCCATATGTCCGGCAATTTTGCAACTAATATTACTGCCAGTTTGTCCCGAGTCGCCCCGCTACCTGCTCATCACCAAACAATGGGAGGAGGAGGCGCGCAAAGGTAAGTTAACGTCTTATTTCCTTACAGGATCCAATCGAGATAGATCGGGCTAATCATTGTGGCTTGCAGCACTGCGTCGCCTGCGCGCCTCCGGCTCGGTGGATGAGGACATTGAGGAGATGCGCGCCGAGGAGCGCGCTCAGCAAGCCGAAAGCCATATATCGACCATGGAGCTTATCTGTTCGCCCACATTGCGTCCGCCATTGATCATTGGCATCGTGATGCAGCTGAGCCAACAGTTTAGCGGCATCAATGCCGTCTTCTACTACTCCACATCGCTCTTTATGAGCTCCGGACTGACTGAGGAGAGCGCCAAGTTTGCCACGATAGGCATAGGTGCCATTATGGTAGGGTCGAGCAGAGTATTAAGAGTATTCGATCATGTTATATGTGACTATATTCCTCAGGTTGTAATGACTTTGGTCTCCATTCCGCTGATGGATCGCACCGGTCGCCGCACACTGCATCTGTATGGACTGGGCGGCATGTTCATCTTCTCCATCTTCATAACGATTTCGTTCTTGATCAAGGCAAGTACAGGCGTGGCCAGGACCAAGCACCCATCTTAACATAGTATATACGGCCATATCGGCTGTAGCCATGCTCATACTTTGCCTGCCCTATTGCATACCTTAAGGCGTAATGCATTTACTTGAAACCTTAGCTTACCGTTTTAGAGGCTGTCGAAAATATTTTGAAACTAATGCTAACCCGTACCCACTAATGTATGCGTGTGTTTATAAATATTTGAATATTGACATACATATTTTATGCATGAAGTTGTATAGTCCCCGCCCCAAGAGTAAATGCAAAACAGACTCCGAAAAAAAAGACAATTCGCAAAAAAAAAAAATGGAAAAAAAGTGAAACGAGCGAATACACACAACATCGCATGACAGTTGTCCCGCGCGTATTTCTATAAATTATTTATGTGAGATATGCGCTATATTTGAATTTATAACAAGTTGAATTTATAGCTGCGTCTGAGCCGGCAATCAATTTACCATTCGCCCTCGCCCCCAGCCCCGAGCAATGCATTTATGTGTTTAAATTAGTACTACGTACGCATGTATACCGTACTACGTTATTTATAGGCCGGCGCTAAGCCATTGCTTTTATTTACCTCCACACCCGCACTCCTGCTCTCATCTTTTTTTGAGGCTATTTTAAATATGTTTCGAAGGTAATGCACATATATCATTTTGATATTAATTTGCACGTCCAGGCGCTTTAAAGCGCTTAAATACCGCCGTAGTTAGCTCTAATTAAATACTAGTTCGATTTAAGTCTATGTATATACTGTATATAAAGTAGTTTGATTCAATTTGATTGATTTCTCTTTTCAATTATCATAATTAGCTGCCTGCTTTGAATGCATTTTTTGCACGCTAAATCGTTTTCTTTTTTTTGTGTTGTGTCTAGGTTAAGTTGTTGCATAGACCAGCCGTGAATTGGTTATTTAATCCACCCTATATAGTCGTCACTTTGGGCTTTTCAGTAGGAACTCCGCTCGCAGTGCTCGACTGGGAAAACGCAGCTCGTCTATGCAATTGTCTCGCCCCTTATTTGAAAGCAATTCTCGACTTGGCAGGCTTTTGCCCCCCACAAAAAGACACACACACACACACACATTATTTCATGAATTTGCAAAGCGTTTATTTTCAATACAAATTTCATTTTATTTACAAAAGCTAATTGGGCTATTCAAATCGAATTAAACACACAATTTAACAGCAAAGACAATTCACACAGAATTTGCCAAAGTTTTCTCGGGCACCAAATGCAAATGCAAACAGTTTCACACACTCAGCCAAAAAATTGCTAAAAGTAGCCAAGCCAGTGTTGGAAGCTGTCGCTAATCTGATCAACTAGTGAACACGCGTGCTGAACCAAAGCTTTAGAGACTCTCACTTTCCGTTCAAATAAAAACACCAACTCACACACAAATACTGTCGACTGTGAAACACGCCGCTTCGTTTACTCAACTAGTCTATTTATTTACGTATTATTTACTTATTAAGATATACTACTAGTACTATTTTCTACTACTTTAAGCATCCTCCTAAGGTTACAGCAAATGAAAAACTCAAGAGACAGTCTAGTTCGATGAGAGCTCTTGGTAACCGTTCAACTCTTTAAGAACCAAGAAGAAGTTCATTGCAATCTCTCGCTCTCTCTCTCGTTTTCTACTAAGTACCACATAGAATGTTCAGAGATACAGCTCAGAGACTCAACTCATGCATAAAACAAGTGATCAGCTAGAGGGTTTAACTTTACTTTAATTTATCATAAATTGCTCATCTCCGGATGACAGCTCCTTGATTTGTTTTGGTTTTCAAAAAGAACTTACAAAAGAAGTGAAAGACGAACCGAAAAAAGCCTACAAATCATCGAGAATGCGAGTACTATGCATTTTGTATAGGAGTTTTTTGGTTATGTGCAGGAAATGATCGACTGGATGTCCTATCTCTCGGTGGTGGCCACCCTTGGTTTTGTGGTCTTCTTTGCCGTCGGTCCTGGATCCATACCGTGGATGATAACGGCGGAGCTCTTCTCGCAGGGTCCCCGGCCCAGTGCCATGGCCATTGCAGTGCTGGTCAATTGGATGGCCAACTTCGTGGTTGGCATTGGATTCCCCAGCATGAAGGTTAGCCTGCAGCGCGATCCATAAATTTTAATCTGTACTAACTAAGATTCCTGTTGCTTTCAGACCGCGCTGGAGAACTACACATTTTTACCTTTCAGCGTATTCTTAGCCATATTTTGGATATTCACGTACAAGAAGGTGCCGGAGACCAAAAACAAAACCTTCGAGGAGATCTTGGCTCTCTTCCGTCACAACAACGGCAGGTATGTTGGGTAGCACCCCTCGCGAGGCCTGGACTCGAGGTCTCCTTGCACACAGCTCATTGCAATTTGATAAGTTCATAAGATCCCCCTCCATAGCTCTTTCTCTCACATGAATAACTAACGTAACATATCGAGAATACTACTACATGCTATATAGCTTATATTTATAGAAAAAAAAAACAAGATCAAAAACAAAACCAAACGAAATCAAGCCAAAAAGAAGTTGTCCCTCCTTCTTCTTTTCCATCACCCAACTTGGAAGTCTATTGTGCGGTGTACATATAAGTCGTGCGTCCTATTATCGTATCGTATTATTTTCGATTTAGCTAGCGACTTATGTCAAATAATTCTTAGTTATTATTTATTTGCAACTTTTCTATCTTGTTTATTTATCGTTGCACATTTTGTTCTAACGACTGAATTGCAAAATAATACCAAAACTCATGTCCATTCTATGTATGCCCGAACTAAAGGACATTTCGAGATAGTAGACTGTACGGGTAAGTTGCATGAAGTAAGAGAAACTGAAAAACCAAAAAAAAAAAAACAAAAAACCAATCACAAAACTAAACAGTAAACAGTATAAAAGCAAAGATCAAAATAAATTCCAATCGGAAGCGTTTGAATCGTTTTAAACGTAGCTCGTTTTGCTGTACCTTATTAGTTCACTCTAAAGCAAGTTTATTGTACATTTTTAATCAAAATAAAAAACAAAAACAAAAGAAACCTAATCGAATTCCATGAAAAACTTGTGCTCAAAGTTTCGTACATTTTCGGCATGTCTGCTTAACTTTGCCTGTACTCTCGTTACTCTGTTACCTTTACAATTACAATTACCATCGATTTACCGTTAGCTGGCGACAGCTGGCAATTACTTAATTACATCCAGTTCATACTTAGAGTTAAAACATATCAACTTTAAATACTGTACTCCTCAAACTCTCTATCTCTCTCTATTTAAATGCCACACATCATTATCAAACGTTTTGTAACTCTTTCTCTCTCTCATATCACATCGTTAACCAAAAAAAAATGTCAATTTCTAACTCATGCAGCGCCCTTACATTTCAACAATCCCGCCCGAGTCTATGTCCTCCACCCTCTCTCTCTCTCCCCCCTCTCTGTCTCTCTCAGTTCATAGTTCATTCCAGCCAAATTGGTTAGTTTAAAGCACCAAAATTTTCAGTGTTAAGCCAGCTCACAATGCACAACAACAACTGCAAGAAGAACAGTGGGAGCAATATCAATAAAGACCGCAGAAAAAACAAACTCACGCACACACACACACACACATACTATCACACCCACCTCGACAAATACGCGTATGTGTTGAACATACTCTGATTATGTTGCTTGTCCATTTAGCGAGGACAGCACCAATGGACCCAGTGGAAACAGCACCACCTCCACGGCGGACATTGAGATATCGCAATATGACGCGGACGCAACACGCCCCAAAGTGCAGTAAAGAGAGCCGAAGGAGGCACCTGCCACCGTGCCACCATGTGCCAACCTGCTGCAACGGGTCAGCGCACTTTGTCGCGTTGCCTCTGCGATTCAGTTGCCCATTCAAACGGTTGCCAATCTCTTCTGCCGGAAATTTCTCTACTCCCTTTCTCTCCCTCTCTCTTACTCTATACCGATTGAGTTGGGGAAAAGTTTGTTGGTTCGTTGACAGCACTTGCAATTTATTTGATTATTTACGTTTAGTTTTTAATTTATTTGGTATGTTTTGTTATAAGTTTACGTTTTGTTTGTCACACTCTTCATTTGATCTGTAATAAATTCTGTTTAATTTTTGATCTGAAAACGCTTTTATTTTCCGCCGCGCTAAATAACTTCCAAGCCAGTTTTAGACTTAAGCTCCACAGCTTGCAGCTCTTTCAGCCCGGGAAAATGGCGGCTAAGTACACACACATACACAGAGACACTCAGTCAGAGTCGCACACACCCCACACACACACACCTAGCAGAACGAGCCACCTCCTGCCTGTGTCTGTAATCCAACGCCCGCCCGCTCCCCTCTCCGCGTTTCTCTCTCTGTCGCGTATTTGTGTTCTGTCAAGTCTCGAAATCGCTGTCATTAGTTTGCAAAAATTAAATTTAAAATACGTTTACACTTAAAACATAATCGTAGAGTGTGCGAATTTCAGGAGTATGCTAAACTGCACAAATAGCTTGGAGCCACAGAGTATGAATTCTGGCATCGAGCATGCCGCATTGATGGTATCTGAGGAGAAGACCCAACATGACTCACGTAAGAATCAAAAACAAAATACGCAAAATTAAAACCAAAACCAAAAACAAAAACAAAACTAAACAAATTAGCAATTATCTCTAACTGTAACTGTCCAATGAGAACCCAACCGTTACGTTCTTGATTTCAAAGTATTATTTGTTGTGCAAACTGCTCGCTCAGTCGAAAACGAAACACACACCAAGTCGTACAATAGCGCATACAAGTATAATATTTATACACCCACACACACACACGAACACACCAGTATACACACATCCCAATGCAGAATGACCTCTAGGTAAACAGAGCAGACGTTAAGCTTTACCCAAACCGAATAAACCGTACTTGTAAAGCAACTAACACACACACATGCAGTACAGTTGTCTATGTGTATGTATACTCCACCTGCAGTTATTGTACACATGTTCAACATGTCGCATTATTAATTTCTTTCCTGCCCATTGCGTATACGCGCCGTCTGCCCACACAGAAACAAACACAATTACAGTCACCAACAGACACGTTTAAATTATCTAAAATAATACACAAAATTACGCATTATCATGTATTCTTTATGATTAATTAGCAAACATTTCCATTTCTATATTTGCTTTTCATTTGTTCGACAATTCATTTTTACTAACACCCCCACCAGCCCAATATTCGGCATGTGCTTTAGAGTGTAGTAAATTAACCATATTTTTTATCTATTGTACAGATGAACTTTAAATTTGAATTTGTTCTTCTAAACCCTGCACAGTTTGATTATAGTTTTCCATCACGTTTCGTTCTTAGTGCTTGTTTTGGTCTCTCGTAGCTCGATTCGATTTTATAACCAATATGAATCCAATATAAAATTACCTTTTACCCCCGTTGTTTGTTTCCATTCATCTTTTTGGCCATTATGAATTTGACTGAATTTGCATGCGCATCTATCGAAAACCAAAAAACGAAAATATTCAACTAAAATATCAATTACATTGGAAACCAATCGAACAATCATCACAACTGGATCCGTACACACCAACTACAACAACTACAACTACACTTTAATAACAATTACCGTATGTAATCAATTGAGCAACGTATCCGTTACGATTGGCGACCAACTGCATGACAAAATCATCACTACAACAACACGTGCCCAACAAAATATTATATACTAAAGTCTTTGGTACCACCTCGTTCTCGTTGACGGTTGAAGGCATGGGTCCGTATCCCTTAAGCGATAGCACCAACCTCCTGGGTCCAACGTCAACGAGTTATGCGAGAGGCGGAGTCGGCGTCGGCCTCGCCGGCTCCTCGGCTTGCTACACAAACTACGGTACAAATATACAAACGCCAGTTCCTAATCGCAAATGCTACTACAATGAGTCTGACTACGACCGGGACGATACGTTTCGCAGGCACTCGGCGCACGGAAGAATGTCATGTAGGTTAAACAGAAAACAGTTAACAGTAAACAGTAAAAGCAACAACAAGATGAGCAACTACTTCTAAGTGCCAGCACAAGACACAAGACACAAGACACTGCCCCACAAGCCACAAAGCATTTACATGAAAATGTCGCGCGTGAAGCTCAGAAACACAATTGCACAATCCAAGCTACAAATATATAATATATAGTATTGCGCATATGAATACTTATAACTAATCGTAACTCACAACGAACCGCAGCTGGTTCTGTTTATATCGAATTTTTATGCGTTTCATTATGTTTATTTTTTATAGTACGCAAGTGAAAGTGAACTGTGGGACCAAACTAAGTAAACAACACACTCGAAATTGGCTAAGTAATCAACAGATCTGAACAAAAATATAAATATCGAGATACCTTTAACACACGTACACAAAGGGCGCCAATAATGCGCTAGAGGAACACTGTAACTCACGACTCTCTGCAGGCTCCCATAAAATCGTTAAAGTCAAGATTATTGAATCGAATCATCTCATTCTACTCTTCATACATTTCCATCGTTCATTTGCTTTCAGTTCCTTAGGCCTGCATGATAATCTTCATCATTTAGCGATCCGTTCTAGTTCTGTGCATGCGTATTGTTGGCATGCATATACTTGTTGCATGCACTGTAAACTACTTTACAAAAATGAAACCACAGACTAAATGCAGCCAGCAAACTAACTCAGAAAACTCTCAAGAACTCAATTCGAATCTGATAACTGAAACTGAATTATTGAACTTGGCACTAAATTGCGGATCATCTATTAATTGGTGTATTTCGACTTATTTCGATATTCTTTTCGATTTTCGTTTCGTTCCTTGTTTCCTTGCTGCCTTTACGCTTTACTGTAGCTGCATCCGAGCGATTTTTAGACGGCGGCCGAAGTACACACCAGGGCCGGAGCGCTGCCTCTGCGCCCCATCACCTTCGTCAGCAAGCACCTGTCTGCCAGAGCAGCGGGCCTTGACTGAGGAACGCCTCACCTCCTGAAACTGCCAGTGTACATTCAACGAGTCGCGCTGAGGAGCAGCAGCAGCAGCACCCGCACCAACACCAACATCAGCAGCCGCCGTTCTCCGGCTCCGCCGCCCAGCAGCATCAGCCCTGCTACAGCACACTCGAATACGTACACTGTAGCTACGAGAAGGATGCCGTATGTGATCAAGCGCCGCCGTCGTCATCATCGCACAACCAACAGCAACAACAGCAGCAACATCAACACAATCATGAGCCGCCCCAGCCACAGGAGGCTGTTCCCATCATGCCACACTGCCATCCGCAGGCGCCGCAGCAGCGCAAGCACAGCCACAGCCACAGTCCGCACCACAGTCGACACACCTCACCGCACAGTCATCACTCGCATCAGGGGCAAGGGCATGGGCAGAATCAGGGTCAGAGTCAAGGTCAGGGTCAGGGCCATGGCCAGGCACAATCGCATTCGCATCACCATCACTATCGTCGCCGGCGTCGACAGCACAGCGTAGCGGCTGTTGGAGGCAGCGGCAGCCTACCCGGCGCCCACACCCATCAGCCGTCGGCAGCTTCAGTCAGCGCAGCGGGAGGCCATGTCAACAGCGTGCGCCATGTGTGCAGCAGTCGACGCCATCGTTCGGTGACCGATGTGTCCTGCAACTCCATCAACGCCTGCCAGGATGCGGCCTGTGCCGATCGCGAAGTGCAGGAGATCATGGTGCGCAAGGCCTGCTGCAGTGCCTCGCGCACCGAGCTGGCTCAGTACTTTGCCGAGGATCTGTATGGCTCCTCCTCGCGTCGCCCCAGCTCCTGCTGCACCAGCTCCGACTACTGCTATCAGACGGACTCGACCAGCCTATACGGTTCGCGTTCCTCGCTCAGTCGCAACAACTCGATCAAGTCAGCGTCGGCTGCCATGCGCAAGCAGCAGCGTCTGCAGGCTCGTCAGCCCAGCTACACATCCATCTCGTTACGTGGCCTCAACGCCAGCCGACCCAACAGTCAACTGGGCTCGCTGACCTCCATTTTCGATCGTGCCAAGCAGATTGCCGACTCGGCGCAGCACGAACAGAGACAGTCGACGTTGACGCCATCGCGCGGCTCTACCCTGGAGCGGCAGAGCTCGAAGGGAGCGCTGAGTAATGAGCAGCTGCCCGAATATGCCTGTTCGCCATCGCCTATTCGCTGGAGTTTCCTGGCCGACGGCAAGTCCCCTACAGAGCTTGAGCTCGAGGGGGATGTGGGTGGAGTCGCTGAGGCAACAAATGAGACGGAGAAGCTAGATGCGTGGCGTGTGCCTGAGCCGGAGGTGAAACCATGTCGAAAGCTGACGACAATCGCCACCACGGCCACTACGGGTAGCAACACTGAGCACAGCAGCAGCACCTGGAAGAGCTCAATCTATGACGACGGGCCAAGCACCTCGGCTGCAGCCCGGCGACGTCGTAGCAGCAACTATCACTGCGAGTTCGAGGAGTCCACGACGGTGTTGTTCCATCAGGACCAGGAGGGGGAGACGTTCAACAACTGTTGCAACAACTACATACAGTGCAACACGTATCTGGATCAGGACCTGCAGATAACCAGCGAGGATATACATCAGTACTTGTCCAAGGGCAATCCGAATGTGGGCGATGTGCTCAACAACTCCAAGAACTATCCCTTCCAGCCGAGCAATGCACTTGAGTTCCAGTACAAGAACAACTTTCAGCAAGGCAACGCCAGCTGCGCCGCCAACAACAACAACACCAACACTACAAACACCGCCTCGAGTGATGCGGGTGAATGTTTCCAGCGCTACGAGCGCAGCTACCACAGCAGCAGTAGCAAGGAGACGAATCTGAATCAGAGCTCCACCGGGGTGCAGGCCACCGCAGAGTCGCAAACGCCAAGCAACATCAACTTGTCGAGCAGCAGCAACAACATCAACATTGTGTTCAGCAGCGGACAGGAGCGCAACGCCAACGAGGTGAAGTTCATTAACAATCGCAGTGGCTCGGAGAGAGAAGCTGCCGATGCGCTGGTCAGCTCGGAGGCGCATCATGCTGGCTATTTGCCCTACACTTATCCCAGCTACGACTACACAAACATGTCGGGCAATTCGCACTTCGAGAAGCCGCTGGGCATCGATGAGCTGCCTAAGGAGTTCACTGGCCTGCATCACTTGGACGGTGGTGGATCCACCACGAGCGAACATTCCTCATCGCTGCATTTCGACTCATTCGATGCTGCCTCAGAGCACAACCTGCTGTCACAGCCCATGTCACCGGGCTCGACTGCCTCGGCCTCGGTGAATCCCGCTGGCGATGGCTACATTCACATGCATCACTCGCATCTCGAGCATTCCCATCAGCATCCACATCAGCAATATCATGGCCAGTACTCGCATCAGCACTCGCATCCGCACACGCATTCACACCCGCACAGCCACGCCCACTCAAGCACAAACACCTCCACCACCGGCACCGGCACCAACACCGGCATGTTGCACCACTATGACTCGGCCGAGGAGCAGTTCCGGCTGGGCAATGCGCTCAAGAAGGTGCGCAAGCGAGCACGAAAATACACAGATTTTCTGCGCAAGAAGTGAGCCCACGATGGGAGTGAGCTCTCGTCCTGCTAATACCTGCCCCCTTAATGTCCACCCCCTCCTCCCAATCTGTGTCTAGATTCGCCATACTTCGGGCGCAAGTATGTGGTCGTCTCCAAGTCGCCGCCGCGACCGCGACGCTCGCAGAGCCTGGATGAGGATTAGCCCTGACGGAGGCCATGAATATCATCTTCGGGGTGCGCAGCCGCCCACCCTTTTCGACAAGCAATAACTGACATTATTCATCATAGCCGAATCGAATAGATTACTTAAATTTGTACACTGCCAAAGACGAGGAAATGTTTATTAGTTATTAACTAAATTATTTGTGCTAAGCCAAAGATTGTCATGTGCGATGGACAGACAGACGACTAACACACACACACACACACATACACACACAGCCAACATGAGTCACATATGGCAGACAGCTACGGCAACAACAAAAACAACAACAACAACGACTATTTTAAAAATACCTAAGCTAACAGTGCGTATACTTGATAAGCATGAACATTTGTATATTCGACTTAAGCATTAAGTGAAGGTTTTGAATTTGCATAATTTAACTACGACAAGAATAACAACAGCAGCAGTAGCAGCAGCAAGTGAGGCAAATGCAAATAATAATGCACAACTAACCAAGCATAGTTAAATCTAAATCTAAATTAAAGCATAAATTAATTAAATAATTTAAGTGGTGAGCAGAGAGTTTCGAGTTTCAGCAACAGCAACAACAAGAAAATATTAAGCGTTAATTGCGAGCAAAGTAAAAAACAAAAACAAAAATACAAGAAATAGTTAAAAAAAAACAATTACAACATTTAATATGAAGCATATGCAACAAGCAACAAGAAAAACAACAAGAACAACTGTAGCTGACACATACAATGCAAAATTATTGAGCATTTCACTTAATCGATAAGCTAAAAAGACGTATATATATATATTAAGTATATATGGTATATATGACTACATATAGGATGGTGATTTTTTCTAATTTATTTACTCTTTTATATACGCGTTTTTATGGTTGAAGTCGAACAAGTTTCTTCAGGGACTGCTTGCAATTTATGTATAAGCAATAAACCGTTTTTGCTCAAAGTTCCCTTCTCAGTTTAATCCTCAAGACTTTCTTTCTTTTTCCATTTCGTTTCCCACACTTTTCTGTTGGTATTCCCAGGGTATCTCATGCCTTTCCTTTGCGTTGATCCCCAACAAACTGTCTTCCAATTGTATTTTATAGTCAAATTTCTAGTTTAAATTTATAATTAATTTATATATTAACCAACCACAGACACCAAAGCATACTCACAAACTGACAAATACAGAATATGATTTCGGTAATTAAATATATTAAATGAAATTAAATCGAACGTACCTTGCGTGACTAAAGTAAATTAACTAAATTAAGCAGCTGCAAATGCAAAATGACGAATAACTGTAAATAATTGCTGTTAATTAATCATTAAACTAATTTACATATAAATTATATTAAAGTAATTCAAATATAATTTTTAGCTATTAGCCGAAATCATAAAAAATAGTTAACCGGAATAATAAATATAATGCACTGCCAAAAAAGGTTTTATGTAAAACAACAACAAATAGATCGACGATGAATATTGCAAAACAAAACAAAAGAGAAAAAGAAAGAAAACAAAAACAAAATACTGCTGTAAATATAAGAATGAATACATATAGAAAATCATAGACATTTTTTAATGGCACATTATATAATTAACGAGGAGCATGCAATTTTCACATTTTTTACATTATTTTAATGAAGTAAGAAAATTGAAAAACCAAACAATAATGAGTTTAAAGAGAGTTCTCAAAACGATAACAAAAAAAAAACGAAGCGGAGGCCAATCCGGCAGAGATTTTGTAACAAAATCAAAAGACAAAAATGTTAACATTGCATAAAGTTTAAAACATAAACAAATAACTAACTAACTAATAGAACGAAATGAAAATGGCAAGCAGAAATAACAACAATAGCAGCGCGAAAGGACTACGAAACGATATGAACTGGTTGTGAGCTGCGATACGATGTGCAGTCAAGAGGTAAGTCCCGACTCCTCGGGAAGAGCAACCTCTAGTCGGGTGCGCGTCGTGTGCATATCGATCCGAACTAGTCGAGTATTGTGAACATTATTCTAAATGTAAATAAACCAAGTTAATTGAGGCGCATAACATTAAATATAACGGTTAATATACCATACACAACAAACAAGCAAAGCAAAGACAAAAGCAAAGCAAAGCAAACTATGCAATTAAAAACAGAAATTAGTTGATAAAACAAGAAAATAAATGAGACACAATTTTAATGTTCACACAATACGAGAAAACAAGTAAAACCAAAGGACTTACGATAATCATACATACAGACATAAACAGTTGAATGCAATAAAAGGAAACTAACAGCAACAATTAGACAAAGCGTGAGAGGCGTTTGAATTAACAGTAATTACGACAAGAATTAGATGAATTAACACAATTACAATTGATCTATGACGAGGATAGTTGGGCGAGAAAAGGAAAACTTTCTTTTTTACAGTTTTTTACAGTATATTCGCAATATAATTTAACCGATTCGGGCAAGAACTCAGAATACAGAAACCGTTAAAGGAATTCGTTCTAGCATTTTGCATAACAATATATAGTTGTGTACATAACTAGTAAAAGGACAGTTATCTTAAGTATATAGACGCATATAAAGGTGAATATCTAAACACAGCTACACACAAACACAACACGTACCCAACATACACACACACACACACACAGATTAGTTTGCGTTAGTTAATGGAAAAGAGGCAATGAAAGTAATAATTATGATAATGATATACAACAATAAACTTGAATATAGGTATATAATTATGAATTTAAATTATTTTTAGCAAAACCAAAAGAAAAAAACCAAGAACCGAAAAAAACAAAATACATAACAATGACAACTCTAAATCCACTTAAAAGCAAATTTAAAGAAAAGAAAAACTTATTGAAATTAAATTGATGAATTAAGTAAAATGATTGCTCAATTTAGCAGAGTATGAAAATAAAGAATTATACGTTAAGTAATAATTAAAAAAAACGAAAACTTGCATTTTTAATCGGTACCGATTGGAACATCGTAAACCAGAATATCTAGTTACTAGAGAATCTCTACTTTATGTCTGCCAAATCATCGACATCGTTAGACTTTTGTTATTATGTACTCTACCAAATTAGTCTTACCTTATTTGTTAAATGGCATTAGGGCGATTTCTTATTTTAGTATTTACCATATTTATTTGTCTAAAGTCCTCTCAACCTCAGCATTTGACCAAGGAAGAGATAAAATGCTCATCGCGAAGCTTGCCAGCTCCTTAAGGCTTCCAAACTTTAACGGGGTCTTCCAATCGTAATCCCAAGTTATGATATCTATTTTAATATTCTGGAGTTCAATGTCCTAATTATTTTCACTTTTGAAATAATCTGCAATTCGGACTGTTGACTTTTCCATATACAGGCTGTCAGAAAACTAAAATAAAAGTAATTTAGTTAGTTGTTAATTACTCAATAATTTGGTATTTGGTACATACCTTTGCTTTCATTGTTTTATAAGTTACACAGCAAAGTTTGTGCAATCTTCCTAATTGTTTTCTAAACTGAGTTTTTAAAAACAGACTCCTGAACAGCTGTTTTAAATCTATAGCCCAGGTATGATTTAATATTGATTTGATTTTCGATGTTATCACATTTAAGGATGTCCAAATTAAAGGCTGCTGGTATAACTTTTGACTTAAGAGAGTTAAGCACCAGCAATATGTCAGAAAGAAGTTGGATTTGGTTGGGATTTTAACCCAAAAAGCAGTTATTTAATCTTTGCATATCCGATAGGATTAGCTGGAAAAAACCTAAGTATGCATAGCTTGCCCTAATCTTAAAGGTCCTTAAACTCAAAATGTCAGTTTGTCAGTTCATTATGTTTTTTCAAATATGCGTGTAACGGCAAAAGATAAAAATCTTGTATCAGGAATTTTTAATGGAGTCTTGTATAGAAAAATAATCATTATTCCAAAATCGACTAAATGGAGTGAAAATAAGACTAAACGAGGACGCACAATTATTACTTGTTAGTAATACAGTCAGTTGACATCACAAATTCTTTGCAACATTGGAAGGAAAGTAGAAGAATAAAAACATATACACACATACGTCAACTCAAAAAACCTCAAATATACAACAAATATAGTACCTGAATGTCATTTATGCAGTCAAATATGCGTATATACTCCATTTGTTGGATTCAACTCTTGCCATGAATTAAAAATTTCAAAACCAGAGTTACTGCATCTTTGCAGGTATGGTTCACTGCAAGTTGTATTGCATGACATACAATTTTGACTAAAATAAGAGATGGCGCATCCTTCAACTCCGTAAACGACCCTGTTGACACCTATCATAACGCTGGCGTATTTGTGCAAATCCCGACCAAGACCCTGCCTTTAGATATAGATTTGACATCTACGCCCTTCAAAGGGAACAAGCTTAAAAATGCTGTCACCTTTTCCGCTCGCTTCGTTGAAAAACAGTTTACAACAATACCTAACTTAATTGGTCAGAAAGTGAATACTAACTTTCTGCAAATATATGTAAGAGGCATAAGAAGGCGTGGCAGAACCCACAAAGTATATTCTTGCTCAGAATTTACTTGCCGAGTCGATTGAGCCGTGTCCGTCTGTCGGTACATTATTGTGTCTGTCTGTCTGTCTGTCTGTCTGTGTTAGACAACAGATCTCAGCTCTTATTAAAGCTAGGGACATCAAATTTGTTATGAAGCCTTCTAAATGTCAGAGGCAGATGAAAATGGGTTATTTTCGATTATTTAGCAAAGGCTTAAACTCATAACGTTCTTCTTCGGTGTACAGATATATAATTGGAATATGAGCATACCCTCCAAATTACAAGTTGACCAGATAGCAGACCAATAACACAGAAGGTATTCAAATGAAATGTTCTGTACGGGCAGCAGACAATAGTTGGAAGAATAATTTGTGCAGAATTCCCTGTTTGGAATAACAAGTGCGAAGGGTATCTTACTATCAGGCGTGCTCGACTGTTGTCTTTGCTAATTGATTAATTGCATGTGCCCGGATATCGGAGAGCCTTGCTGTACAATTACATTTGCAATTATCGCAATCGATAATAGGTAACACTTGCAAAAAAGTTAGTGGTAACCAGAGCCCGATAATTATTAAATACGACCATTATGAAGAGTTGAATTTTTTGCATAGCATTTTTTATACATGAAAAAGACTAGATTTCCCGTTACTCGCTGTTTACAATGTTGCACAGCTGTTGGATTTTTCAAAGGTCCAGATTTGACGGGAAAAAGGCTGACGTGGCAACACTGCAACGCATCCATTTCCGCCACCGGCACTGCGCATGCTCCCGCCGCATCAAACTAATCCTCCACTGACAGCGAGGGCCAAGCCTTTAGTGAATACATATATCATCACAAGTGGAAGCACGCTATGCCTTGGCAAGGATGAAAATTTAATTGCAAATTCGTGAAATTGGAAAATGTTGACTGCATTGCGTCGCAAATTTCGCCTAGGAATGCAGCGAACGTTACTCATTGCGGTGCTTCTGGCGGTTGGCCTCTTTAGCTATGCGTTCCTCAATCTGTCCTTTTGCTTCAAACTCATGTCCCACCGCAGTCTCACGCACATGGTAAGTACTGCAGCGGGGTCTCAACCCATACATTCAAAGCGCAGTGTCACGATACAACTGTATTGCAGTGTCAAAAGTACGAGCATCACGAGTTCAGCGGCTCCCTCTGCGAGGAACTGTGCAGCAGTCAGTCCAACTTCGATAACTTCCAGTGCCCGCTAAACGATATGAAGACTATTTTGTTTACGGCCGAAAAGAATGGGGATATCTACGCGGTTAAGGTAGGTCAGTGCGAAAATAGTTTGCGGGTTGCCATGGCAACAGTTTTTTTTTGTGGTTTAGTTGGCGAAGCACAACGATGACGACTTGAGCTGGACGAACAGCAAGGGGGAGGCTATTTATCCTAAGATTGAGGAGTTCCACGAGATTGTCAAGCTGCACATTATACTGGCTTACAATGTGACCTTGGATGATAATATGGTGGGTTAGCTTATCATTCGCTATGCCCGATTCCCTACTTAATTCTGCTGTCTCCCTTTTTCAGATTCGCGCACTAGTCAACCAGGAGATCACGGATCAAAACGCACAGCAAATGGTCAGCTTCTGGCGCCTGTTCAAGGACAACAACTACATGATGGGCAAGCTGTTCGACGAGGAGTCCGTTTTCCCTGCCGTGCTTGGCTCTTGCGGACCCTACTACGCCACAGAGGGCCTGGAAATTGTGCAGGCCAATCCCAGCATTATACAGTATCTGTAAGTGTGACTGGAGATTGTCATGCATCGCATACATCGTTTCTTTAACCCCCTAGCGCTTCGAACCGCCAGCAGCGTTTGAAGCACGCGCTCAATATCATGGAGTACATATTTCGGCTGGAGGAGATGAAGCCGGAGCCGCTGCGCATGTGCAAGATGCAAGTGAATCGCTTCGGTCTCACGCCCGACAGGCGACTTAAGTACCAGAGCGCCGAGCACGTGTATGTCGAGAGTCAGCTGGACAAGCGCATCTCCAGCGGTGCCAAGTGCCGCAGCAACCAGGACTGCAGCTTCCACTCGTGTCGAGGCCTCTGCGACGCCGATCGCCAACTGTGCACTCATGTGCAGCAGAACAACAACTTCCAGATATTCTGTGAGCACGTGTTGCTTGGCAGCGGCACCTTCCAGCCGGGACTTTTGAGTGGTATTCGCTTGCCGCGTTCCCTGCAGAAGCTGGTCAAGATGTGTGTGCAGCCACCCAAGGAGCATCAGATACCAGGACGGCCATTGGCGCCCAGCTTACAGCTCTCGTTGCGACTCTACAATGAGCTGAAGCAGCTGCTGCAGGCGGTGATAACCGCCTCAGGAGCTGATACCGATGCTGAGGGTGAGGCACCACTCGTGCGACAGCATGGAGGCGTCTAATTTGAATAATCTTGGAATGTAGGTGAATTGGCAGCTGTGCCGCTGCTGGCTCAAAGATGTGTAGCATTTTTACACAAATTAGTTTTAATTCAAGTATATCTAGTATACGTAGATCTAACATAAATAAAAACTTTTTAATAATGACAAAGTGGCAATGCTAGTTTTGGTTTGTTGTTCTTTATCTTTTTGTTGTTTTCTCATGTATTTTGTTTTATTCTTTTTTGAATTCTCGTAAATTATACGATTTGTTTGCTCTATTGCTGTTGTTATTGTTAACTAGCCAATGAAAACTAAGTTTCCTTTGTTAAACTTATTTTGAATTTTCAATTAGATATTTTTGAGCGTTAAAAGTTTAATTAAAATTTTTGCATCTGACATTGCCCAAAGTAAATGTATTCCAAAATGACTTCAAAAGATTTACATAAAAGTGTTGATTAGCTTGTATCACATTGACATTTTAAGTTGCTGTTCTGTTGTTGTTTTTCTTGTTTGTTTATTCGTTTTTTTAGGTTTTGTTTGATTTGTATTTTTCGAAAAGTACAGCGTGCATGTATCCTATTGTTAGTAGATTTCTTGATTTTCGCTTTCTCTGCCTGCACTAATTTCAATTTTTCATTACAATAAGTTAACGTTTGTTATGGGCGCTGCTACGGCATAACTTCTCATTAATCTTTACGTTTTGTATATTTAATTATTTTTGTTTTTGTTTGCTTTGCATAGGCATCTTTTGTTTTGTTGGTTTCTAGGGGCATTTGTTTATCGGCAACCGAAGTTTATACATGGGTTGCGAAGTTGTTTAACTGTGGCAGATTTAGAACGAAATTGTTTCGTTAATTTTGTTTTTTCCTCTCTTGTGTTTTGATATACAATATTCCTTGTTTAATTACATATTTAACTTGTTAATGTTTAGGCCGCTTAGCATAGATAATAGATTTTTAGCGCTTCTTTAAAGCCATTTCCGATTGTTGTTTGTTTTACAATTACCAAGATGCTTTTGAGTAAATTATAAAAAAAGAGTAGAAAAATCTAATAGATATCATTATTTTTGTTAGTACACGTATTTCGTTTTGCAAAAAGTGCCCTATGCGCTCCAAAAATTATCATATATCATATATATATTCTGTATAGATTTCCGTTTCTTTTCGATTCTTGTTAAATTAGCGTTTACTTTTATCATCTTGCTTTTAATATGCGTTTTCTCATTTAAAGTACATACATATTCTCAATACAATTTCTAAAAAAGATAAATGAAGCGTTCGACTTAAAAACTAATCTTGAAAGCGATGGAGAGCGGGTGCAGAAAGGGTGGAAGGGGTTCAGGGTAAATGATATAACATACCGAAATAATAATAATTAACTGCCTGTCTAATTGTAAATTTCCAAAATTACAAAATATGCAAGTGTGTAGTAGGGTGTGTTGAGTATGTGTATGTGTTGGTGTGTTGTCGAGTGTGTATGTTATGATAATTCCTTCTGCTTTGTGTTGTCTTTATGCCGTTGTAGGCGATGCAGCAGCTGAGGCCGCGTTGGTCAATATGGGCGGATGCGTGGCATTCACCACACGACCGGGCGTGTTGGCATTCTCCAGCGTCTTTGAGTGCTGCAACTGCATTAGGTAGTGCTGCTGGGTGGGCTTGTGAAGCGCCAGCTGCGACAAGGCATCATCGATGGTGAACCATTGCCGCTTGCGTCCAATGCTGCGCGAATCCTCCCACTCATCTAGTTCCTGGGTCACGTTCATAACAAACACCTCGGTGCGATGCATATGATCGTTGTTCTGAGACAGTTGAATACATTAATCTTGTTCTATCCTTAGGGTATATAACATCCATACCTCGAACACACCCAAACAACGTCCCAGGCTGCCGACGACGCCGGCTTCCTCCAGCACTTCACGCACGGCGGTCACCGGGGGCTCCTCCTCAGGTTCAACGCCACCACCAGGCACAATCCACAACTCAGGACGACGCGAGGAGGTTACCAGCAGCACCTGGAATATAATTTTGTTATTATTATGCGAAACGGGTATGGAAAGAACCCCTAAAAGGGTTCTCTTTCGACTAAACAGCCTCAAAAGAGAGAGGAGCGTTTAACCAATCTTTGCTTTCGGTATAGCTGCAAGAATATCTTATCTTTATGGCGAAATATATCGAGAAATGACACCATAAAGACCAGCACGTTTCCTACAATAGACGCCAACTCACCTCCGCTTCGTTCTCGGAGCGCACGCAAATGCAAGCGGCGCGTCGCCTGAAGCCATCCTTATCGTAGATGCGCGTCGAGTTGGGCTTCTCCTTGACCATCTAAAAGCATAGTGAGATATCAATACTGGGTAAGTGGAACGATTGATAGTTAGTTGCGTTGCGGACTTGCGAAGTTTAAAATAGCAACAACAACAACAAAGCAACAGAATGAAATATTGGCAAGCTATGTTGATAACGCTGGGGTTATATTTCTTTCTTTTCTTATTTATCATTTCGCGTTGCTGGCGTTTAATTTGAATGAGAGCGCACGCGAGAATCGTGATTCCTGCTTATCAGACAACGATTGAGAGACCGCGCCGGCAACTGCAGCGCCGGCTTGGCTTATCACGCCTCCGTGTTCCTATTTGTGCACACTTTATGTAATGTGTGTGTGTGTGTGTGCCGGGTACCGTTTGCCGCTAGTGAATTAGCGGTGTCATGAATGATGATCGAAACTTTTCGCACACATCTGGACTGGGGGCTTACCTTTGAGTTTTGTAAGTACGGCGGCAATGAACGTTGATAACCGACTGCTTAGGCACTTTGTACAGAGACAGAGTCGTCTCTCGCGTCTCTCCCTCTCTCTTATACTCTCTTCTCTTCACTCTCTCTCCCACTCTCCGACTTCGCTGTCTTTCTCGCTCTCGCTCGCTCTCTCTTTCTCTCACTCCGTTTGCTGCGTTTGCAACAAGTGTGTGCTTGAGTGTTGCTGTTGCTGTTGTTGTTGTCGTCGCGGCCGCTGCCTACTGCGCTATGACAGCTGCACTGGGAGCCGGTCGCAAGTCTCGTGCCGCTCTTGCAGGTGCTTTTCGGTGGCTGCTGCGTCACAGCTAGAAGTTGTCGCTGTATGGGTGTCTGTCTTTGTGTGTTTACTCTGTGTGTGCAAAAGTCAATTGTGTCTATGTGTTGCTGTTGTTGTTGCTGCTGTTTGTGGTGAAGTAGTAACGAAAAAGAACTGCGCGTCGGATGGTTTCGAAAGAGATGTGGCGAAAGCGAGAGAGAACAGAAAACTTGTTGAAATAAAAACGAGTACAAGAATGAAGAGGAAATAAAGCGCAGACAGGGCAGAATTATTTAACTACTGTGCAGTGGGTGCATGTTGGTTTTTGTTGTTGGTTTTGGGTCTTGTGGGTGTGTTGGTGTCGGTGTTGCCGTTGGTATCTCTTCTGCCGCCGTTGCCGTCGCTGTCGCTGTCAAATTGGCCTGCTATTGCGTTCTCGCTGCTGCTGCTGCTGCTTCTACCGCTGCCGCTGCCGCTGCTATCTCCGCCTTTGTCCTGGTTTCAGTTGCTGTCGCAATTGCTGCAGCAAGTCTGTCGCGTTGTCTTGCTCGCCCGTCGTGGTGAGCCAAACCGGAAGAAGCTTTACACAATTTGTTGCAATTTTAAGCGAGACCGACGCACAGCTGGTCTTATCTGAGCACGAAACATGCGTTTTCCATTTTCTCGCTCCAAAAACGCATCGAAATTGTGATGAATAGCCGCCTGGGGCAAACACACACGCACGCGTCTCGCCTAGTGCACTGCAATTATTTGTCGCGATTACGATTTGTGGCAGCAAATTCACGTAAAAGTAAAAATTTTAACAATTTCACGAATATTGCATCGGCGAATAGCTCTGCAAAGAGGACAACAAAAAGCAGTGTGGCCGCCGTCTGCAACAGAATGAGAACACCAGAGAAACGTAAACAGGTTGGCAGCACTGCTTAGTGGTTGGCAACGCTTATTTCACTGATTGGCAACGCTACGTAAATGTGTTACGGCTGTAAGCCAACAGATGGCGCTTACGTGGCTAAACAAAATACAAAATTAAAGTTAAAAACTGCTTAAATGCTTAAATATCAAATGCAATGCAAAGACATGTTGAAACGGTTAACAATCACAATTAGCAACCTAAAAACAAACCTAACCAAGTTTTATTTCTGGTTTATTCGAAAATCGAAACTTTTTGCTGCCCGCGTCGTATTGAGATCGGCTTTAAGTGCGACAGCGGAGTAAGGGGAAGCGTACAAATGATTTACTGCCGCATCCCGGCACGTTGCTTGAGCGTTTGCCAAAAAAACCCAAATCGCGGAGTGGCGGAGGAGTGTGACAGGGGAGTGAATGAGCGGGGGGCAGCTGGAGAGATGGCCAAGGGAAACTCAGCTTGCATTTCATTGCAGGGGCTGCCTCTGTGTTTTGCCTGTAAGCTTTTAATGCAACTACTTAGCGCAGGGATTCGCCCGACTACAGGGGCAGTGAGCGGGCAGGAAGCGGGGCACAGAGAGGCACTTCCGCGTGTCCTTGGCTCGATGCGAAGCATTTACTGCCAGCCAAAGTCGCGACACATTGGCTGCTTGCTTGGCCCGTGTCCTGCTTCGACTGCGTCTTGCGCGATCTTGCGGCGCGTTTTTGCTGTCGTTGCAAGAGGCAAATTGCTTATTTCTTAATGCGTTGCCATTTCCCTTTGGCTTCTTAGACATTTTCCAGCTACTGACTGTGTGTGTGCGTGTGTGCGAGTGTGCTTGTGTGTGTGTTGGTTATGAGTGAATTATGAGTGTCAGTATTTCTTCTCGCCGTGTCGCGCCCGACGTGGCCAAGCAGAAGTGTTAAACGGTTTTGCACGCGTTTTTCTTGCGACTTCTGATTCAAATTAAATTTGGCCAAATGCAGCAGCTGAGAAACAGCAAGAAAAGCGAGAAGCATAGCAGGGGAGGAGAGTGGGGAGAATGTGCAATAATCTGCGATTGATTTCTGGCTTAAGTCGGCTTGTTTCCTTTCTCTCTCTCTCTCTCTCTCTCTTTCTGTCGACTGGCGGCAGCAGCCCGTCGGTCGGCCCAACTTGCCACGCTTTGTTGCACATGAATTCAATGTCATAAATTGCGAATAGGCGTCGCATTGGCTGGGCAAACTTTGTCCCATTTGATGCGTCCGACGACCAACGACCACAAGGAATCAAGAGTGCAAAAATTTACAATTTACCAGGGATGCAGCGCAGTCGCCAAGGGCAGCGAGGGCTGCATTTGACATTTGGGGTTGACAAATTGCAGAAAATAGGGATAAATAAAGAATAATAATACTAAATTGAATCATTCAAATTGGAAAACTAAAAACAAAAATACAAATAATAATTATAAAACACTAATAACAAATTTTAAATATATCCTAATATAGTATAATAAAGAAATGAATAATTCCAAATATTAGGCCTTGGTTTTTTATGTAACTTATTTTACATACAATTATCCATTATAATATTTATATTTTATAAGTTTATACTCTTAAACTTAATATGCAATTTTCTAATCCATTTTGAACATTCGAATAAAGTTCAACAAATACAAATAATCAAATTTATTCATTAATAAAAAACTTTTATTTCCAAATACACGTATGGAAATATACAATATACACGTATTTTGCGTTACAATTTGAAAATACTTTAAGCTTTTAATATTCTGTTAATATTAATATTGCAAATTCTGCTCAACTTATTTCCATTTTCATTTCAACTTAAATTTCTCTTGCAAATTTGTTTCTGTTTTCTCCATTTTCATCGTCTCATACCCCAACCCCAATTGCAGTTCCATGTCGCTTCCCACTTGCGCCCAGTTCATCTGTCTAGCTGTCCCTTTATTTGTCCTTCTCCCAGCTATTCTCTCCCGCTTTGTGGTCATCGCCTTTTTTGGGCTGCTTCCTTATTCTCGAGTCCCTTTCCAACTTCCCCCGCATTGCGCATACGCCACGTTGAGCACATCACTTCTTGCATTTGAATGAGCTGCGATTCCATTTCCAGCTCTGCGTACTTATTGCTAATTGACTGCAGGATTCAATCGACTTGACTGCGGCGGAGAAGAAAGCTGGCACTGCCGCTGCTGATGACAGCGATAGTTAATTAATGACGGGTTCAACACCTGCGACATTGCCGGGCGGATTCCGCGGCACGTGCCCCGCAGAAGACTACGAGAGAGAGAGAGACGGAGGGGAACAGAGCACAGTCAGGTCGCAGCGTTTGGCCCGGGCAACATATTGTTTCATTTGGGGCCATGCTGTCCATGCTGGCCATAACAAAGGATGCACCTACAAACGCAATTTGGCAACAAATTCGCAAAACAGACTACACAACAAGAGAAACAACAGCAACAACCACGACTACAACAACAACAGGAGAAACAACAACAATGACCCGGCAGAATTATACAATTTATGCGATTTACGAGCTCCACCAGCTCCTCCAGCTCGAACTGCGCCAGCTCCTGGTCCGCGTGGCATCTTCCGCCTCTGGCCGCCTTCCTCGCTTTTTTCCTCGTGCGCCGCAAAACTATTTCTATTGCTGCGGCGCCGTTGCCACTGAGCAAGGATATGCCGTATTTCCGTTTACATAATAAATTTGCTAACCACGTTCTGTCCTCGTCGTTCTTGTTGCTGGCCCCAGCCAGGCCCAACCCGGGCCATTGCCGCATCGCCACCAGCGCCGCCAGCGCAAGCGTCGCGCTTGGCATCAAGTGCCTGTGGTTGCCTCTGCTGCAACTCCTCCTCCTCCTCCTCCTGCTCCTCCAGCTTCCCCTCCTGCTGCTTGCCTTTTGTTGTGTTTGGTGTCGCCATCGTCGTGCCGGGCACCTTGTGGAGCCAGAAAAAAAATTAGACAGCAGCCGCAGCAGGCGTTGCGCTTGTTCGCTTTGTTCGCCTGCTTTTTTTGGGCGGTTTATAAACTTTAACTTGGCCAACAGATTGTCACTTGTCGCTGAAGTGTCGCCTCCACCTGCGCGCTGTCCACTCTTCTACCTCCCTGCTCCCGCTCTACCGCTCTCCCCCTTCTGCTCCTCCTCCGTCCAGACTGCGCACTTCCTTGCCTCCGCCTTGATTGACGGAAGTCAGTGGCGGCAACTACTTTTGCTTAATCATTGGGCGGCCTGGCGCTGCCTCTAATTAATCTATTAAATGCAAACCAGCAGTGCAGACAGAGCCAGCCCAGAGCACCTACAAGAAATGCGTTGTCGAGGAAGCGAGCGCTGCAGCGGCTGAGGCGACTCTGGCACTGGTCAAACTGGCCGCTTCCGTTTTCCGCTGGAAGTGAAATCTGTCAGCGGATGTCGTAAAAATGCCGAAAGGCGAGCGAATGCAACTGCTCGCTAGCTGGGCCAGTCGGGCCAGCCGGGCCTAGGGCTTCCAGCTCCCGCAACGCGGGTTGCTGCAACAGTTTTCGACTATCGAGTATCCGAGATGCTACTTGCCTGAATCAGGTTGAAGCTCAAGTCGTGGCTGGCTGCGAGGGTTGCTTAGCCAGAAACGTATGTGGCTTGGCCTTTAAACAAGCTTATGTACCTAGCTATGCATTTTAGTTTTAGGCAGGCTGCCAGGGTTGGTTCAAGTGTTGCTTAGAATTGCAGTGCATTTACGGTCTATAAATAAGTGAGTGATTGCTTAGAGCTATCTGCCAGTGGGGGTTACTCCATGAGATCTTCAGGCCCAGTGCACAACGAGGGTTGCCTCAACTACTACTGCCAAAAACGGCCAAACTACTTCTAGTTTTTCGAAAAATCAGTATTCTAGCAATGCCAAAAGTGGGCGTAGTCGCAATATTTATGGCCACAGTAAAGTGAAAAACACAAAATATCCCATAGCCTATAAACATATAATCAATAAACAAATTTATGTAGTTTATGATTACTTTTAAAAATCTAAGTGAAAAGTTAATTTGGCTATGAAATATTGCTAAGAACCACAAAGCTAAGAATTATTTTATTAACTAAAGACGTCATGCCAGAATCTCTTGAACTTCAAAGAACAATAGGAATTACCTTTATTTACAATGTTAAGGCGTTCCATTGCAAAATAACTTTGCAACTAACGCGTAAGCAAACTAATTTGATTCTGTATGCTTGGAGCTCGTTCGTTGAGAGATTAGAATAACGCAAAACTAATAAAACACTCTTTTAGCTTGATCAATAATTAAGGCAAAAATATTGACTTTCATTTTTATTTTTTTGGTATATGGGCCAGTCCACTGTGCGTGGGTTACTCGAAGAGTTTGTTAGACTTTGCATTGCGTATGCAGCTGTATCGGGCTGCTTTAACTGGCTATACATATCTCTTATATTTTTCGTCTTAATTCCCATCTCCCGCTCCCGCTTGTCGCACTCTCCCACTCCCACTCAAAGTGCTCGAACCGCCTGCGCCTGCGCCTGCGCCTGCCGTGATGCTCTGCATGTGGGCTGTGGGATGCGCCCACTTGTAGCTGCCACGCGAGGTGCCTCGTCAGCTGTCGCCGGCGGCAGGTTCAATAACCCGCGGCGGCAGCTCCAGCCTCATCCTGCACCTCATCTGCAGCCCCATCCTGCACCACATCCTCCGCCTCCGCCTCCGCCTCTGCTAATGGCTTGCCACACTTTACATTAGCGTCACAATTTATTGACCGGCTGCGGCGCAATTGCTGCATCTCGCTGCGGGGCGGTGCGGGGCGTGGCAGCCCCAGGTTCCAGTTTCCCGATGCTTTACGCATGCTTGGTAGCAAAAATGGTCATAATAATAATAAAAGTTTCCCAACAAGCCGGGCGAGGCAGCAGCGGCCGAGGCGAGGCGTTTGAGCGCATGTTTGACGCATCAAATGGCGGGCAACAGGTCCGCGGCCGCATCCCGAGCTGATCTCGTTGCGCAGTGCGTAAGCAGCAGCGGCAGCAGCAGCCCCGGCTGGAACCGGTTTGCGGTTTATGTCAATGGCTTGACAGGTGCATGCGGCGAGCGCTGCTGCTGCTCCATTTATGCCAAGCTGCAGTCCCGATCTCCCTGCTCCTCTGCCCAGTTGGACTGGCTGCACTGCATCCATTTGAATTGATTTTGGGCAGCCAAAAGCAGCGCCAATCGCCACATGAATTTATGCCTTATAAATGCAGTTGGCTACGCTGCCTGCGCTTTCCGCATTCCTCTTGGCCAGCGCTGCCACCGTTGACTGTTAACACCCACAAGCCGCTGGCTCTGATCTTCGCCAGGGTCGTCCATTGTGCTGCCGCCAACAATAAATGCGGCGGCGGCGGCAACGGCGGCTCCTTTGTGCCTTTTGGTCAGTTTTAGATTATTTGTTGCTGACAGCTTCATGAAATATTTATTATTATGGTCTATGGAGCTGCAGTTGGCTCTTGCCCTGGGTCTGGCACAGGCTCAGGGTCTGAGGGTCTGGGTCTGCCTCTGGGCTGGGCCGGGCTGGGCTGAGCCACTGCAGGCGTTGGGGGTGCAGCTGCGCATAGGCAAAGCAGCAGCAGCGGTCGCTCTTGACTTTGGCGCGAGAGCGAGGAGAGAATTAAGGTGTTTGCAGGCAGCGCGAAACTTAAAAGTGGAAGAGGCCGAAACGGGCCCGAAAAGACGAACAGCAGCTACGCCCGGAGGATCAAAGCGCGGCCGGAACAATGCTGCGTTAAAGGTAATTGTTTGTCAATTACTTGACTCCCGGCTGAGGCCGAGGGCAGTGGAGCGGGCGGGCAGCGGGGCGTGCAGTGAGCGCGTGGCCAAGAAGAGTTTGGGCAGCGATCTCCCTCCTCCTGTGTCTGGCTATCTGTTTCTCTCCCTCTCCATATATATATCACTCTTTCTCTTCCTCTCCTTTTCGACTGGGTCTCTTGCTTTGCTTCCTTTTCTCTCTCTCTCTCTCTCTCTCTCTCGTTGTATACATCCCTCTCGCTTTCTCTCTGCCCGTCCTGCTCTCTGGGCCAATTATAGCTGGCCAGCTCGTTAGCATACACAAACTGGCAATCGCAATCGCCGCCGATAATCGCAGCGAGTGTAAAATTATTTAATTCCCGCTTATCGCAGCTGCTGCTGACGTCGCAGTCGCAGTCGCCGTTGACTGCGCACTCGACTGACCGCGTGAGGAGTGTGAGAAAATGTGCAAGTTCAAGACAATGATATCTGACTGGGCAAAGTGAGGCTGTTAGCAGGCACGCTACCCTGTAAAGGGCTGAGCCTGAGCGAGTATATTGAGCATGCAGATAGAAGGGAATTGCGTTCCTGAATGCATAAGGATACCTCGAAAATACACATAGATACTGAGCAGAGCTTTTGTATCTTATGCATATGTATGTCCAACTTGTTCCTCGAGGCATCCAGCTATATCGGCTCCCGCTTAAGGCGCAGTATAACAGCTTCGATACCTCCGGTTCTTCTAACCTTTTTCAGGTTGCTGCTGCTGTTTGTTTTGTTCGCTTTCGTTGGGTTTGGTTTCGTCGGCCTGGTGTTTTCTTTTTGCCACAGTTTACACAGAAAAGTAATTTCGAGCATGTTGCCGCAATCAGACGATGCCGCCGCCGTTGCCGCTGCAGGCAGCGAGAGAGCGAGATGCTTTGATATGACCAGCACTGCAGGCTCTGCTCCAGTTGGATTCGCACTTGAAGGTGTTGTCAGTGGCTTGGCCAACTGGCTGCCACTGCCACTGCCACTAGTGCTGCTCTTAATTGCTTGCTAGCTGCACAAACGTGGCAAACGCTGCTGCGCTGGGCGCTTTCAATTTATCACGGGTCTGTGACATCTGCAGTGACATTTTATTAGGCGATAACGATAAATTTACAGAGATTTATTAAGTGCCGCCGGCACAGTGGGAAAACTGCGTCGTCTGCGCGCTAATTTAAACAAATTAAATGAAAATCTCTGCAATTATTGATCGTATGTGAAGTGAGTGGGCAAAGGGGTGGCAAGTGGCATGGGGCATGGGGAGAGCGGCAAGCGGAAAGCGGCAAACGGCAACTGCTGCCGGCAGGGTTTAATGAACGCGCTAATGAGCAGAGTTGAGCCACGGGCAGCACGATCACTTTGTTGTCATTGTTGGTGCAACAAAAGCATCGACGCTTGCCACATGCCGCGTGGCAGGGAAGGGGGAGGTGCCAGCTCTAACTCTCCGACTATGTGGGCCGCAAGGCATCGCCATGCGGGTGTTGGTAATTGACTTGAATGCAATCATAACCGACTACGAAAGGGCGTTTTGGCAGTCAGCCGGGGCAACTGGCAACTGGCAACTGGCAAGAGTCACCCCTGGGGTAGGGGGGATGGCGTGGGTGCCTGCGCAGCTCGACAATCCTTTGCAACAAATTATGCAAATTTCACAACTCCTCCGAGATCAACGCGCAACTGACGAGCTCCGCTTGGCTCTGTCTGACTGCGCTCTGTGTCTGGTCCGGGTCTGTCTCTGCCCTGGCCTGGCCTGGTCTAGTCTGGCCTGGCCTGGTCTGGCCTGTCGTCTGCTTTTGTGGGTGGACAATGTGACACGCGTCGTCGTGAAAAACAACAGTTTACTTGCCACAGACTGACATACAGCTTGCAGCCTGCAGTCTGCTATGGAGCTGGGGATCTGGGGAGCTGCGGGACCCCGAGACCCCGAGACAGTTTAACTGTCTTGACTGGCAAAATTTATATTATTTCATGCAATTTGTCATCGTTTTGCCAGCGTCGGAGAGTGAGAGCGAGAGAGTGAGCAGGGAAGTGAGAGCGAGATAGAATCACATTGTATGCGCCTCAGTCGGCCTCATTTACTTTGTTGCACGGGCAGCTGACACGGCGCGACTCGTGCAAGCAAGTACAATATGGTTTAAGTGGGTATTATAGAGGATTATGACATGCTGAATGCGATCACGTTTTAGAATGTGTTGGCCTAATCGAGGAGGAGAACAATTAAAATCGTATCAAGCGCGCATCATTAGCAGGTTTTATTGCAGTGGGGGAGGGAGAGGGACAGCTAAAAAACTGAGTGATGCAAGAGCGAGACACACGTAGGAAGTGAGACAAGGGCAGGTAGGGTGACAAAATGACAATGAAACAGACATAGGAAGAAAGAGGAATTGTGAGGAATATAGGTTTACAGCAACAGTAGAGGAAGGGAGACAGCTAGAGTTTTATAAAGAGATGAAATGAAAGACAGAGACGGACAGAAGAGCCCAGAAAGATATTTCCAGGGAGACAGAGACAAACAGAAATACAAATAGCCAAAAAATGAAATAGACACATTTAACTTGGATGAGGGAGAAACATTGTGGGTGACAGTGGTCAGGGGAGGAATAGAGACAGCTGGAAAGACATAATTATATAGAGAGATGAAACAAAAGACAAAGACAGATCGAAGGCACAGAAAGGTAGGGCAAAGGAGCCAGGGACAGACAGAGAGGGACAAATAGCTAAAAACAGAGAGAACCAGAGTAAGATGGAGTTACACAGAGTCAGAATTGATGAGTCAACTTTGAAAAACATCTTAAAATAGTGAAAAACAAAAACTATTTTAAATACTCTTAACTATACATTTATATTTATGTAATTGCATACAAATCAAAAATAAGCCAGTTGTCGAGTCTTACCTTAAAAACGTACATGATATTCATAAGTCACCTCGCCTAGGGCTGCTGCAATTTTCCAGTTAATTTTCTGTGGAGCTTCCCCCTTCCCACCGCTGTACAAAACCTTCTGCCGATCGGCAACATTCGAAAAATGTGGCACATTTGTGTTGTTGTGTTTGTTGAGTTTGCATTCATGAGTTATTAAACTGTTCGGCGTGGGCGTTGCGACGACACGCGCTGTTAGTGCGCAGAGGGCGTGGGTGTGTCGCGGTGCCCCCAAGAGGAGCAGGAGGAGAGGCGAGGGGAACGGATACGGCTGCAGCCAAGTGCAATTTGCGCAGCGTGTAAGCGTCTCCTGTGGGTAAATCAAGTTTAATGAGTGCTCCGCAAGCTGTTAGAAACTCCCCCGAGGCGTGCAGGGAAGACTTCCCTACTATGTTGCCCTCCCGCTCCGCGCTCGTCCCACACTGCTCTAGCCCACACTGAGCAACCAAATTGATATTACACTAATTAAAATGCAATAAAATATCAGTGGAATTGCCACTCATAAATCATTACGACGAGAGTGGAGCCAGCAACACATGGTCCAGCTTTGGGCTGCAATTGCAGCGGGAGCTGCGGCTGCAGCTTTAGCTGAACCTGGCGAACGGGCCGCAGTTGCAGCTACAATTGAAGATCGAGGTGTGAGCCGACAAAGGAAACAACGCTGCTGCAATTTGCTTGCAAAAAGCGATGCGCTCATCATCATTAGACCTGCCCACCACCTCCCCACCTCCACCTGCCCACCTGCCCATCTGCCCATCTGCCCCTGCCTCGCTGGGCATGCTCTCCCTCGTATATGGACCCACTATTTGCTTTATGATTTTGTTAATTCCGCATGGAACGGACGCCGCTCGTGTGGTGGGAAAGTCGCCAGTGACAGGGAGAGCAGGAGCAGGGGGCGCAGCGAGCCAGGCTTATTAAAGTGGCGAATTTTGCCTGGAATATTTGGGATATTATGCGCAATTTGCGAACAATGAGCGTCGCAAATCGGGCTGCGATGCGCTGGCTATCTGCTGCCTGGCGATGCAATGTTAATCGGCAATCAATATACTTGTGCAGCTAGAGAGGCTCCGAGGCAGTCGCGGCCGCAGGCAGCTGCCCGAGGCGCACCCATTAAACATAAACAAAATAAAGTGACCATTAAAATGCCATAAGCTGGCGGCAATGTCCATGGCTTCTGCTCCTGCTCCTGCTCCTGCCTGAGACTAACTCAGCAGCGGGCGCTGTACTGGAAAATCTGTATGCACAGCCCTTTCCTCAGCTGCCACTGCAACCTGCTCTGCGCCCACATAAATCGTGTATCTGCCGCTTGTAGCTTTCAATTTGTGACAAGCCGCGCTCCAAGTGCAGCTGCGCGCAGAAGATGCTGCGTGGGTGCGCTGCGAGTGAAGTGATGCAGCAGCCTCAGCCGAGGTGCTCTCTCCGCTCGTCTGAACGTTTACGCAAAATGTTTCAATTAACCGAGGAGCGTGGAAAGGGGAGGAAGGAGGGAGGAACCTCTGGAAAGCAGACTCTGGCAAATGCAGCTTGCAGAGCCTGCGGTGCGCCGGAAGTCACCTGCGCTGAGAAATGGCAACGCGGCACGCAAATCATCAGCTAACCCGGGTCCCGACTGGCGTCGGCGGCCCAGCCAGGTGCCAAGCTGCGGGTTGCTCCGATTATGAGCGCCACATTTCGTGATTGATTTATCACCTCGGCTCGATCAGCTAATTGAGTTATATTAAGCCAGGTTTTGCCAACTGGCGCGCTCTCACACTGTCAGAGGCGTCGCCGTTTGACGTCCGATGACGCGCCGCGACTATGTCCGACTTGGCTTATATGGCTAAAACGCGCCATTAATTGCAGCCACAGCCGCAGCCGCAGCCGCTCTAAAATTTATTGTCAATTATTGTTAGTTAATTGACAATTATTAAATATGATCTTAAATCTTGAGCACTTGCTGACGTCTCCGTCTGACTTTGAATCTTGCTCTGACGCGCTGTTCAATTGATGCACAACGCGGCGTATGCGCAATCAATGCGTAGCTCGGCTGCCGCAATCCGTTCCCAAGCACACGCGCTTTCCTAGGCCTGGGAATGGCCCAAACAGGGGCAGGGCAGCTGCGACCCCTTCTCGAATACTTTAGGCGAACCCTTGTCGAGAGAGCGAGGGAGCGAGAGAGCGAGGGAGCGAGGCAGCGTGGCAGCGTGGCAGCTCGCGTAATCAATTACTGCAGACAGACAGCAGTACGAGCAGGGAAGATAGATTAAAGGTGAGTGGAGAGAGGGAAATGAAAAGAAAAGGGAGAGTATACAAGGCTTTAATGGCTCTATGGAATATATATTTTATATTTAATTGGCCCCGATTCAAGCGTTTCTTTTCTTTCAGCAGCATTTTGAAAAAGATTCCTGCTCAGCCATTCTCAGCTCTAGCCTCTCCTGCAGCGTATTCCAAGTGCGGCTTGCAGCGCGTGCTTCTCACTCTGCCGTTTTACAACTTAATAAAGGCGATGATGAGAAAATGGCTACTCGATTGCAGGTGCTAAAAGCTGAGGTAGTTGCTGAGGTAGCTGAGGTGCCTCGATTTTACAGCCTGGCACAGTTCATATTGATGTATATCAGCTGCCGCAATCAACGGCTCCCGATTCACTTAGCTCTCCTGCTCCCTCTCTGACTGCGGCACGATCAAGGCCAGCTCGAGTAGCTATCGTTGCATCTGGCCAGTAGCCGCGGCGCAGTTGCCGCTGCTGCCCCTGACGGGCGCTGATGAACGGCGTCTTCTGCAGTTCACTTCACTTCGATTGTTACGTGCCGCTGCAGCGCTTCATTATTTATTGTTACGTCACCCCTCTGCCCTAGCCACCCCTCCTGCCGTAATTGCCAATGCAGCAAGCAAATTGCAGAGGCTGATCCAGCTGGAATCCCTCCCTGCTTGCAGATTGCCGCGTTGCCAATTGTTGATTTAGAGGCCGCTGGCAGCGTCTAATGCCGCGATTAATCGCACAATTAGCGAACCAAACATTTTGACAAACTAAAAATGCTGCACGATTTGTCAAGCGGGCAAGAGGTGGATTTATCGCCTTCGCCAGCCTCGGCCAGCCTCGGCCAGGTGTGGTCGCCTTGTGGGTGTTGGGCGTGTTGGGCGAGTTGGGCGCAGGCAGCAAGCAGCAGGCAGCAGGCAAAAAAGCAATAAGCACGCGCGTAAATCAACAGGACATGCCGCAGGAAGACAAGCCAAGTGGTCGCCTGGCTGGACGGTGGTGGCCACCTGGTCGTTGCTTCTAATCCAGTCGAGCCAACGACTGCGCTGTCATCCTGGCTGCTCGCCTCGTAAAAACCAAATGAATGGCAGCCATTGCAGCAGAAGCGGCAACAGCAGCAGCAGCTTCGAAAAAACTTTACGACAAGCCGCACAAATTGGACGCTCTTGTTTTGGGAGGCGACCCGAATTCCTGGCTGCTTGTGGAGAGTAGCAGGTATAACAGTTCGAGCTGTGAGCTAGGCCGGTTGATTTGCGAATGCTAAGTCCACATTTCTGTTTTGGTCAGTATGTTCAGTATATGTATATAACAGTATGTAAAAAACTAAGTATAAGAGTATGTTTAACAGTATGAATGGAATTAGGTATAACATTATGAATGGAATTAGGTATAACAGTATGTATAACTGTATGAATGGAATTTGGTATAACAGTATGTATAACAGTATGTATAAGACTATGTTTAACAGTATCTATAACTGTATGTATGGAATTATGTATAACAGCGTGTATAACAGCGTATATAACACTGTGTATAAGAGTATGTTTAACAGTATGTATAACATTATGTGTAACAGTATGTATACCAGTACGTTTATTATAAAATATTACAGTTATCCCCCATTTCCCGGGCAGTATCCCAGTTAAAAAACATTTTCATAGAGTATTTCGATTTCGTCTATACCCTTTGCCGCACTTGTTTTATGGGCCACAAAGCAGCAAGTGGCATTCGCATCATGTCGACGCTGATCACAAGGCCCAAGCCAGAGGGCAAAGCTGGCCGAGGCACACGCTCCCTTCTCCTCCGGCCAACCGAGTGCAGCAGCCAGCCGCTTCTCGACTGCCTCGTTGCACCGTTAGTCCGTCCGTTAGCCCGCTCGCCCGGCAATGGTCATTTACATACGTGGCCGGGACCGTCTTTATAAATTTTTCGGGGCGCAAATGAAATGCAATTTGTGCCAAGAACTGTGCGCTTATCATTTGTGCATCACAGCCAGAGAAATTAAATGAAATTGCTGCCAAGGAGCCAAGCAGAGAGCAACTTGTAGGAGGCAGCCGCCGACGCAGATTGCGATGCCGATTGACGCCGAGGATGCCGTTGCCGAAGCTACAGCTGTGGGGGAGGGGGTGGCAGGGACAGGGGCTGAAGCTGATTCCAATCGTCTGCGCGACTGCTGCGCTCCGTTTGGCAGCGCCAGGCGGGCGATTGCGATTGGAATCGCTCATGTCCATTTCGATGGCGGCAGGCGGCATGAGGCATGTGGCATGTGGCATGTGGCAGGTTTCCCACACTCACGCACCCAGTGCGACATTTTCTAAATCAAATGCAAGCCAAAAAAAAAAAAAAAAAAACAAAAAACTCGAGAGAGGCGAAATAAAAGCAAACAGCAAACGGCGAAAAAGCAACTCAAAGACAAACCGCAAAAGTCTATAAAGATTTTTAATATGCAAGCGTCGGCGATAAGCGAACAGGCAGGGAGGGAGATGGGAGGGAGCGGTGGGAGGCATAAGGCGGGTCGAGCAAAGCGCAGCTGCTGCCGCATTAATTACACCACACTGCGCTCGGGGGAAAGCCAAAGAGCGAGAACGAGAAGGGTATCTGTGACGCAGGAGAAACCTGCTTGGCCGGCTCTCCGGCTTTACCTCTCGGACTGAGTCTGGTCTCTCTGGTCTCTAGGCTACAGTCACCCGCATAAGGCCCGCTTGGAACGACACCCCGACCGGCGCGACGATCTGCGTCATTCATGCTGCGATAGACAGCGCATAAAATTCATTGCTTTTTGAATGTCATTTGTCGTTAAGAGTCCGCAAGTTTGTTTCAGATTGACTTGCGATTGGCGAGCCGATCCGCAGATTACGGTCTCACTGAGATCACAGCTTAAGATTGCAATACTGGAGCGATGATCTAAGATGATCTCAGAGATGAGTTCACAATTGGCGGTGGCTTCAGTGACTGGGAGCGATGCTCTTTCTTAAGCCTGTGGACCAGAGATCGAAGCTTGAAGCGAATCCAAATGATCGGTTGAAAACACTCTTATCAGATGTTACATTATTAATGGAATCTCATAACGGATTTCAATGATGTTTCGAATTCAAGATCTAAACAGATCATGATTCTGTTCAAAGATCTCATGTATTTTGAAATGAAGGATCGATATCTTAAGAACATCATATTAATTAGTTAAGAAATATCAAATAAAATAAAGTGATCCTCGTGATAGATCCCCCTCAGAGTGAAGCTCTGTGCAGATGTTAATGTTGGGCTTAACTTTTGTGTACTATTGATCGAGATCAAAAGATCGCAGCTGAAAGCAAATTTAAAAGATCACGCAACCATATGCAGATTTCTTTGATGAAATAGATTTAATCTCTTATCGAATGTGTAATCGGTAAGAAATTACACTCTATGTGGATTTCATTAATTGAAAACATTCAAGACCTAAGAAGATCACAATCAATCTTCCAAAAAAGCATATTAATTATTTAACAATTATACAATTCAAAAAATGTGCTGAAAAAGTGATCTTCGTGATAGATCTGAGACCACAGTTTGTGGTTCTCTCTATAAAAGAACTATCTTTCTTCAGCACATTAATAACGAATTCACAGTTTGTGGTTTCCCTATATGGAGGACTCTCTTTCAGTCTCGGCACATGTCATTAATTACCCCACAGCTTATGGAATTCCATAACAGCTTTTCTTATCGCCAGACACTCTGACTATATTGGACAAACAGCAGTTTCTTAAACATGGTAATTGCCGATCGGCAATCAGAGCAAATGCCTCGATTATCCTTTATGCAAGTGCTGCCTGCAATTTGTCAGGTGCTCAATTAAGCATCCTGCACACGAACTGGACACACTCGCATAATCCCTTATGCTGCACTGACCATATCGAACGTGGCTTTTCTCGGGAAAACTGTCGCATTTATGAGGAGTACGCGCTGCGTATAAGTTATGAGCTGCCTCATCATCATCGGGAGCAGCAGAGGCCCTATGAGGAGCAGCTCCAACTGGAATGTCATCGCTGGCCATTTTCATTGTGCTGGCAGTGCTCGCAATGGGCGATTAGGCCGCCGCGATAAGCATATTGGTCGATTCCAAAGTGGCAACAGCAATTTGTAGCCGGGTGAACGTGCAGCAGACAAGCCAAGCGGCCAAACGGCCAAGCGAGCAAACGACCAAAACGGCAGCTCACTTTTTGCCGCCACTGTTGCTGGCACTGCCGCTGCCCGCTTAATTAATAGACAGTTGCGGCGCAGACTGCGGACTGCGGACTGCGGACTGCTGACTGCAGCCTGTTGCCTTGCATATGATCAATACGTGTTGATTGGTGTCCACTGTGCAGTGTCCAGTGCGTCCACTGACTGCTGCCGTGCTTGGCTCGTATCTTGGAGTATCTTGGCGCTCGGCTTTTATGGGCCGCATGTGTTGACAATTTTTGCCATTTGAGCTGATCGGCCTTCAGCGCGCCGCATGTCGCATAAATCAAGCTGCAGCTGCAGCAGCAACAAGCGCCCGCGTTGCCGCCCTCCGAAAAGCGATTGCGGGTGCTGCCCGCCGTTCCCAGGCAGCCGGCGACCTTAGCAAAAATGCAGTTGGTCTGGCTTTAATTTATGGCTGAGAATGCAATCGGGCTGCGGGCAGACTGTGCAAGTCAATGAGCCGCTCAGGTCGTGTGTGGGTGTAGCGACTGAGTAAGCGACACGATCCCAGCCAGTTGCTCCGTCTGGCTGCAGCAGCAACACTAGCACCGGCAACAAGCGAGCTGTGCACCTGTTGCAGCTGCAACTGCAACTGCAACTTGAGGCAATGTGCGCATGCAAATTTGTGATTAAGGTCAACTCTGGCAGCGTCATCAAGCTTGGCCCGAGATGCATCTCCAGTTGGCGATGCCCCGCTGTGGCTTGTGGGTGCCCGCTGTAGCCTGCAGCTGACGCACAGCTTGCTTTTTGGCTGCGGATGTGGGAAACGCTTTGCCATTTGCAGCTAAGCGCTAATGAGCTGCTAAGAGAGAGTGGCAAGCCCGGAGGGGAGGCAGCAGTAGGAGCACAGGTTTGCCTGCAAGCAACAGGCAAAAGGCAGCCTGCTCGTTCCTCACGCTCCTCGATGCACACTCCAGCTTAATTTTCCCATTTAATATACATGATATTTCAGCAGAGCATTTGCGCATTAACTGCAAGCCATAGCACAGCAATTTGATGCGCTGAGTTCGAATAAAAATTAACTTTATTTAAGTGCGATTTTTACTGCTTCGCTTAGTTTTTTTTGTTTTAAGCACCGTGGCCAATGCACTTCAGCTCGCCCTACGCCAACTATAAAGCCGACTAAATGTTTTCTATTAACACCTTTGGGCCGCAATGTGCAGTGGCTGGGCAGCCCATCAAAGGACGCTGGCTACCGACTGAGCTGATGCCTGGGCTGGTGCTACCAACTACGAAGTGGCTACTACCAACTGCCTGCTATCTCGCGCTTAATTGCCAGGCCGGCACTGTTAATGACTGCCGGCAGCGATCTGTGGCAACACCAATTGCCGGCCGAGGCGAGCCTGAGCAAAAGGCAGCTTCCGTTCTCAGGCCGCCTTGCCGGACAGTCGCCTGGCTTGGAGCTCGCACAATGCCACCGGGGATACTTCCGGCATTATTATGTGTGTCATAAAAGTGACCGTTCGCTTCGGCGTGAGCCTTGCCTGTCACTTGCTTAAGTCGCGAATAATTGAAATAGCCTCTTTCTAAATCTGTCAAACACAGAAGAAATAGGATCTTTCTAAAGCGCTTCCTAGATAAAAATAGGTTATTGTACGAATTCCCGATACCCTACCTTATTGGTTTCATACACACATGGATACACACGGCTCGACTGCGAGAGCGTAGATATGGAAAAAGTTAGCTTGAGTAATTGGTGTGCTTATGGTCTGATCGATTTGAAATTTATAGAATAGTTGCATGTATTATTCAGCTATATATCTGGCAAGACAGAAAGGTGTAACTTGAATAATACGATAGTTAATCAATTAATTTGTTTATCAGCTAAGAAATATATATATCTCCAGAGCTAAACTCGTCGCAAAGAGAGAACCACCAGTCAGTGGCAACTCCCCGTTGATGGCTCATAATGTTTCAGCTGCTGTCCACCAGATGGCGTTGCGATAATTTCGTATAATTTCGGTTCGGCAGCTGCGAAGAGTCTCTTCAGCTTGTGCGATGTGCGATTTGGGCATCACTTTCTTGGCCATTTCCCGTTGTTTGTCGGCCTTTTGGGCATTGCATCAACATAATCACCTGAGCTGGTGCTGGTGTTGGGTGCCAATGGTCAATGGCTGCAGCCCCCAGCTGCCCGTTGCCCGCTGCCCGCTGCACGCCCCCACAACTCTGGCCGTAGCCAACCGTACTCGAAGCACGCAATCATGCGGCAAATCAACAATTTTCCATAGCAATGAAGCGAACGTTTTGGCTTTGTGCGGGTGATTGACGCTTGTTGCATGCGGCAACTGCAGCAACGGCGACTGCCACAACTTGAGGCAGTCGATTTTTAAGTGGTCGTAACCGCAACGTGAAAACGCTTCGCCAAATGGCCCCTCGGGCGCAACTTTCAACAGCTTGTGGCAAGCAGGCAACAAGGCAGGCAGGCAGGCAGGCAGGCAAACAGGTGAAATGTTTGCCGCAAATCAACAACAACTTCGCTGGGCCTTTCTAACGTGCCCCCGCTGCTTTGCCTCGCCTCTCTGTGCCACACTCCGTTGTGCGTGCGTCAAGATGCGTGCAACAAGTTCGCCTTGGCGTATGTTTTCCTCAGTTTTTGCGTTTGCTTCTTTTTGTTTTTGTGGGTGCCCCACACTCGAAATTTATTACAACTCGATTACTTGTACTTACCACATATTTTTGTGCCAGTTGCCAGTTGCAAGTTGCCAGATATCGATCAGGCTGCCCCGCCGGCTGCCGCTGCTGGATCGCCCACAACACTCGACACACGGGAGAGCACTCTCTGGGCCGGGCTTGGCCCTGGCCTGGCCCGGCTTGGTCTGGCCTGCATGTAAATTAGCATATCGTGCGCGTAATCTGGCCAACAGGAGGCTCCACTTCGCATCCTGCTTTTGCGGCATACGAAGGCGTCAGCGTCAGCGGCAGCGTCGAATCGGAATCGGAATCCCAAGTCGCAGTCACGCAACGGCGAGTGACCACTGTGTGGGCAGCTGTTGCCTGCTACACGCTGCCGTTGCAAGTCCATTTGTGCGTGCTGCACTTTAGCTTAATGACATTTTATCTCTCTGTCTCACTCGCTGTGTCGCTGTGCCAAAATTGCGCATACGCAACGTTGTCCGCCCCGTACCCGTTTCCAATCAAACTCTGCGTTTGTGTTTGTGTTTGTCTGCCAGCAACTTATTCCTTCTGCTTGGACATTTTTATGCAATTGGCAGCGGAAATTGTGCACATTGTTTTTTATGCCAGTTTAATATGCAAGCAACGAGCGAGAACGAACCTACGGCACGCTGTCTGTGCCAAGTTCTGTAACTGTGACTGTGACTGTGACTGTCCCTGCTGGTCAAGGAACTCGCAGCGAATGCGACTTAATCACTGCATGCGAGAGCGCTCCTAATTCGCCTTTTATTGAGTGCACAAATCCAATTAGCAGCAACTTTTTGGGCCATTTTAAAGCCAAACTCCTGAGCCACTCTTGAAGCAGAAGGCATCAGCGACATCCCCGGAGCATCATCGTCGGCTCGCCGTAGCACTTGTCCGCAAGAAGCCATTAGGGCGAACGAGGCAAACTTTTCGCCCTGCTGCGGCTGCTGTGGCTTCCTTTTGCCTCTGCCTCTGCCTCAGCCTCTACCTCAGCATCCGCAGCCGCAGTCGCATCCGCAGTCGGGCGACACGTTGAAGCCGCATTGTTAACTGTTGACTTTTCTTAAACTTTTGGCCAGTTGTCTCTCGCCGGCACTTGCAGGCGGACAGGCAGAGGGTGGTGGAGGGGCGGCGTGGCATCGCATAAAAAATGTATACCAAATCCCTGCACTGCAGCTGCAGCATTACGTGGTTAGCGAATTTATTATGCGGCGGCAGAGACAGAGGCAGACAACGCCAACGCTGCGCTGCTGCTATACGCATGTGTGTGTTTGTGTGTGTTTGTGGGGCGTGTGTGTGTGTGACAGGCTGCCTGCCTTATCGACTAATTGCCTTTTAACAAACAAATCGTGCAAGAAATCATATTGAACCGGGCGCAATTCATTAGTTAGCCAAGCTGTGGAACGCTCAAGTGGCCAAGTCGGAGCAGAAGAACGGCAGCCATAGCCGGCTGCCAGATGCGCTGCGCTGGAATAGTTAACAAACAGAGTGGCATATGAACTCAGCTTGCGCTCAGTGGGGGCTAGCCCTTCTCTCTAACCTCAATCTTTATTTTGTGCCGGGCTAAGCAGAGGCACATGGCACGAGGAAGTTCAGCTCCGACTCCAAGTCGAACGCACTTGCTTAGGAATTCTATTTCTTAGACGTGCTCGCAGCATCCTTTGCCGCGGCTCCTGCCCGACTCGACACATGTAACCAAACTCTATATACATATACGTGAGTGTGTGTGTGTGTGTGTGTCTGCCTGGCTGTCTGCGTGCGCTGCCAGGGGGACTCCGTCTTGGCTGCTGCTGTGCAAATTTAAGTGTTTTGTACGTGCGCCAACAGCAATTGGCAAATTCAAAGGCGTGTTAGCATGCCATCAGCAGTGCAAGGGGACGTCGCAAGTGTGGGGAGTGGGGACGTGGGGTCAAGGGGCAGAATGAAGCGGAGTTCGAGCTGCATGCCCAGGAGGGTGTTTGCGGGCGAATTATCCTTTCAATTTGACTTGGCATATGTGTGTAAGAAATGCACAGACACACACCCCTCGGCTGTGTGTGTGTGTTTTTGTGGCGAAATCGCATTTTAAATTCGAAATGTCTTGAGATTTTCCTTTGCCAATTCGCATGTCCTTTGCCATATTGACGTATGCCTTGCCCCCAGTTCCGTCTGCCACTGCCTCTCCTGCTGCTGCTGCTTTCGTATGCACCAGGGCATGTATCGCAATTGATTTATATTGAAGAAGCCTTCGCCTTGGGTTCACTTGGCCACTTCCTGGGCTGGGACTGCGGCTGCGGCTACAGTTAGACACACAGAGCGGAAGTCACATCAATTGGCCCGCCTGATATGGGTCGACTGGCGTCGACTGCGTGTAGGAGAGCAGCGCGGCGCGTCTGGCTGAGGCATGCAGCATCTGCTAATGCCACAAATTGCCACAAACGGGTTCCGTGGCGACGCGCTGCGTCTGCAACATTTAATGATGATTTCATGTAGGTGCCGCCAATAAACCCAACGCTTAAACATTTCATTATTAATGCAGCAACTCGTTCGCTCGTTTGATTTATAATTAGTCGGCTACGCGGTGCGGCGACAACAGGTTGCAAGTTGCTTCGGCGTTGACACATCGCAGCCCATCAGAGCCGACCAGGCAGACGACGCAACGATTGGCTAAACGTTTTACGACCGCAAAGTCCCGTTGACAATGCGACTGCAACTGCCACAGCGACGGCAACTGCAACTGCGACTGCGACTGTGACTGCGACTGCCTCAGCCACTACGCCCTGCAGCCAAACGCAGCCCACTCGCCGACTTTATGCGGAATGCAAATGCTGCGTCTACGACGACGGGGCCAAGGCCCAGGCATCTGATGGATGACGCATGGAGATGCGCTGCGGCGGCTGTTGCAGCTGCCGCAGCTAGGAGTCGCAGCACCGTTACAGCCATTTGCCAAACCACTCAAATAATAATTCATTATCGAGACTGTTGCGTAGTGAAAGAAACTCTAACGCGTGATATTGAACTAGACAGAAAGTACTCGGGATGGAAAGGAACATACAGACGGTGGGACAGAGCTGACATTCGGACAGACGAAATGGAGTTTGATTATTGAACATGTTCAACAACTTTTGAAATATTCGAATATCTTTGCGTCATCTAAAGCAGAATAATGTGACAAATAATTTACAGAATAATTGAAAATAACCGATTTGTTTGGACGGTAGGCGTGGCACCCAACATTGAACATAAGCTTGATCTGTACGTGATGTACCTAAACCTTCACGCCAAATTTTACTCTCACTCTTAGGGTTGCTGAGTTCGACGCGTTTGCCCAAACAGACATGGCTCAATCGACTCGGCTAGCGATCCAGAGCAAGAATATATATGCACTTTGTGGAGTCGTTTTGGTTGGCACAAAGCTATGCCACCCGTTCATCTCAATGCTACGTTTTTATACGTTCGGGTGATTGTTTTTATGAATTACAAAATTATAAGTTTATTAAATAATTGTTAAGAATTGATAAATTAAAATGGAAGGTCAAAATTCGTTTGTCGATCGTGTCGTTGTTCGCTGAGCAAATTTGACATAGCGTTGCCAGATCATTCCCATAATTACATGCATATATGAACATAATATATACTACATATCAGAGTAGAGCTTCACATTTGTTCTCGGTTCATTTAGTGAGCGAGTTAAAAAAAGATAACTGGATACATTTTACGGTTGGTTTTTATTAACATTATTGTCGGATGTGTATTTCGTATTTCGATTTGGTGCTTTTTGATATAGACCAGTTGAGTCTTTATGGTCGGCTACAAAGGGTTATTCAAGTATTGCATACTGTGAGAGTTGAATAAGTCGAGTGAATAGTACAGAACTGCCATCATTATACAAGTGTGTATTACGGCATGGCCTGCTTGGCCTAAGTACATAAATTTCCATAAGGAATCAGCTTATATGCACTTTAATTCTGACTGTTTTCCCTCTGCCTCGTGCAGGGAACACAAGAATGTGATATCATTAAACCAACAATCGATGTTCACATTTAGCTCGAAATCACTGCGATGCTCGCCCTGCAATCGCCCCACAATCGCCCTGCAATCGCCCTGCACGGCTACGCTGGCCCGTACATCAGGACATCGAGTCCTGATCACAGTGATTATGAAATTAAATGCGCGGCCAGCCCCGCTGCCAACGCGGCAAATTGATACCCGAAACAAATGGACACGCAATGGTGAAGTCGGCAGGAGGAACAGAAGAAGAAGGAGCAGGAGGCGAGAAGGAAGCGCAGTTGGAGGAGGAAACGATGCACAAGCAGTGGGAGGAAAAAGAGGAGCAGAGGCAGCAGGTCAGAAACTGCCGTTGGGGAAGGGGTTGGCAAGCGGGCAGAGAAATTGGTGTTCATAATTCATGGCAGCGCTGCTGCTGGTGGTCATGCTGCCTCATGCCGCATGCCTCATGTGGCTCATGTGGCGCATTAGGTGTACAGCAACTGCATGCTGCATGCAATTATCCAGCGGAACACCTTCACTGCAAGTGCCGCAGCCGCTGCCGCTGCCTCTACCTCTACCTCTGCCTCTGCCGCCGCATGATGCCAATTGCTGCGAATGGCCGTAAAAGGCGCTCTGTAAGGCGAGTAGGCAGACTCTCTCACACACACACACACTCTTTCGCACTCTCCAATGTGCAGCTATTATTGTATTTTAATTTAATTGAAACATTTTTAGCTGCTGCGAGGCGACAACCGATTGAAGTGTCCGCTGTCGCTGCCATCGATTTGCCTGCGCCGGCAACGACTTCGATTTCGACTTCCACTTCCACTTCGATTCCGATTGCGATTCCGATTGCGATTGCGATTGCGTTGTGCGATTTGCGATTTGCGATCAGCGACTTTGTCTCCATGTTGCGTCGCTTCTCGCTGCTCGCTTGTAGCTTGTCACATTGACAGACGCAGTGACTCCCTCCCGCCTTCTTCTGCCATCGCCTTCTCGCCCTGCCTCCCTCCTATTCTCGCTGACTGACAAACTACAACGCAGACGCGTCTGATGTTTTGTTGCTGATGCTGCTGTTGTTGTTTAATTTTTTACTTAATTAAATTTGAATTTGTAATTTGCGCGGCGCTCGACTATTTTGCGACGACGTTGACGTCGCAGTCGACGCCTGCGAAATAAATCTGCAAGCCATATGAGCTATGCCTCTTTTTGCAGTTGTTCTTGCAAATGTTGTTGTTGTCGCTGTTGTTGTTGTCACTGTTGTTGTTGCTGTTGCTGTTGCTGTTGCAGGCCATTGCCATGCTCTGCCATGTTGCTTAGCATTGAAAATGATGTACAAGTTGCCGTTGCCGTTGACGTTGCCGTTGCTGTTGTTGATGCGTTGGTGTGGCAAGCAGACCAGACCAGCCCAGACCAACGCCTGCCTGGCCGTGCCTCAAGCGTCGCTCGCTTTGCCAGGCCCGCGGCAGTCGCAATGTCTGTCTGCCCCTCTGTCCGTGTGTCTCACTGTCTGTCGGTCTGTCTGTCAGTCTGTCTGCCGGTCGGCCTGCCTTGCTGTGTCTGCTGCACTGTTGCACTTGCAGCAAACACTCCCACCCAGAGGGGGCATGCTGCAGTTGCTGCAGTCAGCCTCGGCACAAGATTTATCACATTGTTCTACAGATTGTCTGCAGATTTTCTATATGTGCGCCCCGATGCGACAGCGCAGCACCCGCGCCTACCACAACAAGCACAAAGCCAAAAAAACTCAGCGAGCAAGCGCTAAGTGCGTGCGTCGTTGACGAGGGTAGAACGAGAAGTTGGAGACGGCTCAATGTGAACAGCAAGAAACGAGAGGCAAACTAACTTTTAGAAGTACAACCAAGAACGAAGTCATTTACTCTTAAGACTCGCCACTTCTACAAGGCCGTCTGACCGCCACTCAGTCCGTATGTTTGTTTGAACGACTATATCGTAGAGTCTAAAAGAGCTAGAGCTTCCAACTATTGTGACACTACTCGTACATACAGCAGAGTCAGCAGAATTTGACTACGCTCTATTTTACCACTGTAAATCGTGGAAAATCTAATTGGAAGCGTAATTTCTAAGCTAGAGTAAAAATAATCACACGAATGATGTATAGATTGAAAAGCTTTGGCCTCCTCCTCCGCGCATATTTGTTAGATTTTCTTTCGGTTTCATTCCGAGTGCATTCCCTGCGCTGCACACCTTAACTTAAGCCCAATAACTTCTCAGGCCACCCCTGCTCGCAGGGCAACTGCAGATCAGATCACTGATGTGCTGAGTCTGTTGAACTTCAGCGGGTGAAAACTACTCGCTCTGCTTTGCGGCAGAGCGTCTGTCTGCCAGAATGCTGCATACGCCACTGCAATTGGCAATGCACTCGCAATGAGAGCTCGATATGCACTTTCCCAAATCAGACTAAACACATGTCGCACAAGGAGGAGTGCGCAATGCTGCTGTTGTTGTCGCTTCGTTTGTCGCCCTCGACGCATTGGTCCGAGTGCTGAATTCGCGTGGTTTGTGGGGGAGTTCGAAGCGATTTCCTTGTTGCATGTCGCAGGCAGATGGGCTGCGTTTTCTTAGGAAAAGTGCGTGGTATAAATAGCCCAGCCGAGTCGGCTGACTGTGGCCACTAACCAAGCATAAACTGTAACAAATTTTATGTTTCAATCAGACAAATTGACGGAATTTGTTGCACGTTGCGCCCATAGGCGGTGGCACAGGTAGCTGGCTACAGGCAGCTCCACACTCACCCGGTGGTCTCCCTGCCACAGCAAATCGAATATTTTAATGTGCTGCCAATCGAATTGATTTGGTTTTCAACTCGCTTCCCAGACATACACACACGCCGGCAGAGAGAGGCAGACAAATTATAATGGTAATAAAAATCATTTAATTTCAATAATTCGAAAGTTGCTTTTGGGCCTTAATGAAAGGTCCGATTTGGCCAAGCTGCGTGGCTTATCACTATGCCACGGTGCCACTGTGGGGCAGCAGGGCCCAGCTCTGCCTATGCGTCTGGCACCCACTGTGCGCGCACAGCAGCCGCAGTCTGTGCCGGCCCCACCAATTCAAGTTAATTACTTTTCACTGCACTTGACTTTGGTCACACGCTCAATCTGCCACGCCGGCGACGACGACGACGACGACGACGACGACGACGACATCGCTCGCTGACCGTGGCTTTTCTCACCAGGGAAATCTGGCAACCAGGAAACACACAGACAGAGACAGAGACAAAGATACAGACACGGACGGCGATCCCCGCTTGCTGAGTGGCATCAGTCCGGCAAGCCGCATGTTAATTTTCCGCATGCTCAACTTTTAGCACAGTAGCAACGCGGGTGCCGGTCACACTGGGAAGGAGCATGAGCAGCCGCAGCAGCGGGAGGAGGAGAGTGGTAGGTGCTAGTGCTTGCCACTGGCTAGTGGTTTGTGGTCCATGGTCAGTGGTTTTGCGCGCTGGACATGCCTAAATCGCCGCTAAATTGTTATCTACGAGTGCGGCGTGTGCGCTGGCATCTCTGGCCGATGCCTCTGCTTTGGCATCTGCTCGTGAAGCACAAGGGGGGACACAGAGAGAGAGGCGGAGGCAGAGCGAGAGAGAGAGAGAGAAGCTCGGTAATTAAAAACACATTCAATGTGAGCAAAATCACAGGCCCAGTCCCAGCTGCCGCTGCAATTTCCATTAGGGCCGCCGACTTGGCCATTAACTCGGCTTGTTTGACACATAATTCCATAACTCGCTGCCAGATCTCGGCCAGCCAGCGGGCAGCAGCTCCACGCTCCACGCTACCCACCTCAATTGCAATTATTCGCTTTTTGGCAGTGCAAACAATTTCGATTTATCGACGGAGCTCACGCGGTGACGGTGCGTAGAGAGAGAGAGAGGGAGAGCGAAAGAGAGAAAGAGAGAGAAAAACCAGCCGGATCGAGTCGCAAGACCCAACCACGATGATGGTGGCCCCACAAATGTGGAGACTGTGCGCCGTGGCCGTGCCGAGTCTGTGGTCTGCTTTGTGTGGGTCGTGCGGATTTGATTGTAATTGCATTGCATTACATATTTTTATTATGCCTCAAGGTCGTGTCATTGTTGCCGATCTATATGCAATGCTGGACAATTTTTATGCAAAAATAATCAATTGCAGATTTGTTTTATTGACTTTATTGGCACAGCGCGCAAAGCAGACTCGGCCCAGGGCAGCAGACGCCAGTCAACCCAGTCAGACAGACGGCGAGTCGGGGAGTCGGAGAGTCGACAGGGCACTATAGACGACGATATGCGAATATGATATGCACATTAAAGTGACAACTATGAGCGATAGATATTCGATATTCGAGTTCGACTGCGGAGTGGGAAATTAATGAGAAAAATAATGGGAAATAAAATATAACGGAGTTGTGGGTAAAATCTGATCATTTTTGACTTTATTTCGAAATTCCAGTCGAAGTTATCAAAATATTTCAAAGGATGGAAAATATGAATGTATAAATTTATAAGTTGTGGTATCAGGATTATTAGTATAGCTTACCATTGTGTTTTGATTTATTCAAATGAATTAACAATAAGAAAAGCATACAAAGTTAATACAACAAAGTTAAACGGATTAAACATAAAGAATAATATTATTCATAGCATAAAGAGGGAAAAACGTTTACCAAGTATATCGATGTGCAGCGTTTGGATTCATAGGATTGGGCAATCGCAAATTAAAAATAATAATATAAGTAATAAATAATTATAAGAAACTGATGAACTTTGCTTTGCTTAACTTATACGATTTTTATTTTAATAATAATACATACTTGTAACTAATACCCTAATAAATGAAATAACATTTGTTGATATAAAAATATAAATCGATAAATTCAGATGAACAGAATGGTACAACAAGGGAAAATCGCCTTAGCTCTTGCAATGTTAAGGAAATGTTACGTTCCTACCCGAGACTGGCTAAACAGTTTCTAAGAGTTATCCCAGTCAACCCTTCTGCGGGCATTGCATGACTTTTCGCGAGGAATGCCTGGCTTATTCGCTCAGTTCCTCCAAACAACTCGCTAGGCCGTAATTACAGTCGCATTTTTGCAGGCACTGTCACTCAGCCGAACTGCAAATTGCCGAGTGCGGCTGACAGCGTTGGGCTTAGCAAACAGTCAACGGGTTTCAGAAACGTCGGAAAAGCGGGCAGAAATGAAGTGTTTTATGACATATTTAACTAGCATTATGCACATTATCCACTTAGCGCAAATTGCCGCCCCCTGCGACTAGCGCCAAACATATATTAACAATGTAAAGAGAGCAGCCCAAAACAAAAGATATACAAAAAACGAAAATGAAAACAGAGAAAAAATGTGTCTAGTTGTGGAGAGCAGGGGGAAGAGGGACAAGAGCATAAAAAATGTGGCAGCACATAAATAAAAATTTAATTTTCCGCCCGTTTTTTTGTGCTTTGCAACACGCGATGACGCGACTCTTTCGCTGCCACAGTAATTATGTAGAGTAGACGGCAAAAAATGTATAAAAAGATATTGCCAAAATATATTTAAGGGCGTCGCATGGCATTCTATTTTATTTATATGCCCTGTCTGGCACTTGTTTCTCTTTGACATGCCGATGGCACGAGGATTTTCCAGGGGATAAGCGTAAATATTGTGGCACGCCGAGGCAAGCTCGAAACGCGGCGCCCAATTTGTGCGGCGGCCACACGACGTATGTGTAATCTCCGCCTGTCCGCTGCAAAAGCCTCCAATGGGCAACTTCATTAGGCACACAAATTAAACGATAAAACCAAAAGGAAATTCATTAAGCGAATTCTCACACAACGAAACCTGCAAACGGCAACCGCAGCAGCAACCGGGCAGGGAGAGAAGAGAGTGGAGACCCGAACTTGGCGAAAGGTGTTCAAAGCAATGCCGAGAAATCGATCGTCGTCCAGTGGAAGCCTTAATGCGCTTTCCACTCGCAGTGGCGACACTGATAAGCTGAAAATATTTGAGTGGATTGTGCGAGAGAAAGATGACGTTCTTGAGCTGACAGTGCAGCGTGATGAGCTGAAGAACCTCTTGAGGAATTTATAATTTGTAATGAGAAACTATTTCGATGTAGTATAATACGAAGAAAGTTCTATTAATCTTCTTAATCGTATGATAACCTAGCTATAATATATGATATATCTCAACTGTTTACGTAAAGCTCTTGAAATAGCAAGTACCTCCTCGCGATAGAGTATCTAAAAAAGGAAAGGCAAAGCCACTGGAAATTGCCAAAAAGTTGCGCATGCGCAGGCGAGATTGAGATTCGATTCGATTCGATTGGAATTGGACTCGGGGATTGTCGGACCAGTCGACTGGTTGGCTGCATGGCTCAGTGGGTCTCTCTCTCTCTCTCGCTCTCGCTCTTCAGCTGGCCCGCTCGCTCGCTCGCCTCTCGGCTGGCCGTGTGAACGGTCGCTTTGTATGTTAACTACACGCATGTAAAATGTACTTTCGATAACAATCTCTTAGTCGCTGTCGCTGTCGCTGCCTCGGTCGCTGCTGCAGTCGGCGGCGCAGCTGGCGTCGCAGTAAGCGGCATAGGTAAAGCCGTTGCGGGCTCTTTCATGGTTGCCATTAATTAATTGAGCGCACACTCAGACAACTCGCACGCCCCCCTTGGCCGGCTCACCCCTGGATCCCTGCGCTCCGCTCGCAGCCCGATCGGCATCCCGATGCGGATCTATGCGCGAGCCTGCGTCAGGCTTTTGTTTGCTTTAGGCTCAATCTGCGGTGCGAATCTCTCGAGGCGTTGGCACTGCCACTGCCGCTGCCAGTGGCAGCTACCGTGGCAGCAAGAGGCGTCTAATGCATAGTCGATTTTGCCGCTAATCCATTTAATTATTATTTATATCAAGATTGCGACCGGGTGCGGCAACAAAGCGACTCGCTGGCAAATTTCAGTTAATGTTGCAACGTCGCCGCAGCAGCTGCAGCCGCCGCCGTCGCCGCTGTGTCTGTTCTAGTCAGCTGCGACGGTGGCGGTGGCAGCAGCTTACGCGGCGAAGGCAGCAAAAAGTGCGCCGAGAAATGCAATTAAAGTCATTTGCTGTAGTTGCTGGCGACATAAAATGCCACTCCCCGCCTCAAGCTGCCCCTCGCAGCATCTCTCCCTCGCTCTGCCCCCGACCTAGGCTGCTTTTGCTGCGGCGTCGGCGGCAGCGTCGCCACTTTTTGCATGCCACAAAGTTTTGTGCGCCTTTTTATGCCCAGCACAGTGAGATGCCGCCGCCAAGAGAACGAACTGTGCGAATGCGATTCGAACAGGATGCCAACTCTGCCGGAGACAAAAAACCAACCAACGTGGACTCTCTCGGGGGGAGTATGTCGCGGAAGGCGGGACGGAGTGTGGCAGTCTGTCTGTCGCTCGATGGTCGTTCGGTGGCTGTTAAAAACCTCCTACTTTTCCTGCATTTCCGCTCATAATGATCATGATGATTGCATGCGTGGCTGATGGGATTTGAATGTTGCCAGTTGCCAGTGCCAGTTGAGAGTTGCCGCCGCCTCTCACAAGTCTGCGACGAGTACAGTTTGCCGCAGCACACACACCAAAACACACAGAGTTGTGTGTAATTTGCACCGGCATCGTGGGAGCGCACCTTTCCTTCAACTCCGCTTGAACTGAAAGCTTCACTTTGACCGCAGGCTGTGGCTGTGGCTGTTTCTGTTTCAGCGGCTGCTGCTACCGAGAGCAACCGAGCACGAGATCTGTCCGGGCTGCACCTGTTACCCATGTGGGAGCCATAAGTTAGCCGGCTGATGCCGCTTGATAAGCGTCCTGGCAACAGCTCGTAAACAGCAAAGTTTTGTCTAATAAATTCAGCGCTTGCACTTAGTAAATTTTCGTTGCTCCTCGCATTATTTCGGGCACTTCATCATCAAATGCAGCGCAAAGTTGGCTCTTTTTATGCGCAATTTACTTGGGCCAAGGAGCGCATAAATCGTGGCCAGAGACGGGTTAGCCCAACAGTCCAACAGCATCATCAGCGGCAGCCCGGCCAGCAGCAGCAGCTCCAACTCAGGCCAAGGTAAAATGCTACCCACAATCCGCACACAAAACACTTAAGTGCCATAAAAGAGATTTTTATTATGTCTTGTGCGCAGAGCGGGCTCCCAGAGCAGAGGTAATTCCCTTTATATTTTTCCTCTCTTTTCGGCTCGAGTGCAGGGTATAGCGAATGTGGGGCAAGGCAGGGCGAGGGAGGAGGGAATTGGAAAGAGCCTAGTAAATTGTAGAGCAGGGTATGCCGAGGTCGACCTGCTGCACACTCTTGCTCTCTCCGTGCCAGCTTCTCGCTCTCCCCCGCTTCTGTGCTCTGTTACCAATGTGTGGCAGAGCGTAGATGCTGCTGCTGCTGTTGCCTCTGGCTCTGGGCTAGTTGCCTCTCTTAGCTCGACGCTATTTACTTGTTGCATGCTGCACACGCTGCTCCTCCCGCTGCCGCCTGCTCGAGCAGCTTATGCAAATTGTGCGCTTATTGCCTGCCCATGTGGGTGTCAGCCAGTCATCCAGGCATCCAGACATGCCAGTGAGACAGTCATCCGACGTCGACAACGACGACAACGCAGACAGACAGCAACGACTACGATAGACTTGTTGCCTTTGTTGACATTTCGTCAGGCCAAAGACGACTTGGCTTGTTTGTCAGCCAGCACAGTCTACTCGTAGGCTTGGCAGCTCAGTTCCTGGCAGCCAACACCAAATTGCAGCTGCTGCTCATCCAGCAGATTGCCCACCTACTAGTCGCCCGTTGACCAGGGAGAAACGCGTCGAGTAGTTGGCACTAATCCGCAATCACTTCAAGCTGATTGATATATGCCAGGGAACTCAGTTTGCATCTGCTACTTACCTCCATCTTCCAATCAGACATGACACTCTTTCGATAGGCATCTCTGAAGACTCGAGCAGGAGGAGGGCAGCAGGGTGCACAGCTTAGCTGGCGGTGACCTCAGCTAAGTAGACTCTCCAGGAGCATACTGCTCACCCTTAACCTGCATATCGCAAAGTTCTGCCTTTGCCACTGCCAGCCTCCTCAGATCTGTAGATCTTCAACATATCTTTGCCATTTCAGCCAGATTGTAAAGCCAAGCGTAGTATGCGGCCATCAAAACAGGCTGCTGCTTATTCATTAGAGTTCATTAGTTGCAATCAAACTGGCCAAATGGACAAGAAACAATTATCACGGCTACGCCTCGCCCGCCCGCTCAGTTGCACGGTTTTTGTTGCCACAAACCTTGCGAACTGCGCACAGCCAAGCGCGGCTTGCACCGGCGCAACGGCGAGACACCGATAGACACCGGGCCGACAATCTGTTGACCTTCGACGGCTCTTGTGACGCCCGCCCATAGACAAGCGTCTACGCCAGGCCCCAACTGCCAGGTGGACGCACGGGCGGACGGACGGCACAGTCGCTTGGCCAACAAAGTAACAAGTAACAAGCCAGCCGGGGCAGGTAACCGGTAACCCGCCTCACCATCCCATGCCAGCCTCCTCCTCCTCTGCTACTCCACTCCGCCTCCTCTCAATCTTCCAGCCTGCGCTGCAGTGCTTGGCAATCGTTGGCTACGTCTTGGACTGATCTCAGCTGCGCCTGCGTCGCTTTCAATGGCGTTATTTATGTTTATTACCTCTAAGGTCGTTCGTTACTCGATGCAGGCCGACTTGTTGCTGTTGCAGCACTTGTTGTTGCTGCTCTTGTTGCTTTTGTAGTTGCTGTCGCCGCTGTTGATACTATTTTGTACGCAGATATCAGTAAATTTAGATTTAAAGTGAATGCGCGCGTTGAGTGTCAAATGCGCCAAGTGTCAAAAGACAAGTTGTTGTTGTGGTTGCTGTTGCTGTTGCTGTTTCTGTTGCTGTTGTTGTTGGTGTTGCTGTGGCTGTTGGTGTTGCTGTTGTCGGAGTCGGCGTGTTGTAGTTGCAGGACATATTACACCGACTGAGTGACTGCCCAAGCTGTCTGCCTGTCTGCCTGCCTGCCTGCCTGCCTGCCTGCCTGCTAGCCCGACTGCCTGCACCTGTTGCCTGTCGCCTGCGCCAGTTACAGTTGGCGTTACAGTTATAAAGCAGTGCCCCCTCTGCGTCCCCACTCGCGGCTTGAGCAACCTGTTGCCCATATAAGTCCGAAGCATAAATTTCCAATTGTTGCCCGCCCGCTTATGAAGACATTCAATAAGCTCGCACACACTCACACCGAGAGGGACACGCACATACATTATTTACGAGTCTGCGCCGAATACAGCGAGAAACGCACAGATTTTGTGCTAATTTTATCACTTTGTGTGTCGCTCTGCCGTCACGACTTCTGACAGCACATAAATACTCATAATTTATTAATACGGTTAATGTTGCATGCAATAATTTCATGGCGACAAAGGCAGCAACAGCGGCAGCCACGGCAGCAACTGCAACTGCAACTGCAACGACGACGACAACGACAACGGCAGCAACTCCAACAAGTAGCCACAGGTCGCCAGCAATTGCAGCCGAAAGGTTTCATACCCTGCCCAGAGAGGGTGCAACCACCGAGAGATACGTATCTCTGGCTACAGAGCAGGCAGAACTCCCTGCGACTGCTCGCGATGCTAGGGTATGCGATGGCGAAAAAGTGAATTTAACTTTAACTGGAGCACACGCAGGTCGCGTCCCGAAGACTCTACATAAATAATAATTTCATCATTGTGCGGCTGTGCGATGATTTATTTGCCTGACCGTAAAAGGACTTGGACAGGAACTTTCCGTTTGACCAGTCTCCAATACCATCCTGGCTGCTGCTCTCTTTCTCCGCTCTCTTTCTATCTGCTGCCTGCTTGTCATAAGCCTGAGCGATTTATTGTCATTGCTGGCGGAACACTTCCAAATGGCAACAGTTCCTTCTCCGCTCTTCACCTCTCTATCTCTCTTGTATCTCCCTCTCAATTGCTAATTCAATTTCGAAGCTGTCTCTGTCACTTTGGCCTGTCACTTGTCCCCAAAAACAAAAAAACAAAAGAAATCGAAATCGAAAACCAGGCGAAAGAAAATAGAATCTGTTGCCTGTCTGAAAACGCCTTCAAACTTTGCCTCAGCAGCAGCAACATTAGCAGTGGCAGCGGCAGCGGCAGCGGATGCAGGAGGAAGAAGCACTGCAGAAACCTTTGGCAAAATATTTATAGCAATAATTTATTGTAGTTTGGAATTTATTGTCTACGACACGTTTCAATTGCTCGTCGCCTGTTAGAGAGCATTGAGAGAATTGTTGCAGCCAGAGCACTTAGCAGCGAGCGAGCATGTTGCTGGCGGCGACGGCGGCAACAGCAACAGCAACGGCAACGGCAACGCCGACAGCAGCATCGTTTGACACTTGCGAGATTTATCGCCTCGGCTCTGCGATGCATTTCTTAAATGCCTGAGTCGGCAGCTAATGGAATCTTAATTTAGCAGTGCCAAAATAAAAGCCAGCCACATCAGCAAAAACAGCACCAGCAACAGCAGCAGCAACACACACGAGCATCAACACATTCACAAATTCCATGGCAGTTGGCACCCTCAAAGCAATTGAAGCCTGGCCAAACATTGTGGTCGACTTGTAAATTGAATTAAAATGATTCGCGGCCAAAGTGTAGAGGGGAAAGGGGCCACCGGGCAAGGACAGCCAAGCAGCATGTGGCCGCGGTCCTGGTGCCGTTGCCGTTACCATTGCCGGTCGAGCAACTTTTGGCAGCTACTGTTTGCAGGTGCTTTTCTTGCTGCTGCTGCTGCTGCTGTTGGCAATGAAATTAACGCCAACTGCGGCATAATTACAATATAAATGCGCACAGCGCTTGCCTTTTATGGGGCGCGCTCAATGTCAAGTTGCAAGTTGCTGTCGCGCGTAATTGGCGATGGCCCCAGCAATTTGCGACCATTTGCTGTCAAGAACTACAGGAGCCACCCTCGTTGCCGCTGGCAGCGGCGGCGGCGGCAGCAGCAAAGTATCAGCTGCATTATGCATGCTGATTGAGCAACATTTTTGCACAACCCACTGACAAAACAACGCGCCTATCGACAGACAATCAGCAACGACAGCAACCGCTGCTGCTGCTACTACTGCTGCTTCTACTGCTGCTGCTGCTGATGTTGCAACTGCAACCACATCCTTTCCACCTCCGCGTCCGTTATGCAGTTCACTTCCTGTCCAGCCGCAGCACAATCTTTCATTCATGAAATTTGTTGCCGTTGTCATTGTTTGTGTTGAAAATCAAATGCCCGGCAGCAGCAACTGTTGCCGCATAAATTGCTGCTGCTGCCGTTGCTGCTGGCGGGAATTGTTGCCCCCGTTTGCAATGTTCCACTTTGGCAGCAGCAAATCTGCGACTGTTTGCTGCTGCTGCTGTTCATACTGCTGTTGCTGCTGCTGCTGCTGCTGCTGCGGCTGCGTTTTTGGCTCAGTTATTTTAACGAATTTATTTGCAGCGCTTTCATGGTCAGCGCAACAATTTAATGTAATTTAAATGACGTGCCCAGTACACAAACGCAAAGGACAGGTGCAGATTCTGAAGAGACTCTCCTCAGTCGGCAGTCTGCGGTTCGCAGCTTGCAGCTCGCAGTCTTCAGGCAGCTTCGAGTGGACAGACTGCAGACAGACTCTTCTTCTTCCTCAGCTGCTTCGGCTTCGGCTTCTTCTGCCTACGGTGGGAGTATGCAGGCTGTTCGCATTTTTCTGCTCGCCAGCGGCGGCAACGTCGGCTCCTTTGTGGCGACATTGACGACAACGACAACATCCACAACGGACGACGACAGGCCAGTCGCTATCAAGTTTTTTGGCGAGCGGACACATTTTAATGATGAGTCGGACGACTCTGGAATTGGACTTGTGGTTGTTGTTGCTGTTGCGACTGTTGCCGTAGCTGTTGCTCTTGCTGTTGCTGTCTCGCAGGAGGCGGCGACAGTTGCTGCTGCTACAAGGGAAATGCTAATTTGTGTGCGTTGCTCTTTGGTTATGCCAGTCGTCTTGGGGTTTTTAAGCGACTTTCGATGGTATTCCAATCAGCTGAGAAGCCTGCTTGCAATCTAAAGAAACCAACGATTGTGAAAAAATAAGATATCGAATTTGGTTTAAAATATGTGTATACAAAGAATGGAGCTCCTCAGTTTCCGAAAGAGTATTATAAGTTCGTGGTTCGCTTTGCATTTTCCACTCCTCTATTGTCTCGCTTTCTGCGGCTTTAATCAGTCATTCGCTTGGCTGAATTGAGTCGCTGCCGCCGCCGTCTTCGGCGCTGTCGTCTTTTTTTCTCATCGTCTGCTTCACCTTCTTTTTGCCTCGCTTTGTCTCTTTGGTCCATTTGCGTGGGTCGTTCGATTGTGCGACTGTATCTGATTGTGCGATGTTTTATGCTTATTAATAACGCTTATGAGTCGTCTGGCTAAGCAGGTGCAACGGCAGTCAATTAGTTTCTGATTTAGCTGGCAGCAAGCAGTGGGCCACTTCAGGGCCGAAAGTAATCGAGCAAGCGCCGTGTGAGAGTTCACAAAAGACGTGAAAATGTTCCCACCAGTCGTGCCCGAACTGAGTGGGAACGAGACAATTGGAGCTTTCGGTTTTCGTTTCGTTTTCATTTAGAGTTCGGTTTTGTCTTTCGCCCAGTGTTATTCAAGAATGAAATCGGGCACACGATTGTCACAAATTATGCACAATCAATGCATCAATTAAGGCAAAAGGGTAGCAACAATAACAATTGATTTCAATTTGCAATCAAATCGAAATGAAATCAATGACAAAACAAAAACCAAAAACGACAGCGACAACTTACACCCGCATACAAGGCAGGGTCTCATTGTTGTCGTCGTTGTTGTTGTCGCTTAATTGATGTTGCTGCTGTCGGCGCGAAGTAAGGGCGAGCAACGCGACGGCTGCGGCATCAGCGGCGGCTTTTGCCTATTGCGTGACGCCAAATGCTGTTAGAATTGCGGCTGCCAGTTGGCGATTTATTTCACTTTCGAGCTGCCTGCTGCTGATGTTGTTGCTGCTGCTGCTGCTGCTGCTGCATTGCCTTTGGGGAAACAATAAAATAAAGTAGCGGCCGTGGCAACAACGTCATCATGAGCGTGGTGTGAAACTCTTTCAATTGACTCATACAGCAATTCTGTCAATTTGTCAGGCATTGATTTCGATATCGATATCGTCGCCGATTCGTGTGATTCGCATTGGGCAATGTGTGGGCAGCAATCATCATGCGAGTTTATTATGCGGGCGGTCACCCCACAGTCCAATCACTCGGCAACAACAACGGCAACAGCAATAGCAACTGCGGAGTAACAACTGCAACAAGAGCAACCCCTTGTCATGTCTTGACCACGCTCAATTTCCATTTTATGCGCTCGCTGTGCAATTAAGTGATTTATCATTTGGAGTTCGCGTCGGAGCTGGTGCCGGAGCAACGTCGCAACATCGCAACGCCGCAACGTCGCTACGTCGACGCAGCGGCAACTGTGGCCAATAGCCAACTTAATTTTAGCGGCAATCAAGCAATAACAAGCTGCAACATGCCGTGTTGCACGATTGCCTTTGACTCGCTGTGGCCGCAGCGTGGCTCTCGACTTGCAACAGCAACAACAACATCAACTGATATCGATAGCTTTGCCTTTGCCTCAGCTGCTGATTGCATCTGTTGCAGCAACAATATTACAAGCAACAGCAACCACAAGAACAACACTGACTAAATTGAATTTGAGAAGAGCCTGGCCGCAGTCTCTGTTGCAGCTTCAGCCTCAGCTTGAGCATCAGGCGCGACGCTGCGGCGAGGTGGCAACAGCTACGTGCAGCAATCAGCAACACCTACAAAAATGCCAAATGATATCGCTGCGTGCGCATCAATTGCAAGGCCAGCAGCAAGGCAAGCAGCAGTCCACCTACTCTACCTAACCCTCGCTTCGGCTGTCTGCACCCTGCACCACCTGCCTGCCCCTTCCCGCTCCGCTCGGCTCCCTGCCTTTGAACATGCATTAAATAATTTTACACTTTGCCATCTCGGAGAATGCAAATGCGATAATCGCCAAGCGTTTGGCAGCTAACGAGACGCGAACAATGCAACCTGGCAGCAGGTCGAGGATGCAACATTGTGGGAGGCTTGGGGGGCGGCGAAGAAGATTGGAGTAGTGCTGGAGGCGAAGCCGCTGCTGGAGCCAGTGATAAGACTCCTTTTAGGGCATTGAGCGCCTCGGCCTTTGTCACTTGCCCGTGCCGCCAGAAATCTTAGATCTCCGCCGTTGTCAGCGTCCTAGCCGGATGCGACTTTCTTGTAACTGCGCCGACTAGCGCTGCCACTGCCACTGCCGCTGTGGCTGTTGCACTCGCGGCACGAGCAACAAATTGCCCATTTTGCTGGCCGCGTACGTGCCGCAATTTCAAATGACATTTTCATTAGCAATTCGTTTTGAAAATTGCATCAAGTCTACAATTCATCGCGATTCATGGACATCGCCAGAGCTGCTCTGCGTGGAGTCAATCGCTTTGAAAATTTTCTGATAATTTATGTGAGCATGTGAGCCGCGCTAAACCCGACTACAAATTATTGCGATGTAACGTTGAGCAATGCCACAAAATGTTGCAAGATATTCAAGATTTCAAATCAAATTCGCCTTATAATTTAGCATGAAAAACTTGTTTCTGTTTTGTAAATAAATGTTTTAAATATGTAAAAGGTAATAGGCCAATCACAGACGCAGCGGAGGCCTGCCATTTTGAGCTTCCATTGTTCTCTCTCGCTGCCAAACTGACGAGAGAATTAATGCTAATGGCGGCCTAATAAGGTTCGCTCTCATGTTTTCGCTTAAAAGTATCGAGTTGTGGAATTTGCCGTAACATTTTCTCGCGCTGTTAATGGGTTTACAGTCATGCTTATGTTAGGTTCGCCTCTCGCACTCAGGCACATCAAAAGATGTCGTTTTTAACTTTTCTGTTAGCAGTCATAGCCGAAGTGACCGGCGATCTCGTAAAGAGGGCCACAATTTAATAGAGATGTACATTTAAATATTTTTAGCAGGCGAAAGTGAAACCAACAATTCAATTGCAGAGCTGCCTGTGAATTTGGCTACGGTTCATAAATGTCTTTTGTCTTTTGTTGCTTTACGTATTTATTCTCAATTGTGATGTTTTATATGCCTATTTTAAAATATAACAACAATCTAAATTTTGTTAATTACAACGCGAACCTGCGATCGCACAAATCGCCCACGAGCACATTCGAAAGATGCGAGCGCGTTGTAAACGCTTTCGCGTTGCTTTCGCGGTTTTGCATCGCACAAGGCGATAAAAAATTGGCAGTCTGGGCATCCCAAACACGCCCCGACACGAGACACGAGCGGACAGGGGACAGTACAGTAGAAAGGGGACAGAGGACTTTGGACAACTGGCAAGCGAAGCCGCCATCGCCGCCTGTGCCGCCCGATTCTTGGCAGTCGGCGGCAGCAACTGCTCGAGAGTTGTACGTGAACAGAGATTAATATGTCCAATTACTGTGACAAAATCGCAAAATGCCGTCTGCGTGCGGCTTGCCAAAAACATTGGCCACAAAAATGATATAATAAGTGCAGCGGAATCCGACGGGTGGTGCTGCCGCTGATGCCGCTGATGTTGCTGCCGGTGATGCTGGCGACGCTGGCGACGGTGGCGCGTGCTAATTAGCGTCAGTTGGCGGCGCAAAAAGTAAACTAATTTGTGGAAAAGTCGGCGAAACACGTTGCAACCCCATCTCAATGCGAGTCCCCACCTCCACCAACAAAAAAGGCTAAAAACGCCAAGTCGAAATTATTTAAATATGCTCGCAAATATTTTCCATGTCACGTTGAATTGTGATTCTTTTTTCACGTTTCTTCTTTTTGCCTGCTTTCGTTTTTATGTGCATGAAATTAGTTTCTTGTCGTCTTTTGTTGCTCATGTGGGGCAACATGGTGACAGCAGCAGCAGCAACAGCAACAACATCTCACATAAATGGCAATACAAAATGGCTGCCACCAGCGGCAAAGATTTTGCAACAGCTGCAACACGGCCCAAAAGCCAAAGAGCCAAAGAGCCAAAGAGCCAAAAGCGTGCTCTCATTTTTATTCCTTGTCATTTTCGTCTGTTGTTGCTGCTGCTGCCGTGTTTTGTTTGTCTTTTTCCATTTCAGACTTTTTATTAGTCGCCGTTGTAGCTGTTGTTGTTGTTGTTGTTGTTGTTGTTGCTGCTGTTGCTGCTAATTCGAGCAGTTTGCCGGCCAGCGAATTTGTCGCGAAAGGCGAAAGTAAACAAGAAACACAAAAGGCAACAGAGAACAAGAGACAAGACACAGCAGACACATGTTCACCAGAGTTTTTCTTTCTCTGAATAAATATTTTTAATTAAAATTTACCCAAAGTCAGTGGAAAACGTGACTTTCATTTAATGACAGCTAACTCAAAAAAGTCTTTAAATGCAGCTCATAGAAAAGAACATGGGGAAGGGAATCTTTCCATTAGAACACTAACATTGCTGGGGGAATTTGTTCAGCTAAAAGGAATTATTACCATGCTGGAATTTCCCTCTCAACATGTCATCTGAGAGTTGGCATTAGAAGGCGATTAGCCCATCAATTCCAAGCGCATCTCCACTTCCTCTTTGCTTGTGGTCATTTGAATCTTCATTTTCCCACGCCAAAAGAGTTCTCTCCTCCCTCTCTCTCCAACAACATATCTCGCTCTCTCTCTCCCTCTCTCTCTCTCCCTCTCTCTCTCTCTCTTTCTCTCTCCCTCTCTCTCTCTCTCTCTCTCTCTCTCTTTCACTCGCTGGGTGCAGTAATTAGCGAATGCAGACAGCGCCAACCTAACGATGTCACTTTATCAGCGGGTTTGTTTTTTCTGCAAGTTGTACCGCTAATATGGCCTACGCCTACTCCCGACGTCGAGTCGAAGTTGGAGTCGAAGTCGGAGTCGGAGTCGGTGTCGGAGCTGGAGTCGGCGTTGCAGAGGGACCCAGAGCCAGTCGCAATCCAAGACGAGCGCAACGTAGAGTCGACGACGACACGGCAAATGCCAACCAATAAGCGAGATAAAAGCCAAACGCAGTGCGTCTGGATCGTCTTCCAACGCCTCTCGACTACCTGCCCGCCGGTTTGGCTTCCCCTCGCTGCCTCCGCACTGCGCGCCGCCTGCTGCCAGACTGCCCCCTGCCTGCATAAAGCGGAGCACTTTGCATTAGCGACATAATTTATCTCGCCAACGAGCAGGAGGAGGCGGCGGTGGCAGTGGCAGAAGAATCGAAGCGACAGCAGATCGAGGGAGGGAGGAAAGGAGGGAGCGCAGAGGAGGGAGTGGCATGACCACGCAGACGCAACGGCTGCCCCTCACCGCATTGCGTTGCGTTGCGGTTGCGGCCCGCTGCAGTTGCTGCCACTCGCTGGCTCGTTCGTTGCACCTGCAGCCTTGCCACGTCATCTTCACTGCGTCGACGTTGTCGTTGTCGTTGTCGTTGTCGTCTTCATCTTCGCCTTGGACTGGACTCGGCCTTGCACATGGAATGGGGAGTCTGCTTAGACCGCAGCCGGCTCCCACTGTTCGTTTGGGCGATGTCTGCTTGGACTTTTTTTCGGCGCAACAAGTGCAATTATTAAAAATTCCGGAATTCACATGTGTGCAAGGGAGAAGCAGAAGAAGAAAAGAGTAAGAGGGGGACAGAAAGAGATAGCGTGAAGAGGGGGGGAGGAGCACAGCAAGCCAGTTGCGTGGGGAGCTGTTTCCAGTTGCTGCTCCTGCTGCTCCGCTCAAGTGCGTTGGTTTTCGCATTAATTATGCGTTTCGACCCGATGCGAGCGATCCGCGATCCGAACGATTCCTGAGTCAGTGCGAGGCCAAGCAGAAATTGATGTGGCTTCTACTTCTGGTTGGCGTTGTCCTCTTGCGCAAAAGCATTTAATAACAGCACATAAAACGATATATCATCTGGCTCGGGGCACTTTCTTCCTTGTAACGCTCCCCCTTCGAGGGGCGCTCCCCCCTGGGTACTGTCTTCCCACACTTTAACTGAAAAATCAATTAAAATAACTATCTGCCTCCCTCTCTTTCCCCCACTCGGAGCTGCACAAATAAATTTGCCATAAAATACGCACTAAATCACGGTAAAACGTCAGCTGTAACATTGTCGCATGGACATTAACATTAACGTTAAAGACAGGAATTAAAAGGCACACATAGATTGATGGCCGAAGTGCCGTTATCAGGCCGTTAGCGTAAGTTATGGCGAGTCTATAATGCAAGCAAACAAACGATTGAGCCAATGTCTTTATGTTTCCCACATATGTATTCCAAGCACGTTCCCAACTTATCATTAATTTGTTTAAGAAATTTGAGTAGTTTTTAATACCCTGTATTTTGTGGGAACAATCGAAAATACTTCTCGATTAATTGATTAATCTGGCAAATGTGATAAATGGCAGCCTCATAAATTAATAGTCCGCAATAACAGCAACAGCAACAGCACAAACAAGTACAAGTAACATAAGTACAAGCACAGCAACAGCCAGAGCAACAACAACAACATCAGCAAGGCGTATGTCTAGCCAAGTTGCTGTTGCTGCTGCTACTGCAGTTGCCTCTGTTACTGCTGCTGCTGCTGACTATCGGCAACGCCCCAGACAGCCCAGACAAGCGTAACAACAACTGCCCACAGCAAGTCAAATCAAGTTCAAGTGCAGTCGGCGGGACAGCCAATAATGCAGCTTGATAAGCTGGCAAAGAGCTCGCAAAATCTTAATAAAAACGGAGGAGTTGCTGCTGCAGCCACAGCAACAGCCTCATGGAGCGTAGGCCAAGTCGCCTACTGTCCAGTTGCTGTCTCCGTCTGACGTGCTGTTGACACAAGCGGCGTGCTGGCGTTGGCCAAGCGCCTTGGGCTGCCAACTGGCCAAGAACTGGCCAACAACATGTGCATCCTGCTGCCCACATCTTTTGGCATGCCAGGAAATCACAGCACCAACAACAACAGCAGCAGCAGTAGAGGCGGAGGCAGCAGCAGCAGCAGACACAATCAAAATGCAATCACCCACAACATTAAAGCAAATTTAAAGCGCATCATTTGCAGCAGTTGCTCCATTCCAAAGCGAAGCCAGCCGAGATTCGCAACAAATGAAATGAAATCCTTGCCGCACGCATTAACAGCTCATTGGCACTACTGTAGGGGGTCGGTCTGGAAGGGGATGGGGATGTGGATGTGGATGTTCCCCTTATAATGTGCATCTGCATGTGGATCTGACTGTCGATGTGTGTGTGTGTGCCTGTGGCACAGTCACAACTTCCATTCCAAGGAATGGTCCCAAAGTGGCGCCGCCGTTGCCGCCGACGCTCCACTTGAGCTTATCGCTCCCTCGCCTCCTTCTCACATTCATCCTGCCCCTCTGCCTTTTCGTTGCCTCTTTCTCACGCTGCTTCACGAAATAAGTTATAAATTTTGCAACCGTTGATGGTGCATATTATGATATCATTTTACAACTTGTGCAGAGCCAAAAGCCGCGAGAGCGACCCAACCTGAGCCCTGCCAGAGATGCGTGCGTGAATCGTGAGTGGGCCGAGATAGGCAATTAATTAGGGGTAATTGATAAGAAAAGCGAATAAGATATGCCACACTGATTGGTCTTACATATTTGGAATAATTACTGAAATAAAGATGTACTACAATAAAACCATAGAAAAGTAGTACAATTACTATCTGATACCTAGGAACCTTGTAGCAATAGTACTTTAATTAATGTCTTTAAGTCTGTATCTTGGCAAGTGCTGCGTGACTCACGCTGCCATCCCTAAGGCCTTATGCAAATGCTGCCGCTGCTGTTGCTGGCGAGGCTGCAAATTAATGTTGCTGTTGAGTTTAAGCGCTCGCTTCTCTTCTTCGCCAGTGTCGTCGTCGCCCAGCTCCGTCTGCCCCTCACTACTCCTTCGTCTGGCAATGCCTGCGACTCAGCCAGTGGCCGAGTCCCACTCTGCGCCTCCCTGGAGACTCAGCTGCCGTTCTTGTGTTCTTTGCATGTTGTCATTGTGTGCTGACCTTCCCCCACTTTAAGAATTATTGTTATTATATGCGCTGCAGCGATAAAAATCGCAGATGCCACACAATTGTCGACGTCGTCGTCGTCGTCGACGTGGTCGGAGGACAGGCCATGAAATACGACGCACGCACCCGGAGAGAATCGGCTCGAGCTGTGCAGTGGGCACCAGGATCGGCAGCAGCAACAGCAGCAGCAGGTCATATGCCATATGCAATGCGACGTGTGTGTGGCACATGTGTGTGTATCTGCCTGAGTGTGTGTGCATTAAAAATAATTATAATTGCTCCCACGATTTTGTGTTCCAAGAATGCAGCCAAGCACTGCTGCTCCTGTGGTCAGCAATTGATGCTGTCGCTGTCGCTGTAGCTGTCGCTGGCCATGCTGCTGTTGGCCATGTTGTTGTTGAAGCCATTTCATTTTAACGCATATTAATTTCAGGATTTTATACTCTGTTATTTTTATTGTGACATTTGATTAATTGACGACATTTAATTACAGCGCGCAGGCTGCAGCTTGCCGGCTGCAGACTGCGACACCAGCAGCGCCGACAGCGGAATCGACTCCAAACTGCAACTCCACACTTCAACTCCCCATCTCGGGGCTCGTCGAGTTCCTCTCCCACTCCCACTCCCCTCTTCCCTGCTATGCTCAGTCTTGCTGCTTATCGCAACTCATTTATCGCTGGAAAAATTATGACGCTGCTGATTGCCGACGCTTTTATCTGATCTGCGTTTGCCGCGCGCTCCCTTTCCCTTTTCTGCTGCGTCTGCTTCTGCCACTTCTCCTTCCGCTCGTGTGGGTGACTTTTAAATACCAACTTTATGGCTCGCTCGGTCTGCTCGGGTTCTGTGCCAAAAACTGATGAGTCACTTGTGCAACAAGTGAACAATTTGTTTCCAAAACGATCAAGTGGACTGGGCGAGAGGAAAAAGAGTTGAAGGGCAGCCTGGTGGGGGGGGGGGGGCAAATCGATGATTAAATTTTACACGACAATAAACGTTTTATCTTCATTGCGGTGCTAAGCAAATTGCCAGCTGCCAAATGGCAGATTATGCCGCCACATCGGATACGCCCGCCTGCCTAACAAATTTGCAACGCTCGCGCACGTGGCGTATACGCACTGCTCGTTAGGTTCTCTCTGTGTGCGTGTGCGTGTGTGTGAGTGTGTGTGTGTGTCGCCGCAAGAAGTGCACATTCGTTAGCAGCCACATTAAGATAATGTGATGCTTGTAAGCTCATTTCGAGAGTCGTCATCAAATGCAGCGCGAACCCGATCAACTTCAGTTGATAAACGACAACAACGAGAGTTGCTGCCACTCGCAACCGGCAACTACAACCTGCAACAAGCAGAAAGCAGCAACCTGCCGGCTGACAGCCAAAAAATATTGAGGCTGCAACTGGCCAACTGCCGACTACGCGCTCTAGAACATATCACCAGATAATCTTCATGCATCACCTCAATGTCAGCAACATGCTGGTGATGCTGCTGTTGCTGCTGGTGGTGATGGTGATGTTGCTGCTGCTGCACCGGAAGCATTTTATTGCCTCGCTCGGCGAACCTGTCTGCGATTCGCTTGCGCTGATTATTTCAGCCATCGTAAATCCGCACTTTTGTGGGGGGCACGCGCGCGCCTTGGACTGATACCAGCTGCCACACCAACACAGCAGCAGCAGCAACAGCAGCCACAACAACAACAGGTGCTCGCCTGCTTTCGGGTTGTGGCAAGTCAAAGAGGTGCGAAGTGGCAAAGCACCCGCTGGCATTGAATTTCAAGCAAAGTGTTTTCACCCGGCATTAGATGATGTTGCCGTCGCGTGGGTCAGTTGATGTTGCTGCTGCCGTTGTTGTGGCTGCTGTTGCAGCACCTTAAACGTGTTGCTGATACAATTTGCTTGATAGGCGCACATTTTACGCTTCAGCGGGCTGCGCTATCTGTGCGAAATCTAATACATTTTGTTAGCGCGCAGAGGCAGAGGCCGCAGCAGCAGTTGAGCCAATTTTGGGAGCAATGGTTGCTGCAAACAGCAGCAACTGCTGCAGCTGGAGCTGTCCGATTGCAAGCAAACAAAGAGCAAAACCAGCAGCACACATGACAGAAGCAACAAAAGCGCCGCATTGCAGCGCAAGTCGCGTACGTGGTTAGCAAATTTATGTTGCCAAAAACGAAGGTGGAATGCGAGAGGAGCAGGGCAGACGTGCAGGACTGCCACGCAGCACGCAAAGCAACTGGCGCCAAGTGTGTTTCGCCTTTCTCCCTCACTCTCACTCTCCATCTCCTTTCCTCTCCTTGTGTCGGTTAACCCTTGTGTCCTTATGCCTGCCAAGAAGCGTTGCTCCGCTTGCCACGAATATCGCATAAATTGCATAATTTTGACTGACTTTTCTTGCCGACGCCGCTGCTGGCACTGCATTTTCTTGGCAGGCACCGCAGGGAACCAGCCAGGGGGCCAGCAGCATCCCCAGACTGACTGTAGGTGCCGTACATTGCCTCTTGGCAGTCTCCTGGCGGACTTGACTTCCGCTCGCATGAACTTTAAGTGAAAAACGGCAGGGTAAGAAATTGAAAATGCAGAGCAGAGAAAAGGAAAATATTTTAGAATCTTCCATGAATATGATTCGCATATGAATACGATACAATACGAAATGTTGTAGACTGTTTAATCTATTTCTTGCTTAGCTTACAGTCAACTCAATCTCCTTCAGCCATTTAAGTCGGTAAGTCAACGCTTAACTTGGCCAATTGAGGCCGCTTTCCCAATGTTTTATGGTCCCCATAAACGTTCTCGACATACAAATCTTCGCTTTGCTCGCTACATTTCCGCTCATCTTACTCAATTGGCCAACGACAACAACAATCACAACAGCAGCAACAACAAGTTGCTTGCTGGACGCGCTGTCGCTTCCTGCATAGAAATTCTGAGCACGAGCAAAAGCGACTTTGACAGTTTTATGGGCTCTCAAACTGTTTTATGACACGCCAACAACAAGACTACAGCTACGACTACAACAGCAACATCAACAGCAACAGCAACAACAAAAGCAGTGCGAACGAGTCAAAGGCGCGAAGCATGTCTATAATGAGACTGAGCGACCGAGACTAGGCTGAGACTGAGTGAGTCGCGCACGCGTTGCTCATACGTCATGTTGCCGCGCGCCAATCAGACAGTTGTCCGCCGACGCATTAAGCAGTTGGCAGCTGCTGCCGCGATATTTAGCTGCAGGAATAATGCGCCAAAATCGAAATGAAAATGATAAATGCGCCGCAGATACAGCACGGCTGTGCGACACGCACAGTCCGCAGATCCCCTTCTGCGTTTCCCTCTTTTTCTCTGTCTCCCTCGCTCCTTTTTCATCTCTCGCTCAGATTGCGTCTCGACGCCGTCGCGCAGGCGTTTTTGACAGTTTTTTAATAATATCAGTGCCGGGCGAGTTGGAACAGTCGCCGGCTGCAGTTGGGTAGGCAGGCAGGCAGGCCGGCCCACCTGATGAGGTATCTCACTCTCGCATTCTACTGCGCTGCTTTGTTTTTGTTGTTTCCCTTTGTTGTTTAATTTTTATTTCATTTTCTTTCCCGCATATCTCATTGCCATTTTGGCATAAATGCTGCAGACATCGGGCGTATCAGCCTCCCCCTTCGTCGCTCTCTCCAGCTGCAGCGCCTTATCCTGCTGCCCCTGTCCCTGCCCCTGCCGCTGCCTCTGCATCGCATGCCGCACGACATTTTTCACGCCGTTATTGTATGCACGTGTGAGTGTATGAGTGTGCGATAATGAAAATTTTCTGACACTTTAACCAACACTTTTGGCTCGCCGGCAGGCAGGCGATGCTGTCAGGTAGGCAGCAGCAGCAGCAGCAGCAAGCAGGAGGTGGCAGGCAGTGACTCCATCACCATCGCCTGCGCCCATTGCCAGTTGATAAGTCAAAAAGTTGTTTTCCTCATTATGTTTGATAAACGCCCGATGCAGGCCCGTAAATTGATTCATAGTTTATGCGCTAACTGTGACATGACCCGCGGGGCCAGAACTGGGGGCCAGCTGCTGCTCCGAGTCGTAGCTGTAGTCGCATGACGTGCTTTATTACTTATGAGGCTGTTGTTGCTGCTGTTGCCGTTGCTTCTGCCGCTGTTGCTGCTGCTGCTCGTGTTGCATTGTTCTGTGTAATGACATGTAATTAAGCGCTTATTTACTACGGACAGTTGGCGGCAATGGGCGGGGCAGTTAAGTAGGCAATTAACAGACACAGAGTGCCCCAAAATTGACAGCTTGAAAGTGCGGCCGGAAAAAGGCTGTTAAAAGTGCAAATGGCAACGGATTGCAGCAGCAGGTAAATTATTACACAGGCTGCGCTTGTTAAACAAGCCTGATATCGCAATGGAAGAAGTAGGGGACGAGTGGACACGGCAGAGGGCAGCGGAGGCGGCAGACTTTAAGTTCTTTAAGAGATCGATTATTGAGGGCAAGGAAGAGAGTACTGTACGTGCAAAATTAGGGACAAGGATTAAATACTTTTCAAATCCCTAAGATAATTTCCTATTATATTACTTTGCATCCACAAGATACTATTTCAAAATCCTTTCCCCTTGTGTTCATATACCCTTTTGGCATATATCTATATGTCTCTTTGGGTTTGATTTATTAAATCTACTGTGCCATTCTTTGTGCTTGTACTGAAAACGTTAAAAAACGTTTAAAGACTATTTTCTGTTATTGCTTCGATCGGATTATAACTTAGAGGATATGTCCGCATTATTATATACCGATGCAGAATATTATGACTTCAATACTTTTCAAAATAATCACAAATAATCGATTGCAGGGGCGGTGGGAGTGGCATCTGGATTTTGAAATAAACTTTATCTGCTTATTATAAAAAGGAACATTCATGCCAAATTCATGCCAACGGACGGACAGACAGACGGACATGGCTAGTGATCGACTCAGCTAGTGATCCGGTCAAGAATTTATATAGTTTGTGGAGTCTGCCACGCCTCCTCATGCCTGTTACATACATTCGACCATTTTCAATGGGCGAAGGGTATAAATACGAGAAAGTAACGGTTGGATAATTTTCTATTAGACTGTATTGCAGTCACAAGAATTGTTCCAATTTCAACTGTGATTCAGGCATTCCACATACACGTCTAGTCACCTCTGTCTGGCCCCTTCAAGAGTGTTGCCTAGGCGTAGGCGCCGCGGCTTGAGAAATTTAAGCCAGGCACAAGCGGCGCAGCTACGAACTAGCCGACTTAGTTGTTATTAGGTTTTAATTTATTTCGTAGAGTGTCTGCGCTGCTTGCAATGAATTATTTCTTGGGGCCGCATTGGGCGGACAGGCAACGCGACCTATGGGGAGCGCCACAGAGCGACGTGTCGGAATGAAATAGAACCAAGTCGAAGTGAACCATACTGTGGCCGGACTGGGATCCACGCGCCGTCGACTGGTGTCGCGGTGTCGGGTATCGAGTGTCGGCAATGGAGTAAGAGACGGAGCTGGCGACGAAGTCAGCGTCGGTTCTCTGGGCTCTTGTGGCTCGGTTGGTAGTAGACAGCTGGCAGTCGGGTGACAGGCGGCAATAAATCAAACGCAAACAGCAAACGGCAAACAGCAAGCGGCAAGCAGCAAGCGACTTCAAGTGCAAACTAATTTCCATGTCGATTTATAATAACAACTTGTTAGCATTTTGTAACATTTCGAGAACTGCGCGCCGCACTTCATTAGCGGGCGCCAACGCAACAGCAGCAGCAGTAGCGGATTTTGATAATGTTGGGCACAGTTCGCAGTGCTGTTGTGGTTGTTGTTGCCGTTGCGTGGCTGCAACCTGCCTGAAACTGAGGCCGAGGCCGAGATAAATACCCTTCAATCTAAATGTAAATGGCTCCGCATGTAATTGCCACAAATTGCCACTGCAGTGACCAGTTTTTGCCACAGCCATTGGCCATAGTCATGTCTATGCGTCGTGCATTTTGCTGCGTGGCTGTCGCTGTTGCTGCTGCTGCTGCGTTGCTGTTCTTGCGCCTTTTTTAATTACCCGCAGGATGCGCGACAACAGCAAACAAATTGCCTCAATTTCAATGTTGTTGGCTGCCAGGCGAGTGCGTCGTGATTCATGTGATGGAGCGCAGCGACAACATGCAACTGCAGCAGCAGCAGACATCTAACGGCAGCAACTCCCTCGCACACCCGACCAACTGTAAATAACGCGTGAAGTGGCCAACATGCGTGGCAGCGGCGGTGGCAAAACTAACGGTTCTCGGTCTGCCAAAGTGGGCGGCGGTCGTGGCCAGCACCAGCTCCAGCACCAACTTCTGCGGCAGTCGCGTCAGCAGCAGCGCCTGGCAACAACATTTCGTGCTGGCGCGATAAACAAACGTTAAGTGTTGCTGCCAGACACCAAAAGCTGCGCCAGCAACAGTGCAACATGTTGCCAGCTGACGTCGTTCTAATAATGATGATGCTGATAATGATGATGGGGCTGTGTCGTCGTGCGTCGTGGGTTGCTCTGGATAATGCGTATGTGTGTTATGTAGGCTAATGCGTGGTAAGGGGAGAGGAGAGGAGAGGAGGGGGGGAGGCGAGGCGAGGCGAGGCGAGGCGAGGCGAGGCGAGGCATCCGCAATTGCCTCAACAATTAATCGATTTCCAGAGCGATTTCCAAACGATCTGCAACAGCAACGGGAAGCGGTACAAATTGCTGACAGTTGACATTGTTGCCGGCACCCTTTGAGCCGACAAACTGCAATTGGCCAACAGCACAGCATCGATCTCGGCCAATTTGATTTATCGCGCACAGCGATTGAGTTAGCGTTATTTGCCGCATGTGGCTTAATTAATTTGTATCTTTAGCCAAATCGAATGGGTCGATTTGCCACCAGACTCCCTTGGCCTCTCACCCACCTTTCCCCTCCCCCACTACACATCGTTATCGACTTCATTTCCGTCCGTCCCTGCGTCCGTCTGCGGAGTCGTTTAACATGTCAGCAATGCTCGGCGGCGTTGCGAGCTTCCGCTGCGGCGTCGACGGTTTTTGTCCTTGTGCCGCCATAAATTTTGCGCCCCGCCTGTCACACGCTACACATTCGCCCATTCGGCGCACTTATTTATTTATTTATGTTTGCCTGGGTTAGTCTCCATCTGATTGTGTGTGTGCAATGCAAAACTGTCAAGCGAATTTGCTGCTGCCGCCGAAGTCGGCAGGAAATTGTTGCATTTAGCGGGGCAAATCTGTCCTGCATTGATTAGCCCCAAAACAGATGGCCTTGCTCGTTGTAGCTGTGGTTTTTTGTGCCCGCTCTGCTCTGTTCTCTTGTTCTGCTCTCCAGTTTCATCAATGTACTTGACCATGTCTCGTGTCTCTGGGCAACATGCGAAGCTCTCTGTTAGACGGTCGAGCCAAGCAGAGAGCCAAGAGGGGAGGGGCCAACACGCAAGGCACAAATATTCAATTGGCGATCAATCAAACAGCTGCACAGCAGCAACAATAACAATAACAAGAACAACAGCACAAGCAACAGCAACAGCAACAAGCAACAAAACACTGACATGCAGCAACTTCCAGGCGGCAGCAGCAACAGTTGCTGCCAGCACCGCAAGCTAGCAACTACAACTGACACCAACACAATGCACTGTAGCAGCAGCGCTATTGTTGTAGTTGCTGCTTGCTGCTGTTGCATTTTTCATTGCCAAGCGGGAGATTCCTCTGCATCAGCCTCTGCCTCCACCTCCGCCTGGGCCTGCGCTCAGGCCTCTGCCTGCGCCTCCGACCTGCTGCAAGGTGTTTTGTCCGGCGTGCTCAATCAATCAAGCCGCCGATAATTAATCAAATATTTCGAACATAATTAGATATGGAAAATCTAATGAGTCTACTCGACTGCGCTCTACGATCTCCTCTTCAACCCTTTGTTGCCAAATCGTTGCGGGGGCAGCGTGTTAAATTATGAAAAATGAATGCGTAGAACGCGCTTTTAATTGTGCTAATGCTGCGAGCCCCGGGTTCCACACTCGCCAAGGGGTCCCGCTCGGATCCCACCGATCCAGACGGCATCGGCGACGGCGTCGGCGTCAGCATCAGCGTCTGCGCCGTGTCTGCTGCTGCTGCTACCACGGTGTCCCGCTAATCTCAATTTGTAAGTTAATCGGAGACGCTGCTTGAGCCAGACAAACAAAAAGAGAGGCATTCGCTGTGTGAAATGTTGCAGGGCATGTGTAAGGTATGCTCGACTAACTCAATGGGTGCAGGAAATGAGGGAAAGATTAGTTGGCTTACAAGCAGCTATTGCGTTGCTGGGTTACTACTTCGGTCGTCTAGGGTATTGATTGGCCACGCATACACCTCAAGAAAATAAACCTACACTTATTTGTATTGTCGCTGACCGAATGAAAAGTTCGATTGTGCGTAGCGTTGATTGGGCTCGTCGATATGCCTCTCACTCGATCCCTCTTGAGCGTCTCGAGCACCCCGAGCATCCCGAGCATCTCGCTGCGTTTTGGGTGTTTGTTGTGGGCGCAACTTGTAATTAACTTGGCTGCCACACGGGGCAGTCAACCCCGGCCACCTTTCGTACATAATTTTTCATAATTAATGTGGCAGCTCTCGATCCGAGCCCGGCCCGTCCAATAAACTGTGTGAAATTGGCTGCGAAAGTTGTTGCACCTTCCGCCACGAAGGCGGACCCACTCACACTCACAAATCGAGTACGAGCATATCATATAGAAGTACTTGCAACATGATGTATTGCCGGGAAAGTCTACCCAGTCGGACTCTTTTGCAGACGGTGCTTCTGCCAAGCCGTTGCCCAATACTAAAAGCAGCAGAATTCGCGCCAATCGATACGTAATCTGAGTAGGCATATTATTTTAATTAGGCGACGCTATCGAGGCCAGATCGGATCGCTGATTGCGCAGTACGACGATCCGACGAATGCGACGATTGAGAGATTTCTCAGCACGCCCTTTGGGGCATTTGCATGCGAAAGCGAAGACGTCGTCGTCGCATTGTTGCTGACACCTGACAACGCTCCGAGCTCGATGCCGATCGAGCATTGCGTGGCAAGTGCAGCAGCGACAGCAGGCTGCAGGCGGAGGTGCTTGTCCGCCGCTGATACTGATAGACTGACAGTGGATTTCCGCCGGCTTGTGGCTTGGCTTTCGGCTCGGCTTCGGCGTGGTTTTAAGTTTTGTTTTGGCCAACTTAAGGCGAGATAGCTGCGCTAAAAATAGCCCGCATCGAGAGTGATTCCCCTTTCTAGCGCGCGTTGCCAAAATGTCTGGCAGATCTCAGGCGGACAGCTTATATAAACCTTAAGTATTTTATTGTGGCGCGTTTTATTAAAAGCTCATAAACATTTATTTTATTAAATAAATTACAATTTCAAAAGGCCGAAGACAAAAGCAAAGCAAAACCGATAACTGAAAGCGACACAACAGAGAAATAGAAACAACAGAAAGACGCATCTAGCCTAAAATACGTGTACGGATTTGCATAAAAGCATATAAATTGTTGATCATGCTTTGATTGGTTTTTGGCCAGTCGAGTCGCCACGTCGCGAGCCCCTTTGTTGCCTCGATGATGATGTGTCTGAAAATTCATTTAGCTCTAACGGTAGTCACCACAAGGCTGCACGAAGCAAAGATCTTAAAAGCGGACGAGCAGCAAACGCGCCGTAAACAACACCAACAACATATTTTAATTTAATTTAATATTAGTAACAAAAGCTGCCCCCGCAACCCGCCAGCCCCAACATCACCCGCAAGCGGCCGAAAACAAGCCTGGGAACAGCACCATAAACTTGCGGCTTACGGCTGCCGAACAGTTACCCCCTGCCCCCTGCCCTATACCCAATCCGCTGGCAACACTTCACAGAGTATGCCTATCTGAGATGTAGCCATATTTGTGCCTCATTATGCGGGAGGAGTGTCAGCAGCGCTCGGATCATTAATTAATTTCGGTTTAGTTGCGACTTCCCAAGCGCATTTCTCGAGCGTTATACATACCAAGCTAGCGGATCGAAATGAATGAAATTTGATATGCACAACGATATAGCCCCCTCCCAGAAATAAGCATAAATATGCTATATACAACGGAACAGGGGCGCCGCGAATAGAAGGGGTTCAGAGAAAAGAAACTATCTTAACTATCTTAAATGGGGAAACTTCTACTTGCATCAATGAAAATTCCTAAAAAGTATAAAATTGTTATGTTTATATAGATAAGCCTTTTAAATCCCGTCCCCCCTCCATTTCTCAGCCCATGTTCGCTAACCAGCGAAATTTATTTATTGATAGCCTAAGGTCTGGCAGCGAACTGATTGAAACTCTAAACATTTCTCGAAGTAGAGTAAGATTTTTGAAATGTTGTCACTTTCTTATCAGCTATGTCGGTCGTCATTCGGCGGTCTGTTCCTACTCGCCTAATTGATTTTCAAATAATTTTGCGCTATAAATCTATGAAAGATGCGAGACAAAACGGAGGAGAGAAAAACAGTCGAATAGCCGAAGTGACAAGCGTTTTTCAGCTTGTTTTACATAAATAGATGCGAGCCGCAGAAACGATCGAAGCCTAGTACGCTGCTCCGTTGTTCGAGTGGGGAGCGAGTGAGATCTTGATTCCCTCGTAGTGGATTGTGGGTGCATTTGCGTGCCGAAGCTGGACCCGTCGGTCACTGTGCCGAGTCCGCAGTCCGAGTCACCACATAATTATGGGCATGTGTGCATAAAATTTGTAGAATCATTAGGCTGCACCCCCGGCGTAAGCACAGGCACACAGAGACTCGCAGAGATAGCCGTGCGTAAAGCACAAAAGCCCCAAAGAGACCCAACAAAACGGAATAAGTTTTTGGCTTAAAGGCTTTTCAAATGAATCCCTCGTCTCGGGACTCGGTCCCAGACTGAAGGCCCCACTAATGACCGGCTAATCATTATGCCAGGGCCTAAGACCGACTGGCTAAGCTAAGCTAGATAACGACGAGACGGTGAAGGTAAAGGTGCCGGTGTAGGGAAATATTTTGACAGTTTCATGCTCAGCCCGCGAGTGCTATATGATACTTTAATTATAGGCCGAGCGTTGATTTTTTAACAGAACAACGAAAGCTGCCCTGACAGCGCAGGGAAAAATACCAAACAAAATAATATATTATAAATAAGCCAAGCAACGGACTCGGCTCGCAAACATTAACAAAAAATACTGAACATTTCTTTGTACCTAAATTTAGAGAACTAAAACGAACGAGCTGAGCTGAGCTGGGCATGAAGGCAGCAGAAATCGTCGGCGGCAACAAAAAATCTTTCAATTAAAATTAACATAATTGTGGCAGAGAGTTTTGCATGAATTATGTGACTACTTGGGCATTATTTAAACAAAAAAATTGCCGCTCATAAAATAAATTTAAAAAATGACAAAATTATAGTTTGGCTTTTACAACAAGTTTTCGACGCCTGGTCGACTGGTCGGGGCACGGGGACAGAAATTCAATGGAAAAAGAACAGGTTGTATACGGTTTCGGTACTCTAGCATGTACGTGTATAGCTATGGCTAAAGTTATCTGTCTGTGATTTTCCCTGCCTACCCCCTACTACAAACACACATACAGCCATGTTGCCAGCGTTGTCTATATGCATAAGGTGAAACCAATTTAAGGCATAAATATATGACTATGTCTTTATTATTATAAACAACATAAGACACCTCGTTCGGACGTAGAGCCGAAGCTGAGCGTGTGTCTCAAATAAAATATAAAAACATATTTGTGTATGATATTTAAGAGCATCTAGGCGATATGCCAGCCGATATGTTTTCATTTTGAGCCGCGCTTATCTATCTAATTAGCAGCTGAATGGTCGCATTTGGGCCAGAAAAACACATTGCGTGTATAGGATACATGTAGGTATATGGATATCTATGAATCGGCATAAAATATGATATCTTTTTGTCTTGCAGCGAGCTTTCTAAAACTAATTTTGAAATTAATGTCAAATTTTTAGAGCTCTGGCCACATCGATGGGGGTACATTTAACGATCCAATGAAACTCTAAATGGAGATTTATATTGAACAATCATATTATAACCGTAACCCCTTCTACCTGTCTGTATACACACTTTTCTGAGTTTTCGATATCATATTACTCCGTCTCAGTTGTAAACATGAAACAAAGCCATCGATACAAAGGTAAACAATAAAAGCAGAAATAGCAATGAAATTATGATTTCCCCGCTCTCCGGCTCTCTCGACTTATTTACTTCAGCTAGTTAATAAAAATATATTTGAATTCTCACAAATATCGATACGGAAAGACAACCAAGACGACAACGACAACGACAACAACTGAAAGTTAATTTGTTTCGTGGTGTGGTGCGACGGTGCGCGGAGATTGTGTTGCTGCTGCTGTCGGCGCTGCTGCTGCTGCTGCTGCTGCTGTTGGTGGTCCACTTTATGGTTGGCTGCCAGTTGCTGGTTGGTCGGCTGTTTGGCTGCTCGCTTGTTTAGCTGGTTGTCATTTGGGCAACCACACCCCGCAATATGCTAATTGTGAGGGAGAGCGAGCAAGGGTAAGAGAGGGCCAGCCAGCCAGTCAGCTGGGGGAGAGACAGAGAACCGTGGCACGACCGGGCCGGGGGGTAAGGCTGCATAAACAGCACATCAACAACAGCTTTTGGCTCGTTGCTGTTGATAAAGTAATTTGCTTGATGTCCGCACAAATGAGTCGACCATATTGCAGACACACGCACACCCACTGGCACAAAGATGTATAGATGCCACATCATAATAAACACACACACACACACTCCCAAAAGAGACAGGCTAACTGATCACTAAAATATTGTATGAAATTGTCCAAAAATGACAGACAAATTGCCATTTTATCGTTGGTCGCTGTTGTTGTTGTCATTGTTGCCATTGCTGCTGCTGTTGTTGTTGCGGTTGGTCATGTTGAATTTGCAGCATATTAGTGCTTGAATAATTTAACAATTTAAAGTGGAGCTAATGGTGTTAGTTGTCGTGTTTCATATGTCGATTTATTAAAACTGCCTTTGTTTAAGCCAGCTAAGTGCGGGTGTGTGTGTGCGTGTGTTTATTATGATGTGGCATCAGCATACGCCATAAAGAACGAGCTAAATCTCTGAATAGCCAAATGAGTCCAATCAGCATCCATTTGAGCTTGCTGCGTTGATAAATTTCATATTTATGCAAATGCACCGTCATAAATATGGAATCGCCCCAAAACCAAAACGAACACCAAAACCGAAAACATCGAAACCACAGCCACTATCGCAGCCACCCATCCGCTCTCCATTTCGATATGCGAGAAATTCAAATCTCGCATGCGTTTAGCAATATGATTTTCGGTTACCTGCGGTGCAAGCCTCGTTCCGTCCCCAGGAGGCAGTCTATAAAGTGTTTAAATTATATATCCGGTGAGTTTTGGGTAATGTCACACCACATGACCTGCTGTCTGCGTGAAATTAGTGGAGTCTAATGGACAGTTGAGCAGGTGAACAGGTGAGCAGGTGGGACAAATGTTTGCTGGTTTGTAATGGACAGTTTTTGGCTAACAAGTGAGGGATTTGAATTTGGGTTTATAATCTATCCGAAAAAACAACCTTGTTTCCATTATTGCCATGAATAAAATTTAATCAAATCTGTTTTGAACTGCTGCTCTACAGCATTTGCTGTTATCGCTATCGCGCGATTACCATACTCGATAGACAGTTTACAACCGTTGCTAGGCTTTGATGTTTCCGTAGTACTGCTGCTGCTGCTGCGAATCTATTGAATGACTCTAACATATGTTTTCCCTGGTGCTCTGGGGTCTCTCGTGTGGCAATTCTCAGCTGCTTGAGCTGTGTTTAGATGCGGTTCATAAAAACTCATTAATAAAAATTTTATCACTGTCAACATGAGCAGTGCTGCTGCTCCTTTGGCATATGCAACTTAATTATGCCTGATAAAAATCAGGGCTGCGATCGTTTAATTAACGAATCTATGCAAATGGGTGCCAGTTGCCCGGTTAAGAAACCCACCAGACCTACTCACTAGCCAATGGATTTTGGGTTCGACAAAGACTAACATTTTTATTGCGCGTTTTTTTTTCTTTCATAAATTGTCATTTTTGTTATACTTTGTTGTTGGCCAACTTTCGTACTACTAAATTGAGCCATAAAAACGGACACTAAGACGCCTAATTAAGCGTATTGGTATTCGTATTCTATTTCCAATAGGTACCAAAAAGACAACCAACACCCAATTAGCTATAGTTTATATATAATAAAATCTCTTAAGTTTTCTAGTTTCGTTTTTAATGGCAGTTATCAAGTGGTAACTCATCAAGCAGGAATACTGCTGCATATGCATATCTATCGTTATATTTGTATTTTAAAATTAATGTTTATCGTAATTTTATGACATGTTTGGACAGCCAGAGTGTGGGAAATTGTGGCGCCCGGCAGCAGCAGCAGCAGCAACAGCCGCAACAGCAGCGGCAATTAATAAATATTCATTATCATCGATCATCAAAAGGTTAATCAAAGCAATCTCAAAAGGATATTAGAGACAGCATGTGAAGTGGCCCAAAGAGCACACCAAACACACCACACACAGTCGCACGACAGAAAGAGATGGAGTGCTGGAGAGGGATCGGGAACGGGAGTGCATGCGCGGGAGGGTTTGAGGGGCAGATCGAGATGGACCGACAGCGAAGCAACTTCAAAACAGTTCCCACAATGAAGCGCGCTTGGCACTTGTGATTTCTACGAATGTTACAACAACAACAACAACATCAGCAGCAGTTGGGTTGCCAGTTGTTGTGGCTGCCGTAGTTGTTGCTGTTGCTGTTGCTGTTTTTGTTGTTGTGACATTGAGGGCGAATGCGTTTGGTAACTTTGTGTGCCGTCGCGTCGACGACGTCGAAATCAGGTAAAAACAAAAGGTTAACATAAAAGAACAAACAACGAAACAACAACAGCAACAACTGGCAACAATACAGCGCAAGCAACAACAACGAACAATTCGCCTGGCCTGGCCACAACTACCGAAAAGCCAGCAGGCCCTCACTCTCCAGCCCATTTTAGCAGACGACCAGGCCCAGGCGTAGGCTCAAAACTAAAACTCCTCCACCGCCACCACCACCAGCAACAACATGGGCAACGGCAACGGCAACAGCACCAGCTCAGCGTGGCCGAGAGTCGCCTCAAGTGTGTGGAGGAGCCATCGCCATCGCATTTGTAACTCATGTGCGACATTAAGTGCTTCGGTTTGACGACGACTGAAAAACAAAAGGAAAACTGACCCGTAAGTCATCATAAATGCAAGTTTATGGCAACAATGAAATGATGACGGGCTCGCTGCGGCCCGACTTGCCCTGGCTCGAGCTCCAGCTCGGACTCCAACTACAACTTACTGGAGGTCGTTTGGCCCGCCACCGTAGCGTGTTGGCCAATGGTGTCGCCGGTGTTGCTGCTGTGGTTGTTGTTACCATTGCTGTTGTGGCTATGTGCCTGTTGTACCTACCGCGCAATGGCAATACGCAATAGTCCATCAGCAGTCACTTCTACGAAATCACATCAAGAGCGGCAGCGTCGGCGTCGGCGTCGGCGTCGACATCGACTCTCTCGGAGAACAGACTGCCTGCCTGGCTGGCTGGCTGGATGGCGGGCGGAGGGGCGGGCGTAACTCTTTATAGACGCGCTGAGCAGATGTATCTATTCTGCGGAAATCACAAAATGCTACAAATTTTCGTATAAAAAGAATCGTGAACCATGTTCTCAAGTGCGAGCACACATTAAGGGTTCCAGACTTTGCCCACTCCGTTGCCAAGCGACGCATCTTTGTATATGTTCCCTGCACTTGCATAGATTATCAGATACCGATCCTGATTGCTTGTCAATCACTTGGCGCATTTGCCATATTAAGGCGCCTCAGTTTCAGTTTCAGCTTCGGACGCAGCGTTTTGAACGCTCGTTAAGCAATTATAGCGCTTCCAGACTTAAGTAGATACGCCATGGACTGATCAGATACAGTGGTCTTACATCGCTGAGAAATATAAAATGAGATATTCAAAAGGCTTTGAGGCAGCTTAAAATCTACTCACTCGATAAATGGAGTTAAAGTTACATTTTGTGTACTGATTATTGATAGTTTGAAAAAAAGGTAATTGTTTTATTTGAAGCATATAGTGCATATTCATTAGCTCGGCATTATAAAATTTAAGTTAATAAAAACAAACGCAACATGTATGAAATTCACTTGCATTACTTGCACGATCTTTACATTTTTGTCACTCTTCGCAAGGGCTGCCAGATATCGGGCACGGAAATAGGCCAGATCTATTGAAAAAATACGCTGCAAATAAGCTAAAATTAAAAAACCTGTAGAGTAAATAATCTAAATCCGGAATAACACCTAAAATAATTAGCTTTTAAATATTATCTTTTAATTTAAATATGCCGCTGTCTTAAATTTCGGGCTCTTAAGATGTATATTTCTTATTAGACGGGACCATTTCTAGGAATTTCTATAGTATATAAAACGAGTAGTAATGCTTTCCACCACGATACGCAGCAATGCATTTTTCTAAATTTCTATTTGGTGCAAAAAATTGTATAAGCTAAGATAAGCTAGATATAATTTGAAATATGATAGATTTCAGGCTATAAACAATTCATAAATGTTATAAGCATTTTCATTTTTAAATATACTAGATCTTGCCTAAAGTATTCTAAGCTGGCCACACTGCTCTTCGCTGCTTGCGTAACTGTGTTACCGGCTTTTCCATTAACGAATTATATATAATATGATAGATATGATTCGATTATGGTCTTTTCCTGTCACATGTCGATAACTTAATAATGAGCTTAATCGATAAAACATATTTCTCAAATCGATGCGGGCTTCAAAGTGTTTGGCAATTCCATTTTCAAATTGCAGTCTGCTTTTAGCACGAATAAACTAAGGCGATTTTTAAATGCAAAAAATCAGTTGTGTTTTTGGTCGCAATAAAATCGGATTGAGTGCACTGTAGCTCTTCCGTCGCTAGCTGTAAAAATGATTTGGGCTTGTTAGTGTCCAGGTTGTAGCATGATGATGGATTGTGTGAATTTAGCGCATTAGTCGCGTCATGGAGCACAGCACAACGAGCACAAGATGAAAACGACGATGACGAGGCGGCCGTAAGAAGCAGCAAAGTAGCCTCCTAGACTTGCTAGCCGGCAAATGTAGCAGCAAATCATATCAAAGGCTGTCCACTTGTCTGCCCCATGTCTGGCTGTGTGTCCATGCTGTCTGTTCCTGCTCGCTGACTTCCTGCAAAACATTGCTAAGGTGGGCAGCACTGTCTACCTGCCTGCCTGCCTGCCAGATCGATAGTCAGTCATAGTCCGAGGCGGAGCCGTAGTCCTAGTCCAAGCTGAAGTCGTAGTCGCAGTTATAGTCATAGTCATTGAGTCAAGTTGGAGGCAATGCATTCATTGTGCTTGTAATTGCAATTGATCTTGATTATTGCTGTCGTGTAGCCTTGTGGCTCGTTGCAGTGATAATGTTCTTATTCAATTTGCAATGGGATTGGTCAGATGGTCTAGGGTATATTATACTCTCTGACTTCGATCGCAACTCCACTGCCATTGCCACTGCGCACTGGCCGGACACACGATCGTTCAATTGTGGTAATTGTTGCACCTGACATGGACAAGCCACTCGCATGTTTCTACGTGCTTCAATGTGACCAGCCTCAGCTCATTGATCATCGTGTTGTTTGCCCACAAGTGGGCGTCACAAAGCGAGGCATAGCCTAAGCTGCCACGCTGAGCGCTGCACGATCAGGTAGCAACAAATGCCTGCCAGTTTAATTGATATACAGCACTTGGCTTATTGACTTCAGCTAAATTCACACAAGAGTTCATTAGAGTTGACGCTTGCCTTAAAACTGACACACGTTACATTTTGTCCGACTCCGAGTCGGAGTCACTCGCTGACTCTGACGATGTCGTGGCCTGTGCAAAATTGGGTCCCTAGTGCAATTTAGCGCAGCTAATAAGCAGCCGCAACGTCGCCGACTTCGACGACACTGCGACATTTAAAAGTCAGGCTCAATCTGCCGATCGCTTGCGAATCAAACTAATCATTCAAAATTCAATAGAGGCCAGCGACTGCCGTTGCCGCTGCCGCTGCCGCTGCCGCTGCCGTTGCTGTTGCTGCTGCTACTGCCGAGTTGCCATTGCCGAGCGTTGTCGAACGGGTCCAGCGCCGTCCACGTCTGCAGCTCAAATTGTCATCATTAGGAAAAGGCAATCGCTACCGCTCTCTAACCCTGTGTGTTTACTCACTCTCTCCTCCTCTTCCTCGCTGTCCCGTCTCCCTGTACCGCTCGCCTAAATTTGATTTCTTCCTGCTCGCTGGCCGCCTTTGTGTTTGGCTAGCTCTGGCTTTGAGCGCCGTCAAACGCCATCGACAGTTTGTCAGATTATTATCAGATTGCACTGGCTCACTTTTGACTTTTTGAGCGGCCAGGTAACATTAGCAGCGGCAGCAGCGCGATCAGCCAGTAGGAGCAGCTACAGCAACATCCACAGCTACAGCAGTCGATGACAGTGGCGTGGCCGCCAAGGGAAACATCCCGGCCATGCGGTCTGACGACCCAATTTGAGCCGGCGACGGCGACTCTGTCAAGCGATTGTTTTGCTCCCGCGCATGCGCGCGGCGCTTCAAACGAAATCACATTGAATGTCGTCGCATGCGCGTGAGTTGTGTTGTTGTGGCTCCTCTGTTCGCCTGGCCCCCCTTGCCACCCCACTGCCGCTTGTCGTTGTGTCGTTTGGGTGCAAACAGTCGAGCCGCAGATCGCTTTCGTTTTAGGGCTTTTCAATACAATTTTATGTATTTCACTAAATCTTTTTATGAATACCCTGTACTTTGTTAGTTACGTGAGACATATTGATTACGTACTACTCTCTAGGCAATAAGTTTTCATCTCTTTAAACACATAATCAACGTTCTTCAACCTGCACACTTCTAATGGGTTTTCTTATCAACTTTATATTATCTTCTAGATGACTTTCCCGAGCCACACAGAGAGCATTACTCAGTCGCCTCAACGGATTGTTCTACTTTATTTTTTGGGGTTTTATGGAATTTTTTCAAGTGAATTTCAGCGCCTGAGACAATGGCGCAACGTTTGTTGTTTTATGTGGGTGGCTTCCTCTCAGACAGTCAGGTCTCTGTGCAGCGGTTCCAGTTAACTCATCCGAAACTCGGCCGACAACATTCAACTGTTTTTTCTCTTACCCTTTTCGCTTTAGGCATGCGTTGAGTATGACAATCGTTAAATTAAATCGCCATCGTTTATGAGGCTGCTTTTCCTTTTGGGCGCCTACCGAACGACCCGAGCGACCGACCCGACGAACAGACCAACCGACTGACCGACCTCAAATTTGTCAACGCGAAGCGTTTTTCGTATTTTCTTGCTGCCCCTGCCGCTGCTGTTTGTTGTTGTTGCTCGTAAAATATGTTTTAAGAATTTTACGATGCCGCCGACTGTTTGTCCGTCCATCCTTCCGTCTGTCCGTTGCTCCGTACTTTGCTTTTTAGCGGCATTAAAATTATTGCCACCGGTTTTTCTTGTTCATCTTCACTTTTATGCCTACACGTTGCCAAAGTGCTGTTGCTGTAGTTGCTGCTGCTGCTGCTGCTGATGCCGTTGCTGTTGTTGCTGCTGTAGGCTGGCTTCCGCTCGATTTTCCCTTTTTAATTAAACTTACACTTAGCACTTGTCTAGCAATAATCCACCGACTTTCCAAGTGTTTCGGCCGTAACTCCTTTAAAGAGATTTTTATTTGACTGTCCGTACGTCCGTCCGTTCGCCCGCTCGATCCTCTCATGCTGCGGTACGCCTGGAGCCGCTGCTCTCCGGCCTACAAACAATGGCGGCAATTGGGCTTTGATCTTTCCCCGATCGGTAGCTCGGGCAACGCCAGCGTCATCAAAACGAAAATCCACAAAAGGTTTATTATTTATTGTTGCCAGCTTATTGAGAGGAGAGCGCACCAGACGATGGCAGAGGGAGAGGCCGAGGCAGAGGCAGTGGCAAAGAGGATCGATTCGACTGGGTTTGGTCGGCTTCGGTTTGGTATGCAGCTGAAGACAAGTGCAGCTGCAGTTGCACGCGCCATGCCAAGGGGCTACTGCAAATCTCGGCGTGCACTCGAACAGCAACAGCAACAGCAACATCAGCAACAACAGCATCGCGGGGTGCAGACAAAACGTTTTACAAAACGTTCGTTTTAGGATGTTAAAATAAATGCACTCGAAAATGCCAAAATGCCTGCAAACAAAATAAATAAAAATGTTATTGATATTTAGCGAGTGGTGCTCGCACCGAACCGGGCCCTCTCTCCTCTCCCTATCACCCCTCTTCCTTACCGTCTGACTGCAGCGCGTGCTGCATCCTTTCCACGACACTTGAGGCCATTCAAGCGGCTCGAGCCAGAGTTCCAAACCCAACCCAAGTCCGATCTTAGCATCTCTTTTATGGCGCCCGTTAAGCTCTCTGGCCTTTTGTCTATGATTTGCTTTATAAACATGCTGCCGACGACCATAGGATAAAAACATTTTGGAGCTTGTTTTGGCTGCACTGAGGCTTTGTTTTATGCCCGCTGCGGAATTCAGGTAGTAATTTCCCAACGTAATGCGCATGTGCCGGGGCATATTTTACTTCTAATCAATTCGCAGGCGCCCTAAGGGACCCAGCGGTCCGTTTGTTGACCAGCCGAGACCAAGCGGAGATTTATGTGCAGCGTTTAGATGTAATTTGGCAGCAATTAGATAAACAATTTACAGCTTCATTAACTGCTAACTAAAAGCCCCGATTTAATTAGCCAATCCAATTGGCTATCAAAGTGCCACCTAAACAATGACCAGTCCGGACCCTTGTCCGCCAAGGTATTTCATTAGTTAGACAGGTATGTGCATATGGTATTTTAGAGTAAGATATTTATGGTCCTTGCTACAGGTGCCTTTCGAAACTGCGCTTTTTAGAAAGCTTTGTAAGGCATCACGAAAGCTCGACCTCTTCGCCTAACTGCTTCTCTAAATGCCGCTCAGACAACCGCTCGACAAGTGCATTTCGCCGCGTTCAACGGAAGACAGCGTGAAGATGGCAGCAGGCTGCCGCTTGACATGTACGACATGCGCCGTCAACAAATTTGCACCGTCCTCATCAGCGCCATCTTCGAGTCGCATCTACGGTGGGTGTTGCCGCCTCATAAACATCTATCATCGCACAAAGAGCTCACGATCTACGACAGCAACAACAGCAACAACAAGAGCTACAACAATGTTGCCGATGTTACTGCTAGCATGTTGCTGCTGTCGCTGATGATGTTGCTAATGCGATTGCTTCAGCTTGGGCTGCTGCTGCTGCTGCGTCTTTGTGCTCCTCAGCGCCCGCCTTAACTGTCAACGACGATTAAAAATACATTTGCATAAATTAGCCAAAGCCTTCGGCAGGGCAGAGCGGGCAAAAGGTGAAAATTAAAGAGCAGCAGCTTCTTTCCGTCGACGGCCCCAAAGGCAACTGAAGAAAAGAAATCAAATCGAATGGAATGAAATGAAATGCGTTGAAATCAAATGTCGTAAGAGGCACAGTCGAAATCGGACACGAAGACGCAGATGGGGATGGAGGCGAAGAAATGGAGACCCTCGCTCAACTCTCAACTATCTCGACTATCGGCAATCGCATTGTTATTCTTAATATTGAACGCTAGCCGATGGCAGCAACAACAACAATGGGTACAACTATAACAATGACACGTCGAAGACCTAAGCCGGAGGAGGGACGGGACGGCAGCAGCTGTCACATAATTCCGCTATAAATTCTTATAGAGTTTGGACTAGCTGTTGATTTCAACACCTTCATGGGGCCCCGCTTCAGCCCAGCTCGATAAAGACGAGGCCCAAACTTGACCCAGCGCGGGAGCTACGGGCGAGGGAGGAGCCTCCGCCTCCTACGCCTGCGCATATAAACTGCTAGTAATACGCGGCTATTAATTTAAAATTACAGTTTTACAAGATGTTGTTGTTGTTGCTGGTGCTTGTGTTGTTGTTGACGAAGGCTGGAAAAGCGCTGGAAAGAGCCAAAGAGGGAAAAAATTAATGGCATACGCACAGATTTACAAGTCTCAGAATCGATATGCATAAATGCAGTCGGCCCGGTCGGAAACCATAAAAGAGGTTCCCCTGCCCGCTGCTGTGCGTGCCCCTCTCTCTGCAGGGTGAGCAGTCCATTCAAACGGACTACAAAGCCACTTAGATATTTTGGCTTTGATAAGCAGCGACGGCGGCGTCGCCTCTCGTATCTCTCGAACAAAACACGGCAAAACATACGCTTAAAAATGCATTTACAGTTAAACTCAATCAATTTCAATCGATTTCATTCACGACCTGCCACTCGACAGCCATCGCCAGCGACTAATTTATGGGCCGACAGAAAACGCTCACTGGATGCTGCTCTGGGCCTGGGATATGTGGGATGTCAGATGCGGTCACCGGCCTAGCCTCTGTGCACGCACATCCTTATCACGAATCATTAAGCATCCTTTTGCTTTGGGCCACGTTTTATGAGTCTTCATGGTGGCAGCTCGGCCAGCTACCTGTACGCGCTGCGTGGGAATCCCGATAAGCGTGTGGGACTACCCACGGCACTGTGCTGTCCCGCTGTCCCTGCACCATGCACCTGTTCCGCTGGACCGAGTCTATCTCTCTCCATCTCCATCTCCAGCTCGCTCTCTCTCTCCCTCTCTCTATCTGTCATTGTGGCAATTAAACGTCGCTTTGTCAATGCGGATGCCGAAACAAGCCGCTATCCGTGGCCGAAGTTGTGCGGCCAATTGGCCAATTGGTGGTTCGATTTGCCAATTGAAGTTGTTATCCAACACAGCGCAACAAGGTTGCACAAGCAATACAAAACTAGAATTCATTCGAGAGAATCGAAACAGATTTACCTGTTGTGCAGTGTAATTTATAGTTAGTTTTAGCCACGCACTTGTCGATGACTTTGTCGGCTGCCTGTGATGCTCCCGCTCTGCCTCTCTCACTCCCCCCTCTGCCCCTCGGCATTTCAATTGGCCGTTCTATGAAATTAGCACCTGTCCTACGGTCCATTTGAAATTCCGCAAAATCATTATGCCACATCGTTGGCTGTATGGCCCAAACACTAATAGAGCAATAGCTGCCATAGACTGCAATGGTCGATGATGACCAGCTCGGCACTTTGCCCCCTACCCATGCTCTGCTACCCACTGCTGCTGCTACAGTTGCTCCTTCAATCGATCCGCGGATCGGCAGATCAATTGCTGCCGCTATCGACGCCGTGGCGTGGCATGAAAATTGCATGCTTTCTATTTCAGATGAAATCAACTGACAATGGCCACGAAAACAACAACAACATGAGCAGCAGCAGGCGGACAGAGCAACAACAGCAACACAAGCCGCAGCAGCACTTCAATTGAGTCTGAGCCATTGTTCTGCTGCTGCTGCTGCTGCTGTTGCTTCTGACGAACTTTCGCAAAAGTTGCCTTTGTGCAATATTATTAACAGCAGCAGCAGAAGCAACAGCAACAACAACAACAGGAGCAACTGCAGCTTGAGCTCTCAATCGAGCGTTACAATTTTCACAATCTTACAGCGATTGGACATGCAGCAGCAGCAGCAGCAACAGCTCGCCAGCAACTTATGCAACTGCAGGCCCACAGCTACAGATGCAGATACACTCGCACACACAGGCACACCACACGCGCCTCGCCGCATGCATGATCATGTATGAAGATCAGCATGCCGAACCTGGACTCGGGCTGTGCAGAAATCACACGACAGCGAGGCGAGGCGAGTCGAGTCTCAGTCCCAGTCTCAGTCTTCGCCTTCCCTCTCCCTCTCGCTGCTCGGTCCCAGTCCCAGTCCCAGCCTCTGGCTCTGGGTCTGATCTTTACCGCCGTTCAAGGTGTCTTCCTGGCCCCGTTCGCAAGTGTGTGCGCGCGCTTGTGTGTGTGTGTGCATTAAGACAATTTATAGCTGCTAATGTGCAGGCAAAACCCACCGCACAATTGGCCAACTGGCTGGCAGCTTCCGTTCCGTATCATTTGTCTATTTAGTTGCGGGGCCTTGCGCTTTTCCGATTAACTTTTTTCTGAACTTCATTACCTGGTGAAAATGCAATAATACCAGTGTGCCCCCCGACTACTCTGCAACTGCTCCTGCTCCTCCTCCTCCATTTCGTGGCTCGACTCGTTGCCAAGCAATTTGTTTTTGTGGGGGGAAGAGCCACGCAGCCGGCAGTCAGCCAAGTCCGCTGGTCGGCACATGTGATTCCTCCGCTCGATAATGATTAAAAATCGTGTGCTGAGAAATCGAAAACAATATGAACTGCAAATTGGAACAGTGGCCAAAAACACCTGCGCATGGGGCTACCGTTCCCAGGGCTGCTGTCCAGGTTGGTAGCAATCAAGCTGGCCATGACGCCGAGTTGTTGCAATGGGTTTATTGTCGGATGTTGTTGAAGGGCCATAATGACGATTGTGAAATTAATATTTTAATGGATTTGCAACGATCAAAAATGCTACAGGGAATACTCTGGGAGAAAAGAGATGAGTAAGGCATTTCAGAAGAATAAATTCCACTCTCCTTAGCTTTACAAACAAAACACTTTAACCTGGTCAACTTATAAATAAATCTTGTGGAAATGAAGTCTGTTTAAAATTGCAAAAAAAACGCTTAATTATTTTCCATGTCATTTCGCTGCTGTTTTCTCACCCCGTTCGCATATAGAGTCATGATCCATTAAGTCCAACACATCCATTTGATCAAGAGCAGACTAAGTTATAGCGCTTACAATATTAATTACCATCTAATTTCTCATGCCGTTGATTTGTGGCCGGCAAAAATGTAATGCAAATTATTTCAGTCGCTTTTTCAGCGACTGCCCACAATGGGCCACTGCACCGCAGCAGCAGCAGCAGCAGCCGCAAGGCATAAAATATGCACACACTGACCCCAGCATTCCCCGGGATCATCCTTGCTGCCACTGCTGCTGCCTCATTCTGGTGGCAGGCGTTGCCGTTGACATGTTGCCGTCGACGTTGTTGCAGTTGCTGTTGCCGGCGCTGCTGCTGTTGTTGCCGCTGGCATTAAATTAGTTGTTGGCAGCGTCGCTAATACAGTTCACCCCCACTGCCCCGGTCTCGCTGCCCGGCTAACGATGCACTCAATTACAAACATGCAGCGACGCTGACGCCGACGCCGCCGCCGCCGCAGCCGCAGCCGACGACATTGCCGTCATTTTTGTGCAAATAAATTATAGATTTTCCTTTTTTCCGTTTTTTCGTATTTTCTATTTTGTTTTTGTTTTTCCTTTTTTTCGTTCGGCTTTTTGTCTGTGTGCTGCCGCTGTCTCCTTCTGCTGCAGCTGGCAGCCGCTTTATGTAAATTTTTTCTGTGCTCGTCTAGCAACAATTTGCATATTGAAATAAGTCGCTGTTGACGTCGCAGTTGTTGTTGCTGTTTCTGTTGCGGCTGTAGCTGCTGTTGTTGTTGCCCCGTCTAATTACAAACGCTGCACAGGCCGCCCCCTGAGATGTGATTGCAAACTGCATGCCACGAGATACTTTTGCAGCTAATTGGCTGTTGGGGCAGGTGTAAGACACGCAGACTCGCAGACAAACAGACCAACCGACAGGAACTGCCAGTTCCAAAAGGCCAAAAAGCGGAGCGCCAAGAATTGATAGAAGTCGTACGCAAAATTCATTCGAAATGTTCAAATATTTGTCAGGCGTACAAATTGCGTTTGCGCTTCTATCGAAACCAAGACCACAACCACGAGCACGACCACGACTATGAGCTGTGGAAGCCAAACTAACAAAAATTCGCACGCAGAAAATCTTTGGACAGGCCGACGACGCGACGTGTCACCTGGCGTGGGCACCTGGTGGGCATTTTAAGTCGATTGCCGCGTTTTAAGTTCGACGCTGTGGAGGACCATTGCACATGTCGCTCACGTTCGCCTCCAGTTTTCGGGGTGTTGACGCCGCCGCCGCCGCCCAAACGATAGTAACCTCCCCCTCCACTGCTTAACTGCCACTGGCACTGACTTGAATAAAACTCAGCTCATTAGCGCCGCGATTAAATTGACCAAATTATTATGTAATTAGTTGTGGGCTGACCCACTTTGCAGGCGGTGGCTTATCTTGGCCCGGCTCCAGCTCCAAGCAGCGCTGCCTTCTGCGTCCATAATTTATGCAACGTGTTCGACACCACGTCGTCTGGGCAGGAAGTGCAGTTGCAATTGATGAATGTCAATAAAATATTTGCGGTCGAACAGAATTATTAGGTTGGTCAATATGAATTAATTGGCATTCAATTTGAAATTGACGTGCAAGCGAATAAAATGATTAGTAAAAACATTCAACCAAATAAAAGTCTTTTCAGCGAGCATGCTCGTTGTCTCACTTACACTCAACGCATCAACATGATTTGATCCTCCCTAGCTTAGCTCAGCAATAACAACGATCGCACAATTGTCTGCCATCTTGCTTTCTGCTCTCAATAATTTAAGAGAGAGCACATTTGACTGCGCAAAATGTAAACAAACAGAGGAGCTCACGCAAAGCAAGCAGAAGCACCTATCGATATATTTATCGAGTTGTTGTATTGTGCAATAATCGTTTAAACAGAAGGAAATAAAGTGAGCATGTGCAATTAGCAATTAGCAGTTAAATGTGAAGTTAATATTATTTTTATTCTATTTAAGGCAACACTTCTATTTGAGGTTCTCAACACTTTTGATGGAGCACGATTTTCTGTCACTATTGACTTGTCAGTATTTTTAACTCTTTTTCGTGAATCGTACCCAAAATAGACACGACTTTTGGCAAGTTTCGCACGTAATCTTGCTGTGTTTTATTGGATTTTGTATGTCCCATGCAAATTGTGCGAATTGATTTTTTTGGACATTATAAAAATGCTGTAAGTACGCATGAGTCGTGTTTGTTGGTCAACTCAAGTAGCAATCGCTTTCACTGGCCCTAAAGGTTGCCAAATCGCTGGCAAAGCGCTGCAATGCAGCTGAAAGTGCAAGGGGAAGTGGAGGCGATGGCCTTGCCAGCAGTTGACCATAAGGGGGCAAGCTACCAGGCTGCTTGTTGGGCATGCGAGTGGCAATAAAATTATGACATGACCGGACGGGGAATTTACCTCTTTAAAAGGTTTATCGACTGCACTGCGCTCTTTGCATAATGAGCTTCTCTTTGTGGTGGAGGCGGTGGTTACGGGTTGTGGCACCTTTCAAATGTGACGACAAACTCATTGGGAATGCGACGCACGCAGTCCACTTGGCTGGCCTGGCACACATCACTTTCGTTGCTTTTCTTCCGATTTTGTATCGTTTGAATGTTTGTCCGAGTGTCCGAGCAGCTGGCCCTAGCTGCCTCCCGAGCCCTGCACGTGATATTGGCCAACAATTGCAAGTGTCTTCTCCTATAAAATGACAGTGCTGCGGCGGATTAGAGCACAGTTCAGCGACAACAGCACAAGCAAGCAAGTGTCCCAAGCACACCGTCAACTTTAACTTTTGGATTAAATCAACCTAAGCGTGAAATCTCCATAATGAAGGTAAGGTGGTCCTGGTGGATATTCCCTAGTGGCTTCTATTTATCAAGACCTTCCCATCTGCTGCAGGTCTTTATGTGCACTTTGGCCTTGCTAGGCGTGGCTCAGGCCGGTTTGCTGCCTCATCTGGAGCATGAGCATCATCACGACGATCTGTCGCACTTCGTGGACGCCGATGTGCATCACTCTGACGGCGTGCACTTGGGTCACAGCTCAGCCATTGTGATCGATGGTGGCGAACATCATGTGGACGCACATCCAGTCTATCATCACGACGGCTACTCGGCTCACCTGGATCATGATGTGCATCACGCTCATGCCGACCATGTCCATCATGCTCACGTGCATGCACCGGCCAAGATTGTCAGCCACGAGCCCATCCACGAGGTGGAGCCCGTACATCATGTGCACAAGGTTGTGCACGATGAGCCCCACCACTTCCTGCACTACAGGAACCCCGTGGTCGATCATCACATCATCCACAACAACGCACACGTCGATGAGCACGCCCACCTGCACGCTGGTCACGCTGACCTGCACCACGCCGACCTGCACCACGCCGGCCTGCACCACGCCGACCTGCACCATTACGCCCACCACTCGGCACCGCTTGTGCACCATCACCATACTGCCCCACTCGTGCACCACCACCACTCGCATGCTGCCGTAGTGACCAAGGCCGTATACCCTGCCCACCTGGACGTGCACAGCCATGCCAACCTGCTGTCCTTCGCCAAGCACCACTTGCACGGCAAATACGGCAAGGTGCGCATCACTGAGACCCATTACTGAGAGATTTCCCATCCGACACACACACATACGCATACACACACACATCCAACTGCTTGACGACGCTTTCATAGCTAATTTATTACGCGCAACGTTTAGTTTGTAGTGCTCGAATAAACGGGTTGTTTTTTCAAAATATCTGCGAATTCTCAGTGAGTTCCGTCTGCCTTCTCTCTCTCCCGCTCCCTCTGCCCAGCAGCAACTCATCAAATCACTCAGTGGCCACTCAACAGGCAGCACAATACATCAAGTTGCGCGAGCCAAAGTAATTTACTTGCAATTTAAAGATAAACAGGCGCGATAATGTCTACAAAGCATAAACGTGAGTTGACGCCTACAATAGCCGGGCGAGCAGTTGCGGCAAGGGCAGGGGCACGCTGCAGCGACGACGTTGCAACGTTGCGGGTTTCAGGCCATACATCATCGCACTATCGCCTCGACCACAGAGAGTGAAGGTGTTGCAGTTGCTGCTGCTGTTGCTGCCTCACGCCACTGCAGCAGTTGCAGTTTCAGTTGCTTCGTGCAACGTGCCACTTGCAACGGCAACGGCAGCAGCAGCGAAAACTGAACAATTGCCAAGTGGCAAGCACGAAGTGGCCAAGCGCGATGCAGTCGACCCTGACAAACGCAAACGAAACTGAGCTGCGGCTGCTTAGGGCGTCGTGTCCGACTGGGCATGGGGCAAAGAGCGCATGCGCAACACGTGGCTGCATCTCGCTACTCTCCAGAGCGTCTCAACCCTGCTCAAACGCTTCTCGCATGCGCCTTTTCCCCCTTTTCCGTGTGCAGCCAAGCGAACGCCTCGCGCAGCGCTACCACTGCAATTTTCCAGTCGTGCGGCAGCGCAGCGCGTGCCGCGCTCATTTTCATTTTCATTGGCCAACGCCAGCACCGCCGAAGGGAAATTAGGCGATTTTGCCAAAGCAAATGTTGACAGAGTGACAGAACTGCGATAGTCGATAGGGTGCTGCTCTATGTGAGCAGATCAAGTCTGAATATTCTCAAGGTGTGATCAAAAAGAGTATTTGTGGAGATGGCAGCTTCTCTTCTCCGAGCTTAGCTGGAGTTCCTTCTACGTCAGTGGGCATATTCCTCTTATTCAAAAATGTAAATACATTCTCAGACACCTCATTTTCCTTTTCCGTCTCAATTCGCAGCACAAACCTCGTTGCACAGGCCAAGCACCCGCAGCGATTGTCTGCCAATATTACCTGACTAAACGGCCAACAAATTCTCAAGTCGCGAACTCTGCTCTTTGTGTGGACATTTTGCATGGACAACAAACATCTTCTTCTTGTTGTTGGTTGTGTTCGCTTTGTGGCAGCATTGTTAATGCTGCTAACGCCACGGCAAGATCGTGCCGCACAAATCTGAACCAAACGCATCACGACTTTTAGCTTTTTATACTCCGTTTTTAGCTTTGTTTTTTTGCTATTGGTCGTGCGTTGCGCTGCTCTTGGGGCAGGCAGGCTGAGGGGCTGGCCATAAGCGTCAAATGTGCCGCACGTTGCAATGACTTTGCGCCCCGTATAGATGATCGACTGACCGCGGCTCAACACCTGCCGAAAATTGCGTATAAATCACAGTGGAGCGCGGAGTGTGATAGAAGAGAAGGGGGTGCAAAGGAAGGCGGCTATTTTCGTTTCTGTTATGTTTTTGCTGCTCGAGAAGAAGCTGTCAAAAAACGCTGATGCGTAAAACACCCGCAACCTGCTGCCGCCGCACGCCGCTCGCTCGTTTTCCTTTCGCCGTTTCGCTACGATTGCCGCCAGTCAGCGCGGTGTGGAGACGCTAATGGGGAAGGCACACAGAAGTTTGGGTGTCCGCGTGATGGCACTTGCTGCGAGCTGACGTTGAGGTTGGACTTGGAGTCGCAATCGGAGTCGGAGCTGGAGCTGGAGTCACAGACAATGCCACGGTTTATATTGCAGAGTGGCTTGGCCTGGTCATTAGCAGCATTGCAGCTGCAACTGACGCCGAGGCGGTGTAACTACAGTAGCCACTCAATGGGGCAGGCAGCCAGAGCAGCAGCAACTCGCAATTGCAGGTCCGAGCCCCGCTGCTGCTGCTGCTGCCGCTGCCGACGTCGTCTGCTTGGCAGCGTAATTGTGTTAAAAATTACTCAGGCATCTTAATCACTTTGGTAAATATTTTGCTTGCCAGGCAGCAGCAGCGGCAGAGGCAGCGACGGAGGCGATGGCGAACGAGGTTAATGCGCTGCAGCTGCAACAAGCGTCGCCAAGACTACTCACAATGTTGCTGGCGGAGAGGTTGGCAGTTGCTCCTTGCCAGCTCGCGCTGCAGCTGTGAGTGGGTGTGCGTGTGTACTGTGCTCGTTGTTGTTGTTGCTGCCGTTGTTATTGTTGCCTGCCAACATGCAAAAGTGCAAGACGCTCGGTCTGAGCCAAGTTTTCATTCATGAAATTGGCCAGATTGCGCCAGGAAACGCAGGAGTCGCTTACGAGGGCGGAGGGGGCAGCCAGTTGATTGCATGTTCGAGCTCAGTTCATTTTCAACAGCATCAAGGATCAAATGCATTAAATACAAGTCGTTGCCCGCATCGGATGTTGCTGCTACAAAATGAGTGCTGCTGCGTTGTTGTTGCTTCTTTTGCCGTTCCGATGCTGCTGCTTTATCAGTCGTGCTCATCTGGCTGTAAGGCAGCAGCCGGTTGAGCTGCTGCTGCTGCTGCTTCTGGTGGTGTGCAGGTCCTCTCGACAAAGGCGGGTGGCGCACCTGCGGCAAACTGCTTTGCAATTATTACGTTTTACTGCCTCCCGTTGTTGTTGTTGCTGTTGCTGCTGCTGCTGCTGTTACTGCTGCTGCCGGCCCCAAGGGCGATGCGAGTTATGCTAAATAAAGCTGGCGCGTCCCTTCGACGAGCGTCGTCGCTTGATGATGTTGCTGCCAGCTTCTGTTGAACCGTGTGCTACACTTTCTCTGCCCCAGCCTCGTTCTGCACTCACCTGGGCATCATAATTTAGCCGTAATCATCATTATCGTTGTCCGGTCTGAGATTCTCTCGGCCAAAACGCCCGCACGTAGCCGTTTTGGCATATTTTTTGCCTTTATTCGCAGGCAGCAGCAACAAATTGCAATTGGAGTTGCAACAGGGACTGGAGCCGAGGCAACTGTCAGGCAGTCAGTCATTCAGTCAAGCTGAAATTCTGAAAGTCAAGCAGTCAGTGAGTCTATCATTCAGTCAGTCACAGTGCGCAAAGTTGCCGGCAATTTGCTCAAATAAAAACGTAAAAACAAAATGCAGCCAGGAAGCTGCTGTTGCTGCTGTTACTGCTGCGCATGCGTCTTTGGCAGCATATAATTGTCTTGGGCGAGAGCGAGGATGCTGCAAGATCTGTTGCGTTGATGCCACAGCCACACAGCTGCTGCTGCTTGTGCCGCTGGTGCTGCTGTTGCTGCCATTGCTGCCATTGCTACTGCCACTGCTGCTGCTGTCCATGTCCGGCGGCAATTGTAATTACCGCAGTTGCGCCTCCCGTCGTCCGTCTTGGCCAACGCCTTCGCCATCGTCGTCATCGCCGTCGCCGTCGCCTGGACAAATGCGCAGTAGCCTGGCATTTCAGTTACGCCTGCAGTTTGTTATTACGCGCATTATTTCTGCAGCAGCCCTTGCGCCCCTCCCTCAGGTCGACATCCCTTTCTCTCTTCCTACGTAATCTCCACTGATTGCATTCAAGTAAACACCGCCGGCCAAAGACATTTGCATTATTTTCGCATTCCAAAAACTCAAGCTGCATAATTTTAATTTATTTATTTTTATTAAGGTTCTTTGTTTTCTCCATTTTAAGTAGTTTCGGGCTGCGGTTTCTGAGATTCGAGTTTCCTAAATTTCTCAGTTATGTAAACTAATTTGCATATAATACAATACAATGGTTAGTCATAATTTATTGGAAAATTTCCGAAATGGCATGCATAGAAATGGAAAATGACGGATCTAGTTTGATAGTGTGTTTGGTATTCCTTTTAAAAGTGTCAAGTATCTTTTTTATCGATTATCGCTAAAGTGATTTTCTATTCGCTTGCTAAGGATTGTCGTTAGAGACCCAGGTCTGCGTCTGGATCTAGTAATGAACTTAATCTTAACTTAGCAACGGTTTTTACATAGCACCACAAATCAAAGACGGGGAAAGTACAGCACCTTAAAAGATAAACTAACAATAGGTGCAGCTCGTCTCGGGCCGAGCTGGGGACGAGCTATTCGACCTGGTTCGACTGGGGAGATATACACGGCGTCGATGTCGAATAGCGTCTTCAAATGATATTGAAATAGCATGTGGAAGTAATTTGATTTTGTTCTCAACTAATATCACAATGTTGCTTCATTGATTATTTCTCAAGTATTCTCGCAAACTGAATCTTATTCGATCGAATATCGACACATGTATCGATTATAATGTTTCCTATAGTGTATTTAAAGTTATTATTCTCTTCTCAGAGTTGTAATCTTATGACTAGAAGGCAAATGTAAGCTAAAAGTTGAAAAAGTCTCTTGATTTAGTTAATTATCAGTAAATTATCCGTTAGTTATTGCTTTAATTTACATTAAGTGTTTTATTCGTGATAGGGTAAAATTCGAAAAGCGTTATAAAAATATTTTCAAAGCGATTTGAGTAAAAAGTACTTGAATTCTTACAGTATTTCTGTAGTTTTAGTATTTTAGTAAATTTGAGCTTGATAAAAATACTTGTTTTTTTGGTTTTATTTGGGATTTCTATAAAGCAGCATTTAATGCTTTTATCTTTTAACTTCTCAGAAGCATTAAGTTGAAAAAGGTTTTACTTATGTACTAGGTATGCGGTATATTTAATATATTCTGTTAAAATATCGTACGTATGCCTGGTAAATAGTTTTCTATTCGATTAGTATTAGTCAAAAAGTTGATCGGCTGCAAAAATCGCAAAATTTACAATGCAATAGGAAAAATGTTTGCTTGATATACAATATACTTTATCTATATACAATATCTCTTTCGTCTCGCTCTCGCTCTCCATCTACAACTATCTCTATAGATAACTCATTCGTTGCGAGCTTAATGCATATCGTATCAAAAATGTTGGGTTTTTAAGGCACTTCCGTGTGACGGAAATATACTAAATATACATTTATCGGTATCTGTCTGCAACATTTTATATCTATGCACTGTATTTATGGCCTGGCATCTACGAAACTGTGTTAGGAGCTGGAAATACCCGGCTTAGTGCCACCTTTTTGTCGAGCCGTAAATCTTCTTGGCTAACAATCATTTGGACTGGCTCCAAAGCGCGCCAAAGAATTATGTTGATGAAAACAATAAAGTTTGCGGAGCACAGTATAAACTAGCAGTATATGCTAGATGCATGCCGAACCCGACCGAACCGAACATACCGAGGCGAAACTTCAAACTCAATTTTCGCGCTACAATTACAAATGATGGCGATAAATTTCGCGCTGTTCGCTGAAGACAAAGGACCCGGATCTGCTCGGATGCCCCCCAGTCTGGTTGTCCCACTGGCTGCTTGCCTGGTTGCCTGCCCGGCCAGACGGAAGTGATAATAAACGCACGACACGCGCGCTTGCTTAGAGATTTATGCGTTCGAAAAATCCGGGACCGCGTTGCAAATAATGTCAACGGCGACGGCATCCAAAATGATGCACGGCACGGCACTAGCAGCAGCCGGGAGTGTCGTGCGTATGCCATGGATTATGCAATGCGGCAGCAGCATCAGCATCCACTGCCCGGTAGGAACTGTGTTGGGCCTGGCCAGAACCGCTGGCTAACCATAAGTCACAATTGCCCCCTCGCCTGCAATTCTCCGGCCTGCTGCAACATGACTAGGCTAGGCTACTTAGTCATTGGGCCGTGATTTATTGGCCGCTGCAGTTGCGGTATTCCCGCGGAACCTGTCATGTCTGTCAATTAGCGCCGCCTTAAAGCTGCCACCGAAAAACTTTTGCAGCGCAGCGCTTAATTGCCCCAGGGAGGATGGGAGGAGGGGCCACAATTAACCCGCAAGCCCGTAAACTGTGCCATGTCTGCAGTTCGTCGTGTTTGCGCTGCGTCCGCGCCCCTGCACTTATTAAGGAATTAATTTAGTCATTGCAAAACAAGGTCAAACATTAGCCGCAAACTGCATTGCAGCAGTCGCAAGTGCCACCAGCCACAATCCCCACCAGTCCTAGTCCCACAAGGGAAGCGCCTGCCCGCCCACGCCTGGACTGGGCTCTGGGCTTGGGCCTTCGTGTCGTCGGGCCATTAAGAGCAAAGAAATTTCCATGTTTGTGGCAGGCGAGGAAGGGACACGTACCCAAACAGTCGGGCTGCACCACCCCCGCAGGGGCAAGCAAAGCGTGGGAAAACTTGCCACAAAGACTTGTGTGGGTGGCTGGGGCTGTGGGTGACTGCGCCCAGCACACAGCGCACAGCGCCTTGCGTCTGCTGCGTGCCAGACTGCAATTTCGTGACCAGCTGCGATGGCGAGCCGCGTCCGTGTAAGCGCTTTCAATTGCCTAAAAGCTTGTAAGCCAGTTTCCGGCCGAAAAGGATTTTGGAACTTGTCCACAACAAAGCTCCGACAACAACCAACAACAAGCCATACAAGGCGGAAATTAAAGCTAAGCTAAGATTGGTTTCTGGATCATCGAATAGTTTCCATAATTAGTTATTCGACACTCAATCGATTCGATGCTGATCCCATAATTTATGAAGTGTTTTCTGTGCCATAAATCACTGCGCAAAAAAATAGCAAAAATTATAGCAAACCATAGCGTAAAGAAATAGAAGAAATAATAAGATTTATGTGTATTGTTTTTCGTGTTCATTTTTCATTGCTCTTTTTTCTCGTTCTCTTTTATTTTTTGTTGTTTGTATGTTTGTTTTATTTGTTGTCAAAAACAGTTGAACTAATAACTAATCATAACCAACTACAATAACATAAATTAATAATTTATTTAAACGTTTAATTAAAATTAATAATCAATAGTTCATACGCTTCGAAAGTGTCAATAAATAACAAAAACTTCAACTTGAAACAATTATCGAATTTATTATCGAACATTGGCAATGCAGAAACTTGCCATAAATTTATAGTAAATTCTTCAAGAAATCAGCTCAGGAATTTCAACTAAAAACAGCAAGTTTTTATTTCATTTTATGAAAAAAAGAAGAAGAAGAAAATAATAGAAGTAAACGTCAATCAAGCAAAATGATACATTTTTTTGGAAATAAAGATTTTTGTTAAACAAAAAAATAAAGGAATAATCAGTGGGTTTTTGTATCGAAATGACCTCGCGTACGAGAGTTTTTGTTAACGTTCTTGTTTTGTGCCCTAGGGAGAATTCTTTGTCTTTCTTGTGTTTGTTTGTAGAATTGTACGACTATAATTAAATTAATACAAATCGTTGTCTTTTAAGCGCTAAAACGTTACGAGCTAAATGCGCGAAGCTGCAGTTGATAAAAACTAAAATAAATTAGCGTATATTAAGGTTAACTCTAGATCAAACGTAAGCCTAGGTTCATTTGTGGTTTGTCCGCTTTGCTTTAAAAATTAACTAAATACGAGTAATAATAATAATAGTAGCAATAATTATAAAATAATAATAATCGTAGAAAACGTAGCCTATTTGTGTGTGTGTATCTGTGTGTTGGTGTGTGCATTGCTTAGCTTAGTAATTTCAGTGTTGTTCAAAAAATGCCCAGAGGTCTCGCTCGGTCCCTCGGAACCAGCCTCTGCCTCTTAACTAGTAGACCTAACCTCAAGCTAACTACATGCGAGCAGCGTACGAATTAAGAGTTATCTAAGTTGTGGAACATGGAATTGCTAGCTGTATCTGAACGTTGTCGACAACATTATCCAAAAATACAATACTACTACGATTACAACTAAGACACGAGTACAAACTAATCGGGTGGTTCGGCTCGTAGCACCCTCCGCCTCCGCCTAACGATCCACACACTAATACGTTGCCGGGTGGTCAATGTGTGTCCCAATGTGTGGATGTGTGTGCGTATAAAATAGATTTCATAAGTGTTAAAAGATATATGTATGTCTAGTGTAAACCTAGGCCTGTCTAACTGTAGGTAGTATATAGGTTCTCAGTCTTCGCAGAGAGATTTCTAGATTACAACTGATCTATGGGCTCAACTAGCACTAAGCTGGGCTCCAGCTCACCCCCTCTCCCATCCTCCAGCTCCGTTTCGCGGGGCCGCCTCTAGAAGGTCATAAACTGCCTGGCCGCAGCCGCATAGAGATACCGTTAGGCGCTCTCCGTTTTCACCACGATGGGCATGGGTCCGCCCAATCCCAATGGCGACTTCTGCATCAACTCCTCCTGCTGCAGCAACAGCGGCAGATTCATGTTCATCTTCATGTCCAGCAACGGTAGCGGCGACTTGGGCTCCTCGCCACGCCCGTTGCCGCTACCGCCGCCTCCTCCACGCGACTCGTACCGCGTGTGCGTTCTCATATGGCGGGTGATCATGTCGCGCCGGCAGGCAGCATAGGGACACTGGGGGCACTTGTAGGGCTTCTCACCCGTGTGGGTGCGCTGATGCGTCGACAGATGATCGGAGCGCGAGAAGACCTGACCGCACACCTTGCAGGTGTATGGCTTGACGCCGGTGTGCAGGCGCATGTGGCGGGTGAGCATGTCGGAGCGGGCGAACGAGCGATGGCAGACGTCGCAGGAGTATGCTTTGGTAATGTCGTTGGCGGGATTGCGCGACTTGTGGCGCGAGGCCATGTGCTTGGCTAGGCGGTCGTGCAGCGAGAACATCTGACCGCAAGTGGGGCACACATAAGCCACATCCGAGCCGGGAGGCATCTCCTCCACCACCGGCGACACGTCCAGATTGTAGCGCCAGGCCACCGTTTCCTTTGTGGTCGGTGAGGCCACATCGCCCTTGATCACCGGCACTCCCACTGTGGTGGTGGGCACATGCGAGTGCAGCGGATGCATGGGCATCTCCATTTTGATCATGGCTGCTGCTGCTGCCGCCGCCGCTGCATGGGCCGCTGCCGCTGTCATGGCGTAGGGTGATATGGCGGCAGGCGGAGCCATGCTCGATGTGGGCGTGCTGCCGGTGAGCGACGTGCTCGAATGTGTGCTCGATGCGGGAGACAGTGCGTTCATGCTCTCCAGACTGCTGGCAGCACTCATGGATGCGCCCGGAGGGGGCATCATCGAAGCAGCTGAGCCGGAATGCAGTGGTGGCGTCGCCGACTTGTACTTCTTGGGCTCGCTGAGACCATCGCTGCGCATGCACAGGTCCAACGGACGCTCCTGCGGTGGCGGCATTGGTTTCTCGGCAGAGGAGGAAGAGTGCTTCTTTTGTTTCTTGCCCGGCTTGGGACTGACGCGCGTAGGCTGCGCCGTGGTCACCGATGAGTCACTGCGCGGCGGCGAGGGCAGCGAAGGAGGCGGCGATGCGTTCATCATGCCAGGCATAAGTTGTTGCTGCTGTTCTCCTTGTTGCTCTCGCCGGCCGCTGTTGCAGTTCGGCGTCTTGCCTTGGCTGACAGGCGACGTCTCCGTCTCGGAGGCAATTGACGAGGGTGTGTGCTGCAGCGGCGAGGGATAGAGATCGTGGCGGCGGCGGAACATCTCGTTCAAGTACTTCGTGTGCAGATAGTAGCCGAACAGGGGCGACGGTATGGGGAAGTAGCGATCATAGGGGCTCGGCATGTGTTCAGTCTTGATGTCCACGTGCAGCGGATTCTCCTTGGCCGACGCTGCCGCAGCAGCAGCCGCTGCAGCCCCAGTTGCGGTATCAGGCGTCGGCTTCGATGCTGGCGTCGCTGCCACCTGCAGCGGGCTCATGCTTATGCGCGGACTGTGCTGCTCATCCTGATCCTGATCCGAGTGCGAGTGCTCCTCGGCCGACCGCTCTGCATCTGCATCAATCTGTTCGTCGTCGCTAGCTGCCATCGAAGCCTCCTCACGCTGTTCGCTCTTAATGTACTTAGCCTCCTCCTGCGAGTGCTGCTTCAGGTCCTCAGCAGCCTGAGCGCCATCCTCTTCCTCGGCATCTTCGTCCTCCTCCATCTCATCCAGCTCCCGCTCGTCCATGTCCATGGGCTCCGTCTTGCATGTGACTCCACTATCATTATTGTTGTTGTTGTTGCTGCTATTGTTGTTGTTGTTGTTGTGGTGGTGCAGCTTGTCGAGCACAGCGGAGAGACGTTTGCGCTTACGCTGTTTCCAGGGTCCAATGTTGTTGTTGTTGTTGTTGGCTACGTAGGGCTGATTGTTATTGTGCTGCTCGGCACTGGCCACAGCCGCTGCCACTGCCGCCGACGCAGCTGCCGCCGCCGCCTGCTGATGCAGACTAAGAGCCAGTGGCAAGTGCTGGTGGGGCAAGGGATGCGGATACTGGAGTTGCGCGTAGGGCGCGTAGTGCGAGGCTGCCGCCGCGGCAGCACCTGCCTGTGGTGGCTGCTGAGCGGGCGCATAGTGCTGGTTTGGATGATGATACTGCGCCGCATGATGGTGCTGGTGCGGATGCGGATGCGCGTGTGGATGATGATGATAGTGGTGGGGATTGTGCGATCCGGCGGCGTGATGATGATGCCCCATGGGGTCAGTGCCTTCTGCCATCGTCATTAGGTCAACTTTTTTTTGTGGCGTTTGCTTTGAGCTGCAACTGGCAACTGTCTTCCTCTTCTTCGGGCAATGCTTATGCTGCTGCCTCCTAAGCTTGCGCGGCCACGGATTCTTGCGGGCCGACTGACGCGAGCGATTTGGCTGCAAGGAAAAGAGAAAAGGCACAATTACATAAACGAACTAAAAACTTTCCATATCTACGAAATCTATGCGCATGAATTCACTGTGTACCGGCATTTTATGGTTAACCAATACACAAATTAACGTTCTGATTATTCGAATTGTTAATTAACTCAATTCAATTGATTCGCTGCACAAATGCAAGTTAGTACAAATTAGCAAGCTGATATTCGACTGGCAGCAAACGACTCGCTCTGCACATGGCCAGTAAATTCAAAACTACGCAAAACTTGCGTGCACAGCTTTGCCGATAGTCGATAGTCGATACTCGAGACGCTATACTCGATAGTCGTGTGGTACTGCTCTTGCATTTGCGCACTCGCACACTCGCAGCTGTCACGCAGTGTCGCTCTTTCACTCGCTCTCGCTCTCACAAGTTGGATCGGCGGCGTCCGCAGCGAATCTACTGCGTTTTCGCAGCAGCAGTGCGCAATTGAGCAATAAATCGACAAATGCTGTGTTTTTTAAACAAAATAATTATAGCGAATTATGTGTATTTTATTTATCAGTATTTTTGTGGCTATTCAAATAAGCTCAATGCGCTTAGCGGCCGGCAACGCCGGCTGCCCGCGCCCTTGCTCGTGCAATCAGACTGACTGGCAACGCCGGCTGCAATTGGCGTTGCCGTGTGGCGCCTCGTAAACTGCGCCCAATCAGTCAAGCATCAAAATGCTGCACTTGCTCTTGGCTTTCGCTCAACAAATAAATAAGATAAATTTTCGCTGTCGCTGCCAAAACAGACAACGGCGGCGTCGTCGCTGACGTCGTCGTCGTTTACGCTGCGTTAGTTTTATGTGTTTGGTGTTTGTCACTAAATCTGATGCTGCTGTCGCTGCTGCCCCTGGTCACGCCCTGGACTTGGACTTGGACCTGGCACAACAACTGGCGACGACAGCAGCATCAGCGGCAGCAGCAGCAGCAGCCGCGGCGCGACTCCATCTCCTGCTGTGGCATTTTTTATTGCTCTGCCAGCGGATTTTATGGTGCTCAAGTTTATGACGCTGCCTTGACCATCGAACTCGCTCGCACTCGTTGAGGCTTACTCGTCGCTCGCTCACTCGCTCGCTTGGTCATTCAACGGAGCAAGTTGAAATCAATGGGACAGTCGTCGTCCCGGGGCATCCTAAGCCGACGTCTGGCGCCAACATTCGCAAATAATTAAAAGTTGCACACACGAAACGCAAGTTCAGCTCGGGCTGCCTCGCTCGCTCCTCCTCGCACCGTGGCCGTGGTCAGTGCCAACTGGCTGCTGGCAGGAGGACACAGGACGTGGGACGTGGGACACGGACAGGAGACAGGAGACAGTAGCAGGAGCAGAGTGTGGCGCAGCGACGGCACGTCTGGAAGGACGTTTGCTGCATTGCGCTTATCCTTGTGATATATGAATATTGTTCACACACGCACGCAGCGCGCAGGCGGTTGGTTGTTAGTGAGAGGGGGTGGGAAGGGGAGGAAGTAGGAAGCACAACGAGTGTTCTTGTACGCCGCACGCTTCACTTGGCTTTTGGCTCGCACACACACACACACACACAAGGATGCGGGTTGGCTTTGTGTCTGACATAAGCTGACTGTTTATGGTGGGGCAGGTCGCCGTCGTTGTCCTTCTGTTTGCAATTTGCGCCTACAACGGCAGCAGCAGGAGCTGAGGCAGCTCCGTCCATGTCCGTATCCGTGTCCGGGTCCGGGTCCGTGTCCGTGTCCGTGTCCTTAACGGTCACGTGTTTGCCTTACGTGTTGAGAAAATGAAAAGAGTCCAACGAACGAGGCGAGTCGCAGCAGTCGAGCGGCTCTTTGGGTGTTGAAGTGCCGGCGACACGGACACCTGAGTGCCCTCTATTCCTCTGCCCCACTCCAGTCAGCCAGCCCCTGCCCCAGTTAGTGGCTTGTTATTGCTGCCGCTGCTGTTGTCGCACATGTCTGGGGCGCCGTCATTTAATGAAGTGCGTGCTGCGTGTGCGGCCCTTGGCAGCGTTTGCTTTTTAAAGTTTTATTAACTTTTTCGATTTTGCAAGTTAAATGGAAATGCGAAATGCGAACGAAACTTTGCTCGTTATGTCGCAAATCATCATAGCTCCGCTTAGCCCAGGGTTCTCTCTTCAGTTGCCAGGGTTGCTGTTACTCTCTTGTGGCACCCCAAGCGGGCAACGGCAATTAATATTCTTAATTAGCGTAATTAAACAACGCAGCGCTGACAACTATGCGAACAACTTTTGCACTTTACTACCAACAGCAGCAGAGCAACAACAGTTGCTACTGCCCCGCTTTTTGCAAAGACATTGAGCCGCAGCTTTTTTGCATTTATTCTTTTTTGTGTCATAAAAAACATAAATTTGCACGCCGCTTGTCAGCGGGGACGGAGGGAACAACGTGGTCGCGCCAAGGTTCCTCTTATTGGGCCGCCGCCCTGCGCCTTGTTAGCACGCCAAATGAGTCGCAAAGGAAGAGAGCGCGCGAAAAATGGCCACAAAGTGGAGATTTTTGATTTATGGTGCGAGATTTTCGCCGGCAAAAACGCGCAAAAAGGTTACATAATGGAGACGCGACGCTGTGGAAAATGGTGTGAAATTATGCTAAATGAAGTGTTGATTCTGTTGTCTTTGTAGGGTTAAGCTGCGCAACTGTAAAACTGTTTATGGCAGCCTGCACAACCAGTATTATTTAATTGCTTCTTGTTAATTTCTTGATTACTCCAGGGGTTCATTTCGTGGCCAGTTGCGGGTGCCAATTCGCGCAGGTTCCCATAAATCTTAAATCGACATAAGCAAGAGAAAAACGCGTATCATTGGCCAGCACAACGTGTGGCAACCCTGACGAATTAGCTGCTCATTTGCGACTTGCGCAATTACCGAAAAAACACAAAAATATTTGTTGGTTGCTCAGCACAGCAAAAAACCAAAAACACACAAAAACTAAATATTTTATGAGCTGCTCATATGCACACTCAGCAGCGGCAGCAACTCTGGCTTCCATTAATGAAGCAAGAAGCGCAGTGGCGAATCGAGAAAAGAAACCGATCTCGCAGAAAAACCTTTTAACATATAAACATGGCGCTTCGCTTGGCGTCAGAACAACGAAACATGCTTGTAAGCAACTGTATTTGGGCTAAACTGGAGCGCCGGCGTGTCAAACTGAGATACAGATACAAATGCAGATACAGCTACAGCTACTGCGAGTCTCTCTATGCGAGAGTGAAGTAACAAACGAGCCGGGAAAAGTGCAAGTCGAGTGCAAAACGCTGCACAATGCTTAATTACATTAAACAATAAACGAAACGAGGAAGCAGCGGGCATTAAATGTGGCGCTCATTTTGTTGCTGTTGTTGCTGTTGTCGCTGGCGTTTTGATTATTTTGCTGTTCACGGCGCTGTTCATTGTGAGCTCGAAAATGAAAAATGCAAATAAGAAAAACTGCTAAAACCGAAATGTGCAATGCCAGTGGAAATATGATTCATTGTCACTTTTTGTGCTTCGCTTCAGCCCCCACTCGCCCTTCCCCACTGCATTCTGCTGTATAATTATGACAACAGTTTTAACACCAAATAAAACAATGCAAATAACAAAAGCGTGAACTACAAAAAGAGCAGCAAACAAGGCAGCAACAACAGCAACATCAGCAACATCAGCAACAACAGCAGCAACGACAATGGCAGCTTGCATTGTTGTATAAACTGCAACGTAGCTTGCATATCATGCTCGCTGTCTCACTCGCCCGCTTCCTCCCTCTACCTGCGTGCGTGTAAATGTGTGTGTGTGTGAGGGGGAGTTGCTGCAATGGCGCCTGCAATGGGCGCCTGCCTCTCTCTCCATCCCGCTCTCTCCCAGGCCTTATCTGTTTGTGATTGTGTGTGAGTTTATTTTATTTTGTCATGCTTATTACACACACACACTCAAGTGAAGCGACTGCAGCTTGATGAAGTTTTTCACTGGCACCCCCCCCACCACCCTGGCCAGCTCTATCAGCTTGTTGTTGTCTCTGCCTGTGTTGCTGTTGTTGTTGTCGCTGTCACCCGTGCGATAAGCTGCCCCTGCTGCTGGCTTGTGTGTGCCTATGGCGTCCCTACGGCGACGACGACGACGCTCACAAAGTTAACTAAACAAAATTGCAGAAATTAAAATGTAAACAAATTGTGTGCACGGCGGCGCAGACACGCCCGACGCGCCGCTGCCGGACCCGATGCGCCCACACACGGAGTGAAGTGGACTCCTTTATTAGCCCTGTGTTTGTTATTTGCTCAAAATGTTGGCTTACATTTTGGTAGCTGCCGCGTCGCGTCCCGTTCCGCTCCGTCACATCGTGCCTCACCGCACGCCGCCGCCGCGTGGAGCCTAGCCCATTAAAGACTGGAAAATGTCTGGTTGACGCCATTTAAGCACACTTCAACGACTTGAACAACAACAACGGGCGACGTGATACGCATTGATAATGGACAGCTTAGTGTAAAGACGGCGGCAACAACAACTGCAGGCGAACTGAAGTCGGCTTTATGGAGTTGTTCAGGCGAAAGCAAACAAAGCATGACAGCGCACAAATATGGCCAATAAAATACAACGCCATTTGCTTAACGCAAAAGCAACAACAGCCACAAGAGTGAAAACGGAGCAGCAAATGCAAAAGCAAAAGCAAAAGCAAAAGCAAAACAAAAACAATTCACATGCGCCTACGCCTACGCCAAAGCACGAACCAATGAGCTGAGTCCACTTGAGGAAAGAGCAGCAACAACACTGAAGCACAAGACGAGCTCAAGAGAGTAATGACAGCAACAACAGCAACAGCAGCAATGCGCTCTCACTTAAACACGCCCCCTGCCGGAGCCAGAGCCGAACTCAGGACGGCAGCTTGTTAGAAAGCGCATTTAATTGATTTCAAATGCAGACAGTGCGAGACAGGCAGGGTGTCGCGCACTCACTGTCTGTCTAGTTCTCCCGCTCTCACTCTCTGGTGTGTAATTGAGAGCGGGCGGTCTGGCATGCCGAGACAGCTTTCGTTTGTGCTCGGCTTGTTGCTGCTGTTGTTGTAGTTGCCGAAGCACAGGCGCAGTGCAATTAAAATGATCACCGTAATTCGCTTTTGCTACTCATTAAATGTCGGACGAAAATTTGACGTCAATATGCAAGCTAACGATATGTTAATTGTGCTCCGGCTCGACTGCTGCTGCTGCTGCTCGGTGTCATTAATTAAGAGGATCATGGCAACCTCTGATCTTGGCCAGAGATTGACGGGCAGCCTACGCCGCCTGCTACTACACGGGCAGTGGCTCTGGCTACCGTTGCACAAGTGGATAATGCCAGATAATGGCAATTTCCTGCCACTTGGCCAATTGTTGCTGCCGTGCAACACCCAGCAACAGCAGCAGCACACACACTCCCTCACAGACGCACACACAGACACACAGACACACATGTGCCCCAGGCTGACCACAGCTTAAATAAAATTACATTCAAATTCAATTGTAAATGCATTTTATCTGTTGGTTTTCTGCCTCTGCCTCTGCCTCTGCCGCTGCTGCTGCTGCTGCCACTCCGCATCGCTGTAAGCTGCAATCATGTTGCACATTTTTCTTTGCTCTCTTGCCCCGACATCGGCATCGGCAGCAGGTTCGAGACCAAGACCGAGTAGCCGGCCTAGACGCTGGCCTTTTACAATCAAATGTAATTATTTTTGCAATATACACCTTCAGCTGCCGCTGCCGTTACCTCTGCCTCTGCCTCTTCTGCTGCCACATGTTGCCGGCGTGGCAGCAACAAGTTGCTTAGCATACTTCCGTTTGCCACAAAGGCCGGGCGATCGCGTGATCAAAGTCAATTTAGTTACGATATACAGACACATTTGTTTTTGTAGCTGCTGCCGCTTATGCTGCTGCTCCCGCTGCAGTTGCAGTTGCAGTTGCACGTGGGCTGGGCCCAACGATCCTGTCGTCATCTGCTGCTGCCGTTGCTGCCGTTGCTTCCCTTGCAGTTGGGATCTTCAGCTAAATTAAACCATTGCCGCCTTATCGACAACCGAGTCGGACCAAAACTGCCCTGCTCTGCCCTGCCTGCAACCTGCGGCGCCTGCGGTTGCTCCAATGAGCAGTATAAAATGGGCCAAAAGCGAACCGGTTCGAGGCCCTAGCGAGCGACTGCACTATGCGACGACTCATCGAAAACATTGTGAAATTACCCAGGAATAATTTAGACAATTTAATCGAGCAGCCGCTCGCAGTTCTCTAGGTTTATGGAGACGGTTTAGCAGTATTTCACATGATTTTGACGCTGTTGAGCTTCCACTTCCTGTTGCCAATTTTCTAAGGCTACCCCTCCTCCGATTCAACTTCGTTTATCATAATTAGCTACACGATTTTCTGGTTAGTTGCCGAAGCGCCGAAAATTAGCATAGACCAAAGGGGATGGCTAAGGGTAGAGACACACATCGCCAGAAGCGAAAACTCTTGAAATATTTAACTAAAAACTTCGGAAATTCTACTCATTTCAGGCTAATTATATGGCTAGGCAAATGAAATGAATGAATGAATGTATACAGACGGAGCTGGCCACAGATGGAACGCCCGCCATTTTGTTAGCTGCCACCGAGAGACGAGAGCTGGAAATTATTTAATTTTAACCTTTGGGGGCCAGCAATCATCATTAACTACGCGCTGCGTATTTGTTTAGTCAAGCGAGCCATACGTGTGTGTCTCTCTCTGTCTGAGTGAGTTCAGCTCGTAAAGGTTTTGGGTCAGTGCCGATGGGCAATTTGGATCCCTCGCTGAACCGTTTCACCCTACCCAACCCTACCGGGCATGCCCGCCTCCGCCCCTACTGCTGCTGCTGCTGCTGCTGCTGCGATCGGCGCTCGTTTATCAACCGAAAGCGATCTTTGCAATTAGCCTTAAACGATTTTTGGCTCAACACTCACGCATTGCCATCTGGGTCAGCCGTCGGAGTCGTGGCAGTCCCAGGCCCAGACCAGCCCGCTGCGCTGCTGTCCGTCACATTATCAGAACGAAATTATCGTATATCATGCTGCAGCAGCCTCAGTCACTGCAGAACTCTGCCGCTGCTGCTGCACTCGTTTTGGGGCAGTCGACGTCGCTGCATATTTATTTTTAATCATCTTTGTGAAAGCAGGTGAAATTTTTGGCATTTATGAAAGTGCAGCGTGACTGGCGGAGTCGCTGTCGACTATATAAAAATTAATATAGATTGCAAGGTACAGATACTCGCCCTGCCACGGCCGGGCCAGGCCAGGCCGGGGTGCTGCGTGCAAGGATGAGTCGCCGCCAACACCGCCAACAACTCAACTGGGCAATGGCAACGGCAACGGCAGCGGCAACGGCAGCGGCAACGGAAAGTTGCCTGCAACGTTTTGCGGCATTGCTGTAAATTTATTATGCCAAAGGCCGATCATTATCGGGTAGCCAAATTATATATGCGCGCGCGCACATGATGCGCATTAAAGGGTTGCTGCGGCAGTTTCCCACCAGCACCAGCAACTGCAACAGCAACAGCAACAGCAACATGTTGCTGGCAACATTCGATCGGGCTGGCGAGCGAGAGAACGAAAACTATAAAATGTCGCAGACTATAAATCCACTTGGAGCAATAAATTTCTCAAAATGTCAGCACAGGCTCCCGCATTAATTACAGCTGCGGCTCTGGCTCCGGCTCCACTCGCCGTGGTTGCTCTGACTGTGGCTGTTGCCGTTGCCGTTGCTGTTGTTGCCTTAGAGCCTGTCTGCAACACCCGCATCGAGGTCGCCGTTGCAGTTGCCGCTGCTGCTGCTGCTGCTGCCTGTTGCACGTTGTTGTTGCTCTTGTTGTAGTTGCTGTATTGGGTAATGTGAGACCCAGCGATTGGCAAGTTGTAATCAATAGTTGTAACCACCAACAGGCAGCACCAAGTGCAATACAAGCGAGTGAGCGTTGCTGCTGCTGCTCTTAACCGCAAAGCAAGTGCAAAGCCGAAGCTTTCAATTTGCTTGTCGACGACTGCGTGCAGCATGGCAGCGAAGCCAACAACAAACGGCCAACAAGTTCTTTCAATTTGCCTTGCCAGCTGCAGCAACAACAGCAACGGCAACAGCAACAACAACCTGTAACAGCAACTGGCTACAACAGCGCGCTGCATATTCCTAACGACTGCAGTCTGGCACATGTTTTACGCCGCATTTTGATTGCCCACAAGCTGCTGTCGCTGTCACTTTGCATTACAACAACAGCGAGCAGCGTGCAATGCGCAAGGCGTCAAAAGACGCGCGCAAAACGCACGCGAAACGCGCGCAAGTCGCGTCATAGAGGCGTTTGCTTGCGCAGCGTTTTCAAGGCTCTTCGCGAGCAGCCAGAAGAGACTCTTCCATTAGAGTTACATCCAGCAGACTACAGAACTTCTGAAACTAATTTTAGTTGAAGGATATTCACAAATTCTCTTCAAGACTTTTGCAAATGTTTTGCCATATTCCACAGCAGCTTTTAGAACAGGTTTCAATTTTGTCTGTGTGTTGTCGGTTATTATCGCGCAATTATGTTGTATTTGATATGTTAATTTCCCTCACAAAAATAAAGTTTGTTTACTGATTGCCCATGAAAAGAACATAAAGCCGAAGTTATTTAATTTATGCAGCTCGTGGCTGCTCCTTCCACACACAAACACAAACACAAACACAGTCTCAGATACACACACGCCTCGCTTCGATTGTATCAACATTTGCAGGTGTTAATTGATTTCAGTCACCTGCTATTGTCCTCTTGCTGCTGCCTCTTTACTGTTAGCCTGAAGTGACTTTTACTCACTCACAGCTCACTGCGATTATGACAATACGATGGAGACAAATTGCTGTGCAATAAATCAGCGTGTCCGAGAAGAATGCACTGTATATTCGACCGCTTGTTGAATTTGAAGTCGAATCCGAATCTGAATCTGAATCTGAATCAGTCAATGGGCACAGTGAATAGTGTGAATGTATGAATGGAACTGCGTTGCGGACGGCAGCAGATGCAGGTTTTCTTCAGATTTTTTGTTAATTAAGCTGTATTTCATGTCGAGATACATTTTATGAATAAACGCGAGCGAGCGAAGCAAAGCATGAAAAATGTTTAGCCAAAAAAACAACAGCAACAGCAACAACAGCGCAGAAAGAACATGATGACACCGAAAGCGAGTCGCTTTTGTTGGGGCGTGTCAAAAGAAATTTCAACAAATAAATTAAAAATTAGCTGGCGGGCAAAAACGCGCGCGTTGCCAGCGAATCAGATTAAACCGTAGTAGTTGCTGTTGTTACTGTTGCTCTTGTGTTGCTGTTGCTGTTTCTGTTGCTGTTCTTGTTTTAGTAGACGCGGCCTTAATCGCCCAAGCAGCCAAAGGTCGTCGCTGTGCGCCGATCTAAGCCAAAACCTCTGTCTGTCTGACGTCATCATTCGCTGCCAATTGCGATAGGGGGAGGCAGCTGCAATTTGCAATGCGCCGCAAACTGTCGCAAGCAATTAATCTTCAACATGCGGCAGCAGTTTCAAAACTTGGCAATCTGTCTAAAATGCTCAACTTCAGCGGCAACTGCCCCATGGCAGTTGCAAGCTGCCATAAGCGGCGCACTTAGAAGGTCGCCCGCCGTGCAACGCCCGCAACAACAGCAGCAGCAGCAGCAGCAGCGGCAGACGGCTGCCAGACGCGACAAGCAAGACGACACTTGAATGTTGCAAGCCGGACAGCCGCGCATGATCGATACGCATGTGCCCCAACTCCCCTTCTCCCCTACCTCCCATCCGCATTCCCTCTTCCCCCTTCAGCATTTCAAAATGCGTTTCAGTCTACTACGCTGTCAGTTTTTGCTCGCTTGAAGGTTGCCAGCTTTGTGGCTGTGCATGGCCAGGCCAGGGTTGCCATTGTCAGCCAAAAATGCCAATTCAAGCGCAGCTGCTGCTGCTAGCAAACTTTTTTTTAATAGTCTCCGCTTGGAGGATGTCGACATATTCTTGCAGGGTGTAGCGGCAGGGGAGCAGGCAGGCGGCAGTTGAGGGGGCAACGTGCAGCGAAATAATGTTCAACTTTATTAACGTATCATTTACAAGCGTCATTCAAGCTGAACTATAAAAATGTTTGCCATTAAACACAGCATAAGAGGGGAAGGAGCAGTTGGAGGAGGCGGAGCAAGTAGAAGGGGCAGCAAAAACTTTCTAGAAACTTTCGCAACAACAACGCATTTTATGAACACTTTATGAGGCAGCTCTATTTACATATAATAAATGTGCAAACACACATGATTACCCAACACTGTGCATGTGTGAGTGTGTGTGTGCGCGTGTATGTGTGTGTGTTTGTCAAATCGCGACTGCACCGCGGTCAAAACTCTCTTTGCCTTTGCAGTTAGCTGCTAATTGCCGCCGTAATTAAAGCGACTCAGTCAGTCAGTCGATCAATCCGATCGAACATCATTAATCATGTCCGCCCTCCGTCCTCCCCTCTCCCCCCCCCTCTACCAACTCAACTAGTTCTGCTAAAAAATGTATAAATATTAATGTTGCGCCAAACTGTGCGCAATGTTTGCCAATATTTTTATGAGATTCCATTAAAATTGATCTGTCTCCATCTCCCCCTCCCTCTTACACTCGTTCTCCTTCTCTGCTTCTCTTCAGCTGTCCCTCTCTTGTCGAGCGCAGACTGCGTGGCTTCCCTCGCTGAGCTTCCGAAGAGCTCGGGTTTTTTTGTGCATAGAGTGAAATTTTTACGCAACATGTTGCTAAGACGATTGCAACATTTATTGGCCGACATTGATTGATTGAGCCGTTTGGCAATAAATGCAAAATTAGCAGCAAACCAAAGCGTTGCCACCCACCAAAACCTAGCCGAAGCCGGCAACCAATTAGGGGGGCGTGGCCCCAGACTCCCAGCTAAAAAAACAGTGGCAAAGCGAGCCGAAACGAAGCGAAATCAATGCCAAGTGGAAACTCTCGACTCGAATCGACTTGACCCGACTCGATTTACAGGGCTGATTAATGATCGTGGCCGGGCTTTTTATAAATTATAATATTTAAATCATTAATTGTTTGCACTGCAGTAGCAACAAATCAGAGGCAAATCAAATGGCACCGGCAACAAGTGACAATATAAAGCGATGTTGCTGCCGTTTGGCTGCTGTCTTGCCTTTTTTGGTCGGTCAGCAGCAAATTAACAATTGTTTTAATGTGCGCTATTATTTGCTAATCATTTAGCTAAATTGTCAACAAATGGCGAGCTGCAGTATTTGCATATGCAGTCGCAAACACTTATTGCTGTTGCTGCTAATTGGCTTGTTGCCTGGCAGCAATGTGACATGTTGCTGCGGCTGCCAACGGCGACAGCAGCGACAGCAACCCTTGCAACCGCAAACAGTAACTGTGTCTGTCTTTGCGGCTGCTGCAGTCGTTGCCGCCGCCGCTGCCGCTGGCATTTGCCACCTGTTGCAATTAGGCATGCAACATGGCATGTTGTTGCGGTTGTTGCTGGCAATGCGGGTGTGCAAATAGCCCAAAAAGCAGCACAGCAACAGCAGCCAAAGCAAAAGCAAAAAGTGTGTGCCACATGCACAGCAGCTATTTATGTGAAATGACTACCACTGGCAGCAGCAGCAGCAGCGGCAACAAACAGCATCAACAACAGCAGCATTTGCTGGCGTTGCAGCTGTGCGACCTTAACAAATATGCCGCCCCGAAAACTTGTTTCTAAGCATATAACTCGGCTATGTTGCAGCCAGTGGGCCTGGCAGCCAAGCGATTGCTGTCCGCCAGCGACATGAATTTATTAGCGTAACAACAACAGCAACAAAAGCAGCAACAATTTTCAATGTTCGATTTTCGATTTTTCTCGTCTCGTTTTGAATCAGTCGCAGCTGCGTGTACCACAAGCTGCCGCTGCCCCTGCCCCTGCGAATGCTGATAAACTCTGACACTCGCCTCGCCGTGCTTATCGCGCACCCACAACAACAGCAGCAGCATCGGACGATCACACGCAACGCGCAGCCTCGTGAAGCATCTCCCATGGCGTTATCTAACTGCTCGGACCCAGCCCTGCCCTGCCCTGCCGTGCCCTGCCCTGCCCTGAACCTTGGCCCAGCGCATCGATATGTGCGTAAATTGGTACAAGGCAAAGCTGAAGCCGTTGCTGTCGTTATTGCTATTGCTGTTGCTGTTGCTGCGGACAACGCCTACTCAAAAGTCAAAAATAGATAGAAGAAAATAAAGCAGGCAGTCGGCCCGATAAACATCATTGAGCGTTATTGAAATTGGAATTTCAAATGAGTTCAGCATAAAGATTCTGCTCGGCTATGCGTCTGTTTGTCTGTTTGTTGCTTGTGTGTGTGTATTGGTGTGTGTGAGAAAATAGCATTTCACTCGTTTAGGTTTATTGTGCTCTTATGCATATCTGAAAACCATTTGACTTTTTCAGTTAAACTTTCAAATGCAATTAGCTACAGGCATAAATTACACACACACAGCAAGAACTTGCAAACGACTAGCAGCAGCAGCAGCAGCAGCAACTCAGCAGCCGCAGCGACTGCAGCACAAGCTGTTATTAACATGATTGCGCGGCTCTGGTCACCCTGCGAACTGCAACTTGGTCATTATGGCCAAGACCAGAGCAGGCCCCACTTGGCCAGGCCTGACTCGGGCCGGGCCACCTACTACAATCAACGAGGCGTGCATGCAACTTAAAAATTGCTGCCTGCCTCGCAGCAGCAGTAGCAGCGGCAGAAAATTAGCAGCGCGTGCTAAACAATTGGCCCAGCCGGCAGCAGCGGCAACAGCAGCAGCAACAGCAGCAATAGCAACATAGACTGACACACACCCACACACATACCCATGCATATTGTTTTACAGCTGCTGCTGCACGGCAGCAACATGCGCAAATATGGCGGCAACATTCATCGCTAGCTTTGGTAATTGCAACAATTTAACGGTCTGTCGCTTTGTGCTTTCGCGCTTAAGTGTACTTTGGTGCCTGACTGAAAGACCCCAGCAAAGGCTGAGCTGAAGACTGCGCAGGCTTCTCTTTTTTTGGGGGGTACAACTTAATCAAAAACTAATTGCATTTGCATTTGCATGCAGGCAGCACCAGTAGTTGCTGCCGTCGTTGTCAGTTGCCGCTGCTGCCCACCACGGATGTGGTTTTCAACGCTTGGCTGTGTCAACTTTCAATCAAAGTCAACAAAAAAGGCAAAAAGGCACCACTGTGGTTTACTGTACTAGCAGCAGCAGCAGCAGTAACTTCCCGGCAACAACAGCAACAGCAACCGCAGGTGCTGCTAGCGGGTGCTGGACCGTGGGAGCGGTAAACCAAGCCAGGCTATGTACGATATATATGTGGCTATGTATATTTATATACCTGTATATGGCAAGAGGAAGAGGCATTCTAATTTATATGGCGAACGCCCGCGCATGCTACGCATTTTTGCACGCAGCAACAGCAACAGTTGCAGTGGGGAAAGGCGGACGAAACTGACATTTGCGAATGGTTCGCAGTGCCACAGAGCCAGAGCTACAGCTTCAGCCTCAGCTGATGGATCACCGTAGATAAGCGAATCTTGCAGATAATCGCATCACTCACTGGCCATGCCAATGCGCCGCAAGTGTTTCGCCTTCTCAGTTTCGCGGCTTTGGATGCTGCTGCTGCCTGCGATCTCCGACTGCGACTGCGTCTGGGACTGGGACTGTAACTGGGACGAGGTGAAGGCAACTCCAAGACTTTGCAGACTCCAGCGCAGACGCTGGACATGGACAGCGGACGGCGGACTGCCGCCTGGACATGCAATAATTTTCAAATACAGCAACAGCGACAGAGACTGCAACCGCAGCAGCAGCAGCAGCAGCAACCGGCTTGGGCTACGTCTCCTTCTGCTTTAGCTTCTCCTTCACCTTCTCCTACTCCTTCTGCAATGATGATGATGCATGACAGTGACAGTGCGTTGTAGTTGTTGTTGTTATTGTTGATGTTGCTGTTGCCGCTGCATGACATTAAGCAGGTTGCAAACAGACGCACACATGTCTGGGGAGCGCACCGTCTGTCCAGCCTACTGTCCTCCTGTCCTCCTGTCCTCCTGTCCGACTGTCCTGCTGTCTCGCTGTGTCAGTCTCCCGCTCAGATTCCGCCGCTGCAGCGAATTGTGGGTGCCTTTTGCAGCATTCTTGGCAGATTACTGAAATTAGCCACAATTCGCCTGCAGTTGCAGTTGCAAGTTCCCGTTGCCATGCCTGCCCCATGATGCCTGTGTGTCTCTGTGCGTGTGTCTGTGTTAAAGTGCCTTGTGCCTTGGAAAAACTTACTTTCATGCTTTATTTGCGCGCGCGGCTTTTACAAGCGCAACGAAACACAAAATGAAATACAACTTTCAACTGCAACAACAACAACAGCAGCGGTTGCGAGTTGTTGTTGCTGCGGCTGTCGGGCTAAAATCAATTAAAATCATAACCAATTGATTTGGGCACACTTGAGAAATTTTCGCAATTGAAAACGCATTTTACACACACAGTGGAAATAAAAAGAAGCAGAGACTCAAACTTTTATTTCTTTGTGGTTTTGTTTGCCGCTCCTCCTACTAATTCTCCTTGTCTCTCTGCTGTGTTTCGGGCAAGTAAAAAAAATAAAACCTGGCGCCAGTTGGACAAACACTGCGGCTCCATCTGATAAAAATCACGCCGCTTACATCAACAAACAACCGAGGCAGCGAAGGAGCAGCAACATCAAGCTGAACAGCAGCAGTAATAATGGTTTCCTCTCTACCTGGGCCTTGTTGGGGCCGAAAAAGGGTTCTTTCTCCTACCATCTTAATGTCTAGCCACCGACGCAGTTGCAGCAGCAGCAGCAACAGCAACAGCAGCAGCAGCCACCGACGCCAGCAACGTCAACGGCATCATCATTATCATCATTAAAATGTCAGTTAATAATTTTAATACCCTACGACCATTGAAAATGGTCAGAAAAGAGAATACTGACTTTGTGCAAATGTATGTAATAGGCAGACGGAAAATGTATGTACCTGCTTATGTATGCAAGTGTATGTACCTGCTTAAACACGCCGATCTTAGACACATCAAACTTGCCCTAGAGGTTGCTGTATATTACAGGCAGTTGGAGTTAATTTCAAATTTCTGATGTTTTGCCCACTGTCCAAGCAAATCGGTTATTTGTCGAAGGGTATCTTAGTGTCGGGCTCCATCGAACGTTGCTTTCGTTACTTGTTTTCATCTGCTGCTGCGGCTCGAAAACTTTGAGTGGTTTTTCAGTTTGACGTTTACAACGTCTCTGCCAGAGGCGTAGTGAATAGTGGTGGTGATGAAGGAAGGGGGGGGTTCATCGTGGGGTAGGGGAAGTGCGTGCGTCAGACCGTAATGTCCAGTTGGGTGGTCAGTGCGTTGAGCCAAATATCACTTCTCTCACTTTTTATCAGCTGCCAAAGTTCGTTGCCTAAGTCTTTTGTTTTGTGAAATGTGAAAGATGCTGAAATTGAAGCGCGATATCGACGCGTCGCAAAGTACGCAAAGTATTGCGTCCAGTTGATGTTGCTGCTGTTGCACCTGCAGACAATTGCCAGTAATTATTAATGCAGCCCGAGCAGCAACAGCAACAGCAGCAGCAGCGGCAGCCTGGCATTGGCTACCGTTTCGCGCTGCAAACTGCAAACTGCAACTGCAACTGGCCACGGCTCATCAGCAGTTAATGACCAGGCAGGCACCCGGATCGCAGTGCGGCCTCGTGGCCATTGCAATCCCCTCGCCATAATTATGAGCAGTCTGCAGTGTGAGTCGACGTTGTTGTTGGTGGGTGGAGTCACGCCTTGCCATGGCCGCCTGTAGAGGAGCACTTGGCGGGGGAAGCGGCAGCCTCAGCTGGCCGACTCAACTTTTAATTTAATAATATTTTTATAGGCCGACGCGACAAGCTTGTTTACAAGCATGCAACATGCAACTTTAAAGCGACTTTTACACAATGGCTCAGCGCAACTTTTTCTACCTCTTACCCCTGCCCCTTCCACACTCCCCTTTGTGGTTGTGTGTGAGGGCACTTTGCATTCGCAAGTTGTGGCATTTTGCGCACTTCCTGTCGACTGTCAAGACATGCCAAGGCATGTCCTCGTTCCTCGTTGTTTCTGCGTCATTTCCTGCAGGCGAAGGCGGCAAAAGTTTGCCTGTTGTTGCCCGCACACGCACTTCGCACATCGCACATCGCATTGCAGTTGTTTTGCATTTGGCCTGCGGCAACTTGCGGCAAAAGTGGCTGCATTTCACTTTTTTCCATCGTACTCAACACCCCCAACGGCGGCAGCGACAGCAACAGCAACTGTGGCAGCAACACGCAGCCAACTTGGCCTGGTAATCCACACCAGTCGCTGCTGCCAAGAGACATGAACTTGTTGTAGTCACAGTTGTTGTTGCTGCTGCTGTTGTTGTAGTTAGTGTTGCTGTCGCTGATTTTCTGCTCGCTTGCATGCGATTAGTTTGTAATTTGATTGCGGCGCGACTGCAGCTACTTTTGTGTAGCGGTGTATCTGTGAGATACATTGCACATGCCTCAAGTAAGTTGTTAGTTCTGGGCGCGCAGGGCGAACTTTTCGGCGTGTTCTGCTAATTGAAACAAGTCAAATTTCAGCCTCAAATCACACCAAAGTTGTTGGGGTGAAAAACTTTAAGTTTTTCGATTTTCCGGCTTGCAGTCTGACAGATACCCTATATAATCGGCTACTGCTGCTGCACTTCCTGCTTAGCAACGTGGCGGGCGGTCAAGGGCAAATGCCAACGTCATCGTGTGGCATAATTGGCTTGCCACATGATTCTGCAACATCATCTAATCGCAATCGGGCAAGAGATGCGTAAGAACTTCCGTTTATTGAATGGTAAATTCAATTAAACGCATTCCCTAGCTAATCACCAAGGCTGGGCTGGGTATTCGAGGGGGATGGGGGTGTGAGTCTGCTCTCTGCGCTGCATATCCGTTTCGTTCCAGCCAAATCACTGTGCGAGATGCTTCCTTTGCTCAAGTCATTATCCAAACACAGCTCGGCGGCAACCCTCTCAATTGTTGTTGTTGCTGCTGTTATATATTCGGTGTGTGTGAGACAGTGTGTGGACCCGGTTTGACAGGTGTTTCTTGCGCTGACTGAAGCTCAATTCTATGCGACGTCTGCCTCTGCCTCTGTCTCTGCCTTTGCCTCGCCTCCACCTCTCTGATTGTGATTCTGTTTCTGATTCAGTTTCTTCTGCCGTTGCCGTTGCCGATTCCGTTCTCGGTTTTCTCTGTCTTCTGTTTATTTGTTTTGTTTATCGGGCTGGTCGTGTGGCGTCGGCGTTTGAATGCAGCTTGTTCTACTCGTATTTTAAATACGCTCTGACATCAGAGAGCAGCATCGACTCCAACTCGAATCGGATCGGATCGGAACGGGCAGCATCTTCGACTTTGGCCTGCTGCGGCTGCTTTAATTATAATTTATCTGCCTGCTGCCAGCCCGGACAGCGACAGAGACAGCAACGGCAACAGCAACGGCGACGGCGACGGCGACAGCGATGGCAAGCGTATCTCAAGCTTTTGACTTTTATCTGCTGCTGAATTGATGAGTATAAAATAAGACTTTATTGGCCAGAAGAGCCGAAGACAAAGCCAAAAAGCCGATCAAAAGAGCCAAAATCAGGCGACAAGTGAAGAGCAGCGACAGCGCATACCCTGTAGCTGATATCTAAGGGTATACACGCTCGTTTCTGCCTCGCTGCGTCGTATGTCACAGTCGACTCTGCTGACAGCAATCGCAGCCATAAGCTGTCATGATAGCAGCCCCGTTTGTTGTGTGGGTGTGCGTCTCAGTGTGTGTGTGTTTCTCTGTATCTCTGTATGTGTGTGAGTGTGTGTGTGTGTGTTGTGGTCTTGCATCTTGCACACAGCGTGTCCTTTGTGGCGAGCGTGAGAAGCAGAAAACTGGTGAATCTGCCCCGCTCTGCTGCGCTCAATTCGTGTGGCTGCTCTCGTGTTTGCCTGTCAATGTGTCACCCCCCTCCCCTGCCCCGACCCACGCCCTCTTCGGCCGACTCCTCCCTCCTCCCTCGCCCTTCGTACACGTTTTGCAATGCATTTTTGTTGTTGCTACAAATTCTACAAGCAAATCGACAAAAACAAACAACCAGTATGCTTCGGAATTTAAAACTTCACTCGGCTGCACTGGTTGCTGTTGCTGTTGTTGCTGCTCGAGTTGTTGCTGTTGTTGCTCTGGTTGTTGCTGTTCGCATTGCTTTTTGTATAAATTGTCAACGGAAATCAGTTTGCCACTCAACAGGCTTCCCTTTTCCTGTGGCCAGTGCTCCCTTTCTCGTGTCCCTTTCTATCTCTCATTTCTCTCTCCCTTGTTTTGTCTCTGTCTTGGTTTCGGTGTCTGTTACTGGGGTGACTTCCCTGCAGAGCTGGAGCCGCGAGTCTCCCAAAGTAAATACCTCAAAAATGATGTTTAGCTTCTTGACTGCTCCGTTTGTTCTTTCTCCCTCTACCTCTCTTTCTCTCTCTCTCTCTCTCTCTCTATTTTGCTGTCTCACTCGCTCCCTCTATCCGTCTCTCTCTTGCTTATTTATGGCCAAGTTTAGGCACACGTGCCAGCATTTAAAAGTCGTTTTTGTGAGTCCAAAATTCGCCTCTTTCTTTCGACAATTAGCGCACAAAGGCAGCGCCAGCGAAAGGCAGCGCAGAGCAGAGCAGAGCAGGAGGAGGGCTGGGGGGAGGGTGTGCAAAGGGGCAACCTGAGCTCAAAGCATTATGCATAAACATAAACATAATAATAACTATAATTTGCATATTCATTTGGCGCTCGTTTCCAATCATTTCTTGAGCTCATAACTCAGACCACAAGGCGGGCAGGCTGGAAAGAAAGAGCTGCGCTTGGTTCTCTTCTCTCTTCTCTCTTTCTATCTCTGCTCAGCTCTCTGCAGATCATTTGTTAAGCATATTGAAATATCATCTGGTATATTGAAAAACGACTGCCAAATTGTATAAATAATCGCGCGACAAATTTATGATTAGTCGCCGCGGCGCGACTTGGGTTCCAATTGAGTTGCCCATTGTCAGCATTGGGGCGGGCAGCAAATCACAAGAAGAAACCTATCGAAAATGGCTTAGTGACAGTTTCTCAGGTTTAGGCGCGTCTAGCTGGCAACAGCAACAGCAACAGAAACAGCAGCAACAACAATAGCAACGACAACTATAAAGCGGCTTACACTTTGTTTACAATGTTGCGTGGTATTTTACAGATCTCGTCTGTTGCTGCTGCGTCAATATTGATAATAAATAACAGACTGGACAGCAACAGCAACAATGCTGCATTAGAAAGACAACAACAGCAACAGGCGAGAGAAGAACTAAAATAACGACAACGTCAGCAGCGGTCACGTCTCAAGTGAAAATGCTTTTTAAGTGCCCCATTGCCCGGTGAAAATTAAACTGTCCCTGGGCACGTCGTCAGCTGCGACGACGACGGCTTCTTTAGCCCGCAGTGTCTGCATCTGCAGAGGAGTCTGCTGCGTCGGCAGGGCAACCCTTTTTCGAGCCGCCGCCAAAACCAAAAGTGTCAACTCTAATTGCCTTTTGCTTGGTTTGCCCGCCTCGCAAACCAAACAGAGATTTGGTCATGGACCACTCGAGGCAGTTGCCGCTCCTCCTCCTCACGCCCTCCTCTTCCTCCTCTTCCCACTCTCCCAGAGCCCTCCCTGCTTCACGGCAAAGATCTTATGGTCAGACGCGCTGTCTGTCAAATATTTACCCTGGCATTGCCTGCGCTTGCGCAAATACTAATAAAATTTCGGTTAATTTTTTTAAGTTAACACACACACGCACACATATTTGCTTTTATTTATTTGCCTGACATCTTCTCTCTCTCTCTCTCTCTCTCTCTTACTCCTTCTCGATATTTTTGTAGTTATTGTTGTTGTTGTTGCAGCGCACTTGAGTGTAATGGATTTGTTGGCATGAAGATATTTCTCCATTGTTGTTGTTATTTTTATTTTTTTTTTGTTCAAGCATTTGCGTCAAGTTAAAACAGTGCGCAGCAAGGCCGGGCCGGGCTGGGCCTGCGTCTTGGCGGTACGGAGGGGCATCAGGTGGCAAAGGAAAGTCCAAAATGTCAACAACAATGAGAATTACATAAATTAAGCAGCTGCAAACAGCAAAAAATCAACAACAGCAACAACAACGACAAAACAATTATAATCCAAAGATGTTGAAATCGCGAGGATTTATGTGCTTAATTAGCGCGGCGAGAGGGTCAGATAGAGGAAGAGCGAGAGGGAGAGATTGAGGGCGAATTTGTTTTGAAGTGCACAAACAAATTGAGTCATCAAAGTGAGTTAAGTACAATACTTAAGGAGTGAAAATGCAAAGTAAGAGAGCGAGAGAATACAGAGAGAGAGAGAGAGAGAGAGAGAGAGAGAGAGAGAGAGAGAGAGAGAGTGAGAGAAAGAAGGGGCTGTTAGAGTAGGCGTAGAGCGTTTAGCTATCCCAATATGCGAGGGCTTCAATGCGCTTTCAAGCTCACATCAATTGACTTAGTTAAGAGTCACAGGAAAGAAGAAAGAGTCACAGGAAAGAGGGACAGCATGTGAGCAATCGGCTTAGACTGCACTTGATCAGCCTGCTTCAATGCGCTTTGAAGCTCATTTCGCAGCTTATGGCTGCACTCAACTGTGATTGCATTCGCTTCATATCTTAATACTGCACTGCATTCAATAACTTTGTGCCATAACTTGCCATTGCGGGCAATCTGCCGCAGTTGCTCATACGCCGCGTGGCACACGAAACTTGTTCAACATTGGGCGAGCGCATAAACAAACATTACAATTAATTTTTATGCGACAGGCATTTGTGCTTATAAAGTGTACTAAAATATGAGAGAGAGACAGGCAGTGCAGAGTGCAAGAGGGAGAGCGCAGATAAGCAGCGGGCCTAGGCTAGCCGCTGGGGCAGAACGGGGGAAGCTGGGACGGCGACTCAGTTGGGCATTCAAATTGGCGACAGCGAGAGCTAAGTGCGGACAGTTGCATGTGCTAAGCGCTCAGTGGACAGACAGATAGACATATGGAGAGGCGTGCAGGGGGAGGGCGACAGACTCTCTATGTGACTAACTGGATGAAGATTGCGGCAAGTTGCGTGCATGCAACAGGTTTAAATGTTGGCCTAATGAAGCGCCGCTAGCTGGCAGGCGACGTGCCACCTTGCCACACTCAGTGCATGCATGACTCAGTTATGGACAGTTTATGCAACACTCACTCGCTCGAGCAGCCATTCCACTTCTTGCACACCACCCACAACTCTCGGCGCCCCGTCGAGGGTCACTTAGGCCACTTATCGATAGCCGAACGCGCCTCCTTATCGCACATCACCTACACACAACAAAAGCAGCAACAACAGCAGCTGCCCGAACAGTTATTTATTAACTATAAATTGTAAAATTCATGAATTGCCTCACAGACGGCGCTGTGACGTAAATCGAGAGTCGTCCATAAAGCTGATAAAACTGACCGACCAAGTGCTCAGTGTATTGTGTCGCCTTTTTCTATTTCACATTGCTGCATTCATTCAGCTGTTGCTGTTGTTGCTGTTGCTGGTGTTGCTGTGGCTGCCGCCATTTGGTGGGTGGTCGCAATCACGTCGAATCTTTTAATATAATTTTTGCTCGGTTTCTTTTTTTATTCCACATTTGTTTTTAATGTTAATTCGAGGCGCGCACGAAATGCGACGCATAATCAGCAATCTATGTAGTCCAATGACGTTAATTGAAACTACTTGAGATTAAGAGTAAAATCGAAAAGCAAAAACAAAAACAAAAACACAAAGAAATAAAGTACTTTTCGAAGAGTCTTGAGTCGCGTCTCGCTCATGTGAATTTCTATCCTATTTTTGGTTTCACAAAGTTTTGTCCGAGATATTTGTGTATATTTCGCAGTTATCAGCGAGGTTGTATTTTTACTGCACATTCGTTTTTATTTAACTTCTCGATTTGTTTGTGTGTGGTTTCCCATTAAGAAAACCAAAACAGCCCATGCATATTAAATAATCTGGCCATACTAAGCGTATACTCGAATTTGTGTGACAATGCTGATAAGAACCGAACGCGTTTGACGTAGTAAGGCGTACGGCGCACACTCTGCTTATCAGCGACGGCAGGAGCTGACAACAGCAGCAACAACACGCTGAGAAACGGGAACATTGGCTGGTACCAACACTCATTCCACATTTGGCGCTTAACCGCACGGCGCAGTCTATCAAAATAATAAAAGTAATAATGATAATGAATAATTATGCAGAACCTTAAGATGGCTGCCTCGAGATGGAAAACGTGCTTGAAACTCTCCTCAAAAAAAAATTCACCCCGCAATGCTAATTGAAGGGGTGTGATCTGAATCAGTATCGACGCCGACGCCGACGCCGACGCCGAAGCGGCTTCAAGGCAGGCATCGCCGGCGGCTAATGAAAAACAAAACGTTTATCAAATGCATGATAACAACGCGTGTCTGAACGCGCGAAACCCCCCGACTACGAGTATCGAATCGAATCCGAGCTGAGACAATCTGAAATGAATTCCGAAATTCCTGAAAATCGTAGACCTATCAAAATGCTGCCAAGGTGTTAAACTCTTCGCAACTGTCGCAACTGTCTCGCCTCGTCTCCAGGCTGCCTCCATTTGCCTTTCTTTGTTTTATTGTTTAACGCATTCTAATTAACAGCTTTAGTTATAGATCCGAGTCGGCTGTCGGGCCGCTTTTTAACGCACACGTGATGATTAAATTTTAATTTCAGTCTTTATACAGAGCGCGGGTTGTGCCGTTGGGGTCGCCCCAACTCGAACTCGACTCTTGAACCGCGTCGAGTCTGGACGCGTCGCCTCGCCTCGGCTCGCGAAGCAAGCAAAACTAATCCAAATCAAATGGCCTCTTGAAATCGATTCGTTTTCAATCGTTTAAAGTTAATTAACGCGCCAGAATTCTATTTTTTCTTCGTCATTTCGAACACAGTCTTCAGTTCTTTAGCCCAGTGTTTTCTCTTCGCTTCGTTACGATTCGCTTTGTTGTTCTTTCCGTTTGTTACACGCTTTTGTTTCGTTTCGTAAATTTATTTTATATATTTAAGTATTTCTGTATTGTTTGCGCATTTTATTTCGCTTAAAACGTCTCAATTTCAATGCGCGCCTCTTGCTCTTCATGGAGCTCCTCCTCTTCTTCCTTGGGGCATTAAAATTGTTAATTTCAGGGCTGAGGTAGAAATAAATTAACCAATGAACCGGACAGACACAACTGAGTTAAATAGCTGCGCGTATACCCTGTAGAATGCGTCTACAGGCACTGATGCGTTGCGGCAATCGATAGAGCAGCAGATCGAAGATCGAGCCTGCTCTTGCCACTTGCCCGCGCCAATGCAAATGCCGCTGTGACTTTGAGCCACTTTAAAATGGCGTAGCTTGTGGCGCGGGTGACGTTCCACGCTGTCCCTGCCCCAGCACCACTCTTGCCACAACTAGCAGGCTGCTTTATATGCCAAACAGTCGCGCGGTCAGTCGTGGCCACATAAGGCGCGGTGCGTATAAAGCCAGACAACGCCAGCAGCAGCAGCCACAACAGCAACATCGCCGTCGCCAGCCACACGGCGACGGCAGCAGCGAAAAAATCACTTGGCGCGTCGTCTCTCTCTCTCGCGACATATTGAGAAATGGGCAATAGCTCAATGACCATTTAGGGTAGCCACTTTTCATGGCAAGTTGCATTTATCGATCGGCGATCGGCGATCAGCTGCCGTCGCTGCGATCGATCGCTGCGATGGATCGATCAGCTCAGCCAGCAGCAGCAGCGAGCACACGGCAGCAGCAACAGTTGCTGGCGGCATTAGAACTCTTTTTTTGCAATCATTAACGCGGAGAAAATGCGACACGCACGCGCATGCTAATTGCCAGGTGCGATGAGGCGTGTTGCCGAAAATGCAAAGAGAGCATGAGCAACAGCAGCAGCAGTTGCAGATGGAGTGGCAGCTAGGCTACAGTTGCTGTGATCAGTGCTGCTACGGTTGTTGCTGCTGTTGTTGCTACTGCTGCTGCTGCTGCGGCTGTTGCTGCTGTTCCTCCTACTGTTGTTGCTGCTGCTGTTGTTTGTAGCTGCTGGTGCTGCCTTTAAATGGTATAAATTACCAATGAATGACATACAGTTTAATTGCACGCACTAAGACGCAGCAACTTCTGTCGCATACAGAGCGGCAGCAACAGCAGCGGCAGCAGAGCAGCAACTGTTGCTGCTGCAGTTGCAGTTGTTGCTGGAATTAATTAATATTGCACTTTCGAAGCGCGTGCATACAAATTTGTCAGTTTTGTACTGCGAATGTTGCTGTTGCTGTTGCTGCTGCTGCTGCTGCTGTTGCCCATTTTCATGCCCAAGGTGTATGCAATTGGAATAGTTCACATTCGCTGTGCTTTATTATGGCATTTGCTGGCAATTAAAAGTCTTTCGCATTAATTGCGTGCAACATTCAAGGGTTTACGCTCTGCCTGCCTGTGTGTGGATGTGTCTCTGTGTGTGTGTGTCGATGAGTGTGTGTGAGTGTGTTGCTGCTATATTTGCTACTCTCTATGTACTTATTCGTCTCATTGTGCGTCAATTTGCTTGGCCCACACAGAGTTGTTGTCGATCGCCAAGTTGTTGCTGCTGCTGTTGTTGCTGCTGCCCATTGACGTCAAAGCGAGGCTGACAGCAGCAGCATCATTCACCTCATCTTTGGGGGGCTGGTATTGATAGCAGCTGGCAGGAGTTATCAGTGAGTCAGGCGAGGCCAACGAATTGTTGTAGGTGTGTTGCAATCGATTGTTATTGCGCTGAGAAAGCAAACAACAACAGCAGCAGCACACCAGCAACTGTTGCAGCTGCAGCAGTATTGTCTTTATAGAGTATGCAATACTTGAGCTTGCTTTGTAATTTCCACTGGAAACTTTATGAATTTGTTATCGTGCACTGTGATCCAAAGAAGTCCGATATCTTAAGCTGTTTCTGTAGTTGAAGTTACCTAACAAAAGTCTTTATAAGCTGGACCTTGCATTATCCTGTCTTCAGGTGCCCTAACTCGCGCTGTACACTCCATGCCATATATCACCCGCCCTGCTGCCATCTGATATTGCTTTTCGCTGATAATCAGCACTTTCTGCTTCGCCATTGCAGTTGCTGCAGTAAGCTGAGACTGCAACAGCAACGGCAACAGCAACTGCTACGGCTACTGGCAACGCAATTCGTAATTAGATCTAAAGCTTTTTGACACATATCGAAAGAGGAAAAAACATTTTGCTGAGGCAACTGTCGAGCGGTTATGGCGCCTGAGCCTAAAAGACGTTGCCGTCGGCAAAAACAAAAAACTTGGGTAAAAAACTGAACTCAACTGGAAATGGAACTGGGAATGGAAATGGAAATGGGAATGGTAACTCACCTCGGATTGTTTAGGGCGCTTTGTTGAGCATTATCAAAGCATTATCCGATTAAATTTGCAGCTTTTTCTGATGATCGTGTTGCGGTCGATTTTTCTGCTGCTGTTGTTGTTGTTGTTGTTAATTGTTGAGCACAGCACAGATTAAATAATATTTCTATTATTATTATTACTTTTTTTCACTTAACTTCTTCTTCTTCTTTTTGTTGTTGAATATCATAAAAATTTAATTGCTAATATCATAAAAATATCACAAACATTTGCTTGTTGTTTAGTGTATCAATTGTTGTTGCACGATTAGAGTAGGTATTATATTCACTATATATGTGTGTGTGCGTGTGTAGGTGTGTGTAATATATCTCTTCTTCTTTCGGTAAGACACTTCGATTACGACCTTATTCACTTAACAATATTATTATTTTCGAACTTCATAAACATTTCGAATTCGCTTGGGTAAAATATTTTGCATTTATTTATTTCTTTTCTTATATATTAACCAATTTGGCAAGTTAAGTTGAGAGAATGAGAAGAGTGAGCAAAATGTGGTTAGCTTCGAAATTGTTGCTGCTGCTGTTGTTGTTGTTGTTGTGTAGTTGCTGTTGTTGTTGTTGCTGCTAGGTACGATTAAGTTGAGTTTTAGCTGAAGAATTTCAGATCGAACGATCGACGTGAAGCGTTTTCAATATGATTTTCGTTATAAATTGGCGATTTGTGATTTTCTTTTCTTTTGTTTTTCCTTCGCTTTGCTAATCGACGCGTGTTAGCATTTAACGGTTGTTGTTGTTGCCGTTGCACGCGCGTCTCTCTTGCACTGCGTCGTGACCGTGTGACCGTGTGTACCGTTGCTTGTTGTCGCCGCGTCAACGTGCAAATAACAAATAACGAAAACGTACGAAAAAATTTTCACTGCAACGCAAAGAGATTTTCCCGTCGTCGCGTCGTCGTCGTCGTCGTCGTCGTCGGCATCGGCATCGGCATCGTCGGCGTCGTCGTCGTCGTTGCTGGCTTCGGCTGCACCACCACCGCCAGCACGCACACATACACCAACAACCACCACCGCTGAGAGAGTGAGTGCGCGCGAGAGAGAGTGCGTGTGTGTGTGTGTGTGTGTGTGAGTGCGCTGCTGGAGTAGGCAGCCAGGAACAATTGTACACGCACAATTTGGGCGCCCGAAAATATCAGAAGCGAGAAAGAGAGATGCGTCGGGAAGAACTCGAAAAACTTCTCAGGCGACAGCGAACGCGTGCGGGCTCTGACGTGTTGAACCTGAACCGACACTGCCCAGCAAGACACTGGCGCAGCCATCGGCCTTTCTATGTAGAATAGGCTGGCGACGACGGCGCGACGGCGAACGCAGACGCAGCTGCCGACGCCAACACACGGACGAACGCACACATGGGCAAAGGCTGCGCGGCAGCAACACCAACGCAAGACGTCTGTGTGTGCGTGTGTTGGCGTCTCATTCGCCGGATAAAGCCGACTGAGCCGACTGCGGCGAGAGTGTGAGTGTGAGCGATGAGAGAGTGAGAGCGCGAGTGAGCCAGAGAGGCAAAGAGGCAGAGCGCGAGAGCCAGTGGGAGAGCCTGGGCCCGAGCAGCACGTGCAAAACAACATAAAAGCAGCCTGCTGATTTTTGTTGCTTTTTAGTAGTTGTTTTTGCATTTTTATCTCTTCGCGTCGCGTGTGTCAGCTGATGTGTTGCTGCTGCTGCTGCTGCTATTGCGGTGTTGGCGTATGTAGTCGCTGCAACTGCCGAGCTTCCCCTGATGCCTCTTCTGCTGCTGCTGCTGTTGCTGCGGCTGCTGCCCCCACGCTAGTCACGGCTTGCGACGTCGTTGTCGTTGTAGTTGTTGTTTATGGCTGCGTGGGTTTCTAATTGCTCAAACTCTATACCAATGAGGGGACTTCGTTGCATTTCGCTTTTGCGAAAGCGCGCTCCGAATAGGCGCCTCCCACTTTTCCATTCTCGCTGCCGCTCGGCTGCTTGTGGAGCGTGGAGCGTGCGAAGCGTTGGAGTTGGATTGGCTGCTGGAGAGGCATGTGTGTGGGTGGAGATGGAGGCGCATGGGAGCGAGAAGAGGCCTATGGCAGGCAGGCAGGGGAGTTGAGGTTATGTCACAGAAAACATAAGCAGGAGACCTGCCTGTTCTACATAGCCTCTTTTTTGCATATTACTTATATAAGCTATGTAAATATTAGTTAATACAAAAATAATACTTAAGGTATGATTGCATAAAAAGTTCTGCCTGATAACTTAAAAGATCCTTAGCTGTTTCAGTTCCTCACTTTAAACAGTCTGAAATTGGCAAATCGTTTGAATAAACTAAATTATTTTCCTGTAATTTCTATTTTCTCTTTTAAACTCCTTTTATTGTATCTCAATGCAGTTTGATTTCTATTACTTTTAAATCCTTTCTCTCCTCCCTCACTTTATTTTACAGGCAAGAATCAAGCCCTGCAATCTGCCATAACTCACTTCACATAATCACAACTCATTGCCGGATAAACAGCGGATAAAAATTTCAATTCGCTCCCACAGCAGCAGCACAGCGCTCTCTTAGAGTCTCTCGCACTGCACACACACAGGCACAGACAATCGTACACCTACTCCGCGCTCTCTCTCTCTCTCTTTTTCACGAAATGCCGGCAAATAACTTCAACGCCAGCGTCGCTTTGCGTCGGAGCGCCTGAACTTGAAATGCCGATGCAGCCAGAGCGCTGCCTGAGAGCCGAGCTGAGCGCGTGCTCTCTCTCTCACGTAGCTGAAGCAGCGCGCACTACAAATGTATTGGTGAGCTGACGACGCAGCTGCCGACGACGCTGTGCACGGCTGTGTGCGTGTGCATGTGTGTGTGTGTGCTGTGTTTACAAAACAAAGACCAAAATGAAAAAGAGACGAGCCAAAAGCATGCCAAGCACTCACTCACTCACACACACACGGGCAACTGGCCACGTTTTGTGAATGAACGAATAGTAGAACACCAACACTGGCGCACTCTCACACCAATACGAGCGCAGCGCTCGCCTCTGTGTGCGTGAATTGTGGGCAGGGAAAATAAACGAAACGCAAAAACGCGTTTACGCGATTCGTACAAAATTTTTTCAAGCAGCAAAGGCAAAAACAACAGCAGCAGCAGCGCAGCAGCAGCCCGCTTGTAGGTGTAGCTATGCAGATAGATGGGCGGCTGCGTGTGTGTGTGCGTGTGTAGTTGCTGCTCGATTGGTGTGTGAAGCAACTACAACAATAACTTATTGAAATGAGACGAGGCGGCGAGGCGAAACAGCGGACAGCGGGACAGCGAGACGAGGCGACAAAGCGACAGCGAATATTGACGAGGCCGCCAACAAAACCAAAATGGTGCTAGCCCCGCTCGCCGTAGCTGTTGCTGTTGCTGTTTCCGAGGGTGGCCGCCAGTTGGCGCTGCTAATTCGCATTGCCAGCGCCACCGCCTCCGAGCGTCTGTCTGGAGCCCAGCGACCAATCAACCAACGCAGCACAACGCGACGCGACGCCAACAGCAATCGCTGCGCTGATTTGTTGATGATGTTGTCTCCGGTTTTGGCTTGTTTCATGCAAATGCAGTCACATTTTAAGTACGTTTTAATGTCGTCTTTATCGTCGCTATCGCGTTGCCCACGCCGTGCACGACTCCAGCCCGAAAACGTAAATATTTTTAACACCCCTCGGCAACTTTCGCGCAGCTGCTGCTGTACTGAAATTTCACGTGAAATCTCACTGGAAAAAAAGAAATACCTTCGCATGCGGAGATTCCTCGGCGCGCTGCCTTCTTATTGTGCTCGGAATCTTCCCACGGTTCGGGCAAGTCATCACCCTCTCCGATTTGTGCCTTATTATTATTGTTTTCGCGCCCGGCCCGCTACCACCCGAGCACAACCCACCACCGCCGCGCCGTGTCGTGTTCTGCAACCCCCTAACTTTTGGCGGGAAATCTCTGGGCAATCGCAGCCCAAGACGCCTTGGCACAACTTTTGGACAGCACAAAAGGCAAAGCCGCCCGCGGCCCGCCCGGCCAGGCGGCTCGTTCCGGAGCCATCCCGAAAGCCACCCCTGAGCAGCTTTGCCTTTGCCTTTGCTCTTACCTCTACCTGGTGCCGCCTCATGCTGCTCCTTTTTGCTTAATTATAATGATGCTCATTCTTCCACAGCGACGTCTTCCCCTCCCCTTCGTACCCTTCGCGGCGGGAGGGCAACGGAAACTGCGTCGCGGCGAGAGTTCTCAAGTCTCCAGACTCGAGTCTCCAGTCTCGATTCTCAATTAAAACACGCCAACATTGCGCCTATGCAAGTCGCAATTCGGCGCATTGATTTGCATTGACATAACAACAGTTGCAGCAGCAACTCCAGCTGCAACAGCAAGCACAGCAACAGCAACAACAACAACACTGCGCAATAACCATAAAAGCAAATGGCATCAAGGTGCCACCTCGATGATGCCAACTGGCGACGAGACAAGGCGAGCGCAGAGTTTGCCTGCGGGGTCAACTGCAATCCGCCCTGGCCCCCCTCCATCACCATCTCCATCACCAATTAAAAAATCTAATTTGCATGAGATCTCCGCGTCTGATTCTCACGGATAACCAGCAGCTTGTCTCTAACAACGGGCAACACGTGTGTCTTTTGATTTATCATAAGCAGCTGCCCCCCAGACTCATCGCATATCAGCCTCAGCCTTAGCCTCGGCCTCGCTTGCGGTAATTGCAACTAAATTAAAACAGTTAGTCGAAGCTGCACACTGTGACTTTCTTTGATGAGCAATCTGCAGCAGACTAAGATCCTTGAGAGACTTTGGTATATCATGCTGGATTGACTACTAAATGCATGTTGACTAAAATATTTCGCGTAAAGTGTGTTATAATGCGATAACTTTCGGCATTTCCAACCGAACCACTCTTTTGCCAGAGACATGTACACTTATTTAGAAAAGTTAGCTTAAAAACAGAGAAATAACTTCAATACGAAAGAAACTTAACATGTGAATGCCAAATCAATTCGGAATCTAGACCATAAGCACAATACCATCTGAAGTCAAATTGCATGATTATTGAATAGGTTATGAGCTGCCATAGTCTACCTAAACGGAGATAACGACAGCCGTTGAAATAAGTATATTTCTTTCAAATTTTCAACATTTCAAATCAAAAACTGCCTTGGAAAACATGTGCATACCCATTTTAACAGATTACATAGATTTATATCACCATAAGAGCTCTCAAATTACTACACATTTAGATAGCAGGCAATACGGAAAAATAAAATAAAGATTATTTAAAATAAATAAATATCCCGCGATTCAGTAAAACTAAATGCTTAATCAATTTGGAAACGCATTTACGAACAAAATGTCCTATAAAAGCCGATCGCATGGTTTTAAACACTAAAAGTCGATGGAGTCGACACAATGCGAATATACTTACTTGAAATCCTATAGCAGTTCTAGAATCATGCGGGATGTGCTCATTAAAGAAGCTTGAGGAGATTTTTTATCACACACACAAGTTCGTTGTCTAAGTCGTTTGTTTGGCTACAACACCAACGCCAATGCATAATTTATGCTCAGTGCTCAGAGACCCTCGGGATCTCCAGATACCTCCAACCCGACAATAAAGACCGCTTAATGCTGTGTTGTACAGATCGCATTAAAGTCTTAGACGCGGCTCAGACAACTCCCACAAAGCGCTAACGGATGCGATGCGTTGCGATGCGACTCGCCTAGCGACGTTTCCTTAGCTGGTGACGTTGATGTGGCTGCCGTTTGAGCTGCCGTTGATGCCTTTTGCCAGTTTGGCATAAAATTAACTGTTCATTCAAATAAAAATTAAACTATTGGGCCCGTCGCACAGACAGACAGCTTGTCGTCCCATACAGCAGCAGCCAGTTGCCTATGATGATGATGCGGATGATGATGATGATGGGGCTGGAGAGAGGAAAAAATGAGCTGGGCTTAAGCTCATAAACGATTAACATACAAAACACACACGACGGGCCAATCGCTCGAAAACTGAAGCATTTCAATATATATGTATAAGCCGTATAATAAAATATAACACTCATGTGATAAAAACTCTTTCTCAATCACACACAGACGCACACACACTCTCCCGGGCAATCGCACAGTCGCCTGCCCATTCACCTGTAAAAGTGTGGGAAAGCATAAGGCAGCGCTGAGTTGGTCGCGGCAAATGCTTAGCCCAGCAGAAATCAATAGAAATCAAAGTGGATGTCGGAGTCGAGAGGCATCCCAAGACGCGATGCTGTTGTTGCTGTTGCTGTTGCTGTCTAAGCCGAAACGCGCCAAAAGAAAACGTTGAAAATTCAAATTAGCTCAAGACTCGTAAATAAAAGATATTATAGCCAATCGAGCAATAAAACCAGTTAATCTCTAAATGTGCCGAGCGAGATGGGCAGAGAAGGAACGAGAGAGGGAGAAGGAGGAGCAGCACATGCAGCAACTCCATCCACAACTGCACAACGAGAAATCTCATTCCGCTTTGCCTAATTCGGGGGAGCTTTTACGAGCAACCTGCTAGGAAACAACAAATCAGTTGGCCCAGTCATGGAGCGTATTTCGGTTACTGCCGGCAGTCCCAGTGCTTCCCAGGGCGGGTGTAAGTTCTCTGCTCCAACAAGAAGCAATCAAATCAATTTTATGCCGTGCTTATTGCAGTTTTACGGCGTTTCTAATGCAGCAGCAGGTCGACTCATTCATTCAGCGGGGCGTAGACCGCAGCGCACCGGAAGCGGTCTGCGTGGGTAACTGCGAGCAGGAGGAGGCGACGGAGCAGAAGGAGGAGCAGCTGAACCGGCAGCAGCAGGGGGAGGCGATTACCTCGTCTAAGCCGCAAATGCATTCGGTTATTAAGCCATTTAAGCGACGTGAGAAAATGCTCAGCACTCGATTCAATTGGGGCGGATGTTGTAACTTAGATTAGAAAATGGCAAAGACAAGAAGCATGCAGGGAGAGTGGGGAGGCAGAGAGAGAAAGAGAGAGAGGGAGAAGGGGAACTTAGCTGATGAAGATGGAGCTCAAAGCGTGCAGGCGGAAATTATTTATTAAGCACTCGAGGCCAATCAAAGCTGGCAGCCTACACACGTTGCCACTGGCTAAGACAAGTTGCTTTAAAGCCTCAAACTAAACAGCTAACAACGAATTCAATTAATTCTACAAACACCAGTGGCTTAAGCAACAGCAACAACTGAAAAACATCAACGTCATTAAACACTTTTTTCTTATAGCAAATCTCGAGGTTCGCTCTGCCGGTGGCCTTCACTCACTTTTAGCTGCTTCTTCTTAGCTACTTTGGCAGATCTTTCATTAAGACAAAACTTTTAGTGAATGAAATAAAGTCGAAGCCCTTTAACCCGCTCTCCCCCCTACCCCTCCCCAGATTACTAAGCCCATTCATGCGCGTTGCCATCAACGCTGTAGGTAAATCATTTGAGATTTGTCTTCCCGGAGATCTTGGCGAGATTGAGGCGTGCGCGTGATTTAAGTGTAGCTCATGTTGGCCCTCTCGGTTTTTGGTAGTGTACGCTCTACGAGTGTGTCTCTGTCTGTGTGTGTGTGTGTGTGTGTGCGACTGAAGTTGTTGCTGTAGAGGATGTGCAAAGTGCTGCGATATGATCTAAGCTTGGCCACGACAAAAACAATTAATTGCCACCATGCGGCGGGTGGAGGCAGCAGGGGGAGCCGGAGTAGGAGGGTCGCAGAGCGGGTGAGCTGCCTGACAAATTGGTTAACAAGTTGGGGGCAGTGTTTTATGTTCTATTTATGCCTTTAGAATGGAAGTTCCAGAGAAAAACACATGGAGAGAGACAGAGACGCTGACACTGCTCCACTTCCGGCTAAGTTGCTCGAGATCTGCGCGCAACTACGATGTATCAGCTGAATCTTTGAACGTGCTAGTTCTTGTAGCAGAGATTGGTTTTCTAATGTCAATTTATGAATAGGAAAATACGATTGTATCAGCTGCAGACACAGTATATTCATGATTACGATTAATCTTTCTCTCTATGTTTCACACATTTCATTTGCGTTTCCTTAAGTTATTTTTCTTTAATCAAGATCCTTCACATACACAGACACTCCCTTTTTCCCGCCACGAATCCGTTGAATATCTTCCTGCCACGGTTCCCTCCCCTGCTGATCCTACTACAAAGGACAAAAACTACGGAGCACCCAAGCGAAGGATCTCAGTTGCCTAGACAAAGCTCATCCCAGGGCAGGGCAGCTGCTCGCCTCGCCAAGCTTTTTGCCATCCCAGGCCAATTGAGGAGGACGCGGCAACTGCGCAGAAGTTGCCTAATTTTCAATTTCCATGCGCAGCTGCGTTATCTGCGACTTAGAGTGAGAGGCAATAGGAGGAGGAGGAGGCCTGTCAAAGGAGCAGCCAGGCAGCTCACGGGGTGGCGGTGGCGGCAGGCAGGCAGGCAGCTACTTCCGACTGGCAACTGTCTGCGCATAAGAATCCGGAAAAGGGGTGGTGGGTTGCCAGCACCGCCCAGTCTATCTGCCTGCCTGCCTGCCTACCTGGTGCCAGCTAAGACAGAACTCGTTTTCCCTAAGCGGACAGAGGCAGCTGCGACTCTGAGGAGTTGCTTCCTTCTCCGCGCCGTGACACATTGATAAATATGAAGGAATCTTCAAGTATTGCACAAGGCAATTGCCCGGGCACATAAATTACTCGGGGCAGGAGCAGAACCACCCGCCATAGGCCACGGCAAGACATAAACTTCGCTTCGGCTGGAGGATCGAGGGGATCGAAATCGCAGCTCGTGTATATTTATGTCATTAAATTTAAGCATTTTCGTTTAGGCCACTCAGCTGGCAACCCTGTGATTAAGCTGGCTGCTGCTGCCCCCGACTCTGCCTTGGCCAATTGCATCTCCAACTCCGACTCCGACTCCGACTCTGACTGCGACTCCATAAGAATTTCATATGAAATTATAAACGCTTTAGTTTTATTGTGTGTTGTCTGCTCGGGCGGGCGGCGGCGGCGGTGGCGGTAGCGTTGGTTGCTAGTGGCCACTGCCACGCAGTGATAAATGTTTCCTATGCCGTGGTATTTCACCCGCGGCAGCCTCAGCCTCAGCAGCAACCTCTGCTGCTCGGCCAACAAATGCAAATTTAATTGTAGTCGCAGTGGCATCCACACAGTCCGCATCAAGCTCAGCTTCAAAATGAATGCTTTCAGCATGTGGCACGCAATTTAAGTGGGCGTGGCCGGGGGGCATAGCGACAGCAGCAGCGACAGAAGCAACAAGAAACAAAAGCAGAATGTGCCAATTCGTTTGAATTTCTCTAAATGTTTTTTGTGGCTTTTCGTTGCTTTGGTTTTTGCTTAGCTTGTTGTGGCAAATGATAAAAGTTTGTGGCGAGTTCTGACAAAACTAACGGTAGCCACCGCCCAGCCCAGTTAACGGTTCGAATCGCCGCTCGTGGTTGCCGCTTTTTCAGCGTCTGTCTGGGCTGCAGGCACGCAATGCGTCTGCGTCTGCTGCGCCAGCGTTGGCGTCGTCCATATGTCATTGCGCACCCGGGGGATCTCTGTGTGCTGCACTTGTTCCGCCAGTCCGTTCAATTGCGTAATAGCTGGCAAGCAACCCTCCCCCCAGCACCCGATAAATGCCTAATTGCAGCTGTAATTGCTGCCACAGATGCTGCTACATTTCTGACACCTCAGTGTGCGTGCAACCGCAAGGGATCTGGCTTTAATTCCGCTTCCTCTAAGTGCTCACACCTTCTCAGCTGTTCCGCCAGATTTCTTCTCTCGATAATTACAACAGTGCGTGACTCTGCCCTCCTCTCATTCAAGGAACGCGCCAAGTCCGACTCAGGCAACAGCTGGCAATGCTGCTGCTGCTTCTGCTGCAATTTCTGCTCGGCTGCTTTTGATGGCAGCTAAAAAAGGCCACCCTTGCAATCTGCTTGTTTTGTTTGCTTAGAGGTCAATAATCTCTCTCCCCCTCGGCCGGGGTGCCTGGCATACGGGGAGAAACAGAATGTGTTTGCGAAAATACCCTCGAGCGTTGTTACTGCTTGTCATCTGTCTTTGAGCAACTTCTGAATTCCAAAACACACTCAACAAGCCAAGAAAAAGGTGGAGTGAATCACTGCAAAACTACACAGCTCCAGCGAATTCCTGAGCTCAGTTTTTGCTAAAGCAGCAGCTAGCTAAATACCATATTATATTGATGAGAATTGTCCATTTATGGGCTGCATTTTACATCAAATTAGAGAATATATTGTCTTAAGTAATAGCATGCAGTAACCAGTTGGGAGATGTCTTGAAAAACTCACTAGATTCATATATTTTGAAGGAGCTCAGCTATGTTTATAGCATATCGTATCATATTATTCAGTATCTACGAGAATTGGCTATCTATGAGGTGAATTTCATTTTCATTTAGAGAAAATATAATTCATGTCAATTAAATACAGAAGTAAGTTGAAAAATACCTTGACTCACATACTATTCGGTTTTCAAGCTATGCCTCTATGCCTCTGTCTCTTTCTCTTTACTTCGTAGGCAAGCGATAAATTGATTAAAAAAAACCCCGATTTATATAAATACGTAGCAAATTCTGAACGAAAATCAATCAATAATCATAGTCAATGTTATCTGCTTTCTCTTCTTCCTTTTGAGTTTCTCAGGCTCTTCCTCTCTCTCCCTCTCTCAAATTCAAGCATTGTCTTGTATAATTATGAATTTCTTGAGCAATTTGCCTATCGCTTCAAATTCGCATCAAATCTGGCCGCCTCCTTCAGCTGCATTCGCCGCTACACAGTCCTCCTTCCCTTGCTTTCCTCCCATCCTTGACAGCAGAGAATGTCATTAGCGTGCAACACAAATACGCAACAACAAGGCAACATTGAATGCGGCATGCGGGTGTTTTCCTCCTTGCAACAGCAGCAGCAGCAGCAGCAGCAGCAGCAAATCAAAGGAAATCTCAAAGATACTGCTGCTGCTGCCGCTGCCGCTGCCCAAGTAGGTAGCAGAAATTAGATGTTATTGTATAAGCGGAAGGGAAACACACCGGGCCGTAGATAATAACAATAATAATGATAATGCACAAGAAAAGAGAACGCGCGCCAAGCGGTCGAGGAGCGAGGAGCAAGAGACGGGGAACAGCTGAGGCAGAAGAGGGAAGCCTGCAAGATCGTCTTACGTCGTTCGGCAGGGATTTCAGTTTGGGACTCAGGTGTGCGAGGGTGTGCATTTTTTTGTCATGCAGCAGCAGCAGCAGCAACGGCAGAGCGAGCAGCAGCTTCTGTTCTCCCTGCAACAATTTGTAGCACGTGGCCTTTTTGGCCATTGTGATCGGGGCAAAGTTGGCGCCTTTTTTGGGCAGCAGGCTATAAAAGACGGCGACGACGACGACGATGACGACGATGACGACGATGACGACGACGACCGGGACGAGGACGTACGTGATTGCGGATGCCTCAATTATCTAACCATATGAAGGGGTTAAGGCTGTCTTCCGTATCTGATTACAGGCCGGAGATACGATATATTTGTTGCAATATCGCTAGCTGTTCTCGGTCATTCAACACCCACGTGCTGCGGATGCAGGAAGCAAAGCTTGGCTGCAGCGCTGGGGCTTCTTTTGCTGCACGGCACAGCTTAGAGACAGGAACTGTCGTCATGCGATCTGCATAAGATCGAGCAATTTCACCATGTCAGCATGGGCAATTGCCTGGCAGCAGCATTGCCAAAGACGGTTATAATTGGCCCAGGGCAGCGACAATTTATCAACGCCAATTGCCATTTGTGTTGACAACTAACGCGAACACCATCGCAGACTGCCGACTGCATTGGTTGTTGATGCTGCTGTTGCCGATGTTGCTGCAGCTGCAGTTGCCATGAAGCGTGTTGATTTCGCACTTTACAGCTTGTAAAGCCGGCAATGGCAACTGCCACAGCAGCAGCAGCAGCAGCTACTTGGCCAAGTATGAAATTATTCTGTTTAATAACCAACAAGTAACATGAAAATGGTCAACAATTGCGGCTGTTGGTCGGGCTAAAACGCGCTAATTGCACCACGAAAAGCTCTACAGAATTTATTACATTTCAATTATGTATATGGCCAACTGTTGGCACAGCCAATTGGCAACGCAGCAGATGCATCATTTCAACTGTCAAATTAGCCAGAAAGTCAGTCAACAGCTGAGGCTGCACACTCCGGCAATATGTTGTTGGCAACAAGCTGCAGTCGCTCGACAGCACTGAGAGATCACTCCAACTGGATTCGCCACTATCTTATTTGATTTCCTTTGATTTGAGCACGAACATCAGTCGAATTAGACTGTTTCAAATAAGGAAAATATGTTCTTCATTTTTCCTATTCCTATGTATAAGTCTTTAAGGCAGAGAGATATTTAATGATTTTCGCAGTCTGCTTAGTTTTCTCGATAACTTCTGCAACTGCCACAGTGCTTAACGAAACAATTACGCGTAGCTGCAGTACTGCTGCTTGCCTGCAACATTTGTCGAGTTGCTGCAAGGGATGGCTAAGAAAGAGGGAGGGGGGATGGTGCCAGCACAGCACAGGACAGTTGCAGCAACGTGTGTGGCCCGCTGCAGGCTGCTGCGGCTTCTGCAGTTGGCTTTGCTATCTGCCTTTGGCAGTTGCAACTTTTGTCGTTGTTCGTGCATAAATCGTGTGAAATATCGCATTTCGCGGAGTTCCACTTCGTGTTAACGAGTGTCACATACGCACACACGGGTCTCGGGCACACACACACACGCAGAGAGCGAGACAGGAACACGCATTTATTTGTCTTAGCCGTGGCATTGTTGCAGTTGTTGTTGCTACTGCTGCAAGTGCTTGTCGCTTGATTGCAGTTGTTCTGTTCTGCAGTTGCTGCTGTTGTTGTTGCTGTAGCTCTAAGTATATTTGCGTATATTGACAGCGCAGTGTGATAATGCTGTTGACATTGATATAGTTGAAAGCTGTGCGAGGGCAGCCTTAGCTGTTGCTGCTGCTGCCTGCAGTTGCTGCTGCTGCCGCAACGCCCACAAGACAATTGACAGTCGACAACAGCAGGAAAAAACCAAGTGAAGACTATAACCGACTTAAGTCAGCTATGGCTATAGGCTGCTGTTGTTGCAGCGGCGATCTGATAAAGTTGCGGCTGTTGCGCATGTGCATGTTGCACGCCTACAAAATCATGTTGCACGTCAATTGTGTTGCTCGCGAAATATGCCTGAGTCGTTGGTCCTACAATTGTTGTTGTTGTTGTCTGCTTATTTAAATTCTGCAATGATTTTTTCAAAGTACTCTTCGTATTGGTTTTCAAGGCCGCCCCGCACAACGTGTGTGGCCATAACTTAGTCAGGGGATAGGCGGAGGCAGTATGTTGCTGACAGACGGCAGCCAGAAGGCGGGTAGCGGCAGCTCCACCAGCGCCAAAGCCGCAGCCACAACGACAATATCGAATTGCTGCCGCTGCCACTGCTGTTGCTGTTGCTGTTGGGCGGCAATTGATTCTTAAAAAACGCTGACAACTTACATGTTGCAGCAACATGTTGCCGCATGCTGCTTACCAGAGTGGAGTGAAGATTAGCCTACGTAGTTGCTGCCAGTCGCGTTGCCTACAACATTGACAAATTGCTACATGTGCTCTAAAAAGTTCAAAAAGCATCGCATTACGCATCGCATGGACAAGAGAAAGGATAGGAAAGGAAGAGGGAGACGGAGACGGGAACGAACTTGCTGGGAATATGGCAAACGGAAATTGAAAATTACTTAAAAATTGCCAAGCTGAACGCCCACAAAGACAGGGAGAGTGAGAGAGAGATAGCGAGCAGGAGCGAGAGATAGAGAGCTGCAGTAGTAATCCTTGGAAAGGCAAACTAATAATCGCATAATACACGTTCCAAGCTAATGATTAACTTGCATCATTATCGCACAAGATCTGCGGCAATTGCAGCCTCGGCCAGGGCGAAGGCGAACACAGAAGGGCTCGCTTGTGGTTCGGCTGTGGGTTCGGCTTCATTTTTTGTGTTGCTGCGATCTTGGAAATTAGCTGCTGTTGCTGCTGCAGAAGCTGTTTCGATGGGGCAGGACAACAAAGCATCCTGCACTTTTACTCGTTTCATTGAAGAAACGACGCGCGCCCATTGCCCGAGGCAAAGTTGTTGCCGAGACTGCTGTAGTTGCTGCCGCTGCTGCTGCTGTTGCTGCTGCTGCCCCAATGTGCTTTTATTTTATGCTCAGCGCGCTTAAAAATGCAGTCAACGTCGCCGATGCTGGACTCCAGACAGCGCAGACAGGAACCTGCCGCTTAGGCGAATGCCTGACGGCCCCAAAAGGCAAGCGGCTCGACAGACACAGCAGCAACAGCAACAACCTGAACAACAACAGCAACATGCAACAAAGCAAACGGCAGCCGAAGCTAAAAAATAAGTTTTGCCGAGGGAGAAAATTCACTGCATCCTCCCACTTTTTGCTGCTGCTGCCAGGGCAATGGGGCTATTACGTTGCTGTTGCTGCTGCTGCTGTTGCTGTTGTGTAGCCAATCATTAAATGCGTTTTTCATACTTTTTATGCGGGAGTTGCTGTTGCGATTGCCCAGTTGCCTGCACAGGAATTGCTGTTGCTGTTGCTGCTGCGATTTTTGATTTATGCGCGGCCAAATGAGTTCCAACTTGGCAGGGAGTGAGGGGCAACGATCTTGAAATCAGAGTAGTCAAAGTTGGTATATCTGAAAGCGTGCACACCCACACTTCCGGCTGTAAATTGAATGTGGGCGTGTCACGTGTGTGTGTTGTGCTGTGCCCACAACCGGCAAATGGAATGTTGCACCTATGTTGCTGGCAGGTAGCAGCAGCAACCTCAGCATAATTATGCGAATGTTGCTGCTGTGGTTGTTGTGTATTTAAGTAGCTAGTTTTGTAGCCAAACATAAAAGTAGCCTGGCAAAAAGTCAACACAGTCCGAGTCGCGAATCAACTCGAGTCCAACGACAAACCGTCGAAAGTTACAGTTTAAGTTGCCGGTTGCAACAGTTGCCGCGGTGATTGGCAGTAGGCAGGCAGCGGGCCAAGTCAGCAGCAGCCACGGCAGCAGATAATCAGAATTCCAGCATTTTCACCTGTTGCCATTTGCTGCCTTCCTGCAGTTTGACATGTGCCGCACATGCCGTTGCCATTTGTCTGCACTTTAATGACGCAGCAGCGACAGCAGCAGCTCCAATCCAATCCTCGCCTGCTCGTCGCTGGCAATCAGCTAAGCATCTTGGCGCGTTGACAATCTATGCGCATAGTTTAGCATTTACTGTTGGAACTATTGAACCACATGCGAAGTTCGACTGGCAGTCGCTGACCCACTTAGAGCCACAGCTGATGTCCGTGTTGGGTGGACACAGTGCGACGCCTTAGGCAGCGCCTCGACGACGACCACACGACCATCATCAATGGGCGGGCAGGTGTCCAGGCAGGCAGGCAGGCAGGCAGCCAGCCACCCTTGCACAGGGCGGCCCAAACTGTCATTATTATGTAAATCTCACTGAAAATTCATACGCAGCGTGGTACACGCCTGCAAAGCAATTGCAAATGCGCATATTTAAATGCCAGTTGCCAGTCGCCAGTGCAATGCCGCACCAAAATACCCTACAAAACAGTGAGCAGGGCTTATAGGCAGCCCAGACAAGTGAGGGCAGTTGTAGATAGTTTTCCTGCTCTGCAGCAAAAAGCCGCGATAAGCAGACGGAAAGCTTTCCTCAATCCTTGCAGATTTCAATTACTTTGACATTAATGAGCTCTTTGTGTTGTTCCAATTCTTAAGATTTCCCAGGGAATTCCGCATTAAAGAGTTCTTTGCCTACTTCTGAGAATAATCACAACCCACGTGGAATGTCCCAACTAATGCTCTAGTTTCTAGTTTCCCGTGCTATTATTGACATCGGCCGAAACAAATTTTCAATTCGCTGACCTCCCGCATAACTTGCGCAACTCACCTTGGAAAGCGAGGGTGATTGGGGGACATTGCGAGTACGCAACGGCAACGGCAACAGCAACGGCAACGGCAACGGGCAGCAATCAAATGCGTAGTTGACCCCTGACTTGGCCCCGGCAGAAACAAATAAAGAACGCAGCGAAAGACACTTGCCTAATGCAGAAAGGGGCACCAACAGAATTTGCATAGCAAAAACAACATTTCCGCCAACACAAAAGCTAGGGGATATTTCGCTAGGTGATTAAAGGGGGTAAAGGAGGAGGCAGGCAGTACTCAATTGTATGTGTTACAAGTACTCGCACTGGCACTCGCACTTGGACTCGTGCTCGTGCTCACACTCGTTCTCAAGACCGACACAGCGGGAGGCATTCCATGGGCCGCACACAAAGCGGCCTCAGATTTAACTAGAAACTGTACTTTTTGCCAATCGCCATCGAAGTGGTGCTCCAAGCAGGGAGGCAAAGTGGCTGAGGGGCAGATAGTGAGTCGGACGGGTTGCTCAATTTATGGTCAGTGCCATCACAGCGAGGCATGTGAAAAATGCGTGCAAAGCGACAGCACTGGCCACACTAATTAGTTTGTCTTATGGCCTGCTCCTAGAAGCTGTGTGGTCAGTGGCAGCGGCAGTAGCAGCTGCAGGAGCAGGCGGGGCTACAGTATGGATCGTTGCCAAGTCGCAGGCTCGCATTGCCAGCGGGCTGCTGCATAATTTAGGTAGCAAAAGCAGCTACGCTGGGCCCGTTTCTGGTCGGCATTCATGGCCAGATCACTTTGGCCGGTGCCTTAAACGCCCACACTGCGAATTCGGCTTAATTTCCTGGAATGAATAAATGCTCTGGGCCATGCTAATGTTGAAAGCCACAAAGTAGAACAACTTGAGTCGATAACAGAGACGCTGTATACCCTGTATTCTCTGTTGCTCGTGCCATTGATAATCCAACTCTATGAGTGTTTCATGCGTTTGTCTTTTGTCTTCCTTAAAATTCGTTGTAGCTGCTTTGCTTTTTTCCTCGCTCTCTCTCTCTCCCTAGTTTGCATAAACTGAGCTGGCGCTGAGAACAAAGTGAATGGACAAGGCAGGCAACAAACACATATTTATAATATATACATATATTGAATTTTAAGGTTTCTGAAAGTCTTTGGTTACAGATATATAAACAATGAGTCGCATCGCAAGGAGAGACAGAATCTTCCATGAGAGTGGATACCTGATAGGAAACAAGCTAGCGTAAGTATGTTTCTATGACGCAGTTCCTATTTTACCCATAAGCCTTTATCATTTAAGGGGGTTTCCGTTTTTGACGAAAACTGTTCACAAAGTGAGCACTCCGATGACGTATGATAATAGATTACTTAATATCCAGCAATATTGAGATCTTAATAGACATCCTTATATCTAGCGATCGGGAAGCTTTCATGGTGTTGCTGAAATTTATGTTCGGTACCGGCTGCCTGGCCATGCCAAAAGGCTTTAGCAGTGTGGGTTGGTTGTGCGGCATAATCATGACAATATTCTTTGGCCTCGTCCTGACTCATGCCATGCACGTTCTGGTAGGCTATCTGTTGGAAGCGTATTACTTGCGTAACCCTCTGGTCTAACCACCCCAATTCAACCAGCTAACTGACAAGCTCACGCTCTTAAAAATCTATAATGTTAATATGCTAAGCTATAGTGATACTATTGAGTTGGCCCTAAGTAACGGACCCACTTGCTTTCAGCCATTCAGCAAGTTAATGTCGTAAGGAAGAGATTTTCGGAATATCGTAAAAACAGTTACTTCTGCATATAACACATATACACATTCCTGCCTTACTTCTTTCTATTCCAACAGCTACCAGGTCGATATATTTCTTAGTGTCTCCCATTTCGGTGTAACTTGTGTTTATGTGAACTTTATCGCCATGAACTTCAAGGCTCTGGGTGACATTTATATAGGACCGATCGATATTCGCATCTACATGGCGGGGCTCACTCCACCATTGATGTTGATCTTTCTCATACGCAGAGTCGATTGGATGGTAAAATCTTCCATAATCGCAAATTGTCTTATGTTTATTTGTGAGTTTATATTTTAGGAGAATCTGTTCCCGCTCAAGCTAAGTGTCTCCCATTGAATACATAGGTTTCACCATTTCCTTACACTATATGTGCTTTGACTTGCCTAACTTACTTGAGGAACGTGAAGCCTTTCAGGATTGGCGTCAGCTTCCGGTATTTTTCGGCCTGCTTACATTCGCCTTAGAGGCGCTGGGCGTGGTAAATTGATTAGACTACCAGTTCCCACAAACTATATACATATCTAACAGTCAGCGATTAACTAGATAGTAACGGTGCAAGTAAATATGCAGAATCCCGAAAACTATTTTGGATACTTTGGCATACTCACTCGAGCGGAGGCTGTGGTGATAGTATTTTACTTGATTTTTGGATTCATGGGCTATTGGAAATATGGAGATGAAGCAATGGGCTCGGTGCTCAACAATTTGCCCAGTGATGAAATGTTTGTACAATGTTTTAGTCCCTTTTATAACCAAGCCAACCGATATGATAACCAAGTCCTATCCTGCCTTTCCGCAGTGTGCCGCAATGTGTCATTGTCATGTTTTCGATTGGAATATTTTTGAGCTATTCTGTACACGGTTATGTCGCCATCGACGTCATCTGGGCAGGTTATTTGCAACCGCAACAAGCCGACAATATGGAAGAAGAGTCATTCTCCCTAGAGTATCTAGTCCGGATGGCCTTGGTGCTTGCGTCTGTACTCTGTTCCATCGCTTTTCCCAACTTTGAACTACTTCTTGCGTTTGTGGGTTCGCTATTTCTCTCTCAGTTGATTCTCACTTTTCCCGCCATAATCAACATATGCATCTGCCATAGTGAGGGATATGGTCCCTACAATTACAAGCTCTGGCGTTCGCTTTTCTTGATATTACTCGGTTTGCTGTGCAGCATTTTCGGCAGCATGACTTCATTGTTCGATTGGCTAGATATGGCAACTTAGTAGTCGCCCCAAAATTTTTAACAAACTTGTATTTCATTTTATTTCATTTATGTTTTCAATTTCATTAAAGCCTTTTTAAATTTTGTTAGCTGGAATTATTAGACAATTTTTGTTTTATACATTTTTATGAATTTTATTTATTATGGCAGAGTAAGTCTTTAAATTCGATTACTCGAGACCACATGAGTTGAATCATTTCCCTTAGCTATGATCCATACGCTAATCGAGTTGTGACAAAGCCCCTTACGTAAGTCCATCTGTTTATTAGCTACTTTTCTTGCCAAATATATATATCCCTCCTTTTAGAAATGCAGAAGCTTTTATTTCCCTGGTGAAAGTTGTACTCGGAACTGGTATTTTGTCCATGCCTCTGGCCTTTCATTACACCGGCATATTTGGCGGAATCCTCCTGTCACTATTGGTTATTTTTTGCATAATATATGGAATGAATCTACTGGTATTTCACACATATTCCTTGTATATACTCTTTAACTCCTCAGATCTATACAAATTTGATATCAGATCAGGTGTATGGTTAAAGCATCAGTAAGGAACAAGGTGGGCTACATGACGTTTCCCGAAACCATGGTCTATGCTTTTTCAGAGGGCCCTTCGTGGATTCGTTGCTTCTCAAAATGTTCTGGATATCTCGTAGATATTATTCTTTGTTGTTCCCACTATGGAGTCAATGTTGTGTATCTTGTGTTTGTGTCTGTTAACTTGAAGCAATTTTTAGATTACCATGATATAACGTTGGATTTGAGGGTTATCATCGCATTCGTTGGAATCAGCTTATTGCCGCTTTTTCTACTGCGTGAATTAAAGTATTTGGTGCCTGGCAATTTAATCGCAACTATTTTAGATATTCTTGGAATGTTAGCCATTTTGTGGTACTTCTTCAATGGACTTGGTTCTATAGGCGATCGGGCATTGTTTCCGGCTTCAGTTTCCGATATTCCCTTTGCAATGGGTCTCGCCATGTTCGCAATTTCCTCAGTGGGCGGAGTAGGTTCACATATGGCTTCGATATAAAGTTACTCGTTAATCAGCACATGTTCTATCTCCAACAGATGATTGCCATTGAATCAAAAATGGAAACACCTGGTGCTTACATTGCCTTGATTGGGGTCCTAAATATTGCCGGCATCTTTTTTGTGTTTGTATTTGTCTCATTCGGATTGATAGGCTACTGGCGCTATGGCTCTTTGTGTGAAGCTAGCATTACCCTTAATATTCCAACTGATGAAATGTCAGTATTCCCAAAAGGCACCCACATACTACACATAACTAAGCATAGAACACATAAGCAGAGTAAGCAAACGAGCTCTTGTGAAAGAATAAAAAGAAATTTAAGCAGTCAGCTCCAACTTCGAAGGCATACGGCTTTGCCCAACTAGGCCCAACTGTAATCTTATGTGTTCTATACTATGTTTATTTGGATATACGAGTATAAACCTTTTTTTGTTTCACAGACTTGCTCAGATAATCAAACTGGCCATTGCGTTCGCTGTCTACTTAACGTATCCTTTGTGCGGTTACGTCTGTATCGATATTATTTTTAATCATTATATTTTTAAGCGGGAAGTAAAACATCCTCACAGAATGGAATATATTGGTCGGGCTATCTATCTTGCCGTGACGACCATCAATGCCATAGCATTTCCCAATCTAGGTCCTCTCTTGGCTTTAGTTGGTGCCTTTTCTATATCCTTACTGAATTTGATTTTTCCCTGCATGATTGAGCTATGTCTGCTGTACCACGAGTCATACGGTTCATTAAAGTGGATCCTCTGGAAGGATATCATAATGATGCTATACGGATGGATTATCTTTTTTTACGGAAGTTATACTGCCGTTGAATCAATGGTGTCGGAATATCTAAAAAAACCAAAAGATCCGGATACAGCTGACCAGGTTACTACAGCAGCTGAACCAAACATGTAAAAGACTACAAGCTTTTGAACTCTTCAAGAATAGAAGTGTACAAGAAATAATAAATTTTTCGTTATAACTAACGTTGGTCATATTAACATTAAATTATACTTAATTTACTGCAATTTACTTTCTCTTCAAAGTGAACACACGTGTTTTACTTAGTTCTTTGCAACAATCGGCATTTGTTCATCATATGCTTTGGTGTTTACTAAAACTTGGCAAAAAGCGGATATTTTAAGCTCCGAAGTTTTACCAAGTAAGTTTGCAACACATATCTGCAATAAAGACTGTCGTCAGCCTGTTATCAGACTGGAATCATTTAAGAGTCCGTAGCGACTTTAATATTCCGGAATGTGACTGGACACTAAGTGTTTATGATACTGTTTTATTGCTTTCTCGGCAGCATAACCTATTGGACGGTCATTTTGTATGTATGTTAACAATGACAGGTTAATTATGTAAAAAATTTTAGAAACAGATCGTTGTATCTGTTCCATCTAGGGTGTCTCTAAAGAAGACTCAACCACCACCAGAAGATTCTTATCATCCCACTTTCGATGTTAATTTTGATTTTGGCGTATGTATTATTATACCCGCTACTCGAAGAGTATAAGGGTATTATAACTTTGTGCCAACCGAAAATGTTTGTAACAGGCAGAAGGAGAAATCTCCGACCCCATAAAGTATATATATTCTGATTCAGCATGAACAGCCGAGTCGATATGGCCATGTCCGTCTGTCCGTCTGTCCGTCTGTCTGTCTGTCCGTCCGTATGAAAACCTAGATCTCAGCTATTATTGGAGACAATATGTGTTAATTCTGCACGCAGATCAAGTTTATTTTGGATTTTTGCCACGCCTCCATCCGCCCCCAAAAATCGAAAAAAAATCGATTGTAGCTGCAAATATAAATCTACAGCAATCATTTTTTATACATGTGATAAAATCCACTATGCGGGTGTGTTGGCAAAGTTTCAATAAGCTCGGCCGATAAATAAGGAAGATATTCAAGAAATAGTATTGCACTGTGGCCATGTGCTTATGTCGGTTTTTCCTAATGTCAGAACCCGAGTTCAACTCAAGCAGCAGACAACTTTTTATACCCTTGCAGAGGGTATATTAATTTTAGCCAGAAGTTTGCAACGCACCTTAGGAGACATCTCCGACCCTATAAAGTATATATATTCTGAATCAGCATCACCAGAGGAGTCGAAAAATGGATGTCCGTCCGTCCGTCCGTCCGTCCGTCCGTCCGTCTGTTGCAACGCAAACTAGTCTCTCAGTTTTTGAGCTATCTTCATGAAACTTGGCACACAAGCTTATTATTGCTGTAGGCTGTAAATAAGTCGGAACGAGCCAGATCGGACCGATATATCGTATAGCTGTCATAGAAGCTATCGGCCGATTTTTGTTGTTTTTCAAGATATTGCAACAAGATTTGGCAAATCCTATTCTTATTACGTTCTTAATGTGCTGTCAAAATTGTATCAAAATCGGAGCACTATAACATATAGCTGCCATAGGAACAATCGGCTGAAATCAGGGTTTTTGTATGCAAACCTGTTTTGTTTTTGGTAATACCGCACATTATCAATACTTTTTGATGTTATACAGTAACCCGCCCTTAGTTTTTCCATTTAAATATCTCTGACGTTTATATTATATACATAGCTGTTATAGGAACAATCAGTCAGTCCGTCTGTATGTTGGAACTCAAATTAGTCCCCCAGTTATTGAGCTATCTACATGAAACTTTTCTCCCAAGCTTCTTATTTCTGCCCTCTTTTAATAAGTCGGAACGGGCCAGATCGGACTGATATATCGTATAGCTGTCATGAAGCCTTTCGGCCGATTTTCGTTATATTTCAAGATATAGCTATCAGGCTTACCACATCCAAATCTAAGAGTGTCCCTAATAGTAAAGTTCGAAATCGAACTTTTATAACTTATAACGATCAACGATCGGCCTAATGAAGGTTCATGTTGCAATTTTATGGAAATCTGAGTACTATTACATGTAGCTGTTAAACAAAAAATCATGAAGCTGTTATTCAAACGCATTTTTTAATGAGAACTTTCCAAATTTAGATTTTATGACCAACAGATCCTTTACAAAGACATTTCCTCATAACATTTTGTGTTAAGTATATAAGAAATCCAGGTATATACAAAAGCATTAAAAAGGTAGAATTATTTTTTTTCGAAGCAGGTTTTTGATTCATAGCCTTAATCAGGTAAAAAATCTTGACTTCCTGTATTGTTATAATTGTTCAATAAATACCACAGAAACCAGCAGCAATGCAAATATATTTTATATTTTGTATAACTGCAAGGGTATGAAAACCTTCGGCAAGCCGAAGGTGGCCTTGCTTTCTTGTTTTAATTATGTGGCAACCTTTTTTTTTTTAATTATGTGGCAACTTTTTTTTTAATTATGTGCACCGAAAATATTCATAGTGCAATTTTATCGGTCATTGCGTAAGAAATGCAGTGGTCGAGTGGTGATGGTAGTTGACTGTTAAGCGAGAGGTCCGGAGCGGAGTTCAACTCCTGGGTGCCGCGGCGCCATATATTTATTTTTTTTGTATCTTATATTTTTTTTTATTTTATGGTGTGTTGAAAAATTCAAAATACATTTTTAGTATATTTAAAGCCACTTAGAATCGAAAGAGATATTGAGCAGCAACACAAAAAACAAACGACAAATCTAATTAGATATGTTGAGATGTATTGTGAGGCAGCATATAAGTATGTATAATTTATAAGTGCAAAGTAATAAAAGCAATAGGCAACATCCAATAAGAATCGAGTGGAACTTGCATAGGCAAAACAAATTAGAGACAGAAAGAAATAAAAAGCAAGAACGCATTGTTCACATTTGGCACGTGTTTTTCCGAAGAATTGTAGCGGGTATATCACAGTCGAGTCAGCTCGACTGTAGCCTTTCCGACTTGTTAAACATAAAAAACTGTGTAAGCGTGTACGCTGCTTAAAAAAAAACCGACTTTGTATTATAAAACTGTTTAATTTCCAACAGCGACAGGTCAGCGCTTTACTCGTCTACTGAAATGTTAGTAGCGGTAAATATATTTTAATTTATATTAACTCCTGTTTTAATATTTGTGTTCCGTGTTTCTATCCGACATAGTAGAGTAAGCCTCCATGGCTTGCAAAACTTAAAGCCTAGCTTATTTAAAAAATATATAATTTATAATTGCAATTCAGATTTTTTTCCGTTTGTTAGCTGGTCGCATAAATTTTTCGGTTCTGAACGCGAAATGTTACAAAAACTATTTATCTCAGTCTCAGTTCCTTGAGAACCGTAATCAGTTTTAGAGTTTTGTTAACATGAAGCGTAAATCTTTTGTCATTCCTTCAAAGTTGTCATTTCAAAATTCTTTGCTCGAATGGTATCTTCAACCCTATTCTTCATTTGGTTATCAGTTTATCACCACGTCGCCACGGTGTTCCCGCTTGTGTATTTCGTTTCTGTGCAAACTGCTAAGTAAATAGCTTACTGAAACTGTTTTCGCTGTCCTTAGATACTTCATCCATTCCTTCCATTTGGAAGGAATCTTTTATCAATCCCTTGCTTAAGAAGGCCAGTATAACTGATGTTATTTATACTGATTTCAGTAAAGCATTTGATCAGTAAATCATTCGCTTCGTGCACATAAACTCAGCCCTTAGGCTTCTCACCAAAACTACTTAGGTGGATTGTGAGTTATCTGAATTGAAGAGCTCAAAGAGTTCTCTTTAAAAATGTATTTCCGCACCTTCTTCATGCCACTTCTGGCGTTCGTCAGGGTAGCCACTTAGACCCCTCTTTTTACGCCTTTCATCAATGATCTACCTTTGGTCATACCTAACTCCCGTACTCTCATGTATATAAAGATGACCACACTTACCTACAAGCCGACCTAAAAATTCTCGATGTTGTGTAAATTTTTAAAGCCTGAAGCTCTTAATGCTAGCTAATGGCATTCTCTCTAGCCTGTCCAAAATACGTTTCCTATACTCTTCGTGGTTGTGTTTTAGAAAGAATTACTTTAGTTTGGATCGAAAGCTTGGTTTTCAGACATTCATTATACCAACGTCAAAAAAAAAGTGCGATGATTTGAAAATTCTACATACTATGTGTGTTACAAAGTGCATACATTCATTAAATATTTACGGTACTTGTGTATTTCAAATGCATCTTATTCATTCACGCTGTAAAGAAGTCGGAATCATTTCATTCGGCTTGTAAGAAAAATTAACTGAGTAGGCGCATTTTTGTTTGCAATCATTCGTAAAAGCCTTAAATTTTTTTAGCTGGAATTATTAGACAATTTTTGTTTTATAAATTTTTATGAATTTTATTTATTATGGCAGAGTAAGTCTTTAAATTCGATTACTCGAGACCACATGAGTTGAATCATTTCCCTTAGCTATGATCCATACGCTAATCGAGTTGTGACAAAGCCCCTTACGTAAGTCCATCTGTTTATTAGCTACTTTTCTTGCCAAATATATATATCCCTCCTTTTAGAAATGCAGAAGCTTTTATTTCCCTGGTGAAAGTTGTACTCGGAACTGGTATTTTGTCCATGCCTCTGGCCTTTCATTACACCGGCATATTTGGCGGAATCCTCCTGTCACTATTGGTTATTTTCTGCATAATATATGGAATGAATCTACTGGTATTTCACACATATTCCTTGTATATACTCTTTAACTCCTCAGATCTATACAAATTTGATATCAGATCAGGTGTATGGTTAAAGCATCAGTAAGGAACAAGGTGGGCTACATGACGTTTCCCGAAACCATGGTCTATGCTTTTTCAGAGGGCCCTTCGTGGATTCGTTGCTTCTCAAAATGTTCTGGATATCTCGTAGATATTATTCTTTGTTGTTCCCACTATGGAGTCAATGTTGTGTATCTTGTGTTTGTGTCTGTTAACTTGAAGCAATTTTTAGATTACCATGATATAACGTTGGATTTGAGGGTTATCATCGCATTCGTTGGAATCAGCTTATTGCCGCTTTTTCTACTGCGTGAATTAAAGTATTTGGTGCCTGGCAATTTAATCGCAACTATTTTAGATATTCTTGGAATGTTAGCCATTTTGTGGTACTTCTTCAATGGACTTGGTTCTATAGGCGATCGGGCATTGTTTCCGGCTTCAGTTTCCGATATTCCCTTTGCAATGGGTCTCGCCATGTTCGCAATTTCCTCAGTGGGCGGAGTAGGTTCACATATGGCTTCGATATAAAATTACTCGTTAATCAGCACATGTTCTATCTCCAACAGATGATTGCCATTGAATCAAAAATGGAAACACCTGGTGCTTACATTGCCTTGATTGGGGTCCTAAATATTGCCGGCATCTTTTTTGTGTTTGTATTTGTCTCATTCGGATTGATAGGCTACTGGCGCTATGGCTCTATGTGTGAAGCTAGCATTACCCTTAATATTCCAACTGATGAAATGTCAGTATTCCCAAAAGGCACCCACATACTACACATAACTAAGCATAGAACACATAAGCAGAGTAAGCAAACGAGCTCTTGTGGTAGAATAAAAAGAAATTTAAGCAGTCAGCTCCAACTTCGAAGGCATACGGCTCTGCCCAACTAGGCCCAACTGAAATCTTATGTGTTCTATACTATGTTTATTTGGATATACGAGTATAAACCTTTTTTTGTTTCACAGACTTGCTCAGATAATCAAACTGGCCATTGCGTTCGCTGTCTACTTAACGTATCCTTTGTGCGGTTACGTCTGTATCGATATTATTTTTAATCATTATATTTTTAAGCGGGAAGTAAAACATCCTCACAGAATGGAATATATTGGTCGGGCTATCTATCTTGCCGTGACGACCATCAATGCCATAGCATTTCCCAATCTAGGTCCTCTCTTGGCTTTAGTTGGTGCCTTTTCTATATCCTTACTGAATTTGATTTTTCCCTGCATGATTGAGCTATGTCTGCTGTACAACGAGTCATACGGTTCACTAAAGTGGATCCTCTGGAAGGATATCATAATGATGCTATACGGATGGATTATCTTTTTTTACGGAAGTTATACTGCCGTTGAATCAATGGTGTCGGAATATCTAAAAAAACCAAAAGATCCGGATACAGCTGACCAGGTTACTACAGCAGCTGAACCAAACATGTAAAAGACTACAAGCTTTTGAACTCTTCAAGAATAGAAGTGTAGAAGAAATAATAAATTTTTCGTGAGAATGAGCTTAACTGGCAGCATAAGAACTCTCAAAATTTGTTAATGGGTACTTTACTTAGACTTATAAAGGCTCTGTTATGCACAGAGAAGACGTGTATAAAGTTAAAGTTGATCCTGCATTCCAACGTTCTGAACTGAGCTTTTATTAGATATGCATCATATTATAGTTATGTGCGATGATATGAAATCTTAGTCCTGCATACTATGAGTTTTACAAAGTGCATGCATTACTTTAATATCTACGGTACTTGTGAATGCCTGATAAGCATCAATAGGTGATACTAACTATGCTGTTGACCATCTTGTTGTCTATCCGGCTGTCTGTTGAGACCCAATCTTGTCTCTCATTTTTACATGATGGAACTAGTCTTTCAGTTCTTTACCAACATAAATGTATCTGTAAAGAAGTCGAAATGAATTTGTTATTACTTGTTTGCTCTGATGTTCGTTCTTCTTCATTTCACTCGGTTTGTTAGAAGACATCGACTGAGTAGGCGCACTTAAATTTCTAATATATTTGAATTTCATTTTTGTTTACAATCACAATTAATTTAATAATAATAAATTTTAACGAATTTTATGTATTATGGCAGAGTAAGTCTTCAAATACGATTGCTCAAGGTCACAACTGCTTAATCTTTTCCCTTAGCTATGATCCATACGCAAATCGAGTTGTGACAAAGCCTCTTACGTAAGTTTATACCCTTCGAGCTTAGAACCTTTGAAATGGACAAAAAAGCATCGTGTTCACGATCACTAGTCGACTCTCCATGTCCGTCTGTCTATCCATCTCTCTCCGCCTATCTGTTTGAACGCACGGATCTCAGCTATTATTACAGTAAGAAACACCAATTCTGTCATGAAGGTTCCTGTAGATCTTAGACAGGAAGAATTATTTAAAATTTTAGATTCCATACTGAACGCCCAATCACATTGGTTATTAAACATTTTTTGGAAGAGTATTAAAGTTACAAGTTTTTGCTACGGTATTCACATAAATAGATTCCTTATGAACGAACATATTTTTTTACCCGCTACTTAAGAAGTGTATTATGGCTTTACGCCAACCGAAATGTATAGGCAGAAGGAGACATCTTCGACCCCACAAAATATATATATAGCTATGAAGTATAGTCGACATAGCCATGTCCGTCTGTCCGTCCGTAAAACCAAGATCTCAGCTATTATAAGAGCTATATCTACCAAATTTGGTGAGTCAATATGTGTTAATACTGTACGCTGATCAAGTTTATTTTGGATTTTTGTCACGCCTCCATAGTTTTCGTTATTGGTAATCTATTGTTCAAATCTACTCTAGATTAAAACTAAATTTTATTTTGTTTTTTTTTTTTTTGCATTTTATTTTTATACCCTGCGACCATTGAAAATGGTCAACAAAGGGTATACTAACTTTGAGCAAATGACATAGGGAAGCGTGGCAAACCCCACAATGTATATATATTCTTGCTTAAAATCACTAGCCGAGTCGATTGAGCCAGGTCCTAATTGGATATATTGAATTTCTCAAGTCAACGCGAGAAAGCGATATTTATATCGAGGAATTTTTGAAGTGTAGGTTTGAAATCGGTTATCTGACAGTCGGGCTCGCTGGAATGAATCTTTCTTTATATGTTATTAGCTACTATTTTACCTAGAGATGCCTACATTTCCAGAAATTTAGAGGCTCTCATTTCCATTTTAAAAGTTGTCGTCGGAACTGGAATTTTGGCCTTGCCTCTGGCTTTCCATTACACTGGCATCATTGGCGGACCAATTTTGACACTATTGATCATCGCGTGGTTGATATATGGAATCCATATTCTGGTATGTCGCATATTCGATGTATTCAGTCGCATGTTCCCCTGATATGGTCAATGTTGATTTCAGGTCAAATGCATGGTAATTTCATCATCACGTAACAAGGTGGGCTACATGACGTTCCCCGAAACTATGACATACGCTTTTGGAGTGGGCCCCGAGAGCGTTCGTTGCTTAGCGAACTGCTCCGGGCACTTTGTTGATATTATTCTCTGTTTGGCACACTATGGGATTAATGTTGTGTATCTTGTGTTTGCAGCACTAAATATGAAACAGTTTTTAGAGCACTATGGTACATCACTAGATGTAAGAATTCTCATCGCAATAGCTGGAGCCGCTATGCTGCCGATCTTCCTGCTCCGTGAACTAAAATATCTGGTGCCCATAAATGCATTCGCCACTGTTTTAGATCTACTTGGCCTTGTGGCCATTGTGTGGTACTTCTTCCACGGCTTAGGTTCCCTCAGCGAGCGGGAGAAATTTCCGACTTCAATTAACAATATTCCGCTTATGATGGGCATCGTTATGTTCTCCGTTTCCTCAGTGGGCGGTGTAGGTCCCCAATTGCTTTTGATATCAAACGGCTCATTAATCGAACATTTTTCGTCACCTGCAGCAACTTGCAATTGAATCAAAAATGTTAACACCAGCTGATTACCTTGGCTGGTTCGGAGTCTTAAATCGGGGAGCCATAATTTTTACATCGATAACTCTGTTTTTTGGATTCATGGGGTACTGGCGCTATGGCGAACAAATTGAAGCTGCAGTTACCCTCAATATTCCCACTGATCAAGTGTGAGTACTCTCAAACCGAATATACTTATTTTTCTTAAATTGCTCGTTTTTCTCCTCAGCCTTGCTATGTTAATCAAACTGGCCTTTACGGCTGCTGTCTTTCTAACGTATCCCTTGTGCGGTTACGTACCCATCGATATCATACTGCGTCATTACATACTAAAGGGCGATGAGGCGAATCCTCACATGATCGAGTATATTCTGCGGGCTGGATATGTGCTCGTATCGACCCTCAACGCCATAGCTTTTCCCAACCTCGGTCCACTCTTGGGACTGGTTGGGGCCTTTTCCGTCTCTTTGCTGAACCTTATTTTCCCCTGTGTCCTTGAGCTGTGTGTGTTGTACAGCGATACGTATGGTCATTTCAAGTGGATACTCTGGAAGAATTTAATTTTGATCGTATTGGGACTTTTAACCTTCTTCTATGGAACTTATAGCGCTATTATCCATATGATCGAGGAATATGGAGGACAAAAAACAACAGATGCGCCGGACACCGCGACCACTGCAGCAGAGGAAGCAAATTAATAGTTTATATATTTTTCTATATATAATGCTATTTTTTAAGGATAAAATTACTTAGTGCAATTATATAAAACATTTATGGTAAAATAAGTATATATACATAAATGTATTGATTTATAAGTGCATTTGAGATATATAATTGAAAGAATTAATTGGAATAACTTTGTTGTTAGTCCGATTCATCTTTGTGGAATTTTGTGACCAAAATATTTCTAATAAATCCCAAATTGCCTAATTACGAGTTCGGTGAGTGTTACATATAAATTTATAAACGAGTACCTAAGGCGGACAGACAGACGGGCATGACTCACAAACTTTGTGGGGTCTGCCACGCCTCCTTATGCCTGTTTCACATATTTGCAATGTATACCCTTTTTTGACCATTTTCAATGGTATATATATTCTTGCTCAGGAATACTAGCCGAGTCGATTGAGCCATGTTCGTCTGTCTGTCCGTCTGACGGTCTATCCGTCTGGTGTCTATTTTATGGAGCTTATTTCAATGTTTAGATGCCACGCCCAGTGCCCTCACAAATCAGTAATTTGCAATTATTAAGTAAAGTGTTGAAGTCTTCACATTCTGCTTCGATATACGAATAGGTGAGTATTATATATGGACCTTTCTCCAAATTACAATTCGATCGGACTAACAACACACATGTTATTTAACTTATCGTTGTCAGTAATCATTTTCGGTACGAGCACAGTTTTCGCTCTGCTATGAGTAGTTGACGTGGATGTCGCGAGGTGGCGCTTTATTTTTGTTCACGTATGAGTGTGTGAGATCGAGTAAACAGTAGGTGGTGGAATAATTTGTGCAGAACTATCTGTTTGGAATTATAAGTATGGTTAGAAGTTTGTAACGGAATTTCAAAATTAGACGAAGGGTACTGTACTGTCGGGAGAGCTCGACTATAGCCTTGCCGACTTTTATACCATAATATATGTAAATAATAAAAATGTTTATAAGATTTCTTTGAATACGTATGTGAATAATTAGCTGCTCACAAGCAGAGTCCACAAAGGGATTAAGAACCATCGTGCTTACGCTGTCATCGTAAATTAAGCGCCAGTCAAAAGGTCGACCGGAGTTGGAAATGCATCGCCTTGCGACCTCCACCTACAGTCATGGAGTGGGGTAGTCGGGGCGGTTGGTACTGGAGGCAGGGGGAGAGCAGAATCGATGGCGATGTCGACATTGGCTGTGGCGGTAATTCCCTCATTAGGTGGCAGGCTGGGTAACCTGACGCTGCTTTCTGGCGTGTGGCATGCGGCATGTGGCAGGCAACTTGCTAGGCTGCGGCAGCCTGTTTGTCTGGCAGTCGTCTTCGAGCTCGCTTAACGATGCTCCGGAATTTATGCCGATATGGTAATGCATCTGCGTTGGGGCAGCTTGGCAGTGTGCTGCTGCTGCTGCTGGGGCGGCCCGCCGCCGCTTGCCTCATTATGCCATTGATGGACTGCAGTCGAGCGTTTGGATTGCGTAATTTATTGTTTGGGCCATTGTTTGATAAACTGGTGTTGGATTCCGACATAACCAAAATGGGCAAACGGCCGAGACAGGCGACTAATGTTTGTTGTCTCAGCCTGTTGTTGTTGTCGATAGTTGTTGTTGCTCTTGCTCTTGCTGTTGCTGTTGCTATTGTCGCTACTGTCGAGACAAACATTTTTTGCCAACGCCTGCATATCACTTTCCGTCAAATCCGCGGGGCTTTACAACAAGTTCAGAGCGCTCTCTCATTGGGGGATTGAGTTGTGTGCCACAAATATGGCTCTAATTAGCTACGCAAGTGGCATGCAAAGCAAACGGCAACCGCAGCAAGCAGCAGCAGCAGCAGCAACAGCAGCAGCAACAGTTGACTCAACGGCAACTGCTGCTGATCGTTGGCTAATGATTTCCACTGAAATTCCGCCACACGTGCAACACTACACCCATGTGGCGAGTTCAAGGGGTTGAACAGAGCAATTCTGCGTACGCGACGATTGCGCCAGAGTGCAACAAATCATCTGCCCCAGAGAGACGCAACCATCCAGGCAAACCAAGCGATCTGCCAGCCAAAAAGCCAACCAATTTGTGTTCCGTTGCTTTGCTGTTTGTATAAATCAATTGGCAAGGGGATGCCGCACTTTGCGTTATTGCAGCCCAGCCCCATCCCATCCCAACCTGGAGCTTCATCCACTCGAAGCTCGAAGGCTGTGAGCTGCGTCGCATTGCGTTGCGGCTTCGATTTGACATCCCGCTGTGCGGTGTCTATTGGCATGGCCATCCTATAAATTGCCTGCCTCCCTCTCCCTCTCCCGCTCTTTGGCTCGCTCTTTCTCTGATCTCCTGATGCATTATGTGTTTGTACTATGATTTTTCACTTGTTTTAGTGCGTGCGATCCGTGTCTGATTGGTCTATAAATTACAAAGTTTATTGCGCCCAACGCAACGTGCAACATACTGGCAAGCCACACGTTGCACGATCCGCTCACATTCAGTCCACCGTGGTCCGCCCCCGACACTGATGGATTACCAAAGTTGTGCCCGTCGTCGTTATCTTCCGCTCGGCCCAAAGCAAATGTTTGCTTACCGAAATATTTCTTGAGGGAATTGAATTCTTTTTTATTTAATTTTTTATTTGTAATACATATAACTCTTGATCGGTTCGTGTATTCGGATATTTGCCTGGCGACTTCACTTTCGATTTGTGTACAAATATGTGCTCAACTTAACGGTCAGCGGCAGCGGTGTTGACAAGGTTGACTGTAGGATGGAGTGAAGTAAAGTCGCCCCCGCCGCCACTTCCCCTAGCAACAAGGCCTTGACCCGAGCAACCGAGCAACCGCGGAACAGGCTGCAACATGCTGCAGAATGTCAGACACGGAAAGGGGCAAGCAACGCAGACAACAGCTTGACAATCGTTGTAGGAGACGAGACACAAAAGATGCCGACAATGTTGCCCAATGGAACTGCACCAAATTTTGAGCCCAGCAGCAGCAGCAACATGATCGCAAGGTATGTCTGCAGCATGTTGTCTAGCAACTGACAATTGCCTGACTGACTGACTGACTGACTGAATGGCAGAATGACTCGCTGACTGACTGGCGGGACAGGCAATGCCTGTTAGCGGTACCTTTAATTGCCTACTCGCTGCCCAAAATGCATAGACGAAATGTCAGCGGGCAGCGTCAATAACTGCAACTTCAACTGACAACTTTGTTGCAGCAGCAGCAGCAGCAACAGCAGCAGCAGCAACAGTAGCTGCGCCAGCATTAATATTAATTAAATAAACGTTAATTCAGCGCATTAATGCGTAATAAATAATGCCACTTTGTGGCAAAAATTAATGCATAAACGCTACTTATCGCTGCCGCCACGCACTTATCTGTGTCAACACAGCGCCAGAGCTGGCAGCAGTAGCAGCAGCAGCAAGTGGCCAAGTGCGGCTGACAAACGCATTGTCAATAGGCTATGGCAAAATATAGATCCGGAGACGGGAGACGGGAGTAGGAAGGGGGGATTCGCTAGTCAGGAGTCGGGAGCTGGGTGCACTGCTAGTCGATGGCGCGTTGCAATTACATGTCTGTGACAAGAATTTCAAATGAAACTCGCGCAGTTGCTGCACTGTGCACAGTGGACAAATGATTCAAACATTCGCATTACGTGTGGAAAATGCTGAAAACTTGTGCAGCCCGCAGAGGCGCCATGCCAGGAGGAGGCGACCATTTAATGCGCTGCTTCATCTCTTTTTTTTCTCCTTCTCCTTCTCCTTCTCGTTGTTGTTGCAGTTGTGCGCTTTGCATGCCCGACACAAGGATCGGCGCTGCGTGGCATGGCAAAAACGGCAACGCATGAAATTAGAAAGGCATTATGGCAAATCTCTGGCGTTTGAGGTTTATTTATCAGCAATTTGTCAGCAAGTGTTTAAGCCAGATGCTGCTGCTGCGGAGATTAACATGAACATACAAACGTACACAACTCTGTACTTTCTAATAAAATCCATTGACACAGTGCATTAACAGACTTTACGGACTTCAAAAATGGCGCCGCACCAGTTGGCAGTCAGTAGGTCAGGCGGCTGAAGGCGTCGGTGTGCGGTTCGGTGAGCGTGCTCAAAGTTCGACAACTATTTCCTGTTAAGTGAACTAATAGCGCTGCCTTTGCACTGATCCCTACCACTACCTGGCCAATGCAAAACACTTTTACTGCCCCTCATTAGTTAAGAGAGCATTCTTCAGTGCCAGGGAAGCTTGTGAAACTCAATTGAATCGGCTCTTCGCTCGCCCACTCAATCTCAATCAATGTGCGCGCCCCGGCTGAATTAGGACAGATGATTTACGATCGCTGTGGCTGCCCGTTCTAGAAGTACATTAGAATGGCCTGTCTGCCTGGAGTGCGCGGAGGGGGAGTCGAAATAATTCAGCAGCGCGCCGTTGGCTCAGTTAACAAATAACATCAACTTATTAAATAAAGTTTCAATTCAACGCTGCAGCAGCAGCAGGCATAGTGCAGCCCAGTCGGGCGAGCAACGCGCTACCGTACTGTGCTCGGACTGGGGACAGAGTGGATGGGGGTCGCAGCCGCAGGCGCAGCCACAATAAATCATCACATCGAAGGCAGAGTGGGAGCACTTGGCGAGGCATACGGGGAGAGGCGCTGCGTGCTTGACTACCTGGTGCGGCCGGCAAACTGCGGCCAAGTTATGTGGCTTCATTGTGGACAGAATGAACGCTTTTAAGCAGACAATTGCAGCCTGCGGCGCAGGCAACCGAGCATCGGAAATAGGAACAGCAGCAACGCCAACACGGCAGCAGCAGCAGCAGGTAGGAGACTGCAGCAGGAGATTGGCTCGAGCAGCTCCCACTGCCCCATTGCCATTGTTCCTCGCCGTAACTACTCCTTGCTGTAGCTGTAGTTGTGGCTGCTGCTGCTGATGCTGCTACAGATTTTCGTAGGCCGCGCTGTGCACATAAATCATTGGCTTGACGCCGACTGCAAGTTGGAGCCGGCTCGGTCTGCTCCCTGCTTGGGCTGCCCGCTTGGTCCGGCTGCAATGGGCTGCAATATGAGTTAATTTTTGCGAACTGGGTGCGAGGCCCGAAGCTCTGCGTATTTGTCAACTGCAAATTACAACTTTTTCCCACACGTTGCTGCTGCCGCCGGAGTCGGGCCTATTGCAACGTTGCCACGTTGCAACGTTGACACAACACATGTGGGTGTATGTTGCAATTTATGGCACGCCTGGCATTATAAATTTTCTATTAACTCGCCAGACGTCACTGAGATTTGCATTGAATGCGCTGCCAGTGCCAGTGCCAGTGCCAGCTCCACTGCCGACTGCCTGTCTGTCTGAGCCGCTGATAGCGCATTATCTGTTTAAGGCTTTAATTTTGTTTACCAAAAATGTACGCAAAATAAGTGCGAGCAGACACAACGCCTTCTACGGTGTGCGATTCGCTGAGGAGGCTGCATTTGCATGGAATTGACTTGAAAGGCGTCTTGCAGCAACTCACAGTCGCAGTTGGAGCTGCCTCTGCCATCGCTGCTGCTACTGCATCTCATTGTACCCGACAAATTGGTAATAATTTTAAGCAACTAATCCCAATAAACATGGCCCAAACATTGTGCTACCGACAGTAAGCTGCCAGTCCGGAGAGGGAGCGAAGAGCTAAGAGCGAAGAGGGAAGAGGAATGAGAAAGACACTCGGCCAATAAGATGCATTTATCTCGGCATCGATGAGCTGCCGGTTGGCAAGTGTAGCGCAGCGGTTCGATTTGGCCAGCTGTCGCGCATCAATTGAAATTAACAGTAGTTAAAAGCTAAATGAATTTGTGGCCAATTGCCGGTTGGTAGTTTGTGCTGCTGGCTGCAGTTTAATCTGCTCGGTCAGAGGTTGAGCACAGTGTGATTTATGGAGCACCCGAAACGAGCTTGAGCTTGTATGACGATGGCTAAAAGGGCGCCAGAAGGCGCGCACGTATCTTCAAGATACACTCGCACAGTTGTCCGATTGGCTTTCAATATTCACACGCTGTTCGCTGCTTATCGCAATATCAACAACAACAACGACAGCTCATATGAGGGTATATCCATTAGATACAATTTGGCACGTACTTTAAACTCTCACCCGCTACGCCTTGACCGTTGGTAAATAAAAATTTCGTCAGGAGCTAAGCTGCATTGCTTTGCGGATGATGTGGCGATCTCCAGGAGAAGTGCAATGCGACGACCAGAGCCACTCGATACTGGTTCGAAAAGGTCGGCCTCTTCAGCAGCAGAAAAACCGTGGAGAAGATGCAGATCTCTGTTAACGGGATACAAGTGGCTTCAGCAGATTCGCTGAAGTATCTGGGTGTCCTGATAGACGGGCGTTTCTGCTTCGGTTCCGCCATGTAGAGTCAGCTCAGTGCCTGTTCTGCACTGACGCATTGGAGTCAGCAGAACATGTCCTTCTAGGTTCCTGTCGGGAAGGGTACAACTAGCGGAGCTGGCCGGAGACCCGCTTAGCCCAAGAGGCCTGATGGCGGCCATGTTGGCGGACAAAGGGGCATGGGAGCTGGGGCATGGAATCATCATTAATATAATGAAGAGGGTACGAGCTGACGAGAACTGGTGTCTGAAAGAGAAGGCGTGATCCCGTGTGGTGGCGGGATGAGAATACTTCCTTAGCAGGCTCGGCTTGTCGTAGAAGGCGACTAAAGAGCGGAAGGAGGTGACAACATGGCCAGGAACAACGTAAGGGACTGCAACAGGGCATCACATCCTGCTCACCGAAGTCGTACCTTGACTGGTTGTAAAAAAAACACACACACACACACACACGCACACCCGCCTAGTCTGATTGCGTCACAATGCAAAACGCTTATCGCCGAGTATCTGCTGGATATACTCACGCTCGTGCTCGTGCTCGTGCTCGTTCACTTCAGCGTTCTTCTGTTGTTATCTGTGGGTGTAATTTTCTCACGGTTCACTTTTCAGTGGCTCCGACTTAAATTGCGTTTGCACATTTCCCTTTTTTCTCCCTATCTCTCTCGCTTCTCTGGTTTTTTGGTTTTTTATTGCCCGCGCTTGCCTTTTCGCCAACACTTTTGTGGGTGATTACCGGCAGAAACAGAAGAACATCGAAGACACATCGCACACAGCACCTGAATAAATATCTTATCAGCGTTTCGTTTTTCAGCGCGTTTTATATCGCATATTAATTTGATTTCACAGTTCTCTCAGCTCCGCAAAGAAGCGTGGGAACGCGCGATGAAAAATTGTTGCAATTTCAAGCGATTACCCTGGCCTTAGGTGTTGTTGTTGTTGTTGATGTTGTTGTTGTTGCTGTTGTTGTTAATGTTGGTGTGGTTGCTGATGTCGTACGAGCTGCGGCTTGGCAGTTTGGTTTGGTGATAACAACACTTGGTGATAACAACACTCCCTATCAAGTGCTCGCATTGTTTGCGCGTTTCTGCTAAGAAACCTCTTGCCACTGGGCTATGGGAAATGTCAACAAAGCGGAGGTAATATGGACTATTAGTGGGATCGCTCAAGGTCCAGGAAATTGGCAAAAATATAGTGCAAATTGTACGAATCAAATTTGTGTTGAGCTCAAATTCGTCGAAAGTTGACTCGAGTTAAAAAAAAGTTTAGCCACAAGACTTTTAAATTATCAAGGATTTGTAAGCCGAATCAACAAGCTATCTTAATTTATTACTGATTTAGTTATAAAACTTAAAATATTATTTAATATTAGCACCTGAATTTGGCCAAAGTTAGCGAACATTAATTTAATCTGCGCAATCTGCAATAATAAGTAAAAATTAAAAAAATGGGTTATTTACTGTGAATTTGGCAATAAAATGAGTAACAAGTAACCTGAGTAACCATGCAGATTTTCAAATTAAATCCGTTCTCTCAAGCGTTTTCCTAATTTTTCCACAATTCATTCTTGCTATTTTCCTCTTGACCAATGTGTGGTGTTTGTTTTTCAACTTTTCAACTGCAGAGGGTTACTGCAGAACCGTAACCAGGACTTTTTTAAACTGGGAACAATATCTTTTGCCGTTTCCACGTTTCCGATCCATATATTTTCAAACACCTTGCGCTCCCTTCCCGCCAATCTTAAACACTGCGAGGTTGACACAAGTGTGTCCCAAAAGAGAAGAAAAAAACTAATTTCATGAAACCAAATAGTGCTATCTGCGCTCGCTATCCCTAAATTCCAAAATTTAAAATCTTGAGCAAAATGCTCCTACGAAATTAATGCGAGTGCTTTTACGGTTGATTGATATTCAGCGTTCGCTCGAAAGTATGCTACACGTTACAAGACAGATTCGCAGTGCATACCTTTAGGCTGGCAACGCAATCTGCAATCTTTTGAATTTACTTCTGAGTAACTGCTTTTTTTGAAATTGTATATGTGAATTTCGGAAAATGAGCTCAGCTGGCGCAAGATCACAGATGGCACAATATCAACAAATTCATCGGTACAGCTAGTAGAGGGCTTAACATTTTTTCAAAATTTTCTCAAAACACGAAAAGGGAAAATGGAAATACAATTTTCTCCTGGTTATGGCAATTCGAGGGGAGTTTCCTAAAACGTTGAGAAACAAGCACAGGCCGTCTTACTAGCAGAACAGTTTAGAATTCAATAAGTTAAACATTTTTGGCTAAAACAAAATAGACTCAAAATACTATTAACATATATAACATTCCCACACACACACAGAAAGTGCCCCATGTTCTTACATTTGCTGTATTTCATATGCTTTTTTATTAAATTTTATTTGCCATTTGCAATTTGTCTCGTTTAATATATGTAGTTGTATATATATAGATGTATGGTATATAGGTATATCTTTCAATGTCATGATTATTGTGTAGGGCATAAACAAGATAGGAAGAATCAAACAAATCAATATTTAATTAACGAAAACGGTTAATAAGTTAAATGTTTCATGTGCATATTTTGTACACTTTCTGCGGTTGTGTGTTTGTGTGCACATGTGTGTGTGGGTGTGAGTGTGCGTGAGTGCGTTTGGTCTGTCTGTCTGTTTTGTCTGTTAGTTCGGCTAGGAACTAATTACAACTAGTATAACTACGTTTTGTTGTCGTCAAAAGATCACTACGGTTACGAAATCACTTCTAGAAGAATTCTCTAAAATCAACTCGATGCCACAATCGATGGCGGCACCGACTAAAGCGAATACTTGGTCAAAATATATATAGAGGAATAATTAGAGGTTATGATAGAAGATATGGGTGCAGGCGAAACTGAGGCTAACTCTAATTGTGACTACAAGAAGCTGCCTAAACTAATTAGACTATTTGATTGAGTTTGTTTCGGATTGGGATGGGATCGGTAGGACAGCTCGGATGGGAGAGAGACAGAGTGAGAGGTGGCGGCATATGCATGCGAAGCAGAGGGAGAATCTTACAAAACTTTGGTTAGCCCTAAAATTAGTTAAAAACTTAACTTAGATATCCCTGTGCTTAGAAGAGTTTTGTTTAAGACTAATTTAAATTAAATTAGCATAACTTGTAGCGGCGATCCGCGATTCGGCTCACTGCTGCTCGCCATGGCCGGCCTTGAACTCTTCCTGGAACTCGCGTATACTGACATAAGTGCCCGTTATGAAGCCGACAATGCCGAACAGTATCAAGCCAGAGTTCTTCCACAATCGCCACTTGAAACGCCCGAAGCCAGGATCCTCGTAATACACGGCCAACTCGATTATCGAGGGCACGATCATGCCCAGCGTGCTGAGGCAGACAGCGCCGATTAGCGAGATGAATGGACCGAGGTTGGGCAGAGCCACAGCGATACCACAGCAAAGAACCTGTCGACGAGAAGGCAATATCAGCTTAGTATACATGACAAGACATGCTACAATCCCTTCCAGCTACTTACCACCAGGAACACACGCAGTCCGTACTCGCAGATATTCTGGCGCGAGGCGGAGATCTTACTCTCGATGCCCTTCCACAGGATGCTGACAGGCACATAAAACTGCAGCGTGAAGGTGAAGAAGATGGCAATGGCGATCATTAGCTTCACAGATTGTGCCAGTCTGCAGGGGAGAGAAGGAACATATTGAGCTTCTAAAGGACAGAACAGATCGATCTACTCACTTGTCTTCCAGCGGCAGATTCAGCGTTATACTGGCCTCCGTCTCCGGGCCGTACTTTAGGTAGCCGAAGAAACCCACCAGCGTGTACAGTGCAATAACCAGGCCCATTCCAAAGTTTAGCACGGAGGGGCAGCCGATGAAGTGATTAGGGTTCTTCATGTCGTTCTCGAGGGACATGACTACACCGATGCCCTCCAGTGCGAAAATGACGGTGCCAAAGAACAGAGGCCATTGTGTGGGCGGCAAAATGCCCACACGCTCAGCAGGTGCTGGCAGATCCGTGAACATATACTTAAAGGTTATGACGATGCCGACAAACATCAGAATGTTGGCGATCATCGAGAAGGGTGTCAAGAACTTCAGATTGCGCACAAGACACATGAATACCAGGGGCGCCGACACGATCACGATCCACATACGCACGGTCAGCTCATTATCCAGGTACACATTGACTACCTGCTGCACATTGGTGGCCACAAAGACCAGATAGATACAGCAGCAGCCGAGCAGATCGATGACCAGGAAAGTGTTAACCATGAAGCGTATGAAGCGCGACCAACGATTCAGTGCGGGGGGCCCATCGAGGAAAGCCTGCTCCGCCACATCAGCGAATCCCATCATGGGTATCTTCCGACGTCGGCACAGAATGTGGGCGCACTTGACCAATATGTGGACGCAGTAGGTGCAGAGAGTGCCCACAGCGAAGGTGGCCACCAGACCAAACCAAAGTCCCGCGTTGGCAAAGGCCATCGGCATGGCCAGAATTCCCGAGCCCAGTGAACCCTTCAGCAGGTGCACAAAAGTTTCCAGGTCACTAAAAAGTATTATGTGGATAGCGTAATTAGTTAAATGCAATTACAGCCTGTATACCTTGTACATAGCATGTACTTATCGTGCCAGATTATTCTCTACATAATATGCAATCCCATCAGGCTGCCAAAAACCACATCAAAATATGTATATGTGGGAAAGTGAAAGAGCAGAGGGAGGAAAGGGCTTAGCATTAGCACATGTGTGTGTACACCTCTACAACAATATTATATCATGGCATATCATAACACATAACACATCATATCAAAGCATGATGTATTTGAGTTTATATAACTCGAAACCAACATTGAGCTGCAACGTGAATCCGAGTCGGAGACGGCATCAACTGTTTAATTAACGCTTAATTGCATCACGGTCAAACCCTGATTCTCCCTGCCTAACCCAACTTTGTTTGCCAGTGCATCGGGCGGCGCCAGCTGTCCCTCTCAGCGATTCTCACTGCAAACGAGACGCGCAACGCAAATTTCGACATTTTCAATTTGTTTTCGTTTTATTTTTCTTGCTCTCTCTCACTCTCGCGCTCTCGCTCTCTCGCTCTCTCTCTCTCTCTCTTGCTATCTATTTCTATTTTGCTTTTTCATCTGTATTTACTTTATTTTTAGTTTGGAAGCTTTTGCATCTAAAGTCCAAGGACAATGTCAATAAAATTTGCGAATTTCGAATTGCATTTCCGAATCGAATTTTTCTTTCCTTTTCGTTGAAATTAAGCGCAAAAAAGGCGCATGAAAAGTTCAATGACGTTAATTAAGTAGTTAGTCATTGATTAATCTCGGGGACAATTAAACTATCAGCTGTTTATGTAAGCGTATGATCGATCTGTACGTGGAATCATCTCACTACGTTGACGTGGCGCAGTGCATAGCGAGAAAAATATGAATAATGTGTACTCTATTTGATCTCTAGAGATTATTCTCTCGGTATTTCCATGGATGCATTTATCATGGGTCTACTTGAAGGTCCTAGGTACTATGCTACTCATCTAATTATGAAGTTATATTTCTTTCTAGAGTTAAATCTTAGCCTCCCAAAATACTACGCAGATTGCTATCGAATTATCTAGGAATAGAGCCAGAAACTCCTTGCCCCATTACTTACGATGTAGGATGCTCCACTTTGCGATGCTCGAAGGGATTGTAGGTGCCATCCTCGCCATCGTCTCCACCTCTTTTGCGCGTCAGGACTAGTGGAAGCGTCGAGCCCGCAGCCTGCTGCACAGGCACGTCGGCCAGATCGGGGCGTATGAATCTATCCGAGGATGAATACATTTCAAACATTGTAGTCGAAGACTCGTTATCGATATTCTTGTACATTCTGAATGGGCGCACATACGCGCTCAAACACAATACGCAATGCAAATATAACAGTACTCGCTATACGGTTCGAAGCGTTGCCGACGGCATCGAAACCTGAAATGATCGAACACACTCACTTGGGCTGGCTCGCATTGTTCCTGCTGCCGTTCTTCTTCTCGCTATCGTAGACCGTCACGACCGTCGGAATTTTCTGCAAAAAAAAAAGAGATCGTAAAGAGAAACCGATAAGTACAGTGAGCTGCGAGTGGGCAGAGCGGGTTGCAGATCGGGAGGCAGAACTGACGGGGTAAAGAGCGGCTGCTTATGTAAATCGCCCAATAAGAGTGCACACACACATACACAGGGGAATCTTGCTACACCTGTGCCAAGAATGATTTGCGTATTGAGGCAAGATAAATGCAGTTTATGGCCAGAGCGGCTCGATGCTTGCTGGATTTGCCAGCATCGGTTGACCTTGACAATGGCTGCGCACAATGTCAAATTGTCGTCTGTGTGTGTCACGGCGTGTGGCGCACTAAACTCGAGTAGTTCGAGCGTACAACTTGAGCGAGTAAACAAAACGCCCGACAATGCAGCGTATAGCGAAATTTCTTGGCAACACGCGTCGTATGCGCAATATTCAAGTTCAATAGTCAAATTGTTATGCGGAAGAAGAACACGGCGTACAATTCGCGCGACACACACACTCACACACGCGCGCACCTACAGCCACCCACACATATAGCTTCTGTGCGCGGAACGCTGCTTAAGTCGCACCTGCTGATCCAAACTGGTCGCGCTCAGTGATGTGGTCATCATCTTTGCAGCACCACTGGATGCCGCAGGCGGTGGCCCACCCCGTTTGAGTGACATCTTCAGCCTCTGGCGACTTAGAGCCGCGTTCGACAGACGCGTTTCCCGTGTTCTAGGCGCGAAGTTGCTCAGCTCCTGCTGCTCGTTCGACTGTGGGTGCTGCTGTTGCTGCGGCTGCGGCTGCGTGTGACGCGGCGGCAACGGCGGCTTTCCGGCGGTGGCGTTCAGCTTGACGGCGTTGCGCGGCACTTGTGCTGCTCGAGTACGATTTGAATGTCCGATTGGATGCTGGCAGCGACATGCGCAACGACAACACGTGCAGTTCCAGGGCAACACAGTACGAGAAATCTATTCGCGTTCACGGCCAATGTCGTCCGCCCCAATGCACATTTGTGGCCAAAATGAAAAGCGACAGGCCCGAGCAGCACTCACAACAGTCGCAGCAGCCACAGCAGTCGCGCCACTGAGAGCGAGTGGCCACAAATAACCAGTGGACGCACACCAACACACACACTCAGCCAGAGACAGAGACAAAGAGCAGCAAGAAAGCGTTGCAACAAGCAGGCGCTGCCTGTCGAGCACTGAGCAGTGATTCTGTGACGGGATTCGATGGCAGCGTGCTTCACATCGAGCCGATGTCGTCATCTCGCATTGTTTCCTATATGTTCACACGTGCGCCACCACCGTGAAGGGAAGAGAGAGCGAAAGCCTCTCGGCCGACTATTAAAAAGCACAGTCCGGACGAGTGCTCCCACATATAAATTGATCAAAATCAGTGCGACGCCGTGAGCGACATGATACGCCGAGCAACTCAGCGACTGCGTTCGGTGCGACGTAAATGAAATTAATGAGGAAGCTGTAAATTTGCACAAAAATGCGCGAAAAGTCGAATACGTAGCCAGTAGCTAAAAATCCCAAATCCCTTCTTTGGCAGTTCAAATTGAATAAACAAATTTAAATAGTAAATTGAAAAATTGCAGTGTCAATTTTTGAAAATCTACTGCAGTTATTCCGAAAACAAACAATAGAAAAAACCTCGCTCAATTTCATTGTAATTCATCATTTCAGGCGAATAGCGCGCGCGTCAACAGTGCGTATGCTTGTTTTGCATGACAATGGCGCCATCTGTGGGCATGCAGTGCAAGCTGCGCACACAGCGCCGCTGGACAGCAGCGACAGAACCGTGAAACTGCTGCACGGCGAATCGAGCGAACAAGTGAGTAAAGCAAACGCGGCGAGTTCGCACAGTCGCGTTTGTCTAGACGGCAAAAATGCTTGACAGATGATGATGATAATATCTTGATGATAAAGTCGGCTGCGATGCATTTAAGTTGCGCCAATTAGTCCAGAGAATACGCGTTTCTATTATGCAATATGACGAACTACGAGAGACGGAAAGACTGTTTGACATCCGTTTGTGTTCACGCCCAATTGGCGATCACTTTCGGGTAGGCAATAAACCTGGAACAGGCAGCTGGAAATGGTTACGCTTCAGTTGACATTAGCTACAGATCGAAGAGCAAATAGCGTACTGTGATGCGCATATTTCGCGGAAAAGTGAGAAAGTGAAAATTATCTCAACTCTTATACGGTTCATACAAATGGCCCAGCATACCCTACTTTGTATAATTTAAGAGTAATCGAACTCAATTGGGGAAATGCAGAAGATGCCAGACAAGAGACATACATTGGCATAGCATTTTTTAGTCAGACATGGCCGATATTTCATGAATATATTTAAAGGGTATATAGACCTCGTTCAAACATTTGTATATAGAAACATGGTCGAGCATACCCCTCCTGGATTAAGCTCATTCAAAGGGTATGCTACAATAATATCATCGGAAACGCAAACCAAGCGGTATTGCCCGCATCTAACTGAAATAGCCGTGCATAGCCTACTTAATCATTCTCGTATTTACAAGGTATTCCAGTTACAACTAAAAATAGCCGAATAACGGCAATTCGCACTAAAAATAAATCTATTCTCGATTATAATTGGACAGCTGCGGTGGCCAGTCACGTTACAATGCGTTTGTGAAACCAGTCAGACCAATTGCAACCATATGCACGTCTGACTGTCTGTCCCCCGTCCCTTCCCCACTCCGCCCCGCCCGAATGTTATGTCGCGTGCAACACAATTTCGTGTCGAAACAACTATATCTAGAAACGGAAATAACAAAATGCTCCCCTAACTGCGTTTTCTTTTCATTGCGTTGCGCTAGTCGCGTTGCCACAAGGGGTTGTAGGTAGTGGAAACGGGCTCAGAGAGGGGCAGGGGGCTGATGGGGAACTGCACTGGAATTTGCACTCGAATTGAAATGCAAACAGGGCCAGCGCGCGAAGCAGAAGCACTCGCAGCATGTGCGAGCAAGAATTGCAACCTGGAAGCGTGTACCACGTGTCGCATTGCCGTGGTTCAAGTTCAATATGCAAGATGGCTACCAAGTGCCGTTAGCACTCAGGAAACGGAGGCGAATTGAAAGAGAGGGAGGGCGCAAACGAGAGCAAACTGCACTCGATAAGGGGTCGGCGCTGGCGTCGATAACAGAGGGTTGCGGGTGCAGCTGCTGCAGCTGCAGATGGAGCTATGCAAATACACTCCCCATAGTTATCGGTGCAATATGGAAATATTGTCTATATAGACACGGCCAGATAATTGTTTGGCATTGCACAATCCAGCGCGGCAAGCAGATCGGCTATGGAAGCAGGCATACTGTTACACAGGCCTCGCAGCTTGCGCAATACCCTGTGAATGATTCATGCCAGAAATTCTACAATTCTAAATCTACAGGCCTAAGGCAAGTTATCGATCATGCGTTTACTGCTATAGCATACACTGATACATAATATATGTATGCATGAGAGCTTGGGGTTGGCAAACAATTGATAAGTTGGGTAATTCATGGCAATCAATCAAACGCATCAAGCAAAACGTGTCAAACGCTAATAGTTTATAGCCAGAGGTATTCCCTGATAACCGAACCAGGCGAACCTTCCCGAGATAAGAGCGCAAGAAGATACTTACAACGAAACGAAGCAAAACTCTCGATGCAATCTAGAAATCGTGTGCAAATAATGAATAATTAAGTGGTGCATTGTGTGCGAATGAGGGTATGTGTGTGGTTAGGCCCTTTGCGAAGTATGACGAAATCAAATATACCCTTTCAACTCAGCACACACCTGCCCTCGTCTCTATACGTCCCTCCCTGCATGCCATGACTAACGTTTGCAGCCGTGAGAAATCAAAAACTGCATTCATGTACGTTTCCAACTAGACTGTCTATATAGCACTATATAGCACTCCGATCACACACTGCATGCCATTGAACTTACATAAGCAAATGGAACCGAAACCGAAGCAGCAACAAAAACACAAACTGAAACGCAGTCGAAAACGCAAGCAAAAGGCAAAAAGCAAAAAGCAACAAGCGAAAATGGGGAGACGGGGAGACGGCAACGGCAGCACAAACGATTTGAAGTGGAAAATTTTTACAAAACTGGCTAAAATGCAAACAGCAACAACAATAACAACAATAAACAACGCAGACGAATTGTGCATCACGTGGCTCAGTTTCGTTTCCAGTGAAGCAGCTACCCCGCCCTTCCTTATGTCATACGGTGCGTATGAACTGGGCAAGCTGCATTTGAGAAGCGGCACAGGGCGGGGGCAGGCTGGCGCCTGCCTGGGCATGGATTAGTTATCAATTGCACCTGCTTGGAATGCACTGTATCAAATCACTAGGAGGGGTGACCGACGGAGGGAGGAATTCGATTTCCAGTTATGTCCGATACCGCCAATTGGAGACGCTGATATCAATTCGATATCCAATAGGAACCGTGTTCAGCTAGGCTCAGGCCTCAGCGAACTGAGTAATCGGAGACTTGCTCATTGTTCGTTGTTCTCTACCTGCTGTGTCAGAAAGAGAGAGAGAGAGAAAGAGAGAGCGAATTAGAGCGAGACTGCAGTTAATAATTACTTTGACAAGTGTCAAGAATCTGGACACACTTTGCGAGCGCGACTTGAAGGCATGGAAAATTACCGAATGCGATCGAATTCACAGTCGAATTCGACTGTGCGCTGTGCTATTTTTTGTCGCCCCGTTCAAGAAACGCAACGCAGCAAATTCAACGACGGCGATTGAGCAGCAGCAGCAGCAGAGGCAGACAGACAGACGGGCCAAGTGACTGACTGACTGATAAAATACCCAAGTCAAGTCAAAGTACATAAAACAGCCAGCACATTTTTCGTACGCGCAGCTCGAGAAAAAAAACCGAGAAAAAAGAAAAACTGAAACCCTGAAAATCGCTGACGAAGTAGGTAGACGCCGACAACGACGTCGGCAATTGAATGCCCTACTTCGTCCCCTGCGGAGGCAACGTAACCGAACCGCAGCGAACTCGAGTCCCGGCGAGGCAAACATAAAAGTGCAAGGCGTTGCTGCTCAGCTGGCTCGCTCGCGAGTGGAAAATTCCACTGTGCACGGGCAACAGCAACAGCAACAACAACATCAGGAAGAGTAACTATCGCATGAGCTAGTTCTAGGAGCGAGGGTGGAAATGCCTTTGTCAGTTTGCTTGTCGCTCGTAACAACCGAAAGAGAAGCCGAAAAACATAGGCAGAAACATCCCCGAAATTAGGCTTCACTTTTTCGGGGCGCTTCAGGTTTGTTATCATATCAAAACAAATTCAGCAAAGTGATTTGCATGCAGCACATTCGATCGATCAATAAACTGGGCAAATCGGTTTAAGTTTAGAAGACTTGGCTGAAACTAAAGACAGTTGATGAAGTGCTCGAATCACATGAGTGCTCCCCAAACATAGACAGCCATAATAGGTGAAAGGAAATGGCGACTGAATCATGAATAATTCCGAAAAGACTATAAATACGATAGATATTCTATATACAGTCATATTTCTATTCCCGCTGATAAGCCCGCAGCTGCAGCTATCGCAAGTGGATATCTAATTAGATCACCATTATAACAATTATGCGGGCACTTCGCCAACAGAAATCGATTAGTTGCCATCGTCACAGCAAGAGGGGGCGGCAGGCGAATTAGCATAGAGACGGGTCCGGTAGGGACAAAGGGTACTTACGGTGTACTCGGACGGGGCCAGCGGCGTGCGTGAATCGCTTTTGTGAAAACTCATTTTCACGTGGGAAAAGCGGGCTTATCCTTTTAGCGTTATCCTGTCGGCAATGAGCGGTTCGCGTTTTCGAACGTTTTGAACGTGCTGTAAACTCTCGCTAAACGCGCTCTTGTAGAAGTAGCGCTTTTCACGCGCTTTCCAGCTTTTTCCGCACACTTGTTACGATAATAAATAGAATTTAATGAGGGAAATTTAATGCAAAATTTGAGACTTGATTTCATTAATTTTTGAGATAAAGACAAAATGCAATATTACTAATGCAAAATTATTCTTCGACTTGCGACCGGCTAGACGTCTTGGCCAGGCAACGTTTTCTATTTTTCCTTCGTTTCTCGTTTTCTTAACTTAAGCGAAACTTTCAAGAAACGTTGCCAAGACGTTGCGAATTGATATTCGAGACTGAGATTGAGATTTTTTCTTTTTGATTTGAAAGTTCTGACAACCGCACGGTTTGACAAACAGAACAAGAATGCCAACCTTCACACAAAAACGAGCGAGTAAAAACCCCCGATTTGGACAATTCTCGATTCACGATTCACGATTTCACGGGCAGCGGAGCAACATAAACAAAGCGATAGTGAGAGAGCCAAGAGAAAGAGAGCAACGAAGTGAAAGAGCCGTTGGGAGAGGGAAAGAGTGAACGTTCGGGAGCGAGCGAGTCAATTATGGAGAGTGAGAGAGACAGTACGCTGTAAGTGTGTGCGTCTGTGCAGTTGTGTGTAGAGTTGCAGTGCGGCTGATTCCGCTTTTGATAAGAAAAGTGTTGAGATTCCAGCGAAAAGGAAACTTGCTCGGCCTCCAGCGGGGCTACAGCAAATCTGTTCCGTAATTATGTACTCCATACGAAACTGTAACTATTTGTGGAACATATGCGTCACAAGCCGCCAAGTGAGAGAGAGAGAGAGAGAGAGAGAGCGCGCGAACGGGAGCAGCGCCGCACCTACTATAAGCGAAGGCTCAAATAGTTAGATATGATTCACAAACCCAGCACAGAAATACCTCGCATCATGCTGAAAAAATCCATGTAATATTTCAAAAATAATTTATATTACGAACTGGCATAAATATATAAGTTTATGACTGTTTAGGTGTCAAACAAATGAAGGAAAATTCCCTAGGCTGTCGGTATTATCAACGCAGCTGTCGTATATGTCGGCAATATGTCATGCATCCCCTAACCAAACGGTTGCTACTGAGTGTAACTAATCGAACTCGAAACTCCCTTCCTGCTCCATGTCAAATAATGCGCTAATTAATTAGCGATGCCGTTAGATAACGCCAAACGAAAAGTCAGAAGCGAAAGCTGCAAAGTTGAGCGAAATGAAAAGCAAACTGCGTCGCACACTCACACGCGACATGCGACATGCGAAACGAGTCGAAGGGAGCCCGAGTCTCCGGACCGGCAGCAGTTTTCAACTGCGCAGAACGTTGCGAAGTTGTGCCCCCGCCCCATGCACTCTTTCCCCCTCCGAAGCCATGCTTTCAGCTTGAACTCGTCTCTTGTTGCGCGCTCAATTAACTGTCAATTGAAGAGTGTGTGACGTTTGCCGCAAACCAATTATAGACAATTGATTGCCAAAAATATGCGAACGCCTCAAGGGCTACTGCACAGCTACTTTATAGAAATGAACTGAGGTCTGTATGCGTGTGTGTGTGAGCGTGTGTTTGTGTGTAAAACAACTGCAAATTTAAATCAATTTATGTTTGTTCTTTGCGGCGCATTTATTCATGTGAAACTCGAAACGTGCCAGCTGCGTCGACAACGCTGCAAATATCGAATTGATACCGATCTCGACTGACCGTCTAACCGGTGCAAAGCGGATTGGCATATGGAAAAGTTTTTCAATTTTCTATTTACTTTTTCGCAAAGCTCAATCAATTTGCGCTGAAGCGAAATTGTACCCCAAACTTGACCGAGTTTTCAGATTAAAATGAAAACTCATCATCGATATAGCGAAAGAGGATTAGTTCAAGACAAGATCAATCTTTTGATTCAATTGAACTTTGCTGGCTTAGTTTAAATGGATTTTATTAGATATTTACTATTAGCAAATGATAAACACAGTGAAATGCAGAATGCGTAATAAATACATATGGCGTATTTATATATCTCTATACCATACAAACAAATTTAAAAACAAAACTAATTTCCGCCTTACTCGCTTTGAATTTCCGTTGCACAGCGGTTTGCAAAAAGTGTTGCATACTTCTGTGCGGCTGCGCAATGAGCGCCATCCAGCGGCAATTGTTTGCAAGCTACACGTCTGCGATGAGTTGCCCACTCAACGAAATCGAGTCGCTTGACGAACAAACACTGCGTCCAGCTGTCTGTCGTTGCGCATACGCCCCGACGCCGACGCCGACGCATTGCTTTCCTTTGTCGCAAAAACAAACTATTTTTGAAATGTGTGCGAAAAACCGACTCAATTTTAGTGACCTTTGCTCTGATTTCTACAAATTTAGCTACTTAAGTAAAACAGAAAAAAATAAACTGAATCAGTAAAACAAATGAAAAGCAAGTCGTACTTGAATGCAATTTATGGCAATCTCTGGCAAATCGCAATTGCTGTCGACCTGCAAATTACTTGTAACATGAGCTGAAACTTAAGAGAGAATTTGCATAACCAAAAGGCAGATACGAATGCACGTTATATTTAGAACGTCAACCGGTTGCACTCGCAACACAACAATGATTTACGAAAAGAAATTAAATAAACAGTAACAGGCCCAGCACGAGAGTTGAGAAATGATCGAGTGGAGATTTTATCCCCGTCGAGCTGAGGTTTCAATTAAAAAATCACACGAATATATACCGATACATATATACGGATATGTATTATTCAAACGAATCAGCACTTGTTTATGCAAAGCACACGTGAGAGCCAACTTGAAACACATTGAGCATTTCGCACTCTATAAGCTAAACACATTTTCATAAACTGATGACGCTTGCGAAAGTCCCCGAATATAGCGCAGGTAGTGGTTCTGCTGACTTTGCACGACAGATTTACAGTTCATTGTATTCCATATAGCTCGTTAGTGTATAGCTCGCCATCAAATTTGTTATCCTTCACTGTACTTTTTGGAGTTCTCACCTCGTTGCCACTTTGCATTTTTTTGAAAATGTCGATAAAAATGATTTCTCTTCCTGTGTTGGCACTCTTTTCTATTTCCAATACTGGGTTAAGCTTCGTTGAGGAACTGACTCCGAGTTACGTTCGTTAGCCAAGAAACCTCCTTTAAATAACTGATTTTTATAAAATGTTTAAAACTAGTTTTACTGCTGTTGCTTTCACACTCGATAAGGTTTATATCGATGAAGATTAAAGCTTGCGCTAACTTGGCTGATTCACGTTGAGTGCCACAAACATTTGACTGATTCAAACAAATGCACTAGCCATGATTTGAGTAGCTTAAAACTTAACAAACAATGAGTTTATTCAAACAAAAAATTTGTCAACAGTTCGCTGAGTATGATTCAAATTTATTAAGTTCTTCAGGGAGAGCTGTATGCTTATTGCAATTATTCATTGCTTAGTTACACTGGAGTTCTGATTAAGCCCGGGCTGCAAAGTAAGCCAGCAGGTCAAGTTTATGGGTAATACCCAATCGAGCGTGCCCCGACATTATCTTGCTACACACAATCTGAAGTATTTTCAATTATGAAAGACACATTATCGCCACGCGCGCGAGTCTATAGACCTTAATTGCTATTGAAGTTAATAACGGTTTACAATTTGTTTCACATTTAGTTGTGACATTACTGTTAGCTGGCGCTACTGTTAGCTAACCCGAGAACTAGTACGCAACTGTGGTTTATGAACATCTCATAAACTGTCATTAAGCAAACCAAATAGCAGGCCAAGCGATAAGCCGTGTGCCATTGGCAGTGCTTACCGCTATTTAATGGGTGTCTCGGGCACTGCAGAGACTTGCCCTCTTTATCTGCCCTCCTGCAGGCAGATTTCATTTCTGAATATCAGCACCATTGATTGATATATCACTGGAGCACACGACAAGGCACGAAAACAAGAGCAATCTGATTTAATATATGTATCCGCGATTAACGACCAATAAATGTGTCGCTGATAAAAAGTGCTATGTGACTTGCGAGGGTCAACTATAAAGATATGTGAAGAACTTACAGCTCCACTAGGGTGCTCGCCACTTGCTGAGGCTCCGTTACGCGCAACCAGCGTCATTTTGTTGACTTCTGTGGCAGCTGATGCTGTTTGCACTTTCCTTTACTTGGCAGCTAAATCAAGTATACGTCCGGTTGTGCGCTTAGCTGTTCGCGGACTGTTTCACTGTTGTTTATGAAGCGATTGGCGTGCAATGAATAAAAGCACAAGCCTTACACTAAATTCTGCTGGAGTAGAGTACTCAACACTCAACAATTAAGCACAATAAAACACACTCAAAACTTGTTCACTCGAAGTCGAGTGAGGTTCAGACAAGGCTCGCAGCAATATTCAATTTTTTAAACTGAGATCATTTCGAATACACCTATCGAGCGCCTGGCAATGACTCTGGCTGAGCATTAACATTGAAACACGCCGATTTAGCGATCGAGCGACAGATTGCCAATATGCTGCCCGCCGAGTGGGCCAGCTTTTATTGCAATAGTTTTGCAGCGCATATGCGAGACGCAGACAGCGATACGTGCGAAAAGAGCCACGAAATGATGTTATAGTAGCTCAACTGATAAACTGGAGACAAATCGCAACGGCAGCGGTAGCGATTAAGCAGTCTTATCGCCGGTGTTAAGGGAAAATCATAAAAAGCAAAATTAAACCAACTCACTCAGATTACTAGGCATTTGCTTGGCCAACGAGTTGAGTTGGAATGCGGCTGCTTAGATTAGACCAACAGGGAGTAGCATGGTTGAGGAAGTAATTTATAGCATACAATTTCAATGACTTATTGCGAGTACCTTTAAGTGTTTTCAAGAAAGGAGAAAGTAAACTTGTCATCGCATTGCACTTGACATACTTGTTGCATAGTGCGTGAAACCTGCTTAAAATAAGAAACTAACTTAGTCAGATTAATGCATTCTGTTGTTTATAATCAACTCTGTATGCCTAGTAAACGTGCTCTCAATTCTCACTTCCTTTAATTGTGATTTCGGAGCAAATAAATCAGCATCACCCACTTCTACGGCCAGTTAAGCTATGCGCAATTTCGTGTTTAGCCTGCTTGTTTTTTCAGTTCCATTAAATATATGTACAAATATATATGTATATAGTATATATGTAAAATAGTTGAGATACGACACAAATTGACAATAACAAGGTAATCATTCAATTAGGCCACAAACACACACACGCAGGAGTCCACTTGCTGTAGGTGCTCAGATTGGACGTGCCAAGCATAACGGGTGGCCAACAACCGCTTTCAATATCAAAACAGCAACAAAAGCAACACAAAATGAACCTGTGACACACGTGTATGCACTCTTTCTCTATGATCGTTATCTGTGTAATCTGCGTGAGGGCAAAGGGCAACTTCTCCCTTGGGGAGGCACAAGTTAAGTACAAGTTACGCCGAGTTCAATCCAAGTTCAAGGCAAAACCCATTTCCAATTATGTTGCAATAGAACTATTTTTATTTATATTTTCATTAATTTACTCTTTTCACATTTCAATTATATCTATATTTACGTTCCGCATTAGTGACAATCACAATTTGCCTGTGAGCTGTGATTGTGCTTCTCATTCCATGCCATTCTGTGTAATTTTCGCGTGTAATTAATAGATGCAATTCGTGTTTATCAAGTGTTTTTGCGTGTCAGTGCGGAAATTGTACGCGAAATTGTTTCATTTTTAATTAGCATGTTTCGTTTGACCCAGTGATTGCTCTAAAAGGTTTTGTGCGCTGCTCTCCAGCTCGGAAATTACAAAGATATTTTAATCGAGCCCACAATCAAGTTTTAAATATGCAACAAATATCTGAATTATTGCCCAGTAATTTAAACGCTCTTATTGCCGGTTCAGAGCGCTACCAAATTACTGAGAAATTAGCATCAATTCATCAAAAAATTAATAGAAGGCAGCTCTTAGCACCTTGCGAATCATTAAAGCTATAAACCTATTCACAGCAGGCACCTCAATTAGATGTGAGATCTGCGTAAATTGAAATCGGTCAGTTTTGGTCGGTTGGTTGTGATCAATTGATCTGCTGCAAAAATGATTCATAACTAGCTGAATGTTGACGTCACAGGCCAACAAAGACGCATACAAAGACATGATGTGTAAACGTGGTAGACAAGACTACATACGTCAGAGTCGAGGCAACGCTTGACCGGTTTTAATTGGCCAGAGGGGCAGATGGCCAGACAGACGTTGGCCATAGACGAATTTTTGCCCGGCTTATTGGCTATATCTGTTTGCGATTGCTCGTAATGTAACGGCAGCCCGCTCGTGCGGACTGCAACTGTAACACACGTCGTATGCGCAATGCATGCTAAACATGTGGAAGGCCGTTGTGGTAAATGAAATTTCGCGCAAGCCTGCGAATTCTCTTTGCCCGCAAACTGGTTTGTTACCTGAGAAAGTGCAGCAGCGACAACAAAAATGTAAATTGCACATTTTGGCAACAGTTTGTGTTGTCGTTGTAGTTGTTGCTGCTGCTGGTGTTGTCTGTCGATTGTCCAAAGTGGCAGCTAACTACACCTTACACCTCAATCTGTACTGGTTCTTTGGGCTGTCTTGCCATAGTTACGCGTCCACTCGCGGAATATTTGGCAACGACTTTAGTGCCGCGAAAGCGAGAGAGGGAGCAAGAGAGAGAGAAGAAGTACGGCGATCGATGCTCGACTTAAGGCAACACGCAGCAGGTGTTTACTTTTATCGATGTCATCTGTTTGTTAAGCCATCGACAGTTGTCGCTTGAGAATGCACATCGCACTTGAATCGAAGTAAACTAAGGAGAGTCTAGAAAGGCAACAGAGCCTAAGAAAGCAGAAGAATTAAGTAAAATTGATAATTTATTATGTTATCAACTGTAAACACAGAGCGGGAAATAGTCTTTGCAAGGAAGCACGCGAAAGAAAGCAGCTCAGCCAGAAAACTAGTGTAAAACTACCCACTAAATAAATCACAATCTCTTTGTTAATTCCATAGTAACAATTAGTTAATAGCTTAGCCCACTACGATAAGATCTTCGATCGTTAACAGTAAACGAGAGTAAACATGTCAATTGACAGAGGGACCTCTCTTTCGTGCAAAAACTGCGCTCTCAGCTTCTCACTTAAGCCATCTAGTGAGTAGTTACAGATCGCAGACTTAACGAATCTCGTATCGTCTCATTTACGGTGATTCTCGTATGCGGCGTCTGCAGAAACTTCTCTGACTCGCACACGCATATTTATTACGCCGGATTCTGTTTCGGGTATATTTCGTTCGTGCCTGAAAGTGATTATGCACATTGTTGTTCAGAGAACGAGTATTCATGTCTGCCATTACGATCGGCGGGTCTGTCTGTCTGGCAGCAGCAACATTTCGCGCACTGCATAAAACCGGTGACCCACGTTGTGAGTGATTTAGTCGTTAGCGCGCGGTCAACACGATCACATCGTACAATCTCTCTCTCTCTAACTCCCGATACCATAAATTAATACATTTTAAAATTTTACAAAATTTGACACCTGCAACGATTTTACAGTGGGCTAGCTGGCAAATCAATTGGCAACTGTGAACTCTTGAACCCTTGCACTTGATTTACTTTTATTGTTTACTTTGTGGTTATTCGTTTAGAGCGCAGAAATTCGAGATAAAATCAAAAGGAAATTTGAAAAACTTACTGAGATCTTCGGCCCTTCGGTAAGTCTTAAATTTGCTTGTAGATAATATTTAGAGCACTAAAAAAATTAAAAACAAAACAGTTTTAGCTAATTAAAAACGGAAGTGCGACAGCAAATTGCGAATTACTAACCGAGCGCGAAACACTCGAAAGTCGAGCTTGAGTGCACATTCTCAGGCAAGAGATGAGTGAGATTTTTGTAAATCGGAATTAATTGCATGACTAAAATTAGAACAAACGTTGACGCAAATTGTTATTGATCTAGTACACGAAAATAGCACAAACTAAACACAGGCAGAGACAATTGATAAAAAAATGATACAAGATTACCTGCTGACAAGATATGATATGATATGAAATTAAAGATAATACGGGAACTGTATTAGTCAAGAGCAAAGATCATATTTTTAGCATGCTGAAGTTATTTACAGTGGGATTAGCTAAAAAAAACATATCTTTTCACAAATAATGTATCTACCCTTGTATATAGGGTATTTATTTTTGTTAAATACCCTAAATACTTGAATAACTGGTTTACACAACAAGAAATGCTTAATTTTAGAGCGTATAATATAATAAAGCTAAGTGCAAAATTAAAAAATTCCGCTTATGAGCCATAAATTGTCAGTTATATCGGAATTATGCATGTACAATTGTTTTTCTTGGACTAGAATAAAGTAATTTGTCATCGAGTTGAGTCGTATCGAATCGTACAAATATTCCACAAAATGCGGAGCAAGGCCAACAACTTTTTCAAGCACAGAAGCTGGCGGTGAAGTTGGAAGCGCGACGTCATCGAGGCGTCGAATTGAATTGAAATTGTTAACGTCACGTCGAAGAATTAACTTTGAATCTCAATCACAATCCGAAAAAAAGACAAAACACCTGCAGCTAAGGTCGCTTGGTTAAGCGGGCTCATTGAACTCGGGGGAGTCGAGAAGAAAAAGTTAATTGAAAAACAAACAAATATGTCGCGTGCTGAACGCGTTCAACTTGCATTGTCCATTTTTGTCAATTCATGTGAATCCATTGAATATGTATATCGATTGATAGCATTATGTTATTATGTCGTTATTGAAATTAACAAAAGTTGTTAATGGTCGAATTTATTTATATTTTTTGCGACTGCAAATTTGCATTAAATAGTGTGCATATATATGCTATACATCACCTTTGATTCGTTTACGGTGGTCTAAGATTTATTCAAAGTGATTTTAATGCCTTGAGACTAGTTTTCTTATTCCTATAACGCATCCAGTTTGAACCGGTTACACTTCATTTATAAAACAAACTGAAGTTTTTCTTTTGCCTCTTTTTCGACAAACGTTACGCATAAATTATCGTAGAATAAATTAACCAAAGTATTTCTGGGAATTTTGTTTTTAAAAAAGTGAGTTTGATGACGCTAGCGTAATATAAATATTATAAGCGTTATGGGATAATGCAATGATTTGCGAGAATCCAAAGATTCGAAAGTTCATTCAGGTTTCCGAAGCGGATGTCTGATGCCAGATGGGGTACTGCTCCCCAGACAACTGCACAACCCATTAAACTATAATATTTTGCCCCTAAAACTTCCGCATATCAAAGATCTCAGCATTATCTCAGTTCAAGCTGAATCTCGAGATCCAAAACCGGCTGTACTTAAGATTATTCATCTTGAGCTTCTCGGCGACTTGTCGTTGTCGTGGGTGTGTGAGAAGTCGGTAAACGATGAATCAGTTGCTGGTGACCTTCTCGCTCGCTTGGCAGCAATTTAATATGCAGTTAGAACGGGCACTGTGTATATATTTACTCGATATTACATTTTTCCAAAGTCAAGAAGTCAACCCAAGCAATTAAGCCCACTAATTGTGCAAGTTCCTCGCGTGAAAGCCGGAAAATTTGCGACAAACACATCACGATGAATTGTTGTGGCTGCGATTTGATTCCATTTTGGGGATTCACGCCGAGCAGGGCTTTTCGCTATGTTCGAGATCTAAAAACCTGCCTAATGGCGGGCAATTAAATGCCGCATTGCACAAGTCTGGCTTAAATTAATGTATGTATAGGCAATTGCCGTTGCTTGTCACTAGATGTGAAGATAAACAGCGATTGCTGTTGCCTGTTGTCTTAGACAAAGGGGCAGCGTAACAGCGCGACAGACTAAATGAAAATCACAACAATGTCCAGTCCAGTCCACTCCATCCCGTCCCGTCCAAAGCAAAGCCCGCAAAGTAACAGTAAAATTGGCTGCAATTACAAAATGTTAGCACGTTTCAGGTACGGCATGTGAACGTGTGTGTGTGTGCTTGCCCTGATGTGGGCTGACGGGGGCAACGCTTCGCTCACATTGAACTTGACATTGCGCTGGGGTCTGCTTTCAATTTAAAAATATGTCAAACTATTTTCAACCGCTGCGCTTATAGCGCTCAGAGATAGATCATCATCTCTACAAACAGTGTCAGCGGACAAATTAAATGATCGCACACAGCGACCGACCGGCCAGGCCAGGCCGACGGACCTGTGTCGCCTTTGATTTACGGCCTATTACGAGTGAAATTTCACTAATCTCACATTCGCTCTTTCTCTCGCTCACTTCTTTCCTTTCTCCTTCTTGCCGGCAGCAATGAGTAAAAATGGACACAGCAATCCAGCATACGTCAGCGATCATGTGGACAACGTTAAGCAGCAGAGCAGCAACAAATACTCACTAGAGCTCGCCGAGAAGGGTGTTAACAATAACAGGGACGCCAAAGATCCCAACTACAATCCCTACGAGCATCGCGATGTGCCACATCCCACAACGTAAGCCGCACCATACATGATACAAAACGGAACTAATATATAGTATTCTATTATAGTAACTGGGAAACCCTTTTTCACCTGCTCAAGGGCTCGCTGGGTACAGGTATTCTAGCCATGCCGAATGCCTTTCGCAACTCGGGCTATGTGACGGGCTCCATTGGCACCATTGTGATAGGCCTTATCTGCACCTACTGCATACATCAGTTGGTTAAGGCAGAGTACGAGCTCTGTCGGCGAAAGAAGGTAAGTTCGAGAATATCCAAAGCCAGCATAAGCTAACTTAAGCTGATTTTCAGGTTCCCAGCATGACCTACACCGATGTGGCTGAGAATGCGCTAAGTGAGGGTCCTGGATTTTTTAGAGCCTGCGCCCCTTACATCGGAACCGTTGTTAATGTCTTTCTGCTGATCTATCAACTGGGCACCTGCTGTGTCTATGTGGTGTTTGTTGCGTCCAATATCAAGTCCATTGTGGATGCCATCTATGAAACAAACGTGGATGTGCGTCTATGCATGATCATCATCTTGATCCCGTTGATACTCATCAATTGGGTACGTGAGCTCAAGTACCTCGCACCCTTCTCGACACTGGCCAACTTCATCACAATGATCTCCTTTGCCATCATATGTTATTATATATTCCGTGAACCTATCAACGTTGAAGGAAAGGATGCATTCGGCGCAATTGAGAACTTTCCATTGTTCTTTGGCACTGTTCTCTTCGCCTTAGAAGCTATTGGCGTCATTTTGCCCCTAGAGAACGAGATGAAGACTCCGCAGAAGTTTGGCGGCTCTTGCGGCGTGCTTAATGTGTCCATGGTGTGGATTGTCTTCCTCTACGTGGGCATGGGATTGTTCGGGTATCTCAACTATGGTGCTAATGTACTGGGCTCCATTACCCTCAATCTGCCGGAGAACGAGATGTAAGTCGACTTTCATTGATAATTATAAATGTGGCTTATGCGATGCATTCCTTCTATGCAGTCCTGCCCATCTGGTTAAGGGAATGTTGGCATTTGCCATTTTTATTACTCACGGCTTGGCGTGCTATGTGGCCATTGACATCACCTGGAACGAATATGTGGGCAAGAAACTGGGTCCGCAGCGCAACAAGCTCTTTTGGGAGTACGCTGTGCGAACTGGCCTCGTGCTGATTACCTGTAAGTAGAGAGAAAATATTAATAGTCCATTTACTAAATATATGTTTGATCCGGCAGTTCTACTGGCTGTGGCGATTCCCAATTTGGAGCTCTTCATTTCACTGTTCGGTGCACTTTGCTTATCGGCTCTGGGATTGGCTTTCCCCGCACTGATACAGATATGCACACATTGGTACCAGACGAGTGGTGTCAACAGGGCATGGCTGCTCTTGAGTGAGTATATAGTAGATACATTCGTTCAATGAATTCGAACTGAATCGATTTATCTTTGCTTTGCAGGCAACTTTGTGCTGATTATTGTGGGCATACTTGGCCTGGTCATTGGCACATATACCTCTCTCAAGGAGATCGTCCTCACCTTTAGGGAGTAACTTGTAATTAACTTGTAATTGTTATTATTAATTTATTTTTACTTCCATCGAATTTTCAATGCATTCCAATTTGAACATGCACAAAATATGCATGACGAAATTGTTATAAGTAGTCCGACTTAAAGGACATGTGGAGATGAAGTTGAGCCGAGGGTCTCTTTATTTTGTAAGCTACTGTTTTGAGAACTAGAATATTTGTATACATTTTTCAAATTTTGTGATATTTTTAAGCATTGTGCCCAAAAATTTTTAAGATACATATTAATATGTTTTACTACATGATCGTAATTTATAACAATTTGTTTAGATAATTCTATTCTAAGTCGTATCTTTATAAGGAATATTTAAATTACGATAACAAACAACAATAAGCAATTAAATATTCTGCCATATTATCATGTCAAAAGACTACCTCCTAAATCTATAATCATTTCAGACTGCAGTTAGTTGGGTTGATCTAAACAAATGCCTTCAATGTGGTATATAAACGCCTGACGCCAATCTTGAGTTTCTCTTTGTCATGAATTGCTATGGATAAGCGAAAGAGATGTTTGACCTTACCCGTTTCAACGGCAATTCGAGATCCAGTGATGAAAGAAATCTTCACCTGCTCCAGACCATTAGAAATTTTGAAGAATCTAGTTGTTTAGGCAAAGATATCCAAAAGAAGTAACCGCCACTAGGTGACGAAAAGCTAAATCCTTAGGCAGCTCAGTTTTAAGTATCTCCATGACAGCCAACATGCGATCAAGCAGACTGGCAACAATTCCAGCAGTGAAGTTATTGAAGTAACCTTCATTTAAAATAATACAACTCATATCAAGATGAGGCTTAATGAGGAGGTACACCCCCAGCCAACCTCATCGTACACCGGATCCAAAAATCTTCGAAAGACTTCTGTTCAAAATAAATAAATAATAAATAAAAGAATAAAATGGTTCCTCGTCAAAGTTTACAATGCCATCGTTGCCCAGTACTAAGAAATCGTATTTTCGTGCAATCCTTACAATGAGACGACAAACACCTGCATACAGAAAGAGTTAAGATATCTCAGTTATGTTAATTGAAAGACTCACCCTTGCTGCTTGTGGGATTATGGTATGATGTAGTATATGTTCCATTTTTTTTTTGTGACTTAACGCATCGATCCTTTACTTTCTCTTCCAGATCCACGCAATCTGGTTTGTGTACTTATCGACAAAGAGATAAACACTTAAAACGATCAACGTGAAGAAAAGGAAATACAAACCCGTAGTAATTATCAATCACTCCACAAAAGAGATTTTTCTAATTAACCATTTTATTTATTTAAAATTTGCCAATTTCATTGCGCACCTCGTAGGTACCACTTGTTGGTCTATACTGGAAAATCATCGATTAATAACAAGCCTGACGACCGCTACATGTTGACCATTCAAATAAGGCTAATCCAATTTACATTCCCAGTATTTAGAGACATTGACATTGAAAGCCCGGTATCAGATAACATAAATAAAGCTGCTTTTATTTTGCTGTTTATTCCGCATACCCCCAGAGTGACCGTTTGCACTTACTACATTGTTATGCCCGAGTTAAGTAAAATGTCATAAAGAATTGGTCACACGGAATTTAATTTTTAGTGGATGAAAAGAATTATCGAAATTATTATTGACCCCGGTTTTGTTATTGGGGATACTGGGGAAATCAGACGACTTATAGAACTTGACGAAAAAACGAAAATAATGAGAAAAGTATGATGCGTGTCGCCTGTTACAGCCGCAGACGAAAAATGTTTGAAAAAAAAAGCACGCGATTTTCATACAATATATTAAAGTTCACTCAAAACGCAACCAAAGTGTTGTTGGGCTTCTAAAAAAATAGTGATCTGGTTACACTGACAATAACCGCAATACTCATTGACGAATCATATATGTATAACTCGTCAATGGCAATACTGTCCTGACCTGGCATCCCTGTTTGCTCTATAAATTTTAGTGGTCGACCAGTGATGGCAACTTTTGGGAACAACATAAAAGCTGTTTTTGACGGTCTTCAATGTATAAAAAACCAAACGAAAATTGCACAAAATAAACGAAAAAAGCTAAAAATGGTAAAAATATAATATCATGAAAATGACAATAAAGCAATAAATTTGAAAACGATCGCTAAGAAATGGAATTTTAGATAAATTGTAAAGAATATATTAGCAATTCAAAAAAACGCGGCAATTACATTTTTCCCGAAGTTTATCTGAAAAAACAGCCAGAATTGACGGGAAAAAGGAATTGGCAGTACTGTTGTCGACACTGATGCATATTTATATTTCGGGTCCTGACAATACTAGTGTAGTCAGGTACAATCTGACACTTGCACTGATAAGTTTGACAATTTGTAGCATATATTACTGAAAACGTTTTTTCATTACATCGCGAACTGTTTTATTTACAGGGAATTGAAAAATAAGTCTCGCCCAAAAAGTGGAATTAACACGTGTAAATTTTCTTGTATATTATATTTATATTTATATATAAATACTTTGTGGGGTCTTCCACGCCACCTTATGCCTGTTATATTTGGACATTTTTTGACAATTTTCAATGGTATATATATTCTTGCTCAGGACCACTGTCCGTCTGACTGTCAATCCGTCTGGTGTCTATTTGAGATAATCTTTGATCGCGGCGGCTTGCATTCTGTTCAAATTGGGGTCTTATTGAAACTCATCGCAATGTCTTGCAGTTATTTTTTGTCTATGCATGAAACATTGTGCAATATTTCTATCGACTTTTATTTATTGATATGACATCTCTAATATTTTAATAAAGAATCGTGTACTTTCCGCTTAAGTTCTCTGATCACTTTATTGACCATTATTCTATTTTGCATGTTGACCAAGATTCAACCAAAAAGCAAATTAAAGCTGAACTCCAAGCTAAGCCAAACACTTCCTTCACCGAAAATAAAGGATCAAAGGATTGGAGAAATATATGCACATCATATTATGTTCTACCTGACCAGCAGAGGCGCATTATACCAGGAGCATATATAGAAGAAAAATATGTACTATGATGATTATGCCGTAGATTGGTGTCATGACATTTACAATGACCCAGATAATAATCAACTATATGACAATATAGACTATGATGGTTATGACGTAGATTGGCATCATTACATTTACAATAGCCCACATAATAATCACGGTAATCACTCTCCAGAAGAAAAATCAAGCATTTGGAAGTATTTTAGGAACTTTGGTCTGATTTGCGTGGGCTTTGATTGCTTTTACTGTGTTAAAGAAAATGATTCGGCTACTATTTGGACTATCGCTTGCAGATGCTTGAGTGGGATAGCCATAATTTACATATGCTGGGGTTGCGGCACAGTTATTTATACAATAATAAAATGGAGTGCAGTCAAGTTGTATAAATTATGTGCATTTATATGTAGCTGGTTGAGTAGGGTGGTCATATTTTTCATATACATTGGTTGTGCTGTGGCTATTTGCACAGTAATTAAATGGAGCGTATTCCAATTGTATAATTCTATAACATTTATATGTAAAGCACTCGTGAACACTCCAGTAAAAATGGTGTCTTCTTGGCCACCACTTGTAAAGGGCACAATAATCTTATTTTCTATAGGATGTGTGGGCTGGGGATTTCAAAAAATATTCCGTTCTGTTATAGGATAATACTAAATAATTAATTATTATTGTGGCTCACACCATCTTTTATAAACTGATTTATTTCTTACATTGTAAAAATAAAAATATTTAAAAATTTGTCTGTGCTATGCAAGAAACTGATTTTAATATTTTATACCACCATATTTTGTCAATTTATTTCTTAAATGTTAATTATGCAAATATAATTGTGTATTTCACTGTACGTCAAAAACCTATATGCAGAAATTCCCCAATATTTAAGCCCCGTGACTTAAAACTGTAAATCCCGAATAAACTCCATGAGCTGAACATTTTTATTTTAATAATTCAAATAATAAGTTTCTGAACGCATTATAATGTCAATAAAAAGCATTATTACATTTGTATGCAAAAATGTAGGCTTTTATTTCAATATAATTTTCACAAATGTTTCTTAAAGCTTAGTTAGGGAATGATAATAATGATTTAGTTTCCAATTTTCTCAATATCATCCGCATTATCGGTATTCAAATAAGTAATATCTTTCTGAAAATGTTTTTCAATAGTGCGACATACAGCCATGCTCTTTTCGCCATCAATTAGATTAATAGCAATTCCAGATTTTCCAAAGCGACCAGTGCGTCCAATGCGATGTAAATATGTCTCACAATCTGCATTGCCACGAAGATCAACAGGGAGATCAAAATTAACAACAATAGTAACTTGCTCTATATCAATACCGCGCGACAGCACGTTCGTGGTGATTAGGACTTTGTGCTCCCCGGATCGAAAACGATCCAGAACAGCAAGTCTTTGCTCAACTGTCAAATCTCCAGAAAGGACAGCCACAGAGTGGTCATCATCTTTCATTTTACCTGTAAGCCAAGAGGCAGTTTTGCGCGTATGGCAAAATATTATTGCTTGGCCGATACTTATGCAACCATATATGTTCCGGATGGCATTATATTTACCATCTTCGTTTTTGCAATTTACATAATATTGTTTAATATTATCTAGAGATTCTTCCTCTCGCATTAATCTGATAATTGTTGGTTCAGATACAATTAATCGTGCAAAATCCATTACTTCCTTGTCATATGTTGCCGAAAAGAATAACATCTGACATTGAGGATTGAGCATTTTATGAATCCTGATGCATTGATCATGATGTCCTTGCGTTGCAATCATAACGTCAGCTTCGTCTAATACGAATACTCGAACATTTTTCATATCAAACAAGCGCATTTTCAAGCCCCAATCCAACATTTTTCCAGGTGTTCCAATCAAAATGTGTTCCGTTATTTTAGAGTTCCGATCAACTGAAAAACGAATTTATAATTAATTAGAACAAAGTCAATAATATCTAATTTATATATTGAACATTTTCCTGAAGTTTTTGAATTGTAATTATAATAAAATTACACAATATTGAAATTACGAATTTTAGTATAACTTTTTTAAAATTACACTTACATTATATGTATGTAATATAATAAATAATGCATAAAACATGTACATTTAATTTTTTTTTTTTAACATTTTAACTTGTTTACGTAGTATGAATATACACATCTTACCTTCTTCACCACGAACGGCAAATCGAATCCTAATATCAGGGCAAAATTGTCCCATGCGTGCCGCAACTTCGCCGGTTTGAATTGCCAGTTCATAAGTTGGAGAGAGGCAAAGAACTTGCGGGTGATTTAAAGCAGTATTAACACGACTTAACATTGCCAATACAAACGCCGCGGTTTTGCCAGTTCCTGATTGGCTTTGTGCTATCATATTTTGCGGTGGATCAGCAAGAAGAGTTGGCAACGCGGTCTCTTGAATTTTTGATGGTGTATTGAAGCCCATTGCGTAGATGCCCTTTAGAAGTTCGGGCTTTAAATGCAATGCCTCAAATGTTTTCACGGAATGCAAAGGTGAATTCGGATTTTTTTGTTGCACATCCAATGATAGCTTTGTGTTAACCAAACCCTTTCCCAAAATTTTTATGAGCAGGCTTGTTTCGGCTGGGTCTGCAACATCCGGCTCGTTGTCCTTGTTAGGTGTTGTTGATACAGCTGGTGCGTCTAAGGTAGGACTGGCCTTAACTTTGGGCACCTCTTGATCTTCAGCTGACTTTACCCAATCAGTCATTTTTTTAATTACAGTTTTTTATAATATTAAAATTGAATTACACAAATGTGTGTATAGAAATGCCAAATGTAGATGCTCTTTTCAAATCGATAAAAGCTTGCAAAAATTAAATATCGATATAAATACACGGTGCGACCATAGACGAATAAAACCTATTTATATGACTCGTCTATGGTGTGACAGTGGTTCATGCGATATTTTCTCATGTCTCACGCATGAAATATAAAAAAAATGTTGTTCATGAGATGCAGAAAAAAAATAATATACATATTATCCTTATCCTTATGTACACAAGCTACAATATGATAAACTTATTCATGTTGATTAAACCAACACAAATCAAGGTTAGAAATACACAATTGTCATATGTTTGAACAAGTATATTGCCAAAAATAAACATTTTGACCACTATTTTTTTTATACATTATCACATTTATAAATTTTGATTCAAATTTATAGGCATTCCTTATGCGATGAATAGGAACTCATACTAAAATTAACGTCGAGAGCGTATGTCATTAAACAAATTACCATGAACGCATATTATATTATTTATTTTTGTATAGCTGAATGAAATTTAAAATAAATGTTTTGTGTTAATCTTGTTGGTATATCTTAAACCTAAAATGGTATCTTTTAGTATTTAGTGTGCCCAGATTGTATATCTTATCGTTATCGGTACGGCCACTCTGGACGTGTCGACATTCTGTAATGTACAATGTTTTGGAAAAGATTAGTGTTTTTTGATCCGCGCTCAAAATTAACGATAGGACAGACAGTACTTAGTATACAATTATTAAACAGAAAATAAATTAATTACAATCTAAGAATTGGGATACAATTGAGTGAAATCATACTCACACAATCAGGTTAGTATTTGTGTTACGAATTCAATTCTTGAGGATCTTTCTTTTATGTTAAACGCGATAACAGCTTGCGTACTCATTATTACTGCGCAATAAAACAAATTTAATTTATACAGATCTACATATTTGTGTTGTTGTTATGATAATACGATACACATATCCTTGAATTTTGCTGACAGGAGATATTCCGAGCGATAACAAAATACGCAGCATAAAGGCAATAACAATGTCGTCGGCGGGAAATTGTGCTGAGCATGACGAAAATATGACGGCCTGGCTTAACGAGAAGCTTTCGATAAATGAAGCGGATGGCAATAAACAAAACAACAATCACAGCATCCATAACTGCAATAGAAGCAACTCCAGTAAATATATTGCTCCAATGATAACGGCATCTCCACATATGTGTCCAAGTAGCGTAAGCAACTTGTACAACAACGATGAAAGTGAAGAATTTAATGAAATTTGCAAAAAAGCTCAGGCTGGGCAAAAAATTATGATAATTATGCGCGGCGCACCAGGTTGTGGGAAGTCAACGATGGCTAATACTCTACTAAGGCAAATTGGTTTACTAGAGGACTACAATGCTAAAGAGTTTGTATTCAGTAGCGATGATTACTTTCAAACGCGGCGCGGTTACAAATTTGATCGGAATCTACTGCCTGATGCTCATGATTGGAATAAAAACAAGGTCCACAGTAAAGCGGCTGCCGGCTGGAGCCCTATTATTGTCGACAATACTAATATTATGGTTTGGGAAATGCAGCCCTACGTACAAATTGCTGTGATGCATGGCTATCTGCTGGAGATATTGGAGCCACAGACTAGCTGGTGTAAATCAGCCTCGAAATTATCGCAACGGAATGTACATCAGGTGCCAAAGGAGAACATTCAGCGCATGCTAGACCGCTATGAAAAGACTAGTGTTGCCGAGCTGCTCAAGGTAGGGGAATGGATCATTTATATTATTTAGTTTTATTTTTAATTATTTTGCTTTTAGATGCTTAAGGAAACCAAATACACATTACCTTTGCCACAATTGCGCTTACAGCCGCCACTGCCAATGTTGCCAACGCCGCTAACACATCCAACTCTGCCTGCTCCAGTGCCATCGGAGCTAGAATCGCGGAATGATAATGCTAGCATACAAACGGATATGTTTAAGCTAAATGCCAAGGCTCAAAGCTGGGTGCCATACGAACAAAATGCTCCCAGTTACTGGGCACAGTTGGGTGAGCATTCCGTACCAGCGCCGGCTTCCAGCGCATCGACATCAGGGGAAAATACGCTGTTGGATTTGCTACGCGACGGGCAGACATCAACCTCTGTACCAAATACAATCGATGGCCCTTCTGAGGTCCTTCAGCGTCACAGCTTTAACTGTCCCAATGAGCCGGCTGGATTTGTGGCTCTCCGCCAAATGTATCCTAATAAGCAAATAATCGGTCTCTGGGATTTGTATGTTAAGTGCAACGGTGATGTAGATTGGGCGGTGGATATATTGCTTAAAGAAGATGAGCTAAATTCAGATACCGCTGACTATACTGGCAATGACGAAGATGACCAGCCATTTCAATGTGCTTGCAACGCGCTGCAAGAACAAGTAATTCCCCTATCCACTCAGTCCCCATTGACAAATTCTATTGGCAAATTAGTGCCAAAAGCACAACGTCAGTCTCGCGCCAAGCGCAATGCACCCGTTAGTGGTGCCAACTACAGTTCGAACAAAGAACTAGAGATGCATGTCGCAAATTGTTTTGTGCTTAGCGATGATCAGTACTCTGAGCATACAAGGAAAATACGCGACATACGAAATGGTATTTTAGATCAGCCATTACCTCTGGCTGATCCGGCTCCATTAGTTGTTATGCCAAATGAAGACGATGAAGATAATGAGGATAATGTTCTCTTGGAAATGGAATTGGGGGAATCGTTGGTTGCGCAACTGCGCAACAATTTCCAATGGGAAGGTGAAATGCTGCCAGTTGAACTAGAGCTTTCGCCAACAAAAGTCTTTATGCCACGTCATGTGGCTAAGCAACTCTACATGCTATGGATGGAATCGGTGCACAATCGACTTGAGGAGCAGCGTCAGCAAAAATTGCGCGAGGATGAGCAATTCGCCCGGCTATTAAAACATCCCAAATACGCTGAGTGCAGTGAATCGCCAGGCAATATCGAAGAGTTGCTTGATATGGAGCTAGCTTGGAGTATCTACAACAGTGATAAACAGGCGGCCACACAGGCATTGCGTGAAAAACCAAACGATATTGCCACTCACTTGACGAAAATGAAGCTGTGCGAAAAGTTTCCCGATATACCAAAAGAAACGGTGCTAGAGGTTTTTGATGCTACGGACCACAACTACGGAAAGACTGTCGAGGTGCTAGACAGCAATGTGCAGAGTGAACTAACGAGTGCCGAGCTCTACGAGCAGGCATTACGTGAAAATGAAAAGGTTAGTCACATAATTTACCCCTATCTTAAATATACCGTTTTAAAATTACTTATTTGTATGTCAGCTCAATGCTCAGCAGCAGCAGGAGGAACAGCAATTATTGCCGGCAAAATTGTCTAGTCCACGATCCACAGGAAATGCTAAGTCGCAGTCACCGCAATTGCATGAAGAGGCAAAATTTGCAGCTCTAAGGGACTTCGAGGAGACGCGTAATCTTGCTGCACATCATGCCCAACTTAGAGCTGAGTGCAATCTAAAAGCCAAACAAGCAATACAGCAGGGTAATGGCAGCGTGGCGCTTTACTATTCAGAAATTGCACAGCTGCACAAAAAGAAAATTGATGTTTTTAATCATCGTGCTGCCAGTTGCATCATGGAAGTTCACAAGCATACACAAAATAATCCAGATTTGCTAGATCTACATTATCTACATGCCATGGAGGCGGTAAGTAGCCTGGATTTGTTTCTGGACCGTCATATAACGGTTCTGCGTAATAGCACGCGAGTCTATAAGAACGTATTTATAATTACGGGTCGTGGACTCCATAGTGCTAACGGTGTGTCCACCATTAAGAAGAGAGTAAAGGCCAGACTGGCCGAGCGACGCTTGCGGTGAGTGCTTTTGAATAGTTATATAAAGATAACGATTATATATACATACATAAATATAATATTCCCTTTGAGAATAAACATTTTTTAAAAAGAGTATACAAACCTACGTTATAGACCGCAAAATGTATATACTTTCTTTCTCTGGATTACTAGCCGAGTCGTTTGTGTCATGCACACCTGTCTTTCGCCCGAATGTCTGTCTGATCTTAGCAACTATAGGAGCGAGAGACGCAGATTAAGTTTATATTAGTCTTGGATGCCATGTCCACTGTTAACGCAAATTTTAAATTGTTTATTATTAAGAATATGAGAATATAAGAATATAAGGTACCTTCAAAGTCCGATCTATACAGAAGTTATGCAAAATGAAAATCATAATAGTTATGGGTATATGTAAAGGGTGTTTTTTAAGAGGTTTTTTAATGGGCTAAGAGCCCATCTTTATAAGAATGTACAATCAGCGCTGCCTACGCGCAGCAGTAAATATTAGGCGCCGACGTCGCTGTAGTTAAAAAATTTGTGCTGTATGAAATTATAAGTGTGTTTATATGTGAGTAACGGAACTTCGAAATTGGGTGAAGGGTATCTTACTGTCGGGCACGATCGACTGCAGTTTGTTTTAACATGTTTTTCATTATTTTCTATTTATAATACCTACATATTTTATTTGCTCTACACAATTGCTATTTCAGCTGGCAAGAGGTAAATCCGGGCCTTCTTCGTGTCAAAATCTTCTCAGCATCGCGTCACTCCAAAAATTTTTGATCGTTTACGATAGATGGCAATCAGTAGGATCTAAATTATTGTGTACAAAATGTTCTGTATAATAACAGCTTATTGATAAACTTCCGTATTATTTTATGTGTTCACCGAACTGTAAAATACATTCCTTCGCACATTTTACTAAGCACTTCCTTTCAAACATTATTAGGCTTAGTGTTTTATACGTTTTGAAAGATAAATTGTTAGGTTTACTTAGAAGTAATTAAAAAAAAACAATGAAGTACATTATATTTCTTTCTTTCCCAAGAATTTATAATATTTTTTGTTCAAAATACTTAAATTAAGAGGTGCTCTCTTAAAAAAAAATCAAATAACTTCCAATATAATTTAAGGTTGTTTTATGTAATTAGCATAGTATATCTGTATATACGAATACATAGTATAAGTCAAAACTATTTTTATTATGTATGTAAGGCAAAATATACTATTAAACATTTAGTCTGGTAAGTTCGAATTACTTGAGTTTTCTTCAATCGATTTTAAAAGCCATAAAATATATGTATAAAGTAAAAATTAATTTAATTTAATATGTAACCAATTCTCTATATGAATGATTTGACGATGTTGACTTTTGTTATTACTTAATCTACTTTGTGCGCGTTGACAAGTCACAGATGTTAACACTGTGTGTGTTCTTGAGAGCCTTTGCATTTGAGATGATAGGTAGCTAAACCTTTTTAACAATCTACGAATTACCTGCGAGAATTTAAAAACAGCCCACCATAAAAATAAAACACAGTCGTTTATTGTTTGCAACATGGAAAGACACTTGTTTTACCACTATAAGAAAAATATAAATTCAGTTTCGAGACATCAAATTATATAATAAAAATGCAAATTTTTGTCCTTTCAGATACACAATGTGTACAAAAGTGCATGCTAATAATAGTACAATATATCTAAAAATTATGTCTACAGAATTCGAGAGCAGTCTAAATGAACGAACGTGTTATATATGGCTTTGGTTCAGGCCAGATTTCGAAGGCCAGATAAAGTACAATAATGGAAACTAGGTAAGTTCATGTTGTTGTTTCTTGTCCGGCGATTGATTCTCCTTGTTGGAGCTGTTGATGTGTAGTCGATTTATGGCCACCAGCTCCATTAGATTGGCGCGGACTCTTTTGGGTGTATTTCGATTAGTGGAATTCGAATTCGAACCGGATCCACTGCTGTTGTTTAACTTCTCACGGGGGGGTGTCTGCAGAAATACACCCTCGAATATAGTTTCCAAGCTATTGGCATGACTCATGCCATTCGTATTTGTTATTGATTCATCTGCATTGTCGCTGGGTGCACTGATTTGTGCATTGATCTCATGCAGGGCAACAAATTCCGGATTATTCTGACATCCTGGACTACGTTGTTGCTGCTGCACACTTTGATTTGGCGTCTCAGTATCGTAATAATGTACATCATCGATGGGCGATGGGGTTCGTCCGTGTGGGGAGTAGGCACGTATCTCAAATGCGGGTAACCCATCACAGTGAGTGGGCTTCTCTTCCCCCAGTTCACGTTCGAAGGCCAGTGAGAGATCACTTTCGCTCTCCAGCGACGATAGCGAGCACTGCAGGCGAAAGGAGCTGTTTAGCTGGAGCTCAATGCTGCACATTTTTACGCTAGTCAAACTATTATTTACCGCATCCGCTTCTGACGTCGAGTCCATGTTGTTCGTTGGAAGTGCTGTACTCATATGTAATGCGGAGATGATTTCAAGCATTACAATAACTTCCCGCTAAACGCGTTTCCTGCATATGAATCCGCTTAGTCCTTTTTCCCTGTTGCCGCCTCTCTCTGCCTTTTACTTGCGTTTCGCCTTGTTTCGCGGGATTCGCGGAATTTTTTTCACGCAGGTAGTCAATAAACGTACACGTTTCCACGGTATTGCCGCACCGGTCGGCTGGTAAACAAATTAATATTTGTTATTTATCGAACCTGTATCGATAAACGGAATTTCAATTCGGGGACAGTGTGACTGTTGGAAAAGCAAAACATACTAGAAAAAATACTGTAAGTTTCGGAACGCGTTACACAGCAAATCAGTGTTGCCAGGTTTTGAGCTCACAAATAAGTTAGATCTAGCCTTAAAAATATTCTAAGAATTATAAAAGTATGCTAGAAAATAAGCTATTTGTTATTTGTTTGTTTTTATAGTATTTATTTTATTTATAGTATTTATTTTAACTTAAACAAGCCACCAAATCATCAATTTCGTGATCCTCTTCTTGGGATGCATACTTTTCATGAGAGGAGACCATGTCTAAATATTTCTGTGGCAAATCATATGAATTGCAGCATTTTCCATTGCGACGCAGTCCATATCTGTGAAATTGAAATTAATGTAAATACATATATCTTTCTTCTTTGTTCTTTAATTCTTGTTTCAAACGATCAGCTATTGATACAGCATCTCCAAAATCCTCTGTTTTCGTGCATCTTTTTGGAAAATTAATTTTTTGGTTCTGATTAGCAGAGCCAATTGCCAACACATGTTTTCTTGTTGCCGCATGTTGCCGAATGTCAAACAGTTTGGCTGCTACCATGCATTTACAATAGCAGCAGTAAGCTTTTGTGGAATCGCCATCTGTTTTCCGCAGCCACTCTTTAAATTCACTATTATGCAGCCAGGCATCGCGAAAAAATTGTTTATATTGCATTTTTGGCATTTTTCACTTTTAAACTTTTACGCTTCTACAATTTCACAATAATAGTGACCGGTTGCATCAGAATTATTTTCGATAACAATTTGTTCGATTATTTATCCGCGATTTACGTAAGTATCGGCAAAAGTTCACGAGTTTCGTGAAACATTTTAAACTCATACAATATTTCATTTTGATGCAATAACATTTTTAAGCTAAAATAAGCAAAATTAAAATTAAAGTATGCTATATTTCAGGCTATAAGCAATTTGCTAAATTTATAAGCTTTTCCATTTTTCTATATGCTGGAAATAGCCTCAAATATGCTAAAATGGCAACACTGCTACCACCAATTGCTCGTTCTCACTCACACCACAGAACACGCGCAAAACATTGCGACACCGACGTGAACTGCTCATAGAGCGCGGAAGCTGCTGCTCGTACCGAACATTTGTACTGAAGACGTTAGTGCGAATAACTTCTGTTGTTGGTCCGAGAGATTTAAGGATAGATTCGTTTAGTATCCATCAATGTGTATTCAACGTGATTTAGACTTCAATACTTCGCTTAATAATCGCAAATTGCCTGCTATGATATACAGAAACCTCCATGTCAAATTTTATGTCTCTAGCATTTGCAATAGATGAGATCTGTGCGTTCACACAGCCAAAAAAGCTGTTTTTGACGGTATAAAAAAGTCAAACAAAAATTGAACAAAAAAAGCGGAAAGAAACTAGATAATTTTAAATTAAAAACGTAAAGCCAAAACAAAAATTAAGCAACAAATTCGAAAATTATCGCTTAAATATGAAATTTGAGAAAAATTGCATAGAAAATATTGGCAATTCCCAAAAAGCTTAGCTAATATCCATAAAATTCTGAATTCCCGCTTCCCGTTATTCCCAAATTTTTCCCGCAGTTAGCCTTTAAAAACAGTCATATTTGATGGGAAAGAGCAAAACTGCGGACATGGCTCAATCGACTCGTTTAGTGATCCTGTGCAAGAATATATATACTGCCAGTCTGCCACGCCTCTTTATGCCTGTTTCAAACATTTGCACAAAGTTAGTATACCCTGTGAGCATTTTCAATGGTCGAAGGGTATAAGAAAATTCAAAAATGTATTCTAAAACAACAAATTCAAGCGGCTGTTAATAATTTGTTTTATACACATGAGTTGGATGGACGCGTTACATATATTATATCTGAGTGCGACACTGATATTGGGTGAAACACAGAAGACAACGATAGCCAAGTCCAAAACCTAGAAACTCATATAAGCCAATTATTAAACCTGAAACCGATGTAGCCAAGTCCCAAACCAAACGAATTTCGGAATTTCAGAATTTAGTGGCGGGTCTTCTAACCCATGGCATGGAGGCTATCAGCTGTTGATGCGTACGAATTATTAATAATTAATATTAATAATTATTATTAATAATTATTATTAATAAATCATAAAATCAGAGGAGCAGCCAGCAATCATAGCCAGACTAGATTGATCCTCCGCTAACAAAACCTCCCTACGACTTTTCAGGCAAGACCTCGAGATGGTTAGCCAAGGTGACTTGACCTTAGTAGAGTATTATGACGAAGTTGATAGAAAATTAACTCTGGTTACAAACAAGATCCTAATGACACTCGAAGCGGCGAGGTCAGGGCTGTCGTGTTTCCCGCCTTTAACTCCGGTCGTTAAAATCACTCAAAGCTCTCTCACTCCGGCTCACTAGAAGGATCTAGCAGCTGCCTTAGCATTAGCTAGAGAAGCAGAAGCTAGCATCGAGCGTAGCGTGTTTTATGCTTCATACGCCAAAATCAAAGCAGAAAGAGAGCAGGAAAAGAGGTAAATAGAAACCGGGTCCATCCAAACCATAATAGGGGCGAAGATCAGGAAACTGCAAAACAGCAATGGTTACGAGGAAAACAAAGAATGGAGATGAGCAGAGACAGGCGCCAGAGCCAATGGAAATTGACCCTTCTACCAAGCTTAGGCAGCGCAATACCAACTTCAAGCCCAAAGGGAGCAATGAGCACGTTCAAAAGAGATCAAATAAGTACGAAATTGTAATTGAAATAGAAGAGAACACTGAGGCGCTGTGTGACAATGATTCACTGCCTTTTTAGGGATCAATCCCTATTGCCGTACATCAAGCGACAGTTGGGTGCGAGAATTTTTAAAATATGAATCGATACAGGGGCGACAAGAAGTGACGTAGGGCCCGTACAGAAGCTTAAAAATGTAATCCACGTCGAAAATTCTTTCCCTGAGAGATTGATACATGGGTACATGTTTTAAGCAGAATAACAAACCAATGCCGTAGGCCAAATTTTTATACCACTGCAAAAAACCACTGGTCAAAAAAGGGTATAGAAACTTTGTGCAAATGTATTTAACAGGCATAAAGAGGCGTGGCAAAATACCACTATTAAATACAAAAACAAATCACAGCAATTGAACTTCCATTACTATGACATAGTAAACTTCTCATTTGATAATGGTATATCGTAGTAGTGTCAACGTCTGTCAAAAAGGATTCAAAGACATTATATTGAGAAGGTTAAAGTTGTTTTTGACGCATAACGAGGCTTTTCCCCTTAACACTTCGGTCACTGCCCAATCCGCACTATACAATGCAGACAATGTAGACAACCAATCTTTGCCAAACTATATCCGTAACCAAATGGAGTCTCTCATTTCGTAAACAACGATATTAAGGAACTGCTCAAAGATAGTATCATGATACCCACTACTATTGTGCCCATAAAATACAACATTGAGCAAGAAGTTTCTGTCATACGGCTCCAAATGCTCGAAAATAACCGAAAATTTGAACTTAATAATAATTTTGTTTTTTAAGCTCCCATGGTGTATGTCTGACCGAAATTAGATTCGATTTCAATATTAATGTCATAAAATTATCTTTCAAATAAAAAAAGAAACAGCTCTCTAAAGCAATTGGTTGATATTTTATTGTTATTATTATTATTATTATTAGTTTTATTATTATTATAACTGTAGAGCTCATAAAAAAACACAATTTATTGAAACTTGCGGTAAGTTCGCTATAAATTTCGATTGCGCCTATGCATGGTGCCTGATAAAACATCTCATCACATCTAATCAGATTTGTCGTTTATTTGGTCAATATCTCTTTCGATTCTAAGTGGGCTCAAATATAATAAAAGCTTATTATGTATGTAGCACACTTAAAATAAATAAGTCGGAAAGGCTACAGTCGAGCAGTACTCGACTGTGGTATACCCGCATCAACTCTTCGGAAAAACACGTGCCAAATGTGTACAATGCGATCTTGCTTGGGTGTTGCCCTTTGCTTTTATTACTTTGTAGTTATAACTCAGCAGAGCGCTTTGAATTATGCATGTGTGCCTATACATACATACATATATGGTGCCTCACAATACATCTCAACATATCTAATTATATATTTATAAATATTTTCGGTGCAAACAATTAAAAAAAAAAGTTGCATGCTGCTGGAGTTGAACTCGAGTCTCCTCGATTGAGGAATTAGAAAAAACCGACATAAACACAAGGCACTACTATTTCCTGAATATATTCCTTAATTATCGGCCGATCTTATTTACCGATATTATTTATCAGGATCCGCAGGGTGGTTTTTATCACATGTATAAGAAAGGATTGCTGTAGAGCTGTATTTGCAGCTACAATCGATTTTTTTCGATTTATGGGGTGGGTGGAAGCTTAATCTAAAATAAACTTCATCTGCGTACAGAATTAACACATATTGTCACCAAATTTGGTAGCTCTAGCTCTTATAATAGCTGAGATATAGGTTTTCACACGGACGGACAGACAGACATGGTTATATCAACTCGGCTGTTCACGCTGATTCAGAATATATATACTTTAGATATATAGATATCGGAGATGTCTCCTTCTGCCTGTTACAAACATTTTCGGTTGGCACGAAGCTATAATCACCTTCTACTCTACGAGTAGCGTGTATCAAAACAAGCAAAATAAAATGTAGTTTTAATCCCTGGTGGAATTAAACCATGGATCTCCATAAACAAAAAAATCGCATGCAGCCACGTGGAATCATTTTGCTGTTATCGCACTAAGTCCGTTGTCGGCAAAGTTGCACTATGAGATCATTTAGGTTGTGGCAACTCTCAGCAGCTTACAATATTGTGATCGAACTCGATAGCTTATCGTATCGCAAGAGGCCTTCTCTAGGAGAGTCTATCATCACTATTCTCGATGACCACGGCATGCTTCGCTGCTTCTTAGCTTTTGCCTCTTACACGCGCCAATTTGTTATAATTCGTGAATAAATACTAAAACTCATTTCTGTGTACGATACACATTAAAAGATTATCTTGCATGACCAAAATAAATATGTGATGTGTTTCGTTCTTAATTCTTCTTCCTCATCCCCCATAAATTCTATTTAATCAAATTAATTTGAATTAAACATAAATATTTTTAAAAAATAAAAAAAACGTTAAGGTCGGTCGGTGTTGATATTATTTCACAATGATTGAGAAAATTTCGCTATGAATCATACAAAAAATTCTGCCTGCCACTGGAGTTGAGCTCGGTTTTTCTTGTTGGAGAAACTAACATTAGAAAAACAGACAAAAACACAGGACACTACTTTTTCTCATATATGTTCCATATTTATCGGCCGCTCTTATTGAATAGAATTTATCACGTGCAAATAAAATGATTGCTGTAGAGCTATATATACGGAAACAATTAATTTCGTTCGATTTATGAGGGTCGGATGGAAGCGTGGCAAAAATCCAAAATAAAGAGCGTACAGTAAATCAGCTTACAGTATTAACACATATTGTCCCAAATTTGGTAGCCCTAGCTCTTATAAAAGCTGAGATCTAGGCTATCATACGGACGGACAGACGTACAGACGTACATGGCTATATCGAATCGGCTGTTGACACCGATCATGAATATATATATTTTGTGGGGTCTGCTGGCTGTTAATAATTTGGAAAGCACCGGATCAGATCGATATATCATATTGCTGCGAAGAACCTATCGCCCAGATGATAGGTTTGTCAATAACGCTCCCTTTTATTGTGAGAAATATCTCGTCACATCGGTCTTAATTTAAAGTATACAGAAACACCACTCCGTAAATATTTGCTAACTTTATCCTACAGCTTAATAGGACCAATCACGTCAAATTGATGATTTTTTTTAATTATGATGTTTCTACAGTAGTTGGCTGTTATCCACCACACAAACAATGTGTAAGAACATTGAAATATTTTATACAATTAAAATAGGAATAATCGGGAAAGAATAAAAACAAGAAAGCAAGGCTGGATTTCTTATATACTTAACACAAAATGTTATGAGGAAATGTCTTTGTGTTGTAAAGGATCTGTTGGTCATAAAATATAAATAAATTTGGAAAGTTCTCATTCAAAAATGCGTTTGAATAACAGCTACATAATTTTTTGTTTAACAGCTATATGTACTAGTACTCAGATTTCCATAAAATTTCAACATCAACCTTCATTAGGCCGATCGTTGATCGTTATAAGTTATAAAAGTTCGATTTCGAACTTTATTATTAGGGACACACTTAGATTTGGATGTGGTAAGCCTGATAGCTATATCTTGAAATATAACGAAAATCGGCCGATAGGCTCCATGACAGCTATACGATATATCAGTCCGATCTGGCCCGTTTCGACTTATTTAAAGACGGCAAAGTTTCATGAAGATAGCTCAATAACTGGGGGACTAATTTGCGTTGCAACAGACAGACGGACTGAATGATTGTTCCTATAACAGCTATAGAATATAAACGTCTGAGATATTTAAATGGAAAAACTAAGGGCGGGTTACTGTATAACATTAAAAAGTATTGATAATGTGCGGTATTTCCAAAAACAAAACAGGTTTGCATACAAAAACCCTGATTTCAGCCGATTGTTCCTATGGCAGCTATATGTTATAGTGGTCCGATTTTGATACAGCACATTAAGAACGTAATAAGAATAGGATTTGCCAAATCTTGTTGCAATATCTTGAAAAACAACAAAAATCGGCCGATAGCTTCTATGACAGCTATACGATATATCGGTCCGATCTGGTTCTCGTTCCGACTTATTTACAGCCTACAGCAATAATAAGCTTGTGTGCCAAGTTTCATGAAGATAGCTCAAAAACTGAGAGACTAGTTTGCGTTGCAACAGACGGACGGACGGACGGACGGACGGACGGACGGACAGACGGACATCCATTTTTCGACTCCTCTGGTGATGCTGATTCAGAATATATATACTTTATAGGGTCGGAGATGTCTCCTAAGGTGCGTTGCAAACTTCTGACTAAAATTAATATACCCTCTGCAAGGGTATAAAAAGTGTACGGGTACAAAACTTTCGGCATGCCGCAGGTAGTCTTTTTTTCTATCTTTTCCTGTGAAATTGAAATGAGAAATTTATTTAAGGAATATGTGATTTGAGCAGGGGCTATAAACCAAACTTTATATTACATGTTAACACATAACTAATAAATTTGTTTTCTGCGGTGACTTTAATCATCAATAATCAATCAATCAATGATTACTAAAACAATAAAACCATTTATTTTAATTACTTGTCATAACTTTTATTTAAATCTGTCTTTTAGTTTTTTTTGGTTTGCTTTGGTTTGTTTCGCATTTGCTAATTAAACAATTAATTAGTGAAATTGTCATACATCATTAAAATTCAAAAGTTATCGTATGTATCGTTTTCCTTTTCATTTTGCTTTTGTTTTACATCGATTTTCCCTTATTTTTGATATCTATTAACCTTAGCACATGTGCATAATGCAATAAAACATTTATGTTACTTTTGTTTTTATTTTAGTTTACATTAATTAATATAATAATTAATAATATATTTAGGCTTATAGCGGCGCTTTTGCGCAGTCAACACATTTGTCGCATGTCATAAAAACAATTGTTTCTAATTGAATTATTTAACAAATAGCCAAAGCGGTTTTTAAATTATACATACATACATATAATACACTTAATATTAAATTTGCTTTTACCTAAATTTAATTATTTAATAAAACAATGCCTAAGAAAACAGTATTTGGAAGTTTCTCTCTGTTGAGCGCACACATACAAGGTGTGTTCCAAAGTAAACAGGTTTTTGAATCTAGCGCCCTCTAGTGGCATAATCTATATGTCGACTAGTGCGATAGAATCTGCTATTCTTTATCGACTTCCAGTAAATTTCATGACATTTTATCTATTGGAAGTGAAGTTATTGCGCTTTAAGTGTCAGTATCTATTTGTCATCGGTGCGAAAATGAGCTTCGAACAAAGAGCCAACATTAAATTTTGGTTTAAAATTGGTAAAACTTTAATCGAAACGTTTCAATTGATGAAACAAGTTTATGGCGATAATTGCCTATCCCGTAGCAGAGTGCACGAGTGATTTCAACGTTTTCAAAGTGGTCCTGACGACATAAATGACGTTGACATGTGGGCCAACCAAAATCCGTGATCACCGAAAATTTCATTGAAACTGTGCGTGAATTCATAAAAATCTGCCGAAATCATCATTGACCATCGATTTATCGCATTTTGACCGAATATTTGGGCTTACAAAAGACGTGTGCACGGTTTGTTTCCCACAAATTGACTGACGACCAAAAATTGCTCAGAATTCAACATTCGAAGGACATCATTGAAGAGGCAAAAAAAAGTCCCGAACTTCCTTTACAAGATTGCGACTGGTGGCGAAACGTGGTGTTTTCAATATGATCCCGAAACGAAACGACAGAGTGCTGAATGGAAGGCGCTGGACGAACCGAAACCCAAAAAATCGCGTCTGGAGAAGTAAAAAGTGAAGACAATGCTGATTTGTTTTTATGATTCCAAGGGTATTGTCCACAAAGAATTTGTTCCATCTGGCCAAAACATTACCTATTACTACCTTGGAGTTTTGAAGCGATTGGTGCGCCGTATTCGACGTGTTCGGCCCGAATATCGCGAAGATGGAAGGTGGCGTTTGTTGCAAGACAATGCTCCGTCTCATCGATCGACGCTTGTGGCCGATTATTTGACTAAAAATCACATTTCAACACACATTCACATTCACCTGATATGGCACCGTGCGACTTCTACCTCTTCGGAAAAATGCATTTGGCGATGAAAGGAAAGCGCTATACAGACGTGGAGGCTATTCAAGAGGCTTGCATCGGCATACTGGCTACCATAACGGGCAACAAGCTAAAACACTCGTTCAACATGCTTTTGGACTGTGCTAAAAGCTGTATTGAAGCAGAAGGAGACTGTTTTGAATAAAATCAATTGATTTTGCTGATAAAACCATTTGTTCAGTCTTTTTTTAAAAGTCCTGTTTACTTTGGAACGCACCTTGTAGTATAACTAATCTTTGTAGTATATCGCATATATGTAATATTTCATAGCTTTTGCGCTGAAGTATGAAACATGAAAGTTTGCAACAATCTGGTGCCTAAACATTATACAAATTCAATATTTGTTTTCTGTTTTGGGTTTTACATAATACAAAATACGTTATTACATTTACCTCTCGCCTTCCGTATGTATTTTGGGTTTTGCCTAATTTCTTTTTTTGTCCCCACCCTTGGTGTTATAGGCTTCCTTGCAGTTTGTTTTATTTGTTTTATTGCACTCGGGCATGTCCTTTCAAATGTCTTAAAGAAACAGTGAAACACCCAGGACGAGTGACTTTCTAAGATCAGACCGAGAAATGAATCCCAGCGGGGTAGTTTATAACAAGTTTATAACTTCTTAGTAGATCGATAAGTTAGACATGTAAATATGGCTCACATTAACTACAATTCGTTTCTATATGTATATTCTCTAAAGTGTGTTTCATGAAAGTTCTAGGTTTTTTTACAAATGAATGAAACCATATTTCAAACGTTTGTCAGCTGTACCATAGCTTACAGATACATACTCATCCCAGGTGTTTCGAACTTAAAATCCATCATTATATTTGGCACAAACTTTGAGTGATGCTCTCCCGTTCACTTCGACGCGCAACTCTTCCGTCGTGGTATCACTTCATGCCCAATAGTCTTTTAAAGGCGCGCCTATAGTCCAAATTGAATATTGTGTAGATAACCGGATTCAAGCCAGAATTGATGTAGCCCAGCCAGGTGATGAAGTTCTTAAATTTGCCTGTGGGACAGCAACTCTGGCAGAAGGGCAGAATCACGTACATCAGAAAGAAAGGTAACCAGCAGATGACAAAGACACCCATTATAATGCCCAGGGTGCGTGCAGCTCGACGCTCCTTCGAAAGGGATATCTTTTGTTTCTCCTCAATGAACTGATTAACCGCGCTCGGTTTCTTTTGCAGCGATGTGGCAGCTGCAACCGCCGGCCCTGTCGACGACTGCGGTGGTGTTAGCTTTAGCGAGCTCTGCTCCTCCGCTTGAGTGACGCAAACCTGAGGATGCGAAAGACACACAGAGCGATCAGACAGGCTGGTTGGGATAGTCGTCCCAGCTTGAGTTACCTACCTGTATGCAACCTTTGGGATCACTTCCACTCTCCGTACTTATTTCTGCATCCGATTTGGCTGCTGCATTGTTGCTGCTGCCTTGTGGCAGCAACTGTTGCTCTCCATGCGGCTCACAGGCCGACGAAGATGACTGAGATCTGCGACCGGTGCGTGCCTTGCCATGCTTAATCGAGTCCTTGATTTTGGCACGACGCGACTTTTTCACAAGAACAACAACGTGTTGCTGTTGCTGCTGCTGTTGCTGTTGCGATAGTTGCTCATTGTTCGCCTCGGGCTGAGCGTGCGTCTCACTGCTGAGACTCTCCTGATCGTTTTGGATCATGGGCGTGGCGAAATTGGCACGATCCCGTCCACAGCAGAGCCAACTGGCGCAGAGGCTGCTCAGCGCACGCGCCTTGGAGCTGGTAGAGCTACCGCCGGTTGCCGCATTGCTGGCATTAATCGTCTCCAGCTCTGTCGTCTTGATCGCAATCGTATTCAGTTTGTTGGCCTTGGCGCGTTCCCGCAAACGTCGCCGCGTGGCCACAAATATCTCGATATACACAATCGTCATAATGATCAGCGGTATAAAGAAGGAGCCCAGTGACGAGTAAATCACATAGCCACGCTGCATGGTTAACTCACATGGTGTGGCGCTCGTAAACTCATCGGGCCAATCGTTCCAGCCGATTAGAGGCGGACTACTAATGAGGAGCGAAAGCAGCCACACGCCAGAGATAAGCAGCAGGACACGTCCCACAGTACGCTTCTGGGCATAGTTGATGGGATCCGTGATGGCCCAATAGCGATCCAGGGCAATGGCGCAGAGATTCAGTATGGACGATGTGCAGCAGAGCACGTCGCAGGTGAGCCACAGCTTGCACAGATGTATGCCGAACTCCCAGCGACCCAGTATGGAGTAAGCCACATTGAAGGGCAGCACTAGCAGGGCGACTGTCAGATCGGCCACCGCCAGCGAAACGATGAAAAAGTTCTGCACAATGCGTAACGGTTTGTAGGTGAAGACGCTCAGTATGACCAGAATGTTGCCGATTATGGTCAATACTATGATGATAGAGAGCACCAGGGCTGTCAGCAGTGCCTCCCACTCGGGCACTGCCAGCTGCAGGCCCAGGATGCTGCCGTGCAGCTCCTCTACCGCCTGGCTCCCGCCACATTCGTCGACAATTGTTGCTGCTGTTGCTGCCGAGGCTGCCGTTGCTGTGGCCGTTGTTAGGTTGTCCACCAGTGTTCCCGATAGATTGGCCACCAGGGCCACTGTTGTTGTTGTTGCTGCCGATGCAGCTGTCTCCACGCTGGATGCACTGCGTCCATTGCCGGCTGCTGTTTTGGCAGCTGATGCCACCCCGGGCGTATTGTTGACGGCAACGGCAGCTGTCAACGCCGCCGCGGCCACCGTTGTGGTGACATTTATGAACAAGATTTGATCTGCCGATGGCATTTTGACATCCTGCTCCTTGACACGCTCTTGCCCGCTGCCTTGTTGTGCTTCTTGTGTCTCAGCTCGTCTTGTGGGCAACTGCAAAGATAACAGGAAATGGTGTGTGAAAAGTGCTTAGGATGAAGCTGCAGGGCATCATTTTAAGTAATTTCGAGAACTCAAACAATGCTTCTATTCCAACGAAGGCAGGTGTGCGCTCAATTTAATTACAAATTGAATTCAATTAGTTTTGGATTTCATGGCAAATATGTTTCATGTTTATTATGCTATCTGAACTAAGTTTTCACATTGTGATGTATGTGAATGTAATGAACATTCTTGTTTCAAAATAATTGCAAAATTGCCAATCTATTTATACTGATTTACTGATTTATTTAAACAAAATCTATGTATGAGTGTTTCAAAAAATATGTAAATATTTTTCATCCATATTTACATAAGTTAACACAGTTGACTGAAATTGTTAGTGCCCATAGATGTACATAAATTGAGCCGCAAGTTGGTATGATTTAATACTGCAATAATGAAAATGTCAGCTTGTAGTTCGCTTAAATATATATATATGATTTATTATAGTCACAATGCTTTGATCTGTTGGATTTCAAACCGATTCGACGCTTGCAAAGTTCTGTTCAAGATTTCCATCAAAGTCGAACAGGGCAATCGAACTTATCATGTTCAATACAAATTATTTATAAGTTGTCAGTAAACATGCAAAGCATCAAGAGAGGGGGCAGAAGCAAATACTAGGGGTTGCTATGATGCGGATAAGACATTTGACAAAGTGCCCCGAAAGCTGAGAAGCGTGCCAAAGGTCAAGCACTCTCGATGCCTTCTGCAAGCGAGAGAGGTTATAAGAACGGGAACAACTGCGAGAAGTATATTAAAAACAAGCATATAAAAAATGTGGGATTGACATCACAAGGCCATTTACAGTTAAGGTGGTATTTTATTTTATTTGTTGACTTTTTTATTCTTGACTCGGAAGCGAACTTATTAAAAATGTCAGGCAAAGTGACATGACAGCTATAAAGTTATACGGTCAGGATGTCCCGACAGCATGTTCTCGATAATAGAAGCATCCATGATCCTATATATGCTATATTAAGTTCAGTTAGCGCATGCTGGTTTCTATTCTCTTTACTCTCTTAATTTGCAATTGATGCAGTCCTGAATTAATTACTTTATGTCTCAATAGAATTTGGCTGCGCAAAGTTTGTTCTTTGCAAAACACATAGTCTTGCGCGTCTCTTGGAGTCTATAAATTTCACATAATTGTAGCACCGTTTTTTTCTTGCCTCTTTCAACGCTTGACACATTTATCCGCTTAGCCTCATGCTGCCAACTGCACTCCTTGTTTGCCGCACATCCCGCACTCGTCTCGGTTCAATTCAACAACATTAATCAAAATAACCCACTCATAAACTGCACGAGAGCCGCCAAAAAGTTCAGGAAAAACATTTTCATTCAAGCCAAAAAACTGTTTGCCTCGCACATATTTTCCCTTCTCCATTTTTTCAGTTTTCACATTTTTTTGGCAAGAGAATAGTCTGGTGGGGGGCGGTGGACTTCGCTGCTAATGCACCTGAAGCTTAGTTTGATTTCTGTCTGCCTAGGGAAGCTTTTAGGGAGCGGTGTTGGTTTTTTGCTACGTTTTTTGTTCGGTTGGTTGTGGTTGAGTTTGAAATGATAGAAAAGTTGTACAGTCAATTTTTGGTTTGCCCGATTAGCCTGATTAGCGCTGGGCATGTGACCAGCTGACATTAAATAACAGTGACCATCTGCTAATGATAAGCTGATTAGCTGAATAAATTTGAATAAATTAACAACGCACTGAAGCTTTGCTCAAAGCCGATTACAAACGCTTTAAAACGCGCCCATAAGTAGACTACGATAAATAGTTTTCACAGCTCGCACATGAGCGTGTATGTGCATGTGTATAAGTTTGTGTACGTTTGCCTTTGGTGAGTTTTTTTCCTAAATGTTTGGCATTTTGCTAAGAACTGCTAAGATTAATACAGCATATTATAATAAATTACCGTTGTTTTGCTCTTTTTAATAATTATAACAAAAGAGATATTGAAATGATTTCTATATAAATATGTACATATATTAAATTCTAACAATAATAAATTATGTTATCAATATAATATGGTACATAATAATAATCGTATTTGAATAAACGATTGACATTCTCTTGAAATAGACTTGAAATCAAAGAGAAACACTGAAAATGTTTTTTCTATTCCCTTTGACATTCCGTTTGCTCTGCTTGTTTTCGGTCTGATTGTGTATATTGTGCTCTTTGTAAATTCCGCGCAGAGATGGCAAATTTCTTATTGACTTTTTTCCTAGTCTCTCGAAAGTTGTTCTACATAAAAACGAAACAGAATAAAAACGGAGATGACGGACGGATGCCGAGCAGACTCAACCGCAAATGTTACCTGACAAGCCAAGAGGAAAATAGAAAAAACACAAAATTGGTGGTCAATGTCAATTAAGGTAAATTGCTGCGACACTTTGCGGTCGAGTATACATTGTGTATTCAAATAAAAGCAGACATATTTGTATATATTCAAACATATAAGTATTATGTGGCTGATGCTATTTTTGGCTGATAGAACCATACTATTGAGGTGTTGGTGTACCTCTTTAACTTGTTTGAGTATCAACTTTTCATTCGCTCTAGCTTTCTGTCATTTTACTGTTGGGATCTGAGGCTCAATTTCCTTTCAAGTATACATCACAATGCAATGGAACATTTGCTAACATGGCAGCTCTACCCAATTTTAATCGCCTATCGCGGTTGTGGCTCAATACATGGCAAGTCAATATCTATCCTGTGGCTCTGCGATGGGTCGACCTGTTTCATTAATGTCGAGGCCAGTGAAACGAACATGAGAAATGCGAATTGCACAAAATTTTCGACTATTTTCAAGCTAGTCTACAGCTTTCAGGTTCCCTCTATGTTCTCTCTGTCCCAGCCCAGTGGAGCGTGGAGCGTACTGCGTAGTAGTTCAAAGCCCACGATGCCAAAATCCGGACACTCCAACACGTTCATTGTGCCCGCAATTTTCAAGCTCTTCACCCAATGAAATGGGTTAAGAAAGGGTATTTTAGCTTAATAGAAATCGGGTATAAGCGAGTCAGTTTGTCCAATTCTACTAAAACCGTGCGAGGCAATAGAGCTCAGTTAGAGATTTTAAACTTGGCAAGAAGGTTCCTGTATGTTATTCGCATAATACATTATAAATACATTTGCCACTTCGGCACATCAATATTTCCGTATTATTGAAAGCAGTATGTAACACAACTCATGGAAATATTATCATATATCATCCAATACAAAAACAAGTACTATAGTTATTTAAGAATTAAATTTCCAGAGCATATTCTTTGTATACGTGTGAACCCTGTGTGCAATGCATCACGGGCATGTGTAAAATGTTTCTGAGTTTTGCAACTCATTCCTGTGATTACACAGATATTACCAAAAACCGATTTGGAGAAATCAGGGCTACAGCCAAAGGCTGATGCAATGGTTTGACTCGCTTATGCCATTTGTTGATTTTGGGAAGTAGAAATCGCGTTATTAAAAAAAATAGAGCTATCGTATACTTAAACTACTCTAAGAAATGTTTTATTTATGTTGCTTCTATTGCATGCCTAGATAACTATGTCAATTGTAAAACGGTTGGCCACGAACTGGAAAACAAGCAATTTTCAATCAATGACCAACCAGTCCATTCGGGCTAACATATTCGCCCTTTCAGACGATGTCAATCATATGCACACACACACATGCACACGCTTATTTTGCCATATCTCGATATGTCAGCAATTTGCATTCGTAGCCCTGGCTGAGCAGGGCACGTTAATGCGGGTCGTGCTTTTCAAAAATTGATGCATTCTTCAGCTGCGATTCGGAGCAAGCTGACAGAGACAGACAAGGGGGAGTGCGAAAGCGACGGATGTACATATAGATTGGATGGACAGTTAGCTACGAACGGACATGTGCAGAGTGGGCCCAACCGCTCTTCTAGCGGAATTTTAATAATAACTCGAGCAATTCAAAATATATTTGAATGCAATTTCAAACATAAGCTTTTTAACACATAACTCTTATATTTCATGAATTTCAATATTCTACTTCTTTTCAAATTATAGCTCCAATACAATGGAATGAGCACAATGCACATTTCAACTAATAAATTATAAGACAAATAATTTTTTTTTTTATTGTTTTAGTACGCGTTTAGTAATTGTAGTTTCACCTATAAGCAATCGACTTAAGAGATAGACGACTAGGGATATCGTTTTGGACATTTATACACTAAAAGTACTCAGTCTACAAAACTAAAACTATAGAGAACGAGGGCGAACGAAGCTATTTAAAGTCCATTAAAATCAGTAGCTCTATTTAAAATCCTACTTGCCAAACAATAAACTTCCAATATAAATATATACATACCTATAAAGACGGGTCGTACAAAATATTTTTTTTATTAGGTATACCTTTTCTTAAAGAAAACAAATGTTTTAAATCGAACAATTTTGTTTTGATTATTTACTCAAATAAGATTTCAAATACTTGCAACAACGTGCAGCAGCATGTGTCATTTTAAAAGCTTACCGTCGTTCAGTTTTTTTCATTTTAAAGCTCCAGCAAATTCTATTTTAAGCTATTTAGAAAGTTTTCACTTAAAATAAAAAAAAAAAACAAATATTTAAATGTTTTATTTGGACTATTCTTCCGCTGGATGGGGCATTCGGCCCATTGTAATGCGTACGGACATACCTGACACATTGACGATGACTGCGAATGAGGGATAAACACGAGATTCATCGGCAAGGCAAACCAGGCAGGTAAACTACCAACTAATGGAAATGCACATGTGGGTAACACCTAGACACATGCAGAGGCACAGAGCGCACCTCACACAGAGATACGCCCACAACTGTCAGTCAAAAACTGCAATCGAATGCACGTTTTGTGCTTTTGTAATAAGAATTTTACAGCGAACAATGTATTTCATTTTGAATCCAGCAATGCCAACTTGGCATGCCCCAATACCACTTTGATTCAAACTGGGTCTGTGCTGGCCACAACTTGGTGTGATTCAGGGCAAAGTTCTGATACTTTCGACAGTCTGCCACTAGAACATTTAATAGCAAATAAACAAAAGTAATAATAACTTGTCGGAACGGCAATAATGCCGCGGTGACTCTTAGAGGCCATGGATTCTCAGGTTATATTCTAAAAGTATAACATAACAAAATAAATGTACAAACGAAATTATTAAAAAATAAATAAAGAACGCTAATTCCCCGTGGATAATCGAACTCAAACCTTTTGATTAAGCGTCCTCGATTTTGACAACTAGGCTACCGCATGGCGCATGGCATCTTTAACAATTATGCACAAGATAAGAAATTAATGTTTACTGCTTTGGATATACTCGAATCTTCACAAGAAATTTGGATTCCCTAGCTTTTCTAATGGCTGAGAATCAAGCGTTCAAGCGCTAGGCAGCCAAACAGACGGACAGGCAGACATGGCTGGATCGACTAGTGATCCTGAGCTAGAATATATATAATTTAGCTGTCTCCTGCCTGTTACGCACATTCTAGAAAACACAATAGATTAGAATATAAGTATACATATTTATTTAAAATATCAGCTTATTAGCTAACAAGTTAAAAAATTGTATTTTTCTTTTGCCAAGGATTTAATAACGGCTTGTAGCAGAAAGTGCGTAACTGGCAAAAGTAATTCTTCATCAGCATCAAAAGCCCTGACCATACTGCCATGCCAATCTGTTTGTATGAACACTCAGATCTCAGAGATTATAAAAGCTAGAGCTTCCATATTTTGAGATTACACTCCCCTTAATAGCAGGGTTGTTTTAAATAACATAGGAAATACAGAAGCTATATATACACTTAAATTTAAATGCCATAGTCAAATTTGCGCTCTTACTTGTATAAAGTGTATTTCTATGGAACTCGCCATTATTTCGCAGGATGAATGTACATATTAACATTTATATATTATATTATATCACTTATATTTTTACAATATTAATTTTTATTGAATACTTGTTTCTTTCACCTAATTCCCCTCGCCAATTTTCTCATGCTACTTTGCCTTTCTTACTTGTATACTATTAAACAAATCCCTCGTGTGGCTGACAAGTATGCTTGTTTGCTTGGCTGACTGACGTGGCCCACTGTACACATTTCTTATCAATTTATTTTGTTGTTGTTGTCAGTTGCCGTCATAAGCAAATTTTCTATGTGACAACGCAGCCAAGTCGACATGCTGTCTCTGTCTGTCTGTGTATGTTTCTGTGACTGTATGTGTGCTGTGTGTGTGTGGGCACACTCTGCGTATGCGCAATGTACATAATTGCATATCCCGCGTGCAGGGCAGGGGGCGTTCAGGTCGGGAGCGTGGTGCATGTTTTTCGTTTTATGCTTTCCTGTTGAACCAACTATAAAGTGCAAACTGTTATTATGACGTCGAGCTTTATGTAATGCTGTTAAATTCTGCGCATGCATCAACTTGCGGCATAATGCTAAGAAAAAAGCGCCTTGGCTGGATAATTTGGCGTATGCGTACCTTGCCAAGTACGCATTTGTGCAATTGATTGGCCTGGCAATAATTAATGGAAAAACTTGAGCTGAAAACTTGTCTGATTAACCGATATTTGCATATACCATATGCACTCCCTGGCCACGTCCCATTGTTTATTTTGAGCCGCCCGTGAGCTGCCCGCAAAGTGTGGCGAAATCAATTTGCTAGAATCTAATTAATGGCTGTGAGTGTGCGAGTGTGTGTGGGTAAGGACTTCCCGTAATTTGCTAAAATCCAAGCTACAACTTAATACCTGCTAGCCAACGATTTTGGCCCCTCAGCGTTTGCAATTATATTTCTCTGGCTTTATATTGTTTTGGCAATTCGGAACTTTTTGCTGCACTCGAAATGCCCTCAAACTGAATTTCCGTGCGTGTGTGTGTCAGAGTGCTTTTGTTTGTTTGACTTTCCCCTACATGTTCTGAATTAATTTGATTTGATTGATTCGCTCGCATTTTTTCTATGTTCTCTCGCTCTCTCAGCCCCAATACGAACTACAAACTGGTCATCAGGCCCTTTGACTCTTTTGTTACATACACGCTTGCGAAAACAAATCGGAGCTGGTCAGATAAGAGTGTGCGTGCGTGTTTGTGTATTTGTCCGTCTGTGATTCGTGTCACGATTTTATATATATGCGAAAAGTTTTTAAAGCTTGCAATATTTTTTTTGCTGTCCTTCGCAATTGTTTGCTGAATGTTCATTGAATTGGCAATTGGCAATTGCTTTGTGGGATTGCGTTTCTTGCGTGTGCTTTTATTTCACACTTTCGCCTCAACTGAATAATGAACACACCATTTTGCACATTCCATTGCAGCAGTTCTTTCTCGAAATCGAATACTAATGCAATTAACGCACCTGTAGCAGCAATGGCTGTGACAGAAAAACAGTTTGATTAACGCATACCTATTGCAAAGAGTAAGTTTAAAGTGAAAAACTTCGAACTATTTGATTCATGGTCTGCTTTGCTTGCCAATTTCCTGGCAACTTCTCTCATTAACCTGTTTTCACTTTGTCACTTTCAGCCTGCCCTCCTCGCCCCCAGTTCGGCTGATTTATTGATCCGTTTGCAGAGACCTTCAATTAACTTCTAAAGTGGCCGTTCGAGGTCGCAGTCTAATTAAACATTTCCATATATAAACAATAGGCAATTATCCGGCGACGACGCTGGCAGTAGACGGCTAAGATTAGCGAAGAATTGAGGGGAATCCTTTGAATGCAATGGGTATGTAATAAGCATTGTTATGGCCGAAGTTCGACGAATTGGTGACACTGAGAGAGTGCGTTTCTCTCGAGAAACTGACCCGATCATAAAAACTAAAAGGGCGGAAAACTCAATACACCCAAATACACACTGTCGCACATATACACACGTGGACTGTCCAGTCAAATAGAAGTGTCCGTCGAGCTCATTTCAAGGCAATGGGCACTTACTGCCAAGTTGCTGGACAGTCTGGCGCCCGCGTATTGAGTCCTGACTGGGCATTGCAATTGCCCAACGTCGCACCAGATGCCCTCCCCTTCCGCTTCCTTCGCAGTCGTAAAAGCAGAATAAAATCCCACTGTTTATAGTCGTCCTTCCCTGATTGTTGTGTGCAGTCGTTTATAGGTTTATTTCGATTGTGGCAAATCTAGCTTAAAAGGCAGCCAAAAAACATTTCAATATGCCCCAAAGAGATTTGGCAGTATTCTTTATAAGCTGAAGTAGCACTTTATCAATGCTGCGTATTGTATCACTTTCAAATCAATTGCATTTTGAAGAGGCACAAATCGGGCAATCCTCCCTCTCTCTCTCCCTCGCCCTTTCCCCCTCCCTCTCCTCTGGGATGTCGCTCCTCAATATGCGACCAGAAAAGCGTCTTCCGCAGCTTTCACGCCGAGCGTATTTGTCAACTACAACTCCAGCTCCGGTTTCGGCTGCTCACCCAACGCAGCGCTGAGGGAGCTGTGGTTCCTGTGTGCAACGTGCCGAGGACACTGTTGCCTTTGGCTTTGGCTAAGTTTCCTTGGTCACATTTATTACATGTGATTCGGACTCCCTTCCCTGGCCAGCCCATCGACCAGCCCGAAAAGACTCAATTCGAGGCAACGAGATAACTTTGCGAGAGAGCTTGCTTCTGCGATGCTTCTCATTATGTCAGTGCGAATTAGTGTCTTATACGATATGACACAAACACACAGTGGGGGACTAAGGGCCCCTAGACGAAATAAACTTGAGCGTTAATCCTGACATTGTGCAGCTGAATTAGTTGCGGCTGTGCTGCGGTCGTAAAGAGATTGTATAGCTAATGAAAAACGATAAATATGCCTAGATAGCTGGGACAAGGTAGTTTGCACTTGCTACATATGTACGGCTCCAATATCATTATTATACACGGTTGTAAATGTGGACCAGCAATTACAATTGAAAAATGATTGAACCTTTCACTGCAGACCATCCCATTTGTCCGGCTGACCTTGGGCGCGGCACCCCGCCGACTTTCACTCTCATGCTCATATATCTCTAGATCTGACAGCTGTCGCAAGTGATTGCTAGAGCGTATTAGTTTTAGTTATTGTGCTGGCCGCTGTCAATGTTATCTGACAATTTACTAAGTGCTTAAACCGAATCTGAAATTAGCCCGCATCGCGGAGTGTTGTCACAGCGTGTATACTGCTTCCCGCTGACCAGATACCGAACTATATCATTAGATAAGCCCGCAACTCTCGCTGCAGCTCTGTGAAATTTTTCTTTCAATTTGCATTGCAATTGCCTGCCCCCTTTGTGGTGTGTGCTAGCATACTTTATTTATCTGTACTATTTGTACAGCCATATTCCTACTTCACCACAGCCATGGCATATAAATCATATTTGGCAGCCACTTGACGCGTGAGAAATGCGCAGCCAACCCACAGCTCGTGTGTGCTCATCGCCCTCTGGGAGTACTTGTGGGCCGCAGGGTCGTTGCCGCTCTAGTGCTAAATCGGTTCAGTGGGAGCAGCTTTTCTCTGCCGAAAATTTGCACAGCTGCATTAGCATAACCCTCGCTTATCTGTCCTTCCCTCTCGCTCTTGCCCTCTGACAAATCTCTTGAAATGTTTTCAGTTATCAACGAGATACTCTCAACTTGCACAAACAATTTGTATGCATCCAATGCAAATGCCAAGTAAATATATTACATAATCATTGCAGTTGTTGTTTATTGTCCTGCACACACACACACACACACACACACACACACACACACACACACACACACACACACACACACACACACACACACACACACACACACACACACACACACACACACACACACACACACACACACACACACACACACACACACACACACACACACACACACACACACACACACACACACACACACACACACACACACACACACACACACACACACACACACACACACACACACACACACTTTCTTTATTGATCTCAAACCAAGCTAAACAATATTTTATAGGCAGAAAACATCGTCCCACCAAAAAAACTTACCCATTTCAACTTTCAATTAGTTACGCAGATTTGTTTATTTATATTCGAATAATCGAAAACACCCACATCCACTCACGCAACTCACAAAGTTATTCACAAGCTAAACACTTTGTAAACATGGGAAATCAGCTTATGAAATTAGCTGCTCTCATTAACCATATTTTTCTCCCAAATGTGCTGGAGTAGAGTTCACTCGGCATAGTTCAGTTAACCCGGTGAAATTGTACCGCGCCCGGTGAGCTGATACACGGTCCATTCATAGAAACGCCCAAACTGCGGACGTATATATAAAAAATATTTTCGTGTGATTTTTCTTTTTGTTTGTCGACACTGGGATGGGCCAGTACACGTACTCGTACCCGCGCATCGGAAATGTTACGGGTCGTTTGTCGGATCGAGTACATCTGTGTACTCCCGACAACAGTCTGTATATTTAGCGCAATGTTTTCTCTGTTTCTCTGATTTCTCAGCTCTTTAAATGGGGCCGCCTGCTTTTATTTTTGCTGTGTGTCGAACCAAAAAAAAAAGATAAAAGACAGAGAACAAATTTAATGAGTAACGAGAAGAAAAAAGTCCATAAATAACTACTTCGATTTTTAGCTATAAGTTTTCCGTATTCAGCTTGCGCAAGTTGGTGTCGACAACTTTATGAGATGCACTGTTGATGGAGGGTTAATGGGGGACGTACATATCTCTCTCCGGCATGTGGGCTGGCCACAAGGTGCTGCTGGTGGTGGTTGTGATGGGGGCTTGCGTTGACACTTTCCTGCCTCAAGTGCTTTGGCCCAATCATCGCGTTTCTCCCTCATTCTGCTACCAAAAAATGTTTGATTAATTCCACAAATATTGACAATGTGCGTGCCAAATACAAAATAAATCATAGGCGTTTTCGTTTTTCTTCAGTATTTATTTACATGCCGGAAGAACAGCAAGCGAAAGCGAAAACGAAAACGCAAACGACAGCAACACCAACACCAGCAGCAGCAATAACAACAACAGCAACAGCAACAACTACGACAGCAGGCGCAAGTGCTGTGCGTGTCTTCCTACTGGCAACACAAGCCAAGAACGATGAACGTCATCGACAGCTCGTTTTCTCTGTTTTCCGTATTATTTTATTTTCTTTTCCATGCAGAGTATTTTGTGTGTGGGCGTGTTTCGCTTATTGAGTTCTGTTGCGGTGCTCAAACATATAATATGGGAATTGAAATGAATTTAGCCCGGAACGTGGCAACAATTTGAGCCCTGCTTCCTAATTTACCCTCCTTTTTCTGCCCTCTTAATGGGGCCAAGGTCTATGGTAATTATCCCACATTCGTCTGAATAGTGGATCTAGTAGGTGAATTAGATTGGTCTTTAGTACTGATTGAAATGCTAGGAACAAGTTAATTTAATTGATTCATTTTGGTTTAGTTTAAATTGTCTTTTATTTATATCGGAACCTGGTCGAACATAGCGATATGTTTTAGATTTCAATACATCTTCTATGTAAAGTAACACAAATATGTTATCATACTTTATCTCCAAAAGGGAGATAACTTATAAGTGATCTAAACTTGAATTATTCGACCACAATTTATCAAGACTTAAAGCACTGATAACCATTACTTTGTGCTTCGATGTGTCTGCCTTTATACAAAAAGGATGGGATAGTTTGTTCATTATTTATTTTTATTGCCTTTTGAGTAGTTCGTATTGTTTAATGTATTTGCCAAACATCCAATTATTGTTATATAATTTTCAATAATAATTACATAATATGGAGATTGCCTTTTAGTTTAATAAGTATCTCGGATTTTCCCAGCTCAATTGCGCGTATCTGTGTGCTTATGTGTGTGTAATAGTCATTCATGTGTTCGTTCAATTGGCTCGAGCCAACAGGACTTCCCCATTGTTGCCTAAGCTGCCATCCCCTGCGTGGTATCTGGTCTAATTTGGCTTTATCGAAGCTTATCGAATTTAAAGACATTGCCAAAAATTGTTGTGACCGTGATCCCAGAAACAAGCACATTTACACACACACACACACACACACACACAGATCCACAGATGCTTGAGCACACTCGCACATGTATGCAAAACAAATTAGTTACGCGTAATTTGCAGCTCATTGTGATCGACAATCGACTTGCTTATGATACAATTCGGGGCTCAGCACATACTCTCACACACAAGTACACACGTGTGTGCGTACATGCAAATCGGGAGTGTGCACACACTACGAGGCAGGCACAATGCTTGATGCAAAAGCGACTTTGCCAATCGATTGCCAAGGCGCAATTGACGCTTCAATGTGGACACAATGTTGCCTATACGCGATGAATTTAAATTAAAGGCGTTAGGCAAACGCTTGCACACCCCTACGTACACACTGTACAGCTTTGCATACACATACACATACACACACACACACACACACAAAGATTAAGGCGAGCAACGGCATTCCCAGAAGTTGGCAAGGCTACAGTGAATTCCAGCACCAGAAACCCCCCTCCCCCCAGTTACTCAGAACAATGAACTAAAATTTATATACCTTGAATTAATTTAACTCCCAGCACCGAACTTATCGCCTGCTCTTGCTGCCAAACGAAACATGGCGCAAGGCACAAGGTACTCGGCACAAAGGCGGATAGAGTCTGCAGCTGCTGAGCAATACGTATACGTAGTTGCCTCAGGGCTCCGCTCGGAACCATTCGAAGGTAGTACGTATTGCGTATGCAATACGCAGTATAAATACTCGGCTCGTTTGTGGCCATTGCAATTCTCTTCGGTGTAGTTGCAATGTTTAGCTTGAATATGCCACAATTCAACATTTGTAGACAGCCGGAAAGACTCTAGGAGTGGAAAAAGGGGGCCAAAGCATCCCCAGGCTTGCTTAGACCACCTTAACTATGAAAGCAGTAGCGGCTTGTATAATTTAATAAGGTCTCGCAATGTATTGCTGGCACAAGGCAGACACACATACACTTAGATGGAGGGAGTCTCTCTCTCTCTCTCTCTCTCTCTCTCTCCCTCTTTCTTCACTCCTGGACCTGCTGCTTCTTATTGTTGCACGTTTTGTAGTTTTCGACAGGTGGGTTGGGCAATATAATTTCATTACACACTTGAAGAGGGTAGAATAGCTTTGTCGTAAAGTTTGTAATAGGCTGAAAAGGGCACACTAGGCCCAAGGATTGTCTGCAGTGCGAGCTAATTTGTGTAAAATATTCCTATTTATAGGGCAAATTATAAACGGTAAAATAAGAAAATGTTACTGAGAACGAGCCTCTAATTGAGTATAGCGTACCGGTAGTTCGTATTGCAGGCAGCACCTGATTCTCTGGGCTCAAATTGAATTTGGAGTGCGCTCTCCCTGGCACGCCCCGACATCGAGTGGGAATTACATATATTTATGTAGCCTATGTCATCCGTGCGGTTAATGCGATACTTTTGTGCTTTATAAATTACTTAGTAGAACTTTAGTGCTAAAATGTTTTGTTGGTTAGTTGTGCAGCCCGTCGACTTCCTGGCCGGTTTCATAAATTTCAATTTATCTTTTAGCTCCTTTGCTTATTTATTTGCAGATGTTGACAAGTTACATTTGGGTTTGGGGCGAGGGCGAGGGCGAGGGCGAGGGCACAGAGGGCGGGGCCCAGGCAGACCTGGCCCCTGCCCCAAGTGCGCTTAATGGAATGTGTGTATGAAAGGCTCAAGGAAAAGGCTGCCAACAAGCAAAAGACTAAAGGAGAAGAATAGGCGAGGGGAGCAGAAGAAACAACAGAAGGGTGATTTTAAAAGGCTTTCTTCTCTTGCTCTTCTTGTGTTCTTCTTGAATGCTGAAAGTAGTGCAGCTTTTTATGACAGACCTTTTGAACTTTTATCGTACTACTCAAGGCCAGACGAGGGATTTAAACCTAACGATGATTTCTTTAAGAGCTTTTTGGGTAATCATCTGCCAGAGTGTCAACGTGTGACTTCGCCCGCTGTGCAAAATGTGGCTTTAATGAGCACTGACAGTATTTGCTAGTTTGTGAGGGTTTCCTTTTGGAATCTATACTTGGATTAGAAGGGAACTTAAAGAGATATTATATTGTAGGCGTCAAGCCCTGGATACATTGTCAAATAGTTCTAATAGAATGAATTAGGTTTCACTTTCGACCTAATGTGATGTACATTTAATTATTTCCCCCTTTTGTATAGAACTTAATTAAAACCTTTCCCATTTTATTTCTGAACTTAACCAATTCAGATACCATTACACCATTCTCTGGCCAGGCAGCGACTCTTTTTGCATGCCCCATTGTTCCTTGCCTTTCAAGAAGTTCCTATTGAAGTTAGACGCTCCATCGTCCCCAGCCACACCCCTTATGTTGTTTTGCCTTTTTGTAGCGCTGCACCTACGGGCCCACCGGCAGATGAAAATGCTTGAAAGAAGTGCCGGGAAAGTTGAACTCAACACCAGGCAACAGGCAACAGGCAAATACCAAATAGCACTGCAAGCAAGGTGGAAGGAAAAAGTTGTACTCATTAGCATGCGGCTGCTGTGGGGTTGTTCTGGAGACGTTCTGGTTGCATGTGCCACCTACTTATGCTGGAAGAACTTTCAGGCAGCCACACTCGGCAGACAGTCGCTTGGGCGTTGGCTTAATCTAAAACCCAAGCGTGAAACTAAAAGTTTTTCTGAGCTACTCAGACTTTCGAGATGACGAGGCACGGGGTTGGGCTTGTCCGATACTGAGTCTAAAACTGTCTCTCTAACTGAAAGCAGAATTGGGTGACGGGCCAAAACCTGCCCAAACCCAAACCTAAACCCAGGCCCAATCCAGTCCTGGCCCAACCGCACTTGCCAGTCGAGTTGAGTGCAATTCACATGCATAGTTTTTCGAGTGCAATTAAGTGAAATTCGTATTAGTTGTGAGCGTGTGAGAATGAGGGAGTGTGCGAGCATCCACGAGAATGAGGATGAGGAACATGTGCCAAGCGGCGAAAAGTATTAGCTAAAGGACGACACGAGCTGCGGAGATGGCACAAAAACAAACTTGGACAAGTTGCGAGAGTTTCCAGTGCGGCCATGTCCTACGACAAGTGGAATGTCTAGGTGGAGCCGAGGGGAGACAGCAAAGGGGATATATAAGATACGTGTATGCGCATCGTGTGTATGTATAGCTCGCTCTCAGAAACTTGTCGTTTGCTCCTTTGATAATGTGGCTAACATGTAACACGCGCTCGCATACAAAACATGTCATTAAAAGTTGTACCCCTTACTCCCTATCCACCATTGCCTCACTCAGCACCCCTTATCCCACCCTATTCAATTTCGCTGTGCTTTTTCAAACCAAGAACAAGTAATGCTAAAGCAATTTCTTTCTAGTTAGTCGTAAGTAGCTCGCATCAAATTGCGCTACAAAGAGAATCTATCTGCGGGAATGTATCGTTACTAATGTGGGAATGTCATCAAATGACTTTATATTTAATAAATTGTCAAATAGTTCGATTACCTAAGAAGTAAGTCTCTCCGCAAAGGGGAAATTAGCAATGTTTGATCCGTTTCAAAGAACAATAGGAGTAGTTCGGTCTTACGAAATTGTCAGAATTTCCTACTGACATATTGAAAAAATATTCCAACACTTTCTATCACCCTTGTCATTGTCATTTGGGCTTCTTGTAGCCTGTTAGAAACTATATACATTTTCTCTGAAGATTGCTTTTCAATATGTCATTGGGCATGTCGGAAATTTGCCATCACGTTGGTCATGCCAGCCGCAATATGCAATACCGTGTGTATTTGTTTTAAAGTACACATAATGAGGGTAACAACGGCAACTGGTCCGATAGTAAAATATCCTTCGCTCAACTTTGGAAGACCATTAGAACTGTAGTTGCTACATGTCTTTTGCCAATAATAGCTTTCTCACTCTCACACACAAATGCATAGCTAGGCAAAGACAGGCTGCTCGAAACTACGAAAACGTTGATTTTCGGAATGGAATATACATTGAAGGATGGGTACATACTGTTGGCAGCTAAATATTTGCTAATTATAGTTGCAACTCTAATACGTCTCTTATATGTACAAATCGAAAAATTGTATTATTGCTTTTTGGAGGCGTTGGAACTGATACTCAAAATTTAAAAATACTGTAGAAGAGTATCGTCATGCCCAATTTGGTGCCTTTAGCTTCTCAAACTGTGGAGATGTGTGTGTTCGCACACTCAGACAAAAATACATGGGTAGATCGCAGTAAAAACTCTTTGGGGTCTGTCACGTCTCCTTCTGCCTGATACATACAGTTGCACAAGCTGAGTATACCCTTCTTTGAACCATTAAAGGGTAGAAAAACAGAACGCTGGTGACCAAGAAAGAGAGAGCGAGTTAAAGAGAATGAAACGAGCCAAGACAAAATTACACGAAATTATGTTTGCACAACTGGGTTGGGTTGGGCTGAGTTGGGTTGGATTGGATTAGGTCAGTGCGAAGTCCATCGCGTGTTCAAAGATCCCAACTCGACCGACCAGCTTGCCCCGGTGTATCCAATTCCATTAAAATCAATTTGTCTATTTATTTAACCGATAATCTGCTGGAGCGTTGGCTTCGTTGTTAAATTTCGCATCGCAAATGCTCTCCAGGGTGTAATACGTCTGCAGAGGAGGAGGTGTCGTAGAGAGGTGTCGTAGTTGTGGGGCCGCTGGGAATGTGCATGACATGGCCAAAAGGAGGTTCCACACCTCGAAAACCTCTAATTTGTCAACATCAGGACAGGTGAAATGTTTTAATTTGACCAACATCTCGGCTATACCCATCTCAATCACCTTCCTTTCGCATTTCGCCTGGCATCCTGCTCGCACCCGACCACAATCTCGATTTATTATGGTCGGTGCGTTTTAAGGTTTCTGGGTCTTTGCTGTCAATATTTACGTCAGTCGGCGGGTAGCATTGGAACTAGCTGGTACACATAGAAATGCCGACACACACACATGTGTAGGTATGTTTGGATGCGAGTACACATGAATGTGAGGTATATTTTCAGGTGCTTTGTCGCATTTTTACGACACTATTAACATCATTGTATGTGTGATTTATGAGCTCCGGGCAATACACCCAACTGTTTGTTGTCCTTTGGGCCATTTGGGGCCATTGGTTGTCTCTCTTGCACTTGAACTCTGACGTATTTCTTTTTATTTACTAGCATGTTTATGGCCACTCGTAAAAATCGGCATACTTCGACTCAAAGCGACGCGAAGTAGGCTACCAAAATGCGCTTATTATCGTCGTTAAGCAAGAGTCAAGAAAAAATAATAATATTATACTAAGACAAACAACAGCTGCTCGTGTTGACTTGTACAATTTAGAATGTTTATGTTTGGTATCCTTAATTGTACCAGGCACATCAGCACATCTCTTCTTCCCTGTCTCATGTTCCACACTTCCATGGTATAACATTACTGCGGGTGTGTTGTTCTAAATAAAAATCATAGAGATCAATATCTGATAATTAGTGTTTGTACAGGATTTGCTGATCACTAGTCACTAGTCTTCCATTTATTTTATTGCATAAATAGAAAAAATAATTATTCAAGAATATGCCATTCAAATATCTTATCGAAACTCGAATTGCAGTTATGTACGTATTTATGCTTAACGCGCGATTCGCTGAATATAAAATTACTTTTTTCGATCAAATTTATTTAAGATTTTCTGATTATAGGTACGACATTACTCAGTGAGTTTATAAAATACAGAAAACTAGAAAACAAGGCTACCTTCGGCATGTTTTATACTCCAGCATCTTTTGCCTGTAGTCTTCACGGATTATTCCTACTATATAATATATAGTGGTGGTTAGGAGCTTTATTAACTCTAACTGCTCTATACACACCATCATTAGGAAAAAAGAGGTTGACCTGAGTATTCCTATGAACTGTTGCCGACTCACATTAAAATGCGTTTTCATACAAAAAAACCTTATTTCGGCTGACTGTTCGTGTATCAGCTAATGTTGTAGTTGTCCGATCGTAGAAATTCGTAATGAGTGTTATTGACACAAATAAAGGACGATCCGGCTCGTTTCGACTTATTTATAGCATGCAGAGTCAACTATTGTAGATGAGGAGACCCCCTAAAGGCAACGCTGTCTGTCGCTATGTTTATTAGCAATTCCATTTTGATGAATATTATGTATACTCTCATTCCCAATGGATCGCTGAGTTAAGTCGTTTTTTTGTGTTCTGACAACTCTTGTATATGGTTTTAGTTTTTCGGGTCAAAGAGTATTTAAATGTCGATTTAGGATTTTCAGTTTTTCTTTGTTTAATCGCCTAAACGCGTTTGTTCACACAGCCACTGCTGCGCGATGGATGATGTTCATTCTCTTGCTCTCTCTCTCGTTCTGTTTATGCTGTTCTCTCTATCTCACTTCTGCTGCCACGTTGTACCCACTCTGCGGTACATCAATCAAATGCCTCCATAGCACTTAACAACTACTGGAGGGTCCTATTGCCAGGCAGCAACTGGACAGCATCTGGACATCGCAGTTGGCACAGGCTTCTGCTTCAGTGCTGCAATGCGCTGAGTTGACATTTTTTTTTATCCCTGTACTATATATTTACTTTTTCATCCTATGCTAGCCTGTGATGCGGTCACTTGAAGCGCAAATAATTGAAATTAATAAATTGAATTTAATTGAAAAGCGTTGGCCAAGTTTGGCACTTAAGGGCCAACGCCAGACTTTTCTTTGCTCATGAGTCAATGAGTCGTATTCGCAGCTTGGCCTTAACTGGCTGCGTCAGATGAAGTGAGAGCGAGAAAGAGAGAGAGAGAGAGAGAGAGAGAGAGAGAGAGAGAGAGAGAGAGAGAGAGATAAAGTAAGAGACAGAGAAAAAAGGCTGAGGCAAACCGGAATTTTGGCAGCCAGGCTGTCTGCATTTTGCTGCCTTTCAATTTCAATTTCCGTTGCACTTTGCATAAATCTTTTATCGCTTGCAATGATGGCAAAAACTTGGCGTTTTAGGGTAGTTTTCGGGGTCCGTTTTATGCAAACATTGCGACGTTCTGCAAAAGCTAATCGTCAGCTGTGCGCCGTTCACTGAGCATGAAACCATTTGAATTACAAAACTTGCAGCTGCAGCATCTTCTGTTGCACCCTCTGCCAGGTTGACTTAAATATTTTGCGAGCAACCTTGTCGAGTGCATTTGCTGTTTCTTTTCATTACTTTTGCTTATACAACAACAAGCAGCAGCAGCAGCAGCAAACACTTGACGGCCGAGCATTTTGGTTGGGCAACATGACGTATACGTACTTTTGCCCTTGCTAAGTAAAACTTGTTATGCCCAAATTGTTGTGCTAAATTTAATTTATGCACTTGCCAACTCACAAGTACCAAATTACTTGGGAATCAACTGCACTCGAGCGTGAACCACAAGCTCTGCAGCGGGCGTATACGTAATCATATAGATTTATCTGTGTGTGTGTGTGCGTATGTGCGTATATTTGGCATTTATGAAAAGTAACTTTTGGCCTGATTGCATCATTGCTTAAGCCATTCTGTTAAGTTACTTTAAGCCAACAGCTTGTGTTGATATTTGTCTTAATATTTTATTTGATTTCTTTATATCGTATTTTGCGCCTCTAATGATGATAAATTCACTTAAACAGTTGAACACAACAATTAAGGGCGAACCATCAATCACGACATTGAAATCATTCATCAAACTGCCAAGGCGAATTAAAAGCAAGTTAAAATGCTGCTTGTTTTTTTGTGGAAGGTAGAGGTAAAGAAGCAAGCTATAAAACGCAATACTGTATATAATGATTAATTCCTTATTTGCTAATACATATATTTTAAAAATAGTATTTACGTCTTCCTAACTCACCCATTTCAAGGCGTCGCTCAATGATTTCTTAATCAAGTGATTTTTCAAAAATTTAAACTTTATTTAGGCCACTTGACAGCTCATAAACTGATGCTTTCATGGCGGAGAAAGTAGGGGTAGCATGTGGAAAATACATAATGGAACACAATTATCAGGTCCTGACAGTGGAGCAGCCGAGCTGTTCTGTCGGCCTGTCGAGAGGTTGATGACTCAATTATAACATTTTGAAAAAGGTTTTTTCATCATTAATCGTTGAAGCAACATAAGGTAAAATTGAGTAATTCCATAGCATGTGGTGAATCAGAGAGGACATAGGAGCGGCGGCAGCTGTAGGGGATTATTTGATTAATTGGCATGTCTTAGACGCGGGTGATTTATTGGATGGTTTCACCTGTCGTCAGGTTTCTCGAAAAATTGGCATTCTATAAGTATATGGAACGAACTTATAAGACGAATGGATTGTCGTGAGCGTGGGAGCGTGTGTGCATGACTCATAGGCTTACCGAACAAGTTACCCAAAGTGGCTGCAAAGTTTTCCCTGAAAAGCGCGAAACTTTTTCAAATTCCAAATTGGGGCTCGCTGAGCTGAGCTGTTATTTTTAGATAAGACCCCTAACCAGATCCCATTCTCAGTTGCTTCAAACACAAGGATGGGTTGGGCTGCTTTAGTACCGAAATCAGCAGGTCATAACTCGCTTATCGTTTCTGCTGATGATGGCAAACTTTTGGGCCAAAGTTTTTCAAGTGTTCTATGCCAGAACAACATAATTTTCTCGAAATTCATCAAGGTATTGTCAAACTAAGTCAAATTTCATAGAAAGCTGGAAAGTTAGAATGGAATGGAAACTCACCAAATATTCAAATAAATAACTCTCGAACGAGAAAAAGTTTATTTGAAGTTCGTCAGGATAAACTCAATTCTCACGCTCTCACTTTGCATTCGTAGCTTTTGCTAAAATTTTTAGCTTTTCTCTAATTATTTTGCAGGCAAACAGATAAAGTAGCTACCCTCGTAATAAATGTGTGAGTATTGAAACAAATAATAACTGTCGTCAAAGCAAAAGCTAGCCAAAATTAGCATTAAACAGAGCTAAGAGAGGGGAGGAACGAAAGCTCTCCAGAAGCCTCTCAAATAGCCAGCGAGTGTTTGTTTGCCTTGCAATTACACTGGCACTTTCCGTCTCTCGAGGATACTTGGCTTTTCCTTTCGCTTTAGATACTGTTTTCGTTTCGTTTCTATTTTGCCTGCTTAGGTAAAGGGAAAAAGCATTTATGCAAAAGTCGTCGAGGCCCTCGTTCGCTATTTGCTTACGCAATTAACTTTGGGGGATGGGAGGGAAGCTATAGTATTGCATTGCATACTTCGCAGAGACATGAAATATGCGCGTTATTTGGCAGGGGCACGACAAGTAGCTGGGTGAGAGGGGAGACGCATGGGGCACCCGATGTGGCAGTTACGCATGAGTGCATTTTGACAGACAGACGAGACGCGTCAATTTTTGGTTTTCGACTTTTGCCCTGCGAGCTCATAAAAGCACGATGGAAAAAACCACACATAAAATGATGCTTTTCACTTTCGAACGTAATGTCGCTTTGCAAAAGCCGCTCCCCCCCTAGAATCATAAAAAAAAAAGAAGCCAGTTGAAAATGTATGCCATAAAAACATTGGCAAGAAATTTTCGGCGTGTGCGGATGACTCCGTTAAAATGAGTCGCACACACACGCGCTGACACACCGGGCGGGGCCGCAATCAAAGTGAGTAGTGAGTCGTTTGGGAGATGTCTATCACTGTCATTGGTACCGTTACCTTTGCCGTTCCCGTTGCCGTTGCCGTTGAATGTGGCAAGTGGAAAGACGGGGCAGCTCCCGCGGAGTGCGTGACATTTTGCAAACGTTTGATTTTAATTTTGTCAACTTTGCTCAAGCGTAAAGACATCAGGGACATCAGTGCGAGTGTGATAATCTTGAGTAATATGAGCTTTCCCTTTCCAGAGCGCAATTCGTGAGTGCTTTCCATCCTTCTCTGTTATTGAATTAGGCTGATTTTGAAAGCAGCCGAGCATTTCCTCTGAGAGGGGCATAATGAGTCAAATGCTTCTTAGTTTCGAAATGTGATCAAAGTGCGTATTAAACGATGTGAACAAGTGTGCGATAAGCGCGATAAATCGATAGGCTTATGTATGTCCGATGTACGCCGCACTGCACTGACTCCCTTCTTGCTAAGATTTATCGCATGTCTTTAGCCTTCCTTCTGCACCACTTAACCCTCGATTGCCGCAAATAGACAGTCTGATTGTCGCCTTATCTGCAGCACGCATTCAGCGTGCATGTCTTTCCCTTTCACGCCCCAGCACTTAACCAACACTGGTTGGCTCGCAGCACTTGGGGGCGTGTCTGTGCTCATTCCATGCGGTGATAATCAGCGCATTTATATGCAACATCCAGCACACACCAAGTGCCATGGCCAACGCCATCGGCAACTCCAACAACGAAAAGGAGCGGCAACATTAAAAATGAACATAAATTAAATCATAAATTGCAACAATTTCCGGTGCAAACAAGCGCGGAGAAAAACGCAAGGAAATCGAAAGGGAAATTGTTTTTCAATAGCTGGCAAATAATTATTACTGTTGTTGTTGCGATTGGTTGTTGGCTGTTGGCTGTTGGCTGTTGGACGAGGTAGCTGGAGCTGGTAGCGAGAACTCAATTAAAAATTTAGCAACGTTTGGACAACAGATTTCATATTTGCCTGGGGACTTCTCACGGCTAGGGAGATTTCATGGGGATAAACAGGCGGTACTGAGTATAGTTTAATGCAGTTTAAAATTGCGAAGAAGTTAATCAGAGAAATTAAACTAATCAAATACAATACATAAAATCAGAATAAAATAATTTGAAAATCTAATTAGACTTATCAAACTTGTTAATGAAAATGGACGATAAATTTAAATCTATATTTTAATTGTCAACAATTCAGTCAGATCTTAATCCTTATAAATAATTGACTATACAAGCTTAGCCCCAGCTAACCTCAAGATCAGAATAAATGAAGTGTCACCTTCAGCCAGTGTCATCGTCACACTGTGCTGGCATTAAAGATTGACAACATGTGTTGGCCAACATTGTGACTACGCCCTGGTCGCTTAGTCTGCCCCCATTGTATGTATACTCTGTAGAACAACAAGGTGTCAGTCGATTTGCGTGTTGCCAACGTCATCGTAAAAATGGTCAAACATAAATCTCCCGCTCCCCGATTCGTTGCCAACTCATAAGAATACGTTGTACTATAGTACTTTTTCCCCTTGTCCGGTGCTTGAGGGTGTGTCTCTGTGGTTGTTGTTTCTTATACTCTTCGAACATTGAAAATAGTCAAAAAGGGGTGTACTAACTTTGTGCAAATGTTTGTAACAGGAATAAGGAGGCGTGTGTCACCCCACAAAGTATATATATTCGTGCTCGGCATCACTAGCCCAGTTGATTGGGCTGTGTTCGTCTGACTGTCCGTCTGGTGTCTGTGTGAACGCACAGATCTTATATAAAAGTAGATTCCGCATAAAAAATGCTGTCAAAATCCTGGTGCCACGCACACCGCCCCTGCAAATAGGTTAGTTGCGATTATTATTTAAAGCTTTGAAATCATCACATTCTGCATAGGTATACAAATAGAAGAATGCCAGATGGACCTATCCTCCACATTACAATTCGATCATGGCATTGACATAGAAGTGGTTCAAGTTAACGTTTTCAGTACAAATATTCAGTTCAGTTATTCAATTCAGTTTGAGTAGTTAACGTCACGAATAATAATAGAACCAAATAATATGTGCAGAATTCGCTGATTGAAATTATAAGTGTGGAGTCATGTATGTAACTGATTTTGAAAATTGGGCGACGGGTAAATTACTGTCGGGCACGCTGTAGCCTTACTGACTGGTTTTTAAATGGCACGTGGCACAACATACAGAAGGAAGGGAAGCGAAAAGGAAGGGAGAAGGGCATGGTCGATGAGAACCTTGACAGACATGTGAGCAATGATAGTTATAACTATGCTGCTTATAAAGGGTAACAGCGTAACACGGTCGTTGTTGCCTGTAGTTTGGTTCATTGTTTATACGCCCTGACCCGTAAGTGACTTTCTGATTGCGGAAATTAGCTGGCTTCGAGATTTTCTGAGGTCGGAGCCGGTACAGGGTACAGACTGATGTTGGTTCTGGCTCTGCTTCTGCTTCTGCTTCTGGTTGTGGCTGCTGTTAGTGTTTTCTTTTCACTTGATGGATATGCATGGAAATTGCTTGCTCAGCTACCGTCGAGTTGACTAGAGAAGCTTCTGTGCGCTTGGCTGCTGGCGTTGTCTGCGGTTAGTAGATGGTATTTACGGTTTTTGTGGTTATTAAAAGTGTCAACAAAGGTGCAAATAATGGCAAAAGTATTATTATTTTTGTTTCTTTCTCTACCTTTCTCTCTACATATCTCTGAGCGATATCATCAAGCGGTTTTGCGAGTTAGATTTTAATTACACCAAAGCTGTCAGGAAAGTGTTTGCATGCCACGAGATGCAAACTCGTTAAGAAAATCCACAAGAATTGTACGGGAATTTTCACGTATTTTATTTCACTTTTAAACCTGTAAGAATACTTTTCCATGTTGACTTACTTAATATTTGTTGCTTTCACGAACAACTGCTGTTACCTTCTCCCTGCTTATTTGTTTAGGCTTCCCAAGATTTGGAGTGTTCTAAAGAAGCTTTTTATTTTGTTTTGCGCTTACCTCTCAATGGCTTTGATTATCAGCTTAATTAATTTCTGATTTTATGTTCGTTTGCATTTTAACATTTTCTCTTCAAAAGAAATTAAAACGTGTGCATGCAAAATAAAAAAACATTTTCATTTTCATATTGCCATTTCGGAAAACGAGTACGCAGTATACAAGGCCTTTTAGTAATTCAAAATCGCCAGGCGGCACCACGTGCTCTTTAGCACCGTCGCGACATAGGCAGAAAATCGTGAATAGTGTGGGACTGGCGGGGTCCAACGTGGCAAACTTCTGAGCCGGGATAATGTGGGCCAAAAGTGAAACAGGTGACATTGGCAGTGCGCCGCGTTCAGCTTGTGGACTTGCTACGTGTCCTTTCAGCTCAATTCGCAAATCCATATGGTTTTGCGAGCGTATGTGTGTGCGTGTGTGTATTCGGTAGACGGGGATCGAAAGGTCGAACAAATTGAAGTGCAGCCGCTGCTTTAAAGTGAGTGCGCAAAATCGAATAAGCGAAACGCAAAGCGAAAACGTAGCAAAGCTTCAAATCAAAATAAAGCACACGTGTTTACTTTGAGAGTGTACTAAATAATATATGCAAATTGTATTCCATAAAGTCGCGTTTTCTAGGTATGAGCATGTTTGTGTATGTGTGTGTGTGCGTCTGCAGTGTACGCAATTAAAATGAAGCTCGTCGCACATTTGCGCTCAGCTCAATCAAAAATCGGCAGCCATTATAAATTGCAGCGATAATATTGTATCATGTATGTACTGTGTACATAGTACGTGGTGCAGGCTGGTGAATTGCCACTAAATTTCCGGTCATATTTCATTCACCAGCAGTGGCAGCAGCACCAGCAGCAGCAACACACAGTTATGCTTCCCCGTCCACAAAGGGGCCCGCGATTGATGGGGCAACATATCTTATGGCCGCCCCACAGATAGCGAGGGATGCCGAAGTACCCAGTGAATAGCAGGTATAAAATTATATTAAAGTTGGCCAAGTAAAATGGATTAAGCACTTGAGCCTACGTCGGAACTTGCCCGAATTTAAGTAATTCCCGCGACTTGGCTTTCAGCTTCAGCTTTTTATGGACCAAGTGAATTTTAATACTTTGGCACAGAAATACTGAGAATCCTGACTTTAGCAGATATTTAGTTTCAGCTTCTGCTACGCAGCTTGACATCGTCAGATATTTTATTGAGATTTTTACTCACCAGTAAAGTAAGTAATGAAATTAATAAATACATTTCGAAATCTCCTATTTTTCTTTTGCTTCTCTTTGCTGTACTATTTCCCAGTTTTCCAGTTTTAATTAGTACACAGTTTCTTGAGTGCACAAGAAAAGCGGCAACAATTTAATACTTGCCAATGCAAACTGTGCGCGATGGGCCACAGCGACAACAACAGAAACAAGGTTCGAGCTGGAAAGTTCAAGGGGGGCGAAAGTGTGGAAGGGAAATGTACAGACATTTTGTGTATTCGTTGGCCGGCAATAAATGAATGACTTATGTAGAGGAACAACTGTGCCGTAATTAGCATATTATGCAAATTATCTGCAAAAAACGAGCAGAAATTCATGTTGAGAAGCTTAACGCGCTGCACAGGGAGATTTAAAACAAATTTAACCGTTGTAAATGTGGCAATAGGCACCACTCCAATAGGCGGATTATGGGTTATGGTTGAGTTCCATAGCTGTTGATTTTTTCAATTAAGATGCAAAAGGCGCCATTTACTTAAGCAGTTTGCCGCCTGATAAGCAGGCTGATGTCAGTCGCCCTGATAAGTTTGCTATGCTTTTGCTGTTTACTTTGCGCCTCCTCCTCTTCCTCTAACTCACTCCTCTCCCACTTCTATCCACACAGCCCACACATTATGTAAAACGATTGCTTTGTTGTAATTAAAACTTTTGGCCATGTTGACAGAGTGGGTAAGTCTTAGGCAAATTGCTGCCAAAGCAGATTCGGCAAATAGTTAAAAGCTTCCGTTGCGCCCTCCCCACACACCCCACGCCGGCTTCGTGCCAACCCTCAGGGAAGCCAGAAAAGTCGTTACAAAACGCTTGTGTTTAACTTTGGACATTTTTCTGGTCATATCAACTGCAGTCGAAGCAGCAAGGGCACGAGCAGGAGACAGAAGCGAACAGAGCAGATAATAGAATGGAAATGCCGAATTTCAATGCGTGCACACAGCTGTAAAAATGGCAGAGGGAGGCTGCGGTTAGGGCTCCTACTTTTCGCGTTTGCCATTGCCATTGCCATTTCCATTGCCTTTGCCTTTGCCTTTGCAGTTGCCATGAATCGTGAGGAAGAGAGTGGGAATCGAGGCTGGGCTAGCGCATGGGCTTAGGCTAAGGGAACATGCACATGCAATCGACAGGCAACATTGCGGTCTACGTCAAGTTCGCTACACTTGCTAATTTGTATCTGTGATGCGGTTGCCTGCGAAACGGATATACCTACGGCCTGCGAAACGGATATACCTACGGCCAGACAAGGCGCAGTGCGGCTCAATGCGGTGCGTGCGGTGCGGTGCGACTCGATTCAATTCGGAATGGCGCCAAGGCTCAGTTACTGCGGCACGTAGCAGTAAGTTGAGTTTGCGGCGATGTAGAGCAGATGCCAGATGGAGGCTGGCGGCATTATTATGCAGGGCAGACAATGGCAGGCAGCCACAGCTACAGCTCCGGCGCAGAGAGCAAACTTATTCGTTTCTTTTGCATAATTCGCAAGCGCCTCTCATTTTATTTGGCAGTCATCGGGTGAGCGGGTTGATTGATTGATTGCTAGATTGGTTGATTGGTAGATTGATTGCCGGCAATGTTGTGCCGCCAATTAAATTAAAACATTTCCGAAGAGTGCGCACAGCCATTTTAATTTTATTCATACTCTGGCACGCACACATCCTTACTCACTCATGTATTCACTACAATTGCGAGCATAATAATCTATATGCAATCAGTGAAGTCTCGGGGGCAATACTTGGGCATATCCAATGGCTTTACTACTTTACCATTATTTTTTATGCTCATGTAGTTCGTTAATTATAATTGTGATTGATTTTCTACGTCGTCTGCTGCTGCTCAAACTGTGTGCGCGCAATTCAAGAAATCGTAATGCGCTTAATGGGGCGTATGCGTAATCCGAAAATATAATCTGGGAATTGAGGTGCACACACACATACATAATGCACTCTGCATTCTTCTATTGAATTCCGTCGGGAGGGCCCAGTAGGAGCTGCTGCATGTTGTGCAACGAGGCGTATGCGCAATGTGTATGCAAAACAAACTGCGACTAATTAGGGTGGTTTAATTGTATAAAAATATACAGTGAGCGCTTGCTGGATGTTTTGAAAAGGCGCACAAATTGTATAGAAATCGGATTGTGAAGAAATGCGCTTTGTTCGGTGGGAACTATTAGTGCGAAATAAGAGCCCATTACGTAGAACAGTTTGAAATGGGAATAATACTTAACTAATTTATATACTTTACTATATTTTTCACACAATAATGCAAGCAAATTAGTTAATGATACGCGATTGTTCTTTTCCATATTTAAATTTAGTTTTCTGTGTCACTTTGTGACAGTAAAACATCAAACTGAAAAGGTGTTTAGATGTTTTGTTTCCGATTATAAATTTGTATGTTTGTATTTCAATTATTAACCAAATCATTTACATTATTCTGAAAAGCCTAAAACATTCAAGAAAACTTGCGTGTGCTAGATATTACGTAATGTATCCATTCGTACCTTTAATTTCGCCTGTATGTAGCTGTTTTACAGTTATCTGGATCAGCAGCAACAGGCAAGTTATTCTAAAGTTGTTTATCGGTTGCAACGCAACAATGAGTCTTTTAAGTCTATCAGAAATTATGTCACATAGCATTTATAAGAACAATCAGTTGAAATCAGAATTTAAAGCTCTTATAGCTGGAACTTTATAGTCCTAATGAATACAAAACTATAATAATATATATATAACATAATTATCATACAAATAATCGAAGGAGGATTCTCTGAGAACTGCCAGCCATTATCGAAATCTACTTCTACTTCTACTTTTATTATACGAATTTGGGTTTTACTGTATAAATTAAAATTTATACAGTAATCTTAGGGATGCAGCCACTTGACTAGGTCAGTTAAGCCAATTATTCTGTAATTCAAATAAGAAGTAAGTTTTCGTTTAAATTGCTGCATCGTGTTTTTATAAAAATTTGTTGGACCATAAAATACAATGAAAGCGCTCGACACTTGCAGCTTAATTGGTGTATTTAATTATTTTCAATTTGCCTCTTTAATTGATTTATACAACAACATGATTTCGGTTAACCGTAGACATTGGTTTCGACTCGATGGTAAAACTTTTTGTTTACAACGCAAATGAGAAATGCAAAAACAAAAACAGATTCTGCGTCATGGGCAATTTAATTGAAAAGATTAAATATTGAAAATATCAATATTTAATAGATAACAACATACGGGCACAGAGAGAGAGAGAGAGTTTAATATATATTTTTTATAAAGACTGCCAGCCGGAACATTTATCCATTTCAAATGATATGTAATTATTCAACTGATGAATCTGTATGCGTTTTTTTTGAAAAAGTACGGTAATTAAATGATCGTATTTATAATTGCAAGCATGTCAACAGCTCGGAGTATTGATAAATAAATTTCATTGCTTTTTTTAAGACTCAATTTCTATTTAAAATTGTTGTTGAAGAGCTTCAGTTTTTTGCTTAAGTACTTAAAAATTCAATTTAAAGAAAGAAGGGCAATTCGATTTGTTTATATTGGTAATGAGTCTGAAAGTTACGAGTAGAACTACGATAAAATTGTGAATAAACGATATTACTCAACACGTGATACTGACCTGGCATAACTTTTCTTTCTGTTTCGCCTTGCTTCGTCATATGCAAAGCAGGCCAACAAAGGGAAATCAAATAAAATAGCATAAAGAGTTGCCAGTTGATGCGACAGACAAACTGTTGAATTATTAAGGATGCTTTTAGGGCTGAACAGGAAGGAAGAGTGAACGATGAACCTGAAGGCGGTACATACGCGTACGCAAAGACATGTTGAAAATTTGATGAGCCGCTGCCAGTTAATGTGCATGGCTTTAGATTAGATTTTATGTAAATGCTGTGGGCAAGACAAACGGCGCATATAAAGCACCCGGACAAGGGGACGAGATGCGGGATGAAGTCTGTGTTCGAGACTGAGAGGGGACGGCGACTGTGACTGGGAGACTCCGCGTAAAACAGCGAGCCAAAAATCAAATAAATATATAATCAAGCGTTTGCCGCAGAAGTGTGGCGCACTTTTTAAATTGGTATAAATGTGGCACGCGCTGGGAGCAATGGTAATGGCGACGCACAGCGGAGGGTTGGACTGCCAGTCTTTTTTTTTCGGTTGGGACTCTTCCCCTTTCCTCTTTTGTAAGCTGGCCACTGACTGATTGTGCATCTTGTGCGCGACGCATCTTCGAGCCAAATAATGATGTTAAAAGACGGCGCAAATGCTGTTACAGTTGTCCCCAAGGAAGAACCCGCTGCTCCACTCCCCTACGCGACCCCATGCAGCCTTGCTACCGGGTAGACAGCTGCGGCACAGCCCGCACTTACGGGAGCTATGCTGTTTAATTAATTAAAGGTGTTAAAATAAAATAAAGAGTCGCACTTAGGAGAGGCAGCACCGCCGGTAGCAGCCTCCGCTATTTCTTTTCCGCGTATGTGCGCTGCAGATGTGGCGTCTTGTGGTTTTAAATTACTGCGAATTTATGATCATTTGTAATGTAGCTTCAAAAGACCTCACAAATAGACCACATGTGAAGATTTGCATGCATAAACACCACATGCTTATTCGAGTTGGTAGCCTTTATGAACAGACAGCGGATGTAACAGAATGTAAATTGTTACAGCGTGCTAAACCAAGTGAGAAGAGAAACAGAAAAATAATGGACAGTAAGTAATCTATCAATAAGGCATGAGCAGAATACAAAACCAGCAGTTTGCATTTGTATACAGCACATACATACACATACATATGTATAGTAAGAAATTCTCAATATTTAAAAAGTTCACACATTACAAAATGTTAGATAATAATTATTAATGTAAGGATAATTGAAGCCTGAACACAAGCTTCTCGCATTTGCGAGTAACAAATTTAATGTAAGCATTCCCATATTTCGCAGATCGATACCTTAAATCATAAAGTTCTCAGAATTCCAGATCAGCCTAACTCCTTTCAGAGGTCCGTCGGGTTTAAACTTAAGCTACCGTAGCTATGGGATATAGTTTTTTGGATTTAATGGAATATTATTATTACATATGGGTTACACTATACTCTCAATTAAGGCCGATATGATACGAAAGGTTTTTCAACAAAGGTTTTTTTTTGCATGCAAACAACCCCATTTCTGCCGACTATTCCTATGGCAGCTATATGTTATAGTGGTCCGATTTTAAGGTAAACGTTGCAAACATCTGGCCAAATTTAACACACCCTCTGCAAGAGTATTAAAAGCTACATACCACATACATACTCCGTTGCAATGAACTCGAAAGAAAGAAAAATCTATAGTTTAGTTCTCTGTTAATTAAGGGAAGCATGAACCATGATACCAGAGCATTTATTGTAAGAAAACGCATGGGAAGTGCATTTGCCCCGCTTGCATTGCTTTTAATTAAAAGAAAGCAAGTACAATGCTCCAATAATGCTTGCAAACTTGCGTTTAGAGAGACTATTCAAAGTGTGTCTTTTAAAACAATTATAATCTTTTAACAATTATTATTTTCTGAAGAACAGAGAAATATGTATGAAACAGTAATGAATAAATTTTCCAAAGTAAAATACATTCCATATATGTGTCAAAATTTGCAATGCGGACAGAATTTGTTTACATTGAATTTGAATAAACTAAAAGCAAATATTCCTCATCATAATGGAATACATAAGTTTATGTCGGCTTTTTAATTAATTTTGAGCTTTCAGAATGTTTTCAACAAACTATCAAAGTTTAATTATATTTCGAGTTGACGCTTACCTGATTACCACTTGGGAATCTCTAGCTCTACTCTGTAGCTACAGGGGATTCTCAGTTCGCCTCTGATAAATAATTGCACACACATGTTTGCTTGATATTTCACAATTGTAGAAGTTACTGAACAAAAGTCACGCAATTAATTACTAACTCAAGCGAGGTTCTTGTGCAGCAAAAGTCGAGGACCACACAGAAAAATTTGATATTGTAATTATTTCACAAAACGGTCAAGTGCAGTCTTGAGACGAGTATCGAAAATAACTGCAGCAGAGAGCGAGACGGAGAGTGAATTGCGGGGATTTCAATTTGATTTGGGTCTTTGACGAATTTGCGCTAGATTGGCCATTGTTAGCTTGTCGACTTGTCGATGGGATGCCAGTAACAGGCCGACTTTCGCCTTGACTTTGTGTATTATGCCTAACTTAAAGTTTGTTGCGGCATCGGCGGCGCGACGGACACAACACTCAACAGCGACGCGCACATTACGCAGACACGTGCACGCACAACTAACACACAGCGTAGTACTAGACTGGCGAATTGAGATTGTGCGCGAGCGAGTCTCCTGCAGAGCACGCGTCCAGACGAGTCGACGTTGAAAGCAAAACTGAACATCAGCAGCCGCTGTTGCCGTCCTTAGACTTCAGCAGCAGCAGTGGCAGTGGCAGCGCAGCCGAGCAGAGGCGAAGCAACACGATGGCGCCGCATGTCGTTAGCAGCTCTCGGCTCGGCGTCGGCAAGGCAGTGCAGAAGTGTACAGCGCTCTCCCGCTCTCTCTTCGCGCTGGTTCTCTTTGTCGTTGGCGCCCGGCCACGCCAAACTGTTGATTCATTGTTGTAAATTCCGTTGCCCGCATAAGGGTTTTGCTGCTGCTGCTGCTCAGTGTGTTTTTTAATGTGACAAATCATTGATAGTAGACGTAGAAGCAGAGCAGAAGAGATGAGCGCAAGAGAGCGGGAGAGTAGTGGGAGAGCGGGAGAGCGGACAAACAAATTGCTTTGCATGTCATCAAAACAAGCGCACAATGCGTAGGGACATGAAAACGACAATTCATAAACACATTAGGCATTCATTGGAGTAGGACAGCACAGTGGATGGCATGTGGCAGAGTTGCTGCCTGCTCCTGCTCCTGCTGCTGCTGCTTTGGTGCAACACAATTATCTTTGTGCTGTGCCGGCTGAGTGAATGTTGAAAATGCCGTTCGAGGGCAGCGCAAATAGGTCGATAGGAAAAATGAAAGAGACCTGCAAGTGCCAGCTGACTTCTCTCTCTTTCTCTCAGTGTGTGTGTGTGTGTGGATGATATGAAATATGTATGTCATGCGATGATTTGAAGGTTTCAACCTTGGATAACGCAATGTGTTATACAACGTGGGCGAAGATTCAAATCAACGCCAAGAAAATTCCCAAAATGGTCGAGTGGGCTTGTAGAGTAACAAACGACAATAAGCATGGCACAACTTGTGACTGCGGTTATCTATCAGAAAAGGACAAATGTGAGACCTGCTGCTGTCTCTTTAATAGGAACATTTGGCAGACTGAGCATTATGGCAATGTGAGCAGAGGGACGAGTTGTCTTCTTGTTGTTTTTTTCGTTGTTGGCTTGTGCTGTCAACATGTTTCCCAGCTGCCGCCAATTAAAGTTTTCATAGTTGCATGTCACAGCAAATTATCCTTGCTGCAGGCCACATGCGACTTCCATAATAACAATGCCAAACAATGCCAAAACCAAATGACGAGCTACGAGCCAAGCATGAGGCTCGTCTGCCTGTCTGTATGTCTGTCTGTCTGTCTGTCACTCTGTCTGTCTGTTACTCTGTCTGTCCGTAAGAGCAACCAAGTTAAAGTAAACTGTCGAGTGCAGTGCAGCAAGTGTAAAACTTTTCCCGACACGGAAATACATAAGCAAATGGTACAGACTCTCGGTCTAGGGTAGAACCGGGTCTGAGCAGGGTACTGGGTGCTGGGGAGCCCCAACCCAACATTGTTTTTCTTCGTAAAGACACGTTTTAGTTTTCCCCACAGACAGGCGGCCGTATAACTTGGTCAGCTTCTAAGTGTGATTCATATGCCGCTCGTTATTCTCCCCCAATGGCCCCTGGCTGAGGGTGACCAGCTGACCGAGTGACCAGCTGCCGCACCCTCCGTAGGCGCAACATGATGATGTCCCAAATTATTATTCGCACTGTGGCCGACAGATAAAAATAAAAGATATTAAAATATATATGTACAAAACGAATAAAACATCCTTACATGTACAATATGGGTAATAAAACTTATTTACATATTTCTCTCGACAGAAAAAGAAAATGGAGAGGGCATGCGAAAAGGAAGAGGAAAATGAAAACGAAAACGAAAACGAGTAGAAGCCGCAGCAAAAGCGAAATTGCTTTCGAATTACCCCAACAAAAATTGGAATAAGGAATCGAATAAAGAATAACTGACAGTAAGGGCGTAATACATGCATTTGGAATACAATTTGCAATATACCATTTATTATTAACAGTTCAATAGCGATGGAAGTGAAAACAGCGAGGAATAAAATTGAGAAATCTGAAATCTTTGGGGAGCTCTGGAAAACAATTTCCATTTGTCGAGCATTACTGAAATGTTGAAGCAGATCTTTACAAAAAGCTTTCCTATTGTGTTCGAATTTAATGCAAACATTTTGTTGACTTCCTTTTAAAAATGTTCCAAGTGTTTTATTTGCTTATCACGTCTCTGGGGCAGCCCCGAAAAGTGAGCCCCATTTTGCTGGACGTTTTGTGTGTGGCGGGAAAAGCTTATTGAAATTTTCACGCGAACAATAAACAAATGAAAATTTCTGCAAATTACAATGTTGCCACAGACAGCCAGATCGATAGTTGCACACCCTCTCACACGCACACATACACACTACACACACATTCAAACATGCATATGTATGCATGCAAATGCCGAGCAACAATGTTGCTGTTGTTGTTCCTGTGACTGTGCTTTATGGCACAAATGAATTGGCATCTTTGGCGTGCGTTGGTTTCGGGTCCCGCGCTCTCCCCGTCTCTCTCGCCAGCAGATCCTCCGTCGCCGACATCGCTGCTGTTTTTCACTGCATAATCTGCTGGTCTGTTCCTAGTTCCAATACTCTGCTTGTTCGTCTCTCTCTCTACCTCTGACTCTCTCTCCCCTCACCTCTTCCTCTACCGGTATCCCTGCAGCTTCTCGTCTCGCTATCTGCCAATGCATTGAACCAGAAATATGTAGATATGCCAACGAGTTTTGCTCTCTTTTATTTATTCTGTTCTGGCTCTTCCTCTTTCTTTGTACATATTCCGTATGTCGTTTTCCACAATGATTTTTTGGCAATGTACATTTTTATAGATCTATGACTGATAATGGCGCCCGGTTTCAGCTTTAAACGACAAATAATTTTTTGAAAATGTTGAAGAGTTTCGTCGTAGAAGAACTGTCTAGGGCAACCTCGTAGATAATCTGTAGTCGGTGATTTTATACTTAAGATTAATGAGGTAAGTTATTAATGGTGGTCATTAAACGTTTTTCAAGTGTTGCGCACCCTCTCACGGCTCAATCGTTTGATTGCGCAACTTTTAGCTGGCTCTAGCTATGATTTTCATCTCGAAGCTTTTCCTGCGGGCACCCCTAGCGAATGCTCCCTTTCTCTCTTTCTCCCCTGCCTCTATCCTACTCATTATTAGGCATAGCCAATGACAGTTGTCAAAGTGGTTGTCAATTAGCCGGCGGGTCGCTTTATGTGCTTCAAAATTGCTCAGTCAACTGGCTTGTTATAACAAGCTGCCGAGCGGGTTGCTGCGTTCCGAAGGCACTTTTAGCACATTTCCTGCACAAATCGACCCTCGAAAAAATAACGGGGTAAATGGCCAGGCCGAAAAGCATAGATACACCCCAAGAAGATAAAATGACCTTGGGACCATTGTCAATTGTGTGTGGCATGAAGCCGAGACAGCGGCTTACACTTGCGGCTTGTTCATGAATTATTTAAGAAATTAATTAACTAAGCAGATATGCAGGGATGCGAGAAGCAGAGGGGGGGCTGGCTAAACATTACGTGCACTTTGCCTTATCCTTATAATGATTATAATGATAATGAATTCCATTGTTCGAGTTTAAATTTGTATGTTTATTAAAGCCGTTAGCAGCTGCTCGGGGCGGGGGAGGTGTGTGGCATTAAGGGCCTTAACAAGGATAATACGCAATTTGCTTTGCACCATTTAACGGTTTTACCTTCTTTTCAGTGAGTGTGTAGGCTTACGGGACGTATGCGCAATATTTCAAGCATCACACATACATAGTAAGGCATGTCTGAAAATGCTTTTCAATGCTGAGTGACTCTTAAATGCTGCACTCAATCAATGCGAAGGCATACGAGCAGGCAGGCAGCCCTGACCAAGGCAGCTCTGTGCCTGGTTGCCTTCGCATATATCCTTAAAATTGTTTTTTGTGCGCACAGCTATTTGGTTAGGCATGTTCTGGTTCTGGCTGTGGCTGACAGAGTCCAGTGAACTGTGAACTTGGGGACGTTTATTTCCACAAGTTGAGCCTCTCAGCGGCAGGCGAACAAAGGTTTCCGTTTCAATTTCGAAGCGAAACTGTTGCACAAATTGGCTAGAAATAAGTTTGGTCACTTGAAAAGAATTGCACATGAAGAAAATTTATGAAATTTGAATATAAAACTTTTAAAATGTGAATTAGTTTTTTAATATTTGAAAAACAATTTAGTAGCAATTTGCAGCTGTATTTTAATTATGAAAACTGAAGAAATCGCCGAAGTAAGTATCCTCAGCAGTACAAGAATACGAGTTAAATGTGCACAAAACACCATATTATCCGCAGATTTGCTACGGAATGTGCTTATTCTCTTTACTGCTCTAGAAACGTATAAAAATTCCCGCTTTGCTGGGAATGTGATGAAAGCAAAAGCTAATAAAAGATTTGCGGACGCGACTTGTTCTTTTAATTATACGACCTTACTTTGCGGTTGGCTCAAGTTCTACTCATCGCTGGCTGCGGAGGGGAGTGGCAGCTTTGGCAGACAGCAGGGCGTTTCGCATTTCGTACTTCGCATTTGCTCGCATGCAATAAAACAATTTAATTAAATTTTATGTGAGTCAGCGAGCCGAGTAAATGAAAACAAATAAAGCACAATAAAGTGCGAGCAGGCCAAGCAGCTGCCACTGCTAAGGCTACAGCTTCTTCTCCTTATCCCAGTGTCCTGCTCGTTATTCAATCTGTGCACGAGTGTATGTGTGCTTGTGTGAGTGTGTGTGTGTGTGTGAGCACATGTCAGCTGTCCCGACTTCATGTCCTCCTTGTCTTATGGCAATTATGATCTTAATGGTTCGCCCGCCTGTGGTGCCTCTTTTTGTGTCTTACTACGTATTTCTCACCCTAGCTGCCTCTTCCTCGCTCCCTCGTTTTGTGCGTGTCCGGTGTGAAGCAATTAGGAGTAGCAAGGCATTGCCCATTGCACTTTCAATTTGCCAAACTGTCACACATCATAGTAGCAATGCCTTCCGACTAGTCGAGTCTTCAAACATTTCCCTATTTCAATTTACTTTTAATATTTACGCTCGTTTTTCACACTCTTCCGCACACGCACACACAAGTAAAGAGGGGCACACACAGGCTGCTGTGATTTATGCATGCGCTTAAATTTTGTTGCCTGCTTTTAGGCGCACGCAAAGTTGCCAAGTCGAGGTCAACTCTGGGAGCTATCGGACCGTTTTATCTTGTGCGCTTTGCGGTATTTCGTTTGTTTATTCAAATGAGTCTGCGAATGGTAAATGGGCCCTAAAACTTTCACAAATCATTCGGGGCATTCGCCGTTCAAATGAGGTACGAAAACTGTTTTAGTGTCTCGAATGAGACATTACTCGGCTCGTCCCCAAGCCGTAGATTATTATCGGGAAATCTGACTCTATTTCTATTTTCATTTGTCAGTTTCGGCTTTACTTACTCTGCACAATTTATTACGCATACACACACACCGTCTAATCTCAATTATTCAATTCCCATCCTTTGCCATCTATTGTCCAATTAATCTGAACGTCAATTTCGATTTCCATTTCCATTGGCATTTCTCCCATTTCCCCGGCCCACACTCATGCTCGTAGGGATGGCCCCTATGTAAATGCCTGCTTAAGCCTCAATTAGCAGCTGTAAGTACCTTGAGTGTTGGCTCACATTTCAGTTTTAGTGTTGGTAAATACAAATATCAAGCATACGCCAGGCGGCACCAAAACTCTTGTTGCAGCGAGGCAAGTGAGCTGTGTGTTTTATATATAGATAAGAGAACTTTTACATATTCCGAGTATATATTTTTTTGATAATGCCTAAAAAGTTAAGGCCTCGAACCGTCTTTATGGCTAAGACAAGTCAATTAGCAAAGGGCACAATTAGCAGCCGCCGCGACCCCTCCCTGACCTTAGGGTGTGAGCAACGTGTTGAGCTTCCTATTACTTATGCGCAGTTTGACGGGCACGTTTCGTAGGCCTGTTGCGAAACCAGGAAAACGGAAACACAAAACAAAAGAGGAAAAGAAAAGTGATGAGAAAGGAGGCAGGGACAAAAGCAAAGTACAACACACGACAGTGAATTAGACGAGATTTGCTGCGTGTGGCACGTGTTGGAGTTGCTGTTGTTGTTGAAACTGTTGTTATTGTTGTTGTTATTGGGAACCTGCAATGGATTTTTGTTTTATTTGCTAGCGACAGTTAATAAAAGAAGAGAAAAGGGCGCACAGGTCACCTAAGCCGTCAAATCGCATTGTTTGCTTTCTTTATTGACGTTGATGTTTTTGTTGTTTTGGTTGTTGTTGTTGTTCTTGTTGTGAGGTCTATTTTCGGGACAGCCCAAGCCTTTGCAAAACTTTTACCGTTAGTCCCTCCCTCATGAGTATTAGGTGCGTGGGAGCGGTTTGAGTTATTATCGATTACGCAGGTGTTCAAATATTCTGCGCCGATTAAAGCCGTCGAAGCGCATCGAGTTGAACTTAAAGATGGGACAATAATTTTCCCACCGTGTGCTCTCTGTGGGCAATCGAATATGTTTTATTTTCACCTACTGCGTGCTGTAGACGCAGCTCCGCAGACTCAAAGGAAATTTAATTATGGCCGCGTCTGTGCAGGGCTGCAGTTGTCCAGGGGGCAGGGATAATGGCAGCAGGATGCGCATGCAACTTATGTGTTACGAGGCTGACAGGCGGCCTATACTGATTGAACCCCAATTGCCGTAGACATCATGCGAGGCGTTACCGTTCGATGGCTGGCAGGAGGGGCAGAGGGTAAGGGCGTGTGAGCGTGTGGGCTGCCGCACGAGGAAAATGCCAATCCAGCCAAGTCATCATCATCATCATTATCGCCATCGCCATTCGCCTTGCAGGGTTGCCAATGCACTCGAATGGAAGCTTAGGGCATTTGTAATGATTGAATTTAAATTGCAGTCAGCAACAGCGGCAACAACAACAATAACAACGGCATCTGGAAAATCTTCTATGTGTTTTGCTACTTGGCTTTGGCGTCTGCCGCTTCCACTCATGCCTCGCAACTTTTGCCTTGGCTGCATATCGTATCCAACTGTTTGTCTGCTTATTTCCGTGCCGCCTGCAGCGTTGCGTCCTCTCGGGGCGAATTCTTCTGCTTTTCGCCAGCTTAAAAACGAAGAGACAGAGAGAGGGAAGGAGACAAAGCTGACACAGCCGGGCAGAGTTTAAGGAACTCGACGTTTAATTCGGATTACCGATTCCTGTGTCTTTAAAAATGTGCTAGTTTCAAATTTGTTGTGAAAATATATCATAACATTTATACAGAAAAGTACGCACAAGAGGCAACTGAAAATCTTAATTGATTAGTATCGTTTGAGCTTGAAAGATAACTAGAATTTGCATTTATCGGAAGAGTTAAGTTCAGTAAAATCGATAGCGAATCGATATACACGGGACTACTTTAAGTTTAAATCATACTAATAATTTAACAATCATATGTTTATAAACTATTATAACAAATTAACAAAATACTAGAGGTTTATTTTAAATGCAGCCATTGGCCATACACTACGTTAATAAATATAAATTAAAGTTGTCATTGGATATAATTGTTTCACCTTAAATCACTTTTAACGTGTAACCAATCCTCTGGATCGTATAAGAATCCGTTCTCAATATTTCTATACAACTCGTTGCGGGGTGGACAGAAACTTCTACGTTCTGCTTTTCAGTAAGGCGGAACACCTCTCACTTTGCTTAATAGCTCAAAAAAGCAGTAATATGCCTAATATACTTTAAATGATTTTTTAAAATACTTTCCGATCTTATAATATCGAAATTCTAGTTGCTACCTGAGCTTAAATAAAACAAAATGCAGCCCATAGATCCGACAGATGAGGTCGCCTACTCTTTTGTTGTTTTCGGCGCATCTGGCAGGCTGTCGATGACCAAAATCTTTCCGGCGCTCTGGATCCTCTATCGCGAGAATCGTTTGCCGCAGAACTTTAAAATTTACCTTTTCTGTCGCACGTACCTTGAGGTTTCGAAGTTTCGCTTGCAAGTTATACCCTATATGGAACTGGACAAGACCCGCGATCCCGTGAAGTACAACAGTTTCTGGACAAATGTGCATAGCTACCACGGCATGTACGACAACGTAAAGGACTATATTGCACTGCGTAACTTCATGAACGAGAAAGAGACTAAAAACAACTGCACCGTGGCCAATCGCATATTTTATCTGGCCATACCACCGGCGATATTCGACCCCATCACGTTGAACCTCAGCAGGAAGTGTGTATCGAAGACAGGTTGGAGTCGAATTGTGGTGGAGAAACCCTTTGGCCGCAGCGACCAAACCTACAGGCCGTATCAGACACAGCTGTGTCAGACCTTCAAGGAGTCCCAGATCTATATGATAGATCACTATATCAACAAGCGGATCCTACAGAACTGGTTCGTCGTGCGCTTCACCAATACGGTGTGGGCCGAAACGTGGAGCAACAAGAACATTTCGGCTGTCATGATCTCCATGAAGTGTGAGAGGCCTGTGGAATCGCGGCCCGAGTATTTCAATCAGTTTGGCATTATACGCGACTTGATGACCAACACCATGATGCAGCTGCTACTGATGCTGGCCATCGATCAGCCCTACTCGAACAATGTGGAGGATATGCGTGACGAGAAGATGAAGGTGCTCAGGAAGATTGTCACGCTGAGCATCGACGACGTGTTGTTGGGACAGTATGTGAACAGCGGCGTGGAGACAGATCCCGACAAGGTGGGCTACACCCAGCATCCGTACATACCCAAGAACTCGATGACGCCCACCTTCGCCATGGCCGTGCTGCGCGTCAACAGCAAACGCTGGAACGGTGTGCCCTTCATACTGCGCGTGGGCAAAGCGATGAACGAGACAAAGACCGAGATCAGGGTGCAGTACAAGCAGACGGACTGCGATCTCAGTAAGCAGAGCAAGGGTCTGCCCAACGAGCTGGTGATGTGTCTAGCGCCTAAGGAGGAGCTCTATATGCGCATGATGCTCAAGGCACCGGCCAGAGACGGGCTCTGTCTGCGGCAATACGACATGAATCTGATGTTGCAGGAACGGAATCCGGTGAAGAGTAACTTACAGAATCTGCTGCTCGACGTCATAGCCGGCAATCAGATGCTCTTCATGCGCACCGACGAGCAGTGCGAAGTGTGGCGCATATTCACGCCAGTCCTCGCCTACATCGATGCGGAAACTCCCAAGCCACTGTACTATCCCTTCGGCTCACGCGGACCCATACTCGCCTATGAGATGGCTGCGTCACACGGATTCATATTCTATCATTCTAATGCATGGCACCAAAGTGGGGAGGAGGCTCAGAATTTGGATGACGACGGCAATGTTATAGTTCCGCCCAGTCGAGCTCAACTGGCGACACCTGACTGGATGCGGCCCAAGGCGTAAGCCATGTGTACTCGTGTAGTTTACTGTATGTCATGAATTAGTGCCAGGGAAGAGAAGTTTGCATAAAAAAAGTAAGAGAAAAGCGCAGCTGAAAGTTTTTTAATTAACCCGATGCTGCAGCTCAGTAAGCCAACTCCCAACTGCCAACTGCTAACTGCAACTTGACTTTGCTTTGGGGTTACGAACTCATTGACACTTGTTGTTGCTGTCGTAACCCAAGGCAAGGTATACATTGCACGCATGATTTGGCCATTGTCGGAGGAGTTGCGGGCTTGTTAGTCAAACAACACGAGCGAGGAACTAAAACTATTTCACTATTTCCTTGAAAAAGGAAACACGGGATTTGAGAAAGTTAAGCTTAAAGTAAAATAAGAGGAAACTTAAGGCAAAGTGTGCAGTAGAATAATGCATTCAGCTCTAGATAAATTCTCGCAAATGTATGTTAAGATCTCATATTTAAGTAGAATGCCAGGAGAAGGAGAAAATATAGAAAGAAACTGAAGTATACCTTAGGTCATGTACTGCACTTTTATGTTGTGCCGCCAAGCAAGTCTGATAATTTACTCTCGTATTAATATACCAAATTAACGTGAATAATAATTCGCTATTCGTATGAACAAAGTTTCCTTCTTATCAGAAATTTATTTTTTTTCGGTAACGCCACAAGTTGCCCAATTTAGTCGCCATACCCTGGCAACCTTCTTTGTGGTATTTGCAGAGTATTGAAAATAAATTTTCCCTGGTCAAGCGGCAAGTTGCACCTCGTTGCGTTGCGGAGCTGTAAAAAGTTTCCAATAAGTGAAAAGCAGTTGATGAAGAAACTAGTGCGAGAGGCGAGTGGATAGTGGCGATTGGGGAGAGCGTGTACTGAGCGTGTGCCGAGAAAGTTACTTTGATTTCTTAACGCAACTTTGGCGGAACTTATATTGCTCACTCGCCAGCTTCGGATAAGTATTTCCTTCTGCCTCGCCACAGCCCGCATCCGACAACTTTTTTCGGAACTAGTCTTGGTTTTTATTTACTTGCAAAGTTTCCTCTGCAGTCATTTTAGTGTTGATGAGCCGCCCCGTTATCGAACTCGCTGATTCAGCTTTGAATGTAAATAGATATTGTACACTATCCTGATTGTTTGCGAAAGAAAATTCATATAATTCTTTTTTTTAACAATTTTTTCGACTTTCGCTGCCATTTTAATTATCCCATGCATTAAGATACCCATTTGCAATGAGCTCTTAAGTTGATTGTAAATTGCATTGTACACTTGGCAGCCATTTAGTTTATAGGTCAGTACCCTCGTCTCCTGCGCCATCTCTGCGCTTGTCCTTCAGCTTTCAGCTTTGTGTTCTGCGTCGCCATGTCGTCGTGCTCCTGTTACCCCACGCTTTTCGTGTTTCTTTCTCAGCTCAGCAAAACACACACGCATATGCTTTTCACTTCTCCCTTCGTATTTTTATTGTCATTTTTCTGTTACGCTTTTTCTCTCGTTTTTTATACCCGCTACTCGTAGAGTAGAAGGGTATTATAGCTTTATGCCAACCGAAAATGTATGTAAGAGGCAGAAGGAGACATCTCCGACCCCATTAAGTATATCTGAATCAGCATAAACAGCCGATAACCTGGATCTCAGCTATTATAACACCTAGAGCTATCAAATTTGGTGACGCAAACTTGGTTCTTATAGGATGTTGCCACTTTGCCTTTATTGCTTTGCAGTTGCAGCTAAGCAGAGGCCATTTAATGGTACGTGTGTGAAAGAGACGCCTATACATACATACATATCGTATATGGTGCCTCACAATACACCTCAACATATCTAATCAGATTTGTGGTTTGTTTTCTGTATGGCTGCTCAATGTCTCTTTCGATTCAAGGTGGCCTTAAATATACTACAAACTTATTTTGTATTTTGCAACACACAGTAAAATAATAAAACAAAAAATTTTACAAATAAAAAACAAATTTAAAAGTTAGTTTTAGTCCCACATGAATTCGAACCATGGATCACCAAAAAACGAAAAATTCGCAAGCAGCACCACTTCCACTTTGATATTGACGCACTAAAGCACTCGTCGGCAAACCATTTATATTATCTTGCATAACAAAAACAAATATGTGATGTGTTTTTTTCATTGTTTATTCTACTTCCTCTCCCAGTCAAATTCTGTTTTATCAAATTAAATTTTTAATTAAGCATACGAAAATTTAAAATTGAAAAAATACCTCACAGTCAGTCGCCGCACCTAGAAGTTGAACCCTGGATCTCTCGCTATAAACAGTCAGATACCATCACCACTGGGCCACTGCATTTCTTTTGCAACGACCGAAAAAATTGCATTGGGAATCATTCGAAATAATTTCCTGCTCGGGTCTCCTCGATTAATTACTAACATTGGAAAAAACAGACAAAAACGCATGGTCACAAGGCACTACTATTTCTTGAATATCTTCCATTTTTATCGATCTTACTGAAATTATCGCAAAACGCCCGCAGGGTGGTTTTCATCACGTGTATATGTAATGATTGCTATAGAGTTATTTGCAGCTACAATCGATTTTTTTCGATTTATGGGGACGTATGGAGGCGTGACGAAAATCCAAAACAAACTTGATCAGCGTACAGTATAAATACATATTGTCACCAAATTTGATAGCTCTAGGTGTTATAATAGCTGAGATCCAGGTTATCGGCTGTTTATGCTGATTCAGAACATATATACTTAATGGGGTCGGAGATGTCTCCTTCTGCCTCTTACATACATTTTCGGTTGGCATAAAGCTATTGCATAGGCAAAACAAATTAAAGACGGAGAGAAATAAAAAGCAAGAACGCATTGTACGCATATGGCACTTGTTTTTCTGCACAATTGTAGCGGGTATATCACAGTCCAGTATGCTCGACTGTAGCCTTTCCAACTTGCTTGCTTAGATTTTATTGTACCAGCCAGTCAGCCAGCCGGCCAGCCAGCCAGCCAAAAAAGCAATTCGCTGCGAAGAGACTTCAAGGGAAGATGAGAGTGTCGCGTTGGGCCCCAGCTCGAGGCGTGAAGCGGCGAATGCGGGGCGATGCGTCTTCCGTAAAAGCCATGAAAATCATTAAAAATAATATTGTCAGCCATAATTGAAATGGCGCTAAAGTTTATTTATTTACTTTCCCTCTGCTGTTGGTATATATTTGCTCAGCTTTGCGCCCTTCTGTCTGGCTTGCCAATTGTCTGCAGCCTGCCCCCTCTCCGGCACATGGCGTGTGCCTTTTTTAATGCGCTCATATGAAGGCCCATTTGACGGCTCGTAAAGATGCCAAAATTGCGACTAACGAGCATAGATCAAAGCCATTAAATCATTTCATCAAATGGTTGCAAGACATTTGAAAGAAAAAAGACGTCGAAAAGAAATTGTTAATATGTTTTAATTCCATTTGGAAATCATTTAATTCATGAATTGAAATGGCGCCTGAAAATGGAACAGTAACTAAAATCGAAGTGATTAATGTATGTTTAAGCCAACTATGTAGCTACATACATTGTTCTATTTATGTGCTAAATGTCCGATATATAAGAAACTAGACCTTATCAATGTTCTTAGACTTACAATTGAGTTGTAGTCTAGTTAGAGTTGTTGTCTTTAGGCAATTGTAAATTATTTAAATTAGATTCCTTTCAATAAGTTCTTAAACCACGCCTGATTGCTCAAGTCGTTCCATTTGAAGTTGCCATTAATTTCAATCCTTTTGCGGCGCTCTTCAATTACTTCCCCGCTTCGGCTTAAGATTCAATTACATTTTATTAAGCGGTCCCTCTGCGCCTTCCATCTTCAATATTCCGTCTTCTACTTTATGGCTAATTTCTTTCCATTCGACTGCGCACAAATGAGCCTTACAACCTGCACCACGATTTGCCCGCAGCTTCTACTGCCACTACTCTCCTCGCACTATTCTCCCTCTCGATACTCGTTACTCGTCACTCACTCATCCTGTCCCTCTTAAAGTGCAGCACTATTTAATTTCACATTTCACTTTTAATAGCCGCCGCAGCAACCAAACAAAACCCAACTCTGGCAAACAGACAAAGGCGATAAAAAACGAGTGCCGGCCACACCTGGTTGAGTGTGCGCTGTCTCGGCGTGTCGGTGTGTCGGTGTGTATCGTGGCAAAAGGATTTTGTGTTCGAAAACCGTAAAGTGAAATTAAAATGGCTGGCAACGGTGTAGACTTGCTGGGCTGCCCGGCAACCGGCAACGGATCGGGCAGGACGCCTTGGCTAACCGTAAAGCAAATGGGCAGCGAGCAGCACGGGCAATCAAATGGTAAAAAAAAAGGAGCAAGTTAGTTAGGGGCGGGCATCGACTGCTTCATGGTAGTTCTTGGCCATCGCTTGGTGGCTGCGATATCTGCAGCCCTCTTCGTCTGTTACTGCTCAACGAGTTACAACCAGCTACAACGGCGATTACAAGCGTGACACTCCACTCACACATACACAACGCTTTGTGGTCTTCGAGAAGGGATGCTGTGGGAGAGGAGGCAAGTACTGCTCCGGCAGCTGCGGGCAACATTTCAAATTGCTTAATTTAAGAGCGACTCGCAAAAAGCAGAAGGCAACACGGTAACACGGCAATGCGGCAGCTTGTGTAAAAAATAGTTGGATAAATGTTGACCAGCTCAGTAGTTGGTTTCGTTTCGTTTTGCTGTTGATGTTGCAACTCTTGGTTTTTTGGCAGTTTGTGGCAACCATTTGAGGTGAACAGGAGCGGGAACAGGAGTAGCTCTTAATCAAAGCAACGAATTGGCAAGATTTTCAACGCTTGCCACTGAGCAGTTTACAGCAAGCGAGGGCGAACCCATCAATGTTGTTTTGCTGTGCCGTCGGTCTGTTTTGCTGTACCCCCTGTCGAGGGTCGAGCATAATAGGCTTGGATTGTTGCCTATTGCAGAGCATTACGTATACGCACGCGTGGCAGGCAGTCGGGGCGGAAGCTTAGCATAAAGTAACAACTTGGTGTGGCATAGAGATATATTCGATTTATGTAACTAACTATATTAAAATACTTACTATTTATTTGTGTTGTCTATATAGAGTTAGAACTGCGATTTAAAGGCAATCTCCCCTCGGTTCTGGGACTACGCCCAAAAACTCTTGGTCTGCAATCCAATCAACATTCTGTTTGTTTTTCCCCGATCTAGCACAAACACTAATGGCCAACCTCGGGATTTGTTGGTCTTTCCTTCGCCGTGATTTCCTTCCTTACCTCCCAATGTATTTTGCAGTATTTCCTCTGTGTTTTACATTTGCTTTCCTGCCACCGTCGTCCACAAAAGTGACACTCGTAACATTGATAACGTTACGTTACGTTTCTTTTTACCTTCTTTTTTTCGTACCCTCGTCGAAAACGGAAATAGATTATAGAGGTAAAGTAGCGCGGGACCGAGAGGGAGTCTGAGCTGAGGATGCTGCACAGGAAAAGGTTTGTTAATTTAAGAGATATTGCGAATTAATTGCTAGTTTGTCTCGCTGCACACTAAGACGACAGTTCTCTAGGCAGCTCGCTTGCATGGCAGCTCTCTCCTTGCCATGCCCGATAGAGATTCCGCAGTTAAAGTCACGAGACGAAATTTAAAACGTTGCTGGGTTCGGCTGTACTTTTATAGTCCTGTGACACCGTACCCGATGCACGTAAAAATGCGGTTTATGGTGCAGCTGCAGTTGCGGCAGAGTCGCCTCCTTCTGCGGCACCGGCTGCCGGTTTCACGACTCGTCTGAGCTGCTGCTGCTGATGATGTTCGTTTTCGCTGCACACAATGGCCACATGCACGTCTCTAGTTTCTGGTAGTCCAGGCACCCAGGCAATTCCCCACTCCCCTTTGGGCTTGGTTTTCTCACGCTCTGAGCAAGTGTTAAAACGTGTCATTTGATGCGTTTAGGTATCGCAATATGAGCTAGGTAGGTGCTTGCCCCCGATCCCCGTTGGCAACCCCAACTTGACACTTCCTCGCTGCATACACATGCAAATTGAGTGTGTGTGTGCGCTCGCTTATGCAGCATAAACATGTATTGGAGCCGACTTTCTATTCCATCTTAATCTAAATCGATTGTCAGCAAACCTACTTGGCATTAAAATTGCCAACAGAAACTGCAAACTTCAGTCATATTCTCCTCGTAATGCATATTCTTAGACAGTTTCTTCGAGTTTGCTAGAGGGGGCCGTTGCGAATGCAGCACGGGGAGATGAACTTGTCTAACTGAGTCAAAGCTGTTTTTCCACAAAACGAATTTGTATACACACTAAAAGTTCTCGTCTCCTCCCTCGCCCCGGCGCTTTGCCTGCTCGGCTCGTGCATTTTATTGTGCGCTCTTTATCGCACATTAACGTCGTTGCGCCCACTCTTTGACTTATTCGAAATGGCGGCATTCCGCGCCAAAATGAATGTCGATTGTCTGTTCGTGAAAACTTTCGCAGTGTCGCGCGAGTCGAGCGAGCTGACTGTTTCCACTTGACTTTGAAGCGTCATCTTCATATACTTAGCATGGGGCAGGGGAAGAGGAAATGTCCTCAGGGATACGCCCTTCTTAATCGCATTTTGCCTTTACTCTGCCCGCTGCTCGTGCATCCCCTTTGACTATTTTGTTGTGTCATCTGCAAACATGAATTATGCGCCAATTCGAAATTGGATCGTAAAGATATTTATGTGTGCATTTTATTTGCACACTAAACTCAAATTTATTGGTTATGCGCTTTTGCCTCTGATAAACAAGTTGATAGGTATTATGATGATGAAGTGTTTTTCTCGCCTTTTTCCGCCAGCAGCCGCACAGCTGCTGCGCCCTGAGTGAGTGCTAAAACGAGTTTGACACTTGCTGTCATAGGATAGTTCCAGTTGGGCTTCCAGATTTGTGCGAGCTTAAAAAACGATGTGATTGCTCTGTAAATATTTGCAAATTTCGACTAGATTTCAATGATTTTGATTTATGGCAGGCAAATATAATGGAAGCTTGCTCTAGTTCACGATCGCAGCGCAATAATCAGCATTGAATGCAGTAAACGCTGCTACATTTTCCTCTATCTAGTACCTAATTTTACTTACACTTTTTCAAAATGTTTCTAGCAATTCTTTGCCACTGTTCGTCGCGCATTTTACTCAAGAGCCGCGAATAATGACGAGTTTCCCTTGCAAATGTGCACTGTGCGCTGCAGCGACAGACAGAGAGAGACTGACTGTATGAGTGTGAACGAGAACGGGAACGCGGCTTTAGTTATGACTGCTTATAAAATTCAAATGCAAATGCTAAGCCCGGCAGTGGCAAGTTGCCTGCGCCAAGTTCACCAGGGCTGCCACCGAGCCATTTATCAGCGTTATATGCTGCACACGTTGCGGCGCCTGCACATGGCAATCTCTGTGGCTCAGCTCGGCTGTGGCTCAACTTCTTTAAGTGCGTTTCCCCTCCGCCCATCCCACGCCCTCGCCTTGCTTCATCATATCCTACTGCTCCCACTTGTGGCAGTGCGACAAGCGCGTCTGCATTACGCTAATAACCTGAGCCATGTGAGTTATGCGACGCGTTGCAAATTTCACAAATTTCAATTTCGGCTGAGTAGATAAAACCGCAGCTTACGACTAATTCCAATGACACATCTGCTAAGTTCTGCCGAATTGCTAATTAACTGAGTGAAATCTACTGTATGACTTCATAAATGAGTTAATCCCCCAACAAGCTGTGCACTTGCAAATGTCGTTACCAACAACTCGCTGTAATTGCTTTAATAAGAAATGAGTTGGAAGAGTATGAAAAAGTGATTGACATCAAAAATGAATATTGAAGCTTCTAAGCTACGCTCGTGGTTATTTTATTAATTTTAAAATAAAGCAAAGTAACCCAAAGTCAGCTTGTCTAATTGTTCATAATTCGGCTGTTTGTTGCGCAACAAAGGTTCAGTTACACAAAAGTTGAGGAGGCGTTTAAGCGTAGCTGGCATAACTTGCCGACGGGCCGGCACAGGTAACGGGCCACTCTTGACGGCGTTTAAGTGTAACTTTTGTGCGTACTTCCGGTAAGTGCATCCTACAAATAACCTGGTCGACTGAATGACTGACCCTTGCACTGGCTGGCTGACTTGATGGCTGCGAGGGAAGCACGAGCGGAAGTTGACCAAGCGATGCACTGGGACAGTGCACGGTGCTTGCGTGTTAGTCTATGTGTATGTAAGTACGGGTCTCTCTCTCACGCTGTGAGTGTGTGTGTTTGAAAGGAACTTCCGTGGCGTGTCCTGGCGAGCACATCCGCCTGTCTGGCCTCGTTGGCTTGTCATTGTCATGCGCCAACGCCATATTGTATAGCATGTAGAAGGGACACCGCTTGTCCTTGGCATATTTGCATTTGACAGTTTGTTTGCATATCAATGGGTTTTTTCGCCAAGGGGAGAGGGCAGAGGCGAGGGCAATCTATTCCAAAGGTGCCACTAAATTTGCCACACGTTTTTAAGTTCTCCACAGCGTACTGCAGCGTCGCATAAAACTAAATCACGTAGTTTACCTGAATTTCGTTTGTCGCATAAACATAAAACTCCGCTTAATTAGTGTCCATGCAAAAGTCATGGTCCCATTGTTTACTAAATTAATTTTCCTACTTTCGCCCACTTGGAAATAGCCCTGATAAACCTTGCTCCCTGGTCGAAGTGCCCACATTTTGTTACATTTTGAAAAAACTATTTTATTCGAAAACTAAAGTAGCGAACTATGTTAAATCTGTTGTTATACCCTTGCAGAGGGTATATTAATTTTAGCCAGAAGTTTGCAACGCACCTTAGGAGACATCTCCGACCCTATAAAGTATATATATTCTGAATCAGCATCACCAGAGGAGTCGAAAAATGGATGTCCGTCTGTCCGTCCGTCCGTCCGTCCGTCCGTCTGTTGCAACGCAAACTAGTCTCTCAGTTTTTGAGCTATCTTCATGAAACTTGGCACGCAAGCTTCTTATTGCTGTAGGCTGTAAATAAGTCGGAACGAGCCAGATCGGACCGATATATCGTATAGCTGTCATAGAAGCTATCGGCCGATTTTTGTTGTTTTTCAAGATATGGCAACAAGATTTGGCAAATCCTATTCTTATTACGTTTTTAATGTGATGTCAAAATTGTATCAAAATCGGATTACTATAACATATAGCTGCCATAGGAACAATCGGCTGAAATCAGGGTTTTTGTATGCAAACCTGTTTTGTTTTTGGAAATACCGCACATTATAAATACTTTTTAATGTTATACAGTAACCCGCCCTTAGTTTTTCCATTTAAATATCTCAGACGTTTAAATTCTATAGCTGTTATAGGAACAATCAGTCAGTCCGTCTGTCTGTTGCAACGCAATTAGTCCCCAGTTATTGAGCTATCTTCATGAAACTTTGCTCACAAGCTTCTTATTTCTGCCCTCTTTAAATAAGTCGGAACGGGCCAGATCGGACTGATATATCGTATAGCTGTCATGGAGCCTATCGGCCGATTTTCGTTATATTTCAAGATATAGCTATCAGGCTTACCACATCCAAATCTAAGTGTGTCCCTAATAATAAAGTTCGAAATCGAACTTTTATAACTTATAACGATCAACGATCGGTCTAATGAAGGTTCATGTTGCAATTTTATGGAAACCTGAGTACTATTACATGTAGCTGTTAAACAAAAAATCATATAGCTGTCAAACGTATTTTTGAATAAGAACTTTCCAAATTTAGATTTTATGACCAACACATCCTTTACAACACAAAGACATTTCCTCATAACATTTTGTGTTAAGTATATAAGAAATCCAGGTATATACAAAAGCATTAAAAGGTCGAATTCTTTTTTTTTAAGCAGGTATTTGATTCATAGCCTTAATCAGGTAAAAATCTCGACTTCCTGTACTGTTATAACTGTTCAATAAATACCACAGAAACCAGCAGCAATCCAAATATATTTTATATTTTGTATAACTGCAAGGGTATGAAACCTTCGGCAAGCCGAAGGTAGCCTTGCTTCTTTACTATAATTTTGAAGTATGTATGTGTTCTTAAGGATCTATACTTTTTGTGGTCTTTTACTACTTAACAGATAATTATGCGATTTTAAGAAAATGGAGAAAAGTAAGGAATATAAATATTTATTTTGAAAATTGATAACATTAAAAAGTTATTGTAGGACTCAGAAATATCTAGTTCTACTTTGTAAAATTTTTATCATATGCAATTTTATTTGCAATTCCACGTTCTTAGCCGCGTCTCACACTATTTCAGTTTTTCTTTCGTCTCTCTGGGTCTATGCACTCCCTGTCTCCTTCATGCCCTGCATTTGCAACGTATTTTTCGGTCATTGTCAACGAGATTTATATTTACGCTTAGTGCTTAACGGGCGGGATCCAGACTTAAGTCCCGTCACAGGCAACTCACAGCAAATGACAGATCCGAAATTTCGTTATATTATTCACTCGCCAGCCGCAAATATTTCGATATTAAGCAGCTGCCAAAGAAGCTGTCAAGTATTTAATGAGATAAATTTTTTGATTTAAATATTTCCACCCAACTTACCCAGTCGGCCAAAGAGAATGGCAGAGAGCTAGAGCGAGAGCGATATAGAGACAGTGTGAGAGAGGGGAGATAGTGCCCTCTACGACGGCAGCCACACGCTGGCAAACTATTTTCATTTTTATGAGATTTTATCTTATTTAATTTAAGCATACTTTTGCCTCACTCTCTCTCTCTCTCTCTCAGTCGCTCTTGTCCTCAGCCTGTCAGCCTTTGCGGCAGCCTTTGGCTGCAGGCGGCTGTCGTCGACATCTTTGCGCCACTTTGTCCTCAGCGCAGCGAACAATTTAAAGCAAAAGTTACCAAAGTATTAAAACTTTTCTAGTTACTTGTTAGTTAAATAATAATGCGTAAAAGGAATCCCTAGTCCTGGTAGTCCTCCCTTGGCTTTGCCTCTTGCCGTTTTTTGCCACGCACCACGCAATGAAAATGCAGCGGCAAATGCAATTAAATTGAAACCGCACCTGAAGCTACGAAACTTCTGTGCCAAATTTATATAACATCTACATCAAATACGTGGTGATCCCAAAAGCGCAACACACTGCAAACAAATTCAGAGAAGTGTCAACTGCCAAATACCCTCTATGGACTGGGAAACTGATAAGAAGACTTCATATTTTAGAGTAGGTTCAGTTGAGCGAAAGTCAAAAAAATTTGCGAAATATACTAGATATATTGACTGAAATCCATGAGTTATGTAGTGTGCTATTGAGAAATCTTAACTACATATATATACCCTTCGACCGGCTCAGAATCGGCTAGGATCGTCTGTCTTCGTTTGTCCGTTGAACGTTTGTATTCTAGCTAAAAAAAGCTAGAAATCTTAGCATAAAGGTTCTTGTGCAGTGAAGAAAGATCGAGTTTATTTATGAATAAATTTGATTTTATCCTGTTCCAAGATAAGTTTTTACTGTCAATATTTATATAAATGTTAAGCTTAAAGAAATAAACTTGACTCTGCTTTGAATGATTATGCAAATTTCCAGGTCACGAGCAACTTAACACTAATAAGTGGGTATCTCTTATCAGCCCGGAATTTCGACTGAAATATCATTTTACTTTTCAAGCCAGTGTAATATTGTTTATTCCATTTCCCTGAATGTGACATATACACTGACGTGCGCCTTGCCCCTCTGTCTGCTCCTCTTTCTGTCGTGGAGTGAAAACTGAATCCGATCAGGTAATAGATAGATTAAATAAATTTTTCGAGATCTTTGTGTTCTTAACTGTCTTCTTGAAGTATGTCTCCTCAACTAGAACAAGAGGTGTACGCTCACCAGATAGTGAAACCAATGATGGCATATTTTGATCAGGTGAACCAGCTGGAAGAAGAAGTGACTCAATTTCGAATGGGAATTGTTGGTTGCACATCCAAGGATAAACTCATAAACGTACTTGAAGACAGAGACGAATTTAACAGGGAGTCATTGAAACAACAGTTACAAAGTCGGTCGATTAGCAACATATGAAGACAATGGAGCTGAATGCGACAGCTAGCGAGTTGAAATTGACAAAAAAAAAAAAAGATGATCGGGACAAAGACTTAGCTAAAATACTGCGCAATAGTAAGGCAGGGAAATGTGGCTCAAGGTGAGTGTCTTTTACTTTTATTTCATGACTGCACAACTGTGGTAAAGGCAAATGTTGAGGTTGAAGTTTCAACTCTCTGAAAGAAGTGAGGATGATGATTCGGCCTCGGGCATATTGAAAATAACACATAAATTTTAAAAATATGTCAAATACAGCTCGAATGTTTGTCGATCAATGTTTACTAAACTTTGCAGTAATCGTTTTATTAATAATAAACTAAATAAAAGCGAAGATAGAATAAAGTTAAGCTCTTCCATGAATTTGTTTTTGTTTGGAAATATCATTGTATCTAATCCATTTTCGATAAAATAAAGTTAGTCAATTTCGAGAGATTTCTGTAAGCCTTAATTTATTTAAGTGAATCCTCTCGAAGTTATACCTATTCATATTCAGAGTTAATTTACACTTTAAATTATTAAACCCTTCCACCATTGAAAATTGTCAACAAAAATTAAACTAACTGTAATAAAGTAGGAAAAGGCAGAAGAAGGCGTAGTACACCCCACAAAGTATATATATTGGAGAGTGTATGCGTTTCAACGTACCCTCCTCGATGGAACGTATGTACCAAAGATACTTTTAGTTATGTTTTAATAACCAATAGTAATTTATAGTTATTTTTTATACCCTTGCAGAGGGTATATTAATTTCAGCCAGAAGTTTGCACCGCACCTTAGGAGACATCTCCGACCCTATAAAGTATATATATTCTGAATCAGCATCACCAGAGGAGTCGAAAAATGGATGTCCGTCTGTCCGTCTGTCCGTCCGTCCGTCCGTCCGTCTGTCTGTTGCAACGCAAACTAGTCTCTCAGTTTTTGAGCTATCTTCATGAAACTTGGCACGCAAGCTTCTTATTGCTGTAGGCTGTAAATAAGTCGGAACGAGCCAGATCGTATAGCTGTCATAGAAGCTATCGGCCGATTTTTCTTGGTTTTCAAGATATTGCAACAAGATTTGGCAAATCCTATTCTTATTACGTTCTTAATGCGCTGTCAAATTGTATCAAAATCGGACCACTATAACATATAGCTGCCATAGGAACAATCGGCTGAAATTGCTCACAAGCTTCTTATTTCTGCCCTCTTTAAATAAGTCGGGACGGGCCAGATCGGACTGATATATCGTATAGCTGTCATGGAGCCTATCGGCCGATTTTCGTTATATTTCAAGATATAGCTATCAGGCTTACCATATCCAAATCTAAGTGTGTCCCTAATAATAAAGTTCGAAATCGAACTTTTATAACTTATAACGATCAACGATCGGCCTAATGAAGGTTCATGTTGCAATTTTATAGAAATCTGAGTACTAGTACATATAGCTGTTAAACAAAAAATCATGTAGCTGTTATTCAAACGCATTTTTGAATGAGAACTTTCCAAATTTATTTATATTATTTATAACACAAACACATTTCCTCATAACATTTTGTGTTAAGTATATAAGAAATCCAGGTATATAAAAAATCATTAAAAAGGTAGAATTATTTTTTTTCGAAGCAGGTGTTTGATTCATAGCCTTAATCAGGTAAAAATCTTGACTTCCTGTACTGTTATAATTGTTCAATAAATACCACAGAAACCAGCAGCAATCCAAATATATTTTATATTTTGTATAACTGCAAGGGTATGAAACCTTCGGCAAGCCGAAGGTACCCTTGCTTTCTTGTTTTTGAATTATAACAATGTTAAACAAGATAAAAAGTAACGATTTATTGAAACATAGTTCCTAAATATGATAGGTGTAAACCTCAAGTTCCCAATAACATGAAGAAGAAAGCTGTCACTTAGCTGTGTTCAAATTTGTAATTTCATAATTCACAATTTCAAATACTAACCAGAATGTACTAACTTCCCCTCTATTATTTGCATATAAGAGACAAGCCAGCTTATCTATTTGTCGGCCTGTTATTTAAGCTGTCTCTGGCACTCGACGTGTGCTTAATTTAAGTAAACCTCCCAGTTGATTCGATGCCTGAGGTGACTTGACGATCAAGAGAGAAGGTGAGAAAGTGTGCTTAATAAATTGTTTAAACAATTTCAACTGTGCACTTAGTGAGGTTGTTTGGGTTTAGCTTAAGAAAATCGGACCAATGACCAGGGGCCACAAAATGGCGCCTGTTTTGTATCCGGCAAGTAAACAGTGCCAAAGTCCAACAAGAAGCCGTCAGGTGACTCTCATATGTCTGTGTCCATACACAAACATACACATAAACAAACAAATGCGTACATATCTGTCTGACTGTCTGTCTGGGTCGCTGGGCGCCCGTCTGCCTGTCTTGGGATCTACTTTTGTGAAAGCCTCGCGGCCATAGACTGACGCCATGCTGCAAATGTTCCGTCTCACGTGTCCCGAGTCCTATGCGTGTGTCCTGGATATGCTCTATGCCTCATGATATTTTGTTGTTTCTGTTGATGTCGCTGGTGCCTTCTTTTTGTGATCCTGTCCCGCCTCCCCGTTCTTTGTACATCTTATTTTATCTTTATTCCAGGCATGTTTTTTTTGCATTTATGACTTAAACATGTTAATACGCAGAGGGCCATTTGTTTAAAATGTGCCCTGTGATTTATGCCCAGTCCAGCCAACTTTTTAAGTCTTCGACTCCACTGTGGTATGTGATACATAATGGTTGCAAAGTTTTGGCAAAGAAAACCCATGCTAAGAATAGTTTTTACTTGCTCAATGTTAGTTAATCAACCCAAATAGGAGCCCATAAATCTGCTTGAATTCATTTCAACCTCATGGCATAATCTCTCCCATAGATGTTGTTACTATCTAAAGAAATGAAGTCATTGTAACTTAAATGTGATTTGGCAACCGAAAGTCTGGATAATTTCTCATCTCATTTCTAAACTAGATTCAGTTTTATTTAGAAGCCCCTTGTGATCTTCAATGCTTATCTGTCTTCTTAAATATCAGAAAAATGTATTTTCGTTAATATGGAATACAATGGACAGATTAAGATTAAGATTAAGGTAAGCGGAATAAGTATAAACTGATGAGTTTGGCTATTATTAAAGTCTAACTGGCTTTTACGACTAATTTACAATCTCAATCAACAAATGGTGATAAGATCGTATAGTTGGAAAATGTAACACATTAAGATATGCAACTGATGGGCTGACTATTTTAAAAGCGTAACTAACTCAATTCAAACATTTGCAATCGTAATAAAGAACTGCAATCGCATTCCTATAGTGCCTGGTATTATGGCGTGAGTGTTCTGCCGTCGCTTGATGCGTTTCAATTAATCACAAACTCATTTGGCGCTAATTATTGCACAAGCAAAGCGCAATTAAGCCGCAATTTCATCGCAACTCACGCAAAATTCCATGTCGCTTGGCTGCATTCTGAGCCAAGTCAAACAGCAAACAACAATCGGCAGGCAGCTGGCAACAAATTGCTTGCCATTGTGTGAGCAGGAAAGAGAGAGAGTGAGAGTGGGTGAGAGAGAGTGGGGAGCTCTGTTAGATGTCACAAACGGGATAAGCCGCAAACAATTTGCAATGTGAGCCGAAACTAAATAGAAATGTGCAGGATATGTGACAATTTGCATTTTTATGCAAAACTATTTTCAGCTCAATTATGGCTAACGGCAGGTAGGCCACGCCCCTCGCTCCTCTGTGCCAGCCTCTGTCTCTGTTTCGCATCAGGGGTCGCCTAATGCAGTTGCATTTCCAAGGGGTTGGGCAGGCATGCGATAAACTCATTTTGTGTCGGGTATAAAACACGCGCGACTGCTCATGCGATGAGGCCGGAGTGGAGAAGGGGCGGGCGTGGCATTTAGCAAAACGCATAGGCGCACGTCTGCCCGCCCCACTTTGCATAGCTTTGCATAAGCGCATATGGAACATGCATATTTATTTACCATCGCGTCTCTAGTACAATATTTTAGTATTTTTTCCAGAGTGAATTTATGCAGCAGGCAGCTAGGTAGGCTGGTACGTGGGTTGGCGGCTTGCCACGCCTCCGGCCTATTCCTGCAGTCGAGTGTGGGATCCTTCGCCGACTTTAAGACCATTAGACATGTAAATTAACATAATCAGCGGCGAAAGCTTGAGCCCAGACGAGTCGAGTTGAGTCGAGCATCGGCTTCAAGTGGCGCAGTTTGCAACGTCTTTTGGCTAAGACTAGAGAATTGAATCACTTTGAGTCGTCAAATGCGCTTCGGGCCGGGAAGGAGAAGGCGCACTCAAATTATGCAATGTTTTTATGCGTCAGCTGTGCGTGTTGTGTTTGTGTGTGTGCTTCGAATATTTTAGATACTGCTCTCAAATTATGCTAAACTATGCGTATATGTGAAAGCTTTGCAGGATGGCAGCCAAAATGTGCCTTATTAGGGACTTAAGCTTTCCTCGAGCGCTGCAGATTGAGTGGTTTTAGTATACTCAAGGGATGCCGTAAAGTAAAAAAAGACAGCTTAAAAGTTAATTGCGGTATTTAAAATAAAACATTTAGTCTTATGAAGTAATTAATTATTGGCAGCTGAATTGGGAAATTTAAGATCAATCATAACCACTTCACACTTGATGTAATATTCAGTTAATATATAAGTTCATATATTATTCGTACAATTTAATTATATATTTGTGTAAAATTGATTACAATTTTGTTCATTCATATCTACTTTATTTATATTTTATTTAAAATTTATCATATTTACGCGGTGGTTTTCGGATGTCAATTCAGATTCCGATTTAATTAAAAGTAATGTAAATTGGACAATCCAATCACTTCATGCATTGTCGTCTATTTTTATACCCTTGCAGAGGGTATATTAATTTTAGTCAGAAGTTTGCAACGCACCTTAGGAGACATCTCCGACCCTATAAAGTGTATATATTCTGAATCAGCATCACCAGAGGAGTCGAAAAATGAATGTCCGTCTGTCCGTCCGTCCGTCCGTCCGTCTGTTGCAACGCAAATTAGTCCCCCAGTTATTGAGCTATCTTCATGAAACTTTGCTCACAAACTTCTTATTTCTGCCCTCTTTAAATAAGTCGGAACGGGCCAGATCGGACTGATATATCGTATAGCTGTCATGGAGCCTATCGGCCGATTTTCGTTATATTTCAAGATATAGCTATCAGGCTTACCATATCCAAATCTAAGTGTGTCCCTAATAATAAAGTTCGAAATCGAACTTTTATAACTTATAACGATCAACGATCGGCCTAATGAAGGTTCATGTTGCAATTTTATGGAAATCTGAGTACTAGTACATATAGCTGTTAAACAAAAAATCATGTAGCTGTTATTCAAACGCATTTTTGAATGAGAACTTTCCAAATTTATTTATATTATTTATAACACAAAGACATTTCCTCATAACATTTTGTGTTAAGTATATAAGAAATCGAGGTATATACAAAAGCATTAAGAAGGTAGAATTATTTTTTTTCGAAGCAGGTGTTTGATTCATAGCCTTAATCAGGTAAAAATCTTGACTTCCTGTACTGTTATAATTGTTCAATAAATACCACAGAAACCAGCAGCAATCCAAATATATTTTATATTTTGTATAACTGCAAGGGTATGAAACCTTCGGCAAGCCGAAGGTAGCCTTGCTTTCTTGTTTAGCTTGAATCATGTTTTCATGTGTTATGATGTGTAAAATATTGATTACAATTTTTTTGATAAATTTTCTGATTTATTGACGATTTCTTCAAAGTTGTAACTTTTCAATATCTATTTCCTACCTTGCGTTTTAGAATTTCCCAATCGGCAGTCAGTTCAAATTCCAATTTAATTAAAAGGCATTTATATTGCACATTACTATGGCGTGTATATTAATTTTTAGTGGCAATGCGAAACTGCATTTTTAATCTCGTCGATTATTCAGCTGGAATCATTTATTGAAGTGGAAAACGAGTGGACCTGGCGATGGTTTGCTGCTCTTTTCGCAGCGCCATTTAAGCCTCGCTATCACAGTATTAATCCACATGCCACCGCGCTGCCTTTCATGCTGTGTAAATATCTCAAAAAGCAACAAACAAGCAACAAACAACAAAAGCGACAGCGACATCGACAACAAACAGGACAACGTGCACGTCAACCGCAGCAAGAAAAGCCCCTTGTAAATTAATAGCCACTGCAGCCGAGTGAAAATGCAACAAAATCCCCAGTTTATAGCCAATGATAAGCACTGCATACAGCACAACAAACAACAACAACAAAAACAGCTGTGGCTACAAAAACATCAAGTGCGAAATGCTGCAAGTTAAGCTTGAAAAATAAGCAGAGAAAAAAGGCAACTCGCTTTAAGCTGATCAGCTGCTTTAAGGCTGCAGGTGCTGCTGCTGCTGCTGTAGCTTAAATATTTTTAATTGCATTTCGCGTAATCACCCGACACCTACACGATGGGACCAAGCCCGTCTCGAACAGAACCGGATCCCAACCGATGCGAGTGAGCAAGCGAGCGGGCTGAAAGCTCTGCACATTTTTCCAATAGTTAATGGCAATTTGCTGTTTTGCTATTTACGCCAATTATCCTGCATTTACAGCAACAACGGCTGGCGACGCCGGCAGCAGCAACACGAAAGCCAAGCGCGGCCAAAGGAAGTCAAGGTACAACAGCAACAGCCGCACCAGCAGCAGCAACAACAACTTGGCCAGGCTAGCCAGGCATGGCGAGGTGCAAGTCGCGCACATTGCTGCGGTTGCATTGTGTACGCAGTACACGCTCACACACTCTTGCCCTCCTCCTGCTCCCTCTCTCTCTCTATCGCTCCCTTTGGCTGAACAAACACATCATAATTGAAGCCTTCAACAAGTTTCACATATAATTACGAACACCTTACAGGTGCAAAGCACACGACGCTGCCAGGGCAGCCATCCGAGCTGCATGCCGAGCAGAGTTGGAGGAGCCTTTTGTTCAGCATGGAGCAGACGCGTTACAACATGGTCAACTGGAGGCAGAAAGAAAGAGAGAGACGAGGGAGGGCAGAGTGCGATAGTGGGAGACTGAAATAGGGAGACTGCCTTCTTGCTATGGCTGAGGTTGTATTAGCCATTAGGCAGCAATAATGCGACAAGTTAGCAATTGCATTAAAATGTGCGTGAAATAGTTGCGAGCATAGTTGCCTACAGCAGGTGTTAACTACTACGTGGCTATTGATGGTATGCACTTAGTTTGGCCTGAAAGTGGTTGAATTTAAGGAAATGCAATGGAAATCAATGGTAATACCTTTCTAAATATTGTTCCATCGGGCGTTCGACCCGCTCTCTTATTGCGAACTGCCCACAAAAGCCGCTTGGGTTGTGGCTTTCGCTTGAAGCCCATTACTCAATGGCGGTTTAAATAAGCGAAAGGCCTTAGGAACCCCTGCCCGACCGTTCTCTGCGCCCACGTCCCTCCTGCATAATGGCCAGGGGTGGAGCTCCATTGGCATTGTCTGCCATACATCAAGCATACGCACTGTGTGCCCAACTATTTGGCTTGGCCGTTGTTTGTGCAAGAGGCAGCTATGGAGCGGCAGTTCCAACGGCAAGACAAATGAACAGCAAATGCCATAAATTACACAGCTCGATTTACACGTATGTGCCAGTAGCTCTGCCCCTCACGCCCTCTTTATCTGTGTCTCCCTGTAGGGTGTTTCTCTCCCGGCTTTGGCTGGCTTGCCCACAGTGCCTGCTAATTGTCAACAACTATTTATGTTCATTGTCATGTTTATGCCATATATCTCGTACAGCCTGTGCATTTACAATAAGCTGCGATGGCTTTAGGCATTAGGTCAAAGGTCGATTAGGTTAAATTGTGCTAGAGAATTATCAATTAAATTTGCAATGCATAAACATAAACAACAAAATGTTGCAAACAATTTGGCAATAAAACCCCTGGATAGTTGAAGCATATTTATTTTGGCTTATGTTGTGTTTTGATGTGTTCGTTAGTGTCTGTGGCTGTGCGCCTTTGGATGGATTGCTTTGCTGTAGGAATAATTTATGTCATTTATGTGTGAGCATGGCGGACAACATACTAAAACTATTTAGTCACAGGCTGTCGCATTTAATTGTGACGCATTCCACGCCAACAGTTGTCATATGCGGTAGAATAAATAAATAAAATAATGAAATCATAATTAATTCAGAGCGACAACCAGGCCAGTTGGGTGAGTAGGTAGAAAAGTTATTAAGCAAATAGCTAATTAGTAAAAACACTAAAATATTTTAAATATATTTCTGGCAGGACTGAATTTTGTCCTGTTAATTAACAGAAATCTTTTCTGTTTTACTTGGAATTTCTATTTTATTCCACATTATGTTCATCAACAGAGTCCATTACGTTCGATTGATAGCACAGCCCTTCCTGAAAGAAAACAAGACGGAAATGCTACAGTCGAGCATACTCGGCTGTGATATACCCGCTACAACTCTTCGGAAAAACACGTGCCAAATGTGATAAATGCTTTCTTGCTTTTTATATCTTTTCGTCTCTAATTTGTTTTGCTTATGCACGTTCCACTCGATTCTTATTGGATGTTGCCGTTTGCTTTTATTACTTTTCAGTTATAACTCAGCAGAGGGCTTGAAATTATGCATATGTGAAAGAGACGCCTTTACATACATACATATATGCTGCCTCACAATACATCTCAACATATCTAATAAAATTTGTCGTTTATTTTTTTAATTGCTGCTTAATGTCTCTTTCGATTCTAAGTGGCTTTAAATATACTAAAAACTTATTTTGAATATTGCAACACATTGTAAATAAAATAATAAAAAAACAAGTCGGAAAGGCAACAGTCGAGCGGACTCGCCTGTGATATACCCGCTACACTTCTTCGGAAAAACACGTGCCAAATGTGAACAATGCGTTCTTGCTTTTTATTTCTTTTCGTCTCTAATTTGTTTTGCCTATGCACGTTCCACTCGATTCCTATTGGTTCTTGGCCTTTGCTTTTATTACTTTGCAGTTATAACTCAGCAGAGGGCTTTATATTATGCATGTGTGAAAGAGACGCCTTTACATACTTATATATATGGTGCGTCACAATACATCTCAATATATCTACTTAGATTTGTCGTTTATTTTTTGCATTGCTGCTCAATGTCTCTTTCGATTCTAAGTGGCTTTAAATATACTAAAAACTTATTTTGAATATTGCAACACATTGTATGCAAAGTTCCACTCGATTCTTATTGGATGTTGCCCTTTGATTTTATTACTTTGCAGTTATAAATTATACATACTTATATGCTGCCTCACAATACAACTCAACATATCTAATTAGATTTGTCGTTTGTTTTTTGTGTTGCTGCTCAATGTCTCTTCCGATTCTAAGTGGCTTTAAATATACTAAAAATTTATTTTGAATTTTGCAAAACATTATAAAATAAATAAAATAATAAAATAAAAAAAATATAAGATACAAAAAAAATAAATATAAGGCGCCGCGGCACCCAGGAGTTGAACTCCGGACCTCTCACTTAACAGTCAACTACCATCACCACTCGACCACTGCATTTCTTACGCAATGACCGATAAAATTGCACTATGAATATTTTCGGTACACATAATTAAAAAAAAAAGTTGCCACATAATTTAAAAAAAAACAAGAAAGCAAGGCTACCTTCGGCTTGCCGAAGGTTTCATACCCTTGCAGTTATACAAAATATAAAATATATTTGGATTGCTGCTGGTTTCTGTGGTATTTATTGAACAATTATAACAGTACAGGAAGTCAAGATTTTTACATGATTAAGGCTATGAATCAAACACCTGCTTCGAAAAAAAATAATTCTACCTATTAATGCTTTTGTACATAACTGGATTTCTTATATACTTAACACAAAATGTTATGAGGAAATGTCTTTGTGTTGTAAAGGATCTGTTGGTCATAAAATATAAATAAATTTGGAAAGTTCTCATTCAAAAATGCGTTTGAATAACAGCTATATGATTTTTTGTTTAACAGCTATATGTAATAGTACTCAGGTTTCCATAAAATTGCAACATGAACCTTCATAAGGCCGATCGTTGATCGTTATAAGTTATAAAAGTTCGATTTCGAACTTTATTATTAGGGACACACTTAGATTTGGATGTGATAAGCCTGATAGCTATATCTTGAAATATAACGAAAATCGGCCGTAGGCTCCATGACAGCTATACGATATATCAGTCCGATCTGGCCCATTCCGACTTATTTAAAGAGGGCAGAAATAAGAAGCTTATGAGCAAAGTTTCATGAAGATAGCTCAATAACTGGGGGACTAATTTGCGTTGCAACAGACAGACGGACTGACTGATTGTTCCTATAACAGCTATAGAATATAAACGTCTGAGATATTTAAATGGAAAAACTAAGGGCGGGTTACTGTATAACATTAAAAAGTATTGATAATGTGCGGTATTTCCAAAAACAAAACAGGTTTGCATACAAAAACCCTGATTTCAGCCGATTGTTCCTATGGCAGCTACATGTTATAGTGGTCCGATTTTGATATAATTTTGACAGCACATTAAGAACGTAATAAGAATAGGATTTGCCAAATCTTGTTGCAATATCTTGAAAAACAACAAAAATCGGCCGATAGCTTCTATGACAGCTATACGATATATCGGTCCGATCTGGCTCGTTCCGACTTATTTACAGCCTACAGCAATAAGAAGCTTGTATGCCAAGTTTCATGAAGATAGCTCAAAAACTGAGAGACTAGTTTGCGTTGCAACAGACGGACGGACGGACGGACGGACGGACGGACGGACGACGACATCCATTTTTCGACTCCTCTGGTGATGCTGATTCAGAATATATATACTTTATAGGGTCGGAGATGTCTCCTAAGGTGCGTTGCAAACTTCTGGCTAAAATTAATATACCCTCTGCAAGGGTATAAAAATAATTCTACCTATTAATGCTTTTGTACATAACTGGATTTCTTATATACTTAACACAAAATGTTATGAGGAAATGTCTTTGTGTTGTAAAGGATCTGTTGGTCATAAAATATAAATAAATTTGGAAAGTTCTCATTCAAAAATGCGTTTGAATAACAGCTATATGATTTTTTGTTTAACAGCTATATGTAATAGTACTCAGGTTTCCATAAAATTGCAACATGAACCTTCATAAGGCCGATCGTTGATCGTTATAAGTTATAAAAGTTCGATTTCGAACTTTATTATTAGGGACACACTTAGATTTGGATGTGATAAGCCTGATAGCTATATCTTGAAATATAACGAAAATCGGCCGTAGGCTCCATGACAGCTATACGATATATCAGTCCGATCTGGCCCATTCCGACTTATTTAAAGAGGGCAGAAATAAGAAGCTTATGAGCAAAGTTTCATGAAGATAGCTCAATAACTGGGGGACTAATTTGCGTTGCAACAGACACGACGGACTGACTGAGTGTTCCTATAACAGCTATAGAATATAAACGTCTGAGATATTTAAATGGAAAAACTAAGGGCGGGTTACTGTATAACATTAAAAAGTATTGATAATGTGCGGTATTTCCAAAAACAAAACAGGTTTGCATACGAAAACCCTGATTTCAGCCGATTGTTCCTATGGCAGCTATATGTTATAGTGGTCCGATTTTGATATAATTTTGACAGCACATTAAGAACGTAATAAGAATAGGATTTGCCAAATCTTGTTGCAATATCTTGAAAAACAACAAAAATCGGCCGATAGCTTCTATGACAGCTATACGATATATCGGTCCGATCTGGCTCGTTCCGACTTATTTACAGCCTACAGCAATAAGAAGCTTGTATGCCAAGTTTCATGAAGATAGCTCAAAAACTGAGAGACTAGTTTGCGTTGCAACAGACGGACGGACGGACGGACGGACGGACAGACGGACATCCATTTTTCGACTCCTCTGGTGATGCTGATTCAGAATTTATATACTTTATAGGGTCGGAGATGTCTCCTAAGGTGCGTTGCAAACTTCTGGCTAAAATTAATATACCCTCTGCAAGGGTATAAAAATAATTCTACCTATTAATGCTTTTGTACATAACTGGATTTCTTATATACTTAACACAAAATGTTATGAGGAAATGTCTTTGTGTTGTAAAGGATCTGTTGGTCATAAAATATAAATAAATTTGGAAAGTTCTCATTCAAAAAATGCGTTTGAATAACAGCTATATGATTTTTTGTTTAACAGCTATATGTAATAGTACTCAGGTTTCCATAAAATTGCAACATGAACCTTCATAAGGCCGATTGTTGATCGTTATAAGTTATAAAAGTTCGATTTCGAACTTTATTATTAGGGACACACTTAGATTTGGATGTGATAAGCCTGATAGCTATATCTTGAAATATAACGAAAATCGGCTGTAGGCTCCATGACAGCTATACGATATATCAGTCCGATCTGGCCCATTCCGACTTATTTAAAGAGGGCAGAAATAAGAAGCTTATGAGCAAAGTTTCATGAAGATAGCTCAATAACTAGGGGACTAATTTGAGTTGCAACAGACACGCGGACTGACTGAGTGTTCCTATAACAGCTATAGAATATAAACGTCTGAGATATTTAAATGGAAAAACTAAGGGCGGGTTACTGTATAACATTAAAAAGTATTGATAATGTGCGGTATTTCCAAAAACAAAACAGGTTTGCATACAAAAACCCTGATTTCAGCCGATTGTTCCTATGGCAGCTACATGTTATAGTGGTCCGATTTTGATACAATTTTGACAGCACATTAGGAACGTAATAAGAATAGGATTTGCCAAATCTTGTGGCAATATCTTGAAAAACAACAAAAATCGGCCGATAGCTTCTATGACAGCTATACGATATATCGGTCCGATCTGGCTCGTTCCGACTTATTTACAGCCTACATCAATAATAAGCTTGGGTGCCAAGTTTCATGAAGATAGCTCAATAACTGGGGGGACTAATTTGCGTTGCAACAGACAGACGGACTGACTGATTGTTCCTATAACAGCTATAGAATATAAACGTCTGAGATATTTAAATGGAAAAACTAAGGGCGGGTTACTGTATAACATTAAAAAGTATTGATAATGTGCGGTATTTCCAAAAACAAAACAGGTTTGCATACGAAAACCCTGATTTCAGCCGATTGTTCCTATGGCAGCTATATGTTATAGTGGTCCGGATTTTGATATAATTTTGACAGCATATTAAGAACGTAATAAGAATAGGATGTTGCCAAATCTTGTTGCAATATCTTAAAAAACAACAAAAATCGGCCGATAGCTTCTCATGACAGCTATACGATAATATCGGTCCGATCTGGCTCGTTCCGACTTATTTACAGCCTACAGCAATAAGAAGCTTGTATGCCAAGTTTCATGAAGATAGCTCAAAAACTGAGAGACAAGTTACAATCGACTTTTTTTCGATTTATGGGGGCGGATGGAGGCGTGGCAAAAAGCCAAAATAAACTTGATCTGCGTGCAGAATTAACACAATACCTTGTCTCCAAATTTGGTAGCTCTAGCTCTTATAAAAGCTGAGATTTAGCATTTTCACAATAATGAAAATGATAAATAAAAAGCCAGAACGCATTGTTCACATTTGGCACGTGTTTTTCCGAAGAATTGTAGCGGGTCTATCACAGTCGAGTCAGCTCGACTGCAGCCTTTCCGACTTGTTTCACCTAAATACATGAGCACTATCCATATATAAGAAGAAACAATTTGAATCGATGATGATATTACCCTTGATTATTGAAAGGCATTATTAAATGTCTTAAATTATCAACAAACTTTGAAAATTGAGCGAGATAGCCTATTGATCCAAATCGATACTCAATGAGAAGAAGACAATATTTTGCAAACGAACCTATTCCAGTAGTACTTGCGAATAGACTCTTTAACAAACTTGCGAAGACTCTTCAGAAGCGGGGGTGCTATGGCGTAATATAATTACCAAAGAATTCGAGTAGTATTAACTGTAACTATATAATTAACCGAATGTAACATGCTTAAGATCTGCTGATGTCTGGTTTTGGCGCAGACACAGAATATTTTATAATTTAATTCATTTTATAATTGTAAAATAATCATTAATTAAAGCCGTTCTAATGCCATTTTGATAGACTTGAAACCGTATACAAATATGTGTAGTATATTTTATGTGCAGCTTACATATATGGTTAATATTACAACTGTATCCAAATCTATTCGTTCACGTTTTTTAATAATTTTCGAAAACATAATTTAATAAGATCTTATTGGTCTCTTTTTGTATATTACAAACATCTGACCAAAATGAATGTAGGAATGGCAGAGTATATAGGTAGCAGCGAGCCCTCTTCGATGCAACATCAATAGTTTCCTTTGAATGATTATTTTTTTAAATCCAAGTTAAAAAGAAAGAAGAGAAGACCGCGTAATTGAAGAATAAAACGCGCAAGAGTTAGACGCAACAGACGCATTTTGCAAAAGTACGCTTTAAAAATTAAATACTCCATCTTTTGCTTTGCTCCAGTGTCCAGTGTTTGTTAATGTCATATTATAAAGAAAACAATGAAATAATGATTTTAATTTGTACAAGTTCATGCTCGCACAAAAAAAATATTTTTTTGTTTTCATCTTTTATCGGTAGTATGAGACACCAACAAAACAATATTTTAGTTACCATATCGTTTAAAATCGCTTGCACCAATTTTATTTAGCCCCAAATGACAAATGATTATAAATCAATAACTATCGATAACGAAATAATTGCAAAACTTGAAACATTTATTAATCTAATTACCCTCGCTATCAATAAAAATGAACTTTCGCTATTGGGGTATTTGCAGTCGGCAATGAAATAAATTCGATTTTTTATATGTTTATTAGCCGCTTTTGCAGCGTCCTCAATGACAAATATCCTAGGCCCGTAGCGTCTAATCACATTAGCTCGGAATTCTCTTTCGTGTCTCATTTCCCTTCTCCCTGCGTTGCTTTGCTTTGCCTGAGGTAAGCGAAAATAATTATGGCAATTAAAAGTGTTTAATAGATTCGTGTACTAATGTATTTCTCAACTGATTTGGTCGGTTTTAATGCGTCTCGGCCTTCCCCCTTGGCATTTCCGTGCATCCTTCTCACTCGCTTAGTGATATTTTCATTGTACACGGAATGGGAACCAGGACAACGATGTTGACGCTAATGGAATTAATTGCTATTTTCGCATTGAATGCTAATAAAATCACGAAGCCCAACCAAAAGGAACATCAGCAGCAGCAATATTCACAATAGCAGCAGCAATATTCAGCAATAACAACAATAAAATAAATAAACAAATGGGCAGCAAACTAACTTGAATGATCTAATTAGATTAGTACCAGCTGCAGTGGGTTCTCTAACCTACAGTCCGCTTGTTTCTTCCATAATCCATCAGCCCTGGCAGAACTACTTGACGTTTGGCTGTTAGATAGAAAACAAACACACACCCACACTCGAAAAGAAAAACACTCGTTAAACGTGAGGAAAATTCACAATGCGAATTCAAAGAGCAGCGTTGGATGGGATAATGTGAGAGATTATTACAATTAGTAAATGAGTTCTCTCGTCGCACATTAATGTAGCTAAAGAGCAGAAAATCATTATGGCAAATCCATAGCATAATAAGTATGTAAGCATGCAAAATGATGTTAAATGTCAAATGGAATTACGGCAACTTATATTGGTAACAGCAATGAAAGGAGATCTTTTGCAATCAGTTGCAATTACGCATATTTTATTAAATTGATTGAAATTAAAAGGCAACGCTCCAATGCACATTATACGTTGAATATTAAATCCTTCAATTGAATTGGGTGTCGATTGGGTGCATTTTGAAAGAGGTCTCTCAATTTCTGAGAGAGATGTGTATATTAAGATTCCGGGCCTGAAAACTGATAAAGATTTTAAAAAGTGGTTCACGAATGATAATGTTAATAAGCTAAAAGTTGGTATCAGAATTGGATGGATTAGTTTTCCAAAAATAAAGAGAATGTATAAAACTTTAAGCTACTGTAATCTGTCAATAAGTAGTTATTTTGGATGCACTAGGTTTAATCAAGTTTCATGATGAAAAGTTTGCAAATAAGATATACATAATTATAGCTGTTTCTTATTACTCTAAGTAAAGTTTCAAATTTTAAACTTTAAACTACTTCCTGCTTTAGTTTCCCAGGAGTTTATAAATATTTGTTTGCCTCAGCCCAGATGATTTTTACAGCCTCGACTGACCCGATGCCTACGTCAACCTTTCTAGTACAAGGAAAAGTTTACTCATTTATGCCACGCCCACAAATAGCGCGTAATTGCATTGAACATTGATGTCTGTGAAAGTTCCACGTTGACATACAAAGGAACATGGAAATCGACTGGAAATTGATTTTCAATTACAGCAACCACGTTTTCTGTGGCACGCAGAGCTCTGTGCGTGGAGCTGACATTAAAAAATAAATAGAGAAATTCATTAAATAATATGGAAATGTGCGAAGTAATTGGCATTTGTTGCTCTAGAAAGTTTTTCCGAATGATTTTCCATCTCATAGAACTAGTTACAATAGACTATCATTATTTTTCTTCTCATGAAAGTGTTTTTTGTTCGCAATGTTGAAGGACTTGACAAGCACCTGAGAGCAGGTAAAGGGAAAGAGCAAGAGTTAGGGTGGGAAGAAAAACACAACATTTACACTTTGAGTTATGCATGGAAAATGTTTGTGCTGCTTATTCCTGGCATATGCCACAATTGTATTGTGTGTTCCGAGAAACACTCGACATTGTTGCGTACGTAGAACAAGTTTCTCGAACAACAGAAGGTGCTACGAGTACTATACAATCTGGATGGGGATATGCCAGCTCGAGAGCGGCACAAGTTCGAGAGCGGCACAAGTGATTTCTAATGATTTTAATTATATGAATTAAGGCAGCGAGAAAACTTTGAATTTTCATGCGAATTAGAGAGAATGCAGAGAAATTCTCCGATGGATGCATGAAATGCTTGAAGTGATATCTATTACATTAAGTATACGCATATGATGTTCATGATGCGCTCGATTTTTTTTGAGAGGAGAAAAAATTTAAAGTAGCTGTTTGCCTTTCAACATCGTGTGTTGGTGATCTTATAGTTTATATTCTACTTCTTATTATTATATTATTATTATATTTATAAGTTTTACTTAGTATCACTTGATTCAATTGAATACGGAATATTTTATTTGTATGTTTAAAAGTAAATTATTTTCAAAAATTTAAGTCAAGACCAAAAAATGTATAGAATTAGAGATAGGGTGTAAGTGCCAAATAAGTGTGTAGGGCCGATGCTTGTCGTATATTAAAAACATAAAATATTATCAATATTAAAGTGCTTGTGATTTATATGATTCACATACTACAAGATGCAACCAGGACTATCTATCATTCTTTTACTTCCATTTGTACACGCACAGAAATTGCCTGCCCCTTCGCATTTGTTGGCACATTCATTTTATGGCAGCATAACGAGAATTTCTCGCAACATTTTGCATATTCGCACGTCGCTGCAGGTTGAAGTTTAATATGTAAGCGAGTCATTTGGTATGTACCGAGTACTCCTAGGTGCGGCATACGTTGCTAGTTTTCGTATGCATTTCCCTTGGCCTTACCTCAACCGGGAAGGGAGCTGGCACTGTGACTGGGGCAGGCTACGTTTATTGGACACTTTACATGGAGCCACACATGAATTTCCATAGGAATTGTAAACAAAATTTTTACACATGTGCATTCTCCTGCTGCACTCTAAAAAAAATAATAAAAAAAAAGAACACGAAAATAAAAGCTGAAGACTTACGTGGTCAAGGCTATATCTGCCCAGAGGAGCTTGGCGTGAGTGGGCGAGTCAGGATTGGATCGCTATTGTGCTGTGGGCTCCTTGCTGTCGTATATCATGTCGATTTGCAATTAAAATGTTGTCAATGCCCAAGAATTACGCCATGTTATGGCACCCAAGTGGAGCAGTCTAGCCCGGAGTGCAATTTATATGCGGATACAATTTGATTTTCAATATTCATAATAATCCTGCAGTTGCCACTTTCCACCACTCGCGACTTGGCCTGCTTGTCAGCAGCTTAAGCACTGCCAAATGCTTTTAAAATGTCAGAAAATAAGAATATATGAGTAAGTACAGCTGCGGACATGCTGCTAGTGCTGCTGTTGCTTTCTCCCATTTTTTGCTCTACTCGGCATATTTGCATAAGTCCACAAAACCTTCTCTTTCTCTATACACAGTACTCTCTCCCACACTCTACCCGTCTCCTACCGTTTGTTTGCTGTGTATGTTTGCAGTTGATCTTCAGCTTCAGATTTTGCTCAGACTGCGCTCATTTGTATGCTACGATTTCTTTCCGTGTGTGCCTGACAAAGGCAGTGCCAGTATGTGCGTGTGCGTACGTGTGTGTGGGTGTGAATATGTGTGCTGCATAGCGCACAGCATTGAGTCAACACTTTAGCAACAGCACGCGCTGTTTATGTTGTTGATGTTAATACGATTGCCAGCTGGCAGATTTTGCTCGAGACTTTCTAGTGTTCTCAATTCGGTCGGGCTTCGCGGTTGCTTTTTAATAATTGGATGGCGCTGCGATTCTCTGCATTTCTTGGCTCTAACAAAGCGTGAACAGTTTGTGCATTATGGACGAGAGTGCGGAAAAGCAAACAAAATCTGAGAAAATTGAGTTAGTTGCGAGGTCTTAAGGAATCCTTGTTAATGCAGTAAAATACAAAGACAGCTTGCATTTTTTAATTTCCGCAAAAATATCTCAAATTAATGTTGAATTGCTGAATAATTCTTAACATTTTTTTATACCCGCTACTCGAAGAGTATAAGGGTATTATAACTTTGTGCCAACCGAAAATGTTTGTAACAGGCAGAAGGAGAAATCTCCGACCCCATAAAGTATATATATTCTGAGTCAGCATGAACAGCCGAGTCGATATAGCCATGTCCGTCTGTCCGTCTGTCCGTCTGTCTGTCTGTCCGTCCGTGTGAAAACCTAGATCTCAGCTATTATAAGAGCTAGATCTACCAAATTTGGAGACAATATGTGTTAATTCTGCAAGCAGATCAAGTTTATTTCGGATATTTGCCACGTCTCCATCCGCCCCCTTAAATCGAAAAAAAGATTGTAGCTGCAAATATAGAGAGGGTATATTAATTTTAGCCAGAAGTTTGCAACGCACCTTAGGAGACATCTCCGACCCTATAAAGTATATATATTCTGAATCAGCATCACCAGAGGAGTCGAAAAATGGATGTCCGTCTGTCCGTCCGTCCGTCCGTCCGTCCGTCTGTTGCAACGCAAACTAGTCTCTCAGTTTTTGAGCTATCTTCATGAAACTTGGCACACAAGCTTCTTATTGCTGTAGGTAAGTCGGAACGAGCCAGATCGGACCGATATATCGTATAGCTGTCATAGAAGCTATCGGCCGATTTTTGTTGTTTTTCAAGATATTGCAACAAGGCAAATCCTATTCTTATTACGTTCTTAATGCGCTGTCAAAATTGTATCAAAATCGGACCACTATAACATGTAGCTGCCATAGGAACAATCGGCTGAAATCAGGGTTTTTGTATGCAAACCTGTTTTGTTTTTGGAAATACCGCACATTATCAATACTTTTTAATGTTATACAGTAACCCGCCCTTAGTTTTTCCATTTAAATATCTCAGACGTTTATATTCTATAGCTGTTATAGGAACACTCAGTCAGTCCGTCTGTCTGTTGCAACTCAAATTAGTCCCCTAGTTATTGAGCTATCTTCATGAAACTTTGCTCATAAGCTTCTTATTTCTGCCCTCTTTAAATAAGTCGGAATGGGCCAGATCGGACTGATATATCGTATAGCTGTCATGGAGCCTACGGCCGATTTTCGTTATATTTCAAGATATAGCTATCAGGCTTATCACATCCAAATCTAAGTGTGTCCCTAATAATAAAGTTCGAAATCGAACTTTTATAACTTATAACGATCAACGATCGGCCTTATGAAGGTTCATGTTGCAATTTTATGGAAACCTGAGTACTATTACATATAGCTGTTAAACAAAAAATCATATAGCTGTTATTCAAACGCATTTTTGAATGAGAACTTTCCAAATTTATTTATATTTTATGACCAACAGATCCTTTACAACACAAAGACATTTCCTCATAACATTTTGTGTTAAGTATATAAAAAATCCAGTTATGTACAAAAGCATTAATAGGTAGAATTATTTTTATACCCTTGCAGAGGGTATATTAATTTTAGCCAGAAGTTTGCAACGCACCTTAGGAGACATCTCCGACCCTATAAAGTATATAAATTCTGAATCAGCATCACCAGAGGAGTCGAAAAATGGATGTCCGTCTGTCCGTCCGTCCGTCCGTCCGTCCGTCCGTCCGTCTGTTGCAACGCAAACTAGTCTCTCAGTTTTTGAGCTATCTTCATGAAACTTGGCATACAAGCTTCTTATTGCTGTAGGCTGTAAATAAGTCGGAACGAGCCAGATCGGACCGATATATCGTATAGCTGTCATAGAAGCTATCGGCCGATTTTTGTTGTTTTTCAAGATATTGCAACAAGATTTGGCAAATCCTATTCTTATTACGTTCCTAATGTGCTGTCAAAATTGTATCAAAATCGGACCACTATAACATGTAGCTGCCATAGGAACAATCGGCTGAAATCAGGGTTTTTGTATGCAAACCTGTTTTGTTTTTGGAAATACCGCACATTATCAATACTTTTTAATGTTATACAGTAACCCGCCCTTAGTTTTTCCATTTAAATATCTCAGACGTTTATATTCTATAGCTGTTATAGGAACACTCAGTCAGTCCGCGTGTCTGTTGCAACTCAAATTAGTCCCCTAGTTATTGAGCTATCTTCATGAAACTTTGCTCGTAAGCTTCTTATTTCTGCCCTCTTTAAATAAGTCGGAATGGGCCAGATCGGACTGATATATCGTATAGCTAGGAGCCTACGGCCGATCAGGCGATTTTCGTTATATTTCAAGATATAGCTATCAGGCTTATCACATCCAAATCTAAGTGTGTCCCTAATAATAAAGTTCGAAATCGAACTTTTATAACTTATAACGATCAACGATCGGCCTTATGAAGGTTCATGTTGCAATTTTATGGAAACCTGAGTACTATTACATATAGCTGTTAAACAAAAAATCATATAGCTGTTATTCAAACGCATTTTTGAATGAGAACTTTCCAAATTTATTTATATTTTATGACCAACAGATCCTTTACAACACAAAGACATTTCCTCATAACATTTTGTGTTAAGTATATAAGAAATCCAGTTATGTACAAAAGCATTAATAGGTAGAATTATTTTTTTTCGAAGCAGGTGTTTGATTCATAGCCTTAATCATGTAAAAATCTTGACTTCCTGTACTGTTATAATTGTTCAATAAATACCACAGAAACCAGCAGCAATCCAAATATATTTTATATTTTGTATAACTGCAAGGGTATGAAACCTTCGGCAAGCCGAAGGTAGCCTTGCTTTCTTGTTTTTTTTATTTTATAGTGTGTTGCAAAATTCAAAATACATTTTTAGTATATTTAAAGCCACTTTAAAGCATCAACACAAAAAACAAACGACAAATCTAATTAGATATGTTGAGATGTATTGTGAGGCAGCATATATGTATGTATGTATAGGCGTCTCTATCACACATCCATAATTTATAACTGCAAAGTAATAAAAGCAAAGGGCAACATCCAATAAGAATCGAGTGAAACTTGCATAGGCAAAACAAATTAGAGACGAAAAGAAATAAAAAGCAAGAACGCATTGTTCACATTCGGCACGTGTTTTTCCGAGGAATTGTAGCGTCGAGTCAGCTCGACTGTAGCCTTTGCGACTTGTTTTTATTTTATTTTATTTTTTTTTTTTTATTTTATTAAGGTATACGGGGAAATCAGTCAACCCCTTTGTAACCTTCGTTTCTATTCATTCAGCCCATTTGGGCGCGCCGGCTTACTATAGTTAGCTATATAAAAATATAAGTCGCTCGCCGCACCCAGGAGTTGAACTCCGAACCTCTCGCTTAACAGTCAGCGACCATCACTACTCGGCCACTGCATTTCTTAATTCTTAAATTAATGCGGTTATAAGTCTTCGAAAATGAGTTAAAGCTTTGTTGATTTTTTTTCAAATTTAAATAAATTACAAGAAATACATAATAATTATTTGAAAATCATATATAACTTATATTTTATTTGTAACTGTTTCCAAGTCCAAACCATTTTTTAATGTGTGATAACAACCTTTTAAGAATGACACTCTCCAACTACTTGGCACTAATTTAATAACTCACATTCAATTATATCGAGGTTTTCGCTCGTATCACACTAATATTAATTAAACGTTTCGATGTGATAATAAAATTTATTGCAATAAACGAGGCCGGACAATATAAATACCAATTTTTACACACATTTGCCATGGCGACAATTTAATTAACGACCTGAAAAACAAATTCCACAAACTAAATGAGTAACAATTGCCTTTTGTCTGTCTCTTTGTGTTTTAATTATGTGTTTTTGATTCGCTCTATGCATGCTTTAATCTGTGCGTGTGGGTTTTCGGTATATTGTATGCAATTTGCTGGCAAAAGTAATTGCATGTTTAGTTAAACATTTTAATGGAAACCGCGTTACAATTTACGACTCGCTACTTGTGCACATTTTTTGCACGCAAACAAACGCTTAAATAACATTTTCCTGAAAAGTATGCGAATGTCTGCACACTGAAAAAAATCAGGGATAGATACATATAATAAGCATATGTTGTATGTGGTCAGCCACCCTATCCGAAAAATACTCGAGGAATGTTCCTTCTGCTTCGTCTCTTAATTAAGACACTATCTGAACTCCCAATGCGTTTGCCCAGGCTTGTCTACACGCGTTTGAGTGTGTGTGTGCGGTGGAAAGCAATGAAAACTATTTGGCCACGCCCTCGCATAACATGATCATTTGCCGGGCCATTACATTTTATTACGAGCGCAAAAAAGTGAGAAAGCAAAATGAATACATGCCTAATGTGTTCATATAATAGTTGTGGCATCTTGTACGTCTGTAATTTACATGGCAGTCCTCGTTGAACTTTCTGCATAATTTCCGCCAAACTAAATGAAAATGAAAATGTTTTTTATTGATTCTACTTGCTGCTGCTGCTTCTGTCGTTGTAGCTGTTATCCTTTTGCTGTCTGCTTACAAGCAGCGCGCGTCATTTGCAGTCGATGTTGTTGTACCTTTTATATGTCTGCTGACACCGAAGGACGTTTGCAGCTTCTGAGGAATGCGCAGCACATGTGGAGGCTAAGCAAGAAACTAATTGGATTCAATTCGCTTAGACATCGCTTTTTGCTTTGTTAAGGATCAAGAGGCGCCATGTCGAATGCAAATTTAGTGCCGAGAAGAAGGAAATTAAATTCAACAGTAACAGTAATGCTTGTGAAAATGTCAAAACTATTAGTTTCGTATGATGCACCTTCGATTGGCTACCTATATCGATAGTTAGGCTGTTGCTTTTCGATTGATGACATGACAACAGGGAGCTAAACAAAAAGTTAAGTTATTAGAGCCTAATGATATATTCTTTAAGTCTTTGGTCTGATGCTCTACATGTCCACCAATTGTGCGACTTAAATGATTTTCATTCCGTAGCTCAAGCTATAAAAATATATATAGTTACATATTTCACAGTATTCTATACATTGTATAAATTCTCAGAAAACTCTCTCATTGCAAAGTCGCCTTATCCAAATTGTATAAGATCTCATGTTCCAAATTCCCTTAACATGAACAAACAAGAAAATAGCCAACTCAAGTACACAGCGACATTCACAAGCAATATCTCATGTTTCCTTAAAAAGTAAATAGCCCACTCAGCATAAGTGACCACACACAAGATTATGTAAATCCTTTGTTCTTAGTCGATAAGCCACTAACAGAAAACTCAAATAGTCAGTCTTAAGCTGATCATCGAAGAATAAAGTATAACCAGCAATTTGCACTTGTATTTATTTTTTCATCTTTAGTGTCTGCTTTAGTGAAAACGAGCAGTTTATTGGACTCAGTAATTATTATAGCGTCATTTGCATTCATTGTTATCTACGCTATCGGTAACTACATTATTATATATATAATATATAATATATATCCAATGCGAACAAGCTGAATTGATCGATTTCCTCCGCAGGGACTGGCAGATCGAACTGAAGTTGCATTAGCTATACCGCAAGCCCAGCACGTGCCTGCCAAGCACCTCAACTTGCAGCTTCAGAATGATTGATTGTTGTTAATAATTTGTACAGTCTAATGCTGAAAAGCTGTTCCAGCAACTACGAGACTATTGACAGGCTCGGCATACATTGAATGATTGATGGGGTGCTGACTGACGGAGTACTTTGCATCTTCTTGGCATGCATGGCACCAAGTTTGCGCTAACTAACGCTGCCTACACTGGCTAATTGCATGCAAAAACATAGCAGCACCCCGCGCAGATTGCTAGTCAGCATCTTCATCAACTAGTTAGCCAGAAAGGCAGAGGAAAGAAATAGTTTTCGCTTTATTTTTGTGGGTCGTGCCATGCAACTGAATTGCATAGCAGAGTTGCGAGGGAAACAGCCAAACGAAGAAGATGGCGACAGACGAGGAGCTGACTTGGCGGCATCATAAAACAAACTGTCTGCTCAGGTTCAAGTTACAGCTACAATTTGCAACAAGGAAGCCCGAACGCCGGAAATGCCAGCAGTCGTGGCACAACAACAAGTTTCAACGGCGACGACATCCGGTGGCAACATTTTACGGCATAATTGTTCTCAGTTGCAGGACAACTTTAATTAACCTGCACCTGAGCTGTGCACCTGGCCAGCGTTTTGCGTTAGGCGTTAAGCGTTGGCACCCCCTCCCCTGCCCGCTCTCCTGCATGAACTGAATTGTTAGTTACAAGCAAGTGGCCGCTTTATGGCAGCCGCTGCAATTAGCGCTCGCCGGCACATGGGGCGTATGCGCAATGCCTACACAGAGGCAACAAACCCCACGCGCCCAATGTGCCGCAGGGCTTATTATTCCGCGTTGCAAATTTGAATGCTCAACTGTGGCCAGTGCGAATAAGTATATTTTGTACACTGCGCAGCACAAAGCAAGTGTAAGGAAAGCGGCAGGAAATATTAAGTCCAATTGAAAGTAGCTAATTTTAGGTGTGAGCACATGAGATGAGAATGCCTTCTGCAGTCGGTTCCATATGCATTCATTCCCATTTACAGTTTTATAGTGAGCGAAGCAGCCCCAATTCAACTTCTTGCTCGGGCTAGTCCCGAACTTGCATAGCTCTCATTGTACAATTGAAAAACAGCTTGTATTTTCAGTCGAAATTGAGAATGTCCAGCACATTAAAAATTAAACATAGTCACCCGAAATAACCCTGGATTCAATTAGAACGTTTTAGGCTGAAAGGTGAACGTGCTTACTTCGACCCAATCCTGCCACGGTCATCTCGCTGGCAAAATGTGTAAAACTTTTACTATGCGGTCTCGTAGAACAGACAAAATCCATTGAGATTCAATTACCAATTAAATATTTTATTAAGCAGGCGCTGCAGAATCCCGCCTTGTCCAAGCACAACTCATATCAAGGCATTCGCACTCCGGGCCAAAATCATGCCATGCGTATCCAATCAACACATCGCCCACGCCTAACAACCGCCCGGTCATGTGTGTACTACCATCACACACACTCTCACGCAGAGATGCCAGCGTAGCCACGCCCGTGCTCGCTCACAATGACACCCCCTCATCGCCCGTTGTTTGCCCGGTTGCCACACTCTCATTTAGCGCTGAGTTTGTTTTGTAATTGCTTTCTATTGTTGAACTGAAAATTGCAAAATGTTTGCGCTGCCAAGGGGCGAAGGGAAAGACGGAAGGGACTGCCCCTCTCCACTCTCCACCCACACCCCCGGACGCAGTTCTCATTTGACTAACGGTGCACATAATTGGAGGCTTGGCAACGCTAAACGGCAATTGCTGGCAGCCCGTGTTACCTTGTGCGACAATCAAGTCTCGCCGAGACGCGTTAATAAGGCACCTTTTGGCAGCAGCCAGCAATGTTTATTAATAAGCGAAGCTACTTCGACAGGTAGCAGGAGGCAGCTGGTGAAACGGCAGGAAAACAAAACTGTCGCCAAAAATGTTGCACAAAAGTGTTTTATAATTAATTCTCATTCAGCAAAGGATTCTGTCAATGGCATTTGGGTAATTTCCCCAGTGTAACCAGGCACGACTTGCGCCCTCGCCTCTGGCTCTGTCTTTATTTTCACCCAATTCAATAAGCCAAAATGGTTAAACTCTGCCATTGGCCAAGTGAAAGGAGCAACAAGGAGCCACGAGCAACGAGCATGAGCATGAGTTTTGTTTTTGATTTGCGGGTTGGATGGGACAGTGCGCCCCACTCGGCCTGGTCGGGATTGCTGACTTGTTTATTAATGCTAAGCACCTTTGTCAATTTAATTAATTGTGTATTGTGCGGCTCATTGGACAGCCGCTTTATGCATTCCCACCACGAGCTGCCCATTATTGATGAAAGAGGGCCCAGGCAACCATAATGATATAATGAACCTAATGACCCACGAATCAGCAGTTTAAGGTCGCCCCTAATGAAGGCGTCGAGTAAATACCGAGGCAATTGAGTGTTGTACAAGTTGTTGCTAACAATGCGGGATGTTTGGCTAAGTGGGTTGTGGAGAAAATAGGCGGTACTCAGTGTGACAGATTGGAAATTTTATTTAGACTGAAAGTTTCGCGAAAGCACGAAGCCTTTTAAGGCTTACGACAATCCGTTCGCTTAGCTACATTAATTTTAAAAAGCTTAAGCTACCCCAATTCATATTTCCTTTATATAATATTATACAGTATCTAGCAGTCACATTCATATTTATTTGAGTATCCCGAACTCATAATCATTTCGTGATACTGTATAATCAAGATACAAGGCTCACAAGTAAGGCTGTTCCTCCTCGTATTATAAGTCCCCAAGCCATTCATAAATCACAGATAATTGGGCTAATTTATTAACAATCTTACATGTGTTTCAATTCCCAGTTTAATGATTAAATTTCTTATCCATTTAATTAATGAAATTCTTTTACTGCCTAAACCGAAGTTGAAATTTGCTTTCTTGCTAAATGAGAAAACTTTATATTCCAAATGTATTGTTCATTTCATATTTATAATGTTTCGGTTTATTTAATTTCCTTAAACATGTTTCTTAATCAGAGAATTTATAATTTCATTACGTAATGTCTGCAAACCTTTACAGAAAACTGTGTGCCCCGTTTCGAAGTCTTTTCCTAATTATTGGCAAACATGCAAAAGCGACCTTAGCTACCTCAAGGCCATTTCTCCGCTGCACACATGTGTCTGGGAGCGTGTGTGTGTGCGTACGATTTGTATACAAATAAATTCATCATACGTCACGTGGTACGCGCTGCTTTGTACCTTGGGCATTCATTCAGATGGTGGTTAAGCTCATTGCCAGCTGTGCCGACAGGGAAAAGCTGCTTTCCATTTTCGGCATTCAGAATGTTCATTAAACTTGACACAAGCAGAAAGGAAAGCTAGGTGCGAGGTCGGGCAGGCCGAGAGCAGTTTACAACTGAAATAATCAAAATAAATATTGAATTGAAAAGGCAAGCGAAAGCAGTGAGCCACCGGCATTGGAAGCCAAATCTTTTGACACGCCGAAGGCTCTTTGAAATACGTATTTTTAGAAAGCCACATCAAAACGCCCACACACCTACAAACATATAAATACACACACACAGGCAGAGGTGGGGAGTCGTGGAGCGGGATTCATAAATAAACAAATATTCGCAGGCGCGCGACAATGCGGTCGGGCTATAAAAATTAGCGCATTTGCGATTTTTTGCTGTGTTGTTTCATTGACAGCAGTGCGGGACAGTATATAAATTATAAATAGATATAGTCATGGTACGCGTAAAATGCTCATAAATAATGCAGCCAGCCAATTAGGAAACAGCACACATTAACAACAACAACAACAACAGCCGCTCGAATCGCGCACATTGATAAAAACAATTATGAAAAGTTTAAATGGAATTTCAATCGCAATATTTGTTTAGTCGGGAGGGACAGAAAAAATCACAATTCAATGAATGCGAATGTGTAAACAAAATGTGCTTATTTTAAAGCACATATTTGAAACTCCTGTGAAAAAATTGATGCAGGGCATGTTCAAAGAAAAACAAGTGTGAAGCAATTACAAAGTAAAACAAGTGAAACTACAGTCGACTGACTCACGGATAACCCGCTACAATTCTTCAAAAACAGGCAAAGTGAACAATCGTTCTGCTTTTATTTCTTCCGTCCTAATTTGTTTTGCCTATGCAAGTTCCACTCGATTCTTATTGGATGTGCCCTTGCTTTTATTACTCTGCAGTTATAAATTATGCATGTGTGATAGAGACGCCTATACATACATACATATATGCTGCCTCACAATACATCTCAACATATCTAATTAGATTTGTCGTTTGTATTTTGTGTTGCTGCTCAATGTCTCTTTCGATTTTAAGTGGCTTTAAATATACTAAAAATTTATTTTGAATTTTGCAACACACTATAAAAAAAAAAAATATAAGATACAAAAAAATAAATTTAAGTCGCCCAGGCACACCCAGGAGTTGAACCCGGACGCTCGCTGAACAGTCAACTACCATCACCACTCGACCACTGCACTTCTTCGCAATAACCGATAAAATTGCACCATGAATATTTTCGGTGCACATAATTAAAAAAAAGTTGCCACATAATTTAAAAAAGTTGCCACATAATTAAAAAAGTTGTCTGCTGCTGGTGTTGAACTCGGTACTAACATTAGGAAAAACCGACACAGGCACATGGCCACAAGGCAATACTATTTCTTGAATATCTTCCTTATTTATCGGCCGATCTTATTGAAACTTTCGCAACACGCCCGGATGGTGGTTTTTATCACATGGATAAAAAATGAATGCTGTAGAGCTATATTTGCAGCTATTATCGATTTATTATCGATTTTGGGGGCGGATGAGGCGTGGCAAAAATCCAAAATAAACTGATCTGCGGGCATAATTAACACATATTGTCTCCAAATTTGGTAGCTCTAGCTCTTATAATAGCGAGATCTAGGTTTTCATACGGACAGACAGACGGACAGACGGACAGACGGACAGACGGACAGACGGACAGACGGACAGACGGACAGACGGACATGGCTATATCGACTCGGCTGTTCATGCTGATTCAGAATATATAACTTTATGGGGTCGGAGATGTCTCCTTCTGCCTGTTACAAACATTTTCGGTTGGCACAAAGTTATAATACCCTTATACTCTTCGAGTAGCGGGTATAAATATGAGTTAAATAAACAATGTGAAATGGGGGAAGTTTTAATTGAAACTGGTCCGTTAGCATTTAGTGAATAATGCTCATTTAAATGTGCCAAAGGGAGTCTAATTAAGCGGTGGGAAAAATATAATATTGAAATCAAATTTAATAGAAGTATGAAATATTTTTAGTAAATATGATAAAGTAATTAGTGGCAATGATATCGTGGCTGGAACTTCTTTATATCTTGTTGCTTCTGAGCCAATTTATTCTGTGCCAAAGATATAACTTGATGTATGTCATTTGCCACTCCTTGTTTATTAACTCATAATAAATATTTAGATTTTTATCAATGTAACTGTTTTATAAATAAATATTGAAATTTAAATGAATTTTATTATTTAATCTTCAGAATTGTTTTTAATTACAAAGTTTTCACGCACTTCAATCTTTTAAAATTAATATGAATCATAAATATATTTTGCTTATTTATGCTATAATTTATTAATGCAAAATATAATACATTTTTTACGTAGAATTATTAATACTTTCAATTGCGCAAGCCTATTCTCAACGTTTCGCTTGTATATAAATACTTATACGAATGGAATCTTTGCCTGTAAATGATGAAATAAGTCTTCAGTCACATTTGTGGTTATCAGGATCGATTCGTATGGCACGTGCAGCACGTATTAGTCTCGGCACCTCGTCACGATACAAGTAAGCACAGACACTGTGCAACTGTATGTGCTGGTAAATTGCAAATGGTCGGAAAGGGGATTGAAGGGAAGTAAAGACAGAATCAATGGACCTATTTCTAATGGCTGGAAAAATGATATATGCGCGATCATAGACAATATTTATAAATATTTGTGCAGCGTGCAGGAATTTAGACGCGCTGCTTACAAATGGCCTGCGGATTCGCCGTTCGCAATTCGCGCTTCTACTGCCGGCTGACCAATACAAATGGGACAGCGAGCAGCAGCCGCATGTAAATTAGCGAGGGAGCAGGAGTCAAAGCGGAACACTGAAGATTGATTGTGCCGGTTATGAATAATGAGACCATTTGCAAAGCAACATTTCAACTGCACCCTGCTCCTTTGCCTTTTGCCACTCGTGCCATGTGCCACGTGTGCTACAGTTAATGAACTCTGCCCCAGGTCGGAGCGAATAATAAGACTGCAAACGAAGCAGAGAGAGTGAGAAAGTGAGAGAAAGCGAGCGAGACAGCAAGCGAACTGCGAGTGTCATTTATTAATTGCCCACAGTGCTGAGCTGCTTGCTTATGAATTGTGAATTGGCTTTGAAGTTAAGCCGAAAATTCAGTTACATCACAATATCACACATACGCCCATTACACCGAGGTAATCCAATGCTCGCAGCAACAGCCATCTCTGCCATTTAATGTTTGTGTAATGCTGCGAAAAAGAAAAAAAACAAAAAAAGCTAAAAACGAGCAGGCAACCAGAAGCAGCAGCAACCAGAGAACAACAAAGTTAGAAAATGTTTAGCAAACACAAACATTCAAGCTGTCGGCTCGTAAGTCAACGACATTGCGCATACGCCCTGTGTGCGCGTTAGTGTGTGAGTAAGTGAGTGAATAAATGCGAGTGTGAGTGTCAGTGTGCGTGTGCTCGTACTTGTCGGTCTATGCCTGCTATAAAATTTATGAGCGCTTCAGTTTGTTTTGGGCTGTTCGGGAAGCTTACGCAGCAACCATAAATAAACCACACAAAAATTGCCGAATTTAAGCCAGAAACCAGAGAAATACACATACACATATATGTACATATATTTGAGTGTATATGCCAACTTGTATTTCGACTTGAAGTTAATTTGAGCCACAACCACTTGAGCAGAACCACAACAAACACTTGAACGCACACTTCCCATTTTCAGCTGCTGCTCGACTCCGACTTTATCCTATTCTTCCCCTGCACCCTACCTGTTCTACACATGGCCTATATATATAATGTTTTATTTCTATTATGTTGTGCACTTGACCGTAAAACGCTCCCTATCTCAATGAGAAGTCTAATTGGGCGAGTTAAAAATTTAAATGGAATTCGCTTTGGAGTCGAGTGATTGCTATGGAAGTCCGCAATATTTCACTTGAGTATTAAATTTAACATGATTTATGCGCGTCTAAGACACATTTTCAGCGTTTGGCCAGAAATATTCTAATTAATTAAAAATAGCCAAAAGGAAACCCTTTTCAGCGCAGACACAGAACAAGAGAGTTAAGTAGCGCAAAGTATGCGCCATGAATTTATGCAAAAATTTAAGGCTCGTGCCCAAAGGACTCTCGGGCTATAATTGTGAATTGTGTATGGCCAGTCAAAAGGGGATGGCCAAAGGATTCTCGGACAGAATCAGAATCAGACCAGACCAGACCAGACCGGCCCGAAGCGGAGCATCAGAATAGCCGTAGCAAGGCAAAATAATCAAAATATAATAATGATACGGTCTACACTGTCTACCTTCGTCCCATAGCCCCTCCCAGTCCCAATTCAATCTTAAGTTGTGTGGCACTTTAATTAGCCAATGTTAATAATCGATATTTGCTCAAGGTGTGCAATGAGCCGACGTCATTAAGATTTTATATCGGATAATTGAAATAAAGAGAGGTTCAAGTTGTTTTTTATTTTTCTGGGCGTTTCCTGCGTATTCGCCAGAGCGGAAATTGAGGCTTTTGAAATATGGAGATGCCATTGGGGATAAGTAACGGTTAAAGGTTTTCATCTCTGAGAGGAAGGGCGCAAAGAATACCACGTTTATGATAGAGAAAGACTTTATTCCCTCCTTCCTTCCCTTCGCTCTGAATTTTCCTTTAAATACATCTATTCTGTCATACTTTGAACTAATCCACATTCCACCTCTCTATATCTAACATATTTCGACACGCGTGCGCCTTAAGCGATTGTCCGAGTTAAGCCCTGTGAAAGGCTCAAATGCAGCATACGACCCGATGTCTTCGGCCTCCTGGGATTACCAATGAAACCAACTTAATAACTGGACGAAGAGGCGTTTACAGTGCGAGGCTTATGTTATGTGGTCCGGCGAAAGCTGGCAATGCATTAAGCGAGGATTTAGAGTCTACATTACGGAATGTTGTGCCGGGCAAGCCCAATACAAATAGACAAGTCTGCATGCTCCCCTACAGTCCCCTTCGAAAAGTCCAGTTCGGGTACATTGAAAGTATGGCCGCCCTGGGATCTAATCAGTCTATCAAAGTAAAGTCCTTGAAAAGTACGCTCAATGTTTGGACATCAGAGCCATAATTTGTGCTGCCAAAAGCAATGGCAGATCCGTTGGGAACAGCCACAGCAACAACACGGGTACCAAAGTAGTATTCCCCTAAAAGGGACACTATTGAGTCCTGTGTTGTCCTCGGGGCTGGGGCTAATTCGCAGCTTTGATTGATTAAGTGCCTGCATTTGACGCGCCACTTGAAGTGGCTTGTTTACTGCGCTCGGACGTTGCTGCCGCCGGCCTGTCTATCATTCCCTTTCACTCTCTCTCTATCTCTCTCTCTCTCTCTTTCCGTCGGCTGTAAATGAAGTTGTAAAAAGCCTTTGCCGGCTTTGGCACACGGCTTTTCAGTACACATGGTAAACATTTGTATTTATGAGAGAGCATCCGGTGCAGCAATTTCTGAGCCCGTGTGACACCTTTATGCACATTACATTTATTACTAATACGCCACGTAAACACTTAAAGCCGCCATCGCCACACCGCAAAGGCGATGGCAAACAAGCGACTTCCGTCTGGCGCTGCTTGCGCCATTTACACCCAACGTGAAAGTGTGCCTCGCAAACAAACAACTGACAAGCCGAACGCGGATTCCACGGACTGCGGACGCCTGAGCGGGTCCGATGACTGTTGTAGCACATTGGATGCGGAGCCAAGATGGGAAAACATATGTGATCGACTGCAAGAATTGGTTTTATTAAGACTTAAGTTAAGTCAGCACATATAGCATACATAACATACATAAACATACATAACATAAACGTAAATAAACGGGTTGTCTTCTGTTATTAAGCATACCCATAGAAGATGCCAGATCAAAGCGAGAGTATGTCGTACAGCTATTTACTCCACTTTTACAATGTTAACTTCAGGTTGTATAATAAATACCAGTTTGCAGAGTATACGTTTTTCCATGTGATATTCCCCAATCTATTTCTGTTGTTTATATTGTTTTAGGCTGAATTTATATGCTTAGCACTGCTTGCTCACCTTTATTTATTTATGTAAATAGCACAACGTGACAATGTCAAATGTGTGCTGGCAGCAGCATCCGGAAATGGCAGCTCGTGTTCCCACGTATACGTACTCGCACACACAAACGCTCACACACACAGAGAGCCACGCGACCACACGCGCTCGCGGATGACTCATAACGCTGCCAACTAGCTAACCAAGCCAGTTTGGAAAGAGCAAAACAGTTCATAAACCTGCTGCGCCCGTTATTATGCTCTAAAAATAAAAGCCAGGCAGCTTTTCGGTGTGTGTGTGTGTGTGCGGTTGAGCTAAAGACAGACAAATAGCAGCAGGTGCCGCATAAAAAACTGAGAGGAAATGCACATAAAAAAGCATGGAAAAAGTCTTTGAAAAAGCACAGCCCAAAACCAGACAACATCAACCACAGGAGAAACAACAAAATGACATGACGCCTCGTCCGCCTGTCTGTCTGTCGGTCTGTCTATCATCCTGTCTATCTCTCAGTCTGGCTGGGTGTGTCCCTGCTATTGCCTCAGTTTATAGGAAGTACATCATTCGAGTGCTGGATATGACGCCTAGTGCAGCATTGGGTGCATTTTCGAACAACTCTGTGAGTGTTCCAGTTTCAGTTTCTTTAGGAAATCTCCAGTCGCATTCTGTATACACAAGTCGCATTGTCCTAACTAATTCGCAGACTTGAAGTGAAATATTTGGTGTATAACTAACTGGCAGATGGACTCTCGGGAGCAGCCTTAAATGAACTGGAAAAGAAATGGAAATTAAATCTCTAAAAAACTCGATTTGAATTTCAGCTTGGATTTCATTCATTTCTCGGTCATTTGCTGCATGTCTGAGCAACGACTCCTGCTCTCAGTTGCTACGCCTGTGTGTGTCCGGGTAACTGTGTGTTAATTTTACGCCTATATAGGAGGGAACTGCAGCTGGTGTGTGTGTGGCAGTGTGGGTAGCGCACATGTTGAGGCTAAGTTTTTGCAATTTGAATTAAGTGCACGTCGTTACAGGGGCAGAAGTAGAAAGCGGCACAGGAAACGCAAGCAGGGACAAGGATCTGGAACAGCAACAGGGGTAGGAGCAGGAGCATGTCGTTTCCGGCCATGTCGAGGGGCGTCGAGTGTTAGTTTCTGCCTGTGCTCTCTGATGTTTTTATTACGACTAATTGCTCATTTACAGCCAGCCCAGCCCAGTGTCCGGGCCAGCTGCCGTGTCAGTGACTAGGGCTGGGCCCAGTCTGGACTGGGATGTCCCTGCACTGTTTACTTACTGTTTGGGCTCTGTTCTCCGGCCCGAAAATCAAAACAATTTAAAGGCCTTCTCCGTTCCCAGCCAAGCTCGGCACTAATGATTGGCGTCAAGAATTGCAGATTTACGAGAGCCGTTTGGGTCCTATCAAGTGTCCACACGTGACCGACCATGGAACGGAATTTAATGCGTTTTTAATTTGCAACCTTTTTATAGCTTTACGAGTGTTCCGCCGACTCTCTGGGGCACTAAAAAATCCGCTGATGCTGCGAGGCTACAGTAAACACTTAATGCCGCCCGGAAACGTTGGTCCAACGCGAAACCGAGCCGAAAGAAACGCGCCTCAAAGAGTTCAGTGGAGCGCAGCAGTAGGGGTCGATTAAAGTAGAGAATGTTAAGATATTTATTGAGTTTCCTTATACAAAGAGCTGAATAATAATTATGATGATTATGTTCTTTACTTTAACATGTTAGTTGTGCATAGATTTTCACAAGTTATAGATGTATTCTTTGTTTTTCTTCTAGCTCTGCATTCATTTCATTTCATTCATCTGTTTACTTTAAATTGCACGCATTTCTGAATTTGATTTCTTGTCCTTCGATTTGCCATCAAAGTCTTTCCTAATTACGTTTCCCTCGCATATTTATGTGCCAATATAATTTTGGCAATGTATAAATTGCTTAATCTCCTTTTAATCACCGCCACTGTTTTCCCTGCTCGCTCTCGTCTCGCCTTCCCCTCTTTGATTCCCACGCTTTGTTGTACATTTTTCGGTCACATAAATGGAGAAGCAACAACAATAATAAGCACAACAATTTTGCACACAACGTTTATGTAAAATAGGCGACATTTGTTTTATTGTCATGGGCTGCGGGGTTTCTGTTGCCGTCTCTGTCTCTGTTGCTGTTTCAGGCGGTGCCCCTTTTGTTTCTCCCCCCCCCCCTTTTGTTGCTCTCCCCCTCCCATTTCAGTTGTTCCTATCACTACTGCTGCTGCTCCTGTTGTTGTTGCTGCTGCTGCTCTTGTCGTTGTCGTTGTCGTTGTCGCAGTCACAGTCACATTTACAGCCATGGTCCAACATCGGAGGCACGCTTTCATTTTAATTGCACACATGCTTATCATTTCAACAACAGCCGCAGCAGCGCGCACATTACACATACATACACATGCACATGCACACAAACAGAGAAAAAAACATATTTACATTTATATATTGGTACACTGTAAGAATATTATGCAGCTTGCCAGGTATATATGTATTATTATAATTGAAAATTTCAAAATTTATTATATTTATGTTAATCTGTGTATGCATCTAAAATTAATAATCAATTTAGCAGAGAGAACATGCTTTTATGTACTCCAATTTTGCATGCTCTAAAACGCAATTCGTCGCTTAGTTTCGTTAGAACTTATATCTTTATATAATTTCAACTTGAGGCCTTAGACAAAAATATAAAATATTTAAATGAAATTGTCGTGTCCAAATGTGGAATATACAATTTTTAAAAACAAACGACTATTTCCCCTTTAAATTTGTTGCTGTAATATCACATTAAAAAATACACAGTAAATCCCTAAGTTTGCTTCCTCTTGTCACCAATCCAAATTTCTTTATATTCATTTTTATGTTTTTAATTCTAAAAATATTTTTTTAAAAGCTAACCATGACGTATTACGAATTTTGACAAAAGAACAGTGAAGCAGTGCATATTTTAAAAATAAAGATATGTATTTATTCAAATTCAAAGAGGCTAAGAATAAACACTCCAAGTTATTTATGGAAACTGACTCATAAATGTTTTCAGTGCATATTTGTATGAAGTACACGCGTCTACTGGCATTTGCTCCTCGTCGGCTCGTTAGCTCTTGAGAGCAACTGAATGGAGCTGGCCAAAAATTCCAATTCACTTTCTGGCCTCGCCTGCATGCGCTGAATTGGCAAATAAGAGTGGACAACAACTGTTGAATATATGCGGCAAATACGAACATACGATGTACCTATAAAAAGCTGCAGGCGGAGTCATAAAAGTCGGCTACTTAAACGCAACTCCCCTTAGTATGAGGAGTGTGTATGGGAGGTAGAGTCGAAACAAATAAACATCGTTCTGGCAAAAGCAGATTTGCGAATGGGCCACCCTATAAAAAAGATTTAGTAGTTGAAATTTACGACCTTAGCCTTTGGGCTCTAACAACTACAATAATAGCAAAGACAAACAACAGAAGCCGAGCTTGAGATTGCTGAACATTTTGCTTGCTGCTGTTGTTGTCGTTGTTTTTCGTGGTATTTTAACTTGCATTGTAAATCTGTATTAAATTCATTTTCAAGTGTTTTGCCTTGGTATTTGTTGCGGTATGCAGTGTCCGACACTATGTCTAATTGATAAATAAACGGACAGGGAAGAGCTTAAAACAAACAATTAAAAAACATTTCGATCTAAGAACTTGAGCAATCTGAGCACTTAAATAGGATTATACTTTATAAATACGCCAACGAAATTGCAATCTTGGACAAGAGTGCAAAGAGAAGAGTGGAACTAGAGATACTTTAAGATATTTAATTAAATGCTATTATATGTAAATTAAGGCTGATGCAATACTTGAAAGTACTCAAATCATATATGTATATCATGTTTAATAGAAAGGAATCACGCCTCTCTTTCTATGCTCATTTTCTAACAACTTAACAACATCCAAGAGGAACTACCTCCTCCTCTTCGCTCTGCTTTTGGAGTTGAAGATATATATATATATATATATATTAGTAGAAGCAACACTCCTGGCTTAGTTTCGGCTGAGGGATTCACTGTAGTTTGAGTTGTATTACATTGCCAGATTTGCTCGTTTCCTCTCAGCTTACTGTGCCACTTTGGTGCAGGGTGAAGGAGCGGAGGGAAAAAGGCGAAAGTTGATTCCGCTGCGTTTGTGCAAATCGTTTTAATTTCTTACACATTTTACGCACTGCTCATTTTACCAACGAAAATACGAGTTAAGCGGCAGAGGCAGGCGGTAGCACTTTGAGAAAAAAGAAGAATGAACGGGAAAATCAGATAACAACAGAGCAACAACTGTGCGTGGCTGGGATTGTGATGGGCTTTTGACTTTTGGAGCAGCGTGGAAGCTGCATGGTAAGCAGGGAAACAGGGCAACAGACGGAAAGGGCAAAGTGCTTGGCACTTGGCGGGGTGTCCGTGTCAACCTAACTTTTATTTCCCCTGACGAGTGGCCAGCAAAAAAATGTAGAAAACACTGTGGAACTGTGGATGCCGCTGCTGCTGCAGCTACGTGGCCATTGTTGTTAGGTTTTTTATGACAAAAGACAAAAAAAAGGCGCAGCGCGAGGCGAGTGGCATGTAAAGCGTTACAGTTAAATAGCGTGGGTGCTGCTCTAACGGCAGAGGAAAAAAAGATTTTTGACTAAAACGGAACTAGCTGCCAATGCATGTGTACAGTGTGTGTGTGTGTGTGGGTGGGTGTGAGAGTGTGTAGGTGAGATATGCAGATATACTAGACCCACGGTTACCAAATTTATGATGTCGTTATTTACATGGCATAAACTTTAGCCGGTTCCCGCTGCCCGTAGGCTCCTGCGTGCTGCAAATAGATTTTATGCATTGTTTTTGCTTTCAGCCACGTTGGCAGCGCACTTGCTTACGGTTTTCATGCCCTTAACACACTGGGCTAAAAGGGTATTCGCAGAGATTATCTGCATCGTGGCGTGCTCTGCCACGTATACCCACGCACACATGTACAGTAACTACTGACAGTCTGCTTGAGCTCGGGCTACAGCATTTTGTGCTATGCTAATTATCAGCTCTACAGGATACTCCTATGTGTTTTTGGTATATCTCTGTTAGTCACTGTTATCACTTTTAATATAACTTTCATGGCCCCTAATTTGTAAAAATAACAGCTGTAGAGCATTGGCTAGTCAACCATTATTGCGCTAGGTGACTCCTCTGTGTTTTTTATAAGTTCTACGCTATTTTAATTGGATTTTATCTTGGTGCTGCCATTTTACAGCCAACTCGCCGCTTTTGGCGCTTGTGAAGCTGCCTCTGCCTCTTCCACAGCCTGTGTCCCTGTCCCGTTGCTGTTGTTGTCATTTTCATGCAACGCTGATTTACACTGCGAGAAAATTGGCAAATGAAATGCTTCGAGTAAATAACTGGCAGCGAAAAGGGGCCGCCCGCACGCTGTTGGGGTCGAGCAGCTGAAGCAGTTAAAGAGTTTCCCATCGCTTTGACTTGTTGAGGAAGAACGCGAAGCGAATCGAAACGAAACGAAACGAAACGAGAGGAGACGCACAGAGAGCGGAGGGTTGGAGGGAGATGCCTCAAAGCAAGCGGTGCGATGGAATGGTTCTGGTGTTAAACCACAAACACGCACTGACATACACGCTGCCTCGCACAAAAGCATGGGAAATGCGAAAAAGGTGCAGGAGAAGGGGCAGCTGTCGGCACGCATATTGACTTCAAGCAGGTCCAATACAAATTCAATTGGCCAAATTGCACCCAAAAAGTGTGCACAAAAGTTTTTTGCTCAGGGCAACTGTTCGATCCGGGTCTCTTGCGGGACTGGCAGCAATTTGCAAGTTATGACTTGACTCGTGCAACTTTTTGTGGCTTCTCCTTATGGCTTAAGCTGTTATGACCATGTTATGACAATTTCGTTAGTAAATTGCGTGCCATGTTGTGATATATTGTGTATATGCGAGAGCTCGATGAATAGCAAAATGCGGTTGGTTAAAATGAAAGATTGCCAATATTACGGAGTGCACATGCTCAAGAAGTAGGAAAGGAAACAAGGACCCTAAGCAGAAGAAACCTTACGCTAACGAGTATGAAGGTTGGCCTTGATAGGCTCGTACTCTCTATATTTACTCTGGTTAGTAAGTATGGAAAGCATGAAAGTGTATATAACTTGGTAATAAGAGAGGATCCATGGAAGGGTTCCTTGGCCCTTAGCTAGTAAAAGGTATCGATTAATCAGAAAAGCAGAGATGTTGGCCCAGCTGATCGACAAAAAGAAAAAGAAGATAAATCTTTAGTAGAAGCAACCTTGTGGATCGAAGTTGGCCTTGCTTGACATACGCTTCTTTATAGAGTATTTTGAATAGGGTATACTAGAATAATAATAAGGTGTCTATATGTTTGGGAATAAGAGAAGATCCTATGAGGCATCTTGAAGGTTCTTAAGCATGCAGAAGGTATGGATTAATTTTTGCACATTCAGTCCTACTCAATAATAGAGTCCACCGCCTCCACTAACAGCTTTAATTACCTTACACCAGGTAGTTGCAGCTGGTTCAAAGTGACCACAACTGCCTGGCCCATTGGCCAGACGAAAGCGCGGCGCAACTATGGCAGGGCAGGCCTGCTCGTTTGTCATTCGTTTTGCATATGACAAATGTGTTGTCAGAGCGGCGGCCACAGCAATTTCAACAGCGGTGGCAACCCTGCGACCGGGCGACCAGCGTGAGTCGGCGGCAGACAGGATGACGACGACGACGATGATGACGGCGGCCACGAGAGAGGCAGCGGCACAGGCAGAGGGACTTGAGCGTGGCTTTGATTTTAATGGCGCCCACATGTGCTGCCAGCGACAGCAATTAAGTTATATTATGGACATCAAGTGTTGGCCATGGGCGCAGTACGAGAGTGGGCGTAGTGAAGGGCGTGAGATGGCCACAAGAACAACATGGCTGCCATTAAATTTTTAAAGTCGCGGGCGACGCCACAAAGTTGACAACGAAACAAATGACATTCCGATTGGGCGCATAATAAGCAGATGGTAAGATAAAAAGTCATTTGCAAAGAAAACAGAAACACGAGTGCAACAAGCAAAAGGAAATATGGAAAGACATTCAGCAAGAAAGAGAGAGAGAGAGAAAGAGAGAGAGAGAGAGAGAGAGAGAGAGAGAGTGGAAGGGACGGGCCAACCACTTAAAGTTCCACAATTTGTTTCATTTCGATATAAAAATGCTTTGTAGTCCTCATTCCCCTCTCCGGGCAAGACAAATGTCCCGCAGCACGAGTGGGCGTGCGCATGTTGCCAATAAAATGCTAATGACGATGACAGCGCACAGGACACAGGATAAATGAGCCTGGAGCATGTATTAGGAGAGCGGCACTGTCTGGGCTGGGTGCATGGGAAAATGTTTTAGTAAACATGGCCAAGACGGACGGCCTCTAATGGACAGCGAAAGTTGGCAAACATGTGGCCGCTGCCGCCGCAGTCGTCCGGTCAGACAGTTCAAGTTTATCAGTCACAGGCACAGTGGGTCGGCGTGTCCCTCTTACCGAGCAACTGCCAATTTATCGTGCAAGTTCCTTGACTTGGCCGTTTGTTATTTCTGGCTTGGCTCGAGTGGGGACACTTTTAAGCGCCAGGGAATGTGAATAGCTGAATAAGTGATGTAAATGCTTCGAAAATCTTTTGTTTTTGATATTCTACACTGGCTTTAATGAGACCCAATTGAAGTGCTCAGAAAGCAGTTGGTCTAACTTTGTATTAAATTTGCTTTCTTTAGTCTCCAGTGTCTCACGAAGTAATTCGCTGAGTGTACAAAGTGGACAAAGTTTTAAGAAACTAAAGAAAATATTATTTGTGCTTTTCTTTCGCTTCTATTTGCATTATGTTTACTCCTATTATTTGGAATTCCCTTGACTGCTGCGTCCAACTTCAATTCGATTTGTTTGTCATCATTTAATTGAATTACGCCTGACTAAGTCTCTGATAGCCCAGCTAGCTGACTGACTAACTGACTGACTGACTGACTGCATTGCGATTCGCCTTCGCTGCGGGATCTATGCATAAAATTTATTTTGAGTCATTCGGGCATTGAAATTCAATTGTATTCCTTAGGGCTGTGTGTGTGTGAGAGATGTGTTGATGTGTGTATGAGCAGTTTGGTATAATTGTTGGCCATTTTGCTGTTGGCAGCATGTCTTAAAGTTGCTCCGGGCAGCTGCTGTGCAGTAAATTTGTTGTTTCTTCGGCTTTAAATCGCTGCATTGCGTATACGCCGCGTTTGCTTTTCATTAAAACTGATTACAAGCCACACTTCAGTAATACGCAGCGACTGCCTTGCTGCAAGCAGGCACACGAGGCTGGCTTACACTGAATGAAATTATATGTAATTCTCCGTGGCGGTCGCTGTGGGCACTGAAATGAAAAACAAGAAGAAGAAGAAGAGGAAGAGGAAGGAGACCGAGGCGAAAAGGCAAACTGTAAAAGTCAGTTTTGACATTGCAATCTCTCCCGACGAAATTGCGTCTGACTTAAATATGGGCATAATAAGGAGAAATTGAGCTCTCCCCGATCGAATGGAATTTATCTACTTATTAATAAAAAAAGGGCCATGGGATATTTACTTTTTGCAGTACTGAATATATCTGTCTTTATCTCAGTTGGCCTTCGTCTTTATTTGCTGGTACAATGCGTTCGCATTGCATACTTCCTGGCGTTCTGCCACGCCTTTTCCACTCGAAAAATACGCAGACATTAATATTGTACGTACATAATTAATTCCACAATAAATAAATAGATGTACTTGGTGGGCGGATAGCGAGAGGCGGATCAAGCGTTGGTCGCAGGGAAATAATCATTGCTGTCCGGAATGTTTAATACTGAAAATTACATTTATGTCTATGTATAAAATGAATATATATTGAAATACCAAGTATTTATTAATTTCAATTCGACTAATACCAGTCGAAATAATAAACTACTTAATAACAATTATTTCTAATTAAATAAAGGTAACCAAGAGAGAGAATTTTATTTAATAAACCCCTTATTTTGAATTCATTGCTTTTAAAGCAAATTTTCAGTTTATATTGACTTTCCATGTATATATAAAGTACAACACATTTTCTGATTTCTCAATATTTTTAACTTATTTGTTTACAACTTAATTTAATAAATCATTTTTGATTAATATAGTCTGGCAGTAATGCATATTCCATATTACTTATTATATATATCATTATTATACTTTGTCATCAAGCTTTTCACAACCTTTTAGCTGCCCCAGTATTTTCAAAAATTCGTGTATTGCTACAAGCATAATACTGACTGATGCTCAAACTAGTTGAGTGTTGCTGCCGCTGAACCCCTTCTGCATATCTCCACCGCCTACCACCCCCCTCCCATTTCCCCGCTACTCGTTACTCGTTCGTCGTGCCGTGTAATGCCGATGATTAAACTGTAACTGCAAACGGAATTACGGCAAAAGACACTGACGGAGTGCACACGGGATGACTGCGAGTGAGTACGAGGATGAGTACTCAAACAAGTACTCACAATCATGTGTGCATACTTACACTTGTACCTAGTATAGTTTATTAGGGGAATATTTGTTGTTGAGCGTGCACTGCGATTCCCCTCAGATCGCTGCATGTTGTATGAGTTAATGCCATGAAATATGCAAAGCAACTTTTTGTAGTAGCTGCACGGCAGCAACTTCTCAGATGCTCAGCTACAGATGCAGATGCAGCTGCAGATACTGCACATACAGAGCAATACAGATACATTCCATCGCTCATCCGCTGTGCAGTGCATTTGTTTGGGAATTGTCAGTAGATCTCTCTACTTTTTCGGGCATGTTTCCGGTCGTTTATTTGTTTCAGCCTTCATATCTTTTAGTTGCTTCCTTTTTCAGTTTTTTCGCATTTTTCGTTTTCGATCTCAAGCATAAGTTATTATTGTTTGTGTCTTGTTTTGCTCGAGCAAAGCGTGCAGTTTGTCGCCTGCAGTGACTGTTGCTTTGTGCTATCGTCTCTTTGTTTTTGTTGCTGTTTCTGTTGCCATTGTCCTTGCTACGCTGTGCTCCCTTCAGCGTATTCCACTTGAATGAAATTTCCGACGACAGCACTAAACAATCATAATAACAGATACTTTTCTTTGAAACTCTTTCTTTTTGTCTGCTTTTTAGTTTCTAGCTCGTTTTTCATCGCGTCACTAAAAAAAAATAAAATGAAAAAAATAATCTCAACGTCATACGGGCAGGCAGCTGTCTATCTCATACTCTCGCTATCTTCCTCTCTCTCTCTTTCTCTCTTGGTCTATCAGTTAGTCAAAGCTTTAAAAATAAACGAATTCAGCATAAACTTAAGTTAGAAACCTCCACTTAGCGATAGGTAGCACTGGACAATTTCATGCCCGAGCCAGGGCCAGCTAATGGGTCCTGTTTCGGATGTTTCGTCGAAATCGGTACTCAGCTGAGGTTTCATTATTTGACAAACTGGTCGGGCTACGAAAAATACTGCAATTAGCATTGAGTAGTTGCCCATCAGTGGGCAATTACAACATGCCGGCCCCAACTACGTGACAGGAAGTGGAAATGAACAAACTGAGTGCTGGAAAGCCAAAACCAACGGCACAAACTGCAAACGAATCCGGATATAACAAGTAAGAAAGGTTACAGTCGAGCGCGCCCAACAGTAAGATACCCTTCGCCCAATTGTGAAAATCCTTCTGAAATCCCTACATCTTACAAATATGTAACCACACTTATAACTCCCTACAGAGTATTCTGCACATATTAGCCTCTCTCACTCACACAAATCACAAATCGGTCGCAAAGGTAAGTGATGAGTCGCGACGTCAACGCCGACTTCATCTTCTCAAAGCAGCGCGCGGGCTGCTGCCATACCGAACATTTGTACTGAAAACATTAAGTTAAATAACTTCTGTGTCATTGCTCCGATCATATTATAATTAAGGAGTAAGCATATGGCATTCATCTATACATATACCGAAGCGGAATCTTATGACTTCAATAATATTCAATAATAATCGCAAATAACAGATTTGCAGGGGCGGTGGGCGAGGTATTCTGGACTTAAAATAAACTTAATCTGCCTATGATATACAGGAACTTTCATGCCAATTTTTTTCCAAACAGAAAGACAGACATACGGACAGGGTTCAATTGACTCAGCTGGTGATTCTGAGCAAGAATATATCGTATATATTTGTGGGGTCTGCCATGCCTTCTTATACCCGTTACATACATTTACACATTGTTAGCATACCCATTTTCAATGGTCGAAGAGTATAAAAAGAAACTGAGGAAATTTCGAGTCATTTACATTCTTCAAATTATATTGAATATTATCTAGGAGATTGAGGAATTATTCCACATAGAAGGACAAATAGTGTACTCTTTCTTACAGTATTTACACTGAAATTAACTATCAGAATAACCCAGAGACCTCTGCGTGTTGCCTTTTTCGTACAGCTTTCGAACAGAAACCTGATACGACTTTCTTACATTTGGCAGCGACGCCTCTTTCATCTTGGCTAATCAGGCTCATTACTAAAATTTATCCGTCTGACGTCGAATATTTCTTCAACTTCAGCAAAGAGAAGGCGATAACTTTTCGCTTAGACTTACCCCAGCAGCAAATTGAGTTAGTATCTTGACCTACTCAACTGGCGATTTTGTTTGTGATTTGTTTGGGCTAAATCTTTCTTTTTATACCACAGCGCAAGAGAGAGTGAAAAAGAACGAGATGGAAAGTGAGAGCGCGTAGAAAGCTAAGAGAGCAGTGGCAGAACTAAGAGAGTCAGCGACAGTCGATAATGCAGTGCATGTGGTATCTGTGTGCTAAGAGAGAAATCAACGTTTGATTTGATTTTGGCCACAATAAAATTTTCTTAGAACTTTCACAGGTAATGGGAAAATAATTGCAAATATTTTAACCTTCAAAAAGTTTTGCTGCAAGCAAGTTGCCAATTAAAGTTGCTCTTTGCCGCAGTTGCAGTTGCCGTCGCCACTGCTTGACCCACTTGAACAGCCGCCGTCGCCGTCGCTGCCGCCACTATTCCCAGTTTGTTTTTAAAACACAATAATCCGCTCAGTTGGCCTCCCATAAACACCTCGGACGAATTGCGTTTGCATAGAGCAAGGGGAAGCTAGGCGAGAGGGGAGGGTTCTGCGTACAGTTGACTGTGAAGTTGGCTGCTTTTTGGCCGTGCTAGCAAATGTGGCAATAAATGTCAGCACAGTTTGTTTATACTTTCGACCCGGGCGCACTGCGCTCCAACTCAGCCGCGAGGTGCAATGCACTTGGTGTGCAACTAGGCGTATGGGTTATATTGCGCATACATACGTTGCGGCGAGTTGCCGTGGCACGCTGCCCGCTGCCTGCTGTACATTGCTGTTGTAGTATACAATTTTTCGTAATTTTATAAAACAATTAAAAGCCATTAGGGCTAACAAAAAACGCATGGCGAGCGCGCAGGCTGCATGCTGCTCGTCATCATCTTTGCTCAGTTTTCACATCTTTGTTGTTATTGTTGCTCGTGATGTTGTCCTGTTATTACACATAATGGTGTGTCATTTGCATTTTGCGTTGCCGCACAGCAACACTGACATGCTGCACTCGAGTGCGAGTGAGTGAGTGAGTGAGAGAGAGAGTAGGCGAGTGGGCGAGACGTGCATTGTCTCTGGCCAAATAATGCAACTTCACAGGTCAGTAGGCAATTCCCCAACTGAGGCCAAGTGCTGGCAAGCTGTTTGCAGTTGTGTGTGTTTGAGGCATTAATGAGGCGCACAGGAAGTGCAGCAAAGAGACAGCACGCGAATAAAGACATAAAGACATAAAGAATATGCAAGTTTCTTCTTTTTTTTTGGATGGCATCAACAAAGAAAAGTATCCATATGATACAGCTAGAGATAATGAGTAGCAGAATGTTCAATTTTAATTCAGCTAAATCTCTAGTTCATTTAAATTTAAAGAGAATCAACATATAAATGCTTTATCTAATCTACATCTAAATTCTCGCAGCAAGCATTATTTAAATTCAATTATTCGAACCTCATAAATAAATGTCTCACTTGAAACAGTAATTTATAATCTTTATCATCACATCGCAGAAGATTAAATGCAGTCGAATTGTTGGCCATATCAATTAATAAATTGTTTGCATTTTGGCAAATTTTAAATAGCTTTCGATAGCTGAGAACGGCAATAAAATGGTTTAAGCTTCAGCCACGGATCCATATAATACGATATATAACTCGATTTGCGGTCGCATTGAGAATGGCGAATTATAAAAACTACACTACTCTGCGCTGCGATTCCATATTAAAAACGTGCAAAACATGCGAATAGCCCGAATTGAAAATCGAATCTAGCGCGATTTTATTATTGACGCGTCCGGCCAGCGCGCTGGTCGCATTTGGGCACGCAATTTGACGGCTGAAGTGGAACCACAATTGAATTAAAAAAAGCCAAAACGCCAGCACTTGCGAGTCGAATTGGTCTTTCGTTTTTCGAGAGTGGTGTGCGGCATGTTGCAGGCAGTGTGGGTTAAAGGGCGTGCAGCGAGAGGGTCACCTATTGTTGCCGACAAGTGCGGCAAGTGTTTCTGTCAGTTGCGCTGACCGCAAAAATAAAAATAATGTTATATGCGCTTTTAAAAAAATATCCCGTTATTTATGGTCAAGCAATGTTTCTGTTTGCTGTGCAAATTGTAAATCAAATTTTTTCGCTACATATTAGTTTCGGTTCACGTGCACCCCTTGCATTGCACAATCAACTTACTAACTCAGCGACATTCGAATTAATGATTAATAAACCCGTCGAGCAGTTTACTTAATTTACCACTGGACGGGCCCTTAACTTTTGCGAGACTTGTTCGAAAATTGTTTAATCGCCTCGTGCTGCAATTGTCATAAAGTTAATTGGCCCCGCTACAGCTCGCTGCTCGCTGAGAGCTCTACTAATTAATATTTAATGAGGGGCGTGTGCGGCAGCCACTCGATTATGACTTTGATTTATACCTCACGCAGGCTGTTCTCATATTTGGGTTACTTGCCACGACAGGGAGAAGGAAAAGGGCTTCTTAATCGCATGTTTCTTGTGGCAGTCGTTAAAGATGCCCAGACTTGGACTTAACTTAATGTTCATTCAATTATTTATAACTAGATTAGCAAATATATTGTCCTATTAAAATGAGCTTAAAGCGAAGGAATGAATACATTTATTTTGACTCTGTTAGATACTTTTCCGTAGTAGCCTTAACCGTGTGGCTTAAGCACATTTATCTCGCATAATATTATAAACTTTCCAAAAGTCCCTGCCAAAAAAAACATGCTAGAACAGTATCTGAATCTTAAAAGTACTTTCGTTTTTTTCACATCATCATTTTTATACCCTTCGACCATTGAAAATGGTCAAAAACGGGTATGCTGACTTGCGTAACAGGCATAAGCACGAGTTGCCGACCCCACTAAGTATATATATTCTTGATCAGGATCACTAACCGAGTCACTTGAGCCAAGTACGCCCGTCCGTCTGTGCATGTAATACCTGTATGGTCACAGCTATTAAAAAAGCTAGAGACATACATTTTGGCATGGAGCTTCCTGTATATTATAAGCAGATGAAGTTTACAGCAAAGTTCAGATGCCACGCCGTTTTCAGTATAACGGTATGGTACGATAAACAGCCTGCGCCGACGTCTATAAGTCTCTCCCAAAAAGTCTTAGTTGCTATCGTTGAATTCTCAGCATCGATCTACAGGTATCTTGTGGGTAGAGTCTTTTCACAGAAGCCTCTCCAAAGCAGTAATTGCGTTTCTAACATTTCCCAACAATCATCTCCCAACATTCATTCCTAAGAACCTATTTTTGGTACAGGCTTCTCTTTGGAGCTGTACCTCTAAGCCTCTGCATAGCTTTCTCCTCAGCGACCCTTCATAAAAGCTTCTGCATTAACGTTTTCCTCGGAGTCTCTTTCTTCTGCCCTTACCTTCCTCCAATATTTCCTGTGTATCAACTTTAGCCAGTGTCGTCTTTACATCAGCGATCTGTAACGTGAGTAACAACATCCGATGGCAACAGGCGATTTACCTGCTCTCTTTGCTTTAGCTCGACAAGCATGCTCCTTTTATTTCTTTTTGTTTCTCTTCCCTTCCTTTCATCAAGTACTGTTTGTGCAACATTTACCTTAAGTTCTTGGTTTTATCCAACTCTCAGTCGTTCCACGCCCCTTGCAGCACATAAGTCATGACTGCAACTCTCGTATTACCAACTCGTTTAGCTAAGCCACACAATAACTGTAAGCCGCAAACAGTTGCCATATTTTCTTCGACCTTTGCGTAACTCATCCCCATCCCCTATATTCACTCCTCTGCTCCTCGTCAACCTGTGCATATTGTACAATATTAAAAGAAAGCCAAAGGCGCAACACAATAAAAATGCAAACAAACTGATGTTGAAGGGAAAGAGAGTGCGTGGGAGAAAAAAAGAAAAAGAGCGAAAGAGAGTGTAAGCTGAGGCCGCGTGGAATTTGCGTATTATGAAAATATTATTAATATTGAATATACAATTCTGGAATATTATTAAAACGGCGCCAAGCTCTAAATACGAGCACAATGGAGAAATTGCTTAAAAAGCCAACAACAAAAAGCTAATGCAAATTTATTAAAAATAAAATGGAAGCCAGAAAAATTGTTAACAGTATAACCGGATATAGCTGAACACAACAAAAGATTCTCATTCCGCAATCTTTAATGTTATTTGCCTGATTGGATTTTTGGGGTGTGCTTGAGTTTCTCTTTCGGCTCGTGCGCAATTAAGCGATATCCCGAAAAAGTCTCGAGAACTTTTACGTGCGGGCGTTGGGTAAACACTTCACAAGCGAAAAAGGAAAAAAAGCAGACCGCAGTGTAATCAATAGAGCCTCTTTCAAACTGCAATATTCGACTTAAATTTTTCCAGCTCGATTCGTTTTTGTTTTCGTTTTTGTCGTATTCTGATTGTTGGCTAAAATTGTTTTTAAATAGTTCTCGAGCTCTTTACGCGCGCCTTCAATTCCATTGAGTACGATTGGTCAATATTCATAAAATCACGCTGAAAGTTTTCAACTTTTCTGCGGTTTTAAGCTCGAACTGCCCGAAAGTTTTTATTGGGCTGTACCCGCACTTCCCTTACCCCACTCTCCCAAAAATGTACTTGACCTCTCGACACCGAACCCGTCATCTATGCAGTTTGCGGCTTTGTTCGACTTGCAAATGAAAATAGTTTTGCCCTTGCCCCAAGCCGAGAGACAGATAGATAGATAGATAGATAGAGAGAGAGAGAAAGAGAGAGAGAGCGAGAGAGAAAGAGAGAGAGAGAGAGAGAGAAAAAGAGAGATAGATAAAGAACTATGCAACTACTACGCCACCGAAACCCTAACTGAACAGCATCCAGGAAGAAATATTTTCAGCATAGCAATTTAAAATATATGTAGCCTGCAATGCTAGCCGAATTAAAGGCGCAAGAGAGTGAGAGCGAAAATAGCAGCAACTACCCCTTTTTCTGCCCCCATGCCGAAATTTTGCTCTTTTTCCCCTTCATATAGTATTATGATAGTAGTGGGATGGAGCCAATGATGACGGAGTGCAGACAAGTGGAGTGGGAGGGGAAGAGGGACTGAGACTCGGGCTTGGACCAAGAAGGACTCGAAAGTCGCCCACAGAGGCAGCCAATGCAGTCAATTTCAAAGTAGCCAGCAAAGCCAACAGACTGCGAAGCAGTTGAGTTTCAAATGCGAAGGTCGCCAAAGCAATTTTTGAAATGTGACTACTTTAATTTATAACTTGTGACTTGAATTGAAGTGACTAAATTTCATATAAAATTAGAACAGTACACTGTGCAGGTAGGTTTTTAATAATTAATTAAAATATCTGTCCTGTTTTTGCGGATACAAAATTATGAATGTTTTAACAGAGCTCACTCTATACAGATATATATAGGTCTTGGGTTTAAATTAAAAGTCAACTTTGATGATCCTGAATTTTTGTGTTTTCATACATACCAATTTTTTCACCAATTCATTGAATGACACCATGAAAGGTAAAATCACAATTTATATTTCCTTAGCTAAGAAAGAGAAAAAACTAAAATTGCGGAGGGTATCGCACGCCGGACAGGCTCAACTGTAGCTTTCGCTTCTTGTATTTGTATACAGAATTGTGTTTAATATAATTTATATTGCTACACCCTTGCATTACTCATCATATTTAAAATATTCAATCAAACACATACAACCTCCAAAAAGTTCTTGTATTATTCAGCTTAGCTCTAAACACTTTTTCAAATTCTGAAAAATGCGACTAGATCTTCTTAAAGCAGCTTTAACTTCGAGTACTCTTCAAAGTACCCCCTATAATGCCCAGCCTGTTATTGTATTAGATGCAGTTCCTGCTGCGTCCTCTCATATTGCCATCAATAGCAGTGTGCGTGTCTGTTTGAGGCTTTGTGTGTGTATGTGTGTGCCTGCTTGTATCCCTAGTTGCGAGCATTGCATTGCACATAAATGGCGACTGCTTAAAGCAAATCCACATCGATATGCCAGTGTGTGCGGGTTGTGGGGGTTGGGGGTAAAGGAAGTGCGGCAACATGCTACCCACTTTACCTTGTTGCGCTTTATGCGGCAGCCACTAGCCGAGGCGCACCCCTGCAGGTCTTATTTAAATTGCGCTGGCTTAAAGCGGCGCCAGCTGCGCACGTTCAACTGTCTCGCGCTTTGTCAGGCAGTCAAACGCCTTGCTTCGGTCTTGCTGCCTGCTCCAGCTCCACTTCCTCTTCTTCGCCTTCCTCTGCGGCCTACTTAAGCCATATTGACTTATGTGACACTTTTTTTTACGATTTTCGCTGAGCGTGCTTGCAGTCGCATAAATCGTTAAAGAAAAGTGTCGGGAAAATGCTAATTGAGGATGATTATTGAAATTACTTCAGATTTAATGAAATGGAACAGATGTGGATGGTTTTCAATTGACAAGAGAGAGAAGAGAATATCACGAAACCCTAATATATAGTATCTCGAGAGTCGTAGAAGAATGTCGTCCAACTCAATTGATTAATCTAGGAACTGATGATATAACAGCTCAAAAAGAAACTCAAGAAGCACACTAGACTAACGACGTGTCACACAGATTAATCAAGCGAGGTGGCAATAGATGGTGAAATGGAATAGATGACCCCAAGCGGGACTGAAATATCGATCAGGCGAAAAAGCCGGTCGAAAACAGAGCGTGCAATGCAGCAGCTTCAGTCATGGATAAATTCTGATGAGTTCCAGGTGCGTCTTGCTCCAACTGTCCTCTACTCTCCTCGCTCGTCCCCCGCTGTCACGCTCCGCAACTCACTCTTTCCTGCTCATCAGCTGGCAGACACCCCTACACACGACTGCATTGCCTGGTTTAAGGCTTATGGCTTGAATGAAGCGATTATCGCATCTTTGTCAATGTTGCCGCAGCCAGTGAAGTGTACCGAGCCACGGCAAACAACAACTAAACAAAACCAACGCAACCCGACCAAACTACCTGCCCATCCCTGCTGCCGCTGACTTGATATCAGTCCGTCTGCCTCTCCCGCTCTCCTCGCTTGCTCCCGTTCGGTCGCTCTGTCCTTTTACCTTCTGTTGGCTTATTTATAAAGGTAAGAGGCAGCGTCCTCGTCCTGGCCCTCGCAGTCTGTGTGCGGCTTCATAAACTCTGCGGCAATACCGCCTTGACGATAAGCACGCATCCCACTGAAAGGATGTGCCGGCTCCATGGCAACGTGAAAGCTTTTTGCATCGGAGCAGGCCAAGGCGAAACGAGGACGTTGACAACATTGATGAGATTCCAGCATTCACTTTTAGTTAACTCGGCTTCGTCTTTCCCTCTCGCGCTCTCGCTCTCTCGTCTATCATACCATCTCTCTCTCGCTTTAGCTGTGTGTGTTTGTCTGTGTGCTCTTTTAATGAAATTAATGGCTGCTCGTAATGAAGTACTGTGATTATTGAAAAAATGCGTTTCTAGCATTACAATAAAGTGAATAGCTCTACTTATCTCTCAAACACACCTCCCCCCCTCCCTCCGCATTTCCCACACATTCCCAAGGGGTGCTTGGCATCGCTTCATCTGCCATGCCCCCAACAGTTGCAGCAGCTTAATGTTAATGCCACTAATGATGTTCAACGCGCTGCAACGACGGCGGCGATGATGATAATGATGCTCGAGATGCTGCCTCAACTGAGCTGAGCTGCAGATAATAATCGAGTGTCGAGTGCAATTGGGCGACTGTTTGGCAACACTGAAGTGCTTGTTAAACATACTACATACCAATTATCAGACAATTGTTTGTTATTTATGGCAACTCATTTGCGAGAGATCGAGCATTAAGTGCAATCAAATGTATTATTGAGTGTTATGCGAAATTAAGCAGAGTGTTTCCGTATTTCATTTATTAATTTATTCAGTACCGATAAATGATTGTTAAAGGCAGATAATGAAACAAACACACTTACACTAAACTATTGTACAAATCATTAAACTTTGGTAGTTGCAGGGTACAACTATTCGAAGTCAAATTTAAATTTAATTCGATTTACTGCATGCTTCTAAAACTGTTAACATTTATTAATCCGCTCTTGAACTGGAAACATTAAAGATCGTTCTGTTAGTTTCTGTTAACAATACGACGCATGTGTAACGAATACAAAATTAAATTCTAAAGGCCATAAAAGGATTTCCATGTGTCTGTCCATACATAATTCTAGCTCCGTTATTAGTAAACAGTTTTCAGTTTTTTAAATGGGTTTAAAAGCTAAATATTAGTATCTTTTTGCCAGACTGAAGCCTAATCCAATGTTAATCTGTTGATGATCTGTCATCAATATGTCCATAGCAGATCACTTTACTGTGCTAGAACATCAACAGAGCTGCTGCCTCAAACAGAAATAGGCTTGAAAATCCATACGTATTAAAAAACAAACATAAAATTCAAGTCCAGCTGCATTTCTCGAAACGAAAGATCTAAGCCAACAAAAAGACCATTGAATATAAAACCAACCCAATTGCCCGCATTCGTTGGCAGACACGTTACCGGAGACTGAAAATACAGACGGTTGCTGTCAATTCGCCTGTTTGGTGCAGAAGCCAGCGAATCATCAACCTGAATTTAAGTTAAATCAAGTCGATGATGACGGTGACGGTGTCGGTGTCGGTGTCTGTGACGGTATCGGGACGATGTCGAAGTCAAAGCCAAAGTCAAACTCTGCTACGGTCAGTTGGGCTGGGTGGGGCAGGTGAGCGGCAGGCTGATGGGGCTTTTGGGCGCATAGATTGGGCCCTTTTGTTTATTAATTTCCTGTTTGCATGTGGTGTACCTCAAGCCGGAAAAACAATTTGTTAGCTTGTCAAAAGCAACGAGCGCCAAACTCAACTGCCGTTCATGTCATGTCCAAGTCAGGCCCAAGTTCCGTTCCGCACAGTCTCAACACTTCCTGCTCGCCCAACTCGTTAGCTTGGCTTTAATGTCAATATTTGTGCGCATCGCTGGCAAAATTTACATAATGAAAATGGCAAATATTGCGTAGCTTCGTTTGCTGTCCGCATTAGCAGCAAATTATATTGATATCAATGACACTGACAGAGGGAAGCATGTGCGGCAAGGATGGCAATCAGGATGCGATAGCAGTGCGAAAGTGCATTGAATTAGCATAAAATCAACAAGCCAACAAAACAGAATACCATAACAGTTTTGTTAGAGTTGCAAAATGCAAAATACAAAACAATTTGCGCAAATGAATACGGCAAACGAGGAAAACAAGCAGCGACAGCGGCAGAGCCAGCTCCAGCTCCAGCTCCAGCGCCAGCGCCAAATTGGGTGGCAAACTGCAATTAAATTCAATTTAATGCACATACGAGAGTGTAAGTAAATTTGACTGTGCTCTGATGGCACTTGAAATACTCTGGAATAATACTGGAATGAGAAAACGAATTACAATGCACAGTTAATCAGGTAGAACTTCTTCTCAAACATCTCTTAAAAATATAACATATTCTCGATATTAAAAATTAAATTCTTCAAACTACACTCACTAACTCACTTACTTTTTCAACTGAATATCTCAACATACATACATACAAACATACCCCTTTTACGCTTCTGGTGTGTACTGAGTACTAAGTACAACATTGCGGGAGGCGTCTGTTCCTCTCAGACCCCTCTTCGGACGCCCATTAGGGAGGCGTTGCCAATACACTGACAACTGCCAACAGGCGACAGACAACAAAAGCTGTCGGCTTTGCACTAGCTGGCAGCCATTTTATTAAATGCGCCACATTGCAAAACAAATGCAAAATGCAAAGGCCTGACATTTGTTGATAGTCCCCTCAATTTCCTTCTCTCTCTCTCTCTCTTTCGCTCCCTCTATCCGTTGTTACCTGATTGATTGAGTGCCTAACCAACTGCCTGACAGGCGGACACAGCACCCACCCGGCCCGCTGATAACTGTTTGGAATTCGCATTCGAGAGCATTTTAACGTGACCCAATTGTTGGTCCTAATTTCTGTGATTCTGTTTTGGCTAAATAATGATACCGCACTTGGGTCGGCAGTCGCAAATGTTGAGCAAATGGGGTGGCAATAACAATAGACGCTCACACACATACTCATGCACACATGGATACACACTTACACACATTGGCACCGCAGGCTGCCGAGCTGCGTGGCCAGGGGGTAAAACAATCGAGACATCGAGTGGCTGACAGACAAATGTAAACTTCCTGGCACACGCTGCGTATGCGTCATTTGATATCCATGCGAAATGGATGCAATTGACATTTCAGTCGTTTGACCGGGCATTTCTGGCAGAATTTCCACCAGAAATTACTCGCACCATATACAAAGCACATTCGCATTCACATTCGCATTGAATAGAATGTTGCAATTTGAGTGCCCGCTGTGAATGAATAGATAGATAGATATTAATGTCTGTATGCACTCATATCGAATAACCTGCTAATGGAAATAAATCATATTCAAAGCAGTTTGATTTATTGCTTAGATGCATTCATTTTGATTTTTATTATTTGTTATAATATGCCAGAACGAGATGCAAGATTCTTGCTTGAAAATTTCAAAGAAAATTGAATGCTAACTTAATCTGCTAGACAACTTAATGACAACATCACTAAAAATTAGAATACATATTGAATAAAATGTGCGAAATATGGTAAGCTCGCATAGCCCTAACACAACTAAAAACTTTTTTCATCTCCCACTAATTGCTAGTTAAGTCGATTATTTAGTTACACTCAACGTATTTATAAAATTTATATTCTTTTGTGGTTAGTCAAAAGTTTTGTGACTCTGCCTCGCTCTCTCTCTCTCTCTTACGCTGTAGTTGGCCAAGTAATTACGCTTTGGGTTTTTACACCTGACCACAAAACTCGGCTCGAAGCCGCAACCGCAAAACTTTTTGGCCAAATGACAGCGACAGCACATTTTGATCAGTTCATTGTTGCTCTTATGTCTTTAGCATGTTGTTTTAAAGTGAGTAAAAAGTTTGCCTGCAGCTTAGACAAGTTGCAGATACGTCAAGCGAGTAGAGCAGAGCAACTAACACACTATACCATACCATACACTATACCATATATATACGTTCACAGCTGTGTATATGACAGGAACATAACGAGCATTTAGTGGCGCCTGGACAGCTGACGCAGGAGCAGAGAAGTCACATGTAGACGGTCATATAGACGGTCGCTCGGGCGTGGCATAAATCATGGCTAACAACACAAAGATACACAACAAAGAAGCAGAAGTAGCAGAAGCAGAAAGACACATATCCGACACAAAGTTGCGCAACTTCCATGAGAGATGCGACTGAAAAATGAGCCGAAAAATTTGACAGCTAAGCAAACTGGTTAGTGGCTTGGACAGGCTACCATGCTGAAGTAGAGCCGGATACAGACACAGCTATAGATACAGCAATAGTTACAGATACAGATACGTATGCGTTTAGGCATCAGGCTACTGGAAAAGTTTAGGCAACTTGGTGATTGACAAGAGGCCGTCCCTAAGATGCCGCTCCCAAGTTGGCGTAATTAAAAAAGTTTCGCAAATATCTATCGAAACATGTGACTGATTGCCCAATGGCATTTTCTTTCTGTTGTCGATTGTCATTTTGGACATATCTATGTTAGTTTTTATTGTACATCCGATTGTCTATTTTGTCATTCATTTTTGTATTTGGTTGTCAGCTCCGTAACTTAGAAACAAATCAAAATCGCAAATCAAAAACCAAATCGAAATCGAAATCAAAATCAAAAAAGATGCTCTGCTGTCTGCTCGCTTTGGGGTCTCTTGTCCTCCATTTCAACTTCTTCTTCAACTAAATTTAATTTTAAAGATACTTTTGTATGCGCTGCATGAGTGAAGCGCTCGCTTGACGGCGCCCGGATGCAGCCAGCTAGCTGGGCATAGCTAAACATATACCCAATGTCAGATATAAGATATGCATATAAGATGTTCTCGTATAGGCTATATATAAACGCCACTTGTTGTTGTTCTTCATGATGTTCGTGTTCGTGTTCCTGTTCTCGTTGTTGGTGTTATTGCTGCTGTGGCTGTTGTTGCTGTTGATGATGTTCTTGCGGCTGCTATTGGAGTGCGCTGCATGCTTAGAAGCACTTGCGGTGCACAATGCCGGGGCCAGACTCATCGTACTCCTGCTTGGAGATCCACATCTGCTGGAAGGTGGACAGCGAGGCCAGAATGGAGCCACCGATCCAGACGGAGTATTTACGCTCAGGTGGTGCAATGATCTTGATCTTGATGGTCGATGGGGCCAGGGCGGTGATCTCCTTCTGCATACGATCAGCAATACCTAAGCAAGAGAGTAGGAAATTAAGAAAGAACAGTAGGATAGAAGAAGCAGTTGCTCACCTGGGTACATGGTGGTGCCGCCAGAGAGCACATTGTTGGCATACAGATCCTTGCGGATGTCCACGTCGCACTTCATGATCGACTGGTAGACAGTCTCATGAATGCCGCACGACTCCATGCCCAGGAACGAGGGCTGGAACAGGGCCTCGGGTGTGCGGAAGCGCTCATTGCCAATGGTGATCACCTGGCCATCGGGCAGCTCATAGGATTTCTCTAGCGAAGTGGAGGCGGCAGCTGTGGCCATTTCCTGCTCAAAGTCCAAAGCAACATAGCACAACTTTTCCTTGATGTCACGCACGATTTCTCGCTCAGCTGTGGTGGTGAACGAGTAGCCACGCTCGGTGAGAATCTTCATCAGGTAGTCGGTCAAATCACGACCAGCCAAGTCCAGACGCAGAATGGCATGCGGCAGTGCGTAGCCCTCATAGATGGGCACTGTGTGCGAGACACCATCGCCAGAGTCGAGCACAATGCCAGTGGTACGGCCGGAGGCGTACAGCGAGAGCACCGCCTGGATGGCCACGTACATGGCGGGCGAGTTGAAGGTCTCGAACATGATCTGTGTCATCTTCTCACGATTAGCCTTGGGGTTGAGTGGAGCCTCAGTGAGCAGCACGGGGTGCTCCTCGGGGGCTACACGCAGCTCATTGTAGAAAGTGTGATGCCAGACCTTTTCCATGTCATCCCAGTTGGTGATGATGCCATGCTCAATGGGATATTTCAGCGAGAGAATACCACGCTTGCTCTGCGCCTCATCGCCAACATAGCAATCCTTCTGACCCATGCCCACCATCACGCCCTGGTGACGAGGACGACCCACAATGGATGGGAAGACAGCGCGGGGCGCATCGTCGCCGGCGAAGCCAGCCTTGCACATGCCGGATCCATTGTCCACGACCAGAGCTGATGCCTCTTCGTCACACATTTTGGCTTTGCGATTGAGTTTGGGTCTCTAACGAGCGAGCGAGCGGGGGAGCACTAGAGAAAGAAACCCGATACGTGTTACAAGTGTATCTCAGGTATATCCTGGCAACAAATGACACTCACGACGTGTATTTACCACAGCGACAGCAATCAGAGTGATTCGCTCTGTGGGCGAGCAGTGCATTTAAATAAGTTCTGTCCGACATGTCGAACAATAGATCTTTTTCGGCATAGTAACATGTTGATGAATCGCTGAGAATGCCGGGCAAGGCACGGTCGCAGGCACCAGGAAGGGCAGGGAGACGCGACAACACATCATTTATTTCTGCCCTCAAGGCGCTTCGAGCAGGTACACTTTGTCATCGTCTTGGTAACACAAGAAGTCGCATGAGCGCGACTAATAAAGAAACTAATGGAGCGCAGTTCTTAATGAAATGTGCTGAATATGCCTCATTACGATGGGATGTTTGTTAAACTTTTGCCATGAAATGTTCATTAAATTCCTGCGAAGAAAATCAACTCAGACGTTTCTTCATAAATATAAACTGCCGAGTAATATGGTAACTAAAATATTTCAATTGTATTCACTTTCATCAGATCCAAGAATTAATTTGGCAAATATGTGTATGTAGTTGAATGAAAGCACCTTTCAGTCAGTTGCTTTATAATCATGTCATGTCATGAAGTAATGAAGAAATAATATTATTTGTCAGAAACAGAAATGATAACGACTGACAGCGCTGAAGCTCGGTACACACAGAAATCATATATAATAAAAGAAGTCAAAGTCAAAGGAATGAAGAATCGAGCATGTATAAAATGGATGTACGCCTGGTGTATCATCCATTTGCCAGCCTAAGTAGTAAAGTTGAAAGTTCGACTTTGTAAGAGTATCTGGCGTCTGTCATGGCAAGACCTTATTTGCTCGCTTGTAGCGTGGCATGTTGGCTAAATTATGCCTGCTGCACTTGCCAACGACGATGTTTGGGTTGCATGAGGGCGAGTGCTTTCTGGCAGGACTTGTATAGGCATCCGTTATGGTGCTTCTTCTGCTTCATCATCTCGATGTTCTTGTTATATTTTTAAGTTTTTATATAAATAAATTCGCCGAACAATGCAGCATGCAGAATGCACCACATACTGCCCTGTGTTGCTTTCTGATGTGTGACAAAATGATTTGAGTTTTGCTCTCATCTCTCGCTCGCTCAGTCCATAGATGGTGCGGCCCAAAGATGTCTCAAGAAATAAAAACAAAATAATATATGTATATAAAGATGTGTCGTTGCTGTGTGTAGTTTTCATTGAATTTAAATAAAATAATTGTACACGCCAAGAGCGGAATGTTCTTCTGCTTCTTTCTCTTCGTCGTCGTCGTCTTCTTCTGACCAGACAAAGGCGTGAGTGCATTTTGCGACAATTTGTCTCGGTTGTCAGTCGGCGGCGCATATCGCCCGATCTTAACGTAATATTAACTACGAGATTTATGTAGGTAATTAGGTACTTGGCTATTTGCGTGTAGTTTTTTAATTCGATTGAGTGTAGCGTTAAATTCCCCGAGCAAGGAATGTTGCAGTAAATATACCCTAGCATGGACAGGGAACTCACTCTAATCCGCAGCTCCCGTGCTGCCACAACATATACTCCACGCAATCCATATACATATGTAAGTGCACTCGTACATGCACTACTCGCCTGTCGCTGTGTGTGAGCTGCGGCCCGGAAAAAAGTTACTCGAGTGCTCGGCGAAACTATCGAAAAGTACGTGACGCTTACCCCAGGCAGGTGCAGCCAGTCTAGGTATCATTTTCGGTACGTTGCAGTCGAGGGAGACCGGTTGAAATGGCTAGAAATAATGTCCGCCAGTACACTTAAACAGGGTGCTTAGAAGGTAGCCGCAGTTGGGTCAATTCAACAGTTTATTGAACTGAACATGCAAAAAATAATATAAATTAAATATGTTATGTATATATAGAATGCAATTATTGTTTGGGGTTCATTATATTTATTGGAAAACTATATTTAAAAATTTGATGAGTAATATTTGTCCTATCATCAAAAAATGTTATGTAGCAAAGTCCTGCATAAATCATACTGTACTCAACATTTCTGTACAGTTAAAATACTTTACTTACAGATTTATGAAAACCTGGCTACAAATAAGTTTTACGTTTTCTAACGGATTAATCGAATTTGTTGAAAAATACCGAAAACGGAATCGGAGGCAACAATCGCGGCCGCCTGTCCGTCCGTCCACCTGTCAGTCTGCCCGTTCCTCTATATGACTGTCCATCACGTTTGGTAGCAATATGGTTTATTGTTCTACGCTAAGCAAGTTTGCTATGAAATTTGGGCAGACCCCTATCTGAATAATTTGAAGGCTCAAGGTTCCATTTTCTGTGTGTACATAATCTATATAATATGAGTGCGTTCGGTTAATATACACGATTTAATTTTATAATATTAGCCGCATTTCAAAATTCGCAACTCAAAATCTTTAAACCCAAGTAATAGTTGACGAGCATTTGGGTATCAGGTGTAATACAGGCGATCATCTGCAGTTTTCTTACATATTTTGTTTTATGAATGAGAAGGGTTCTTCAACATAACAGTTTAATTGTATTATTTACGTTCTTACTACTGTATAAAGTAATTAGGTAATGACTGTAACTTGTATGTTCTCCATCCTGCTGGTCTGCTGCAATTGCAGTGATTGCTGCGATGCATTCGAAATTAATGTAACGATCAAATAATATGAGCGTGAAATGGAACTTTACGAACGACCCCGGCAATTAAGTGCGCACTTCGGGTAAATGGGTAAATGGCACTCACTGAGTTTGGCGTAGCAAGTGGACGCAATGGCGAAAGCTGACCCGAAATTGTAACTTCAAAATCGAGGCTAAAAGCGCAGTGCAGTGATGCCCGGCTTGAGATGGGACGCGAGATGCGTTGACAGAGCTTCGGCTGGGGCAGGGGCAGGGGCTGGGGCTGGCACTAGGGCACACCTTAGCGACTGTCGGTGCCGCCTTGGCGGCTCTTTGGCACGCAATGCAGCGTGCGGCACTAAAATAAACTTTGCTAAAGTACCAACTGAAAAACTAAGAACTGAGAACTGAGAAGCGAAAACTGAAAGCTGAAAACAGAAAACTGAGAGCTATAAACCGAAAACTGAGGAACAGAGCGCTGCAAACTTGCCTCGATGCACATCAAAATTAAAATACTTGGCGACGCTTTCGCATACCAAGTGCCGCTTGGCGGAAGAGGGAGAGGATACATTTGCGCAAAAGTGGCAGCAGGGAAGGTACTAGGTTCCTTATTCGGGGCTTAGGTCTCGAGGAAATTGTTCACGTTTTATGGCTAATTTATGATTTCATATTCTACATATTTTTTTTTTGCTTTTTTCCTTTTCTGCTATTCTCGTTAAGCGTTGTCCGTGGCTACTTGCGCCATTTTAATTTAATTTTCCCTGTCAACAGCGTCGCAAACTTCACTTTCAGCTTGAGCTGCAGCTCTGAAACGGCAGCTTGGCGTGCAGCTGGGTGGGCGTGGCATGTGCAATGCAAGTGAGAAGTTTTCACACAAACTTTGCGCCCAAGACACGCGCTGACAGATGTCCCACCCCTGCCCCGGCTCATTTTATTAATTAAACAAGTTGCCCGCTCAAATATTTTCTACTCAAATTAATTTCCCCATGTGGCAACGCCTGGCAGCTGTCGCAACCGTTGTTGAGGCGGAGGCGGAGGTGGATGCAGAGGCTCCGCGTGGTAATTGCCCGTCATGTCATGTTGATGCAGGTGCTCGCTGCATTGCCAAAAACACACAGAGAGAAATTTACTTTCGATTAGCGTGGAGAAGACACACACATGCGTAGAATAGGTTATATATGTAATAGAAACAGCAGGGGTATTTACAATGTTTATCGGAAACTTAGCGAACTAACATGGTGGGCGAAACTAATCAAGAGGCAGCTGTTCGTGCAGCCAGGTGCGTCTGCCGCCATCCGCAAAGTCCGCCGCCGCATGATCCTGGCCGTGAAGTATCCATTTGGTGGTCAGCAGTCCCTCTACGCCGACAGGGCCGCGTGCGTGTATCCGTGCCGTCGAGATGCCCACCTCGGCACCAAGGCCAAAGCGGAAGCCGTCAGCGAAACGCGAGCTCGCGTTGTGGAACACACAGGCGCTGTCCACGCTGCCCAGGAAGTGCTTAGCGGTGGCATCTGCACGGAATGAAAAACGAAACGAAATGAAAAGCGGAAAACCGAAATGAGAGAGAAACTTGAAACGAGAAACGAGAAAATGCAATATGCAAACATGCTGAATAAGAATAATTTCCCAAATGATTTATATTTGTTGTGGCAGGCGGCACGCGCGAGTACGCGCCATGATTTACCTAAACAAAAGCAGACGCCTGACCTGCGTCCCCCTGACCCCTTGACCCCTTGACTCCTTAATCCCATCGCAGTGTTGGTGACGTAACGCATGCAAATTGCACTGAACTTGGCTTATGAGTGCCACAGCAAATGGAAATGGAAATGGCATTGGCATTTATAATTAAATTACTGCACAGGTCAGCTAACACACACACACACACACCCTGAACGAGTTTAATATATTTGAAAATTAATCTCCCTGCATATTCAAATAAATTCAAAAGACATTCTCCTTGAATACGACATTATCAAATGGAAATAGCACGGGAATTCCTTAGCCATATCCCATTGATCCTTCCCCATTCACATCGCTTTTTGTATCTCTCCCAGCTTGGTAATAAATCAGAATATACCAATGGCAAATGCAGCCGCACAACAAATTTATAACCCGCACATTGAAATGTCATTAGCTTTCCCTCTCTCTTTTTAACTCTCCCTCTCTCTCCATCTCTATCCGTACGCTTGTCCAGCAATTTTTATACCCGCTACTCGAAGAGTATAAGGGTATTATAACTTTGTGCCAACCGAAAATGTTTGTAACAGGCAGAAGGAGACATCTCCGACCCCATAAAGTATATATATTCTGAATCAGCATGAACAGCCGAGTCGATATAGCCATGTCCGTCTGTCCGTCTGTCCGTCTGTCCGTCTGTCCGTCTGTCCGTCTGTCCGTCTGTCCGTCTGTCCGTCTGTCTGTCCGTATGAAAACCTAGATCTCAGCTATTATAAGAGCTAGAGCTACCAAATTTGGAGACAATATGTGTTAATTATGCCCGCAGATCAAGTTTATTTTGGATTTTTGCCACGCCTCCATCCGCCCCCAAAAATCGATAATAAATCGATAATAGCTGCAAATATAGCTCTACAGCATTCATTTTTTATCCATGTGATAAAAACCACCATCCGGGCGTGTTGCGAAAGTTCCAATAAGATCGGCCGATAAATAAGGAAGATATTCAAGAAATAGTATTGCCTTGTGGCCATGTGCCTGTGTCGGTTTTTCCTAATGTTAGTACCCGAGTTCAACACCAGCAGCAGACAACTTTTTTAATTATGTGGCAACTTTTTTTTAAATTATGTGGCAACTTTTTTTTAATTATGTGCACCGAAAATATTCATGGTGCAATTTTATCGGTTATTGCGAAAGAAGTGCAGTGGTCGAGTGGTGATGGTAGTTGACTGTTAAGCGAGAGGTCCGGAGTTCAACTCCTGGGTGTGCCGCGGCGACTTAAATTTATTTTTTTGTATCTTATATTTTTTTTTATTTTATAGTGTGTTGCAAAATTCAAAATAAATTTTTAGTATATTTAAAGCCACTTAGAATCGAAAGAGACATTGAGCAGCAACACAAAAATACAAACGACAAATCTAATTAGATATGTTGAGATGTATTGTGAGGCAGCATATATGTATGTATGTATAGGCGTCTCTATCACACATGCATAATTTATAACTGCAGAGTAATAAAAGCAAAGGGCAACATCCAATAAGAATCGAGTGGAACTTGCATAGGCAAAACAAATTAGAGACGGAAAGAAATAAAAAGCAAGAACGCATTGTTCACATTTGGCACGTGTTTTTCCGAAGAATTGTAGCGGGTATATCACAGTCGAGTCAGCTCGACTGTAGCCTTTCCAACTTGTTCTGCTTCAATTGCAAGCGATGGAAATTAATTTTCAATTTTCGTACCATTTTCCGTAACAATGACATCGGTGTGCCCGCTGCCGTACGTATGTATATGATTAATGGCCTCGTCCAGGCTGGGCACAATCTCGATGCAGCACTCCAGCGCGCCGTACTCGTGTCTCAGGCTCTTCGCCGCAGGCGGCCCAAAAGTCAACTGTTGATTCAGTCGGGGTCCTGCATAGATTTTGACGCCCTCACGCTTTAGCATGTTGCAGACGTCGTTGAATATGTCGCCGCTCATCAAATCCTCGTGAATGAGCAGCGTCTCCATGGCATTGCAGGCTATACGGGGCAAGTGGAAGGAGAAGATAAGAAAAAAGAAGCAAGTTAAGTAATCACAGAAGAAGAAGAAACCCTGGAAACACGTTCTACCTGCTGGGTAATCGCACTTGGCATCGCGTGCTATGCGTAGCGCCTTCTTCAGATCGGCGTCGCGATCGATGTAGACATGGCAGACGCCTTCGGCATGACCCAGCACGGGTATGTGTAGCGACTGCTCCTGTATGTTACGCACCAACTCCGACGAGCCGCGTGGTATAATCAAATCTATGTGGTTCTCCATAGCCAGCAAGTCGCTGATCTCCTCGCGCGTCGATACCTGCCAAGTGCGAGTGAAATTAGTCGATAATCTATGTGCTTATGTATCATCTGCCTACCAGCGACACGGCATGCTCCGCACCCACACTGCTTAGTGCCTCCTTGACCAGCTCCATCAACGCTTTGTTGCTGTGCGCCGCCTCCTTGCCGCCCTTCAGCAGCAGCCCGTTTGCCGAGGCCATTGCGAGGGCGGCCACCTGAGGCAGCGAATCCGGGCGCGACTCGAAGATCACCAGCAGCACTCCGATGGGAACCGTGACCTGCTTCAGCTCCAATCCCTCGGCGAGCTGAGTGCGACGTAGCACACGACCCACGTTCTGCAAATGTAAACCAGGCCAATTGACAAGTCAGCAAATAATACACATTGCACATACGCCACGTACGCCAGTATAAATAACTCAATATTTATGCGGCACTGCCTGCCCCTGCTCTAGTGCCGAATTCTAATCGCTGGCGTCCGGTTTTGGGGCGTTCCTCGGAAAGGCAATTTTACATAAATCAAGACGTTCATCTTGTCGTAATCTTTATATATTTTTAATGGGCTGGCGCCCCCATTCGCAATCCCTGCTCCGTTTGGCGTTATAAAAAGCTGCTGGAAATTGGCTGCAGATAACGTGAAGACTGGCAAAGAGGCAGCTGAGGGAGGAGCAAGGCAGAGACGTCTTGTGCTGACAGCAGCTGTCTGCCTCGTTTGCAGAGAATGAACCATGCCGCAGCCAACACCAGCAGCAAAACTCGCCACACGCCACACGCCCTGACCCAGACCCACACCCAGACGCAGACCGTGCTGCACAGCCCGAGCCGAGCCAAGCGGCAACATCAGCTTGGAACCAGCTTGTGCGCCAAGTAAATTTGGTTATATGGTCATTATTATTGACTTTGGCATCGTAGGGCGCAAAACTTTAAATTATATTTACAAAGGACAATTGGATAAGTCATGGCTGGGCTGGCCAGGCTGGGTCAGAGGTTAGTCAATTTGCAAGAGGTTCATTATGCGTCGTTAATACGCAAAGTGTAATAACTGAAGAGAACTCGTACAACAAGCAGCTATAACACTTTGTTTGTTTGCTTTGTGCCTTCAGTGTTTCATGAATTGACGTGCAATCAATGCGAATGGTTAAAGATACAAAATTATATGTTTGCACCAAAGCTTGTTTAGCTAATAGGACCCATATAATAATACAATGCTTATAAACTTATTCGAGTTTTACTTTTACTAGATTTTTATGAAATATTAAACACAAAAATTACTTACTCCTATTCTTTGATTGTTCTTTAAATATGAAAATCTTTTCCTTAAATCAATTTACTTGAAAATAAATCTGATTTTTTGAAAATATTTAGAGCGGTCTCTTCTCTTATTATGCTCGATTACTTCTCATACACTCCAATCATAATCTTTCCACGTAAGCCCCTTCGAAAAGGTATTCAAAAGTTCGAATTGTGCCAAAGCAAAACTCAACTCGCTTTTGAGTACTCTTTGAATTTCCTGTTCAGAACTTTAAGTTGTTTTCGTAATTGAAATTCGCAGCTTGTTGGTTCAGTGCGTAGCATACACTCAGACACGCTCGCACAGATACTCACACAGATGCACTTCGACGCTGCGTTTGTGTGTGTGTGTCTGCGCTGCACTTACTCTTATCATCCCACACCATGCGAGGCAACATGCTACACAACTTTTGAATGCTGCCCTGCGGCCAGACGAAGAAAAAATGTGCGCGGCATTTGTTTGCACACACGAATACAACGAATACATTCGCATCCATCTAACATTTATTGAGTGCGTTATGGGTTTTTCTCCCGTTTGGCTGCTCGCTTCACTCGCTTCTCTCGCTTCCCTCGCTTCGCGCTTCCTCTCTGCCTTTCGTTTTATGATTTGCCCTGCCGCCATTTTGTGTCACAATTTCGCTGCCTGTTTTACAATATATCGTCTATACGTATCGCATCGTATGTGTGTGTGTGTGTGTGCAGTGTACATAGGACTGGTACTGGGGCAAAAAGTTTCGCTGAGAAGCGGCAAAAAGTTTTGCGTTTCCGCACAATCACATCCAATAAAACGGCTGGCTGCGAAAGGGGCGTGTGTCCCCGATCTGCTGCTTGTCCCATGCTCTTGTCCCTGCCCTTCCCTTCCCTTGGTTCAATATTCCATCAACTGTTGCCAGTGTCGGGTGCGGGCTAATGTCACTGCCAAGACGCAGACACACACACTCCGTAGTCGAGTCGACTCGAAGCGAGTCGAGTTCATACGGTCATGCAGCACATATAGAACTGAGCTGTCTTTTATCTTCCACTTGCTTAGCTCTTGCGCGTTCCGGCTGCCCTGCGTTCTGGTGTCAATTTCTGCTGAAGTGTAAAATTGCTTGGAGATTTCATAATGTTGTTAAAGCATCGCAGGCAGTCGCTGCATATGGACAACAACGTTGGGATTCGTTGTGTGTTTGTGTGTTTGTGTGTCAGTGTGGGTGCACATAAATTGACCACTTTGTCGAGCGCAGTGTAGTCCCCAGAGATCGCACGCCCTGTCATGTGGAGGGCAAGTCGACAGTGTTTTTCGACGGCAAAACAAATGCAATTTGCGCGAACTTTTGCAAAATGCGATTTCAATTAATTCGCACTTTTTCCCAATTTTTAACACATTTATCTCCATTTTCGCTTACCTTGTGACTGTCCTCGGCAATTTGCTTCAGGCCAATTGACAGATTCTTCAGTTTGGCCGAGTTGAGCGACAGCCGCGAGAGCAGCGGCTTGGCCAGTCCGCTATTCTGCGCCTCGGCTAGGTCCTTGGCATTCGCATCCAGTATGAATTTCTCCCGGCTGACCAGCAGATCGGCCAAGTTGTTAACAGCTGTGGCCCGCTGGGCGGCAGTCAGCGCCTGCATCTGACGACTGCCGGTGCGAGCTGCCAGGGGGAAGAGACAGTGGAAGAGAGAGGAGAGTGTTAAGGCACAGATTAAAGCAAGCTGCTGGGAATGTGCCTCGATGACACTTACTGTAAGTAATTCCAGCTCTACTGCATTAAAGTTTTATGGTAAATAAAGGAAACAAACTTTATGGACCTCTTCAGAGGCATCGTCGAGCAAGCTGCCATCAAAAACAAGTTAGCTGGGCTAAATGAATAATGGCTTTATAGTTGCATTTTAAGAATCAATTAGTGCAAGTTGAGCTCTTATCAGCCATACACTATTAAGCCTGCTTCAAATATGTACTTGAAGGGATAACTAGTGTTAGTTGACGCACTGTTCGCTTAGAAAACAGAAGTATCGCCTTGCGGATTGTCTGAGATGGCAGTCGAAATCCATATAATTTAAGTTAACATAATGGAATCATACAAATCAAATGTAGGTTAACAGAAGAAGAGAATAGTATGGAGTTGAGCGAACGAAAATAAATCACTTGAAAAGTTTGTGACCATACAAGATAAACATATTTCCGATCATAAAACATTTGTTGGATCTTAGTTATAGGCTAGAAACGCCGACTAAGCAGGCAATTGGCCATGAAATATGTGCATATTAAGCCTTCATTATTTGCGATAAAACACTTTAAGCTCTTCTCATTGGCCACAAGAAGCAATCCGTCTCAGCGCTCCCACGCCGAAAAAGGAAGCAAACGAATGGAAAACTCACAACAAGTTGTAGCCCGCTAATTAACAAGCACTCGCCATGCTGTTCGCCGTCGCCGTGTTTCAGCTGTCTCTAATAACAATTAAATTAAACTTGCCAACTAAAAATTGCAGCAGCACAACATGCCAGTCAAGCTGCGCTGCAGCCGGTCCGAGCCAGGACCAGTTGGCGCCGCGGGGCAAGGCGGCTGCCACTTAGTGTTGCCCCTGGGATGCGACGTCGACCACGATGGCGCGGGTAAGCCTCAACAGGCTGTCGCGTTGACCTCGTTTCGCGACTGCAACTACACTCGGTTGCAAAGTAAATGGCGACCATGTCAGCCCGGCATTTTCAGAGTATGGACTGGCGACTGGCATGCTCAGAAAGTGGAGAATTCAGATTGCAGAGTGGAGAGTGCACAGGGCAGAGTGTTGCCCCGGCATGTTACCAACTTGCACTCATTGAAAGCTACTTAAGATTTGGCCGTGGGAAACTGGTCAAGGCGTCTTTGAGTTACCTGCAAGTGACACTCGCTAAGCACTTCATTAACAGAACTAACCAAATCAGTTAACTGCACTTCGTCCCTGTGCTTTTCCACTCCAATCCACTCTAAAAGCAAACCCACCTCTACTCAGCCTTGCTGTATGCTACAAAATTCGACTTAGACCTAATATATAAAGATATATATTGTTGTTCAGTACGAGCATCAAGTCCGATTGCTCTTCTTTCTTGCAGCTGTACTTGCAGTTCGATTTGACTGCATATTAGCTCCGAGCTTACTCGGCGTCTCCTTTCCTCTTTTATTTCAACAATGATTTGCCTATGTATATAATATGATTCGGCCACCAGGTAGCATAGTAAACCAAATGGCATATGCAGCTCTCGCCCATTTTCTCGCCTCTTTCTCCGATTTGATCGCTGAGTATCTTCCAGTCAGTTCGAGCTCTACTTCGTTTTGTTGTTTCAAAAGTTATCGTACAATGGGACACAGCTGGCTGATCGCACAATTAACCAAGTTTTCGCTGCTTCTCGCACACAACCGTACTTTTGCACGCACATCTGTTTCTGTTATTGTGTGTGTCTGCTTTCCTTTCCCTCCCTTTCCTCATACTCATTGTGCCAATCTGCATTATGCCACTTACCATTCTCAGCCATAACCTCGACGGGCACTGCATTGACGCTCTCCGTGGACTCCGTGAAGAATGTGCCAACTTTCCTGCCACCCACAATTGTCTTGATAGCCTTCTCCTGCATGCCGTTGCATATAACCACACTGACGCCCCGGTCCAGGGCCCACGTGGCTGCCTTCACCTTGGAGTCCATGCCGCCAGTGCCGACCTGCGAAAGAGTGGAAAGCGGAAAACGGAGAAAGTAGATAGGAGAGGTGCGTGAGGGTGCATTATAAACAGTTAGCCGAAGTGCGAAGCATGCAATAAACAAACGCCTGCAATAAACACCGTTAACTTGCAACTTGCATCTACAACAAAAGTTGTTGTTGTTGGTGCTGCAGCTACTTCTGCTTCCGGTTCCGGCGCTGTCAGCTGCCTGAGAAATTATCGCCCTACAGCGACTGGCCAAAGTTTATATGGTGTCAACGTGTTTTGCCCCTTAAATATTTAACAAGATTTGCGCTAATTAAGTGACCGCCGGAAAAGCGTGCAACAAATGCGCAGGTGGCAGAGAAACTAGTTGCCAGAAGGAAACCCTCAAAAAGCAACGGGTTTTGTCTGCTGAGAGAAGGCAAGCTTCTTCTTTTTAACATTTGTACAGGCTTTAAAGGGAATTACTACGTTTAAAAGGCTCTAAAGAGACCTAGAAGCGGAAGCTCAGTTGTCGAAAAGTAATTGAAATTCTGAATAAATTGTTAAATAATCCTACAGCTTTTTCGTTCTGCGCTCCACAGCAGCAACAGTTGCCGCACTCACCTTCGACTTCTTGCCAAACTCTATGCTGTTCATGTCGTCGCTGGTGTAGGTGTGCATCAGCTTGGCGCCATCCTCCCATGGTGGCTTATTGTAAATGCCATCGACATCGGACATGAGGATTAGCAGATCCGCCTGCACCTCCGCTGCGAGCATGGCCGACAGGCTGTCGTTGTCCTTGATGGGTATGCCCTGTGAAAGCGACGGCGAACAAGACATTCCAGGGATACAATCAGGGGGTGGTTGTTGGGTGGAGGGTGGTGGGTGGTGGGCGTTGAGGAAAACACACTTACCCTTCTGGCACCGCCGGCGGGCTCGTCGTCACGTATGAACATCGGCGGGGAGACAGCGTCGTTCGTGTTTATGATTGGCACAATATTCAGGCTAATTAATTCGGAGAGCGTGGAGAAGAGATTGTTGCGTGTCTCTTCGTTGTAGAAATCCGGCTTGGTCACCAGCACCTGCAACCGCAAATGCAAATTTCAGTTGTTGTGGCTTCCGTTACGTGGTCCCTGGTCGACAGAGACAGCGAATTAGTCTCGCCAATGTAACCAACCTGTGCAATCTTGACGCCGTATTGCGCAAACATCGCATCGTACAGTGACATGAGACCCGATTGACCCACCGCAGCAGCCGCACGTGGCTCCAGAGTGGCACCGTCGAACTAATGAATAGCTTCAAGCTTAGTTTGTTACTGTAAATAGTGGATTTTACGTGCGCGTGTGTGGGTGCATCACCTCTTTAGTGTCCTTCGGATTAAGCGTCTCCCTCATCGAAAGCGACATCAGCAGTTCCTGGGCGAGTTTTTGCTTGCCAAACGCAACGGCTCCACTGGTCACCATGATGACCTCACGACCCTCCAAGTGGCATTCGGCAACCTGTGTGGAGTAGAGGAGAACGATGCACAAATCTTAGATAAAAGTTGCTTAATCAACGTGGGGACTAACAAAATGAAAACACGGAAGGAGAAGGTAAGAAGATTTAAAGCTCTACGGGTAAGTTGAAGTTGACAGAAAGGTGCTCATTGTAAAATGGTATCTGAATTTTAGTCTCGTTTTTGAAGAGACAACTCTGACAACGCACCTGTTCCACTATCGAGGCCAGACGACCCAGCGCCAATCCGTGATTGTCCTCACGCGTGATCACCGCGCTGCCCAACTTGACGACCAGACGACGGGCATATTTGAGTTGACTGCGCTCCGTGAACTGCGGATGGGCCTTCTCCAGGCGCTTCTCGATGGGCAGCAACTGTAAAAACCGAACCAAATATTAAAGCGCCTTGAAATCAAAATAAAAACAAGTCGGAAAGGCTACAGTCGAGCTGACTCGACTGTGATATACCCGCTACAATTCTTCGGAAAAACACGTGCCAAATGTGAACAATGCGTTCTTGCTTTTTATTTCTTTCTGTCTCTAATTTGTTTTGCCTATGCAAGTTCCACTCGATTCTTATTGGATGTTGCCCATTGCTTTTATTACTTTGCAGTTATAAATTATACATACTTATATGCTGCCTCACAATACATCTCAACATATCTAATTAGATTTGTCGTTTGTTTTTTGTGTTGCTGCTCAATGTCTCTTTCGACTCTAAGTGGCTTTAAATATACTAAAAATTTATTTTGAATTTTGCAACACACTATAAAATAACAAAATATATAAGATACAAAAAAAATAAATATAAGGCGCCGCGGCACCCAGGAGTTGAACTCCGGACCTCTCGCTTAACAGTCAACTACCATAACCACTCGACCACTGCATTTCTTACGCAATGACCGATAAAATTGCACTATGAATATTTTCGGTGCACATAATTAAAAAAAAAGTTGCCCCATAATTAAAAAAAAAAGAAAAAAGTTTGCCACATAATTAAAAAAAGTTGTCTGCTGCTGGAGTTGAACTCGGGTTCTGACATTCTGACAATCACATGATTGCTGTAGAGCTATATTTGCAGCTACAATCGATTTTTCTCGATTTATGGGGGCGGATGGAGGCGTGGCAAAAATCCAAAATAAACTTGATCTGCGTGCAGAATAAACACATACTGTCTCCAAATTTGGTAGCTCTAGCTCTTATAATAGCTGAGATCTAGGTTTTCATACGGACGGACAGACAGACAGACGGACAGACGGACATGGCTATATCGACTCGGCTGTTCATGCTGATTCAGAATATATATACTTTATGGGCTCGGAGATTTCTCCTTCTGCCTGTTACAAACATTTTCGGTTGGCACAAAGTTATAATACCCTTATACTCTTCGAGTAGCGGGTATAAAAATCAATGGTAATATGATAGTAATGCTTCTTTGGCTTTAAGTTTGCCAGAAAATGTGTACATAATAAATAGCCGGCAGTTATGTCATCCAAAGCTGCAATAACAACAGCAACAAATAACAATTAAGTCGGTTGCGTGGTAATTGCTTTTTTAGCTGACGGTGCGAATGCGCAATGTTTGCACCCGCAACTGCATTTTGCACTTGCATAACTAATTAATATTTCCAATAATAATTGTATTTTCCAACACATTCGTTTCAGACTTTCATTGCGCGTGAAGATAAATTCTTCTTTCATGACTAAAAATTGTGTTAAATCCAATGTGATTTCCCCAACTCATTGAGTACCCATTCCCGAGTTTATTTATATTCACGTCAAATATGATAGACGCTCGCAATTGATAAGTCAATACAAACAATTTGATGCGCTGCCTTCCGGGAACAAAAGCGCCGAAGCGAGCCTGATTGATGCCAGGTAGTCGGAAACATCAGCTGAGCAAATGCTTCCGTCAACAACTGATTGACACGTACAATCGGAAAACGGAAAAAAACAAAGCATATGGCATTATATGTTTTTTTTTATTTTGAAATCATAAAGGCCGGGAAGCGAAGGCCCCAGAGACATTTAAAAATATTCCAAGCTTTGAATGAGCTAATGAAATTGAATGCGTAATTTGAAACGATAACCAAATAATAATTTAATAATTTCGTCTTAAATATTCAACTTATTTCTATAGTGAAACATTACTAAGCGTAATGTTATTAGCAAATTATTTTACAGTCTTTTTTCTTCATCGACTTATGTTAGTTTGAGTTTATGGACATGCTCTTAACTTAAATAATCTGAAAAAACATTTACAACTTTAACATTTTTTTCAATCGCTTGCCTAATTCATATCTTTGACACTGTCAATTGAATCCGAATTTTCCTAAGGCTGCTAAAAGCTCAGCTTAGCCACACATTTGCGTTTAAGTTTTCGCCCCACAGTTTTTCCCACTTTTTAACCTAACACATCAATCAATCTGCGTCGTCGACGTCGTCACCCAGGGCACACTTGAATGACTTCTGAACATTTTGTTTAGACTTGCCATTGATTGGCTTTTCTCCGGCGCAATAAAAAGCAGCAAAGTACTCGTGTTCACATATTTTATAACAAAATCAAAGGCAACGGCATCAGCGGAATGGCAAGCTCAATGCCAATTATTGTTCAACTGAACTGTGAGTTAAATTGACGCGTAAACATTTTCAATTCGTTACATTTGACAGTCAATATTATTCCACAGTCAGCTGGCAAAGTTGTTAAATAATTGTTGATGAAACTACGCAGCCGATGAAAGCGTCGAAGCGACCAACAGTGATTCCCACGCAAATCAGGTGAAATGACAACAACACAAGCACTTTCTGTTTATTTGTGTATTTCACTTTTGAACGTTTTGGCTATTAACCAATTCGCATTGTTATCGAAGTTCACTTTAGTTTGTTATCATTATGGAAGTCAAAACAATAACATCAATAAGAATAATTCGCGTACCAAATCTTTCATTCGACTGTCGGCGCGGCGTATGCGTGATATTTACGTTAACGTTTACTGCAGTCGTCATGGCAGAATCCCCGAGCTAGCCTTAGCTCGTTGTTTGATCAGCTCATAGTCTGGTGCATTTTATTTGTTTATTGCTTGTTATCAAAATGTTTTCAGTGTCGCCAGGTTTTTACTTATACGTTATTGTTATTGTTCATTTTATTTGAAGATAACAACTGTTGTTTTTGTTGTTGCGAACCGTCTGGCGAGGGTTGACACTTGCGGCTGTCAGAAATCTAATTATAAAGCAATTAAATTGTTGACTGCCAAATAAGTTGGTTTGCTGGAATAATTTATAGACACGCGTAGGCGCAGGCGTCGTAAGCCCTCAAAAAAAAGTGGGAAAAAAGGTTGTAAGAGTAAATAGCAGTTGGAAAAGGGCTGGCAACATTTAAGGGACCACGCAAGCAAATTACCGGAAGCTTAAATAGTATACAAATATTATGGCAATGCTCAATTACTGCCATAGAAATTATTTATTTACTTATATCCTTCACAATCAACCAAAAAACAACATTGGTTTTTTTAATATAAAATTTACTAAGCAGAAATTGATAGCTTCGCAAATCTTCAAAGAAACAAGAGACTTTGATAGCCTTTCGCTTTTTCCGCTAATGTTCCATCTATTACGGCACATTAAAGTTCCCGGACGATTCCCACCATTTCACTTGTCGTAAAAAGCAACCCAACAGCTGCTCTGATTCTCATGCCCGACACAATTTCTACGCTGCTTGCCCCTTGTTGTTTGCTGTGTTTTACGCTTGTTTCGCATTGCCATGTTTTCTTTCCCTCTACTGTTTCGCTTTTTTATGATGAACCGTATGCGCGCGAACACACACACACATACCCGTTCGCACACTCAAGTTCGCTTTCCCATAGCTGCCCCATAACTGCCAACACGTGTCAAACTGGGGCGACGATGACGCCGACGAAAACGGGTCAGAAAACAGAGCAAGATGCCTGGCGAGAGGAGGGTGGCGGCAGGGCAGACTGACGGAATGATGACCCTGACCTAGCCAAATCGCTTTGAGTGTCAAAGGCAGCACTGGACTTCTCGGCCTGCGGACTTGCGGACATATGCAAATGCAGCTGTCGACCCTTACCCGGCACCAAGCCGGCTTGATGCATATTTAAAGGGGTTTTGAGACTACGGTAAAAGGAGAATGGCGAACGGCAAACGGCACCCGATTGCCCCGGGCGTATCAACTCTCTCTCTCTCTCTCTCTCTCTCTCTGACCCATTGAGTGTACTGTAGTTTTGAAATACAATATTTACACTTTACAATTTATTTTAACACGCATACGCCGCATTGTACGGCCAGCTGCCATGCTGGGACTAAGCTTTTGTGGCACTTGATCAGCATGTCATGTAAATGGGACACACATACATACACATATCTCTCTCTTTTCACAACTCCCACTCAGGCATTCGCTTGTTTTGCATGTCCCTCAATCCCAGGCCGAATCTGCAAATGATTTACAGCGTGCCCCGAACCCAAAACAACATAAACCGATCCGGATATCCATTCAATTAGCTCAACCCAAGCATTTTGATGCCCAGTTGGGACCCGGGAATCCTTTTAGCCCTGTCAAGCTGTTGCCGCTTCGATTAGTCATAAAAATCGTAACGAACCAACCAACTGAAATCTAACTACAGTTAAAATGGGTTTGTTGCTGTTGTTGCTTTTTGTTGCCACTTTTATTGCTGCTGATTGAGTGCTGATTAAATTTTAGTGTCAAGGAAAATTTCGTGCCTAATCTACGAGGGTGTGCGGTATCCCTAATCAGTAGCTTTCATAATCCAGGCCCCAAGTCGAAGACGTCTATTTGACGCACTTGTCTATTGACTGTGGTCATTTTCGATTTGATTGCGGATCTATCGACCCCATCCACACATCAACTGAGTCGCCTCTTGTCAGTAACTATCCCCCTACAAAAATCACCGCAATAAAAAACATCTCTGACGTTATTTTTATACTATAAGTCGCATTCGAGTTTCTGGGGCAGTGTGCGAGTGACCCCTGTATCGCAGGCCTCGGTTCTACTCTATTATCGGTACAGTTCGGTACACCGCGTTGGGCAATGCAAATCAAAGTTCGTCCAGCGTACTGCCCACGAGAAATATAATACTTTGCTTGAAGATAAGAGCAGATTGCTTTTTAAATTCATTTTTAACAGTCTCTTTGGTTATTATGAATAGCAAATTCAAACAGCAGAATAGTATTTGATTGCATATCATTTTGCGAATATTTTAAGAAATTGTCTGTGTGGTTAGTCTATCAAATTGTCAAATTTGAGTGCGATGAGAAAAACTGGACTGCACTAGCTGGCACAGAAAAGAGACTGTGCTGATAAGCTTTCATCATAGTATATAAAAAAGTTTTGAAAATATTTTGAGAAAAAATATTCTGTAATATTTTTATATAGTTGCATTTTTCAATTAAATTTTACCTAATTTAACAAAGTAAACTTTAAGAGGTGAATTTTTTGTTTCATTGCTCGTTGATAAAAAAAAAGGTAAGCTGATGCGCAAAGTGGAAATATTATTATTGTATGCGGCGATCAAATTATAAAACCTCTTTAAACTCAACGAGTTGATAAATATTTAATTTTCTCTTGGCACTTACTGGCTGTCTGGGTCCATGGGCGCTGGCCGCCCTCCAGGTATTGTATATGATATTGTTGCGCAGCGCCTTGTAGCTATTACGCAGCATTGTTTCAGTTGTGTGGGTGAGGGAATCACGTGAGATTAGAGTGGAACTAAACTACGTTTAAGAGAAAGGAACACAGCGCTTGTGAGTGTCTTAGATCCTGGCACAGGATTTACGCACACCAATATCACAGAATCGCGAATTATGAAACGCGCAGCGAACGTTTAAACGATCGAAGTAAGAAAACAACGGAACCGTCTCGTCCACACCGACGGAATCTACTGAACTGAACCGCTCGCGGAACCAGGCACGCTCGAGCCAAGTGACGGGACCTAAACTGGACCGAACGGACAGACTGTTGTGAGTGCCTACTGATAATGAAGCGCAAACATGTGTAATTGTAAGCACTCATTGCGATTGCGATTAAAATTGGTGGGCCAGCCGCCTCCCACACTCCCTCCCAGCTCCCCATGCCCCGCTTCCCCATCGACGCTGTCTACATTGCCTTGCTACGACTACAGCGGCTCGCAGCTTTTGTTGTGATTCAATTAGAAATGTTATCAATCACAGGCACGGCAACACATCAACACACTCGCACACAGCCATGTACAGACACAAAAGCGCACTCACACCCAGTTCCAGATTATGCCAAGCATTGACACTTGGAGCACGAAGCAGCGTATCAAGTGGGGGCACGGGAGAACTCTCCAATTCTTATCTCCTCATTCTGTGTTTGCTTAGACGTCTTTGTTATTATTGCTGTTCTTGTCGCTGCAGTAACTGTATCTGTGCCCCAAAAACAATTTCAAATATTGTTTCAGATTTCTTTTAAACTGGATTTCAGGAGTTTTAATTTTTGTTTTCTGAATCGTGGTTTTCTTCCGTGTCCGGTATTGATTCTGCAGAGTATTCAAAGTATCCTATTTAATAGCATTGCATATACGCACTTTATTTTCATTTAACTTTCAATATAATAGGCTATAATCAACGTAATTACGATTCAAAATGGCATCGATTTAAAACTCAATTCAAAGGTGAACTCAACTAGGGGACATGTTATTTGTAATTGCAAATAGAAGGCCACTTATATGGGTTTCATAGAGAGAGTCTTTAATTAATGGCTCATAAATGAGTGAAATGAAATGACATCGCAAAATCAAACCTTCGATGCTTGAGGTAAATAGAGATACCATAACTCTCGATGCATTGATAGGTGCTTAAATGCCACTTAAATGCAAAACAGAAGCGATTATAAAATTTATTTAATTACGTAAATGGCGTGCCGGGTGACCTTTAAAGGTAAAAAAAAATTAATTAACTGACAAAAATGTGCGACTTGTTTATTCAAAAAGTGCAATGCAAGAGCAAGTGAACGGGAGGGGAAGAGGAAGAGGGAAAGAAAGAGAGAATATGCAGCGAGTGATAGTACAACGGAAGGGAACATGAGAGTTGGAAGAAGTCGGAGTCAGAGCGGCGGGCGATTGCATAACCGGTGACAGGACAGGATACGGCACATAATCAGTGCACATTGTGCGCAAATATCCTGCAGCTTTCATTTAATTATTTTCACAAGGAAAAACAAGAACAACAACAAGAACAAAACAGCAGGAACAACGGCAACGGCAACGGCAATGCACAGCGGAAAGTTGGACAAACTAGTACAAAAGCGGTTGCCGGGCCAGTGAACCGCCAACCCCAGCCAGAATTATATTCATAATTAAATGACATTAAAAATATATAATACAAAAAGTGGACGAGCCAGAGCAAGAAAAAAAGTGTCGGAAAGTGGAGCAACTTTTGTTTTGCCCGATTGCAATTGCGAATGCATCAGCAGCCATAAAACACAATGGCAAAACCCAAAGTGAAACCCCGGGGTGACTGCCGGGGTCAGATAAGTGCAGAATTATGTAGCCAACTGTCGCCGCCGGTCCAATAGCTCTTGGTCTCACTGTAGCAAAGAAAAAGAAACTACACAGCGCGGCGCAAAGTTTTTCAATCGAATTTGTACTTTATGTTTGGCCGGTGTCGTATCCGGATTAAACCCGATGTATGTATGTGTGTGTGCATCGAACGCTTTTTGTTGCACAAGAAACCGGACTGAATAAATATGAAATATGAAAATATGAATTTATATGCCTTGCGGCTCTGGCGCAGGCAAAAACAATGTTGCGCATACGCAACGTTCGCCGCACAGCAAAACTACAAATAGTGTTAAGTCTGGCATAAATTGTTTGCTTTGTAGTTTCCTTCTTATTGAACAATGACCGAAGAGGAAGCATCGTAATTGAAACTTGACATATATTTCGGCATAGAAACTTTCCGTCGCTCTTCCCTTTTCTCTCCTTAGTCTGAAGGGCGCAGTTAGTGATTCCCTTTTGAGCGACCTCTTAGTCCAAGCCTCATTCGAGTCCGAAAATGTTTTTTGCATGTAATGAATAAAGATCACTATTGTCGTTCTTGGTGTCTTCGTGGTGCCCAATAAATTGCTGTCTGAGCACAAAAGGCCTGGATTGGCCAACAGTATAATCAATAGTTTTGCTCATTTTCTCGTACTTTGTAGTAGAAAATGAATTGCAATCCCTGCTGGGCAATTAGTGGCAAGGCGCATGATAAACTCACTGTCTTGGATTTATATTTTAATTAGCAAAGATAAAGTCTTGAAATGTGAATTTAAGTTTCTGCTGATTACTTTTTTACGGCACAGATTGGCCTAGTTTATTCTACAAGAACTACCAGCTTAGGTGGCCCTCTTAGCCAGCTTACCGATACGAATTCATTACGTTATATTTCGATTGCTCGCTCACCTGTTTAACCGGCCTTGGTTGTGCAGTTTCAACTAGAACAGCCACTGCTGCCCCCACTGTGCTCGGCACACGCGCTGCCCGTGTCGGAGCACTGTGGCTCCTCTAATGTATGCACATTGGCAGGACAGGTCCGGCTGCAGGCAAGCCGCCACCTAGACGCATACTCATACACATGCACGGAGGAAAAGCGAAGACAGAAGGCAGTAAAAACTTGTGCATTGCTGCAGAAACTTCATCAAATCCAAGCTAATCACACTTTGATTTGCGTTTCGCAGGCGGCGTCGTGCGACGCGAAGGGCGCACACAAAAAGCGCAACCAAGGAGCACTTAGCTCTAAGCGTCGCCACGACATTGATGAATGACACCCTGCACTCCACACACCCCATACCCCACACCCCACTCCACACACCAGGCCCCTGCAACTTGTAATTATGCTAATGAGGCGCAAGACGTTCTGGAATGAAGCTCGGCTGCCTCGGCTGCCTCTCGACTTGGATGCAATTAATTATATTTTTTGCCACAGACTTTGCGGACTGCAACTTAAATTGAAAAGTAGAACATATGTATGTTATGGTTGTATGTAATATAGGGTGTCGGAAAGATATTGAATTCTAGAACTCTTAACTCTCGTAGCTTCCATTGTCATAGATCTGCGAATTTGGATTGCTGAAGCTAACTCTTTTGGCGCTCGCCGGATTGGCCTGAGGCAACATCCGCACCAGCGGCACTCGTTTGCCTGTCTTAGGCGCGCATGTGCCACCGGGCGTGGCAGCTGCATTCACCTTAGCCTCGGAGCGTCGTTCCTGAAACAGTTTCACGGACTTGCGACTCAAGGGTAGATTCTTCATATTGATATTCTCTTTCCCGAAGAAACGCAGCTCAAAATTGCGCACCAGATCGCTATAGTCAGTCGACGGCTTGTTGTGTGTCTCATTTAGTCTGATGATCGTGTTGCGTCGCTGCACACTTCCGCGATGCGACTCCCGAGTCACATGTAGCTCGTCGTAGTGATGTGGGTCGTCGTCGACCTCGTCTTCGTCACACATTTGCCTGGGATGTTGCAGCGTTCGTGCGATCTGTACCGCGCTCCCGCTCAGCTCGAGAGCGGCATCCTCATCACTGAGCGAGCCATTGGAGCGGAACCAGTCCAGTTGAACTGTTGCTAGTAACTGCGACAAGGTCGCGAATCGATGGAAGAACATTGCAAGGAACTGTATGACCAAAATGAATCCAAAGAATATCACAAAGCAGAGTCCGATGGGATCCAGTTCCTTGTACTGCCTGTATATGAATACCTGAGAGTTATCCCTGTCGAAGGATACATAGTCTGTGGGATCAATGGGCCACTTAAGATGCAGATAGTCCTTCTTCAGTTGCAGCAGAAACACAATCAGCACAAAGATTGCGTTGATCATGACGAAAGCAAAAGCAATCATGTTCCGTAGAGCCTTTAGGTCATCTGCCATGGTCTGCTTCTGTTCCTTGCTCAGCTCCAAAGGCTTAAGATATTGCTTTATCAAGTCCTTCCAGAAGCGCTGTTCGATCAGCTTTATCTCGCCCAGTTCCGAGTCGATGAGCAATGGATCGCTTAGCCAGCCTGGCAAATAGTTGTCTGGGTCATTGGGCGTATCTGAGTCATCGTCGCGCAGTACAGGCGCCTCTCGAGTACCCCAGCTAACATCGTTCATGTTGAAAACTGAGTATATCATGAGCAGCATATACATTGAGGGAATGGTTATATAATAGATGACACCGCACAGCAGCGCAAGGAACTCCTGGGGATGCATGAGGCCTGCAGATAATATAAAGATAATATTAGACAGAGTGGAATGACAGTTCACATCTCGGAATACCAGCTATGGTAATCTGTACGGCGACCAGGAGAAAGAACAGCGATGCCGGGGCCAATGGACCATCCTCCAGCATCTGTACAATGATGCCTATAAGCACGGCCATCATAACCAGGCAGTATAACGAGCTGACCACAAATGCAATAAGCAATTGGAACTTCTGCTTGAGGTAAACGCAGCTCAGTATGAAGAAGATGATGGGGAAGAAGTTCCATAGAAATGCGGTCCATATGTTGATGGTGAATACGGCCACCAGAGCTCCCACCATCATCAGGAAAATGGTGCCAGGTCCCAACACAGTGCCAATCATCAGCATGCCTTGGTACATGATATACAATGTGGAAATGGAGTTGTTCTTCTCCACGACAGTGCTCGCATCGGCCAGAATGTCAAATATGTTGGCTATGGTCGAGGGCACCCAACGTCGGCGTTGATTGTAGAACTCATTGAAGTACTCCGGCGAATGGGTGAAAGCATCCGAGGCAGCACAGTACTCCACACGGAAGCCCTGCTTCAGCAGCAGTGTACACAGCCAGCGGTCTTCGCCCTGATCGTACTGCACCATTTTCATGGCCTCCGAACTGACAAGCGTATAGCGTTTCATCACACTGTTCTCCATCAAAGCACTGGCGCGGAACAGACTGAAGCAGCCCGGACTGCAGAGCACACATCCAATCACATGCTCCGTAGCCTTCTGCAGCCAATGGCCGATGGCATACTCGAATTTCTGATACCAGACCATCGGACCGCGGCCTACAGGATGTATGCGTCCACAGGCTGCGCCCAGCTCGTCGATAGCCTTCATGCGGTCAATCAGCAACTGCACGGCACGCGGCTGGAAATCAATGTCCCCATCCAGTGCCAGCAGGAAGGTATTCTCAGCTATCACTGCCTTGCGACGCGCCGACAGCTTATCTGTGTCCATTATGCCAAAGCCGAGCAAATAATACATATACATAACCTGGGACCAGCGCTTCTTGTGTCGTATTTTATCCTTATTCTTCAAATGCGCCACCATCTTGGTGCGCCCTGGCAGCGTCCAGACCAAGCGACCTCCGTAGGGTGTTTCAATCTTCTGTGGCGGTTTGATTTTTATGTTCAATCCGTAGATCTCAAAGGCGGCCTTGTCTATAGTTCGTATCAGCGTCTTCACGTACTCGTTCAGCGGCGGATTTCGCTTATTTTGGCAGTGTTTCTCATCCAGCACGAAAGCATCGTCGAAAAAAATATTGGCTGTGACGTTAGACAAATTATTTATTTAAATTGAGCTACAATGCAGCACTATCACACACACACAATCACAACACAATCATTCAAAAACTGTTAAGGCTATAACAGATATCTTCGTCTCTGGCTATCATTTACAGAAGTTTAATAACTTTAACATTTCTTTAAAACATTTGAAAAGTGGCAACGTATCGGAGTATCGTTATGCTTATCATATATAAGGCTTAGCTCACGGATAAGCTGGCAACACTGTAGATACAAAATGTCTGCATAAGTTATCCTATTATTTAAGTATCATAAAAGGGGCAGCCTGGCATAATTCCTAAACTTCTCAAATCAAATTTTCAAATTTATAACAAAAAGTGGTCTGGCCACATTTTTTGGCTTGTCGCCATTTTGGCAGAAGTGGAAATGAAGACGCCAAATACTATAAATTGCATCCATAACTGTGCGGCGTGTACAGCTGCTTCTGCTGCGGCCTCTTCGAGCTGCCACTCCTGCTGCATACTTCTGTACTGCACTGTATTTGGCTTGCATAAATTTCAAATTTGACAGCGATTCTGCGGAATTTTTTCGGGCCGTAGCCGGTCAAAGCCGAAGGCAAATGCAGTTTATGCATGCATATAAATGCATTACAGGACTGGGGACAGCCCGACAGAATCGACAACAGATAATAGAATTCAGACTACAAACAGAACCCACAGTCTACCGGCTGCCGACGACCCTGGGAGGAACAGTGTGCTGGCAACTGCAGCACCATCGTTTCTTATGCTAAATTCGAAATTCGAATACATATTTGTTTCAAAGTGCTAAACGGAATAAAGTCTGTTTGCGAGTGCAGATGCGGATGTACTTGACATATTTACATACTTTCCAATTCATAGTATTCATCATCCGCTTTGCCCCCGTTTAGATAGTTTTTGGCCATTCGTCGCGCGCATTGATCCTCATCCAAGCGTACAATTGATTTCAGAAATGCCATCAACTCCTCCTCGGTCTCGTGCCACATTGTGGCACAAACAATCAGCTGCGGTATTTTATCCTCCTCCTGTATATCCCGACTGGCTTTAATGTCAGCTGTCAGGGCTATCGTCGGATCCCTCAGGTCGCTCTGTGTGCGGGGAAACAATTTATAATGTATAAAATATTGCGAATAGCTAAGATGACATTGAAGATTAAAGATCTGTGGACTGGGGGAATTGTATAACTGATTAATTTAGATAAATTACTCTATCAAATCGTTCAATTTTCAAACAGTAAGCCTAATTCAGTTCACATGCCACATTTTGTAGCAAGTTTGTAAAACTAACTGCAAACTTGTTGCCTAATGGCATTGGGGCCCTTTAGGAGCACAAATATTTCACAGACATCTAATTTATCGTTCAAATCTGCATATGAGGCCTGATTTTAATTACTTTCTGTATTTTTATGTTTCAGTTTGCCAGAGCCAGAACCAGAGCTCCATATCCAGAGCCAAACGCCTAGCGAAAACACTTGGTGACACCGCGTACAGGCCTAACTGAAGCTCTTTTAATTAAGTTAACATCGGCAAAACCTTCACACCGAAACTTTCACTATACACAAGTGAGGGGCAAACAAATGGAAACAGTGTGTGGAAGTGGGAGAGAGAAAAGGACGGGGAAACAGACAGAGAGAACATACGCACACATTCCCTGAACTTTGCAGTTTCCCCGTCATTTAACTTAATTACATCGCCCTGACATTTGAAGCGAAGCGCGACAGAGTCAAAAAGTCCTCTGCAAATACATACGCAGATGAGAGAGTAGAGAGTGGCAAAGAGCGAGGTAGATAGAGAGAAGGAGTGAAAGAGAGAGAGATGAAGGGGGTAGTCGCGCAGATAATCAGTTGACGCCAGCAACTTGGCATGATGATTGATGTTAACGCCTGATTACAATAATTCATTAACATGAACTTCAAGTCTGAATTGGATTTGCCGAGCGTAATGAACGTGGCATACGTAATGAACAGACTGGTATCCAAGCAGCCCCTTCCCCGCACAATCTGCGGCTAAGCCACCCACCTTTGTGCCCAGATACTCATCGCTACAGTCAAGTACGCGGCGATTCATCATGGAGCACTGGTCGACGAGGAGGCCGCAGTACCAGGGGCACACGTACAGCTTCTCGGTAGGCGCGTTCCTGTCGTTCCTTGGTCGCCAGATGTGCACACACGTCCACAGCTGGGCAAGCCACCAGAGCGGCCACAACCACAGCGCATACTCCAGACTCAATGCGGCCAATTGCTGTAGATTCTGGCCTAGAGCGTGCAGCGTCAGGTGATCCGGCACCAGGCCGTGCAGCGAACACACATCCCTGGCCCGCATCTGCGACAAAACGGTGGCCAGACACACCGTAACAGGCGCCGCCAGGCTCAGAGGCAGCGCATAGCTGAAGCTTTGTATCTTTATCTTGCAGGCAAATTTGCCGAAAATGTGGCACAGATACGCGGCAGATACCTGCAGCAGCAGGGCGTATATGACGGCATTCGGATTCGATTTTAGAACGAGCGAGTGTACGAGTTTCGCCGGCTGGATGACGGATGAGCTGCTGTTTACGGCAACGTGTGCCAAATTTACCGTATCCGAGTACTGAAATGGAATGCGTTAATAGACCCCGCTACCTAATGAGTTTCACCTGGGCAACATGTACGGTTAGAGTTATGGAGTGTGTGCGCCAAGCCTGCAGGAAGAGCGCAAAGTAGTCGACAAGGTTCTGGCCGTGCAGCAGGAAGCCCATCAGAGCGAAGACAGCGACCTTCAGTGGGGCCAGGTACAGGTAGGTGTGGTAGCGCGATCTGCTGCAGCGTATGGTGCGTATTACGTAGGCTGTGGAAGGAACACAGAGTAACAATTTATATATACGCACATATATGTATAGTATATAAATCAACGCCAAGCTGACTAGACTTTTTCTCTTCCTCACCGGTATCCCGAACTCACCTATCGCCCCGTGCGTGTTGGCGTAATTCTCCCACCAGCGAAACGAAACAAGCAGCAGGGGCAGCGCAAGCAGTTGTAGCTCTAGCTGCTCCGACATGGCTGGCCACACCAAGAAGACGCTGCCGAGCGACATGCTAGCCAAAATGGACACTGCATATTTCAACGTGTCCGCGGATTTCCACTGCAGGCTTATGCCCGTTAGCAGGTCTAGTAGAGAGAGAGACAGAGAGAGAGAGAAAGAGAGAGAGATAGAGAGAGAGAGTGAGGGAGGGAGCGAATACTTCCAATCAATTTAATTGCTGTCAGTTTGGCCGACACGGAGGCTGCTGATAAGATGCCACCTGCTTCAATGGTTGATGATGTCAGGCTACTAGAGGGGGAAGGGAGTGTGTGTGCAGGTGCGTGTGTAGGCAACTACAAATGTGTGTGTTATACTCACTGAGCAACGACGGCACAAAGCAGACACAGCAGCCAAGCATCGCTCCACGCGTCACATCCAACTGCGGTAGCACGGTGAAGGTAAGCAACGCCAGGCCCACGACATGCAACAGTTCAAAGAGTGTGACCTGATTGGGTGACAACAGGAACAGCAACAACAACAACAAACACAACACTGTAGCCAGCTTATCAATCTTGGGAGCACCCATTACTCACCAACGCCACTTCCAGGCCGCTGGGTCGCAGCTCGCGCTTGAACATGACGATGCGCAGACCGCGCAGAAAGGTGAACAGCTCGGGCGCTGCGAAGGCAAAGATCAGTGCCCAGACCCAAGCAATTTGTTCCAGCTTGCTGCGCATTGCCACCACTGGGCCGTCAAGTAGAACTGCATAAGTACACCGCAATACGAATTACAAATTAGATAGATCAGTAAGGAGATTCGCATTTCATCATATTTAATGAGTTGCTCAGCATTTGACTCAGCGTAGCGCAGGCCTGTCAAGTCATTGCTCGTTTCAGCCTTTCCCCGCTGACCTTGACTTACGGTATTTGCTGCACACTTGCACCTTCATGTCGCCATTTGTATTTCCAGTCATATATAAATAAAGCAGATTAGCTGCCACGCTGGATGCCAAGACAACGCCGAAGACCACGAGATAAGTGAAGAGCTTGAAGAGCTTAAGAAAAAACTGCAACTTCTTCCAGTCGGCGTCGGATCCGCTTGCCCGTATCATCGGCAAATCCAGAAAAGAATTCCACAAACCCGGCTTGTTGGCCCCTTGACTATGCATTGCAGATTTAGTACTTATTAGCCTCCCAACTTACCCTATTAACCTGACAACTTACTGGCTATACATAGAGTAATTGTCTCTGCCATGATCCGCCATCGTGTCCGTCCACCTACCGCGACGATTTCCAACTGAATAAACTATAAATAACTCTCGGCATTTATTGATGCGACTGTGAGACTGTTTAGGTCGCCTTCATCGAAGAGACTTATCATCGACGATATCATCGAAGTGCGTAAGTTGACAGCATGTCAACAAGACGAGGGCGATAAGGCACGCTGCACGAGCTCGCTAGGGACCGCATGTCTCTCGTCGCAATTGTCATTAATGCCAAAATTTGTCATAGAATTCATTAAAGGTGTATAGGTGTAAAGGTGAACTACAGTACAAAATACA